>OY756389.1:2730000-4095000 GCA_963576865.1 Anania hortulata | reverse complement strand
ACGGTCGTTATCGCTTAAATTGCTTAGGATAAGTTGATTCTTTGATTTCAAACTCAAGTATTAAGACCTTTGAATTCTCCTTTAAAACTCGCGTTAATACTGAGATTTATTAAACGGGGAAATATTACAGTGAGAATTTCTTGACTTAGATCTTTCAGATTCAATTTGCGTAAAGAGCGGATTTACGAGGGCCTTTAATATGTTCGCGCAGACTGCGGAGTTAATTGGAGAGGTGTGTGACACACTTTCAGAAATAAAAATAGATTAAACATGCACAGACTTTGCTTGGAATGAGTTGCAATTCAAAATTTGCATAAACAAACTCATAACATTAAATAACATTTACACAAATCATTTTAATTTACCGAAATGTGTCAAAAATAACTTGCGGTTAAAGTCTGAATAAAGTTACGGTCTAAGATTACGGTTTTTCTTACAACCGTTTGAAGTTCTAAATATTAAGTTGTAAATCCATTCTTGACAATTATTACATCTTTGATGACACAATCGGTCGGTGCCACGACTTTTGGCGAGTCAATGGCTACTTACTGGAGGTTACTGCAAGAAGACAAAGATCTCCACGAAGGCTACATCACGCTTTCGCCTGCAATGCGGGATAGAAATCACGACTCCACGATCTAACTGTCATGCTTAGTTATTCTAAGCCTGAGCGTGAATCGCTTTTTATATAAAATAAGCAATAAAAGAAGCACGTAATTTAAGAATTATTTATATATATTTATGTATACATAGAAAGCAGAAATGTTTAAAAGTATTATAATATGAAAACTAACTATCAAAGAAGTTAATAAATTTTGATACAAGTATTTCTAAAATCTTTGCGATTCTAGATCAACGGTCCAGTAAATAATGTTTTTATTTGTTATCTACCTCTTGACTTAATTTATGATAACATATCTCTATTTCTCTCAAAGTAATGAAAAGAGAAGGGCTATACATTTTAGAACTGTCAAACTTAAAATTTGTCTTTAAGTTGTTAATTGCTATATGTTTTCATCTTATTAAATTTTCTATCTAGTTTTATTTTGAAGTCTTTTCATTTTTAAAGTCTTTTCTTTCGAGAAAAGAAAGATTGAAGAGTAGCTGCAGAGAATCCTACCTAATGTTAATTAATTATATTTCGTCGCTTCATTCTTCAGATATAGATAACCAGGTAGTCCCTTTTAGTTGCTGGCAACATCGCACAATTTTTAAGAGTATTTAAATTGACTATGTAACGACTTTTATCCCCGCCGCGCACGCGCGGCCTAATCGCTAGCTCATTCCTTTTTTGTGCGAGGCAACGAGTGCACACGCTTAAAAATGCCGAAACGTAATAGGGAAGAAAAAATTGAGCGTTATCAGAAGAAAATTAGGAAGTTACAAGAAAATAAAGAGAAAAATAAAAAGATTTACCGCCGTCAGATTATAATTTCTGACGATGAAGGCGATACACAATGTAAGTACCTACAATTTATATTTTATAAGTGAGTAAAAGTGTAAAGTTTACTTTTTTAGACCGACTTGTATGGATTGACTGCGAGTCAATAAATACAATCTTAGTTCATTGGGGTTGACTGCGAGTCTCCAACAATGATATTAAACTTATCGGCCAAACATAATGGCGTGACCTACTTTATGTCGGTTAGTAGGAATTAACTGCGAGTTAATGACTACAAATGTATATACGTAATAATAATATTAAGCACACATCGGGGTTAATCGTGAATTTTCAACGATGTAAGGCAATGTTCAGCGAGAATTCTATAGAATGTATCCTACCCACATTTTATATATTTTTTCTTGTTTTAGGCTATCAAGAATTGCTAAATGAGGCTTTTATATTACAACAAGGTCAAAACGACGATATTCAGCCCCAAAATGATGATTTTTCACAAAACCTTAGTGAATGTATAACGGAAGTAAAATCGACCGATAACATTCTTTCAACATCAGAAGAACCTTTTTTAGACCCCGAGTTACTCTCAGCACTGGGTGAAACTGAATCTGATTTACCTGAGTATGGCGAAAAAATTCTAGACAGTCAAGCCAAGTTATGGCTACCGATCCTAAAAAAAGGCATTCCAAAAGAATCCAAGGACAAACTCCTAAAAGAATACGCTGCTCCAGATAATTGTCGGCTTTTACAAGCCCCAAAGCTAAACGCTGAAATTGCAGCCGCCCTTCCTGATATGGTCAGAAACCGGGACAAAAGCTCACTTATGGCTCAACAACAACAGCTTGGCTTAGGAATAACAGCGGTCAACAAGGCAATGGACCTACTTCTTTTGAATGGAGACAAGGTAAAGGCGATTAAGCACCTAAGTAATGGTTGTCGATTATTGTCAGACTTGCACTTCACGTACACACAAAATCGAATAAAATCAATCACACCAAGCCTAGACAAAACCTGTCTTAACGTGATTAACGACGCCGAAAGAGATAGCACTTTGTTTGGCGAAAAACTGGGGGAGAACATCAAAGCGGCGAAAGCCATAGAGAAGCAAGGACTTCAAATAAAAAAAGGACCAACTCAAAAAGCCCCAGTCACGTATCCGCAACAGTCAGGCGCTCGTCCATCCTACCAGCAGGGAAACTGGCAACCTCCTCGCTACCCATCGAACAGGGGGGGGGGCGGGGAGGGAACCGTCGCCATCCTCCAGCACCACAAATACGCCGAAACAACCAAACAACCAATATGAAGACCGCTCATCAGAGCAAGCCCCGTGCGCCAGCGCAACAGTGACACAGGTACATGCTGGTCGTATTAAATATTTTTATAATTGTTGGCTTGATATTTCGGAAAACACAGTCGTACTCGATTGGATTGAAAATGGATTTTCCATCCCTTTTGTTGAAGACGTAATACAAACCGTAGTACCGCGGACCAACTTCTCAATTGACGAAAAACGAGAAATGAAGGAAGCCATTAAAACATTGTTAGATTTAGGAGCAATATCCCCGTGTACACCAAGAAATGATCAATTCATATCTAAAATATTGTTGACTCCAAAACCAAACGGCGGTAAAAGGTTTATATTAAACTTAAAACCGCTAAATAAATTTATACTACCTTCTCACTTTAAAATGGAAGACTACCGTACGGCAGCCAAATTGATCCCTCAAAACGGCTAATTAGCAACAATTGATCTTAAGGAAGCATATCTTCTTCTACCTATCGCTGTCCCAGACCGTAAATACCTCAGATTCGAATTCGAATCTGAGCCAGGTTCAATCATAACTTATGAATTTATAGCTATGCCGTATGGTTTGTCATTAGCACCTAGGGTGTTCACGAAAGTCATGAAAGAAGTGATATCATACTTGAGAAATCGAGGCTTTAGATCAGTAGTTTTCTTGGACGACATTCTGTGTATCGGTGATAGTTATATAGAATGCCTTTACAACGTAAACAAAACACTAAGGTTGTTACAATGTCTAGGTTTTATTGTAAATTACCAAAAAAACCATTTAAACCCGCAATCTGTTTGTAAAATTCTTAGGATTTCAATTTAACACTAATGATCTGACAATGAGTTTGCCACATACTAAACGTAACAATATAGCACAATTAATAAACAAATATTCTACTTTACCACAGTGTACCATTCGCGATCTAGCTCAGTTAATCGGGGTATTGATATCTGCATGTCCAGCCGCAAAATATGGGTGGCTTTACACTAAAATATTGGAACGACAAAAATTCCTTTTGTTCTTAAAATACAATAATAATTATAACGCAAAAATATCATTGCCCGGCGAAATACTCCGAGATCTTAACTGGTGGAAGAAAAATATTTTCTATACTTACAACCATATTAGACATACTCAATTCCAATTCGAGATTTACACAGACGCTTCTCAAACCGGATGGGGAGCGGTGTGTACAAATACTAACCGCCGAGCTAACGGGATGTGGACCACTGTAGAACGCGAGAAACACATAAATTACCTAGAATTACTGGCAATTTTTCTGGGGTTAAAAACTTTCTTTCATCAGGAAAAGAATTGCACTATATTGTTACGTGTAGATAACACCACAGCCATCAGTTATATCAACCGGATGGGCGGAATCCAGTTCCCTCATTTAAATGAATTATCCCGACTAATTTGGCAATGGTGCGAGGAGCGAAACTTATGGATTTTCGCTTCTGACGTAAGAACACAAAAGATAATGTTGCAGACCTTGATTCTAGAATTATTAACCCAGACACCGAATGGTCTTTATCGCAAAAAGCTTTTGACATTATTAAAAATCATTTTGGTACACCCGAAATTGATCTTTTTGCTTCACGCACCAATGCAAAATGTGTAAATTTTACGTCCTGGAGACCGGACCCTGATGCGATGGCTGTGGATGCTTTTACCATTAACTGGCAAAGCTTTTACTTCTACGCGTTTCCACCCTTTTCTTTAATTTTAAAATGCCTGAGAAAAGTGATCGACGAGGAAGCATCGGGCGTTCTCGTGTTCCCTTACTGGCCATCACAGCCATGGTTCCCGCTGTTAAAGAAGTTAACCTGCTCAAACATACTTTATTTCGACTGTCAAAAGTACCCACTTCGATCTCTTTTCAGAGATCAACATCCACTCAGCCCGAATCTTACCCTGGCGGCTGCGAGGCTCTGCGGCAAGCTTTCGCCCGACGAGCGTCCCCACCAGAAGCAATCACACTAATGTTGGCCTCATTAGCCGACAGCACTATGAAACAATATAACGTTACTCTAAAGCTTTGGTGGCAGTATTGCTTAGACAAGAATATATTTTTTTTTGCGCCCCCACACACTTCAGTACTCTCTTTTTTAAGTATACAGTTTACTAATGGATGTTCCTACAGTAGTTTAAACAACCACCGCTCTGCTTTGTCACTACTCTTGGGCAACAGTTTTGGATCTAATGACGATGTGAAACGGTTGCTTAAGGGAGCGTACAGATTAAAACCAGCTACTCCCAAGTACTCCTGTACTTGGGATCCCCAATTAGTTCTAAATTTTGCTTCACAATGGTATCCTCATACCGAACTGTCACTTGAAAAAATTACAAAAAAACTAGTAATCCTCCTTGCTATTTGTACTGCACACCGAGTACAAACCCTTTCCCTTATAAAGTTAGAAAATATCATTTTTACAGAGGGTGGCGCAAAATTTTTTATAACAGATTTAATAAAAACCTCCGCACCAGGTCGCGACCAACCAATCCTGAAATTACCATTTTTTACTGAAAATAACAGTATCTGCCCTGTTACAGTTCTCAGAGACTATATTTTTGCGACAAAAAATAAGAGAACTGCTAACACGGGTCAGTTAATACTAACATTCAAAGCTCCACACAAAGCAGCGACAACTCAGTCCATAAGTCGTTGGATCAAACAAGTGCTGTCGGATAGTGGAGTTAACACAGCGGTGTTCAGCGGACACAGCACACGCCACGCCGCCACGTCGGCCGCACACGCACGCGGCCTGTCCGTGGATACAATCCGCAAGACAGCTGGCTGGACCAGCTCCTCCAACACGTTCGCAAGGTTCTATAATCGCATACCAATCGAAGACGAAAGCTTTGCCACGTCCGTGTGTCTAAATTAAATTAAGTTAATACGATTAATCCGGATATTATTATGTAATATTGTTTAGTTATAATTACCTGACAGATATTTACGACATTTATATTTAAGAATGTAATCTAGTTTTCTTCTTTAATAATAAAATAAAATAATTAAACACTATGTTTCATTATTTTAGTAACACAACAAACTTTCTTGACGCTCTTACTCTAAAATTCTACCTGGTTATATATATCTGAAGAATGAAGCGACGAAATATAATAAGTGATCAAACGAACTTCATAGTGAAGTTCGATCATTATTATATGAGTCGCTTCATTCGAAGATATAAGTTCCCACCCCCCCGTAACTACACAAACATTATAAAGGTTTGTTAGTGCCCTTATCAAGAAAGTTTTGCCTTTCCTCTCTAAAAAATGAGCTAGCGATTAGGCCGCGCGTGCGCGGCGGGGATAAAAGTCGTTACATAGTCAATTTAAATACTCTTAAAAATTGTGCGATGTTGCCAGCAACTAAAAGGGACTACCTGGTTATCTATATCTTCGAATGAAGCGACTCATATAATAATGATCGAACTTCACTATGAAGTTCGTTTGATCACTTATTATTGATTCATATTTAGAATAGGTCTCATGAAAATTACGAGTAAAACAAACTTAGCTTATTAAGTAAACGCGATGAAATGGATTCTAAAAATATTAGACGTAACAACGTAAGCACACACACAGGTATAATGGAAGACCGTAAAGTGACGGATGATCCGAACACTTTGTAATGCAAGACGATTTAGCGACCAGAATTGTGAGACCTGTACCACGCCTTTTGTTTGCACACGACTGTCACTAACAGATAGGCATTACGCCACTGGGGGGTTTAACTGAATTGGATGTTGAAGGACCGACCTGTGGGTTGGCGTACAATGTCAAGGTAACGAACACTTCAAACAGGATTAAAAATAATCACATTGCGTAAACATAACATCAGTTCTTTAAAAAGTGTATACGTTCACAATCTCTTATCGTCATGATAATCCGTATAAAGATAATCATACTATCGGGCTTAGTATTATCGGCTGAAATATGCTAGTAACAAATAGTTTGCATGATTAATATCGATAATATTATTGCATGTTTCCTTTGCTTACAGATTTAACACATTTATGTACACCTGTCACCTTGGAACAGATAAATTGCAGAAGTACGAAACACGCCATTAACGCGTTAATGGAAAACCGCTCTCTTCCGCGTTTAGGCACGATTTTCAATTGCTGGAGCATTGCACAGATACTCTAACCCTATGGGGTTTCGATATCGATTTTAATAGCTATTTCATTAAAATAGATTGAACACTGAAATTGTATCGTTTTAATGTCAGTCACACCTAGGGGTCGCAAACCGGGATCCCGGATCCCGAAAATACCGGGATCCCGGACCATACTAGACACTTTCAAATACCGGGATTAGTTTCACGAAAACCGGGATTTTCGGTATTTTCGGTATACGCGGTTGCTACTTGCCGCTTTGTTGTTATAGCAAGAAAGTGGTTTGATTTAAGTATAGATTGTATTTGTATAGTTGTTACAGCAAGCAAATGGCACCGTTTAACCTGTCTGATAATTTGCCTGCTATCAGGGAGGGGATGCTTGACTCTGAAAGGCGAAAACAGGTCTTAACCTCTTTTCGCCGGTCTTTAGAGTTTTTGAACAATGCAACAGCTAACTGATGCTAGCAAAAATGGTCACACTACTGAAGCCCGAAAAGCCAATGAACGACCCCAATAAGTTCAGGGCTATCTCTTTATTGTACCAATCCACATGGTTTTGTAGTAATAACAACGTGATTGCTTCTAAAACTAAACAGGCTAGCTTTTGTGTATGATTTACTTTTATAAACCAAGTGGGGCACCAACTGTTTGTCAGCGGTAAATTACCGATCAGACTTGGCACGTCCCACAGGAACTTGGTACGTCCCACACAAACTATACTATCAGCCGGCCAATTAAGTCCAGGTCTATACCAGCTCAAAATTACGGTAAAGGTTGAGTAGTTAAGATAATATTTCAGTGGGACAAATACAATATCTCGCGCCAGTCGTTTTAACGTGGATGCCATAACTATTCAACAACTATTTGGTGCTAGATAAAACCCTGATGTCGTGGCAAAGTCCGGAAGCCAGGAGACAACTCATAAGTTTCAACTACCCTAAATCCTTATTTTAATGTTGTGGCTGATCTAAAAAATACAAGAACGTTGTAATAGTTCTTAGAGAATTATCTTACAACGCCGCTTTTAGGTGCTTATCTCAATGTAACCTTAAAAAAATAGCCTACCGCAAAAGATGCCCTCGCCCTTGCTTCGCTACACGTCCTCCTCATCTTCAACATCAAAAGAAATTTTCTCTAGGCAGATGACTGTCCCATCTAGCTACACAACACAGCATAGATGAGAGGTACTTTAAGCTATTTATACGCTAACGATTGTGTGACTAAAGCCTCACAAGCTGTCTTCTTAAAACACGTTGACGTAAGTCTGACAAAGGCACTGAGCACCACTACATGCAAAATGTACTTAAGCCGAACCCGTCTAAAACGCAAGCATGTGCATGCAATCCACTCCCCATTCCAGTATTTCCAAGTAAAAAGAGTGGTAACCCTCACCACTGTTCGCACCATCAGAATTATATGATAATGAGCCGTCGTGACGTGACCTTCTGTGCTCGAATACGCATTCCCTACAGCAAGCTAAAGAGCAAGATAGGGGTCAAAAGTCTTCGTGCAGAACCTGGGTCGAAGCCATCTGACGAAGTTCACCACTTTAAATAAATAATTGTCGTCTCTAGACCGGACATTCAGACGGAAGGCTACCTCACAAGCATCCTGCCCCCAACATATCGTTGAGGATCATACACAGAAGAGCTGCCAGAAGTCAACTTAGGCGAAATTGAAATGGCCCTTCGACAGCTTATAAACAGCAAGTTGTTCACGAATGCCCTGGAGGATATGTTCAAGATCCTAAACTGATAATTTACGGCATTAATATTAATGGCGAGTACATCTCACACTTGCGATTCGCAGATCGTCATAATGACCGAAATGATTATTATAAGACCTACAACACATGTACACCACACGGCTAAGCTGAATTTTCTTAACGCATTGCTCTCCAGGTGAACCTTAGTAAAACCAAGGTTATGTTTAATGAACATGTTACTCCGAGCCTGATAGCTCTTAACGGGGTTGCTCTCGAGGTTGTTCAAAAGTGTGTTTACCTTGTGCAAACATTGCAGTCACGTAACAAAAACAACTTCGAGAGAAAAGCTGGGATATCCCTGAAGAATGAAATCTGAAATGAGGTAATCCGACAGAAAACTGAAGTAATCGATATGGCTTAATAAATAAGCAAACAGAATTGGCAGTGGCATTTGCTGTAGAACCGATAACCGATGGAATAGACATTTTCTAAGTAGGACAGTTTCTGGGTAGGGGGCAACATGGGCATTGGGCATGATCTTTGTTTTGTCCATGTTCATCCGAAGGCCTACTTGTTGGGAACCTCGACTAAGGCCATCGAGCATTGTGCCAAGGCCTTCAAGCGATTCTACCATGACCACGATATCGTCGGCAAACCGAAGGTGAGTGATGTACTCGCCGTCGTACCGTTAATGTTTATGCCGAATCCTTTCCATTCCAGGAGCTTGAAGGTGCCTTCCAATGCAGCAGTGAACAGTTTCGGAGATATAACATCTCCTTGCTTTACACCGCGCTGCAGAGAAATCGCCTTCGTGCTCTGCTCCTGTATTCGGACCGACATGGTGGCGTTTTTGTATAAACACTTCAGCACCTCGATGTACCGATAGTCAATATGGCACCGCTGGAGAGATTGTAGCACTGCCCAGGTCTCGATCGAATCAAAGGCGTTCTCATAGTCCACAAACGCCAAGCATAGTGGCAAGTTATACTCCTCGGTCTTCTGTATAATTTGCCGCAGCGTATGGATGTGGTTTATGGTAATATAGCCTTTTCGGAAGCCGGCTTGTTCGGGAGGCTGGAAGTCATCGAACCTACGCGCGAGACGATTCGTGATGACCCTCGAAAACAACTTGTAGACATGGCTCAAAAGCGAGATGGGTCTGTAATTCTTCAGTAAGGCGTTATCCCCTTTCTTGAAGAAGAGCACCACCACACTTCTGTTCCATGCCTCCGGCGTTATTCCCTCGAGCACGACGGAGTTAAAAAGTTTCTGATCTCCGGCCGCTTCCAACTGGCCAATCTGGAAGGCACTGGGGGAGGCCTATGTTCAGCAGTTGACGTCCTATGGCTGAAATGATGATGACAGTTTCTAGTAAGAAGTGATTTGATTTATAATTGGGTAATTTTCATTGTCCATCTGGAAAGCTTTAAATAGGCTGCAAACCGACCACTGTAAGGAAAATTTTCCTTACAAAATTTACGAATCTTTTACTGCCTTTTAGATATTTTTCTGTTAATATCGAAAATACCGAAAATACCGGAATACCGGTACTGTTAAAAAAGTAATACCGAAAATACCGGTTTTGTGAAATGGGTCCGGTATTGCGACCCCTAGTCACACCTAATTGTATTATCGAAATCGTTCTCGCGTGTAATGGACCGTTAAGAATAAACCACTAATGACCGAAATGGGCTTACGTTTCAGAAATTCAGACTCGCAAGCGATTTTCGTCAATTTATTTCTACTTTTATTCATTTTTTCTGAAGCATCGTTAGAGTTGTGAATCCGACTGATCCTTGTTGATTTAATTGAATACGTGAACAAGTGGGTGGAAACGAATTTTGATGATTGAATAGAATAAAATGTATTACATTTTTATTCTTTTCATCTAATTTGGGTTTTTGTAATGTGCTTTACGGATCAAAAAGTGTTCTTCTGTTTTATAATTTAGCAATTGGAATAATTTGACTGGAAAGGTCGATCTTTTTTTCAGTGTATAATACGGTGCTTAAAGAGATTCTTAATGTTAATAAGATTTTTTGAAATTTTTTTTGGCAAGAGAATTGAGATTTTGAACTTGATAGACAGTACGTCATAAAAATTCATATCGTTGAAAAGTTATGCGGGTGTCTGACTGATGGGCTTTAATGAAAACGGTATAACTTTGATATTTGATGTATTGCCGACATTTAAGTATGATAGGTAAACTTTAAGAATTTTGATGTCTATAAAGATTGTCTAATTGATATTGATTGAATGATAGATGTGTCTAATTTCAAAATAGAAATTTCGTAAGTTTTGTAATATTTGTATAAAAATTGTGTGCACAAACGTTTTGTTACTTTCTACTGGTTGTGAGATTCTAATCCACAACAGTCTGGCTTTTTTGCGCATTTGTCCCAAAGCCCTCTTATAATACGCCCATGTCGCTGGCCAAAAGCTCACTGGTTACGCCAACTAGCACTCGACGTTTAAATCAGGATTGAAGCAGCTAAATGCCATACGATATGACGATGTCGCTGGTCAAAAGCCTAACAAAAGCCGGACAGGCCGGACATGTATTTATTTGGCCGGACGGGACTCTAAATAGCCGGACACCTGACAACTCTATTCGCGAAGCAGTGCGCTTTGTAAGAACTTGTATGATGCCAAGATCGGTAAGCGCTGCATACAAATCTCCACTGAGCTGTGCGTCGCTGCTGCTGTCGACTGCTGGGCAGCGACTGCCAAGATCAGAATCATACCTGCGAGACTGCGAAAACAACATTGCAAATCAATTTATTATGGCCAGCATTTAAACAAAATGTTGTTTCATCATTAAAAATTATTAATGATTTGAAAAACTTTTACTAGGTATCGCTCGATCAAATAAATAGGACTAGTATGGAACAGCTGTTTTTTTCAGAAGTTGTTTCAATTCATGAGAATAATAATATATGATAATGATAATGATAAATCTTTTTATTTCAAAAAACTTAATTATTTAATAATTACATTAGCACTGATTTCCACACTAGGATTCCCTGTGTTGTGGGATTCAGTCTCTTTCACCGAATTTAACTTATTTTTAGTTACGTAAGTACACAATATATTATTTTGATAAACAAACAAGGAAGAAGAGAAATTAATTTGCTTGGGTGAGTGTGTTTGTTTGTGTGTGTTTTGTGGGTATGTGTGTGTTTTTAGGTTAATTAATAATCTTTCGTTTTATTAGTTAGTCTATTGATATTATAGTATTATAGTTGAATGTTGATAAATAAGGCGTCATGTATAATAAAATCAATAGATAAAAGATAATTTCCAAATCAAATCCCAGATCTATTTGAGTCAAGCAACGGGCCCGCCGACTTTTTGCGCTACCTGAGGCAAGCGGCATGACTAATGCTAGTTAATTAACAATTGCAGGCTTCCGCGCACGGCTGATCGGGCCGAGCCGAGTCAAGGACGGGCAAGAGACATTCGTTTAGAAGCAAAACGAATATTTATAAAGTTGAGCGAGGACCAAAGGATTGATATACGGTAGTACTATTAGATATTCTGTGGTAGTAGCATGATGGTTAAAAAATAAAAGACAACAGTGATCACTCAACAACACACAAGACAATCACAAAAACGGCAATCACAAGATAGGACAAACAATTATAAAAAAATAATATTTATATTTATTTAACAATTTACAAGTATGCTTACAAAATAGTCCAAAGCGCACACAAGATAATTAAATAATGTTATTACAAATTAAATTAATTTCAAATGGCAATGCCCATAAATAACTATATAAATAAACGTCAGAATAATTTAAATAAAAAAATATTATAGTCAAATTAAATTAGAACATGAATTAAACAAAAGTCAGTAGTCAATTGACATTATATAGTACAATCATTGCAAGTCACTTTATTATCTAATACTGTTTAGAATTTATTAATTAAACCTCCCCAACAGTCAAAATATAAGTCAATATCATTGTGCTGAGCGAGTAGATCCCTCTATCAGCGTAGTGCGTAGTTAGACGGCGCCAGCGCCAAATTTAAAAATATCAATTATAGTTTAAAAATATCATAACTATAATAACGACTCCATCAAGTAAGCCTAAACTTAGTAGGCATCCACTAAAGCTCCATCATAAAATCAGGTGTTCTGTATCTAATTTAATTTTACAACTTTATAGTGATTTAACAATAGATGGGATGAAATCGAACATCTAAAATTATCAGTGTTTCTGTATGATCTAAATCCTAAGGAATTAAAGAAAAATAAGAAAGATGGTCAGCCTGTCCCCTTGTCGTCATGCGTCGTCGCCGACACGCCCCGCCGGTTGTGTGCCCAGACCTTCAAAGAGGTATACTGCATAATGTTCTGCTCATTTATAATTAAATGTCAACAAGATAATAATAACTCGACTTAAGAGCATGTCTAAGGATCTAAAACAAGGTTCAGTCCGTAGGTAATACTGGATTGTACGATGTGAATAATACTCAAAATGACAGTTTTTGTAAATGAAACGTAACGCAAGGAGTGATTATTGCCGACGCAACGCCAGACTAGACAATGTGAGACATGCCACACACATGTCGCAGTTTTCACACGCATTTCACGCAAATGTTATCTAGACGTTTTGAAACGTTTGAGGAAACTGGTGACCTAAATTCTATGACACACAATGTAATTTACTTATTTTAAAAAAATAACAGGAATATTAATAAGTTATAAGGTGTTAATTGCTATTCTTCTTTTAAAATTTAAGGGATCTTTCTAAATGTAGGCTAAGCATAAATTTAGATTTAGAATGTATTATGCGCCAGGCAAGACAACACACCAATTACTGTTATAGCTCTTAGGCGCCATACACGGAGCAACTTTTGGTTTCCTGCTGCGGCAATCGGCAATTCGCATCTTGCAATTTTTTAAATTTCCATATATATAATTTCAGCAACTAGGCAGAGGTAGCAAGTAGCGAGTAGCGAGTTTTGGCAATCGCAACTATTTCTGTTTGCTGCAATTGGTGATTTAAATTGCCCAAACTAGCAACTGACAAATTAGTAAGTACCAGTTAAGACGAGTTGCTGGTTTCCACCACGCACTCCCTCTCATTGACTCTCTGATTTATAAGTTCATTTAAAATTGCAACAAACGTAAACTAGACTTGCTGGTGTTAGTAACCGCAACCGGCAATTGGTTAAAAAAGTTGACAGTAGCGTCAACTTAAGTTGCTTCGTGTGTATAACGCCTTATAGTAAGGAACTTTGCCAGAGACTTCTAGTATATTTAGATCCGATTCCGAACCAATTTAAAAAATATAATTTAGTATTTTCTGAATTGAGCCGAACCGAGGATCAAACCTTTACGTTAAAGAAACACCGCGCCAACGCCAATCGATATCATGTTGATAAAATATCATTTAAAACCAAGTTTAAGCTAAATCACGATTTAGGACTGTTGTGCAAGTGATTTCTTAACTTGACTTAATTAATAGTTAACAAAAATTAGTCTGCATTCATTAATCGTAGTTGCTACTGACAGGCTGCCATCAACAGGTAGCAAACTTTTTCACAAAGTAATTTCAGAGCGGAAAATTTAGCGAGACACTTTTTTAATTAATATTCTCTACGAGAACGTTCCTGCCTGACCCAAATACTTTTGCCTTGGTGTTAATAGCTGTTTATTTTCATATTTCTGTGCCCTGCAAGATTCCAGAGACATGCGAGGTACCATTAAATTATAATGGTAAAACTCTAATTATTTATTCGAGAACATGCATAATAATATGACTCGCGATACCCGAATCGGTCGCATGAGACCGCGTACAGGGTTCCGTACAAATTTGTAGGTACAGACGACAGCTCTTCAACCTACTACAAAACGTCAAATTTTTATATTTGAGTGATTGAATAAAAAGTAAATTGCGGTTTACGATTTATGACGTATTAAAAAAAAACTACTTGCTAGATCTCGTTCAAACCAATTTTCGGTGGAAGTTTGCATGGTAATGTACATTATATATTTTTTTAGTTTTATCATTCTCTTATTTTAGAAGTTACAGCGGACACACACACACACACACACACACATATTTTACTACTTTGGAAGTTTCTCTTTTGAAGACCTATCCATAGATATCCCACACGTATGGGTTTAATGAAAAAAAATATTTGAGTTTTAGTTTTAAGTATGGGGAACCCCCAGTTTTTTGTTTTTTTTCTATTTTTATGTGCAAATTTTAATGCGGTTCACAGAATACATCTACTTACCAAGTTTCAACAGTGTAGTTCTTATAGTTTCGGAAAAAAGTGGCTGTGACATACGGACGGACAGACAGACAGACGGACATGACGAATCCATAAGGGTTCCGTTTTTTGCCATTTGGCTACGGAACCCTAAAAACAAACAGTAGGTACTGTGCAAACTAAATAAACATCTAAAAAGAGTAATAAAACTATTTGAAATGGAACACAAAGGATTGCAGGATCAATCTGTTGTAATCCCATTTTCGTATTTATTAGCTATCTGAAATGTTTCTAAATATTGAATACATTTTCTTTGAGCAATGGCAACATTTACAGTTCTCTGTTTATATTTATAAGTAATAATATTGGATAACATCACATACATTGCTCTGATATTAAGGTGAAGAAGGCTAAAGCACTGTGAAGTATAGTAATCAGAAGCAACGATGGTACCTACCACAACATTCAGACCTAAGACGATATAGAAATTGTATTTTCCGACAGTGACTCGACCGGGAATCGAAACCGACCTCAGAGATGGCGACGCCAAGTCCGGTGTGCTAGCCTCTCGGCTACGGACAGGTTGTCAAATTTATTACCTCGATTTAAAAATTTGTTTAAAAAGATTTTTTCATCATCTGTAAGCACGGTAATCTTCCGAAAGTAATATTTTACTGTTAGTTACGCTCATGAAAGTCTACCAAAATCTCAGTTCATATCGACGTTCGTATCAATTGACGTTCATAAGTGGCAATTTTGTCCTGAATTGAATAAATGATTTTTGACTTTGACTTTGACTTTGAAAACTTGTTTGTTTTGACTTTAGAATGAAAGATGGAAACGAGCTTGTCGTTTAAGCCAAACGATTCACTGATATTTGAAACAAAATATTATTGCTTTCCAACTTATTTTCAAGTCACTGTTTCAGACGTAACCTTGGTCGTAACTTTAGACTTCGAAGTACAATATAGATGAATGATTTTTAAACGACCTCTCGTTGCGCAACGGGGCAAACTTACATAAACAAGTAGCTTTGGCTATATGGAAGAGAACTCCGTGGGCTCAGTCTCGCACGTCTCGATTCAGAAAATCTCCTTCGACTATGATGGTGGGTGACAGCCATCTTGGTCTAGTGGTTCGCGCTTCGGACTACAAAGCTAATCGGTGGCAAGTGTTTGTTTGCGCGATGAGCAAGAGAATTTGCACCTAACTAGAAGTTTTGCACTTATAGCTAATCAGAACTATTTGAATTTCGAATGTAATATTTTTTTAAACGTTGCAACCTTCTTAGTAATAAAAAAAAACAATTGGCGGGAAATGATTAGTATATTGTTTTTTATCACACATCAAAGTTCTACGTACGCAACGAAAATGGAAGTAAGTCGAGAAGATTTTAGAGCGATGATTTTTTATGATTTTAAAAGTTCTCTCTCTCCGCAAGACTGTGCCGCTCGTCTTCAAAATGCTTTTGGGAGAGAAGCACTTTGTTTGAGCACCGTGAGGCGATAGTTTGCTGAATTTGAGAGAGGTCGAGTTTCTTTACATGACGAATTTTGTGAAGGGCGTTTGTGAAGGGCCTTCAACTGCCGTCAACGAAAATAATGTGGCTACTGTTAAGCGGCTAATTGAAGAAAACCCGCGGATTACCTATGAGACAATTCGAGGACTATTGGGTATTGGTATAAGCCAAATTCAGAAAATTTTACACGAAGAATTGAAAGTTCGGAAACTTTGCTGTCGTTGGATCCCTCATGAACTGACAGCGGAGCAGAAGCGCGTGGAATGGTGCTCACAGATGCTACTGAAGTACGACCACGGACATTCTAATGCTGTTTATGACATTGTCATAGGAGACGAAACGTGGATTTATTGTTTTGAACCCAAAAAAAAACAGCAATCTTGTGAATGGGTGTTTGAAAATGAGAACAGGCAAACAAAAGTGAGGCAGGCGAGAAACGTTGGTAAAAAAATGATCGCGGTTTTTTTCTCAGCTATGAGTACCATCTGTACAATTCCACTTGAAGATCAAAAAACTGTTAATACCGAGTGATATTCTACCATTTGTTTACCCAGGGTGTTAGAAAAAGTTCGCGAAAGACGACCCAAAAGCCGCGTTCTCCTACATCATGACAACGCTTCTTCACACACGGCCAACAAAACAAAGTCATTTTTAGCATCCGAAAAAGTACAACTCGTCACCCATCCTGCGCATAGCCCCGACCTAGCACCATGTGATTTCTGTATTTTCCCCAAAATCAGAGATTTGATGAGAGGTTTTACTTTTACCAACTCCGAAGAGGCAGTGATAGCGTTCAATCAGCACGTAGAAAACATGCCTTCAGATTTCTGGTCCTCCTGTTTTAAAAGATGGTTCGATCGCATGAAAAAATGTTTAAAATGTAAAGGAGAGTATTTCGAAAAGCAATAAACATAATATTTTGGTTATAACATGTCGTTTTTTTAAGTTACGCAAAACTTATAGTGTGACCTACGTATAATGTATTTGTATGTCTTTCTATGTTATTTAGTCACCATAGTACAGGCTCTGCTTAGTTTTGGGTTAGATTATTGGTTGAGGATTGAGAGAGGCCTATGTGAAGCAGAAGCCTGACGTCGGCAGATTATGAATATGATGATGAGACAAAACTCTGACAACTAAGCTAACTAAGGTTCAAAGAATATAAGAAAAACTATTAAAACAATGTACTTGTGTGGAGTGTATGCAAGGTTGTATGCGTTACTTTTTTACGTCTTGCGAGCCTCTTAGGAAAAAATAAACGTTTTGAATTTGAATTTGAAAACGGGAGTAAATAAGGCTACTGTATACTACCTTCTGTGGAAAAGGTGTTCTTGGCAAGTGTCAAGTTGGGTCATTTTGTCGCTGAAATGCCTAAGAAAAGAAAGTTATTCAAGCGGCTGCTCTATTTGTTTTGTAACCACATTTTTTATTGTTTCTGTATTATTGTCTGGAATGTATGTAGATAGATAGATACTCTTCATAGCACACTACTTAAATTAAATAAACCACAGGAAAAACATTTAGGATTTTTTTTAATAAGACGTTTTGAGCACGACGTGTGTTGTGTCGGGCGTTTGCTTGCAGGACCGCACAGAAAGAGGTATGACTATTGATAACTGCGTCACAGAATATGACTGCGTTGGTAAAAATTATGACAGCTACGAATAGGTTTAACAACCTCCTTGCGTACGCCGGACTTGGTGTTCGCCATCTCTGAAGTCCCGGGTTCGATTCTCCGTCGGGTCAATGTAGAAAACAACTTTCTATGTTGTCTCGGATCTGGGTGTAAAGGTACCGTCGTTGTTTTTGATTTTTATAACAAAAAGGGTTAGCTACTAACCATAGGATCGTCAAGAGCAATGAATGTGATGTTGTCCAGCATTTACTTTTAAACAAAAAAAAATTGTTACCAGGTTCTGCATAAAATGCCTTATATTTTACTATTATTTAGGCGGTTTTTTAGCTGTAATTTAACAACTAACGGATTATTGCGGGACCCGGTTGCAGCTCTATTGAATTAAAGATAAGTTACGATGAGATGAAAGAGAAAAAAAACTATTTGGTTGTAAGAAAAAGGAGGATGGGAAATTGGATATGGCACGATGCCTTTCACGGACAGCCATAGACATAAAAAGGATGAGACGCGAAACCTTGAAAGCTAGGGTCGAGGAGTTTAGGCGTGTAGGATTAAAGAGATTGCAAAAAATAGGTCAAACTGAAATACTCATTACGACATTAACATAAGTACATTTCAACTTGATTTAGATTACATTATGGTAAATCAAATAAGTGATGTAATGAGAGCTGTTGGTAGGACTATGAAGCCAGCCATCTTTGATTACCGACTATTATAACTGATTTACCCATCACCATAATCATTATTTAGGTTAATGCTAAATTAATGACTATCTTGACGATGATGAGTATTTAGGCAATCCCCCTGAAGTATTAGAACATGATACATTTCTTGCAAAAGGTCAACAAAAGAGCTTTGTTTCGGTCATTAGGTCACAAAGTTATTATTTTTTGTGCCAGTCTGTGTGACCTACACAAGGTCAACTGGTATAACCTCACCATGACCATTTGTCACCCTAGTAAGCATATGTGGATATAGTATTTGCCTAAGCACCTCATTTGCCTTTTTCGTGGTCACTGTGAGGCTACCCCACCGACTAAAATTCTAAAATAAGTCCTTTCCTTGCTCAGTATTGGTTTCCAAATTAGTAATACATAGATGCTGCTGAGGTCCTCTTTCATATAAGGTATCAACCACCATGATCTGATTAAAAACAAAGGATTTATGGAAGATTTTCGCACCAAAACTGTTACCGCGTTTTTCTTGATACCGTCGAGAGCGCACTTACTGTATGTGTGTGTAATTCAATTCTGCCGTCAATAGTGTAATACTATTGACGGCAGAATTGAAGGGAGGCGCTACCATGGTAATTGTTCCTGTTTTTAACAATTTTAGTACACATAAAAACACAGTGTAGATTTCAATGAAAAATGCATAATTTATTGAAAGATACGAAATTCACATTTATTTTAAACTACATATATTTAGCGCTTTTAATGACTTTATTACAGTTGGTAGCACAGCACTATCACACTTAAAATAAGCGCAAATATTTTGCAAGCATATGTCATTCTAGGAAGAAAGCATTGGTTGCAAAT
Organism: Anania hortulata; assembly: GCA_963576865.1. Classification (NCBI taxonomy): domain Eukaryota; kingdom Metazoa; phylum Arthropoda; class Insecta; order Lepidoptera; family Crambidae; genus Anania; species Anania hortulata. The sequence goes on along the minus strand of OY756389.1, from coordinate 4,075,552 downwards.
ACGAATAATTATCTTGATATACGTTTTGTAGGCTAATGCGTTATATCTAATAGTCTATTAACATCAATCATTATAACAAGGCGGTAATGTCAATATCCCGTAGGCCTATTCAGCGTGTGGTCGCGCCTCGCAAAAAGCAGTTGCATACAACTATAATTACTCATTACACAAAACAACGGGTTATTAGGAATAATTAGCTGTGTTATTAGGTCGTTAGCGACACGAATAGATGTTTTAACGTATGAGAAAACAAGTAAACAACAAGAGAATTTAATGTAGCAACAATAAATATTTGTATGCATACTTCTATTTAAAATAAAGCTGTTTTCAAATGATTTTGACGACCGTCTGGTGTAGTGGTTCGCGCTCCGGACTAAAATGACAACGGTTGCGGGTTCGAATCCCGCAGATGTTTGTGTGATGAGCACGAGCATTTTTACCTTTTGTACCCAAGTTATGAATGTTTATAAAAGTATGTTTATCCGTTATCTAGTCGCCATAGTACAAGCTTTGCTTTGTTTGGGGCTAGATAGGTCTTCTTCTTCTTCATCTATACGGTCAATCCCGGTTGCGTCCAAAGCCATCGCTTTGGAGCCCAGGGTCCGCTTTCCTTGATTTACTCCTCCACTTCGCACGGTCTTGAGCGTCTCTAGTTGTGAGATCATTGACATGCATGTCAGCTTCACGACGTAAAGCCAGCATGTCTTGGGTCTACACCTTTTGCCTGACCTTGACCTGGCGGTGGCGGCATGAACAGACATTTGTTGCCTACGTAGCTTGTCGGTTTCCGCAAAACATGGCCACCAGCGTAGGCGACTCTCCTGCAGTTTGTCTGCAATAACACGGACACTAAGGCTACCTCGAATTGGTCTGATTGTAAAAACAACTTATTTATTTATTTATAGGGCTGCTAAACACAGGTTATGGATTTTGTTTGAATACTATAGAAATGTTTTAAATTTTATCCGTCAGCCCTGTAAGACACGTTTTTTTAATACGCCGTTTCGTGTGCGAATGTTCGGACGGAAACCAATAAGTTAAAAACCATAATTGAGTCCTAAATTTTTTATTGTTCTTTTTTGCATGCCTGATATTACTTATTTTATTATTGAAATATAAACAGAAGGAAAGAAACAGAGAATGGCCTTTTCCTATCTACTGCGAAACATAGACTAGGTATGTTTTAAGATGGTAAACAAATAAGCTTAAATCTGATGACTGCAGGGTGTGCAGATGATGACTGCTGCTGATGACTGCTGTGCTGATAGGTGCGCGGTTACCTTTATAGCACATTCAACCTCAATCAATGCACATAATCGACACTCTTATATAACTTAAAACGCCATTACTCAATTATTATTATTTTAATAACCTATATCATCCATCACAGTGCTGAGTGAAGGTCTAGCATTATCTTTTTTCCAATCTTTCCCATCTAATCAATATTTGTAAGTACAATCTAGCACATAAAGCTATACATTGCCAACATAAGCTTATACTGGAAACGTCGTGATGTAAAATTTGGATTAAAGCAGCTAAATGACATACGATATACGATATGATGATGTCGTGCGTGATATAGTATACCATACCTTCTACTCTAAATTTATCTTATTTTGACAAATTCTACCAAAATATAGTTTGTATAATTGCTCAATACTTTGCTGCGGGTTAGTTAAGCGTTTTGTATGTAAAACACCCACATATTGCGAAACCTGATCAATACCACACGCTAATAGAGTTACATAACTACAAAACCGATCAAATTAATTACGAATATCTCAGAACTGACATAAGTAAATTTTATTTAAAAAAATTAAACGGACTTCAAAACACTAAAAAGCTAAAAATAATCCTAACACTTAAGGAACCTAATCAGTTTTTTTTTTAAATAAAATTTACTTATTTCATCTATTTTTAGTGTTAAATCCTAATCTAACTGCTGAACACCGATTTCATCCTCTTTTTTTTCACCCTTAGGGGTAATTTTTTTACTATAGTATCTTTGAAGTATTAGCTATTCAATAAAAAAAACATCAAAATCGGTTTACATTTGTCGAAGATATTGGTTAACATAGATCCATAAATCACGAACCAAAACATTATCTGGGTATACTCGTATATTTTGTTATTTTCTCAAAAACTGCTGAATCAATTACGATAAAATTTATATGGGACCACCTCTGAAGTATGATCTACCAAACAAAAAAGAATCATCAAAATCAATTCATAATTGGCGGAGTAATCGCGTAACATACATACAAAAAAAAAAAACGAACAGTCGAATTGAGAACCTCCTCCTTTTTTGAAGTCGGTTGAAAACTCAGTTTTTTAATGAAAACGTGGTTTCCGCATATTATATTATATATGATCAAACGAACTTCGAAAGTGAAGTTCGATCATTATTATATGAATAGCTCCATTCGAAGATATAGTATTACCATGTAGTTTCCCTAACGTACTAGGTAGTGTCGCACTTTTAGATTTACATCGATTATTCATACTCGATTTTTGATTTAAGAACGTCACTATTCACCTACCCTTCCCTAACGCACCAGCGTTTTCCTCATTTCTTTAGAGATACCAAAACTTTATAATAATTAGTACCTGGGTTGAGGTGGGTGGGTAATTATATCTTCGAATGGAGCTATTCATATAATAATGATCGAACTTCACTTTCGAAGTTCGTTTGATCATATATTATATTTTCATAGCTCCATTCTTCAGATATAGTATTACCATGTAGATGTTCAGAGAACTATTTGATTGGATATCTATAAAGTTTTGGTATAAACTGTACTGTACTGTAGGTATTAATAAAATAAAGTTTGTTGAAACTGAAATGATTTTTATTTCAATAATTTCCCATAGAGGTACAATAACAATCGTATTATTTAAATGATTACGTAATTCTAATAATTTTTATAATTAAGTACAACTTAATATCTTAATATATAATCTTAATCCTTAGGTTCAAAGACAGACCTAGCTAATTCTTGCGAAATAATTGGACGGTTGTAAAATTTCGCGAACGTCTGTGATGTGGCAGTCCACCCAGCTGTTTTTCGGATCGCGTCTAGTGATACACGGGCGGCACGAGCGGCTGAGGTGGCGGCGTGACGTGTGCTGTGAGCGCTAAACTTCGTCACATCAACGCCGCTCTCCGCTAACATGTTCTTTATCCATCGACTGATGGTCTGTGACGTCACCGGTTTATGTGGACGTTTATAGGTTAAAAATAAGCGGGAAGACTCATTTCGAATATTAGCCGTAATTTCTAAGTAATCTTCCAAACATTTCGCAGGACAAATGCTAGGTTTATCACTGAAATAGGGTATGATTAAGGTTGGTTGCTCTCGATTAACTGCTGAGGTTTTGATTAAATTTGCAATAGTTATAATAATTTGATCATTATGAATAACAATACTATTTGTTTCAATTAAAGACAATGTTTGTACACGATGAGCTGTACAAAGAGCCAAGAGTGTAGCCAACTTTTTTGATATTTGATACAATGTTAAATTTGTATGCGGAAACAATGTATCCATGAAGTCTAATACTACCTGTGGATTCCATATGGTATTGTATTTAGGTATACTAGGTCTACATTTAAAAATCCCTTTCAATAACCGTGACACTTGTTCGTCTGAACCTATATTATTACCTAGAAGCAGTGATATAGCTGAGCGATGGCTATTTAGCGTACCATAAGATGCACCACGGTGATACTGTTTTGTAAGAAATAAAATTACCGCTGCTTTTGGTGCTTCTAAGTAATTAATGTGGTTGTTTACACAATAATTCCACCACAATTTGAACGTGGTGTTATATTGTTTAACAGTGTTCATCGCCAACGAAGAAATCATTAGATTTATTGCTTCTGATGGAATACCCTGTTTTGTAAAGGCTTCCCGGAGACAATGGCTGCTGCCAGGGTAGTCTGCGCGGGTAGATGTATCCTATAATCAGACCGTATTGCATTTTTTAGAAAAAATATTTCTGATATTATAATATTACTTAACAGAGGGAACCACACTTGTGTGGGCCAATAAGGAAACACAATCACTCCAGTAGATTGTTCACTGATAATTTTTTGTAAACATTTTTGAATGATTGCAAAAGGGGGAAAACAGTAAAAAAAATATTTTGTCCATGAGATTGTGAAAGCATCTACAGTAAGCGCGTCCGGATCTGGTTTCCAGGATATGTATACCCTACATTTGGCATTGGTGCGAGAGGCAAACAAATCTATGTCAGGTTCGCCAAATTTATTGATAATTTCTTGAAAAGAATTTGGGCATAATTTTATTTCGGTGTCAGGATTAACTCTTCGCGATTCCGTGTCAGCTTCTTTATTTTCCTTGGAATTTATATAAGATGCAAATACCCACAAGTTTCGCTCTTCGCACCATTGCCAAATGCATCTTGTCAATTCGTTTAAATGTGGGAATTGTATACCGCCCATTCTATTAATATAACTAATGGCCGTAGTGTTGTCTATTCGCATCAATATAGCGCAATTGGTTACATTTTGGGCAAAACATTTAAGGCCAAAAAATGCTGCCTGCAACTCAAGATAATTAATGTGATATCTTAATTCACTTTCTTTCCAATGACCATTTGCGCGCATATTGTTGCAAACAGCACCCCAGCCCGATCGTGACGCGTCTGTGAAAATTTCCAAGATAAATGTTGGTGGTGTAATAAAATTTTTAGAAACTAAAATATTACTTTGCCACCAGTTTAAATCAGGCAAAATGTTACTCGATAGTTTCATAATTGCATCGTAATTATTATTATACTTTTTAAGAGCGAGATACTTTTCCCTTTCAAAATTTTTTGTGTATAACCAACTGTATTTTATAGCTGGGCATGCGGCTGTCAAAACTCCTATAAACTGAGAGAATTCTCGAATGGTACATCTTTGTAATATTTGAAATCTTTGTATTAGTTGTAATATGTGAGTTTGTTTGTTTCCTGGTAAAAACATAGTCATATTTTTTGAGTCAAACATATAACCTAAAAATTTGCATGATTGCTTTGGCTCTAATGAGCTTTTTTCATAATTTATAATGAAACCAAGACATTCGAGAATTCTGACAGTTTCATTTACGTTCAAAAGACATTTTTCATAAGAGTTTTCGATACACAAGGTATCGTCTAAATATGTAACTGAACTAAAGCCGCGTTTTCTTAAAAACCCAATTACTTCCTTCATTATTTTTGTAAATGTTCTAGGTGCTGATGATAAACCGTAGGGGACTGCGTTAAACTCATACGTAATTAGCTTGTGGCTGTCGTCTTCAATTTGAAACCTTAAATACTTTTTATGTTCTGGGTGTATAGGAACTAATAAGTAAGACTCTTTAAGATCAATACTAGCCATGTAACAATTTTTTGACAACAACGTACACACACTTCTATAATCCTCCATTTTAAAATGTTCATTATTTATATATTTATTAAAATATTTTAAATTTAAAATAAAACGGTCAGTCCCATTAGGTTTAGGTATCAAAAAAATTGGTGATAGAAATTGTTCTGTGCTGTTTTCACATTCTGAAATAGCCCCTAAGTCAAGTAGATTATTAATTGCAAGTTTTATTTTTTGTTTTTCTGTAACCGATAAGGTTTTTATTGGTAAATGCGGTCGTGAAATAATATCTGTTAATGGTAGACGATAGCCATTTAAAATATAATCTAACACAGTATTATTTTTTGTAATATTAAGCCAACAATTATAATAAAATGTTAATCGACCTGCGTGTACCTGAACTATTGACGGGTTTGGGCACGTTGTCTGGAGGCTGTGGCTGTCCTCGTCTGTGACTGCGCTGGCGCTGGTGGCGGCGGCGGCGGTGCTTGAGGGCGAAATTGCCGATTCAGGTGTACTCTGCTCGCCATGTATGCTCCACGCCCTCCCCTGTTCGTCGACGAGGGATATCGAGGAGGGGGTGTCCAGTTTCCCGTGTGCCTAACTTTTGATTGAGGTTGATTTTGATTAACTTTTTGTGGTACATTTCTTTTTATTTGCCAACCTTGTTTTTCTATGGCTTTGGCTGCCTTAATTTTTTCAGATAATTTACAGCCGAATAAAAATTCATCTCTTTCCTCTTCTTGGATTATGTTTAGTATAGATTTGTCTAGACACGGAGTAATACATTTAGTGCGAATTTGTGTTTCTGTATAATGTAGATCGGTCAAAATTCTACAACCTTCTGAAAGAAGTTTTATGATTTCAATTTTGTTTCCGTCGTTAAGAATTATTTCCATAGCCCTTGAAATAGCAGTAATTCCTAATCCTAATTGATTTTGTTTAATTTCCATCTTTTTATCTCTAGCTCGAACTACTTCTGCAACAGCAGCAGCTATCTCGGGGTTTAAGCTTGGCGATTTTAGTAATCTGCAGTTATCTGGTACATGATGTTCCTTTAATAGGTTTTCTCTCACATCCTTCGTTAAACCTTTCTTTAGTATTGGCAGCCAACGCTGTGCCAAATCATTGTGTATATTGGCTCCGTATTTAGGACTGTCTTCAATGGGATCCCCCAATGCAAGACGAATTTCTGGATCTAGCTCGATAAGCACTTCATTAGAGGTTTCTGGAACCGTAGTAATTTGCTCAAGTGAAGGATGTGGGGTTTCAGATGACTCGTCATCAATTTTAGGATTTTCCTCCGCGCATATCAGTGATAGCGGTGGTTCGCATAATATTGGTGCACTCGATAATGGTATGTCGCCTGGTATCGAAGGTAATGATTCGTCGGGTATATTATGGTAGTCTTGGTTAGTAACCTCAACTTGATAATTTTCGGATATTTGGATGTCTGTAAGATAAAATACGTTTTTAATATACCTATATATATATATTTTTTTTTTTTTTTAGGTAGGTAGGTAGGTAAAATTATTTTAGCAAAATATGTTTAAATAATTGTGATTTGTTAAAATCTTATTGCATAAATGCTTACGCATGTATCTAATTTACTATTTTGCCTTCGTGAATGACTCGCAGTCAACCTCCAGGCTTGTATTTTAGCGTCATGTCTAACCATCGTGTTTAACTCGCAGTTATCCTCCAGGCAGACTTACAGACGCCTAACTGTACACCTTTACTTCGTAATAACAATAATCCGTTAACACAATTACATATTGAAAAAATTAAACTTACCCTGGTTTTCGATATCAGATTCTGAATCGGAAATGATGGTATTTCTTCGACGACGTTTATTCACTTTTTGTTTTTCCTCCAGCTTTCTGATTTTTTCTTTATAACGCTGTATTTTATCTTCTGCCTTACGTTTCGGCATTTTGGAAATGTAACGGTAGGTACCTAACAAATTTTTAAACTATGTGCGTTCACTACCGCGCACAAAAAAGGAATGAGGAAAACGCTGGTGCGTTAGGGAAGGGTAGGTGAATAGTGACGTTCTTAAATCAAAAATCGAGTATGAATAATCGATGTAAATCTAAAAGTGCGACACTACCTAGTACGTTAGGGAAACTACATGGTAATACTATATCTGAAGAATGGAGCTATGAAAATATAATCTAGATAGTTAGCTAGCTAGCTAGCCGCTTCAAATCGGCCAATCTGTCAGTCAATGGGGGAGGCCTATGTTCAGCAGTGGACGTCCTATGGCTGAAATGATGATGATGATGATGAGCTAGCTAGACGGTAAGTCCACATATTCCTATGATTTGCAGCCTTAGTCCTAAAATTAAGGTGGTGTTCGATTTTTAGGGCCTCTTACACCACTTGCTGATAAGTTCCAGATAACCTATCTGGCACTTTTTTGATAGCTAACTATATGGAGTATCTGTCAAAACAACAACATTTATCAACAATGATGTAATACATAATACGACTGTGCATAAGAGCTAACTATTGAGGTGTGTGTGTGTGATACGAGTAACGACCACATATTTGTGAAATGTTACCCTATATATTTTAATTTACAATGCTGCTCGAATATATCGGCATGATTTAATCGAGTTCACAGCAGGTGAGTTAAAGATTTATGTAGCTTCCACTTGTAACAGCTTCCACCAGTAGTTACTGGCTTTTTAAAGCTGCTGTAACATCTATGTTTGACGTAGCCATTTTGTGTCCATATTGTGTTCTAAGCAAAACTACATATGAATGAATAATCTACGTTTTTATTTCAAGGATAGGTAGATGAAAAATGACACCATAACCTGGCCCAGGGTTCATATAAAATGAACATAAACATGCCCATTTTTTTAGGCGTCTACTGTTTTGAATGTTTTTATACGATATTTGTTTATTTCGTTTTCTCTTTCTTACTGTGCTGGCCGAAAAGCTTAACTAGCTGCAACATGAGCAACTACTGCGATTACGCGGCGCGTGACGGACAGACAACAGTTTCCTCGGCTGGCATCATTAATTGTTGTGCCACAGTTTGTTGTCTCGGTCACATCGCAAACCGGCTAGCAAACATAATTATTGTATTCCACAAACAAACTAACTCACTACACTGGCATTAAAGATAGGCTGACCAAATATTCGGTATATTTTTATTGGACTGTTACCAGTGGAACTAGAACAGGTGTAACAGTAGGTTACTTAGTTTAGCCTGTTTTCCTAATTTGCATTGACAGTAAAAATTACTACGCAATCAGTCATCATATTAACCGAAGCGCTAAATAAGAAAAAAAAAAAACAAATACACAATTTTTGACAATGACTCCACCGCTGTTGGCGAGCAGACGAAGGTAATCTGACTACCTACATCTAGAAAATGAAGGATAATAATTGATATCGTGGTTTAATAAACCATAAAACACACTTATACACGGTGTACAAGAGGATAGGACACCCGTTAAAACTGCGTGATCAGCTGATCAAATTCGACAACTTTTACTCGAACTCGACTTAATATCGAAATCGTGTTTTTTTTACAGATGCTCCATACATTTATCACTGAGGCAGCAAATACATTTGTATGAAGAATAAAATAAAAAGAATCGATTTCGATGTTACTTCCATAGAAAAAGGTGTTGTATATGAGCATCTGATCACATGGTTTTAAGGAGTGTCCTATTCTTTTGTAAATCCTGTATATGTACTGGACACGTCAAAACGAATCGAATGAGCCCAAACACGAAGATATTACTAGCAGTCATAAGAGTTCTATTACCTACCTCCTGCCTCCATCATCATATCAGCAAGATGGTGTCAAATTATTGTCATTCGAATGTCAAATAGGTACTTACAAAGTTTTAAATCGATACGTTAGTTAAATATGTGGGTTAAAAATTAAAAACGACTTCCTAGATTCGATTACTCACATAGTAAGTTACTACAAGTGAAGATAATATAAGTGTGTTAAAAAATACAAACGAACACTAGACGTTTGAGATGAGACGATTTGTGAAATGCAATACAATATTTTATCACTTAGTAAGTCCGCTGAGATATGTATCAGTTCCGGTACAAATCGCTTAAAATGATCCCACGGATATTAATGGATGAAGCTGCGTGAGTTAACGAGACTACAATAAAAAGGCAGATAGCAGGCTTGCTCTATACTGTACAGGGTGCAAAAAACAAACCTTTAAAAAATACGGGAAATACATGAAATATTGCTGAATAAAATGACTTATTCATATAATTATTAGAAAAAATATAGAAAAAGTAGTATGCCGAAGCCGGGAATCGGAAAGGCACAAAAGCAAAAAAAATAACACCATGTAGGTATCATACATACATACTACATCATGTATTCAAGGTCAGTGCACTGATGGCCAAGTAACATTTAATGGCACACAAAGCGTCTGCGTGCGAAACCTTTAAAAAAAACTGCGCTTGCCAACACGCTTGTCCAGCGTGACGAGTATTGGCAATCCCCCCGATGATAAGTCATTAGGGGTGGCCTATGTTCAGTGGACGTCCTATGGCTGAAATGATGATGATGATGATGAAAGTGTTAGAACTACTGACTGCCGGTTTATTGTCTTCTATACCTAGTGTTTTCGAATTAGCATGAGATCTGATCTGTGACAGTTTTCTGTTGATAATTACAGTGATGCGCCGTGACGAAATGCAATCGATCGATCGAATAAAGAGTTTTATCGATTTTCATCCTAGTAATCAATTATTTTACGTAATATTGTGTAGTATCATTGATTATTATATAGAATTATCGTTATTTTTTTATTTTCCTTTATTGAGAAAACCAACAGCGTATTTATACATTGTTAACATACATTATTTAACACACAATATGGCCAATAACAGGTTTCCCTTATCTTATCAATAGTACATCAAAAGGTTGGAAATGCCACCAACGTTTACGCAACACTAATCACTATACAACACACAGTACAATATACAACAAAACAAAACAAATCAACTCGACAGCCAACTCAATGTTATTTAAAAGATAAAAGACATTAACTAGTATTAATAATTAATCTTTATATATATATACATTATATACTTTTTTTTTAATTAATATTATATATATGATCAAACGAACTTCGAAAGTGAAGTTCGATCATTATTATATGAATAGCTCCATTCGAAGATATAGTATTACCATGTAGTTTCCCTAACGTACTAGGTAGTGTCGCACTTTTAGATTTACATCGATTATTCATACTCGATTTTTGATTTAAGAACGTCACTATTCACCTACCCTTCCCTAACGCACCAGCGTTTTCCTCATTTCTTTAGAGATACCAAAACTTTATAATAATTAGTACCTGGGTTGAGGTGGGTGGGTAATTATATCTTCGAATGGACCTATTCATTAATGATCGAACTTCACTTTCGAAGTTCGTTTGATCATATATTATATTTTCATAGCTCCATTCTTCAGATATAGTATTACCATGTAGATGTTCAGAGAACTATTTGATTGGATATCTATAAAGTTTTGGTATAAACTGTACTGTACTGTAGGTATTAATAAAATAAAGTTTGTTGAAACTGAAATGATTTTTATTTCAATAATTTCCCATAGAGGTACAATAACAATCGTATTATTTAAATGATTACGTAATTCTAATAATTTTTATAATTAAGTACAACTTAATATCTTAATATATAATCTTAATCCTTAGGTTCAAAGACAGACCTAGCTAATTCTTGCGAAATAATTGGACGGTTGTAAAATTTCGCGAACGTCTGTGATGTGGCAGTCCACCCAGCTGTTTTTCGGATCGCGTCTAGTGATACACGGGCGGCACGAGCGGCTGAGGTGGCGGCGTGACGTGTGCTGTGAGCGCTAAACTTCGTCACATCAACGCCGCTCTCCGCTAACATGTTCTTTATCCATCGACTGATGGTCTGTGACGTCACCGGTTTATGTGGACGTTTATAGGTTAAAAATAAGCGGGAAGACTCATTTCGAATATTAGCCGTAATTTCTAAGTAATCTTCCAAACATTTCGCAGGACAAATGCTAGGTTTATCACTGAAATAGGGTATGATTAAGGTTGGTTGCTCTGGATTAACTGCTGAGGTTTTGATTAAATTTGCAATAGTTATAATAATTTGATCATTATGAATAACAATACTATTTGTTTCAATTAAAGACAATGTTTGTACACGATGAGCTGTACAAAGAGCCAAGAGTGTAGCCAACTTTTTTGATATTTGATACAATGTTAAATTTGTATGCGGAAACAATGTATCCATGAAGTCTAATACTACCTGTGGATTCCATATGGTATTGTATTTAGGTATACTAGGTCTACATTTAAAAATCCCTTTCAATAACCGTGACACTTGTTCGTCTGAACCTATATTATTACCTAGAAGCAGTGATATAGCTGAGCGATGGCTATTTAGCGTACCATAAGATGCACCACGGTGATACTGTTTTGTAAGAAATAAAATTACCGCTGCTTTTGGTGCTTCTAAGTAATTAATGTGGTTGTTTACACAATAATTCCACCACAATTTGAACGTGGTGTTATATTGTTTAACAGTGTTCATCGCCAACGAAGAAATCATTAGATTTATTGCTTCTGATGGAATACCCTGTTTTGTAAAGGCTTCCCGGAGACAATGGCTGCTGCCAGGGTAGTCTGCGCGGGTAGATGTATCCTATAATCAGACCGTATTGCATTTTTTAGAAAAAATATTTCTGATATTATAATATTACTTAACAGAGGGAACCACACTTGTGTGGGCCAATAAGGAAACACAATCACTCCAGTAGATTGTTCACTGATAATTTTTTGTAAACATTTTTGAATGATTGCAAAAGGGGGAAAACAGTAAAAAAAATATTTTGTCCATGAGATTGTGAAAGCATCTACAGTAAGCGCGTCCGGATCTGGTTTCCAGGATATGTATACCCTACATTTGGCATTGGTGCGAGAGGCAAACAAATCTATGTCAGGTTCGCCAAATTTATTGATAATTTCTTGAAAAGAATTTGGGCATAATTTTATTTCGGTGTCAGGATTAACTCTTCGCGATTCCGTGTCAGCTTCTTTATTTTCCTTGGAATTTATATAAGATGCAAATACCCACAAGTTTCGCTCTTCGCACCATTGCCAAATGCATCTTGTCAATTCGTTTAAATGTGGGAATTGTATACCGCCCATTCTATTAATATAACTAATGGCCGTAGTGTTGTCTATTCGCATCAATATAGCGCAATTGGTTACATTTTGGGCAAAACATTTAAGGCCAAAAAATGCTGCCTGCAACTCAAGATAATTAATGTGATATCTTAATTCACTTTCTTTCCAATGACCATTTGCGCGCATATTGTTGCAAACAGCACCCCAGCCCGATCGTGACGCGTCTGTGAAAATTTCCAAGATAAATGTTGGTGGTGTAATAAAATTTTTAGAAACTAAAATATTACTTTGCCACCAGTTTAAATCAGGCAAAATGTTACTCGATAGTTTCATAATTGCATCGTAATTATTATTATACTTTTTAAGAGCGAGATACTTTTCCCTTTCAAAATTTTTTGTGTATAACCAACTGTATTTTATAGCTGGGCATGCGGCTGTCAAAACTCCTATAAACTGAGAGAATTCTCGAATGGTACATCTTTGTAATATTTGAAATCTTTGTATTAGTTGTAATATGTGAGTTTGTTTGTTTTCTGGTAAAAACATAGTCATATTTTTTGAGTCAAACATATAACCTAAAAATTTGCATGATTGCTTTGGCTCTAATGAGCTTTTTTCATAATTTATAATGAAACCAAGACATTCGAGAATTCTGACAGTTTCATTTACGTTCAAAAGACATTTTTCATAAGAGTTTTCGATACACAAGGTATCGTCTAAATATGTAACTGAACTAAAGCCGCGTTTTCTTAAAAACCCAATTACTTCCTTCATTATTTTTGTAAATGTTCTAGGTGCTGATGATAAACCGTAGGGGACTGCGTTAAACTCATACGTAATTAGCTTGTGGCTGTCGTCTTCAATTTGAAACCTTAAATACTTTTTATGTTCTGGGTGTATAGGAACTAATAAGTAAGACTCTTTAAGATCAATACTAGCCATGTAACAATTTTTTGACAACAACGTACACACACTTCTATAATCCTCCATTTTAAAATGTTCATTATTTATATATTTATTAAAATATTTTAAATTTAAAATAAAACGGTCAGTCCCATTAGGTTTAGGTATCAAAAAAATTGGTGATAGAAATTGTTCTGTGCTGTTTTCACATTCTGAAATAGCCCCTAAGTCAAGTAGATTATTAATTGCAAGTTTTATTTTTTGTTTTTCTGTAACCGATAAGGTTTTTATTGGTAAATGCGGTCGTGAAATAATATCTGTTAATGGTAGACGATAGCCATTTAAAATATAATCTAACACAGTATTATTTTTTGTAATATTAAGCCAACAATTATAATAAAATGTTAATCGACCTGCGTGTACCTGAACTATTGACGGGTTTGGGCACGTTGTCTGGAGGCTGTGGCTGTCCTCGTCTGTGACTGCGCTGGCGCTGGTGGCGGCGGCGGCGGTGCTTGAGGGCGAAATTGCCGATTCAGGTGTACTCTGCTCGCCATGTATGCTCCACGCCCTCCCCTGTTCGTCGACGAGGGATATCGAGGAGGGGGTGTCCAGTTTCCCGTGTGCCTAACTTTTGATTGAGGTTGATTTTGATTAACTTTTTGTGGTACATTTCTTTTTATTTGCCAACCTTGTTTTTCTATGGCTTTGGCTGCCTTAATTTTTTCAGATAATTTACAGCCGAATAAAAATTCATCTCTTTCCTCTTCTTGGATTATGTTTAGTATAGATTTGTCTAGACACGGAGTAATACATTTAGTGCGAATTTGTGTTTCTGTATAATGTAGATCGGTCAAAATTCTACAACCTTCTGAAAGAAGTTTTATGATTTCAATTTTGTTTCCGTCGTTAAGAATTATTTCCATAGCCCTTGAAATAGCAGTAATTCCTAATCCTAATTGATTTTGTTTAATTTCCATCTTTTTATCTCTAGCTCGAACTACTTCTGCAACAGCAGCAGCTATCTCGGGGTTTAAGCTTGGCGATTTTAGTAATCTGCAGTTATCTGGTACATGATGTTCCTTTAATAGGTTTTCTCTCACATCCTTCGTTAAACCTTTCTTTAGTATTGGCAGCCAACGCTGTGCCAAATCATTGTGTATATTGGCTCCGTATTTAGGACTGTCTTCAATGGGATCCCCCAATGCAAGACGAATTTCTGGATCTAGCTCGATAAGCACTTCATTAGAGGTTTCTGGAACCGTAGTAATTTGCTCAAGTGAAGGATGTGGGGTTTCAGATGACTCGTCATCAATTTTAGGATTTTCCTCCGCGCATATCAGTGATAGCGGTGGTTCGCATAATATTGGTGCACTCGATAATGGTATGTCGCCTGGTATCGAAGGTAATGATTCGTCGGGTATATTATGGTAGTCTTGGTTAGTAACCTCAACTTGATAATTTTCGGATATTTGGATGTCTGTAAGATAAAATACGTTTTTAATATACCTATATATATATATTTTTTTTTTTTTTTAGGTAGGTAGGCAAAATATGTTTAAATAATTGTGATTTGTTAAAATCTTATTGCATAAATGCTTACGCATGTATCTAATTTACTATTTTGCCTTCGTGAATGACTCGCAGTCAACCTCCAGGCTTGTATTTTAGCGTCATGTCTAACCATCGTGTTTAACTCGCAGTTATCCTCCAGGCAGACTTACAGACGCCTAACTGTACACCTTTACTTCGTAATAACAATAATCCGTTAACACAATTACATATTGAAAAAATTAAACTTACCCTGGTTTTCGATATCAGATTCTGAATCGGAAATGATGGTATTTCTTCGACGACGTTTATTCACTTTTTGTTTTTCCTCCAGCTTTCTGATTTTTTCTTTATAACGCTGTATTTTATCTTCTGCCTTACGTTTCGGCATTTTGGAAATGTAACGGTAGGTACCTAACAAATTTTTAAACTATGTGCGTTCACTACCGCGCACAAAAAAGGAATGAGGAAAACGCTGGTGCGTTAGGGAAGGGTAGGTGAATAGTGACGTTCTTAAATCAAAAATCGAGTATGAATAATCGATGTAAATCTAAAAGTGCGACACTACCTAGTACGTTAGGGAAACTACATGGTAATACTATATCTGAAGAATGGAGCTATGAAAATATAATTACTCTTAGTTATTTATTTATTGCACATCCCTACCCTCGAATCCAACACTGCACCTACTTAAATATCTCTTAAATATGCGCTTAGTGTTCGCAAAAAGGTCGACACTTTCAAAACGCGTGTTATATTCACGAGTCGGCCGTAGAAAAACTGAATTTTGAAGGTAGTTTGTACGATGCCGCATGGTTTCCAAAAGTGGGGTATGACGGGTTCGGTATTTAGGCGTACGAAATGTGATCTTCGAGACCAGATACGGACAGTCGACTTTACTATTTACTATGTCGTGCAGAAGACCCATATCTAACAACATGCGCCGCTGCTCCAGTGGTAAGATATTATGTTCGGTGCAGCCGTCCTCATAAGTATCAAAGGTTTTACGACTACGATATTTTAGGTGGTTAACAAAATTTTTTTGTATTCGCTCCAGGCGGGATTTGTATATAGAATAATGGGGAGACCATATAGGGCTAGCGTATTCGAGGACACTTCTCACATATGCGTTATAAACTGTTTTAACAATTGAAATGTCCGAAAATGGCTTGCACACACGGAGAACAAAACCAAGATTTTTGTACGCCTTCATAATAGTATTATCAACGTGAAGGGAAAGTAGCATTTTGCTGTCAAAATATACACCTAAGTCCCTAACATTACTTTTCCTCTCTATTTGTTTACCATTGAAGTTATAATTCTGTAGGATAGGCTTTGGCTTTCGAGTGAATGTTATGCATTCGCATTCATCTGCATTAACGGTTATATTATTTTTAATATAATACTCATACAAGCGATCCCAATCACTTTGTACAGAAAGACTGTCTTGCAAGTTATTAATTTTATAAAATATCTTTTTGTCATCCTCATACATAAGATAGTGAGAATGCTGAAAGCACATACCTATATCGTACAGGTAGGCATTGTAAAAAAGAGGACCCAAAACACGTACAAACAAACCACATACAATACAGACGCACAATTACTGACGCCAATGCCATTGTTAGGTTTTCACAAGATGACCGCACCGATTCAACGATTTAGTGTCGATAAGGCAGATAAGGCTGAGGTCAGAAAAAACACTGGGAGCCGATCAATGAGCGAGGCTGCTGTACCAATTTCGTATTATGGCAGCCATGGATCAGCGTTTCCACGAGTCATCTATCTGAGCCCACATCTTCCTACGCAGTTACGTGGCCTATTATACTGTTCCAGTAATATTTCGATTGATTTCTGCAGTTATCACTACACTGAGTTGGTCAAAGTGGATTTAGTGTAATGGCGTACACAGGTACAGATAACAGCAGGTCAACCTACCCGAAAGTTAAAAGTCATTGAACCGGTTTTCAACCTTAAGTCCGAGACGTAGAGATCAATTGAGAAATTTTGACGTTTTGTGGTAGGTTGACGAGCTGTTGTCTGTACACACACAACAGATGTTTTAGGGTTCCGTATCTCAAAAGTAGAAAGAAACCCTTCATCATCATCAATCAACGTTGTGAAACTCTGTTATTGGCTAAGTGTTTTTTGTAAGATTTTCATTTAAGCATGATTGTTAAAATAAAGCTGTTGAGTTTCCTAATAAATAAAAAAATAAATAAAAACACATCATCATTTCAGCCATAGGACGTCCACTTCTGGACACAGGCCTCCCCCAATGACTTTCATCGGGGGGGATTGCCAATACTCGCCACGCTTGGCAGGCGGGTTGGAGAGCGCAGTTTTTTATAACATTTCGCACGTACACGCTGCTACCCGTATCTTGCTACAGGAATTAGTCGCCTCTTACGACACCCCTCCTGTTGGCGGTGGGGAAGTGTATTCTTTACGGCCGTCCTCACACGGCACGGCAAAAAGAAACCCTTATAGGATCACTTTGTTGTCTAGCTGTCTGTAAAAATCTTTGAGACTAAATTCCCGTTAGGATCAGCCATTCACATATTACTTACGCAAAAAATCGACACTTTGGGTTTTCGGGATTTCACGAGATACTTACTACATTTATTAACATCGTGACTCAGTACAAAATAATGCTCGTGCTTATCCCACAAACATTAACAATTGTGGGAATCGAACCCGAATGTAGTCCGAGAATAAGTACACCACCACTAGACAAGACAGGTCATAAGATCATTATACACTTCCACTGTTATGAAATAATTGGAATTAATAAATAAAAAATTTAAAAAATCGCCCTCTTTTAAACTTAATTTCACCAACTTATAGAGGTTCTTTCTAGAGAATAAATAATATTAAATTAATTAATTCCTTGATCAATCACACTAACTAATTTATCAAGTCGCAAACTAAGCAAAGGTTGTACTATGGCGACTAAATAACGGAAAACATACTGACTACTTTTATAAACATCTATGACTTAGGTACAATTGCTCGTGCTCATCACACAAACAGTTGCCCCTTGCGGTATTCAAACCCGCAACTGCCAGGCTTTGTAGCCCGGAGCGCGTAGACGGTCGACAACGCAACGGTAGAAAGTAGAAACTAATCATCTGTTTTTGAAATTGACTAATTATTGTTCTTCTTTTGTTTATGGCCAAATCGATGATCATCGGTCCACACTCACAGCCACCTCATTGTTGAGCTCCGACAGCAAAACAGTCAATATCAGAGGATTATTTTATTTGACAGTCTGTCAATGGTATTTACATAAGCTAGTCATAAGGCCTTCCCTTAACAATTTAGGTAATTCTTTGTTGGAATACCGAAAATAGATAAATTGGGTCTTTCTTAATATCTAAAATGTAATCTGATAGCAATGAAATCAAAACAAATTGCAAGAACTAAAGCCAATAAGATCCATTTCGGAGCATGAGCTAGCTTTGTGGTACTTTATTTCAATAAGACCGACAGCTCAATGTCTCTTGGTTTGCCCTGACACATTAAGCGCGAGCTAGACGTCCTAAACAATAACGTATTAGACTGAGTTTTTCTCAAACTGACTTCATCTCAACTCTGTGGAGTTATCCATTAAGTTCTGAACGGTAAAGGTATTTTATAAGGACAGTCAGATGCAGATTTAACTGTATGTTTTATTCTTATTGGACTCTAAGTATTGCTTAACGTTGTTTAGCACCGGCGATGACCCTAACAACAGGTTATTTATTGTGTACCTACTTATATTTTTAGGCAGTTAGACTTAAATAATTAAAATCTAAAAAGGACTGAACAATACCATATTTAAGTTCAGCAGAAGTTTGACTGGGCGAACCGAGAATGGATCCGAAAATGTAAGATTCGGATTTCATGTCATATGAATCGCAGGTTTTTCATTAACCATCTTTAGTTGCCCATTGTATGGCGAACCAGCAACCATTGCACATTGCAGAAAAATATTAAAAAGGTGGCATAATGAATTGCGGGATTACTTCCTGCCAAGCCAATCGACTTATACTTCTTTTCGAGGACAAATTATTTCTGTGTGACCTACACAAACGGCGCTGCCAGTGGGGCAAACTACGTCTTACTTAGCGTGAGCAGGTGTGCGGGAAGTGACAAGAGATAGGTCGTTATATTTTTGTGGCTGACTGTATGTGGTCGTGTGAATATGTGAGCCCCGTGTATTGGTTGGATCGGTGATGACCTACGATAAGGTTTATCACCTGGGAACAGCCATGTGACACATTGTTGCGTTTTTCCTTGTTCTTTAGGGTCGTGTACAAGTATACAAAGGTGATCATAAGCCTCATAAAAGACTGATTGTACATTAAATGGTTTTATGTGTTAATTATTGTCCCATTTACGAAGAAAATGTTTAATGTAGGTTAGGTACAACCTGTAAATTTGGATATATTAAAGTTGGTAGTTTTTAGCGTTCTGTTTCGTGGTCACGGAACACTTATAGTTTCGCCATGTTCGTCCGTCTGTCTTTCTGTCTATCCGCAACTTAGCTCAGAGACTCTTAGTATTAGAAAACCGTAATTTTGCATGGGTATGTATATTAGTCATGCCGACAGTAGCACAATAAAATCTTGAATATTTTTTTTATAGGGTACTTTCCAACTGCACGTATAGTAGAGACTAGAGATGTGCCGTTCCTTGTAACAATTCCCATACCAAGGATCGAAACCGGTTAATATTTATTTCAGAATGTATAAGACCCATTTCTAATATTTGATTATAGTTGTAAAGATTTGACCATAAAAATAAATTTGCCATAGATTTTAAGTAGGTAGTAAGTAGGAGTATATGGTAATTAATTT
This sequence comes from Anania hortulata, assembly GCA_963576865.1. NCBI lineage: Eukaryota > Metazoa > Arthropoda > Insecta > Lepidoptera > Crambidae > Anania > Anania hortulata. The sequence goes on along the minus strand of OY756389.1, from coordinate 4,055,699 downwards.
AGCGAAAACCTTTATTATTCCGGTTAAGGTTCCATAGTAAAATAACCAGTTTCCGATCCTTGCCATACACAGTAAAATGGTAAAAAGAAAAATCCTTAGGAATTGTTTGTGATGGACACGGATCAGTAGAAGAGTTTAAGGAAGACTTTTGCCCTGCAGTAGGAGCACATTAGCTGTCTTTAACTGCCTGGAAACTAGAAACAATAGAAAATTGGTTGTTTGTGGTCACCGGTGACCCCTTTAGCATTCAAGGTGTTAACAAAAAAAAAATTACAAATGTGTAAAAGGTGTTTGTTCCGTAACCGAAATCACAAAGCCCTTGCTCTGTCTGACTTCAGTTCTAGAACTCGTTTAGCATAATTATTAGCTCCTTACAGAAGTTAGACAATTTATTCCATTACCTATAGCAAACGCTTCGTATTCGCCAGAAGAAGCGTAAAATCCTATTAAAGTCTGTAACAGACTTTGAAAGCATAAATCGACAGGCTTTTTGTGCTCTTGAATAAATTATACAACAAGCAGCTTGAATTTTCTGTAAACAAATGAAGGTTGGGCCTTTTGGGTTGTTCGCGCTGTTTTAATTGTAGCAAGTTTTCGCCTTATAATATGCTGCGTCAGACTGCGGAATTCAAAATGATTTTATAGCCTTCTGGGAACAGATTTATTTATTTATTTAATAGAACAACCAGCAAGACAACCACTAATACAAGTAAGGTACAAAATTTACTTATACTGACTTAAAGCCAAGCGTCGTCTTAGTTATAGGCTGCCACGGCATGCAATGTGAACTACAGGTTTATTACTTACTCGTAGATTAAACACTATACGCTTAAATTAGTCGAAGCTTACTACACAAACATTACATTGCTTTATTATTATTTTTTTTTAATTCAAAACGCCTGAACAGCTATTTATAAAAGGTCACATGAAGCCGCTGGATGCAAGCCGCTTTCAACCGGAGGATCTGGAAGTCACTGGGGGAGGCCTATGTTCAGCAGTGGACGTCCTATGGCTGAAATAATGATGATGATAAAGGGGCCGGTACAAAGGACTGCATAATTTAACACCTGTTTTTGGCCGCTTATCAGTAATGACCAGGGGCGTGCATTCCATATAGGCTATTATGCAGAGCCTACCTTCATAAAAAACCGACAGCTAACCATAATTATTAATTACGTATTCAACAATAAACAATAAATATTCTGTAACCATTTTGTCGTCTACCTGTACTTATTCCTTACTAAAGCGCGCAACTTAAATCGTTTCTGTGCAATTTAACCAATGTTAGGCTGCCGCGAGATCGCCTACTGTTTCACGCAAACTTACTCAATTTTCACTCACAGCCTACCCTCATCTGAAACCAATGCACGCCCCTGGTAATGACATCAACGTCGTGTGCCTTGCAGAACTCGTTGTATTGCCTTTGTAATCTTTCATTCATGGTGAAGTGGTGACCCAATTTATTAGTCCCACTGTATTTTAATGAATAGGGGACATACTTGCTGGCGCGGGCCATTTAAATTGATTAAGCTTAATAGAAAAGGATGATCAATATTTTTTTCGCAATTTTGTGGAAAACATGGTCCAGCAAAAACCTTTAGATTTTGTAAGGTCCCATTTTATTCGTTTACTTCCTTTTTGAGGTCGATTGTATGGCTCAAAAACAACTTCTTTTGATAAGGGACTAACATCGAACAAGTTGAACTAATCATAAACGAAATTTTATATCATGTGTCACTTGGTACTGCCCAATACTAACAGAAAATAATTAGATTTGTTACTTTTTAGTTCTGTCGTAGTCAGATCGTAATATTGACCAATTCATGATGTGACCGATCATTTCATAAAATGGTGGTATTTCATGATATGGTCAAGTAAAACTGACCATGTCGTTTAAACGTCAACATTTGATGAAATGTCAATCCACGTTTGGCCCTATCATTAAAATAAAAATATGTTTACAAGTTACGTGAATTTGTTTACTATTTATAATCTTGGTCGATAGATAAATTAAACATTTTAATTGTTATTATTTTTAAACAAAACTAATAAGTAAAAACACTCGAATAGCTAAATAGCCTAACTAACCTCTCAAATTACGTTCCAATCTTCTTGATTTTTTGACTTTGCGCTCGTTTTTGAGTGACTTTCATAAAAATCGCCTAGCTAGGTGTCGTAACGATATTTCACTGCACTTTCACCTTCAATTTACACATTATTATTCACTTTTAGAATAAAATATTTGTCCGCTGCAATTACTCATCACAAAAACAAAGCAACATTAGCGCCGGTAGGTAATGTAAAGATTTTACGATATAATCACTAATGTTTGACCATTTCATGAAGTATTCGTGCGTTTAGCTGTTTATATCGTCAAACGCTGAGTATTCATTGATCTGGTCAGACCACATCATGATGTAGGCAGCGTGTTCTGTTCTATATCATGAAATACCACCATTTTATGAAATGATCGGTTATACCATGAAATGATCAATTTTACGATCTGGCCACGACAGTTCCATTCTTTTTTTAACTCTGTTTTGGTTTTTATTTTACACAAGAATTCTATAAACGCACTGATCATAGAGAAAGCCTGGGAACTGTTTTTAATTTTTTCTAGTCAATATACAGGATTTGACAGTTTTATTATACCTATGTACTTAAAGATAAAAAGAGTGGGAGGCTGAAATCTCCAAGGAATTTGTTGCGCCATTATTTATAGAGTTCTGGAATCGATTTCTTATTCTTGAGTCAGTGAACTCGCCGATAATGGGGAACGATTTATAGTTTGTGTAGTTTAGTAATAAGAAGTAGTAATGCTTTCTGCCGGGCCGGAGCTTTTTGTACTAAGATGACAGTTGAAACGACATTTGAAGAACAGTTGCGTATTAGAAAATACATGAAGATACCACTATAAACGAGATTATAGAAACGAGCAACGTAAGAGTTAAAATAAAATATTTAATACAATTAATAAATATATATTAATACAATTAGAAGTAGGTCAAACTAGGTTTCCAAGATTTGACATCAACTGTGATAACTAACTAACAATGGTTTCAGCCGTATTCATAAACGTTACTTTGCTTTAAAAAACCTTAGAATAATGATTAACAATGTTTTGTATTCATAAACGCTATTAAGAGCTAATTAACAGATTAAGCTATTACTTGGAATACGTGTCATATTAAATAATCGCCTGACCTCTCTTACGATTTAATCAACCAAAATGGCGTCCATCTAACAGTTGATATTTGATTCTGAGTTTAATTCTGTTAAAAATACAAACAATCTGTTTAAAATTTGGCATGATTAACGCACAAACAGTCAAATAACTAAAAAAAATGAATGTATTGAACTCGTGAAAACGATTCAAATGAGCACAAACACGAAGGGTTCACTAGAAGTTGTTCAAGAATTCCACTATTTCTGTCTTCTTCTTTAAAAAGATGATAAAAATACTGTATTGTCATCTAAATGTCAAATAGAGATTTGATTACATAGTTAGATAGTTACAAATGTAATGAGTTCGTATTATTTATTATAAATGTAACTAAAAAAGCTAATAATCATTTGAAGTCTTGCAGGGCCAAGTATAATAATTTTAATGTTCCTTTAAAATATTAAATTTGCAAATTACCAAACAGCTTATCGAATTTGCGTGGAAAGTTCATCAAATTTTAATAAGGTATTTAAAAATCGAGAAACAAAAGTGGTTCGAAATAATGTGTAGAATGCATGGTGACAAGGTGACGTGGTCTTTACGGGACACCCTGTATACTGTGGTAGTACCCTGTAGGTTTTGTTTCCATTGGTGGTGTAAGAATAAACGGCATACCGGGCTTTATCTTTCAATAGCGTTGGCTTGGAAGTTTGATTTTGTCACAGCTTCAAGGGATTTCAGACCTGAGTATTTATTAGTAAACCTCCACGCGTTTTTGATGAAAAGGGACAGACAGACGGACAGACAGGAAACGAAGTGATCCTATGAGAGTCCCTTTTTCCTTTTAAAAAATTAAAAAGGAGGATGAATCATCAAGGTAGAATCAGTTTTAATGATTCTCTTTATTGGATACCTAGGGCATACAAATATTGAAGCAAATTTCATGGTACCTTGAAATCGTAGAAGAGTCGGGCGGGGCTAGTAATTATGAAACACGTATGCCAATGAAAAGTGTAAACCTAATCCATGGTTAATTACTTATATCATACTTGGCCCCGCTCTACATCATGATGATGTATTTACCTCTTTCAGTTTAAGTAAAAAATTAATTAAAATACAGGGTTACTTTTTAATCAGTTGCCAATTTAAGGAGGCGAATGTGGACATCAATATAAAACAACTTTTATTAAGGGGTCAATGTAAAATTCATGAAAAAATAAAGACATCGAACTTTTTAGTATGGAGCCTGGAACACCTAAAGTTATAAGTAACTAAAAGTACGTTCTTTTAGTGTACACCTATGAAACATACGTCAATCGAACGAGAAAATAATTACAAACAACAAATACTTTGTGACAAAATGTCGTAAATGATATATTTTGTTCAGAATTTCATTTTGAATATTTTTCTCTTTTTTTTTTTGCAAAAAAGTGTGTTTTATTTACACACGGATACAGCAAAAAGAGGTCATTTTTATAATCATATCAGTTTAGTGAAGCCGGCTCACGAATTATACAAGAATGGACGACGACGCGTGTAATTATTGCCGGCTTACAAATTAATCGCTAATAAAAAGTAATTGAGCACGTAAGTAATATTTGCAGGCTTATAGGAAAATAACATTAATTTAGAGTAGGTACGCTTGCGCAGTGTGAAATCATAGGTAGACGAGTTCCGTATAGCATTGCCTGTACAAAACGTAGAACTTTTGAATATGGGATCAACATCGAAATAAAAATCACAAAATAGATTCTCCATACTAATGTTAATAAGCAAGAAGTTAATAAATACGGTTAAATAAAATAAATATGCGCCATACAACACCAATAGGGAAGACGACTGGGTAAAGAAAATGAAATTATATTTAGTCCGTCAGTTAAATTATCAAAAAATGATGGACTTCTTTTTTCTTTTGTAAATCAACCAAAAAATTACAAAGATAAAGCGCATCAAAGTTCGGGAGATTTTTTTTTACCAAGACGTGACGTCATGCGACGTTTCAAATCAATATATCTCTGTAATATTTTGATTATGTGTAAAAAGAAAAATTTTATTTTATTTTATTTTCCTTTATTGAGAAAACCAACAGCGTATTTATACATTGTTAACATACATTATTTAACACACAATATGGCCAATAACAGGTTTCCCTTATCTTATCAATAGTACATCAAAAGGTTGGAAATGCCACCAACGTTTACGCAACACTAATCACTATACAACACACAGTACAATATACAACAAAACAAAACAAATCAACTCGACAGCCAACTCAATGTTATTTAAAAGATAAAAGACATTAACTAGTATTAATAATTAATCTTTATATATATATAAATATATATTCTCTCTTAAATATGCGCTTAGTGTTCGCAAAAAGGTCGACACTTTCAAAACGCGTGTTATATTCACGAGTCAGCCGTAGCAAAACTGAATTTTGAAGGTAGTTTGTACGATGCCGCATGGTTTCCAAAAGTAATACTTAAAAAATAATACTTTTTAATATTCTACCTGATAGATGAAGAAAAAAATTTAGTCGTCATCCCTATTGTCATGGTCTCGAAGTAAGGAATCAACATCCTTGTGTTAAGAGGTACAGACAACAGCACGTCAACCTACCACAAAATGTACAATTTTCTCAATTGATATTGATCTCTACGTCTCAGACATAAAGTTGAAAATCGGTTTAATGACCTTTAACTTTTTGGGTAGGTCGACTTGCCGTTGTCTGTTTCGGTACTTGAGTCGCCTCTGGCAAAAAAAAAATTCTACACAAGGACGTTAATTAATTACTTCAAATCCGAGACAATTGTGGCCTTACTACAAAAAAGATTAGGTTTAAACCATGTCTAAAGAATAGCCATACAATTTGGAATATTGACACATCACACATGTCTCGGTTATGTTACCATACTTTTTAATTGGTTGGCTAATCTTTAGGCAGTGTTTAAACCTAGTCTATCTTTTTTGTAGTTAGGCCCATAATGTTTTGTTTGGCATATATATATTTTTTTATTTATCATATCATCATCATTTAGCCTTCCCAAGAAACAATAAAAATGTGTCTGCTCAAATTATTTGAGTCGCAATTCGGGCATGACAATGAGAAGGTACAATAAAGTAAAGCGAGAAGCGAAATACGCTTTAATAAAACGTGTATCTATTTTCAAGACTAAATAAATATTATTAATAAAATAATTTTTAAAAGATGGAGTTCAACAAAACCCTCCGTAGAAGCTTCAATAAAATCAAGTTTCAGGTTAATAGGCACTGAATCCTAATGATAGCCAAACAGTTACTTAACAGGTTATTGAAAACGCTTCAGTGTTACGCGTTGCGCACGCAACGTTAAGCACGCGGTTCCTAAGTGCGGCATTCGCTGTGTTAAACGCACGCACTTTTTTAATCATTATAAAGCAGTAAAGTGCTAATACACATTGATTTTAATTGTTTTTTTTTTAATTACACCAATTTATTTAGCTAAACTAAGCAACATTTCTTAACATCCAAGACTTGGGTACATACGCTTGTGTTCATCACACAAACATTTGCCCCTTGTGCAATTCGGACTCGCAATCGCCTGAAATTATAGTCCGGCCGGAGCCGGACCACTAGACTACATGGTCGTTACGACTAGACAAATGTGCCGTTCCCGGGAACATTCCCTGGTGGGATTTTTCCCAGTGGGAAATGATTTTGGGGATGGCTCATTTCTAGGTACGACGGTTTTACGTTAAATTCAGCAACGAAACGTGAGGCGTGTCGCAAGGCATCAGAGTGCGTTTACCGCATGCGTTTTCAGCAGCGAATGCCGCACAAAGAAACTATGCGCTTTACTACGATTTTACAATTTACAACAGCCACGTAGATAATTGGACTCAAATTCGGACAAACTCCACCGGTTCTTTCGACCTGAATGTTGCATGTTTTAGTAAGTTTACTTCCTCTTTGTATTCATTGTCAGCCAAGAATTAATGTAATAATGACGTTAATGAGAGAAAACTTCTGTTTCACGAAACGGCTTTTGAACTAATTTGTTCTCAAGTTAAGACTGAAGGCCTTTTTGGGCAAGCTCGAGGTGCCAATTGACGACTCTCCGTGCTGGTCTACCCGTTCACGCTCCGGACTATAAACCAAGCAGTCGTGGGTTCGAATCCCGCAAGGGGCAAGTGTTTATGTAATGGGCACGAGCATTTGTAGAAAAATTCATACTTGTACGTTATTCGTATGCGCGACTCTTTTTTAGACAAAAACTGTGACTGCTGTATTGCTAAACTAATAACACATAATTTATCTATGTCACCAATACCAGCAAAAAAAATCTGTAGCCTTTGTAACAAATTCATATGGCACCAATTTGAGCCAATCATTGCGAAATAGAATTGTGTCATTGTGGCCATTTTTTTCCCTAAATTACACCTATTTTCGTAATGGTGCCGTAATGAGGCATTGTCTAACATTACGTGGACAATACTAGCAATCTTGGGCTTGCGATCGCCATCTCAGCTCATCGTCTGGCTGAGACAATCCTCATTGTTTTTTGTTCGTTTAAAATTTACGTCGGAACTCGAACAAAAGATATTTGAATACGTATTTTGTTTCGAGTTATCGTTTGGATCATTCACGGTGTTAACCTTCTTTGAATGTTTGTTTTGACACAAAATGCTAATTATTTAGATAGGTGACGAGGATTAGTGTAAAGAGTAAGCAGTAACAATAGCTGAACGATGTTATTGTTTTACTACTCGAGTGACGAAGGAGCGCAATGATTCTTTAAACGCAAAAGGTGGCGGTTATATTAATTATGGTTCGGGACAATTTGTCTCTATTTATTAGGTAGTTGATTATTAGTTTTAATATTTCTAAGAGCCAGTAGGTAGGATCCTGCGAGGTTATCTGTGACGCATCACCGACCGCAGTGAGGTGGCACTGGAAACACCGCAACATCTACGTCACAAAACATCTTCGTTTGATATAATTTACATGCCATTTTCCCTTATATTTCTTTGAAGATTTAAGAAATAGAGATGTCTTTTACAAAATAGAAGACACACGTTTTTTACACAAAGCATAGAAAATGGCCTAAAGATGGCGGGATAAAGATGTTACAAAAATTGCAACTTTAAAAAATCAATTTACATCTCAAAGCATATACTTAAAGAGGGCGTTTGAAGGTTTAGAAAAAAAAACTTTGAAATTGTCTTAGATATAACTTTGAAACTGATTTACCTTAATAAACTTGGGATAATTTATGTAGTACCTAATAATATTTATAAATATTTGTTTAATACTCAATCATTTCGCAACGGACTAGATGGATTTATCCTATTATATATTCTGTGCTAGTTGTCTTTAGCACTCAACTGAAAAATTTAAAACAATCTAGCCGAGAGCTATTTACCCCGAGTAGCGAGTGAGAAGGGTTTTGGTGAATAATAATGAGCACATCTAATGGTGCAAAAATGTTAAGATCGGCTTAATTTACAAAAATGCTGACAGACAAAACCAAAAGGCCCTCTTTGCTTTCCACTTGGTGTGCTAGAAACCCTCCGAATCCAAGTCCTATAGTTCGTAGTGCATCACACTAAGTGACCGTGACCGCACCTAAGTGGTGGTGGGAGTGGAAACTAGGTCACCCCCACATTCACTCGCGCCAAACTTTGCAGGAAAATTTTTAACTATTAGACTGGGCAGAGGCCGAAATAATAATAAACAAATATGCGCAAGATTCAATTGTCATGTTTTCGAAGTAAATAATTAACATCCTTGTAATACTGTCTTTCATCATCATCATCATTTCAGCCGTAGGTCGTCCACAGCTGAACATAGGCCTCCCTCACTGATTCCCAGATTGGCCGGTTGGAAGCGGAGTGCATCTAGCGGCATCCTGCAACCTTTACCAGTTCTCTCAGCATATCCAAACGCGAGCCAATTTAGCAAATTGCGTTTCTTAAATTGACCTGACTGTTACCAGGGACTTCCGCTTAAGGCAAAAACAGAAAGCTTTATGCATAATATAATTTAAACGTTTCGTTATTAAAATAGTGAATTAATCGATATATCCCTTTGGTCAAATATAGATAATTTTCTCACTGTCATCATTTCAATCAAGCCATCTTTCCAATTGGTTAGCGTAAAGAGGAGAGTCTAGTTTTACCTTTATTTCTTATAGTTCTTATGGTGTACATATTGAAAAAAAAGTGTGAATTATCTGAAATAAAGATTAATTTACTTCTTTGAAGTCACAAATATTTTATTATTACGTACGAAATCACGTCGTCGTAATTAATTTAACAGCTAGGTATTTCTTAAACATTCGGATACCAATTATGATCACAAATTAATTTGAAAGATCTAAAGGACATTTTAAGTAACTTAATACCATGTAGTAGTCTATTTAACACCGAGAAGTCCTAAAAAGATGTCTTCATTAGCATTATTTGTTTACGGTAAATGGTTTATTTACTCAGGTTTAAGTTCTCTATAAGGTAGGTACGTGCGGTATTTAGATATTTTGAAAGCAGGCCGTATCTAAACTATAGGTTCGAAATTCGAATAGCTAGGTTCCGGCAGCTGCATTGCATATTCTAGCTTGCCCTAAGTGCTCCACTGGTCAGACAGGTAATGTGGCCACAGGGGTCCTTGAACCCTTAGACCGATGGTGCTGCCCATATTATAAGCCTCTCTATAATCTGGTTGAATGAACGTTCACTCGGCTATGTTATTGGTTGGAGAAAACGACGATTTGATTGAATATTTAAGTTTAATTGTCGTTCGTACTTATGTACTAGCTGTCCCGGAAAATGTCCGCACCGCCTCTTTGTACCTACACAATTCTTTTTGGGAATTTTCTGATGTTTTAGTAGTTTTATTCTGCTATTCGAGGCGATGACAAATCCTATTAACCAAATTTCATAAAAATTTGTCTCGCCGTTCCTGATTTATAAATAGTGTAACTAATGTCTGTTTTATAATATAGATTATAGAACTTTTAATACCGTTAAGCAATTAATCGCTAAAGTACGTCGCGTTGATGATGAGCTATGATGACGCCGAAGCATTTACATTTTTGGGCGTTCGGTAAGCAGCTGGTTGCTATTTAGGGTCCCGTTCGTAAAGAGCCAAAGGTGGGTTATCGCTATCTATCCACTTTTTCTGTCCATTCATTTGTCCTATTAAAGGGCTGTAGCTTTTGAACCATAGATAGATAGATAGATAGATACTCTTTATTGCACACCATACAAGTAAATTACACATGTTTATTACAGAAAAACGTACAATTTAGGCGGTCTTATCGCTAATAGCGATCTCTTCCAGACAATCTTCAGGTAGAGGACAACCAATAAAGAGAGGTATTGTTAGGTATTTCGTTGAAATTGTCACATAAAAATATTGTAATTAAAGGTGCGAAAACTAGTAGTTTTCTTTTTTGTTCTTTGACGTGTTTGATAGCTTTATAAAACAGTGTTATTTATACGAGTACAAGGCAAAACACATATTAAAAACCGATCAAGTAAAAGTCGGGCTTGCGCCGCACGAACTAAATAAAAGAAAATACAGTAGTACGAAACTACGAAGGAACACTTAGTGCGCGAACCTAAGGCCCGTTTTCCACCAAAGCAGAGAGGAGACAAAAGGCTTTGCTTTTCATACAAAACGAGCCCAACCCGCAAAGACACTTGGCCGGTCACAACAGGGAGTCCAAAGTCGCGAGCGCAAATAATAAATTCAGAGTAAAAATTTCAATTTTGGTTCAGCCATCGGATTTGGTCTCATCTACAAGTCCCGTAATCGTCTCATCTACAAGTCGTGCGGCCGATGGGGCAGAAAGGTTATAGAATGGAGATCACGTACCGGCGAGCGCAGCGTAGGACGCCCACCCACAAGGTGGACAGATGACCTGGTAATAGTTGCAGGAAGACACTGGATGCAGGCCGCTTCCAACCGGATAATCTGGATGTCAGTGGGGGAAGACTATGTTCAGCAGTGGATGTCCTATGGCTGAAATGATGATGATGACAAGTCCTGCAGGGTGTGGATTTTAGATTTTTACCTTTATTGTCTAAAGTACTTCCTATTTTGTAAATAAATTCATCTGTAGGTTCCAGTAAAGAGCACTAAGGTTTTTTGGTCTTTTTTAAGCCTTTTTGTATTACTAATGACTGATCATAATGATAAACACAATAAACTTGTGTGTTCCTTGTATATTTTATTTACATGATTGCAAAACTAATTCAGTAGTCGATATGAAAGTCTACAATTTGTCTATGCCAAATTAATTATTTTAAAAGTATAACATTGACATTTACCTTGAGGAATATACCTAGATAACATAAAAAAAGAATTCATATTTTTCTTTAGCAACACTCAGCAGTTCGAGAAAGAATCTGTGTTATTAATGTAAAATCATCTATGCAAATGACTTACAACATAAAACACAATATGCCAAGCTAAACCAAGGTTAAACCTGAGAAGCTATTTAGTTTTCTACAAAAGATCTCAAATTAAGTATTTAACTATAAATACATAATTTATCTCAATATTATTAAATAAGTACAACTCTGAATGAGTTTGATTAAGAAATAAATAAAACATAACTAGGTAACTGTAAATATCGTGAATAGTTGGCATTGATTAAATTAACACAAAAAAAATTATGATTTTTATTAATATTTTACAAAGGTACGCAAGTACATAAAAATACAATAATACCGAAATTTACAAATAGTTCGCAATTTAAATTCAAGATCATGTGAACAATAATCGAGACACGCTTCAAATAGGATCTAGAAATTCTTATTTAATTCAATTCAAATAAGAATACAAACAAATAGAAAATACGTTATTGGTGTGCACTGTTCACCATAATTACTCACCAGATTTCCTAGAACTTGTCAGTAATGAGCGACTTCCAAGAGTTTATTAACTGTATCACAACTTTCACAATTGCACTTTTAGAATGTTTTTAAGTCTAGTTCGATTTATTTACGACGTTTTCCAATAAACAAACACAAAGAAACCACCACCAAACACCTTGAATCTTTTTGTTGACTTGACAGCTGTGTAAGCGAGCAGTTCTCTGTCAAAAGGCTGTTGACATGACAACGACATTGACAACTTTACGAGTTTGCGTTTCGTTAATTATGCCTCTTTAGTTTCGAAAATGTTCCCCATTTTATTATTTCAACTACAGACTGTTATAAGAAATAAATATGTATCATTTAAGCCGATCCTTTATATTTCAGTTTCTTTACCATGTTTGTCTTTGTTGTTCAAAAACAAGGTGAACTAGCGTCATCTATCCATTCATCACAGTACTACGATCCGAGTAGGCAAAGCAAGGTGCGCGAACATCTTATATTTTGTTTTATGGCACAGATGTCTCTTTCTTAGTAACCCTTGTTAATTTTCCACAATAAACTACACAGCTATTTCGTTTTTTTGCAGACTCCAAAAACTTGGTATTCCCCACCAAAAAATCAACCACCCAAATGTGGCCGCGTAAGAATAAAATTTCTATTGTGTCTCGTTTCCGTGGGCTGACGGGACAATGTTCTTGATGTGACAGTTTGAGAGAGTAGTGATGGTAAATTATTACAATTTTGCAAGCCGAATTGCCTAGCATAAGGTAACAATTTTAAGTGGTCGAGTTTTATACTTTATAACTGACAAAGACCTGTGTATTAGCACAGAATAAATAATAGTATTAGTATAAAAAATATTATTATTTATATTAAAAATTAAAATACATTGGTTTTATTATTTTAATAAATACAATGCTCGTAGGTACATACATACTATAAATCTTAGTTCCTCGTAGGTACTTAGAATCCCGTAGGTATGCGAATTCCGACCCTTGTAATAGAATTTTCAGATTTAGCGTTTTTTCAGTCTTCACGTAGGAGTTTAGGTAGAGGCGCTCTCTAATTGTTTTGACGCGTAACGCAAAAGTTGCAGACTGCAGCATAGCTCGGACGAAATGTTTCTTCGTCAGAATCTGTATTGTTGCTACCGACTCATTGACACACTGGTTCCATCATAATCGCTTATAGCGCGTACACAACTACACACACGTTCGTTGGATTTATTTAAGGCGCTTAAAAAATAAAGCGCGCGACGCGTCAACGATTCGCATTCAACGACCTCCGTAACCGAGAGGCGAGCATGACTTGGTGTCCCGGGTTCGATTCCCGGTCGGTAAATGTAGAAAAATAACTTTTCTATATTGCCTCGGCTCTGGGTGTTGTAGTACCGTCGTTATTTTGGATTTCTGTAACACAAGTGCTTGAGCTGCTTACCATAGGATTAGAGCAATGTATGTGATGTTGTCCAATATCTTTTTATATTTATTATTTATCATATAAAATAAATACCTTCAAATACCCAGCAGCAACCAGCTAAGTCTCCATAACACATTTACAAATAGTTAGTCGTATAAAAAACGATTCTAAAACCGGTCGATTGGGGCTACCTATGTGGTGATAGGGCAACTGAAATTTTTCCTTTCTTTTCCTTTGAAAATGTTGAAGGAGTGTTCGCATCAACAGGATCCAATCACCGCTAGCATTGATTGATATGGTAAGAGCCCTTACAGTGGCAGTGAGCCCATGTCAGGCGCTGGCCTTTTTCGATAAGTAAATACATACGATAGACTATGTGTTTCGCCGTAACCTATACAAGCTGTTAGACTTTCGCGTGTCGCGTCGTGTGCAAACGCTGATAAAGTTGGCCCAAAATAATAATCATGAGTCGTTGATGAAGGAACGTTCTCCTCGCCTTGAAACCTGTGTCTGTCTGTCTGAAGGGCCTGCCCTTGCCTTGCATGCAGTGGGACATTTAGGGCATATATTTATACAGGGTGTAACGAAAAGGTGAAATAAAACCTTAAGGGGTTTATTGACGTTTCCATACAAACTGATGCCAGCTGGTCGCGTTTTAGTATGGAAAAGTGTTTTTTTTTGCGATTTCGATGTTGGTCCCATAGAAAAAGTTGATGTAATTTAGCCGTAGAATAACCCCTTAAAGTTTTATTTCACCTTTTCGTTACACCCTGTATATGTCTGACACTGAAGTTAAGCAGGTTAACAAATATTACTTAGTTATTTAAACTTTTTTATTTTTTGCATTCAAAATAATGCTAGTTTATTATTTATGGAAAATATTATTACTTGAAAAAAAAAAACAACTGCCCCTGGTGGGATTCGAACCCAAGAAAGCAGTCGCCCGGATAGCGAAAGGTCATGGGTTTGAATCCCACCAGAGGCAGTTGCAAAAAAAATTCCAAGTAAAAATATTTTCCTTGATGCTTATTAGTAATTTTTTTGAAACCTATCCATACTATTTGAGTATGGATAGGTAGATACAATCAGGTACTTACATAAATGCCTATATCCTACATACGTATAATAACTTTATGATACATACACGAAACAAGTTTGTAACTAAAAATCAATAGTTTTGCTAAAAGCTGACAAGTCTCATCAATCTATTTGCGCATCAGACACTAATGTCGCCGACAAAAAATTCGATACCACCAAAATTGGTAACCAGGCAACCAACGATCGCAAAGTGGCTGCACCAGTCGATATGTGTTGTACGCATCCAACCTAACATAAATCATATGTTCGCAGTTGTACATATAGTGTAGTGGCAGCATAAATCACGAGTAAGTACGATATCGTTGTTCCTTTCTAATGTTCCGGCAAATTACGGCAAAGTTTGGGCTAAAGGGTGGTTGGACAAGGCGCGTGGAACAATTTGTGGCGCCCGACGTGGTGGGTGTCTATCGTGACTCGGTTTTTTCTTTTCGGATTATTTTTCTTTGTATATTGCCTGATTGTGTTTTTAAACGACAAATGTGGTTATACACAGTCTTTAAAACCATTTCACAGGATTGAAATAGTACACACTTTCAATTAATTAACTTTTCCGGATGATAAGCTAGGTTACTTACACCACATGTCATAACCGTTTGCTGGTTCTCCTTACTTTGTTTCTTATCTAGTTTGGATTAGACTATAATACTGACATAGTTTTAAAATGTAAAACTGCACTTTAAAATTAAGAGAGCGTCGGAATAACACAATATGTTTTCTTTCAATCATATATTATTATAAGTCTTAATAGTCATTTATTCGTAAGGCTATCGTCTAACAAACATCCCAAAAATATAGCATTGCTCTACCACTGACCGCTTCGGGACTACATACATGTCGTCTTATGATGAAAAGAAACGGCGCAACACACTCAGTCACCTAGCCAGCCTTTTTTACAGGTATTTTTTTAACAGTTACAAGGCAGATTATAAGCTCTACACTCACTACACTAGCACTACACTCTTGTCGTTTAAATAACCGTCTGCTTTATAATGACCTTTTTTAACAAAGATTTTTGTGGATTTTGAACAGAATCAAATCTACTACTTTGTTGAATTTAAAACATCGTCTCCAAGAATGTCCCCATTTTTGTGTTAGCTGAACAAACAACAAATTATGTCAAATGCACTCAGTGCATATAATAATAAATTGTCAAAACAAATTTTATCCGTTGTGTCCGTCCGTGTCAAAACTAACTATCTATTTGGTCCATCCTCAAGGTATTCCACCACATAATAATAGCATTTACTTAAGAGTAATAATACTAAAAAAAAATTTTGGCGTTTCAATGCCGATTCAGACTCTAACCAAAATACACAGGGTGTAAAATATAATATAGGACACTCCTTAAAACCACGTAATGAAATGTTATTAAAATGGTAAAACATATTCAGATGTTCAAAACAAACTAAGGTACGGTACTACCTCGATGAAAATGTATACATATTTTTTGTATTATTATCCCGTTATTATAAAACAAAAACTTCTTCTACCTCATCATACCTCGTGTAGGTGTAATAAATATAATTTTATCTGATTATGTAACCGAAGATCGAATAAAATAGTAAATTTTTTATTTGCTCGTAATCTTTATGACAAACGTGCCTTCAACTTCGACAGTTGTCGATACATTTCTGACATATTTACAAAATTTTCTACCTAAAAACTAAACGTATTGCCAACATGTCCCATACGTTAGAAAACATGGACGGTCGCGTGCAATTTCAAAGGTTATTTAAATTCTTGTGCAAACCCCTACGATGTTTACCCGCGTGCGGGCATAGATAACATAGCCTAATGATGGTAGCATGGTAGCTATGCGAAAATAAGGCAAGTGAAATGTCTCATGGGTACGGGCAATTCTGTGTGACGATGTAGGTACCTACGTTTTTTATTGAAAAGTTTTAACGTGCTTTCTAAAGCATGATGATCCTTGTGATAAATATTATGGCACTAAATTTGGCCGAATTGGTCACCCATCCACTCACAACAGTGGCGTGTGTTGCTTAACTTTGCTAATCACAACCAAAGCGCTGCCGGCACGCCGAAGAGCTACAAGCACCTCATCAGCCGCCTGTGACCAGATTAAATAGCTTTGTGAATACTTAGTTCAGAAGATTTGTTAACCCTTTAACCAGTTGTGGCTAAATACTTGTCACTACACCGTGTAACGCTAAATACGCAAAACTTATTAGGGGCTGATTCTGGTGCTCAAATACAACAACTAACAGTGAAATCTTTAGAAAAAACTTCATCTTCATACTAAATGTCCAATTAGCTGTTACGCTTTGTACGGGGAAACGTTTTTTTTTTGCGATTTTGATGTTGGTCCCATACAAAAAGTTCTTTTATTCTAGCCCCAGAATCAGCCTCTAAGAGATTTGCGTATTTAGAGTTACACGGTGTATATTTTGAACTACAAGTCTAGGAAACCAATCTATATATATAAAAGAAAGTCAGGTTAGTTACACCATTTATAACTCGAGAACGACTGGACCGATTTTTATGATCTTTGATTTGTTGAATTTGTCTCCACTCAGAATAGCAGAAAAACTATAAAAACACGATTCACGAAAAACATTATTCACTAAAAAAAAAATATCGGGCGGTACGAAGTTCGCCGGGACAGCTAGTAAAAAATAAAAATGTTTACACTAGCAGGGCTACCTAAGATCTCAAGTTATCCCACTCAAATAAAAATCCAACTTAACTCGATGTGCACAATTTATTACAGCAAAGACGCCATAAAATACTTAAACTGATTAAAATCAAATCATCGTGTCACACTTACCTCATAACGAGGACTGTTTATCGTTCCCTCATTGCGTGAATGTCCTGAAGGGTTCCCAAACTCGTAACGTAGTATTGAAGCTCACGGAACTGTAGCAAAAATTAACAAAGAGTCGACTTATCGTTTCAATATCAGGTTCGTTATTCTCCAAATACTACTTTTGTCGTAAAGTTTACCGATTTATGATAATTCAATAGGTAAGTATTTTTTAGTTTACCAACGAGCCAGAAAATATTTGCCTAAATCTTAGGCAAAACAATTCAGTACAAACTGAATTGTTTTGCTCTAAAATATATTGTAATATTTATCAGCTTTGTTTAGCCTCTGTGTCTTAAGTTTCTAATTAATAAGATAGCAGGGCTGTACGAAATACCTACTTATGTAATAGACTTTGCAGGTAAGCGAAGCAACTACTAAATTAAGTAGCAAAATGTTTAAATCTTTCTCCGGTACTGTCCAATGATAGGATAACTGGGAACCTCTGTGAAATGTCAATGGGAAAGACGAAACAAACGTCTGTAAAATCATTAAGTGCGTAGGTACAAATCTGTATTGAAATCTCAAAAGAGATTGTTGCAGTAGTTACGCCCGAACGGCGCGCATGTAGAGCATTCGCGAAACCTTCGCCTGATTTGACTACTTACTATGCCTTTTTGACGAAACTTCGGAGGCTTCGGGGTCTTGGATAGACAACTTTCAATATTACGTAGTTTTACACGACCTATTAAAATTGACCATTGAATTAAGACATTAGGAAGATGGCGTGTAGTAGCTTACATTTAGCTGTGGACTGCAATAGGTTATGATAATGACGATGATACAGTTTCAAATTTCTAATACTTATAAATAAAAGTTATTCCAATATATTCGAAGAAAGAAAGAAATCCCCTATTCAAGAACAAAGTCTGCCATTCCTTATGGCTCTTTAAATATATTTATATGTATTTAATATAAGTAAATACAGTTGTTAAAATAAATGTTTCACGATAGTTATTTCGCAGCTCGCAAAAATGCCTAATTGGTCAGAAAGTTAACGAAGTTTATATTCATTTCCCTCGTGCCTCGCACCACCTGCTCTGTCGATTAGTAACTCGATAACTTGTATCTAACTATCAGTTAATTGCTAAGTTTCAGAAATAATGACTGCTTACACCGTGCAGTTTAGCCGACTAGTTTGGAATAGAAAGTTATTTAGGGCGCGGTAGAATAAACGCTGGCCACATACCTAATTAATGAAAGATTATAATTATCAAAGAAAATGTTCTTTGCTGAGGTGTGGGACACGATAGGTTCTTTTTTTAGAATTACTTACAAAAATCTATGAAAATACTTGTCAGAGTTAATATCTAATGGTGCGTACAAATTTAAGGAAATTATCCCGTTTCTAGAACATTTTTAATTGATATTCCTCTGAAGCGTGATGTCATATAGCCCTTAACCTTCCTCGATAAGTGGTTTATTCAACATAAAAATACTTTTTCGATTCGAATAAGAGTTTCTGAGTTGAGTTCAAACCAACAAACTCTTTAGCATTATAATAGGTATTACTATAGATTGGTAGGTAGGTCTGACTGAATTTTGATTATCGTAGTTACAATAAAGTGGACCAGACCAGTGCTTACTAAAATGAAGCCATGGCAAAGTGAGGACATTGGAGAAGATCTGGTGAATACGAATAGTTAAATATGAAGGTGATTGGGTCGAGTTGTCGTGCCGTGTGGGGACGGCCGTAAAGAATACACTTCCTCACCGCCAACAGGAGGCGTGTCGTAAGAAGCGACTAATTCCTGTAGCACGAGACGGGCAGCAGCGTCTGCGTGCGAAATCTTATAAAAACTGCGCTCGCCAACCCACCTGCCAAGTGTGGCGAGTATTGGCTATCCCCCCCGATGTTGGGTCATTGGGGGAGGCCTGTGTCCAGCAGTGGACTTTCTATGGCTGAAATGATGATGATGATGGGTCGAGTTGTAATATAATGAAGAATGTACATGTTTCAAGTAGGTACCTTATTAAACTTGGTTTGGTTCTCTGAACATTGGTTTCATAATGCATATAATTTTATTGACAAATCAGTCTACATAGTTTCCTTGGTCTGCCTTACATTAAATTCAACTGATCTAATAATGGAGATAGGAGGTGAGTAGTGGAACTAGTGAAACTCTTTAATGACTAGGTACTTATCAAAAACCTTCGTGTTTGGGCTTATTTGATTCGTTTTGAAAAGACCTAAGCCTTTTTTAGTTTCTACACTTTAATATTAGTTGTATTCAAAAATGTGGCAGAAAGGTTCTAGAATGGAGGCCACGTACCGACAAGCGCAGCGTAGGACGTCAACCCACAAGGCGGATAGACGACCTGGTAAAGGTTGCAGGAAGACGCTGGATGCAGGTTGCTTCCAGCCGGCCAATCTGGAAGTCAATGGAAAGCCAATGCTCAGCTGTGAACATTCTATGGCTGAAATGCATTTTCAAGGTTTTTAGATTGGATTGGATTTTGGATTATGCCCTAAAGGTTCTTCCGCCGAGCGGTCGCTGGACTGCAAGTGTCGCCGGCGCGACTGCCCGTCTATTTATACGATTTATCATATATTTTTGTATGTAAAGTGCTAAATCTAATTATTGAAACGTTATCTCCTATAAATTTGCTATAGAAATGTCTATCACACGCAGATAATACTAAACTATGTAAATTTAGTAAAACTCGTATAAGTTGAAAATAGTAGTTTGACCACTATTTGTATTAAATAAGAACGAAATAAATGCCATGAGTAGCGGTTTTTATTAAATGTTTCTCTATAATACTACAAGATACGCAATTAAAACTATACACCTACATACAATAATTACAGAAATAACGATTTAAAGTTTCGTAAAAAATGGCCCCACCTCCGATTTCGTGGATAAAATGGTCTATATGTCAAAGTTTTATGTCATGTAACGTAAAAAATAAGGGGTTATACTGTCCTAGAACATGTTGCAATAGCTTAAAGTAGGAATTAATGAGTCAAAGAACATGAAATATGGTCCAAAACCGGTTCTGGCGCGAACTTCCGCCTGGCGGTGGCGGGACCATTCGGGTATTGACATACCGCTTCCGCCAGGCGGTCGCTGGACCGCGGGGAGGAATGATGATGAATTCAAAAACTATAGCGACATCTTAATTTTTTTAGGTCATGACGGACAAGCAGCTAAGCATGGCAGCGAGCGCTATAGCGTTGCGTGGTGTGCGCCTCTTCCTCAGCGCGGGCCGCAACGCTGTGGAGCGCCGGGCCGCGCCCGCGCCCGAGCCGGTCCGGCAGCGGCCGAAGCCAAAGCCGGTGGTCCCGGGGGCGCGGCCTCCGCAGAAGGTGTTCGATTTGCTGGTTAGGACTAGCAAATTCAACAAGTAAGTTAGCAGTTGACCCGTCGTAATATGAATATTTAAGGAGCTGATTTGAGCGAAGCTTGTGCTTCTAAACACGACTTTTTTAAATTTTAGTTAGTTCGTTTCGTTTGCTATCGAAATGTCAAGAATAAAAAATATTTTAAATAAAATGTAGTTATGTGGTATTCTATTCTCTTATACATTCTAACGGAATTTGCTATATGTATAATATATTTATATCCTTTCGGTATTATAAGCGAGTGTTTTTAAAGCAAAACAACCATCAAACCCTTGCTGCTGTAACTTTCGCATTTACTTTACCGAATAACTTAAGTACATAACTTGACTATAAATACATAGAATAAGATTTTCAAAGTAAGAATTCTATAATGACTTTACTAAGTGACAACTAAGCAACAAGTAATTACTTTTTTATAAATACGGGTGTTAATGTATTGCGCCTCTAGACTGGTGAGCGACACTAATTGGGTCGCTAATAATAGTTTTACCTTTTGTGTCTACTCATAGACGCTTGGAGGGTAGTTAAAAATCTTGGACTCTTGGCAGCCAATATAAAATTGAATAAATTTGATCCAAAACCCGGCAACCGCAATCCGGGAAAATACACCTTAAAAAGACTGCTTGGCTTACATTTTGTCGTCTTCCCTGTTCTGTCCTCTTCCTACAAGTAAAGCCATGTTCAAGGTGTTTACCGATCACAAATTTCACTACATGCCTACGGCTTTGCCATTTGAACCAGCGACTGTAGCGGATTAGATTAGACTGCTATAAGCAACCTGCATTACCAAAAGGCGTTTCTAAAGGCCGATGCCAACCGTGATGACACAATACACGTAGATAAAGTAATCTCTCTTTTTACCTGTCGTGAATACTTGGACTTGAAAGATTCTTGTGTGTACACAAACCAAAAACACTCGGCTATGAGATACACGACACGATAAGATTAGTAAAATAAAATAATATTCAAATTGGAGAAAAGTAAATATGGTAAAAAATAAAGTGAAAATTGGAAACACATTTAAGATCTTGAGCCAAATGAAAGAAAACTTGGTAGTACGAAACGGGTTGCTTGGTCCCCTGACACAAAGTTATACTCGTAGTAATATGAAGAGGGTCAACTGCAAAAGTTACTGGCGGCGGATGGAAAAGAATAGCCGAGTATAGGGCTCGGTCGCGTGCATTGGGCTCTCCCAATAGGCCTATTTCCAACAGAAGACTGACGTGAGTCAACTGTGCTTACTTTTTTTGTGGAAATGAACTCGGAAGCTACAGGTTTGGGCGCGCGGCAGTTGGATCAGG
This sequence comes from Anania hortulata, assembly GCA_963576865.1. NCBI lineage: Eukaryota > Metazoa > Arthropoda > Insecta > Lepidoptera > Crambidae > Anania > Anania hortulata. The sequence goes on along the minus strand of OY756389.1, from coordinate 4,033,687 downwards.
GCGGCCTCGCGCGTCGTCATGCCGAACAAAAAGCTAAAGGAAAAGACGCTAGAAACTCTATACCGAAACACGCATTTTAGCAAGTGAGTTTTTGTGTAACTAATTAGTTTTAAAAAAATTGTTTCTGTGCCAGGTGAAAAGTTGATGTCAAAATTTTGACTGTGTTCAGAATTATCAAAAATATGTAGTTCGGAAAAAGTAATGGACAAAAAGTTAATTGGCGATACTAAGTTCGGTTCACGGTACACTACACAAAAGAAAAAAATCACAGAAAAAAATACATTAAGAATAGCAAAACAACAATACTATAATCAACTTCAAGACTAAGAAGTGACGATGATATGAATGAATATACGTTAGTTAAATTTTTTTTTAAAGTTCTAAATACTCAAAGCATTTATTATTCATTGAAGATTTTCAATTCCCTTGACATGTACCTTACTACACTTATTATGTAATTATGCTCCACAGTTTAGTAATACATAATAAGTAGTTACTTGACTGGCAATAAACGTAGATTATGGCCTCATTTTGTGGTGTTATGTCTAGAAACTTTGTCGCCTTCCAATACAATCACAAAAATCCAATTTTATTGCAAAGTGGAATATAGAACTTTAGGATTGTACAAGTAAATTGGGTTAGAAACTATTTTAGTGAGATAATCACTTTGTTTGTCTCAGTAAACATGATTATAAAAATAAATACTCAATAACTGGGTCAGTCTTCTGGGCTTGGGCTTAAGTTTCTAATTCATTACTTACGAATTCTCGTCAATATGAAGATATGTTATATCAATGATGTTATATTGTCTAGATTGAGTATATTGCTTGAATCGTACTAAAAAACAGGCCAACTTTCTCAATTTTGCCTAGCGGCATGTACGTCTTCAGTGATGGAACACATGCTGGGAAGAGATTGGGTCTGGAACAATTTTTGTGACTGTGTCCGTTTAAATATTATGTTGAGGATCGAAGTATTTCATAGTGAAATTCCACGGCGAATATTGTATTTATATTTGAATTTAAGCAGTATTAGAAACGTACATTAAAGGAAGGTAACCAATAAACCATAATATATATAATGCGCGCTTGTTAAACTAAGTTTTCACTTCTTTTCACAAATTGGAGCAGTCAGAAACATATGCTACAAATATAATAAAGAAAAACAATCTTATGTAATCTAAATGGAAGGGTGGTAACTTTTTTTTTGCGATAATGCTAACCTACTTAAAATTCATATTTTTTGTTTCTTTTTGTAAAGATAAAAGGCATCGAACCTAATTGGCATACCTAAAGTTGCAAGTATATAAAAATACGTTAATTTGGTGTACACCTTTCATAGGTGTACTTACGCAAATCGATAGAGAAAAGAATTACAAACAACAACACAACAACGTAACGCGCGAAAGTTTAAACACGTAAAAATGGGTGCCGATCGGCACCGCTAGGTCATAATGGGTTAAAAGAATTTATGTCGGTAGGTATTCGTAAATAAATATGATTGTGTTGGGAACCTAGAGTTTTGAATGAAATAAACAATTTAGATTCTGAATAACATTAAAGTTACCTACATCTTAAATACAGACATGAGCTGGAAGCCTTGTACGTGATGTATCGACGACTGGTGACAGCTGCCCAAGGTATACTGCCCCCTACTGCCATAGGACAACCGCCAGCTAAAGTTGATGTAAGTTGTAAGAGACGTCCACACACATATCATACCACCCACATTACATGACAAATCACATCACTCATACTCAACGCACACTCACACCGAACAATTAGGCGATCGCATTTTGTTTTTAACACACTAAGGTTCACTTGCGCACCACCGAATTAGTTTAATACGGGATTAAGGCATCTATCTGTCTCTGTCAACGCCATACAACTTGAAGCTATAGAATGATGTTTAATACCGTGTTAGTGGATAGTTCGGGATTGAATTCGCTAATCCTGAGATGCGCAAGTGGACCTTATATTACCTACGATTGGTACCGAATTTAAAAATTACTGATTAGATATGTTTTAGTAAACATAATTATTTGCTTTTTAGTTTCTTTTAAGTTGGCTTTCAGTTTTTTTTATAAAAAAATATTTTTGTTGGCTTTTTATTATATAACTTTTTTTACTACCGAGTGATCTAATGGCTCGCATTTCGGACTACAAAACCAGGGTAAGTCATAGATGTTTATAATATATCATGTTTAAGTATGTTTATGGTTGCCGCTAATGCTGCCATTGTGCATAATCAATTTAAAAGTTAGTATAAAATTTAACTAACGTATTCCAAGATAAAAAGTATTAAAGTTCGAAGTTAGATGCAATTTTTTTAATGCAGTAACAAAAGATCACAACGCGCTAGTAACTCACAATGACATTTATTATATAAAACTTGCGTTTCTAATTCATTGCCTGTTTGCTCGATGAAATATTACACATATTGAAATTGGTTAGAGCGAGGCATGCCCAACATAAGTATTGATAAATTTGAGAAATAAAAGATTTTTTATAAATCATCTTGTCGTACTCCGTGTTCGGTTCGTTATAGAACATTAACAATAAAGTGGCTTGATGTTCTGATACAAGTTAATGCTTCACTGTATACTCATTATATCTCATACTTACTTACTGCCTTTTTACTTAAATGCAATCATTAATTACTTGTTTCTAGCAATTACATGCTAGTTATATCTAAGATAATATAACACTAACAGTAAAATTTTGATTAAAAACGGGATTCTCTTTAACGGACTCACAATAGAACAGAAAAAACTCTTGGCTCAACTTGGTTCAACTCAACACACAACCTAGTGAAATGAAGAGGGTGAGATTCTGACATGAGATGCTATATAGCGTAGCATACCCGATCATCAGATCTGTACGCACCCTTTTTCTGGGCCTATGAAAACATTTCAGTCCCACCGGCTGTAAAAAAACAGTCCAAACTTTCCTTGATTAAAAAACCTTAACTTTACTCGTTAAAACTTTAATAAAAGTTGAATATGTGCAAGGTCTCCCTTGCACCTTGAGCTAGTTATGTACCATTTTGTTGGCAGGTAAATCAGAAAGTTAATTTTACTGTTATCTAAACCAATGTTTAGCTGTAATCCTATGCTAATCCGTGCTGTTTTCGACGTAGTCCTAAAAGTACACGTTTTATGGGGCTTGTTGGCAACACAATACTTTTTTAATATCGCGTGGGGCTCATAAAATGAGCTTCTATTAAAACTAGCTATAATAACGAACCTACTTACCTTCGTAATACATGCTATGGCATGTTGTAAGGTTTTGTTTTTGAGACGGAAGGATACAATTGTACTTTTTTAGTTAATTGTGCCGCTAATCTCATCACCAGCCAATATTCATGAAGCGGTAGTGGGGCGGAGCTCCTAAAACTAAAATGCGTGCATGTGCATGAAAAAGAGACCCCATATAATTACTATATTAAAATGAAAAGTAGAGAGGGTGCCTAATGCAATGACGTGCAATACGCGACAATGGCGACGATCACACCCGCTAGTATGGCCCAACACGTACAAGCCTAAGGCTTCGCTGCGCTTCCTCAAAGGTCGTCAGCGATAAGTCCTTGCAAAAAAAAGTATTAATTACTTTTTAAATATTTACGGGAGACTCCTATGTCCAGCCGTGGACTTAAAAAGGCTGATGATGTTTGGATATCCCTAACCAAAATTAAAATGTAAACAAAGGTAATGCTTAACAATTATAAGTATTCGAGCTTTTGATCACAATTAGCGATTTGGTCAGTTGGGGTAATTAATTCGTGTTAAGTGTTCAATTGTGTTCTTTATTCAAATTTAAACTACCTTATTCTGGATGTACACACCCTTTTCAATTAATTCAAATTTAACACAGCCAGTGTGTAATTTATGTACCGGCTCCGCGCCGGTTCAATACAAATCAAAAATTATTCTAATGTAGCTGCATAAAGGAAGACAATTTAAATGCCTCATTCTCCTTTCGTGAGATACGATAAAACGTTACAAAAATTACTTGCCTAAATGTGGAAAAACGACACTAAATCAACCGTTCTCGCAACGTTTCGCAGCCCTCGCCTTAAGCGGTCGACAAAAGGTATATTACCCCTCAAAAGATTACAATGGAAACCTCGAAATATGTTTCCAACATGATGCGAACGCACGCGAACCGAGATATGACTCGGTGATATATTGCGTCGGCCTAGTGAGGTTAGGTAATGGATAAACGGAACGGAAATATGAAGCAATTGGGACAGTTTACAAATCGGGACGTATCTGTGCATGCGTTAGGCGAACATGGGCGCGCGTGCAGGGCAACGCAAATTTGCAGCATCTAACTAGATCTGTAATAAAGTTGCGTCTTTATTAAATATAAAATAAATAATAAATATTGGACAACATCACATACATTGCTCTGATCCTATGATAAGTAGCTTAAGCACTCGTGTTACAGAAATCATGCAGAAACAACGACGGTACCACAACACCCAGACCCGAGACAAAATAGAAAAGTAAAAAACCGACCGGGAATCGAACCCGGGACCTCATTCAAAGGGTTGCGTGCGTACAGATTCTGTATTCTTTGACTAAAGACACATAGAATAATAGTTAGGTACCTACGGCGATTACAAAATTAATTCAACAAAACAGTTTTGGGTGCAATCGTTTACACACAGAGACACCCACCCCACTATAATTGCTTTTAATTGCTCTTAATAGTAGTTTTCACCAAAACAATACCTACATAGATGAAGTGTGGAGATGTAATCTAGAGATTGTCATGTGTTTAAAGTGGATTGACATTTAATACTACGGCTGTCTGGCGTAGGGAGATTAAGTATCTATGTGTCATTAATCTAAGACGCACCCTAACTCTGGTGGTGGGTACTCACCGGCGTTCAGGGGTAATAATAATAATATAGCCCAGAACCCAGTCCCTCCATCTTCAATAAACCCAATTAATTTGTCATTCGCTGCATTAGTTCCCGTGTAGTGTGGTGTAGGGGATTTTGGAAATTGAGATATTTCGGGTCATTTTGCGTCCCGAATCGTTTGAAGCTTTTTAATGTTCTGTTTATATATAACTGTAGATAATCGGGACGTCCCAAGTAAACTGGATGTCTGACAGCCCAATCGACCCCATAATATAACTTACAAACCAAGTTTGATAACTGATGAAAACGCACAAAAGTATGAAGTAAAGGAAGCGAATAATCACTGATAAAAACTGAAATGAAGAGTTTGAAACACCGCAATATCACGTTAGATCTGTAATTTCGAGTAATAATGCGTTTGTTTCATCAATAATTCTCGCACAAGTGCAAATGTTTTTTTTTCACTATATAAGGTAATATTTAAGAAAAAAATTGGTGTTATCTCGATTGTTAGCTCTGATACCTATTTAGCAATTCTAGTTTTAGCATACAAAATCTATTGAATCAACATAATCACAAAATAAAATTAAAACCACTTCCCCATGCAAAATCTTTCACAACTGTAATAATTTGTACGACAAAGTGTCTGATTTTAGTGATTTTAGGTGGTAGTTATAAATCCGAAATCGTGTAATGTTGTGGTACCGTCGTTGTTTCTGATTTCTGTAGGACACGTGCTTTGACTACTTACCATAGGATTAAGCAATGTATGTGTGATGTCCTATATTTATTTAAAAATTTTATGGTTATACAAATTCTACCAATGTCTCTACTGAGAATTCTCGTAAACTTCTTAAATCCTTATAAAAAATTATTATTCCTGCATCATAATTTTATATGAAGGGATCTAAAGGTAGATAAAGTTCACCAAAATCAGCTCGTTCAAGGTTTTTTGAACCCAGTACTTTTGCAGGGCATAGACCAAGGCACCTTCCGGGATGTGATGCACAACACCTTCGACATGATCACCGAGGAGGCCATCTTGGAACGAGTGTGGATCACATGGGACAGGGGAACGGCGGGAGGGGAAGGCGCCCTGAAGTTCGAGGCGTGGGTGCGCGGGCTCAGCGTGCTGTTGCGAGGAACCGAAGAGGAGAGGAGGAACCACTGCTTCGCTGTATACGACCTGAATAGCGACGGGTATATAACGAGGGATGAAATGTTCGTGCTTCTTAAGTAAGTCTTTAGCAATCATTAGTTTTTTGAGTAGTTTTGAACCAAGGTTCTTCGTGATCTTGTTTGATGATAATTTAATTAGCATCATTGTATTACCATTTTGGCAAGAAGCTGTGAAATAAAATATGTTTGTTGGTTATATTCGTCATTTTGTGAAGAGATTTTTTACATTAACAAACAATTGCCCGTTTGGCAAAGTGTGTTGGTAATTTGCCTTAGTCGCAAAAGGTCCCGAGTTGATTTCCGGTTCGGGTCTTCGATCCAGAAATCGTCTTTTTCTATATTGGCTCAGTTCTGGGTGTGCCGGGAGATGCCCCTAACAAATTTATTGTCGTCAGAGTTGTATAGTCACCTTCAAAAGGAGCTGATCAATAACAAATTTTCAAAATTACTGACTCTTCTAAAAGTCTCAATAACCTGACTTATTTATTTGACTTTTGTCTAGTGGCGACTTGGTAGACTCGTTCGGTCATCACGGCCTTTCATGCAGCAGAAGCGCCGCGAAATTCTCCCGACATGCCAGCCCCAATGACATAATCCGCAGAGCTCTTTTTACCGCGTCCGTACTGGCTATTCTTGAAACGAAAGGCGATTGATGGTGCGGATTGATGGCAAGAAGCCCGATGGTATCACCTTGGTTCCGTGGAAGATGGGTCGGCCCCTAGTGTGGGACGCAATTTGTGTTGACACACTGGCTTCATCTCATCTTTCACGGACCTCGTCAGCGGCTGGCTTAGCTGCTGCATCAGCGGAGTACCTCAAGCCTCAAAAATAATGTAGGTCTTATTAGTTCCGGTTTGAGCCGTTTGGGGTCGAGACGCTTGGGCCGTGGGGACCTAGTGCACATCGACTGTACAGTCAGTTAGCCAAGCGGCTGATTGAATATACGAGTAACCGGAGGGCTGGCGCTTTTCTTGGCCAACGTACCAGTTTGGCCATTCACCGTGGAAATGGGGCCAGCCTTCTTGGTACCTATTTAAGAAAAAGAAAAATAGTTATATAGTTTCAATTATTCAATTCAATTTCTGCTTTGTCAGACTTACTTTTGCAATGAGATTCTTTGAAAATTCATAAATTAAGCTTTTTTTGATGTTGATTGTGCAACACGAGTGTATATTCCTTACTTGGTGTACTGATCACAGAACAGGTATGACACGCTACGCTCTGCTGTTATCTGATACTTACATGTTTATATAAATTTGACTTTCAGGAACTCTCTCCTGAAGCAGCCGGGCGATGAAGATCCTGATGAAGGTGTGAGAGACCTCGTGGAGCTGGTTCTGAGGAAGATGGACGTTGACAAGGACGGGCGAGTGTCACCAGAAGACTACAAGTATTAATAAATCCCAACTTCCCTACTAATATTATAAATGCGAAAGTAAATCTGTCTATCGGTCTGTCTGTTCCCCTTTCACGCCTAAACTGATTTTGATAAAATTTGGTACAGAGATAGACTAGAGTTTGGGAAAGGACAAAAGCTAATTATTGTAGAGATTTTGATCAAATTTTGTACGGAAAAAGCTTCGGCCCGAGGGAAGGACATAGGCTACTATTTTCGTTCCACCTCCTAAGCGAGTAAAATAGGATGTGGCAAACAGTATTCTACGTGAGCGAAGCCGCGGGCACAGCAAGTAAACTAATACATTATTTCAACAATCACACTATTTATCTTGCCAGGAACTAAGAAAACATGTTAATGACCTTAATACATAAATCCATGACTTAGGTACATACATGCTCGTGCTCATTTATAATTATATAAAATTTTTTGCAGGATTTAAAAACGCATAGAAGTGACACTTCAACAATGCAATCTCTACATCTATAATAAGACTCCAACCTCACGGCTGTCTGAGCTCCTCGTGGAATGAAATCCTCAGATTTCATTCTGGTTTTTGGACGTTTCTATTAAACCGGTCAAGTGAAAGACAGGCTCTCTATTGAGTGTTTAGAACTATCGTTTTTTTTTAAAATTCAGATTAATATTCTTGGCTGATCTCAACTTAAACCCGATACACACACTCAATTAAGAGTAAAGATTAAAGACGACGGTAAGGTCGCGGTCTATTACAGTTTAAAAGCTAAGTAAAAGATATGGATAGAGTAAGCTTATTGATAAGGTCCCGTTGATATTTGTTTGTTGTTGTAAAAACGGGTTACAACGGCTAAACAACTTTAGAATTTAAATTCAGTTGAACAAATTGCCGCTTCCAACCGGCCAATCTGGAAGTCACTGGGGGAGGCCTACTTTCAGCAGTAGACGTCCTATGGCTGAAAAGATGATGACGATAAACAAGTGGGTTACCTTACATATTTTTTCCGTTTACAGGGAAGCTGTAGAACAAGAGCCACTGTTGCTAGAAGCGTTTGGACAGTGCCTCCCGTCCAGGCGACATGCTATTGCCTTCCTAAAAACACTGAACCCCAAGCCCAAAGACCTTAGGTCTTGAATAGAGATAAGATATACGTAGATACGTACGTAAGATACGGTTCAAGTGAAACAGTCTTGACAATTGGCAGCCGGCATTTGACCGCAAGCTAGAAATTGTTTGTTAACCGATTTTTATGAACTGTGCGGCCTAATTTTTACATACTTTTTACAGTAGCTAGCCGCGTAGTGCGTATAGATATTATAAGGTTTAGCATATCCAACTAGCCCCTAGACTTAGCGAGACAAAATAATATCATTCTCACTAATCAGTCTTTGTAACAAACACACCGAAACTTGATAAAGTTTGTATGTATTAATTAAGTAGATACCTAATACCTACCTAGAGAACAAATATGTTAATACGAGTAGGTTTATCTGATATCTTTAATTGATTTTGTCATTAATCATCGTCGAAACTACGTTTCGAGTTTTTAGATAAGCAATGACTACTTAATTATGTCACAATAATAAGTATAATTGTTATTGTAAAGCGTTATGAAACGTAACGTGTAGGTAAGCGGATTAATAAAGGACAAGTTTTACAATTTTTATTTTTATTTTATACTTATGTAAAAAACTGTGTACTTAAATGAAGATATTTCTTTCACATACAAAAGTAAATAACAAAATATAAGTTAGGTTTCATGATCTTAAAATAAGTAGAGGCGAAAGAGCAGGAAAGCGTCTTATGATTGAAAAGAATATACCTCCAGAAGAAGACAAATGTAAGTATAAGTGAAAAATCACTAACTAGTTGCGGAGAAAGATGGATCGTATATGTGCTCGATGGTACTAGTACTTCTATTAATGTCGACGACACTATTGGGATATATCCCAGAGTCATATAAATATGACACTTATTTAGCTTTGAATAAGGTGTTTCTTTCCTGTTGCTCTTACAAGGTCCATCTCTATTGATGCTCTAATCATGAGGGTCCAGCCCCGTTCCAACGAAGTCATTCATTGCGAGACCAGCCTTGTACGGCAGGATACGGAAGATGAACTGAAAAGATATAAAAACAAATAAATGTTTAGGGAATTTGTCATTTTGTAGCAGTTTGGTGATCCATTATTGCATTTTTTAGAGCGCTTTCAAACTAGCGTTTTACACAAGAGTATAGATAATATAAGAGTATAGATAGTTTATGACAATGTAATGCTATGTGTATTAAGATTTTTAAAGCAATTCCAAGTGACCTAAAGGAATTGCCTAATGTTTTATTTAAACGCAGACTCATGCAATGGCTCAGAGAGACGAATTTCTATAAAATTTGTGACATTTTCAATAAAAATCATTACAAGACATAATTTTATTACTGACTGCTTGCAATTTGAATTTGATAAATTTTGACATTCTACTTGAGTGAATTGACTCCATTTCTTTAATTCAATATTTTGACATTGTGATTTAACTGAAATTTGAAGTATACTAAATGATGTTAGATTATTTTAAGATTTGCATGCCACATATGGTAAAACATGAGGCCCTATCACTACATTGTAAAACCATTGTAAACCATGTTTTAAGCAAATAAATATTCATTTCATTTCATTTCATATACGCTTGCTCCATTTCCGAAGCGCGTTCGGTGCATATGAAAAAACGACCATATACACGCGCAAAAAAAGACTTTTCTTTTAATGTAATGTTTAGAGTTTGTATGGAATTGTAGTTTACTCGTTCCTATCTTTTAAATTTATCACAAACTTAACTAGGCTTTGCATTGTTAAGTCCGAAATCTTGTGACAAAAAAACACACTTCAAACTCACCCTGTTGGCGTAGTATAGATCAGTCGGGATGGAGATCTCCTGGTGTTCCCTCCTGATGGCGTCAACAATCAGGTCAGCAGCAAACTCCTTATCGACCATTTTGAACAGACTGAAACGGACCTTGGGGTTTTGACACAGTCCTGTGTTCACCATAGTTGGGTAGATGGTCGTGAATTTGATCTAGGGGAAAATTATGAATTAAGAACACCTCTTCATGTTTTTATAAATCATTGTTGAAATTCCCTCTTAATTTTGAAATCTACGTTGCCGAAAGCCTAACTTAAAAAAGTGGTGTTGCGTCTATGGGGCTGATGTGACTATCAGTCGTAGTGGCTTTATTGTGGTGGCTACTACTATAATAATATGTCTTATAACGGGTGTGTTCTACGACCTACAATATCATTATGATAATAATATTGAACAGACAGTACAATATTTGGTCTAAGCTCGACGAGTACGTCTTCTGCTGTGACGTCTTTGCATAACTTCCACCTTTGATCTTAAATATACGTCCCACTGCTTAGGCCTCAACTCAACTATGAGCCGTTTTGGGCCATTTTCCACCACGCGGGGCGCCTAGTGTGGCCTGGTGGAGGGATGTTGTAAAGCCAGTGACTTAAACCTTACTGTCAGATGTTATTAAGCCGCTCTAAGGCCTCTAACTAGGCTTCACGGTTAATATGTGATATTAGCCGGGACCAACTTTTAACGTCCCTTCCTGAGCGCGGAGATGCTTGTGACAAAAATGTCACTAAAATATGGTTGGAATCACTCATCTAATCGAAACCGCGGCGTAGGTTACTTGACTTTGATAATCACTTACAAAGCGCTGCCACCACTAAGCTAGAAGCACCTCTGTGATCTTATCCCGTCATAATTATCCCGTCATAATCCCGTCATAACCTTGACCAAAAACTTACTCCGTTCGAAGCCCTGGACTTGTCTTCATGCAGCTCCATAGCGACAGCCTCCATGATGCCACGGACGGCGAACTTGGACCCGCAGTAGGGCACAATGTTGCGTAAGCCCATCAACCCTGCCATTGAAGACATGGCAACAAGATGGCCTTTGTTGTTTGCCAACATCGTCGGAAGGAAGGCTTGGATGGTCTGAAAGGTTGCAAAGTACCTATACAGGTTTCTGTAGTCAAATGTGGTCCAGTACATAACGATGGAAATATGAAATCGGATAATTTCCCTAAAAGCGCATACTGCAGTTACTACTTAACAATGTTTTGCAAAGAAATCACAAATTCAAATCATCATATGCTGCTGACTACCGTCAGTCCATTGCTTGTCATAGGCATTTCACAATGCATAAAACTAAGCCGAATGCTCAGCTAATATTTTCCATTCGCTGCCAGCAGCTTTGCACATACTTAAATCAAAACTTTGTGTACTCTTTTATCAAATTAAATATGATTTAATGTAAAACTCTAAACACTTCTTCTTTTCTAAAGTTTGTGTCTTAGTAGTTTTTTTTTACCAAAATCAATCCTGTTATCTACATATCATCGTTCAAGTTTTTGTTAAGTTTTTGTTTGTCACAGCTTAAGCTTGTAGTAAGGCTTCAGCTTCCAGCTGACCTATGATGGACCGGAAAAGGAGTTTGCATTTATGGTAAGAAGGTTGTTTGTGTGTGCAAACGAATGTCTCCATGTTCACTCATCACATCAAATGTTTACTTGTTTTATGACAAAGTCTGCCTTACCCATAAAATCCCAAGGACATTTATCTCATAAATGGCCCTAATTTCCTTTTCGGTATGCCTCAAAAGAGGCTTGCAGGGCATGATGCCGGCGTTGTTGTGGAGGATAGTCACGTCACCGACCTCTCTCTGGACTTTTTCCGCTAGTTTGAAGACAGCCTCGCGGTTTGTGATGTCGCATCTGAAAGCAAGATTTTTTTGGTTTTACTTCAATTCAAAGCTTTGCAAGATCTGCTTTTCTTTTTTTATTGACAAAAATCAAACGAAGAACGGAGAAGAAGAGAATCATAACCAAATAATACCACTTATTCCATTCAACATCATCATTGACCTTTGGTCTACCGCTGGACAAAGGCCTCGTCTATAGAACGCTATAGCGTTCAGCTCTGAGCCGTTTGCATCCAGCGGCTGCCCGTAACCTTAGGCCTAATTCCCGTAATGAGAAAGCAGCTGCGCAAGCTTATTTTGTCGCTAAAGTTACTTAATCAGCACACAACTCTGAACTATGCCTAGCCTGTTGTTTATTGGTTTTCGATCGTAACACAAATGAATAATTTTCAAAGTAAGGTGGTCACTATTTTTCGACTGACTAGTTAAGGAAACGATCCACGTCACACATCAGCCCTTTGCTTTGTGTAGCTGAACCCTAGGTAAACGTCGTTATACTCACACATAGTGGAAAGCCTTTCCCTTCTCATTCTTGATCAACTTGGCGGTTTCCTCGTTGTTGGTGGGGTTGACGTCAACGCAGACCACTGTGGCGCCCAGCCGGCCGAACCGCATCGCCACCTCGCGGCCCATGCCATGACCCGCTCCGGTGATCTGAGAAATAGAACATGTGCTTTTTTATTTTCGGATATGTTAACCAGTGAATCCTTGGTATAAAATATTGGGGTGTGTCAAATAAATATTATTAGTATAACGATTTAATTATACAATTTTATTTAATAATCTGTTTTCTTAAAACCACTCACTTAATATAAGGAACGTTTCATTTAATTTTACATTCTATAATATCATTTAAGATAACAATAATTAAATCTGACACTCACTTGTAATATCAATTAAAAGTTATAAAGCTCATTAGTTATATAACATTTGTTTAATTTATTTACATGTCCTAAAAAACCCAAGCATTGTGTAAACTGTAAGTAATTTCTTTACGGTTTACAAGTAGTAGTAATTTGAAACAAATGACGGCTTAAAGTTTTATGAAAAAAACATTTCACAGAGCCTAGTTAAACATAGTTTATTTCGCTTCGTAGATAATTCACTATGTTTTAATTTAATTAGGATTCTAATTAGTTTAATTGTGCCTAAGTCTTGTTGTAAATCCGATATAAACTTATCTTATCTATCAAGAGCTGTCTGTTAACTATTTTAACGAGCTAATAATTACCGCAGCAAAGGTTAGTGTAAAATTTTATCGATAAAGACCGTTAATCGATAAAATAAAAATAATAGGCCAAAAGCATAAATGAAGAAAATACAAAAATGGGGCTATTTTATACATTTCTTTTTTTCCTGCTACTCCTACGGGATAATGCAATGTGGTTTAGAGCTGTGAAGAAGCTGCACAAGAAACTAGGTCACTATATTGTCAGCTTTTTGTCATTTAGCATTTCAGTTAATTTAATAATTGATATCAAATGATATGATAATGATGTGTTTATTTAGTTAAAAATCAAATAAACATAGTTTTATATGGCAATCAAATAAACATAGTTTTATATCTATTAGACCCGTCAAAACGAATCAAATGAGCCCAAACACGGAGGTCTTACTAGTAATCACTGCGCAGTTTCACTAACCACCTCTTGGCTCCATAATCAGATGTCAAATTGGTGTCAATGACAATAGTGTTAAATTAATATATCGTCATCCGAATGTCAGATACTTACAAAGTGTCAAACCGATACGTCAGTTAGTGTTTAAAGTTCCGGAGTCTAACATTGAAGTCTTGGGTCTTAATATTCGCTACGACATGTTCACAATTACCAATGTCTACAAAAACTACTTCCAAGATTTGATTGCTTAGTTAGTTATAAGTGAAGCTACCTAATAAGTTTGTTAAAGGTAAATGTCATTTCTACTCGATGTATACAGGTGTCAATAGAGTCTGTGGTAAAATACATATTCCCATGTACGAACTTCCCACTTCATGATTTCGATGTCAGCCTATTGCAGTAAACTGCTGGACATAAGCTTTCCCCCAAAGAGTGCAACAGGCCCACAGAGCAGGATCTCCTGCTTTTTTGATCCAACCAGTTCCAGCCATCTTCCTATGGTCGTCGGCCCATCGAGCTGGGGGGCGTCCTACCTTTAAGATAAGATAAGATAATATATTTATTTGCGAAAAACATGGTACAATCTTAGGTCTTATAATAGGTATAATATGAACAAACATGTTTTACCGATTTATCGATATGCAAACATTTCGTCGTCGTGCAATTGAATCTTACATAAAAACAAAATATCATATCAAATTAGGTCTACAAAATTACAATTATAGCATTTTAGTATCAAACAGTAAGATATCAACGTCAATGAGAGGTATACAAATTATACAGGCAAAGTCAAAATGCAAAATATCAAATGAGTAACAAAATAATCTCATCAACCTTATAATTACAAGCATTTCAATCATTAAATAAAACAGTGCGATGTCAATGGATTATATAAAACTTTACAGGTGTCATAATAATGCAGACTGTCAGAATAGTAATAATAATCATGTCAACCCAAAAATTAATAATGATTTGTAAATAAGCAAATTGACAATTTCATAAGTCAAAACAACTCAGAAATCGATTGCAATTTGCTTAAAGTGACCATCACGGCAAAATTTTATAAATTCATTTATGTCATAAAAACAGTTATCAATTAGAACACAGAGAATAATTCTTTTAAAAACATTAAGTTGCAAATGTTGAATGTGGTTTGGAAGTAAATTAAATAATGTAACGCACATGCTGTGACAATTTCTCGAAATACAAGCTGTGCCTGATTGGGGCACGGATAACTTCCATGGGTACCTCCTTGTACTACCACGATTACCGTCATCCTTTTGTTTTGTGAAGAGGTTGGCATGTTTCTTTGTAAATGTTAGAATTTCAAATATGTAAACGTACCCTCTACTCGAGAACCCATTTACTCCTCCTTTCATCGGTTCTGCGACAGATGTACCTACTGCCACTTAAGCTGGTACATTTTGCTTTGTTCTGCTGCCAGTTAACCTCGTGCCTCGTGTCGGATTTTATTTCCTAACAAAATTCCAAGCATCGACCTTTCCATATCTCGCTAAGTGACGCGAAGTCGGTGGACTAGCTTTACTGTCCATAATTTCCCACCTATTCAGTTTAACTGATCAATCATACGTAAACGAGACACAATAGAATTTCTATTGTTAAGCGATCTCATGAGACCGCTTGAATGTTAACGGGTTAAAATGTAGACGGCATGTTTTTTTTTTAACATTCTAACCACTTTAAAAAGAGTGAACTCACGAGTATAATGTCTTCGCTGACATCCTTCGGCTCCGGCGGGATGATCCACAGGTAGATAGCCTTGAGCGTCTCATAGTTCATCATCAGGAGCGCCCATATCAACTCGTACACTATCCTCGCTGCAACGATCACCAACGGCTCCTCCGACCTGCAAATAAATATTTATACATCAGATCCCGTACATTATTTATTGCATCCCAGAGGTTATAAGGTTTAACCAAAATAGTTCTCAATATCAAAGAGTACATGATAGGGATCTTCATTATGAAAAAAACACAAATAACCTAACAACATTTTATCGATGAACGAATACTTATTTATTGTTATAATGGTTTTTTACGTATAACGCCAATCTTCTATGAATGAAAATCTACACCCATCGACATTTGTGGTCATCTTAATAACACCAAAAGAATTTAGGCATGACCTTATCGTCATTAACTACTAAAAATCATAGAACATACTTAAGGCTGATTCAGATACCTCTCAACACGAGGCACCTAAAAAAGAATTTTGCACGTCACTTTTCTGGCCACCTGTATAAGTAAGTAGTTTTATTGTTATGACGCCAACATATGGACGTATAAATATAAGGCTAACAATAAGTACTGTGCTACTATCATCACCGCCGGTCTACCTTAAGCGGAACTCACCGACTGCGACTGAACACTGGCATTGGCGAGTAGCGATTTTGTTACCAAAACGGATGATGCAGTTTTTAGAATGCAGATCGCTGAAGATTATAGGTAAGTCGCAAGTACATCTCAAACGTACCGTACGCGTTGGTACACTTAGCCGATTTTATTTACTTAAATGTACTGTAGGTACCTACCTAGTGCAAGATCCACGGTATAAACAAATACCGTTGCAAGATAACATTATTTAAAAAAGTTATCAACTACTTACTATTGAAATTCAGTAGTATATTTGATATCTATAATAAAACAAATCCTGAATAAAATTAAATCTTACCGACAATACGAAAGATAAATATCGTAAATATAATAATTACCTACATCTTCGTTATTTTAAAGATATTAATCACGACTTATGTATTCACAACACAGTTCGCAACCAACTGAACAATCTAGCCTACTAAAATGTAACGATTAAATTTGTAACTGGCTGTGTGCCAATATTTGCTATTCTTAAAAAAAAACACGTTTGCAGGCATTCGTCAACTCACAAAACGTCTGATGGATCATTCATTTAACCATTCTTCATTGGTACAGTCATCACTGGCGGCAGCGAATGGGCTAGTTTCCTGGGTCAAAAAATGATTATTCTATTTAGTCCGTCAGTTAGATTATCAAAAAATATTGGACCCATATTTTGTCTTTTGTCAATTAAACAAAAAATGACGAAGATAAAGCGCATCAAAGTGAGCACGTGACGTCACGTCTTGCTAAAAAGTGTCGCAAGGCGTAAAACGCGTAAAACGCGGAACTTCAACGGGCTATATCTTCATCATTTTTTGTTCGAATTAGAAAAGAAAAAATACGTGTCCAATATTTTCTGTTAATCCAACTGACGGACTAATTAGTTTTTTTTAGGAAACTAGCCCATTGGTAGTGAACAGAACAAAACACCACGCTTATTATTGGATGGGCGACTTTACCACAATCGTCTCCGTTAAAACTATTGTCGCTTGATTCTATTCAATAAGCTCCGTCAGATCGAATTACTTGACTTGGTTGGTCACTTAACTTACATACCTATAGCAAACCACCTCATGGCTGAGGCGAGGTCTGTGTAATGCAGTGGGACTTATATTAAATAAATTTTATAAAAAAAATTAAACCGAATTCAAAAAACTTAAAAACTAAAAATAATATTAACACGTAAGTGTACCTAATCAGTTACTTTTGGAGTCGGTGCAACGAAAACATTCATAGTCTGATCAGCTTGCACCGACTCCAAAAGTAACTGATTAGGAGGTACTTACGTGTTAATATTATTTTTAGTTTTTAAGTGTTTTGAAGTCTGTTTTTTTATTTTTATAAAATTAATTTCATCTATTTTTAGTGATAGTTCCTAATCTAACTATAGGTCCTAATCCCTATATGCAGAGAAAACGCCACAAATATGATGAAGTTCTCACCTATTCACAAGTTTACAAGTCACACGTATCTAGGGTGCCATTGAACTCCTAAATGAGCTTATCAGCCCTGTCTGATTACTTAGATTAATATGATTAACTGACCATGAAAATACCTGCAGTTACAAACAATATTTACGTACTTATTATTTTTAAACGTGTTATCAATTAATAAAGAACTTATATTTATGAAATGAACTACCGTATTAAGAACGTTGTATCATGAATATTTCATTTAGTAATACCATTTCCAAGTAGGTGGGCACACAGAGCAAAGAAAAAAAATATATGAACAACGATATTAAATATTTACTTAAATAATATGTACAAGCCTATCGACCTTATATTTTATTTGTCTCTTAATTGGGTCAATTTTTATAATATATTAAAGGCATGGATTTCGTCAATCCGAATCAAATGAGCCCGAATATTTTACTAGTACCGAGTAAGTTCCACTGTCCACGTCCTGACTCCATCATCAGATCAGGATTACACTTTCTTACAAAGTTGAAAATTGATGCAACAATTCAGCGAGTCCATCTCGACTTACTTACTAGATTTGATTACAGTTAGTTATTTACTCAGTCAAGAGTAATATACCTAAGTTATTTAACTGATCAAGCACACGCAAACGAGACACAATAGAAATTCTATTGTTATGCTTCCTGTTACGTAGGATTCCTGGCTTCGATTGGTCGCGAAGTATAGCAGGAGTGATGAATAAAATGGACGTTGAATAAAGATGTTGTTTTATTAGAAATAATGTACAAAGAAAGTTGGGCAGAGTAAGCCTGTATGGTCTGATGGAGGATCAAAGTGAGACGGGTTAAAAATAAATTTCAAAATTTTAACAAAAGTTAAATAACAATATATTTATAGTTAAATTAGTGTAAAGCAGTCTTAACATTTGGCACTATTTAAGAAAAGTATCCATTATTTAATAATAGTTACGATTGTTACTTACATGTTCTCCAAGTTATAGTGACAGCGAATCACTACACAAAATGGTAAAATGTATTAGGTAGCTAGTGAGTATATAATCTACAAAGATTCGATAACAGTTTGATAACAAAACGATTTGCAGATTATTTAGGTACAGTACACTGTCCAAAGTTTCACTTTTACGACCAAACGAACACTAAAATTTCAATTTTGGAGGAAGTCATGTATTATTTTCATTTCCACAAATACAACGAACTGAATTACGCAAAGAAATTGCATTCACTGTGAAGATCTTATTAAGAAATAAGGAATGATCTCATAGTGAACCGGCATTGATGCATTATAAGCACCTACTTAGGTAGGTATGAGCAGAGATAACGCTTTGATAATGATGTTTGTTTGACACTTGCTACCTTCACACGGCAAATTTACTAAAACAGACCACAATTATCTTTGGCATGAAGTGCATCACAGAATATAGCAGTAGTTACTTTAATATTTAGACAAGAAATAATATATTCTGAAAGCTATGTTCTTAGAGCCTTCCTTCTATTAAACTATAAACATAATTAAGTTATCGTATTTACCAACTTACTGTCACACACACACACACTGAACAAACATACTTTCGAGATAAATATTCAAACCTCGGGTTCTATTCTAGGTCAATTGTTTTTGGTTTCACAAAATGTTTACCTACCCACGTTCAGTATAAAAATAATGTATTTATCGTTTTTATTGAAAACGCTATACTATTCAGCCACTCTCTCCGTAAAAGAAAAAAGACAGCACAGGTGTGTATTTTAGTAGATTCCCTAGTGTCGTTTAGTGCGAAACAAATAAAGTTATTGTACGTAACTTAACTGTAAATAATAGCCTAACCGGGAATCGAACCCTTTGAGTTCAAGCCAAATCACCGCCACTACGCCAGTCAGGTCCTCCGAACTGAACACTACAAAATACGAGCATGGAATTGTCCTTTAAATAAAATAAACGCAAAATCTTTCTTTAGAGATCAAGCCACATTGCAGTAACTAAATAACAGGCGTTTTAGAAGACAGTTTGGAACTCTACATAATTAAGGTAGTTTTAAAAAGAGTTGACAGGACTTGTCATTTTATTCTAAAGTATTGCACTGGTTCACTACCAATAATCTTATGCTTAATGCAAATAAAACAAAATGTATTAAATTCACAATGCCGAACGTAAAACTGGTCCCAACACATAACTGTAAAAGATGAACTGCTAGATACATCTAGTTCCACTACCTTTTTAGGAATCACTTTAGATTCCCGTTTGCAATGGGGTGCTCGTATTGAGACTGTCAGGAAGACTTAGTTCAGCTGCTTATGCCGTGAGAAAGATAAGACAATTGACTGATGTTGGAACGGCAAGATTGGTGTACTTTAGCTATTTTCACAGTATAATGTCATATGGAATATTATTATGGGGCTCAGCAGCAGATATTGTATCTATTTGTGTACTGCAAAAGGGAGCTGTACGGGCAATTTACGACCTCAGACCCCGAGACTCGTTGAAGGAACTGTTCAAGGAAATTAATATACTAACAGTGGCTTCTCAATTCATATAAGAAAATATCATGTATATTCGCAAAAACCTGCATCTATTTCTTAAAAAGAGTGACATGCATAATATTTATACCCGGAATAAAGATAAACTTACCGTTCCAAATTTCAGACTGCATAAAGTGGGTAATTCGTTTATGGGAAAATGTATTCGCTTTTTTAACAAATTACCACAGTCCATTGCTTAACTGCCTATGTATGAATTTAAATCGCATGTCAAGATGATTTTAATGAAAAAAGGTTGACTGGTTGAAATGACTATTTAAATGATAAAAATGTATGGAATTAAATACTGCCGTGCTCGCAGGTTCATTTTATCTTGTAATGTAAACTATTTAAAAAGAGGCTGACAATAGTGACCGAGTTTCTTGCGCTGCTTCTTCTCGGCGCTAGCCCACAATATTGTCCCGAAGCAGTGGTAGGGTAAAAAAATATATTGGGACGTGTAAAAGAGCTTAATTTAGGCCTATTTACAAAAATAAATTAATTTTATTGGTTTTATTGTAAGTGAAAAATCACTTACTAGTTTCGGTTAAAAATGGTTCGTACTTATTGCTGCTCTATAGGGTATGTGCTCGATGTATGTAGTAACTGTGATGTTGTGTTGTAGTACCTGCTGCTTTTTGCAGTAGGTAACAGGAATATTCACGTTATTCTGTTTCATGAATCGAAATGTCATTTTTTGATGTATTTATTGTAATAAGGTAAAAAAAATTACAGTAGGATAATTTTCGAAACAATGTTTTTTTGTAAACGTCGTCATCGTCATAGGAAATTATCTAAAATAAGAATACCATCAACCCTTGCGTGCTTTGGAAACGGCTATAATTATGCTCAGTGTTTCTTTGCGAAATCGTATCATAAATGAGGAGATCCGTAAATGAACAAAAGTCGCTGACACAGTCCAACGGATTAACAAGCTGATGTTGCAGTGGCTGGGGCATAGAGCGCGTAGAACTGTCGGCCAATGACGCAGAAAGGTTCTAGAATGGAGGCCGCGTACCAGCAAGCGCAGCGTAGGACAACCACCCACAAGGTGGACAGACGACATGGTAAAGGTCGCAGGAAGCCGCTGGATGCAGGCTGCTTCCAACCGGACAATCTGGAAGTCACTGGGGGAGTTTTATGTTCAACAGTGGACGTCCTATGGCTGAAATGACTAAGATGATGATCAACCCTAAACACCACACATAATACTTATACGAGTATTGATAAATAATTGATGTAGATTTTAAAACGATAAATTAATTTTTCTTATCGATTACCTAGTACCTACTGATTGGATTATTAACCAGCCTTCAACTAAGTACATTGTTTTAATGGTCATCTGCGCTGCTCTTCAAGACGACTCTGCCAGGATTAGAAACATGTTTAAACACAGGGTGACCCATTTATAGTGATCCAAATTTTTTTAGATGCGCTTTATTAAGGAGATATTAGTTCCGCGAAAATCAATAGTGTAAATACTTATGTTTTTTTGTAGGGTTCATGTAGGAAGCTTGTAATAAGCGCTTTTTGGGTAATGTGGCTAAACTATTTTATATTTTCATACAAGTTTAAAACACTCCATGCCGAGAGGCGAGCACGCCGGACTTGGCCTTATTTCATAAGAGACGAGGCTAAAGCTGTAAATAAATAAATATAAATAAATAATTCTTTATTTGCAATAAAACATGGTATTACCAGTATTACACAGGTGTTATTAATTACAAAATATAGCTCAATGACATGTTTTGCCTAATATAACAAAGCATGCAAATGTATGGCTAAATCGAGGCGTTGTCAGTACAGTAATCTATTAAAATCCGGTATAAACATTTCAGTCCTTATAATATAGTAGTCCAGCTTTTATAACTAAGGTATTCTTTTACATTATAGAAGTTTATCTCATTAAGCCATGTAGTGGAACTTATTTTTACTTTATTTTATTTTATTCGGAAAACATATAGTGATACATTTCTTACTAATTGCTTTAACGACTGTACACCAATTACATGTTTTCACTTGTAATTATCTAAGATACTTGTTACAAAATCTTGTACATAATTTAGCTTTTGTTTCCTTGTATTCTTAAGAAAAGCACAGTGTTTACTTCGGGTAAAAGACTTATTTAGTCCCTCGGACTATTGGCTCGGAACTAATCGAGTTACTTTCACCCCTAGGGTAACAATGTACTATTTTATATGTAATCCGGAGGTGGTTTCTAAGCCAATTGCAATAATATTTGACGCACTATATTCCTATTATATTCTGTGGCACGTCATACTTCACCCCTACTTTACAAAGTTAAATCGACAACAAGAAGGCATTTAAAATCGACTTGCGAGATTTGATTACATTTAGTCACAAGTGAAGCTATTTAAATTACTTAACCTTGATAAAAAAACTCACAAAATTATAAGATTTCGCTCATATTTTGAGTCTAGACGCACAACAATCGCGCAATGTTAATTCAAGTTGATTTCTTAAACGAGCGGCATTTTTCACCGATTGTTGGTCACCTTGCCCGAGCAATGCAGAATCAATTCCGCAATTATTAAGCAACTTTCGCTCGTTTATTTTCGTAGTAAAGTGTTCCTACAAAAGAACACAATGGAAAAAAACCGGTAAAGGATGGTAAAAGGTCTTGGAAAGAACATACGAGAGAGACGAAACTACACAATGTTTACGGAAATTAAGAAGTAGATCCTTCAATCAAGGATATTTTGGTTAACTGCTTTTGCAAAAATATTTTTGTATTTATTTTCATATTCAAACGAGGATAGCTGATAAATCGAATCTATACAAATGATTCAACTAGTATTTATGAAGAGCCATGGAGTATGACAATTCATACAGGGTTATTTTTAAAACATCATCAACCTAAATAAATAAATAAATACAACAACATTTTCTATAGGACAAACATCGCAAAAACAAAACATATCGCCATGGCACACTAAGCCGACCAGCTGACATCAGTTTGTATAAAGCAATTTTTTTTTTGATTACGATGTTGGCCCTAAAGAATAAGTTGTTGTATTTGAGCACTAGAAACTGTCCCTATGGGTTGTTCATGTTTAATAATGATGATGAACGTCTAATGATGAGATAAAGTAATACAACAAGAGTGAAAATCTCTAGACTAAAAAGCTTGACAAAGAAAAAGCGCCAATTTTAGTCCCAAAGAGAAAATGGTAAGAATCACTTCAAGGAATTTAATTCATAGATTGGATCATACATAGTCAATCTACCTCGTGACTCAATGTATTTATTAGTAGAAACTGTATGACAATTTGCAGTCGTTTCCGAAATAGCAGTAAGGCTGACCCGATATCCTCGGCCATTTATTCCCAAAGTACTGCTAGCTGTTAAATTTGCTCCACCATCAGTTTGATTTAAAAAATTTTAGGATCTAAATAACCTTAATTAACTTTAATGAAGGCAACCATAGTTTATGAATGTGTGCAATAAAATTTGTTTCTCCATACTTATTAAGATACTAGCTTCCGCCCGCGGCTTCGCCCGCGTGGACTTAAGAGCCATTTCACAAAATCGCGCCGTTTGTATGGAGCGCGCGCTTGTGCATTGAAAATTTAGGATTTAGGGTAAGTTGTGAAAGCGTTTTTGATCCTAATTACCTGATAGGATTTAAAAAAAAATACATATTTCAAATAAATAAAGATCAAAGGTATTGTGACACAAACTTTTAATTGTAAATATGCTTAATTTAAAACAAAAATCCTGAGTAAACTAGCGCAATTTTTCTAAATAACTCACAAATTGTTTCATTTTATTTCGCCTTATTGTGATTATAAATCTATATTGTCGTACATTAAACGTCAACAAAATTATATGTCTGATTTTTTGACGTATTTATTCAGCAATAATAATGAATGTAAATGAAAGATTTAGTTGCTTGAAATTAACATGGACACTTTTCGTCAATCGAGGTGGCGGGTTTGATAATTTTATAAATAAAAAATTGTGTTATTTGCAAATGTGCTACATTAAACGTCTAAACCAAAGATTAGGCTTGCTTTTGTATTTAACATTCTTGAAATCTTTCCTAAGGTCGCAAATTAGGCGCTGGAAATATTAGATTTTGCGCTAAAAATGTGAAATGGCTCTTAAAGTCTATAAGAAAGAACAAATAATTCAATATTTCCGAACGAACGAACGAAAAAAGTATAAAAACCATAAAAAAGGTTACAGTGAGTCAACATTAAAATATAGACATACTGCCCCGGACTTTTTTTTAGGAGTTTTAAAGGGGAATAATTCCGTCATACAAGATATTTGCTTAACTAACGCAACGGAAACTATAAAAAAAAATATTTTTATCCGTTTTTGCAACATTTTTCTTAAATGCTCCGCTCCTATTAGTCGTAACGTGATGTTATATAGCCTATAATCTTCTCCGTTAAATGGACCGTCCAACTGAAAAATATTTTTTAATTTAAATGAGTGGTTCTTGAGATTAGCGCGTTCAACCAAAAAAACAAACACAGCTTTATAATATTAGTATAGGTAATGGCAAAAACGCAACCGCGTTGTACTTATTTAGTAACACAAGTGGGCGTTAACAATCATTAGGTACCCAGCATTATACCATGGTTCACCTTGAGTTGAGACAGACAAAAATAATTGCAGCAAGAGTGGCCAATCCCAAAGGATCAAGTTAGCTAAAATGCCACACACCATACCGATCGTTATGGCCAAAGCTAGCTCAAAGTAAAGAATCAACATCCTTGTGTTACGAGATACCACACAATGAATGTTGCTAGGGGCGTCTCCCAGCACTCCCAGACACGAGCCAGTTTAGAAAAGATCGTTTTCTGAACTGACCTGGCCCCCAATTCAGAACCCTTCGATAACGAATTGACAATCGATATCCTAATCCAAATCACTTGACACTAATGTTAAATCTTATAATTTCACGGGTTATTTGGTCGACAATTTGCTATCGAATGGTTCTGAATCGCGGACCCGGACCGAGAATTGAATCCGGGACCAAAGGGTCCCGGATATTCTCGTTCAAGGGGTATTACAGCGCCACTACACTAATGAGGTCGCCAGGTCTTATTGATTGTTAATTATTATTCACCGGTTGATTTTACTGGCAATTTTCCGTTTGCGATTAGGAGGTGTATTTTTGAAGCTTCACAATTTCAATTCGCATACGAGATATCAAGAATATAAATTCGTTTCGTATTTATTGGTAGTCTATATTTATTGGTATTATTTCTGTAACAGGACGTCCACTGCTGAACATAGGCTGAACAATGACTTCCAGATTGGCCGGTTAGAATAGGCCTGCATTCACCGGCGCGCTGCAACTTTTAACAGGTCTGTACACCTTGTGGGTGGACGTCCTACGCTGCGCTTGCGTACGTTATTCATTATTAAGTTTGCAGAAATATCAAAACACCGTATCGCAATACGATTCCTCGTTGCAGTTTGTATAAAGTTGTGATATGTGTTTCTCCATAGATGTCGTAAGCGGTGTGGTAACGCGGATCATCGGCCGGCGCGCAGACCACTGACCACTGTGAAAGTAGTTGTGCCTGGTGTACTGGGCTTGTGTGACATTGGTTGTTGCAAATTTTGCGTTTTTCCAATGCATTGATGAGTGGGCTGAGATTCCACCCCTTTACAGTTTTATGTAAACTGTGCGTCTACTACTAATTTTTAGCTGCCGACTTTAGCTGTGATTTAATACGAATTGCCATTAAATCGGGGCTGTCATTTGTGTGAAAACACATCTCCTCTCTTGTTCTCTTCACTTTGGTGGAAACCCACTCTAATATTATATCAAATCAAATAACTCTTTTGACGATACCGTACGAAAATCCTAAATACGATACTAAAAGGTCAAAATGCCTAGCGTCGGGGAATAAAAGACTAATAGAGAAGAGAAGAGGCCTTAAACCACTAATGAAACATTATAGGGTCGAAATGATAAAATGTCTTAAATATTCCTTTGCGCAAAGGCTAATGAATCCATTCTTCAATTCTCAACCTTAAAAAATCTGTTACAAAAATAAGATTGTGTACCAATTCTCAGCAGCACCGCTGCGCGCGCGCAGAAATTCAGCCGACCTTGGACTAGAAAGCGCTGTTTCGCGCCGTGGCCTTGCCTCCGCGCATCGCATTACGCACTTTATTGAACTTCTAATCCCAAGCATTTTAATTCTGACTATGGAAATTAATTTGCTACGGTGAGTAATTTTTTTGTTTTGGGCAGACATGTCCAGCCTATTGACTCTTCAGGCTGCTGTTTTGGCAACGGCGTTTGGGTACTTTCGTTGTCTTACAGAATCTATAACTATGACCTTTGTCATTATCATTATCATTTTAGCCACATGACGTCCACTGCTGAACACAGGCCACCCTCAATGATTTTCATGGGGGCATTTTCATTTTAAGATTAAGATTTAAGGAATAGATTAATTGCTTTGTATTCTCCAATTAATAATATTTGAATTTGGATTCATTCCTCATTTATCCTTCAAAGAACCGTTTATACTATACGAGTAGAGTTGACAGCTGTCGTATTGGACGGCAATACAATTGAAAACAAATTCGGAATAGCTTCTCTTCGCTAACCGAGGGACTGTTCTTCCTATCGACTGATAAAGATTTTATGTAATCCTAATTTTCATGTTAAAATAATAAATTATGTTTTTTAGTTCTGTGAAAGCATTATCACATTTTTCATTTGAATTTATTATAGTCTTCGGCAGCTGCGATTGAACTTTTGGCTATTTAAGTACCTAACTAACAATCAAAATGTCAAAGTCTGAAATCGCATATTCGCGAAGAGCGGATCAAATGCTTCATGCATACAAAATGAACGACTTCCTCACTCGCCGGCGCGTGGCCGGTGTAAATAGTTAGGAAACTGGCTCTCAACACCGCGTGCACTCCTGCGCATATTATACCTGTGACCCGTTGAAATATTCACACCATAGAGATATGCAATAGACTGACTTCCGCACTTAGAGATGTCGTTTCCTTCGAGGAGGTGGTTCTACTGCTACTGCTCATTACAGCAACTTTTTCTATAAAAATATATTTTCTTTCCCTTAATCTACCCGTGATTATCCGCCGACCAACATTTTTTTGAAGAAATATTATTTTCAACAGATTTTAAAAAAGTAGGCTGTTCTATGTTTTCCTGTATGTATGCAAACAACCACATTCAAACACTCCACGGCTGGCACTGACTCCAATAATAACTTTTTGGTATGATTGTTTAAAAGTTATTTTTAGCTTTTTAGTGTTTTTGAAGTCGGTTATTTTTTTATTGCCACAGCATTAGCCCACGAATTGTCCCGAAGCAGTGGTAGGGCAAAAAATATATATTGGGACGTGTAAGTGCTTTTAATGGCCTATTTGCAAAAATAAATGATTTTGATTTTATAAAAAAAAAAATTATTTGTCTGTTTTTTAGTGTTTTTACATTATAAATAGTATGCGATCTGTGATGTATTAATAGCTAAATTGCTTCTCATGACGATTCAAATAAGTCCAAACACGGCTATGATACATTGCTTTATCACAGAGGTTCCGATGCTTACCTTCCGCCTTCTTCATCAGATCAGTTTGATGGTATCATTCTCACCAGAAAAAAATATTAAAATTTGATTTGTGGAAATATTTTATCACGTGCGTACCTTACTCGTGGAAGACTATTGTGGCCAACTATGGTCTCCGTCATCAGTTCCACCTCAGCAAATGATACTTTCTGAATGCAAATGCTTGACTTGTTGTTAAATATACTAAAATCGCTATATGTGGTATACATATAATATTTTAGGATTTCCCTCAATTCCTCACGGATCCCATCATCAGAATTGAATTTTGAAAAAAATGGGACCAATCTGGAGGTATACCCTTTTAATTGAAAAAAGATTTTTTTAATCTGGTCATTAATGGCGGAGTTCTGAGGTAACAAACATAAAAAAAAACATCCAACCGAATTAAGAACCTCCTCCTTTTTTTGAAGTCGGTTAAAAAGAAGGCTGTTCTATGTTTTCCTGTATGTGTCAGTGTCTCGTAACTCTAGGATAACCTTGTGACAACATATTCTATTCATCATAGTGAACAACTTAATTTATTCTATGACTTCCGATGTTTTTATCAATATTTTTTTTTGGTTTTTATTTCGATGTTGATTCTTAAGAACAAGTTGTTGTTGAGCAGTAGAAATATTTTGTTCTTAGTAAATTAAAAATATTTTTTGTACTATTTTAAATAAATACATGCGCCAGAAAACACACCGTACGTGTTGGTTTAGAATATGGTGTACAGCGATTTTGAAAAACTGAATGTGGTCATCGACTTTTGATGCTGTCTGTATCACGAAATATTTTTTTCAGAAATCGAAAATTTGTGTCCAAATCGATGTATTAGGCCATTGTTAGCTGATATTTTTTTTATCTAACTAACCCATTTGTATCCATATCAATCAAGATTTAAATTCTTTCTAATTGAAGATTACTTTTTTATACCTTTTGGCGTCGAAACACTAGGTCCTTGGGGTCCCAACGCACTCTCTTTATATAAAGAGATTGCCAAAAGATTAGTTGACACCAGTGGGGACCCAAGGGCTGGCAGCTACCTCGCACAGCGACTAAGCATCGCAATCCAGCGAGGTAACGCTGCCAGCATCTTGGGTACCCTTCCACGAGGACCATTTTTATAAAAGTTTTTATTTGTATATAGTATTTCATAGATGTATATAGTATTTCATAGGTGTATATATTATTTAAAATTGTGATCTTAATAAAATATGCAATGTTATTGAAGAAGAGAAGAAAAAGAGCTATAAAAGCGGACCTAGTTACAACAAGACAGGACAGACGCTAAGACGAGGGACAATTTCTAACTGCCTTTGGAAGCCCACTGCTGGACATAGGCCTCCCGTATAGAACACCACAGCGAGCGGCTCTGGGCCGTTTGCGTTGCGGCTGCCCACAACCTTGACTAGGTCGTCAGTCCACCGCGTGGGAGGCCTGCCCACGCTGCTGCGTCTTCCAGTTCGTGGTCGCCGCTCGAAAACCTTTCTTACCCAACAGTTGTTTCTCACAGAGAAATATCAGGCGAAATAGTGTCCTGTGTCATATTTTTAATTATGTAGGTTGTACATACTAATTTAGGAGTATAGGCCGAACACTGAAACGATATTCAAAGTCTAGACTTCATTGTGTTTGTCACAAATGAAGGTCAAAATGACGTTATGTCATTCATGAATCATGACAGGCAATGACAGAGCCTTAACTTTTAATATATGTAGATTCGCATTCAGGCTACTGGTGTGCAGTAAATTTTTGCTTACTTAATTGAAAACATCATTTAATTTTATTGTATTTATTTAAATCACGTGACATTTATGTTAAATCATATCATTACATGATCACGTGGTTTTCCGTTCGACAATTTGCTATCGAACAGTTCTAAATCGGGGGCCTAGTCTTCTATGAAGTTCTAGTTATGTCAAATCGAGGAATTGGTTCGTTAGTTCATTCATCAAACTCGAGCCGGTTCGCAGCTGTGTTCAGTGGAATATTTTGGACCTTGAATTAACCCAATTCATTTTCTGAACGCATAGATAGTACACAGATCTCAGCACGCAGTCCGTTGGCGGTAGTTCGTGTGTCGTGGCGTCTGGCGTGGACGCGTCAGAAAGCGCGCGAAACGCGTTCCCGCGTTCTAAATTTAAATAAAAGAAAGGATAATTTGGAGTTGCAGATTGTTTTCTGTAAGTACCTACAATGGTTAAATTTATTTAAAATGGTAGGCTTAGAAGAATTCATTTTACAATTGTATTTCGTCAAAATAATAACTCCATACTTCCGATAGGCAGCCGATAAAAAACATGTAATTCGTTTTGCTATTTAAACTTGAGCAAGTAATAACTGTGATTATATCGCATTTATCCGTAGGTATTTTTATAACAGTTTTTTTTTTAATTGTCTTAATAACTTGTTTCGTAGGTTAATTTCAAAGGTAGGTTTGTTTGTTACCGAATAAAAAAAATACTTTACACTGATTGCCTAAACGGGTTCGGTTTTTACTTTGGGTTACGAAACCTTAAATACAAGTCAACATGTTTTCATTTATTTATTTTATCTATAAATCATAATATCATAGATGTTAATTATCGGATCATAATTAACAAACAATGCACTGCCTGTCATGACTTTAAATAATTTAAACTTGCAATTCAAGCCACGTGCAGCATGTAAATCTTCAAATAATAGAACAATGCGATTTTAATTTAGTTACCGCTACGTTAATAAATCATGTACACTGTGTATAATAAATTATTAATACGCAAAACGGGGCTGATTCTGGTGCACAAATACAACAACTTTTTGTATGGGACCAACAGTGGAAACTTTAAAAAAACTTTATCTTCATACCTAATGTCCAGTCAGCTGTTACGGTTTATATGGGGAAACAATTTTTTTTTGCGATCTCATGTTGGTCCCATACAAAAAGTTGTTGTATTTGTGCGCCAGAATCAGCTCCTAAGAGGTTTTCCGTATTTAGAGTTACACGGTGTATACAGGGTTACATTTTACGGTAGTGACAATTTTTCAGGGATCACTTCATCAATTTTTCAGAATCAGTAACCAAATCGATCTACGTAAAAAACAAACTATGTTTTTTTTCATTTTTCATTTTTCCATTCTGCTTTTGAAAAATATAATACGTAAAAAATTAACGATAACTCGAATAAATTGCACCGTATGTGCACTGAATGAGGTTTTTGTTGGAGTGTGATCTCTGATGTATGACAGCGCATCTCGCGTTTTCTTTTTCATTCGGAAATGTTTAAGTATATTTTACTCCAGAAATACGACGACTGAAATTAATTACAATAAATTAATATTTTTATATTAAAGTTTTTAAATACCTTATTTTTAAAATTTAGCACTACTTTGAATGTAACCTTGTATATTCTAACATATATAAATAAAAAATCGTTTTCTAAAATAACAATGGTAGAAGATATTTATTAGATGTTGATTAGTCGCAATGCAGGCAAAGGGTTTGATTCCCGGTTCAAGACAATGCAGAAAAAAGTTGTTTTGCTGATTTGGGATCGTCCACATACATACGTCACCGTCATGGAGGAGGTGGTCATGCCAAGCGTGACAGTGCGTGTAAAAGAGATAGGAAAAATAGGGGGCAAAATGTCAATATTTTGCGTGACATAATATTATTATGTGGGTGAGCCCTTGTCCCTGGGGCCTAGGTGTTGCCGACTCTCCTAGCAAAAACATTGTCTGGTAGCTCGTAACAATGCATAAATTATTAATTGGAAACTATGACAAATATTTAATGTTGTCTGGTGCATAGTTATTTTATTTGTATTTATTTTATATTAACTTATCAGTAATAACAGTCATTCACTGTTGGTAGGTATTTCACCACCCTTTACAGTTTCAGAGCTTTCCAGTCCATTTAACACACTTCCATTAGCTTCACTAATTAAGTATGTTATCAAATCTTGATAATCTATTTTTATTTTTATTAATGGCAACTCTTCTTCTATGCCAGGATTATGTCTGTGAACATGGTGGTTTTGGTACCGTCTTTACAATAAATCACGGGTATTTAGTATGTTATTGCTTTTAATGGATTATGGGAAGGCTTTTTCCCGTAGAAGTAGGATTTAAAACATCATCAACGGGTCTAAAGCAAGTTGTTTGCGTGACACGTCACTTGCTACTCGATGCAATAATGTTTTAAAGTGGGATTGGGTCCAAATAATATATCTATTTGTATATCTTTATCACTTGACCAAACATTAGAACACAAACTACACTATATTTGCACTCTACAGCTCTTAAAATAATAAATAAAAACCATTTATTTATTTAGACATTATTGCACAGATTAAAAAACCATACAAAAGGTGGATTTAATGCCATGATTCTCTACCAGTCGACCATTAGGCTACACAGAGACGTTTTGTGGGCGGTGCGATATAGGCGATACATTCAAATGAAAGGTCCGTGTGAATTATTTTTAAAAGCATAAACTACATACATTAAATAACGATATAGAAGAAATAGAATAGAATAGAATTGTTTATTTGCGTTTAAACAGGGTACACTGAAGGGTACTTAAACTATATACCATTTGACGACCTCCGAGAGGCGAGCGTACCGGACTTGGTGTCGCTATCTCTAGGTCCCGGGTTCGATTCCCGGTCGGTCAATGTAGAAAAATAACTTTTCTATATTGTCTCGGGTCTGGGTGTTGTGGTACCGTCGTTGTTTCTGATTTCTGTAACACAAGTGCTTAAGCTACTTATCACAGGATCAGGGCAATGTATGTGATGTTGTCTAATAATGTTGTAATGATGTTGATGTTGTATTCAAATATATTGACTATTGCTTTTTGTTCGACTGCCCCCCAGTGAATCCTTAAAGTTTATAAGTATCTGAATGACGATACAATAATTTGACACCGTCAAAATGATCTGATACATTATTTCTATTTTTGCAGTTAAACAATGGCGACCACAAGAGAGAAGAATGGAGTGAGTGAAACTCTCATAGCCAAGGCTCCGTGGTAAGGAACAACATTTTATTTACTTTTTGTCGTCGATTTTCCAAACTGACAAGCTTCACCAGACAGAAAGCATACTCAGCACAGAAAACTGTCACGCCGCGGCGCTACGCTTAGCAATATCTGTGTGAGGCCTTTATTAGGAATCAAAATAGAATAAAAAAGGCTCAAAGTGAAGAACAAAAGATAAAAAGATAAAAAGACATAGTTAACATACTTACAAACAAACAGAAACATCAGGAACATAAAATAAATATTGACAGGGAAATAAAAAGACAAAAGCAAAGATAAAAACCATTAAAAAAATAAAAATAAAGTTTACAATTTGATAAAGTGGTCAGTAACACAGACTGTACCAGGAAAACTTTTGTACACATCAAGTTAAGTGACGTAGGCCCATAATTTAGTAAGTTATTGATAATTTAAAATAGTGAACTACTTCCTAACACAACTGACGCAATTTTAAGCATAAACCTGTATTGTTATAGTGTGCTAACTCCAAATATGACAACTCCAAATACAGTGAATTGGAAACGGTGCAATTTTCTCACAAGGAGCATATCGTCTTAAATATAATGAAGTAGACAACGCAACCACCTGTATGAAGACCAAGCGAGTTAAATTCTTCGTACCTAAAAATGTCGTTATTTGTTTTTACAACCAAGTGTTTCACAATTAACTATTGTCCTATTAACACATGTTGCTGTGGCAACCGATCCAAGGAATGCCCGATCCAACCGACCGATTTTATTTTGTAGTAGGAAATGCCCAAACAATAAGCCGCTACATCGTTTCTGTCACTTCGTGCTTAACCTCAGTCTTTGGTCGGACTCAACAAAATCGGAGTTAAGCAAAGTACTTAGATCAATTTGTGGAATCTTTTTAATACAATCTGTGGCCTGAGCAGTTCCGTCTTTACCTTATGGTATTAGTTCCCTTATGGCCACTCGGGGTGTCTGCCCAGGGGCCCCGGCCTCACGGGGGCCCCAAAGCACTACAACATGGTTGTGAACTAAGAAACAATGTTAACTGAAAAGAGAAAGCCTAAAAAAGTTTAAACTACTTTTAATGGAGAGATAAAAATATTTTTTGGAAATCATGAATTCATACCAACAGTATTTTATTTTTACTTTGCAATAGGGCCCCTGAATTCTTATGTGCCCAGTCTCCCTGCATGAGCACCAAAACACGATATGATATGACATGATATAGCGATATACTATATACGAGTACCAACTGTAAAAATATGATAGATAAGCCGCCATGTTGAATCGCCGTGCCAGCGACGTCACATATTATGATCGCTGTTTCGATGAGAATTCATAATCGAAACTAACTGTAAAAATAGGATATATGTAGTTTCGATATATCTCTATATCATATCATATCGTGTTTTGTTGGTTATGTTAGGGACACAGGGCCCGGGGATATGTTAAGACGGCCCTGGGCCCGAGTTCAACTTTTATAAAAGGAAAATAACGAAATGTAAGTACCAACGAAGGACATCAATTGTTACATTAATATTTCACTTCCTTTCTCATTTTCTTCTCAACAAAAAAACTGGTTAATCATCGCTTGCGTCTGACGCAGCCAGTAAGGGGTCACCTCGGCATGCATTTGTTAATTTGCAATGCCAAGGGCAGCAAGTGTTGCCGGTTTGGCAACATATGACATTTTACCAACTATTTACTATGCAATTTAAACAAGTGATGTAATTGACAAGCCGATCTTACAAGTTGAATTTTTAAAGCATCATATTCTTTAGGTTACAAATGTCTAGGAATATCGTATGATGTTGAGCGCCGATGTCCGACATCTTGCATCTTGAAATATAATGCGATTGATTATTAAATACCATTCAGTATAAATATTAGGAAAATAGACGATGATATTCTTGATTTAGCCGTATTATACTTTAATGATCCGGAAAAATATTTTTAATCGACGATAGTGAAATTGGCCCTTACCATCAAGTCGAGTCGAGACGATTGAAAAAAAAACGCACCACGTTCAACTTCCAAAACTTCTTTTGACGCTTACAATAGAAATCAGACCTGGTTATTGTATATATTTTTTTGCTAAATTCAGATGTAGTATGTTGTAATTATTAAAATAAATAGGCTACAAGTCAACGACCGAAACGACGCTATGTCGCGCTACGCTATTCTCCTGAATAATTAACTCATCGATTCCAGGCCGCATCGTGCGTGGCCACTTAGCCAGTAATAATTTATTTGCTTGCAGTATAGTCACTATAGTCCTACATTTAATAGTTTAATGTAAAACATATTTCTGTATGTCGCTACATTTTTAAATTGGAGTCTCTCGTAGCGTTTGTCTTGCGAGCGTCCTACATGTCTGTTTTGGTGATCGCCAAAATACCCTCCCTATTTGGATTTTGATGAAGGTAGGTAGGTAGGTAGCTAAATAAATGCCAAAACAGGGACCTGTTGTCACTCTGCTGTCTGTTTGTTTGTCAGGGGTCTCCATACCTCGTTAACAGGCCAGAAATTTGAATATTTTTTGTTGACTGTTGACTCAAAACTGAATATTCAATTAAATAAAGTCCAAGTTCATGTCTTACAGTAGGTGCTTCCTTCTTATTGTTTATTTGTTTAAATAATGTATAAATAATTTTAAAAAATAATAAAGGGTGGTCGAAGTAAATAAAGCTAATAAAATAAAGACTTTGACTGTTAAGGGATTTATAGTAAAAGCGGTTAAAACATTTAAGCGTTAAAATAAAATAACGATCTCCAAAGTTAGACAAACTTAATAAAGTCCGGCCAAGACATGAGCCTTACGCTCATGCTAACTATCCCAAAACTGAATGAAAGAAGGTCCTTGCTACAATAACCCTCGTTGCGCGATGCACACTTGCCGGCTTTTGTAAAAAAATGCCTAAACGACTTCCAATATGGTCGTACTTCACCTACTTATATGAAGGACATTGTTTCGGGCTTGAAGAAATAACATGTTTACGTTCTCAATCATGTTTAATCCACAATGAACAAAATTCAATGAAATTCGGACCCAGAGACACAGACGCAAACCATAGATTTATGTCCGTTTCAATAAAAAAAAAGTTAGTTGATACAACTTATATTTTTTTTTACAATGTATGAGTCCCTTTTAAGTATTATTACTTGTGTTAAGTGATAAAGCCCTAACACAGGTATCGCAACGTAAAGGGCATCAGTCTCGTACGAACAAGTCACTTACAAAAGCTGTCATTGTATTAGGTATGTAGGTACCTTAAATATTTGTGGTCAGAAAAATAAACAAAACAAAATGTAATTAAAAAGTCAACATATTATTGTAGCTGTACACTACCCAACAGTTGCAGAGTGATCTCTTATCAATGAGTTCAGTGACCCATTTGAATTGTGATTACATAAACGGGACGAAATTGTTTCCTGAACAACACAAAATAAGTCTCATGTTGTTGATACGTTGCGATAACACAATTTATACACAACAAAAATACTATTCTTTTAGCTGTTTATTATGACCGGTAAAATGTTGAACCCATTTTGATCCAAACTACGAGTAGCAAAACTTTGAAATAAACTTAAATGAGGTCATTATTTTAGGCCAGTAAGACAAATTTATTGCAAAAAAACGCCTTATAAGTACTTAAAATAACTGCTATCCTTAAATGGGGACAGTGAGTTCATAAGTGTTAATTAGACTTATGACTAGACTTAGACTTGTGTCCACATTAACACAATTAAGTCTAGTCTAATCATACGTCTAATTTCTTTAATAACAGTGTGGTAAACTAATTGTCATGGTCGTCGAAGTAAGGAACTAACATATCCTTGTATTAGGTCCTTACATATGAAATTATACGCCGATACTCAATACTGGCAACTTTAACATCAAATTTGATTAGAATTCCAAATTAAAATTCATTGCGAAATAAATTCAGAAAAATATTGTTTAAAAATTCGTATTTCATTTGTTTTCACATCATTTGTTTGAGCTTCAACATTGCTAACAAAAACTATGGACAAATTGATAATTCGCGGTATTTACGTATACGAGTTCCACCATGGCACCAGTGCTGCAGAAACGACTCGAAGAATTAATGACGTGTACGAACCAGGCACCGCTAACGAACGAACGTTGCGTTTTTGGTTTCAACGTTTTCGTTCTGGAAATTTCGATTTACACAATGAGCCTCGTGGACGACTTGATACTCAAGTGAATAACGAAGAATTGAAGGCGATATTGGAAGCGGGTCCATTTCAAACCAATTCTGAATTAGCAGTAGCCTTCGGCGTAAGTGACAAAACGATACTTATCATAAAAAAATCGCACGAATTGACTGAAGCAAACCAACAAACACGCGTCGCTTGCTGCGTTTCTTTGCTCAATCGTTACAATAATGAGAGGATTTTGAACCGTATCGTGACTTGTAATGAGAAATGGATCCTGTACGACAATCTGAAGCGATCATCACTGCAGACTTGTGTTGCCAACAATTGCAAACAATGATGGAAAAGCTCGCCATTAAACAACCGAGACTATTGAATTGTTCAGCCCACTGCTCCTTCAGGATAACGTTAGACTACACACTGCACATCAAACGGTCGCCAAGTTAGAGTAGCTGCGACTGGAACCTTTGCGTCACCCACCATACTCTCCAGGTGTTGCCCCAACCGTATACCACTTTTTTCAAAATTTATATAACTTTTTACAAGGAAAAAAATTCAAATCTGATGAGGCAGTCAAAACCACCTTCAAACAGTTCATAGACTCTCGCTCCCAGGATTTTTTTTCTGTATCAATGATCTGCCTATAAAATAGCGGAAGTGTATCGATAACAACGGCGCATACTTCGATTGATTAAATAATAATTTCGTATAAAAAATTTGCTTCACTTTTTTGATACTGAACGACATTTTCATATCTAAGGACCTAATATTACAAAGTGCCAGACAACGAATTTTGCTAAGGGTGTCACCCAGCACACGCAGACACAATTAAAAAATTGATTCGAACCGGGAATAGAATTCGAGACCCTTTGTATTCAAGGGGTAGCTATTTTTTTTTAGGTACTACTTGATGATATATCAATAATGATGATAATGATAATGATAAATTTTATTTGCATAAGAACACGGTATTAACAGGTGTTATACAGAATAAAGCACATACATGTCTTGCCAAATTTTTTTTAGTATGCAAATATTAAAGCGAATATAAAATAAATTAAGTTAATTAATTAGTAGATTTTATTCTTACTATTTAGAACTGTTTTGCACCTTCAAATAACTCCAAATAAATTCTTCCAACGATCGCTCCAATTATCTAGCCACAAACTAAGCAAAGCTATGGCAGCTAGTTAACAGATACATATAAATATTCATGACTGAGGTACAAATCCACGTGCTCATCACACAATAATTGCCCCTTGCGGGATTCGAACCCGCCTGGCATTGTCCGGTGGTCGGACCAGTAGACCAGAATATTCAAACAGATTATTTGTGCTGAATATGATGAATAATTCTAAAACATCGATTGAGTGACTGCTTGTTTGTGACTAAATAATAAAAAATAAAAAAAATAAGTAAATTTTATAAAAAAAAAAAAACGACTTCAAAACACTAAAATGCTAAAAATAATCCTAACACTTAAGTACCTAATCAGTTACTTTTGGAGTCGGTGCCAGCCGATGAGAGATTCAATGTTTTTGTTTGCACCGACTCCAAAAGTAACTGATTAGGTACTTAAGTGTTAGGATTATTTTTAGCATTTTAGTGTTTTGAAGTCGGTTTTATTTTTTTAAATAAAATTTACTTATTTCATCTATTTTTAGTGATAAATCCTAATCTAACTGCTGAACACCGATTTCATCCCCTATTTTCCTACCCTTAGGGGTGATTTTTATTTTTCAAACTTTTATCATAGCATCTTTGAATTATAAGCTATTCAATAAAACAAAAATCATCAAAATCGGCTCATATTTGTCGAAGATAGGTAACAAGAACCACAACCAAACCAAATATTATCTGGGTATATATTTGTTGATTTTCTCAAAAAGTTCTAAATCAATTTCAATAAAATTTATATGGGACCACCTCTGAAGTATGATCTACCAAACAAAAAAAGAATCATTAAAATCGATTCATAATTGGCGGAGTAATCGCGTAACATACATACAAAAAAAAAAAAAAAACATACAGTCGAATTGAGAACCTCCTTTTTTGAAGTCGGTTAAAAAAGAGTTAATTTTTAATTTTTCATATAAGAAGGCAGCATGAAATTTAAAGCAGACTGTTAATTTGTGTTGGTACTTATTTACGTTATGGAACAAAAACTTTTACATAAGCTTTATAATACTGTTAGAAAAATAATCTTAATAAACAGATAAGAGGATGTGTGTTCTTAACACGTTGGATTCGATCCCGTAAATCTGTTTTTATATACAAATCTTTATATAAAAATGTATATGTACTCACCTACATTAGTGGTAGTTACATGTATGCCAGGACTTAAAACTTAATTACATAAGCTATATTGCAAATGTAGAGAGCAGCTTATAGTTTTCTTATTGAATCAATTCGGCTCTGGAACTCTTTTCCCGAAAATACCAAATCATATCTGTTTAGCTTAATGGTTGACTGGTAGAGAATCCCTCATGGCATTAAGTCCACCTCCGTATATATATTTTTAAAATCTGTGCAATAAAGTTAAAATAAATAATAATTACAATGAGTATACAATATGTGATTAGTTTTTTTTTGTCTGTCCTTACCTTGAACCATTCAAGACCTTTGGTTGTTGACTCTTGGGGTAAGTGGTTATTGTTGTTCTCTAGACTTTAGGTAAAGTGCCATCGAATCTTACAGTATTTCTCAAAATTAAACACAATTTAATATTTTTTTTGAAACTCAGAAGAACACTGAGACTTCTATAAATAAGTATGAAGTCAGACAGCAGATGTGGAAAAAAACAAAATTACTCTGTCTGTCTCGTTGCTGAGTCCTAACGTGGGGTAACCACACTAACATGTCTAGCGGAGACGACGCTGTTTCATATATTTTAAGTAGAAGACCAGTCATTTTCCTACCGTTTTGTCTAGCTAGATTGTAATCATGCTGCACAATAACGAACAATTTTTTTCACGTATACCGAAACAAATTTTGCATACATTTAACTGTCGCAGAACAAACGACGTGTTGACGACGAATCAGCAAAATATGTCATCTAAACTCGACAATGTATGCACACTTTATTCGGTAGACGTGAAAAACGTGCCCATGTGGTTGGTGCTCATGCTTGGCAGGTTCTATATGAACCTGCCCCGTAGCATGAGCACCAAAACACGATATGTTATGATATGATATATCGACACCAACTGTAAAAATATGATAGATATAGCCGCCATGTTGAATCGCCGTCGCATATTATTATCGCTGTTTCGATAAAAATTCAAACTTCAAACATTCAAATTAACTATATCATATCATATCATATCCTTTTTTGATGGTCATACTATGGGGGCTGGCTTAACGATGTGGTGTCTAATGGGCAACACTAAGCGTGTGTTGCAGAAATAAAACTGCAGCGCTGATTTTCAGAGTCCCAGATTCTGTTTTGATACGCGCACGTGCTGCTGTAAATAGCAGTAATCTGATAAAGGATAATCATACATACATTTATAAATATCTATGATTAAGGTACAAATGCTCGTGCTCATCACACAAACTTTTGCTCCTTTCGGGATTTAAACCCGCAACTGGCTTTGCAGTCCAGAGGACGAACCACTAGACCGACCAACTCACAAAACCCATATCGTTGCACATATCCGTCAAACGGTGCGCCATACCCTAACCACCAACCAAGAACAGTTTCCTTCCTTCGTGCGGATTAGAGACGACAATGGGTTTTTAAAAAGCTGTGCACGTGATGAGAGTTGAAGTAGCAAAAGGTGTGGTAATCTCCGTAGCCGAGTAACGAGCATACTGGACTTTGTGTCACAAACTCTGTGGTTCTGGGTTCGATTCCCAGTCGGTCAATGTAGAAAAATAACTTATCTTTGCTGTCTCGGGTCTGGGTGTTGAGGTACCATCGTTGTTTCTGTAACTCAAGTGATTTGGCTACTGCCCATAGGATTAAAGCAATGTAGGTGTTGTTGTCCAATATTTAAAACAACATGTGTGGATAATCTAAACACTATTGCGTAGAACATTTGACGTAAACCTGTGAAATAGTGCTATTTTCCCTTAGGTGCGCTTGCGCTTCGGTTACGCAACTGGCGCACGCGCCGACCATTGACCTTACGTGTCGCGGGCAGCTGACATTGACTCTTTGATTTGTGCACTTGCCCCGAAGGGCTTTACCGAGTGGCATATGGAAATTAAAATTAACTCCATTATCGCGTAGAAATCATGAAAGAACCTGGATTTCTAATTATATGCTGCCGATGTAGATAATAATGATGTATACTTACGTGCATTTTATAAATAAGGATATCGATGAACAATCGTTTTATTTTTTATATCGAAAAAGGGGTTAAAATTGTATAGATAAATTATCCATATCATTAGAGTCGGTCTCGGTATTATCGATATACCATATTCGACGGATTTATAAAAACTCGGTAGCGATTAAAAAGTAAAACTGGTGATTTCCTGGCACCATCATCAGATCAGTTAGATACCATCAAATCATATCAATCAATAAAATTTCTATGGGACCACCTCTAAAGTATGATCTACCAAACAAAAAAAGTATCATCAAAATCGATTTATAATTGGCGGAGTAATCGCGTACCACACATACAAAAAAACATACGGTGGAATTTAGAACATTCTCCTTTTTTGAAGTCGGTTGAAAAGCAAGGTTTAAGTTACTGCAGCCAACATAAAGATGTTTGATACTGAAGTATATTATATTATATGCTCAAAAGGAACGTCATTATATTGTAATTAGTGTGTAAGAAACTAAGAAAGTTACTGAATTATCATTTTTCAGTTTTTAATTCCATTTTTCACTTAGCCAAAACAATTTTGTTTTATGAACTGCAAAACAAATAAACTCTATATCAATTTTATTTTAATCATTTATCAACCTGTAGGAAATGTCTTTAAAGCTTGTTTTTTCAAAAACGTCATTATTTGTGTTATGTTTGCCTTATCCACATTATGATTAAGTTTTTTGTTTATTTTTTTGCGGTCGTAGTTCGCACTTTGTATCAAGTTCTACGCATGTGTAAAACACTTCTGCTCATAATTAATTTTTATGCTATGGCTTGGTTGTCGTAATTATTTGTACGCAGTCGGTATCTTTTAGTTTTTTAGCTACAGAATCAGCGAAATGTCATTTGTGTGGAATAGTGTGGATAAACAAAGTACATGTCGACCAAGGAAGTACTTTACAACTTACCACAAGATTTATTGTAAGATAATAACGTTATTGGTTAACTGTAAGCCAATCACAAGGCAAAGGTTAAAGATGCGTGCCAAATAAACTTTGTTAACTTAGGTAATACAAAATATTTTATACAAGTAAGAACTGACTTGTCCATAAAAATCGAAGAGAGAGTTGAATTGTATAATATTTAACCGTTAAAAGTAATAAGTCAAAAAGAGATGATCTTTCATTTACTGACAACTTATCATTAAAAGAAACAAAGAAAAATTCACAATTGAAGGACTCTATTGTTTTTATAAATTGTTCAAA
The DNA here is from genome assembly GCA_963576865.1 of Anania hortulata. Lineage (NCBI taxonomy): Eukaryota > Metazoa > Arthropoda > Insecta > Lepidoptera > Crambidae > Anania > Anania hortulata. The sequence goes on along the minus strand of OY756389.1, from coordinate 3,991,278 downwards.
ACAGTCGTACCTGGGCCCCGATTCAGAACCACAGAATGACGAACGAAAAACCACGTGACACATGATTTATCATTAGTGTCACGTGATTTAACGGTTGTCAATTCGTTAACGAAAGGTTTTGAATCGGTGGCAAGTCACAGGAGTTTCAGTTATCACAAAACTTCTGAGTTCAAATAATCACAAATGACATTACTGGCGTTTTAAAGAAAGTTAAAAGAAAAAAGCGAAAATAGTTTTCTATGAGCAAATGATATTCTACCTTAGGGTGGGAAACCTTCTTTATCGATTATACCTACATACTTTAATAATGTAATGCGAACATAATTGATTACTACCTACCAATTTTTTTTTGTTAAAATCAATTAAAGTGTCTAAATAGATGGTATTTATTATTTATTGGCGAATGTGTTTCAAACCAGTTTCATATAATTTATTTATTTGGATCGTCTATTAAATTCTTAATTTTAGTTTCGAAAAAATGAAATGTCATCATTAAAATGTTTTTTTGTGATTTACATCAGCTTGTATTAGGTGCGATAATTCACACATATACGTAAGGTGTGTTTGATTTCTGCATTAATGAGGAATGACTTCACCCTTTAGCTTAGATTAAAAATCAAACAATATTGTATCTAAACAAGAAGTTAAAGTACTTATTCAAAGTAGGAAACCCAAATATTTGTGGGCCAACGTCAGATGACCCTTAATGCTAACAAAAATATGCGTAAAATAACATACACTGATTACATACAATTTGACTCTTTAAGTAGAGTCCTTAATGTTTTAAATTCAACCGATATTGTTAATGATTATATGAATTGAAGTAGGTATATCTACTTGAGGATATTGTTGGGATCCAAAGTACACAGTAGGATCTTGCCTTTGTATGAATTATTTGAAGAAGAAAAAAATTGAGCCGATATGTATCAATTGTTTTGACTGTTTGGAGTTAAATCGACTCGAATATGACTATTTAGGTAACGGTTTTTTGGACTTAGGTACAAATGCTCAAGCTCATCACACAAACATTTGCCCCTTGCGGGATTCGAACACGTAACCGCTGGCTTTGTAGTCCGGATCGCGAACCACTACTGACAACAGACGGCTGTCAAAGATCAAATCTAAATCAACTAAAAGAGCTTTTTACATAGTTTTTTTTGCCATGACGAAATGTTTCGATGAATCAATATTTGTTTGTTCGTTCGGACTTTGGACGATTATTTCGGACTTCGGACTTCGTTACGTGGAAATTCAAGTACTACATACGATATACTTAAAACGTGATAATACTCGTATGTATAATTGTGAGAATTTAAATTTTAAGTACTCTTTTGAATGATATATAAATATATACATGGGTGGGACAAACATCTTATTGTTATATAAATTTATAGATACTCTTTATTGCACACCATACAAAGTAAATTACAAACGATTTTTACAGATAGACCTACAATTTTGGTAGCCTTATCGCTAATAGCGATCTCTTCCAGACAACCTTTATGTAGAGGACATGAATAATGAAGTACTACAGCAACCTTAAAAATACTCAGATCATGGAAATAATTTATTTTCTATGATCTGAGGAAAAAATATGTCGGGGCTATGAGCTTGAAAAACGTAAAATTTTCTCAATTGATATTGATCTCTACATATAACGGACTTAAAGCTAAAATTCGGTTAGATGACCTTTAATATTTAGGGTAGGTTGACCTACCGTTGACTTTATTAGAAAAGGTAACAAATAATGTAAGTAGTTTACTTTTGCAAAGATACAGATACAGTGATCTCCCTTTACAGTTAAAGCTACTTTCTTTCTTGTGTTACCCTCCTGCTTACCTATACCTAATGTAACTAAAGCAAGCTAAGGTCAGTAGGTAGGTCCATGATTATACATACATACATTATACATATAAACACACCAGTGCATATTTCACCGTCAATTTTATAACACAGGCGTTCTATACAATGCCTAAGTACAAGTTAGATTGAAATGTTATTTCGATGCGAATGCGAACAGAAAGAAAAATTAGATCAGGATCTACGAACGAATACAGTCGTTTTTCTATTAAAATAGGATACTACGTATGTGTGCCTACTTCTGAAGTTAATGACGACATCCGTAGCCGAGAGGCGACTACGCCGGACTTGGCTTCCTCATCTCTAGGGTCCCGATCCCGAGTTCGATTCTCTGTCGGGTCAATGTAGAAAACTAACTTTTCTATGTTGTGTCGGGTCTGGTTGTTGTGGTACCGTCGTTATTTCTGATTGCTGTAACATAAGTGTTTTAGCTTAACTTAGGACTTAGGCTATACCTTAGGATCAGAGCAATGTATCCTACATGGCTCTTTGGCATCCTACGTGACCCTCACTCCCCAAGTTATATGAAACAACGTTTCATTTACCTGGGTACCACCACTTCGCGCAATCTTCGCTTTTCTTACAACCTTTCTCTTTATACTCTCCTTCATAAATCCGGGTTCTTATCTTTGGAATTCTCTCCCTCTTCGTATCAAACAATCATCATCTAAATTTGCCTTCAAAAATCACTTCTTGAGCATTATCTTGGCACCCTTTGGAACTGATAATTTTCAGGTGTTTTCTGTTTTCTTTCTCTTTTTTTTCGTGAATTTTTCCGTGTTTTTATAATTATTCTGCTATTCGGAGCGGAGACAAATTCAACAAACCAAAGATCATAAAATTCTAGCCGTTCTTTACTTTTAAATGATGTAACTAACCCGACTTTGTTTTATATTATAAATAGATATATTTCTTCGTGCATATTTACTTATGTGTATGTAATGTTTATTTTAATTAGAGTTTTTTCTTAAGTAATATACTTGTCAGTTACTTCATACTCCGCCACAAACTATCTGCATTACCTCAAGGTTGACTGGTAGAGAATACTAGCATTAAGTCCGCCAATTGTACTCACCTGTGCAATAAAGTATAAATAAATAAATAAATAATATGTGATCTTGTCCAACCAGTCTATTCATTTATTTATTTAATGAGAATTTTACAACTTTATTGCTCTTCTTGTCAATCAATGGCGTTCATTTGTTGCAAGTAATTACCAGTATTATGCATCATTGGATATCGCATATTATTATTCTCGTGTGCAATGTCCGTAGGTATGTGTGTATGTAGGTACACTCGAGACATGGACGGAAGGTAAATGCATTTCTATTAAAGCGAGAAGATGATTTGTGTTGTGTTTTTTAACTAACTAACTATACATACATATATAGTTTCACTTGTAACTAACTAAATATGTAATCAAATCTTGAAAGAAGTTTTTAACCTACTTCTAATTGACGTATCAATTTGAAACTTTGTAAGTATTTGACATTCTCATGACAATAAATAATTTGACGCCATCGTATCATCAGATATGCTGGAGTTAGGAGGTAGGGTGTTTGGGCTCATTCGATTCGGTTTAACGAGTCCAGTATATTAAAGTGTGTTTTATAGTTTTTTAAACTAAGATATCAATTATTTTATTACAAATAACAGCCCCGTGGCTAGGAGTAATCTCCGCTTCACACTGTTTCTAGCGCGCTCTGACCGAATCGCACCTTCATCTCTTAGGGAGCTGACATGACCTGTTCAGGAGTCCGCAATCGTTTGTCTTATTAGTACAGGTTCTACAAACCAATCCGCTAGGTTAGTACAGCAAATATTTTTTGATTCTGGGAGTAGACAAAAACTCCCCCAATTATACTTTGTTGTTTCCTTGAATTAAGGTGAACCAAAACGCATTTAAAAATTCAAATGCCACTACCAATTTAGTATTATACATATTAGGTGTACTTTGACCAAGGTGGTCGATTTTTAAAGTCATTACAATTTCAGTTTTTTTAAGTAATTTAACCATTTTTACAGTTGTCTTATAAATAGTTAGCTACACTTTGCCAGCAGCACAACCAAGTAGATAATCGAATCGAGCTCACAGACAGGATACACGGCAGGCCGCATCCACAGTAGATGCACAATTTTCGACATGTTTCCGCTAATTGTTGCGCAACAACAAACTGCATAGAGCTCGCTGCGCGCGCACTAGTGAAAGTCAGGCCCAACGCGCTGGGCGTTTAGTGCAATAATTTAACTTTTGATACAAAAGTTGCCGACCAAACAGTCCTATATTTTCACTTTATGTAGAAGTGACAAGTACTGGACCGTTTTGTGACGATGTGGTTCAATATTTCCTTTGTTGGGACGAACGGGCGGAAGAAAAATGTTCTGTTCTTCAAGTGAGTATTTTTTTGTGTTTAACAGGATTACAGATTCCTGTAAAATAACGTATTCAATTCTATTTATAATGCTTTGCGTTTTATAATGATAAAATTTTATCTACTACAAAAAAAAATAGATCGATAAAGACCATGTCATTTGGGAAATCAATATGGTAGTGTAGTAATAACGCTACATAATTATAATCTATAAGAGATACCTACTTTTAAAATAGAGTTTTTAAAGTACCTAAATATATTTTAAAAAATAGTCAATTTTTCCTGTAATATGAATTAAAATTCGAAGGCTTATAAATCGCAAGGGTCGCAATTATTTAATGATAACTTGCTTCAAAAAAATAACCCTTTAAAATAATATCTTGAGACGTGAAAAATAAGCAGCTAAAGTACTTTCGTACGTACTTTCAGGATCGCTGAAAACAAGTAATTCTAACTGCTAAAATATTTTGTTCGGTTTTAATTATAATTAACCTTAATTATAATATACCGTATAATTAATCACCCATTAACATCGATTCTTGATTTTATTTTTATTTATTAAATCAATAATAAAATACGAATATATCAGAATTTTAACCATTTCAGTAACTGATATAACATACGCATTGTTTAATTTATATTACTTACATAGCTTTAAAGTAGGTATGTGATAACATTTAATATTTATTCAATTATTCGATTAATTGGAAAAAAAATGATATTTAGGCTCGGACTACAAACATCCGGAATTTTTCAAAACCCCATATAAATCGGATTAAACCGGGGTTGGTCCGGAGCCATTTTGTATGGAGTTCTGAAAAATTCCGGATGCATGTAGTCCGAGCCTTAGAATTGTAATAAATAAAAAGCTTAGATAATATTATTTGACAAGCTCATATTTTCGAGGGGGTATAGGTATCATAAGTTTCTAATACATAATACTGATCTTATCTAAGTATTAATAAAAGTAAACTAAAAATAAAACTGGTTAAGTTATTGCTGCAACTAAAGCTAATGTAAAATCAGATGTCATAGTGAAGCATAACATTGTATTAATGTAGAACAATTGAGTTACATAGTAAATTTCAAATTTACTTGCTGAAGCCTAACGAATCGACGTGTGCGCAATGAAGAGGGCGTGAATATTGCATCTACTCTACACTACATCACACCAAACGTACTTAGTTAAATTGCACCTTATGCGCAGTGTGATTAAGATCAAAACAATGATCCTTTGCTGCTTCGTGCCTTGACTTCGATAACTTTCGTAAAGACGCGGCTAGGATAACAGAAGGTTGTCGTTTTACAAGGGCGGTCGATTCAGATAGTCATAAGCAGACAATTTGTATGTTGTCTAGAGCGCGTAGATAGCTTGCGGTTCTTGCCATGCATTGCCAATATTGCCATTAACGGTAGCTGGAAGGAAACCCTGAACATATATTGTGTACCTTGGTGGTCACATTTTGGCGGATTGTGAGAGCTTCATAACTAAGGCGTTGTCCTACGTTAGCGTCAAACGCGGTAACGCGATGCGACTCGTTACGAAAAATTTTATCAAATCAAAAAGTAGTAAACCTAAGCAAGTAACATATCAGAGAAGTGCAATGAGAACATATAAAATTCTGCAGTCGCTGGATGAAGGCAGCAATAGAGCTAGTGTGGATTTACTCAATTTACTTAGTCCTAAAATCGCTTTGAAATCAATAAATATTTTGTTATTTGACTTCCATTTATACATAAAAGTAACGTCACAAAAAGTGCTATGGGAATAGGTGACGCGTTTTGACAGCTCATAAAAAGTTGATTGGTCATGTCATTATTCCTCTTGTTGTTATTTTTTAGGATTATCAGAAAAATATTTTGGCAAAGCTAATTTTGCGTTAAAGTTTTTTAATAAAATATAAGTATAACAATTTTAATTAACATTACTATAGCCATTAACTTAGTAAACAATTACAAATAGCAAAGTTCGTAATCCTGAAGAAATAATTAAATTGTGTTGTTGTATTTTCGGAGTATGCACGTCCGATGAGGAAATAATCCTTGGACGGGCTAACTGCGCAAATTATGTTAGTTAATTGTAATGCAAATATCTGCAAATGAATTACAAGTGAACAATTGAAAACTCTTAGTTTTAAATAAACTAACCAAGCCATGTAGGGTACCTATTTGTTGAATAAAGAAATAACTAGCCGCCAGCATTACCAATTGGATAGTTTCCTAAGAAAAAAATAATATTAAATTTAGTCAGCCAGTTAGATTTTGAAAAAATACCTACAGGGCACAATTTTTTTTTATTGTCAATTAAACAAAAAATTCGAAGTTAAAACGCATCAAAGTTTGGGAATAGGAGGACGCGACGTCACGCTGTGTTAAAAAGTGTTACACGGCGTGAGAAAAGAAAAAATACGTGTTCAGTATTTTCTATTAATCCAACTAACGGACTAATTAGATTTTTAGGAAACTAGCCCATTGTCTTGGCCTCAAAATGAAGCTGTTAAATCCTAGTCTAACGAGGTACCTGACAATGGTTACCAGGGTCTTGCAGCACATTGCACCCTTCAAATATTGGAACTCATGTTTCAATTATGTCTTCGGTTACCGTAATCTAGTTAAACTGTGGTACTCTCTCTGTGTTAAGATTGAGACATGGAGCACATGTCCCTACAGAGTAAAAATGTCATATGATTTGTTCGACGAAATTTTTCGCCATTTTTAAATCTGTATCTGTACTTTTTTGTATGGGCGAGAGTTGACAGGACTTGTCATTTCATACTAAAGGTAAGTGAACAGTCACTTACTAGTTTCGGAGAAATATCGTTCGTAATGATGCTCTATAGGGTATGTACTCGATGGATTGAGAACAACAACCTTGGTAATAAGAGACAAACTAAGCTTGCACTGCTTGCAGCGAAATAGAAAAAGGGTGTTACAAAATCGGTATAAGTTTTGTGTATTTCTAATAGGCTAGTTTCCTGGGTCAAAATATATTATTCTATTTAGTCCGTCAGTTAGATTATCAAAAAATATTGCACCCATATTTTGGTCTTTTGTCAATCAAACAAAAAATGACCAAGATAAAGCGCATCAAAGTTTAGAAGTGACGTTACGCGGAACTTTAACGGGCTATATCTTCATCATTTTTTGTTTGATTGAGAAAAGAAAAAATACGTGTCCAATATTTTCTGTTAATCCAACTGACGGACTAATTAGATTTTTTTAGGAAACTAGCCCATTCTTTATCGATTATATACTAGCTGTAACTTGTTACTTACGTAGTCTATAATTAAATTCAGAAACCTTCTCCGGCGTGCTCATAACGCTTTTTTATTTAAACGGGACAACAAAAATTGATGTTAATGTATAGATAGGACGAAGGTGTTTAGTGGTTTACTAAGCAGAAAGTGTCGAAGCAACAAGATCGTTTACTTGAGAAACAGTCCGTTACGCCATACCGGGAAGTACCTATACTTGTTGGGCAACCAAAGCCTGTATATCTAAGAGTAGGTACTACATTACGGCGACGATATTAGAAGTGATATATTAATATTGACTATGGTCGTGTTTTATCAACAACTCGTAACGATGCTTTATAAATAATCTTCTCATGGAAACTTATCTAATTCTTTGACTTATGAACCTATTTCGGTTATGTTTGCTTTGAGGCCTTTAGGGCAAGTTTTCAAGTGACACCAAGGTAACACGTTGAGCGCCACGCGGCTCACCGGTGAGCCGCGAACAATAGATTTTCTATTGTGTCTAGTTTGTGGCAGTCAAAGACTCGTGACATTTGATGAATACATTAGTGAGACTGACAAAATCTACATCATATAAGTTTAAAAATTTATAAAAACACTCTTTTGTGTATATGTGGCTTATCAAAACAAATAAAATGAGCCTAGCTCCATCATCAGATCAGCGTGATGGTGTCAAATTATTGTATTGTCATCTCAATGTCATCATACTTAGATAGGTACTTCATTATCATCATCATCATTTCAGCCATAGGACGTCGACTGCTGAACATAGGCCTTCCCCAGTGACTTCCAAATCATCCAATCCAACATTCCAAAGCATCTTAAACTTCTAGATTCCAGATTAAATAGGTGCTTACAAAGTTTCAAACCCATACCGATTGTTAAGTTGGTTAAACGTTTTTAAGTTACTTCTAGTTAAGAAGTCGTTACTTCTAAGATTTAATTACAAAGTTAGTAAGCTGAGTTCATGTGAAGCTAAAAGCGTAATAAAAATACCCGAAAAAAAAACAAGTCTCATAACTAGACGAATTGACATAACATACTCAACCTTCGCGAACGTATTAGTTTACGCGATTCTGTTTTTCTGGATATTGTAACATCAACGACAGTTTTGTATGTAAGCTACACGAAGTACTTTCAATCAAATATCTCATTGAAGAAAAACACATCAAAAGTATAATGATAATGATTTTCGTAGATAAGTAATTTTATTTCATGAGTTATATTGAATCAAAACAACAGACTCGAGCAATGTTGAGGAAACTGCTGTATTATTTACTGTAATTGCCCCCTTATTTGAAGCGTGACATCAGTATAATAAAACTACTCAGTTATTCTCTGCCAGTCCAGTAGGTCCTAGATAATAGCTGGTTGTTAGGCATGTGATCGTCTTAATAGCGGTTTATCAAATGACTAATCATTTTCCAGGCTATTCATGATTGCTGATACAAAAAGATTGCCTACTTTAGTTAATAAATAGTTTTGAGGAAAATTACCCTTAATAAGACTTATTTTTTATTTATTTTTTGAAATCAACAGTGTCATTATTGTCAAAAAAGTAAATACGTCATTTTACCTACTGCAAGGTAAACGCCCCACATAAAATATAATAGTTTTGGCCATATACTCCACCACAAGAGTCCAGGGTAAATTGGTGGAGGGCGGTTGTAAGGCCGGTAAATAAACCTTACATATTTACACTTAAACTACTTACTTGCCTTTCTATAGACAAAGTTCAGTCGCAGTCACTAGGGCGCGGCGGGGCGTGCAGCAGGCGTTGAAGCGTTGTGCATAAACATAACAGTTATTAAGTCTTTGTAAATAACAGCACAATTAAATCATACGCTGTTCAAAACAACTCGACAGGTGCATTCAGTAGCCCAAAGTGAATGATGACAGACAATACCTACGTATTTTATAGCCGCAAATTCGGACCAGAGCGTGCAGCGGAGCGTTCAAGCCTTGTAGGTACTATTATGAGGTTTGTATGAGTACCTACTTCAATTTCTATTCGAGTTTGTAATGGTAAACCAACGCTTGGACGCCCTGACCCATGCTCTTCGTGCCAAATTGGCCTTAAGTACTCAGAAGATGACCGCCCGTCCGATCAAGGCCTATGACCTCTTAACAGCACCTAAGCAGTGTTGTTTACACGTCAAAATATAACAGAATACAATACAAAATAAGGTTGAAGTAGGTAATACGGTTTATGTTTATGTGGTATTTCCCCCCAGACAATGGCACGTCTTTTGTCATGCTCTGCGTGTCCCTAAAACTGCACGCGCGAGGATCTCTACAAGGTCACCAATAGTGCTATATCGGAGGCTGTGTTCTGGTCCTCACAAATATGAAAGCCTGAGTCAACACGCAAAGAAGAAGAATGCTCTTATTGTCTAATTATGGCATCATTCATGACTTCCCGATTGAAGGAACGATATTGGTACAGTAAAAAGATGCTTAGAGGGCGTTCAAGTATTACGTTACACAATTTTGGGCTCTTTTTAAACGTTACGATGCATTACAAGGGCGGGAGGGGGGTTCAAACAACGCGTTACGTAAGATTTTTTTTTTAATTAAGAAAAAACTAGGGTATTAAAATGCTTAAGTTGGCAACCCTTTTCGTTTTTAGATTGTATTGTACGTAATTTTTACTAGGGACTAGGTATTTTGCGCAACATAATTTTGACTTTTAGGTTAAAATGTTCATAATGCGTGTTACGTAACGTTTAAGGACGAGGGGGGAGGAGGGGGGGAGGGTTCAGAAAAACGTTACCGCGCGTTACGTAGAGGGGAGGGAGGGTCAAAAATATTTTAAAACGCCCCCTTAGCTGTATATCGTACCTTCAGACGGTAAGCGTATTCAGCAGTGGATGTTATAGCCTCAAATTATAATGATTGTGCTCAAACAATTCGAACCGATAAAACAAATTGTTTCTGCGATTAAATGGCGCGGTTCGGTCAGGCATTACCGCACATCCGCAGGATACCGCTTATGTAATGCGCGCGGGCACGATCTACGCAGCCTTGGTGCAGTACTGTATAGATTGAGTACCCACTAATAAACAAACAGTGCAGGGTTCTTAGGGTGATAGCAATAGTTGCAATTTATAAACTTGATATTTTAGATAATTATTTGTCGTTGCAAATCCTGCATCATCATACTGGCGTCGTAGTAGAAACTTAGTATGCGTATTATAAATGTGACACGTTCAATGGCCTATGTTCCCGTCATTTAAATCTAGTAAAATATTTTTTTCGGATCGTAGTAACACAATATTCATACATACCTATCTTTTTTTTTTACATTTCTTTTAGTGATTGAGGATTTTTTATTTGTAATTAAAACCTGTTAGAAAATCCCTTCTCTTCATAATAGTGATTTACATTCACCAAGGATACCTACGTAATTATGATAGCGAAAATTGCTCAAAATTTTCTCTTCAGTTACTATTATTGTTTAGGATTTACACAAAAGACGTAACGTAAAACATGAAACACGCGGGTTCACTACAACGACGAAATTTAACATCATACTTAAGCACAACGAAGAAGAAATTAAAACCCTTTGCCACTTACGTGGGTAAAAAAAAGACCTGAAAAACAATGGAAAACAATAAGAAAAAAAAAAACTTGCGTAATGCGTTGGTCATTTGGAAAAGCAGCCCCCAGGAATATAAACCTATCGCTTACCGAGACAGTAGAATTGTCACCCTGCCTCACTAGCATGACCACCAAGACACGATATGATTTGATATGATACAGCGATATATCGACACCAACTGTAAAAATATGATCGATATAGCCGCCATGTTAAATCGCCGTGCCGGTGAAGTCACATATTATGATCGCTGTTTCGATAAAAATTCAAAATGGCGGCTATATCCATGATATTTTTACAGTTGGTGTCAATATATCGCCTTATCATATCATATCATATCGTGTTTTGGTGGTCATGCTAGGGGGGCTGGACTCGCAACCAAATTAAAATCGGTGATCAACGATAACCAAATTGCCTATTTCTCTACAAAGTATTTATCTGTTTTTCAATCAAAATCAGTGTGTGAGACAAACATTACACACATAACCACCACTATCGTAACAAAATGTTATGTTGCTTGGCATTACAAACAAAATTAGTTGAAAACCACAGAAAGTAGTTACATGTCTATATTGACGACCTCCATAGCCGAGAGGTGCCGTGCCGTGTAGGGATGGCAATAAAGAATACACTTCCTCACCGCCAACAGGAGGCGTGTCGTAAGAGGCGACTAATTCCTGTAGCACGAGACGGGCAGCAGCGTCTGCGTGCGAAATGTTATAAAAAACTGCGCTCGCCAACCCGCCTGCCAAGCGTGGCGAGTATTGGCAATCCCCCCAATGAACGTCATTGGGGGAGGCCTGTGTTCAGCAGTGGACGTCCATGGCTGAAATGATGATAGCGGAGAGGTGAGGTTCGATTCCCGGTCGGTCATTGTAGAAAAATAACATTTCTATATTGTTTCGGGTCTGGGTGTTGTAGTACCGTCGTTGTTTCTGATTTCTGTAACTTAATATGCTTTAGCTACTTATCATAGGATCAGAGCAATGTATGAGATGTTGTCCAATATTTATTTATTTATGTCTCAGTCTAAAAGATTTAGTTGTAATAATACGTAATATACGTCAATATGTAGACACAAATGTGCGTTTTAGTTATTTTCAAACATGCACCATTTCATGACTCAACTAAACAGTTATTAGTGATAACCTTCAAATTCTAATTGCCGGGGTCTCTTGCTGCTGTACTTATCGTTACAATAAAGTAGTTTTCTATCTTTATTCTTTCCAAAAACAATGAAATGCTTCATTCGTTCAAGCGTTATTTGCTAAAGAGCCTCTCTAAATATTTTTTTATTAATTTTAATATTGCTTTCATATCAAAAGTTGTTGTATATGGTAGCTGATTACGTGGTTGAAATAACCGTCCTCATCATTCATCATCATCATTTCAGCCATAGGACGTCCACTGCTGAACAAAGGCCTCCCCCAATACGCATAACGCAGTTTTTTATAAAATTTCGCACGCAGACGCTGCTGCCCGTCTCGTATTACAGGAATTAGTCGCCTCTTACGACACGCCTCCTGTTGGCGGTGGGGAAGTGTATTCTTTACGACCGTCCCCACACGGCACCGTCCTATCTTACTTTTTTTTTACTTAGCATTTTCTGTCCCACTGCTGAGCAAAGACCTCCCCTAAACCTCTCCAATTATCCCTGTCGGTGGTTAGGGCTTGCCAAACTTGAAGAAAATTGTCTAAGTCATCGCGCCATCGCTTTCGAGGTCTACCTCTTGAACTTACTATTATTATTATAAATGCGAAAGTTTCGATCGATGGATGTTTGTTACTCAATTACGCCAGACCGGCTAAACGGATCTAGATGAAATTTGCCACAGAAATAGATTACAGCTTGGAATAGCGTAGGTGCGTATTCAGGAAACTTTTTTCCCAGAAATTGTACGGTTCCCAAAGGATAACTCTAATAATAGATGGCGCTTCTTACCGTTAGATGTCGCTGGTCAGATGGCAAGTATTTTTAAATGTTAAAAAAAATATGTAATGTAGCTGTTGCCCGCGACTTCGTTTAAACTAAGGTTTTACAAAAACCTAGCCAACGAAGTCGCGGGCACCAGCTAATCTTCTATATATCCCGTATGCTTCATATATCACTACTGGCGGGTAAACTTTGATAGCTATATCTATACTGCCATAATAATAATGTTATTAATAATTCAGAATAGAGTTATAAATTAACGGTCATATGCTGTACGAGTAAGCGTCCGTCATTTATGATTTCATTTCTTTATACATCATCACTACTAAAGCCTGTCTCTCTTATAATAATGCACTTATTTGTGACCAAATGATTTTTTTTCATAGTTTGTCAATAGAATTGAATGTGACGTTAGTGACAATAAATGTCCAAAATGTTCGGTCACATTGAGAAAATGTCCAATTTGCTCGGTCTTATTGGTCGGACACTTATAACGTGACGGACACTTTACAACTCTAATTCAGACCCAATAATTTAAATAGATACGTAGTACGAGTATAATCTCCCTCAGTCTTATAAAAAACACATTTTAATTAAAACTGATCTTATCATGTAAAAATCGCTGAAAATGCTCCTACGTTAAACCCTGAAGTACCCTTTGAACATGCCCTAAAACGAATGGTCCATATTAAGTATTGTATATTCTTAGGCCGGACTTACTATAAAATATAAATTCTACTTACTCTACTGGAAGGACCCAAAAATATAAAGTAAGCATAAACACTTTACTAATATTGGTCTGGGCTTTAGGAGGTTAAAGTCCATACCCATATGAGCAGAATAGAATAAGTCAATCTAACGTGCACCGTCGCATGGGATGTCGCAAACTGTTGCTCAAAGCAGTTTAGCAACTGGCTCTGGAAATCACAAATATTGTAATAAACACAGTGATTGCAATAGATTGCTATGTTTTATTTTGTCATAATAAGTTAAGCTTGCTTTCTGATAGTCTAATGATGTAGGCAAAAATTTGGTTTTTGTTTGATTAGGAATTGTCTTAAAGATATTTAGTACCTAACCGTCAAGCTTGTGATCTTTCGAGATTTAGAAGCATATATGTAATAGATAATAAAAATATATAAATATTCGACATCACATACATTGCTTTGATTCTATGGGTAGCTAAAGCACTTGTGTTACAGAAATCAGAAACAACGACGGTACCACAACACCCAAACAATATAGAAGCTTTTAACAAGCTTTTGAGTTAGTTAAATTTTTTCGAATCGAGTTTTTTCAGAAATAATAAAAAAATAATAACAATTAGTTATCAATGCAAAATCTGGCTAAAACATGAATAAACATGAGATTTTGAAAAATTATCCTGACGATTTTTAATTGGCAGGATGTTTTAAAAATAACTTTGAAGTTTATCTTTATATAGAAAAAAAAACAAAAATATTACAACATGATTTTATGGGCGTAATAAAAACACTCGTTTTCTAAAGTGCTGAGATCAAGTTTTACTATAAATTATTGACTGTATTCTACGTTGCAAATACACGTGTAACCATTTAATTATTTTTTATAGTGATCGTCCTATTTTTCTTATTTATTTCCTGTCTGAATATCTTTAAAAACCAGTTTTCATTTCCTTATTAGACTTTATCTAAGTTTATCTCAAAACAATTGGTTTTAAACCATTCTACTATCCTAAGAGTAGGTATCCTAATCACCATTAGTTTTTTAAAATAAAAAATGTTTTTCGATTAAATGTTAAAAAAAACTAAGTCAGGTTAATTATGCCATACAAAAATCAAGAACGGCTAGACCGATTTTTATGATCTTTGATTTGTTGGATATGTATTCACCCCGAATAGCAGAATTAAAACATCGTTTTTTTTTTTTAAATTAACAGGCGTTACGAAGTTCGCCGGGATTTAATACCATTTCACATGTTGTAGTGTCAAGTTTAAAGGGTCCTTAATATACTTAGGAGTAGGTATCCTAATTACCATCAGTTTTTTAAAATAAAAAATGTTCTTTGATTATTGTTTAATTACCAATGTCCTGAAAAAATGACTATTAAACCATTAGATAACATCAAAAGCTGGATGTGCGGTAATGTTATCCTGCGATTATTACTCGATCTATTAACGTCCCGCGATAGAGACTTTGTTAGCATTCCAAGAGGAAATAATTGAATTGTGCCATAAAAATACAGTTGCATTAACCTTATATAAAATTAAAAACCGTCCAGCCAGTTCTCTTAGCACAAGAAAGTACCTAATTTAGTCTCTTCAAACTCGTAAACAAACACAAAAAATGGTATTGCACATCAAATCCGCTCCTTATTTCAAAAGCGTCCCGCTCACTCCTTACACGAGCTGACCTTGTATGAAAGAGAAGATTGTGCCATGCTCGAGTTACATTACACGACTAAGATCAAACCTGATCCTGCCGTGTCACGGTCGCCATGTACCGACTGGTTACATTTTATACCAAACAAGTTGATGTTGAGCCATTTGAAGATGGTGTTGGATAAAAACTAGTTGCGGACTTTGAGCGAATGTGACTTTGCAATTACCTAAGGGAGATTATACAGGGTTGTTTTTAAAACATCAACAACCTCCTATATGCTGATTCTGGTGCTTAAATACAAAAAAAAATCCAAGGGACCAATATAGTAATGTAAAAAAAATACTGCTTCATACAAACTGATGTCCGCTGGTCGGCGGGTTGGTGTGTGTGTGTTTTTTTTGCGATTTCGATTTTGGGCCTATAAAAAAGTTGTTGTATTTGTTATGTTTATGTTTTTAAAATAACCCTGTATATTTGTCGGCTGCAACTGTGAGCGGGCTTGACGCAGTTTACCGCTTTTCCTTAAAGGTACTGTATGTACAATTACAGGGAAAAAAAAATTGGGACGTGTAAAAGAGATTAATTTAGGCCTATTTGCAGAAATAAATTGGTTTTATTGGTTTTACAGAGGGCGTTCCCTTAGTCTGCAGCATTAATAGATTGAAAAACATATCAACGTTACAAAAATAACAATTTAAAATCCAAGAAATAAATAAAATCGGTAGAGGTCGCAGGAGGCCGCTGGATGCAGGCCGCTTCCAACCGGCTAATCTGGAAGTCGCTGGGGGAAAGCCATTCAACATTGGACGTCCAATAGCTGAAATGATGAGGACGATGAATAAAAATTATATAAAATTCATACATTATACGTTAACGCGGCATTAGGCCTTTAGGAGCGAACATGAGGCTGGCTGGAGTGCCACTTTGCTAAGCTACGGATGTACCAATGTTTACGACGACTTCCGTAGCGAGTACACCATCCTTGGCATCGCCATCTCTGAGGTCACGGATTCGATTCTCGGTCGGGTCAATCTAGAAAAAGAACTTTTCGATGGTGTCTCCGGTCTGGGTGTTGTGGTACCGTCGATGTTTTCGATTTCGATAACACAAGTGTTTTAGCTACTTACCTTAGGATCAGAGCAATATTTGTGATGTTGTCTAATATTTAATTATTTATTAATTAAATGTTGATAGCAAGCTTATCTTAACTTGTTTTACCCGTTGAAGAATAGGGGTGCAGCTATTTACTGTTATTTATTCTGCGGTAGGGGCAATGCGTCGCAAATCTTACTCGTTACGCTACACGACTTAACTTTGGAGGAATAGACACTTAGTTTTGTAGCTTAGCCTGAGCCTCAGCGCTTAGCAACGTATCACAACTCGTGTAACAGCTAATGGGCAGCCTAATGTGTGGACAAGATATTAGCAATTCGAATATTTAGAGTTGTCGCACACACTGGCTGTTTGCTGCGACAGCCGCACAATGATAACACCGACTGAGTATTTCTGCAGAGGGTCTATTTTGAGTTATGGTAATCCGGATTACAAATTCTTTAAACTAGAAATAGAAAATCGGAATGAAAATAGCCCCTTAGTTAACCGACTTCAAAAAAGGAGGAGATTCTCAATTCGTCGGAATTTTTTATTTTATTTTTATGTATGTTCAGCGATCATTCGTAGCGGTTCGTGGCGGTCAACGTAGTGACGTTGACCGCCACTACTATATCAATTTGGTTAAATTTCGATGATGGGATCTGTAAGAAAGTCATCAAACATTGCATCAACTCCGTACCACGCCAACTGCTTTTAGTATCTATCTTACCTAATATCTTTGCCAAATGTGAACCGATTTTGATGATTCTTTTTTTAATGAATAGCTTATACTTCAAAGATACTATAATAAATTTTGCGGAAAAAAAATCACCCCTAAGGGTGGAAAAATAGGAAATGAAATCGGTGTTCGGCAGTTAAATTATATTTGCAATAGTAAGATTTGTTTTAGGATTTATCACTAAAATAGATGAAATAAGTTAATTATATAAAAAAAACCGACTTCAAAAAACTAAAACGCTAAAAATAATCTTAACACATAAGTACCTACCTAATCAGTTACTTTTGGAGTCGGTGCAAACGAAAACATAGAATTTCTTATCGACTGGCACCGACTCCAAAGTAACTGTTTAGGTACTTATGTGTTAATATCATAAAAAATATCAACGCACACCGCGTGTTAGTCGCCTCTAATGGCCGCTACTAGCTTTCTGTGGCCGACACTGACTTAACAAACGCCGACACAATAACACCACAACATACCGACATACTCGCCAATCGCGGGAGAAGCCCCTGGCAAAATACACAATGAATTGTTTAGTAACACAAGGTTGACGATTCCTTCTTCGACACCATGACAATTGGTGTTTTTTTCTAGCGCATATTATCAGTGCCAACTCCACCATAGTGAAACTTGTTCATATTCAGAAGCAGAACAAGAGATAACATTATTAATTTATTGTTTTTTTTTGTGCAGGACGGACGAGCGCGGCATCGGCATGAAGGCTTACAACTTCGTGTCGGTGGCCCTCGAAATCGCGGTGCTGTACGTGAAGATGACCGCCATGTGGATCTTTTGCGTCTACCAGTTCTTCTTCCCCAAGGAGCCTAAAAGTATTAAAGGCGAGATAGTACTAGTAAGTTCTTATTCTTGGTCCAATCCTTCACTCGCTCAAGTTCTTAACTGACGAAGATAGGTGTAATTGCGGTGCACAGTACTAGTTAACTCGGCTATGCTTGCCCTCGGTGCTTTGACACCCACCACAGATGAGGTCACCAAATTCTGGTCCCGGTTTATCTAATCAATACTTGACATGTAAAAAAATATGATCGACCACTCCATTAGGATGTGCTGATCTGGCATAAAAATCCAGCACTGTCGACAAGACGCTGGTGCTAGTCTTAATGACATGCCAACACTGGTCCCATGTGAATTTGTGTATTAGCTAATGTATCAAATCTTGGAGTCTTGAATCTTGGATTTTCAACCTCCCAACTTTCAAGTATCGTATCCATTTGAAACTTTATAAATATGTGACATGTGGTTGACAATACAATAATTCGTCACCATCAAGATGATCTAAAGCTGGAGCCGCTGTATGCAGATCAATTATAAAGTACTCTGTGATGCAGATTCATAGAGATTTCTTGGCTACAGTACTCATGATTGGGCTCGTTTGATTCGTTTTGACGAGTCCCATATTTATGAGAGTCTATAAAGTTTTTTTTGCTATGATAAAATAATGTTTTTTCAGATCACAGGAGCAGGCCACGGCATGGGCCGCGAGACTGCCATCCGGCTCGGCCAGCTGGGAGCCACCGTGGTCTGCGTCGACATCAACCCGCGAGGGAACCAAGAAACCGTCACAATAATACAAGAGGACAAAGGAAAAGCTCACAAATATGAGTAAGAACCTTTTGTTTAATCTTAAAACTGTGACATCCCCGCAATTTTAAGTCAGAAACAAAAGAAAGTTATTTTATCTATTCAACGGGAGTGTACGCCCAAACATTGAACCAAAACTAAAACACCAACCAAACATCAATGACTATGCAGTATTAGGAAAATTCCATCATTGCACATTAAAATGTATCATCATCATCATCATTTCAATCATAGGACATCCACTGCTGAACAAAGGATGCTCCCAATGACATATTATCGGGGGGAATGCCAATACTCGCCACGTTTGGCATGCGGGTTGGCGACCGCAGTTTTTTAAAAGATTTTGCACGACGACGCTGCTGCCCGTCTCGTGCTACAGATGCCTCCTGTTGGCGGTGGGGAAGTGTATTCTTGACGGCCGTCCCCACACGGCACAAAATGTATCCTGCACATAAAAACAAACAATTAACTTTATTCTTTGTTGTTTGATTGGATACGTATCCGTCACGGACACTCAAATACAATTATACTTAGCAGATACATGAGGCAATAATAAGAGTGCAGTTTCTATTACAGTGATGTAAATGATTTCCATTTTCATGCAAGGTTAATGCTTGTTTCGCGTTTATTAGAACTATACGTGGGCACATATATCATTACGTTGTGCGTACTCGTAACAGCAATTATTTTATCAGGTATCATTCTAGTTACTCAACAAAACTGTTACAAAAGTGACAAATTGTTTGTAAATAAACAAATAAAAACCGTTTTTTGGTTCTTCGTCAGACTTGTAGGTAACAGTTGTAACACCAGTTGTAGCGTGTTAAATCCTTATTTTGAGACCAAGAAAATACAGGGTGACTCTTTAATGAGTATTCAAATCAAACTGTTTAACTCACTCATATACTCATACTCACTCATACTCAACAGGAATAACTTTTAATACAAATAGTAAATTGTTAAAAAATACATCGGTAACTAAAGTAATTGTCTAGGCAGTACCAAGCAGCTTTTTGATCCGTTACTTTAGACAATCAACTTTGAATACTCTTTAGTCCAGTTTTTAATATCAAATAGTCGTTTTATCATTGCCAGTAAAACAAAAACCAGTGAATGCCGAGTGCAGAAATCATTTTTCCTGCTGTCTCACGTTACGTGACATCTTGACCTGATTATACTTAGTGGCACAGACCGAGGATCTCAGTCTGTTCTTCTTAATTTTTCCAGGTGTGACGTCACAGACCGTGATGCTATCAATGCACTAGCCGAGAAGGTCCGTCGCGAGGTTGGTGACGTCACAATGCTTGTGAACAACGCGGGCATTATGCCCTGCAAGGCTTTCCTAGACACATCTGAGAAGGAAATCCGAGCCTTGTTCGACGTCAACGTTCTGGCTCATTTATGGGTAAGTGTTTCTTTTTATAAAAAATTTAGTGGGTAAAGTCATGTCACGATGCTAGTCAATGATGCTGGCATCATGCCCCGCAAATATTTTTTATACTCCATAACGAAAAATCTAAGCTCTGATGATGTTACTAGCTTTGATGAGGCAACGACGATGTTCAAGATGCCAAAGTTAGCAATCATGCTTGAGAAAAAAAAACGGATCTGTGTTTATTGTCAATAACTTTGCTTGATTTTTTTGTGTTGTAAGTCCATGTTGTGTCTAGTTTGTTAAAAACCTTGTATTTTTTTCGTGAAATGTCTACTATTAATTTCTAGATTCTAAAATACGACCTCCGTAGCTGAGAGGCGAGCATACCTACCGGACTTGGTATTGCTATCTTTGTGGTCCCGGGTTCGATTTTCGGTCGGTCAATGTAGAAAATTTACTTTTCTATATTGTCTCGGGTCTGGGTGTTGTGGTACTATCGTTGTTTTTGATTTCTGTAACACAAGTGCTTTGGCTACTTACCATAGGATCAGAGCAATGTATGTGATGTTGTCCAATATTTATTTATATTGATAGACTTTCATTGCTGCAGATATTGAAACCATCTTTGTACTGCAAAAGAGAGCTGTTTGGGCTATTTATAACCTTAGACCACGAAACTCTCTAAGAGAACTATTCAAAGAAATTAACATACTTACAGTTGTTTCTCAATATATTTATAAAATATAATGTATGTTCGCAAAAATGTGCACTTATTTTCCAAGAAAAATGACATACATACGAGTAAGTATAATACGCGGCATAAAGATAAACTTGTCGTCCCAAATTTCAGATTGCACAAGGTAGGAAGTTCATTCATGGGAAAATGTATTCGTATTTTTAATAAATTACCACAATCCCTTGCTGAACTGCCAGTATTTGAACTTAAATTACATGATAAGATGATTTTAATGAAAAAGGGTTATTACACCGTTAGTGATTATTTAAATGATAAAAATGTGTGGATTTAAAACTGCATAGCTCGCATCAAAACTTGTAAAAATATTAATTTTAAAAGAGGCTGACAACAGTGACCGAGTTTCTTGCGCTGCTTCTTCTCGGCACTAGCCCACAAATTGTCCCGAAGCAGTGGTAGGGCAAAAAAAATATTGGGACGTGTAAAAGTGCTTTAAATGGCCTATTTGCAAAAATAAATGAATTTGATTTTGATTTGGAACTGCGATTGTTTTTGTGTTTGTTATTCAATTAGAGCGCCTGAAAGTATAAGGATACAATCACCATTATCCTTTGGTCACACGTTGATTAGACTGACTCCAATATCTTCTGTTTCTAGCTCTTACAAGCCTTCCTCCCGCACATGATGGAGCGAAACCACGGGCATATCGTTGCCATGTCTTCCATGGCCGGCGTGGTCGGTCTCCGCAACCTCGTGCCATACTGCGCCACCAAGTTCGCTGTCAGGGGACTCATGGAAGCGCTGCATGAAGAACTAAGAGAGGATGTCAGGGACTTCAGTGGCGTGAGTTTAACAGCATTTTAACCCGCTAACATCCAAGCGGTCGCATGAGACCGCATAACAATGGAATATCTATTGTGTCTCGTTTTCGTATGATTGATTGATGGATTGACAACCTCTTTCTTGTGAAGATATATGTTGTGAGTACGCATTAAGTATCTGAATTACAATTTCGGGCATGGCGTCAAATATTTTAAAAAGTTTAGGTTCTTGATTAGTGAGATATATCGTTTTGTTTACGAGACTTGTGCATTTTCTAATGCGCCACAAATTCTGATTGTTTCATGCTTGTGGTGTTATTTTTAAAAAAAACTTTAAAAAGAGATTTTAGACGTATATAAAATGAAATTGATTTTAAATAGCCTAATCAATCAAACAACTGGAAACGTTCTATAGAGAGTGAAAACCATCTTCGGTCTAGTTCGTTGTAGATATGCATAGTGCGTTCACCTATTTGATGTCTGACTACCGGTCACGGGTTGCGGGAGGCTATTCATGCAGACCATGACGAATTTAGTCCAAAAATAATGTCAATATTCAAGGTTTCCCATAAATCAAGGATAACCTTGTAATCACATCACATATTCTATTCATCATGGTGAACAACTTTTGTTCTATGATTTTTGCAAATTTTCATGAAAATTTATTGGCTTCCGTTCATCCGTCGTTTCCGTTTATCTGTTTACTTTTAACTTCACGCAGTAGATAATGGGGTTGAAATTCACGATTGCTGTTACCATCTCTCGGTCACTCTTAGTGAGATTACCCATAATATTGTCCCAAAACAGTGGTAGAGTAAAAACAAAATTGTAAAAGAGCTTAATTTAGGCCTATTTGCAGAAATAAATTGGTTTTATTGGTTAATAGTTTTATTAAGAAGTGCCGACAGCTGCCACGATGGTAATCTGATCCTACTTGTTTCCTCGTCATCCCCAGATCAAACTGACGGTGATCTGCCCTTACATCGTGGACACAGGTCTGTGCAAGAACCCGCGCATCAAGTACCCAGATCTGCTGAAGATCCTTTCCCCCGCCGAGGCGGCTGAGAAGATCGTGGATGCTGTGCAGAGGGACTACGACGAAATCACCATCCCCAGCTCGCTTTACTATATCAATATGGTAAGTTATCATTTTTTTTTTTTCCTAAGCGATTACATATCTTCCTGAGGTCCTAATAATGCCTTATTATTTTTAACCGTATAAGCCGTGTAGGGACGGCCGTAAAGAATACACTTCCCCTCCGCCAACAGGAGGCGTGTCGTAAGAGGCGACTAATTCCTGTAGCACAAGACGGGCAGCAGCGTCTTCGTGCGAAATCTTATAAAAAAACTGCGCTTGTCAACCCGCCTGCCAAGCGTGGCGAGTATTGGCAATCCCCCCGATGATAAGTCATTGGGGGAGGCCTTTGTTCAGCAGTGGACGTCTTATAGCTGAAATGATGATGATGATGATTTTTAACGAACCATGGTCCTACCAGCAGAACAAATATTTTATTGTTATTTATGCCCAAGCATGTACAAGGCAGTTTTTACTACCCCGATACGGAAACAGTAGTATCAGGATGTTTTTGGTCCTGTTTAAATGGTTTACCTTTTTTGTGTGACCATAGGAGGATTCGTCTAAGAATTCGTATATTTTCGACATTTTAACTTTAAATATCCTATGGATATGAATATGGGATATTATTATGACTACATAGCTACTTAAAATAATGAGTCTAAATTAGTAGATTACATTATACTACGGGTAGGCCCGTAGGCCTTAGGGCGCTCTGAGCGTTCTTCACTCACGTTTCACACGTTTAATTCACACGTTCTTCACTTCAATAGTTGATCGCATACAAATTTAGATTAAATTTTCCAGTGGTGCAGAACCATGCCCCGCCGAGTGTCGCTGTACCTGAAGGACTTCCTGGACTCCGGCCTCGAGGCGCAGTAACCATCACACACGCTGTACAGTCAGCAAAAATTGTAGACGTGAGTGTATACACAAGTACAGTCATGTTCATAACATTGTTGCATAATGCTCGCGTAATATGATGCACAAACAGTCCTGAAACTATGCATCGTGTGTATTTTTACTTGAAACTACTCGTACGTAATCAATTTCTGATATAAAACAACTTTTCTATAGCACGGAAATCGAAACAAATTTATTATAACAAATATTATAACAGATAGAACAAATTAAAATCATATTTTCAATATTAGTTCCCAAATAAAATCATTTCGAAGTTTTATTAAATCATAATATACTTTTAATGACTTACACGAAATAATATTTATATTATGTGTATAGCTAAAATGTTACTTACATGACTTTATGTTTATAAAATTAAATGTTGGTGGCTGAATAAATGTTGCTGACTGTTAAATTGACATATCTGGGACTTCCTGACCAATCCTATTTGTTATCTATTTCGATATTCAAAAGGATAATGTTATTTGCATTATCTTTGTATAATAGTTTGTTTCTGTAAAATTCATAAACAATAATTATTTTTGAACATTCCACCTACATAATTTGCATGAGAAAGTCTGAGATAAGCTTTTTAAATTCAAAGAAAATAATGTAAATTATGTATTTATTTATTCATGAATTTAATCATATACGTATATAATATATATACCATTATTTACTTGTATATTTTAAAATGATATTATTAAAAAAATATATATATAAAGTTTCCATAAATATGTATAAACATTATTTTGTTTTTTTTAATAATCTAAAGATTTTATATGAACGTTTACGTTGATTTTATTGTGTCAAAAATAATAAAAAATGATACGAGTTTATTCACGATTATTGAAATAGCAATTGATTTACACATTTTGTTTGAATTATATGACCATAACCATGTATATAATAGTTACATAAGCCAAAATGTGCCTGGAATACCGACAATGGATGTTCGCGATTT
This sequence comes from Anania hortulata, assembly GCA_963576865.1. Lineage (NCBI taxonomy): Eukaryota > Metazoa > Arthropoda > Insecta > Lepidoptera > Crambidae > Anania > Anania hortulata. The sequence goes on along the minus strand of OY756389.1, from coordinate 3,966,629 downwards.
TACCATAATTATACTTTTAAGTCTCTTTTTAGATACTTCATAAGTTACCACCAAATAAGTTGTATGATAGTAGAGTTACCGTGCAGTCCAGTTTTTAATTAAGTATACATAATAGGCTAGTTTCCTGGGTTAAAGAAATATTATTATATTTAGTCCGTCAGTTAGATTATCAAAAAATATTGAACCCATTTTTTGTCTTTTGTCAATCAAACAAAAAATTACGAAGATAAAGCGCATCAAAGTTTGGGAATGACGTCACGCCTTGCTAAAAAGTGTCTCAAGGCGTGACGTTACGCGGAACTTTAACGGGCTATATCTTCATATTTTTTTGTTTGATTGAGTCAATATTTTCTGTTAATCCAACTGACTGACTAATTAGATTTTTTTAGGAAACTAGCCCATTGGTTATCACTAAGCAAATTGGTAATTCTTTGATAGTCAAAGTTTTCTTGACCTCTGGTCCAGCAGTCTAACCTTAAAGCATCTGCTTTAAAAACTCATGGTAACGGTAATAACTAGTCCATAAATTACCACCGATCAAGTTACCAAATTACGTGGGCATAAACCATGGGCACATACCATAAAGAGTAGAAATGATATTTATTTTCTAAGATATCGCCATATTGACGTACCTACTGTTTTGGTATGGGCGAGTGTTGACAAGTCTTGTCAACTCATACTTGGTTCAAGCATAGGAGTAAAGAAAGGACAGAGACAAACTTCAATACAGTCGCGCAGGTACACTACTACAAATGCGCGGGGCCTGTGTGTGTGAGCACTGGCTGCCCGTCACGTACGCGCCGCGGTGTCTAATAACCGGTTTGCGCTGGCTCGGCCAGTGCACAAGCTAAGGATCGTCGCGCAATGGATATGTTTCGATTCACTTGATATTTTTGTATTTAAAAATTGAAATAAAAAATCAAATCATTTTTATTGCAAGCTGTTATTTAAATTGCAATGTTTGTAATATACGTAGGTAGTTCCATAATACATTTGAAATCTATTTTTCAACTATTCTCTGGCGTCCGTTTTGCACACTTCTGTAAAGTTCGTTTTAGGATTTGATGAAAGATTGAAATTATTATATATATTTTTAGTACTTAGTAATAAAAGCTTGTCCTTAAAATGTTTTTTACATTTAGTTTATTTACAGTAGTAAATTGTAAAAGCGTTTACAAAGACATATTATTTATACAAAATCTACCTTTTCATAACCTTAAGGTATTAATTTTAAACGCTTTGGAAGCTTTATCTCTGTTCGTTTCTCTACTCATGTGGTAACAGTAAAAAAAATATTTTTAGGTTTAGAGATAGATTGTCTCTACTGCTTTATAGCGAATAACCCACTCGATGACATGGACAGCCAGGCAGTCAGGTCAACTAACTGATTACCGTTTTGAGTCCTTGACAAAATCGTTCTTAGGTTAAAACACAGTAGGTTTGTTGATTCTGTATATTTATATATATGATAGGTAAAATGGATGAAATAAGTTTAAAAAATTACCAATAGCAATAGTCAGTAATAGGTGTTAAATTAAGTATTTAATTTGAAACGAGACTCTTATTAGAGCTACTATTTAAATTGTTACCTAATTAAAAACTGGACTTAAATCAATTGTGGATCCTTTAGCTTGGAAAAAAACTGTAAAAATACTAAAACAAAACTTTAAAATAAAGTATTCTTCTTTTAGAACTCTATAATATTTTATTTCTACGTGGATTCTAATATACTTACATTTTTATAATTATATCAGTAATTATATTTCCAAGGTTACAGGGTCCACGATAATAGGTATAATTATTATAATCAACTTTATCCTAAGCCTTCTGTGCTGATTTTTGTTTCAATATTTGTCATATTTTAATGTGTACAGTTAAAACATGTCAATGTAGGTGAAACAATTGTAGTGTTTTTAAAACATCCACCAAAAAATTTTCATCAAAGCTTTTAATACTTGATGACAAGTTAATCCATTCTTGCCACAACTCTTACAATACTTACTTACATATAAGAAAAGTATTTTAAAGTACAACATGGATATCATTGTATTTTAGTAACGTCAACCGAGTTTTTTTTAAAGCTTATTTTACACTATTCCTATGTAATTACCGGTTCTGCCGATTTCTTTTTGTTTTAATAATATTTAAACTGAGTATAATGTGTATAAGTGTAAGATTATATATTTTTTTACTTTATATGTGCCATTTATTTGGAATCAGGTGATCACAATTTACTTTTAATAAGTATGCAAGTTTTAATTAGTTAAATAAGCAAAATGTAAAGTGTGATTTTGAAATGTTATTGTTAGGTTGTGATTGTGATGCTAGCTAATATTTTTATTAAGTACACTATTGACTGGGTTTTAAAAATACTTAATGAAATTAAATTTGTAAAATAAGTACTTCGTTGTTTTATTTGTATATATAATATAATTATTTATATATATATTTTGAAATAAAATAATAAAACTGATTTAAGCTTGATAGGTTAAAATAAAAACACAATTCTGATCACTTTCTATTTATTTCAAGTTATATAGACAGATCTATTTTAACATTATACAATTTATACAGTCTCCTACACACTTTTAAATTAGACAAGATTATATTTTGCCTACAATTTTTAGCACTTAATTAGCAATACCCTTGTGTTTACAGTAAGGTCAAATGAAGGAAATTCTACAATACGAAAAACTAGTCCTGCTAAGTTATTATTATTATACTGATTTTGTATAAAATGCGTATACATAATAATTATTTTACGTTTCTTTAATATCATCGTGAATTTATTAATTCTGGATGAATTTTAGTGATGTTATTAAAAGTTAATATCCAAAGTATAAAAAGAAATAAGAAATACGTCGAGATTTAAGTTTATTGGTTATAGATAAATGAATAATAGCTATACAAGATATTGTACAAAAAAAACATCGCGATCAGGTAGTACAAGGTATAATTAAGTTAATGTACCACTTAATGGTTGACTCTGGTGCTTAAATACAACAACTTTTTTATGGAATCAACTTTGGAATCACAAAAAAAACATCTCCATACCTATTAGGTATCTATCTCTAATCAATCAGTTACGACTAGTATAGGGAAACGTTTTTGCGATTTTGTAGTTGAACCACCATAATCAGTATTTGCGTTATTTAGTTACACTCGATAAATTGAAATTGTATTTTTATTATTATAAACATAACTCTGTTTTTTAAACAAACACATTAAAACATTGCGACTATCAAACGTAACATCCATAGTTTATATAGTTACATAATTTATTTCTTATAATGGGAACATAATTATTATATAAAATGAACTACGTTATTAAAGTTTTAATAACTTTATAAAAAAAACACGATGAAATTTTATTTTTACTGAATAAATAAAAAATACTGCACTAAGTGAAAAACACGTAAATACTTAATACCAACCAATTTATTAATTACTTACATATCTAGTTATAATGACGAATTCGCTAATTATTTAGCGAATTTATACTGGATCTTAGTTCCTAACTCTACGAAGACGAGTTTTCAACTACTTCTACTGTCACATTTCTGGCTTTGCATTTATATTATATTTATATCGTATCAACAAATTTAGATACTAATGCCGTTATTATTATATTATATTATTATATTAATTATAATACTGCTAGAATACACTTAGGTTAAACAGGATAATATGAACAACATTTATTACAATCATTTAAATACGTACATACTTTTTAAATTATTAACAGAGTTGTTCAACTTCAACCAGTTTCAAAACGTTGCATTATTATTATGGTTGCCTTTAAGATTGACCTTAACACATTTGTGCAAGAATGGCGTAATATTATGGGAATGTGAGTACATTTATCTTTTCGACATTGAAACTATGACGACATCGACATATAATATACAATTGTTTCAGCTTTTGGTAATTTTAATTATTCGATCGATAGATTTATAGAGGTATATTCCATCTGAATATACATTTATCCAACAAAATTCTAATCGAATCGAATGAGAAAAAATCTAATGATAAATTTCTATCAATTTTAATTCGTAACATTAAAACGAAAGTGCAATTTGGAGACTTGAGAGATAAAAATATTTTGAGAACTTGTTCAAAACTACATATTACATAATAAAAGACCACAGTGTAATTGTATTAAATTAAATTACAAGTTACTAACTTCTTACAACACTTACATTTTGCTTTATTATTTAGTTAGTAATTGACGTCACATAATACTAAAAAAATATGTACACTAATTCGTAGATGTATATGGTATTATACCAATAAAGTACATTTAGGTATAGATAGTTAATAACCAACATTGTTATGAAACTAAATTGAAAAATATATGTATCAAAATCATACGGAAGATAGTTAATTTTGTAAAAATAGTCTGTGTTGTACCTATAATTATCAACTATAGAATAAATAAGGGTCTTAAACATTATATTCGCTCCGTACTCCCACTTCATATACGACGTCCACTTTCAAAATCAAGTTTTAAAAATATGTATGTCCTTTTTTACTGTAAGAATAGAGTTTTGATAGAATCTGTCTGAATCAAAATGAACATTTATTTTCTGTAATTAAAAATATACTTTATTTAGAGTAGGTGTTATGTGTATGTTTCACAAAATATGTAATAGAATCAGCATTTTTTTACTATAAAAAAACTCCCCTTAATTGGCCATGTTGGCAGGTACTAAACTTTTTAAGGGTCAATTGAAAAAAAAGGTTTTACCGATCAAATCTAATATAATTATTTAGACATATACTCTAAATATAATGATTCTAATTAAATTTTCACATCCTTTACACTATTTTCGTAATTAAATCCCTAATTTTAGTAAATATTGCAATCTTCGATAGATATAGTTCTTTTCCATCTGGTCCATCTACTACTTAAGTACTACGCCTCGCTCGAACTTTGAAATTTATTTAATACATTTTTATGAATTTTACATTGTTAAAGAAGATGCTTTGCACCAGGCATCAAAGATACGTTATTATAATTAAAATAATAAATAATTTGTTGCAAACGCTTCTTAGTCTATTGAGTAATCTTTGATACCACCAAATTTTTGTACAGTTGCATTATACATTACACCGAAGACAATAACTTAGAACTGGTTAATTGTACCCACTTATATGCTCATAATTATATACTTTTTGCTTTTATACTATTAATTAAATATAACTACAACACTTCGTGTTATTTAACATAGCAAATTTTTGATTGACCACTTAGCAGCATTTTTTAATAATGTACGTACTTATATATTTAATACTTAGTTACTAATAAAAAAATACATATTTGAAACGTTATGTGGAAAATTATATCAGAAGAAGAACTATAGGAAGTTTAAAAATTATGTGGACAAGGGACATATTAATAAAACCCATTAATAATCATATTCATCTTTAAGGCATAAGTAATTGTTTTTTTTAAACATTTCAAAAATAAATAAATATGATGTGAGGATTGATTTTTTTGTAAGTACAGTATCAACAACAAACCACAAAACCTCATTTAACTTTGCGTGTTAAACTTTAAGATTAATATCGGTAAAAAAAAAAGTTATTTTGTTTGAGTTTGATAAGCTGACTCTACAATAATTATAGGACATCATTCTATATGGCATTATTATTAAGGTTTCGAATTTTAAAAAACCTGTGCCGTTTTTGGCTGTCTGTCTTTGTGTCACGTGAAAGGCCTTTTCTAGGCGTAAGCTGAAAGTTGAAATTATCGGCAGGCATGACTCACTGAAGTCACGAACCTCACTCACACGTGTACACTTACGGTACGGCTAGCATAAATATGTGGTATAAAATTCAACTTTGAATCTAACATCTTTAACCCATTCAGCGTCGTAGTTAAGGCATGAGCCTCTGGCAAATTTTAATTCTGCGCCCTCCAAGACTTATTTTCTAGAATTCCTGTAAAATGCCTTCCCGCTGGCAAGCCCATACGACGCTGAATTTAACAGTGAAGCCATTTAGAATATGCCTATACAATTTCATAAGTTTGCTAAAGAAACTTCTCAAAAAAAATTTTATATGGATGACCTAATTATATTACACTTAAGTATATTATTGTTATAGTTTATTATAGATTTGTTATAGCTACTTCTGTATTAGGTTTCGCGTCTGTAGTGCGCCCCATCACGTTCTTTTAGAAGAAAAAGTCAACTATTATCAGTTCACCTGAATTTGGAATTACTATTTTCCTTAAACGAACTAAAGATTTTTGTGGTCTTCATTGTTTTTGACCCAATGCGAGGTTATCACCATAATCATTATTTCAGCCATAGGACATCCACTGCTGAACATCGGCCTCGCCCAATGACTTGGCCAGATTGGCCGGTTGGAAGCGGCCTGCCTCCAGCGGCTTCCTGCAACCTTTACTAGGTCGTCTGTCCAGCTTGTGGACGTCCTACACTGCACTTGCTGGTACGTGGCTAACGTGGTCTACATTCTAGAACCTTTCTGTCCCATCGACCGTCAGTTCTACGTACTGTGAGAGGTAATAAGATTAACAAAACCTTCTAAGTACCTATGCATCAAAGACACGATGACATGACGCCGCGTCGTGTTGAAAGTTTAAATGTTTAAAAAAAGTTATCGTAATTAAGCAGCAGAATCAGTCCCATTTAGATGTTCATCTTCTCTTCAGATGAACATCTATGAACTAACAATATTCACGATATTTTGAAGACATTATTTCAATCTTTTTAAAATTATTAGTTAATTAATTCAACACAGCATGAATCAAATAATCAGCTAACTGCGCAGACAACCCAGGACAGAGCATCCTGGCGCCTAAAATAGTGGTAAAAGGCAACGAAGAAGAAAAATATGAATCAAATAATCATAAATCTAATGGACTGTCAATTTCAAAGTAGGTAACAATTATTGAGTCATGCAAATTTTTTTTTTTCGAACAGTCCATATTTGTCGTCTTCCTAATTTTTGTCTGGAAGCTTCGCTTTTTCCGTAAGACCCAAATTATTCATCTTTCTGTAAACGTCAATTTTAACTTCTTTATATGGAGTGTGTATCTACGAGTATCTATAATTAGTTAAGTGAAGTGAACAGCGAACTCTTCCTTCTAAAAGCTGATGACGGTTAATGTACAAAGGTAGCGCTTCTTATTATATCAATAAACACCTTTTATATAAGTAAGTACTTAATTTAAGCAATAAATATAACTCTTTCATTTTAAAACTACTAAATGCAAACCTTATACCATTCTGATACGTACCAATCATGTCATGATTATTATGTTACTATACTTATTAAAAATATGTAACATTAACTTATCAATGATTTAAATTTATTATTTTATTAGAATTTATTCTCTACATAAATAATTTTTTTCCCCTCTTTTTCTAAATATACGTAGTCTTTTTAACGCTGCGCTGCGAAACACTGATAGTTTTATTAAGCTTAGCTTTAATAAAGAAAAGTGTTTTAAAATATGTCGACATCTTTGAGATGTTGGTAGTTGCGGTCCCAGTAGCCACCGTTGTAGAGCCAGTCCTCTTGCTTCGTGTAAGGATTCGTGCCTTGACTGAACCATCTGGAACACACAATATCTCGAATTGGTAATAAGACCAGACTTGGTGTCGCTATCTCTGAGGAGAGTTACTTTAGTATAGATTCATGTCAGACTGTATGTAAAAACCGCGCGAAATTATCAAAATGAGTAATTTTTCTTCATTTTATACAATACATTTATCTGTAATACTTGATACGAGTACTCGAACATGAATATTTATTCGTGCAATAACTCTTAAAAGTTTTGCCTATGGAGTCTACTCATCAACAGGTAAAAAAGGGCTGTAACACTAGTCAATATTTTTGAAAAGTCTCAGAGTTTGGTTGAGGGCTACAAAGCCAATTATTTTAATTAATTAAAAAAATGGAAATAAAATATGCCACTTATTTTCGCCAAAATCGACCTCGGTCTATTTTTGTCTATATACCTTTGGGGTGTGAGAGGAACAGGGTGTTAAGTTCCTCATTCCCCATTGAAAAGGGAGGATCCTCCGACCAGACGGATGTTGTGTCTGGTGGGCTACTGCCCGACCGTCGTTGTCGGGTTCTTGTATATTATGTTTAAATCGCTCCGATAACTTTTTAAATATCGCGATGTAGGATACGTCAGTTTTATATGTGGCGAGATAGATGTTGCTACATACCTCTATATCTCAGGATAACAGATTTGACCATTCAACCCTATTTTCAAAACTCAGCTTGTAGTTTAGAAAAGGCAAAAATAATAGCAATGATTGTTGCGGGCAATACTCGTATATGCTTAGATCTCTAATAAATCTTACCTGGGCTGCCATGCCTCAGGGCTCTTCTTCAACGCTTTCCTAGCAGTTCGCTGCTTCTCTTCTAAGCGTGTCTTCTCTGCTGCGGCTGCGTCGATGTCGCCTTGCTCCAGCAGCCTCACGTCGGGCCGGAGCCGGCTGTCCGTGGGGCACAGTTGCCCCTTCATGTCGCGTTCTAACTCGTTGAGAGACATGGCGAACTCCGTGAATTGGTAGTACTGGGGAACAAAATTGGAATGTCTTGAATAATTTTTAAAAAATCAAGTTGATTCTCATTGTTCATGATTAACACTGTTTACCTAAACTATCGTAACTTCACAGGTTTCCAGGGATTAATAATTATAATACTGTTTCGTATACGGCCTCCGTAGCCGAAAGGCAAGCACGCCGGAGTTGGCGTCGCCATCTCTGAGGTCCCGGGTTCAATTCTCGGTCGGGTCAATGTAGAAAACCAACTTTTTTATATTATCTCATGTCTGGGTGTTGTGTTACCGTCGTTGTTTCTGTTTCATAAAACACAAGTTCTTTAGCTACTTTCCTAAGCAAAGCTCTTATCCTAAGGGACAACAACAAAATGTTATTGTTCGATGTAATACCATCGATTACACAAATGCTAAAACAAAATCAAGCTTTGAGGCCCATAACTTATTTTGATTACTAATTTAAAACTGCGTTATGCTACTTTTTTGTTGATTTTTGTCTCGGAAGTACCAGCTAGCCAGTTCAGTAAGTCAACATACTTGTGCGCTTGTTGTAGGCCTTGCCCTCGCTTCCCAAAGCGTGACCGAGCCGGGAATGTCGATGTTGAACGAGTCGTCGGGTTTGGGCACCTCGTCCGAGTTTTCAGGCTCGTCATTCTGAAAATTAAACATAAATAAGTGATGGAAACATTCTTAGGGACTGCAGTTGCGTCATAGATAACGACAATACCACTACACAACCTTGGCTAACCACTAAACATCTGCTACAAGGGTACAAACAACTATGGACGCCCTAAGTAGCAGCACTGTTATTTTCCAGAGGTTCTCTAAGAGGGCAGGAGAGCTGTTTCTTTATGTGCCGCTGCACTTGCAGATAGAAGGATCTAAATAGCGCTACAATTTTAATATATATACAGGGTTACAGGGAAAGTCGTACAGAATATTGAAGGACGTTATTATTCAGGTTATTGCGATAATTCACGTCAAACCAAAAAAAAAAAAAAGCGTGTAAGAAGTAATGGCGGACATGTGGAACACGAATTATGAAAGTATTACTGTCAAAAATGTTATTTTGTCAATGTTTGGCCTATTTAATAGCAAGTGTTATACCTTTTTGAAGAGCCAAAAAAACGTAGAAGTTTTTAAAATTACTTGCAGGATAAGTACGATACATTTTTTTTAAAAAGGTCTTCAAAGTTAAAAACAATTAGTGCAAATTCTTTAATTTCAACCGTTGTCGAGCAGTTTTATGAAGCTGTTAGTAATAAGTTCAGTTTTTGTTGATATTTTTTATTAATTGACATGTTTTCTAATTGGAAACATAAAAAAACCGGGCCCTAGTAGCTCCAATCGCAAAAAAATCGATAGAAAAGCCAAAAGAAAAAAGATTTTAAAAAATATCTTTCAAATTCAATATCTCCATAACTGTTAGGTTTCGGATACCATATTATAGGATCAATTCGAACAGAAATGACCTGAATAATAACGTCCTTCAATATTCTGTACGACTTTCCCTGTAACCCTGTATAAGGGTTGCAAGATTCTGGTCCAAGTCCTTTGAAGACTAATACATGACATACTTCGGAAAAAGTAATAACCGATGAAGCACACGTATTTTTGAGTGTAGACTACTACTTGGCAAACGCAACATCAGGCAACCTCTAACAAGGTGGAGTGAACGATATACGCAATTAAATCTGCTAGCAGCGGGTGGAAAACAATAGCCGAGCATCAGGCTCAGAGAGGCACTGGGAGAGGCCTATGTCCAGCAGTGGGTGAAATAAGGTTGCTGCATACTCACGTCTTGTATAGACATGGACCGAAGCGCCCCGACCTTGAAGCTATTGAGCTTAGCCAGCACTTTCTTGGGTGTGTGTGAAGGGGTGTGAGACGTGGCTTCGTCCCCTCGCTCCTTGGCCCACTGTTCGTGTGCCGACGAGCTGCAACACTTGATAAACTCCGTCCACTTGCCGTAGAGGAAACGAAGACGCTTCTTGCTTTAAAAAAAAATTAAGAACATTTAGGCTCAAAACACCCTACCGAAGAGTTCCATCGCAATCTGATGAATGGTTTAGGAATGCATAGAGGACAAATATACAGGGTGGTCCAGGCCAGATGAATATAAAAATTTTTTTAGGTAGTCAGGAAAAAAATGGCTTGTCAGCCGCTTACAAGATATATATTTTTTTAAATTTTAGTAATATCACCACTTTTAATGTTTTATTTACTTTTAAAATGAAAAATTCTATTTTTATTTTATTTTAGGTGCTTACTTAGACAATGCAGAGTGCATCAGAAAAAAAAAACAGACTGATCTGCAAATTTGAAGTGCATATAATTTCATATTAAAACTGGCCTGGACCACCCTGTACATACATTATTGTTTAATTATAAGATTCCTTTAACTACCTCACTTTTATGGAAAACATACAATTTGTTTCGTTTGCTGTCACTAAAAGTTAATATCTTGGTCCGTTGTAAAATATGCATTTCAATTCCCACGCCGCAGCAATGAATGCTGAGCACAAACTTCAGAGGCTGCAGTTTGGCGGGCCGCCAAGACTTCCCTCGGGACACCACTTTCATTCTCAACGACCGAATAACACGTTACATTTATGACCGACATATTTTACGTTCATCGAGAAAAGATAATGGAACGCCCGATTTTATGTGAATGAAATACTGATTTTAGAAACAAATGAAGACACGCATCTGGGTACAGAACTACAGAATGTATGTGTATTTGCTAAGTGTTAACCTAACTTCAGTTTGTTTTATAATCGTATGAGAAGTGTTGTTGGTATTGTAATGTTTCAATCGAAAGGTTGTCCAAACACTGTTCTACAGAATGAATATTATACAACAACATTGGAATCGCGCAAAAATTAGTTATTAATCATCAGACAGTAAGGTTAAGTCACTGGCCTTACAACACCCATCCACCGCAACGCAGTGGGCCCGCGTGATGGAGTAGGTATGGCCCAAACTACTTCATAGTTGAGGTGAGGCCTGTTCCCTGCAGTAGGACGTATTAGGCATACTTTACTTCTGCTTTATTTTCATTCACACAAGTAATTGTGACATAAAAGTATCTTACTTGGAGTCTACAATGAACCCGTCGACCCTGTGTAGATCCCTGTTGTTGAAGCCGGCGGGCTTGAAGGCCAGGTTGGCCTTGAGGCCGGCGCCCCCATGGCAAACCACCTCCATAGGCCCGTACTGCTCGATCCACAGCTTGCCCACGATCACGTTGTGGACGCAGCAGTTCACGTTGGTCCAGGTGTAGGCTTCTCCCCACCTGCGATGATGATGAATAATTATTGTAACATAACAAATTCGGAAAAGGTACAAATAAAATTTTATAACTTTTTATGCACTTTATTGAGTATCACGATGTTATAATAATTTTATTGCGTATCTGTATTGGCTTGGGTTTAGGTGTACGTGCAGTGCAGGGTGCTTGAAGACACTTCTGGCACATTCAGAATCCTATAAATAAGGGTTCCGTTTTGTCCTTTTAAGGTACAGAACCCTAACTAAAGGGGCTAATACTGCTGCATAAATACAAAATCTCCTTCTCTAGGAGCAGCGGCTTATTAGTAATTTTAATGATGATTAGTTAAATGCCCGTTAACACTAATTTATTGAACACCCGTAATGAGTGCAGCAGAAAGAATAACAAATAGTTATCACTTTCAATTGACAAAACTTGTCATTTTGTGGTAAGTCGATAGCGATGCTGAATGGACATCAGAACAACATAGTACCGGTACTATTTATACAATTTTATAGCCAAGTAGTAATCCAACGCCATCATATAGGAATGACAAGTCTTACCACGTACGTGTCAGCTTACCTCGGTAGCTCAACTGTGACATGCCCCTTAGGTTGTATCTCGACGCTCTTCCCGCAGAACTTGAGCTTGGGATGCACGGAGCCGTGGAACACGAAGTGCGGGCTGTCTGCGTGGAACGCAGACACCGGCGGGTGGTGGGACACCTGGAAACACCGACAAAAATCTATGACTCACTGAAGATCACATATCTAATTCAGATATGGGTATAACGTATACATACACTGATCCTAAAATATTGGATGTAAAAAAGCTAACAAAGCCGAATACTATACATATTTTATCCATTATTACGAAAAAAAAATTCTTTCATATCTTACCTGGGAAATGACGGGTTACTGAGATAACGGTCAGTTACAATTTTATTAAAAAGATTTTTACAAAATATTCTTCTGTTTGTTATAACTAAACTTGTTTCCAAAGAAACTTAGTTGAAATTTTCAGTACTTCTATCTTAAAAAGAGTATAACGAGCACACACATAGGCATAGTATGTTGTGTGCGCGCTACAAATTATTGCAGGTTAGATTTTTCGTTTATTTTTTAATCCTCAAAAATAAATATAACCAGCAATACTTATTTGCATTAAACTTTTTATTTATTTAGAAAACCAACAGCGTTTACAGTATTTTATAATAATTAATTAGGTATGGTCAAATTTTTTGTCTGTCAGGTTCGTACCTAGAGCAAGATTAATATTATTACTTATTTATTAACAAGAAATAAATCAAGATGAAAAAATATTTATTTAACTTTGTTTGATTTACAGAATCTGTAGATTTTCATATTATATTATTATCTCCTTTATAATAAACAACTTAAGTATTACAAACTTTTTTGCAATTCAATAAAATAAATATTTGCTCATCATCATTTAGTAGGTATTTTCATCCAATCTAAAATACTTAATATTATCCTTTATCCTTATTCGACAGAAAATTATAGTATGTGCTAAAATCTTATAGTCATGGATCCTAAGATGGACTCTTTACTTTCTCTTCCCGACAGAAAATTGACTGTGAAACCGACTTTTTGATCGCTTTATCGAATCGAGAGGCAATAAGAGTATGTCAGTTGCCATGCCATAGGAAAAGGAATGTACAATTGATATGCGTTGATTAGTTTCTGGTCCTTAGGATTCTTGTTTCATGGTTTATATTATTTACGGAGTATAAGATTAAACTAAATTATTGATGAGAAAAGAGCAAGAGAGAGCTTGCAAAGAGCAAGCTACTTTGTGTCAACACACCCATTTTTCTGTGCCGTCGATAACAAATGCCAGCCCAAATTAGCAATTACCAAAACGCCCTTTTACAAGCCTTTCCCAACCCCGACCCAATTTTAGCATCACTGCCTTTTCTCTCTTTACCTACAACTTTTATTGGTGTCGTATTGGCATCTGTCCAGAAATAGAAATTCAATTATTTCATCAATGTAAGGTAGGTCTGTCGAATTACGCCTACTTAAGGTTCAATCTTTTGTGATAAAGGGGAAGAAGAAAACAGTGTTACTACGGGCTCGAGACTACGGCGGGACTTGTTATTTTAGTGCGTAAAAATCAATTGGGCGATAGCGTAACTAGGTCAAAAATAAAATAAACCTAGTTTCCTGGGTCAAAAATATTTTTCTATTTAGTCTGTCAGTTAGATTATCAAAAAATATTGAACGCATATTTTGTCTTTTGTCAATCAAACAAAAAATTACGAAGATAAAGCGCATCAAAGTTTAGGAGTGACTTCACGCCTTGCTAAAAAGTGTCGCAAGGCGTGACGTTACGCGGAACTTTAACGGGCTATATCTTCATCATTTTTTGTTTGATTGAGAATAGAAAAAATACGAGTCCAATATTTTCTGTTAATCCAACTGACGGACTAATTAGATTTTTTTAGGAAACTATCCCATTCAACAGACCTACATTGTGCGTCACCTGGACAAACTCTACAATATTGTTTTTGTATTTATTACGAACTACAGCGCCACCCCGGCTTTTCACCGGAGCACTAAGTATTTCGGTGATCTAGAGTAAGTATTACGGCATAATCCTCATTAAAGACCTATAAGAAGTAGACGACTACTTCAGACGCTACAACTACTTTTAACTGTCTTAATATGACATCACGCGAAAGTTATATCTAAAATAAGAACGTGGGTGTAGTGGTTCGTGCTCCGGTCAGCAAAACTCAGCGGTCGCGGGTTCGAATCCGTATATATATTATGTCCCTACGGTCCTAAGATTTTAGTACGAAACAATATCTGACCTGCTCACAAACGGCCCTGAACTCGGGTCGCTCTAGCTCGTAGGTTTCTCCCAGCAACGGGTTGAAGGGCTTGCCCAGTCGTTCCCAGTTAGACGCCAGCGCACTTACAGCAAACGCTAAAACAATAGAGAATGTTAATCAATTTGTAGTTTAGTTCAGGACAAGATAACTGTATGTCAACCTGCGGGGCAACTATTTTGAAGATTGTTTTCTTTTTTTTCTTTGCTACAATGTCACTGTACATGTCATAATCATAATATTAGCCAACGTTGGGCCAGGGCTGGAGATAGGCAGGCCTCTTTCAACGCACGCTAATAAATCCAACCCATAAATTACGCTGCGTTTGCCTAGTCGCGGTCTCCACTCAAGAACACGTCTACCTTATCGGTTTTTGGTTGCACGCCAAATGTGACCAGCCCACTGCCACTTAAGCTTGTCTTCTTTTGAGCTGTATCGATCAGTTTTATCTGTATTTATTAAGTCTATAATGCATAGTCGTCCACTTCCACACATGCCTCCCATATAGATCTCTAGTAACATTAGCAGTCTAAGGCCAATTGCTTGTGATGATAATCGGTTCACTAGTCCTCGGGTGGTCTTTCCCTGCTGTGCCTGTGTTGTTTGACTATAGAACATTACCTAGTTTGCAATAAAAAACCTAACTTACGTCGCAAAATTTTGAGATTTCGATGTGGATTCCTCTAAATCAGCCCTTAGGAGTACCTTTACCTTATTTTTGTGGCAATTATGCTATCTCTCTGACAGACACATGAAATCGACATATAAATATTCTGAATATATATAACACGGTGTCAAAGAATAGTTCTGTGTATCGCGTTGCGAGCGACTTGCGAGTTCGCGACAGGTCCCAGTACGAGTATTAGTGGAACTTACTAAATTAACTTATCGTGGTTCTGACAATGTTTGGTACATACTAACTGGAGGTAGGACCAATAAAAGCTAACTTTATTTGTGTTGTTCTCTCGAAATCACTGCATTCCACCTCTAATGATGTCAAACTTGGACCCAAAACCATTACAAAGTTAGAAACAACAAAAGCAGCTACTTAAGACTTTGTAAGTTAAATTTTATGTACCAACTTATACGCCATGCTTCGAAAAACACGCAAGTTATTTAGATTGGAGGCAGCAAATTGTTAAAATAAATTATTCATACAGTAGAGTCAGTAAATTGGTAAGAATCTCGTAATATATGTTTAATATTTTCGAGGTAGGCATATGTTCATCTAGGTTACTAATAAAACTATGTCGTGTCTTTGAGCTTGTTAAGTAAGTTCAAACTTCGCACACTCAACAAAATTACCTCTTAATTCGTTAAGGGTTAAACCCTTTCTCGAATTAGTTTGTAAGCAATTTAGTTAAGATAGGCTCTCTAATGATCATGCCGTTCCCTTTCTCTGCCATTTAATAAGTAGTTTTGTTCGAGAAACTGACTCGAGTTTAAAGAAAATGACGATCACTGGTAAATGAAGTTGGTTTACACAACACTATAGTTATTCGGCTGAAGAAATCAACTTCAGTAAGTATGAGGTATTATTATAACGATTACAATAAATCCACTCTTCGTTTCTACTGAAAAATATTCAATCTCATGTCATCGAGTTTCGTTCTATACACACTGTGTTGCGTAGACTAGAGAGTGCATCTGTACTAGCGCAACTGCTTATTTCACAAAATATATTTAAGCGTGGATACTGGACATCTGTAGAACCTTGTGTTACTCATTAAAAAACAGAACGGTAAAATTTTCAAATTTGACCTGTGCTGTTCCTAATTTATGATCAATTTGAACGAGTTTGATTGCAAACTTTGTAATAATTAAGTAATACCATAAAACACGCATATGCTCAGCTTCTTTCATTGGTCGTTACTGTCGTTTTCGCCTGCATGAGGGGTAAGGAGATTTCTGTAACGTGTGGCTTAGAATCCACATAAGGGAAATTACCTATTTACCTACATGGGTCAGTAGTTGCTTTAAGGAACTGGCTCTAGAAGTACAATTGTCATAGATCAACAGTTACTGTTGTGTGGAGCAACAACTGTTTGTGACTTACTTATTTAAAAAGAAATTATCCGCAACCAAATTGAGACTCTCTACTCTCGCAGGCGACCATGCATATATCCACCGATAAATTTTACTGGTAGTCAAATCATCCTGCATGCGGCAAGTCCCCAAATGTGGTATGATGACCGCGTTACCGACTTTATGACTTTTATTATGCGTTATTTCGTCGGTCGACTCGCATTTACCGCATGCGAGTGCTCCCCGCATGCAGTATATCGACCGAGTTATCGACGAAAGTAAATGCGCCTTAATATGCGCCAAAAAATACACCAATTGTCATGGTCTCGAAGTAAGGAATTTAATTCCTTGTGTTACGAGGTATTCATATTCATATTCATATTCATATTCATTTATTTCATCTTTAGGTAATACAGTACACTTAGATACGTCATTTTACAAATAAATTTTAAAATAAATTTTATGTTAACTCAAAATTATTAATACAGTTAACATTCTATTAATTATTTGTACATAAATTTATTAAATGTTAATTTCGGTTATTGGAGATAATGTTAAATAAAGTAATGTCAAAATGTAAATGTCAGATAAAAATAAAATAAAAAATTCTTCGGCAACCTTGAGCATCGTCAAAAATACTTAATAATAAAAATAATTTCACTTTAGTTCGATGTTACAATTTAAACATTAAATATTTCACTATCGGATAAAGCCTCATTTATGTCATAATAACTTTTAAATATTAGTCTCTTCTTAATAAGACTACCAGACAATGTAACTTTTATTTTGCCAAAGGCGTCTTCCAGCACACATTTCTTGTTTACACAGTGTTAATGAAGTATTATTTAAATAAATTCTTTAAAGGATGAAAGGTTTAGCCTGTAAGACCAGAGGTAAGATTATGAGCTGTGAATTTTGTTGACTGAATAAAAAAGCCCGATTGATGGAGTGGTGATAGTGACTAGCGACTTGGCAAACGCAGCGTAGAGCGCTCTCCGACAAGGTGCAAAGATGTCATAAACGCTAAGCTGAATAGCTCGCCAACCCAAGTCTGCCAGGCGTGGCCAGTATTTGCAATCCCCCCAATGATATAAGTCATTGGGGGGAGGCAGTGTTCAGCAGTGGATGTCCTATGGCTGGAATGATGATATGAATAGCATATCCAACAGTGGGCTGACTAAGGCTGATTATTAAAGTAGCATAACATGACGCAGATATAAAAGGTATTTTCCTGCAAAGTTCTTACCAGCAATATACTCCATCCTGGCCACAGGATCTGTCTGTTCTGACGCCATCCTTAGCAGATGGGCGTACTCCAAGTACTCCAGCATCCTCTGCAGGAAGGACAGCGGCTCGTTGAACACCACCGGCATGGTGATCTTGGACAACTCCTTGCCCACGCAGTTCTTCAGCACTGACCAGAGAGAGAAGTCGCCGCGACTAAATTGAGCCACTGGTAGAGATGTCCTGGGAACAAGGAGAATGAGATTTAGAAAAAAAGGTCTTAAACCTTCATGGTCACTATTTCAGAATTCGTAATGGAATTAACTTATTCTAAAAAGCAGGACAAGTGCAAGTTGGACTCCACGTTGCCCACCGACGGTTCCGTATAAATTTGTAGGTACTTATAAATAGTTCAGGAATAGAATCTCGCTGTTTAATCACAAATGTATAGCTTTCAGATTTTATCCTGTACTTGTAGTAATAAGACGTCATGACTTGCCAAATTTCATAGTTCTAAGTCAACGGAAAGTACCCTATAAATATTGGTTCCCTTGAGAGTGTTAAAATATACGTTTTTATGGCATATAGTTTAAGGGACCGTTGACCAGAGTATATGGTTTTAATTTCAACTCGATACCTCTACGCGTTCCCGAGATGATGGGTCTTGACAGACATAAGGACAGACAGACAGACAACCAAGTGATCCTATAAGGGTTCCGATTTTCTTATTATGGTACGGAGCCCTAAAAAATGATAAAGTATTTAATTAGGCGAGCTGAGCGAGAAAATGGAACAGGTAGGTAGAGATATTTCTTCTTTTGTATGTAGGTAAATGACATTCAGCTTTTCAACTGATTATGCCGCTAAAAATTTAATTGAGATATTTAAATCGAATTATTTATTGCATTCTATAATGTTCTAGAGAAGTTCCTAAGATTAGAAGATAGAAAAATCAAAAAAGGCATTGATATCATAAATAAAATCTACTTGATTTGATAGCCACCACAAAAAGAATTCGATAAGAGCTCTTTCGAAGTGTGATCATTATTCGAGTTTCTCCTACTCTCATAAAATATGTCTACCAAAGCCAAACGTGTACCTACTGAAATCTTGAACTAAAGTTCGAACAAACAAGAGTGCGAACTCAAGGACAAAGATTATTCGCATTTACTGCGAACGGAGTTGTATGTTTATCTCTAGGTATGAATAGATGGTGCAAATTCAGGGGAATCTATCGACCCAAAGAATGGGGCCAAGGACGATTCCTTGCAGCAGCCCGAAACCCGACTATGGGGTCACATTGTCGTTATTACTCATGTGGAATGCTTACGGTCGTTGAGCAAGCACGCAAATGTCAAATTATTTAATATTTGAGGTAGTAATCTAATCAAGCAAAGCACTACCGACTTTTTTAAATGCCATGGCTAAAGTATGGATTGATTTGGCTAATAGAAATAGAAAAACATTATTTAGAACATACGTGATAATATTACAAAAAATTAAAGAAATGCCCAGAGTAAAAAGAGCATACTTAGAAGTTTATGATTATTTTATCAGCATTAAAATTTTAGCTTGCTAATCCATCAGGCTATATCAGCGGCTATTGTTGATTATGGATCTCCACGTTTCTGATTCGATCTCGCAAAGAATTACCGGCAAGCGCAGTGAGACCATTATTAAAATTTGAATCATCATTTCAGCCATAGGACGTCCACTGCTGAACATAGTCCTCCTCCAATGACTTCCAGATTGGCCGGATGTCTAGGTCGACAGACGACCTGGTAAAGGTTGCGGGTAGCCGCTGGATGCGAGCCGCTTCCAACCGGCCAATCTGGAAGTCATTGGGGGGAGGACTATGTTCAGCAGTGGACATCTTATGGCTAAAATGCTGATTTAAATTTTAATAATGGATTCCATTTACAAATTATGAACAACTTTTACTAGGAGACCAATATTTATTAGTGGAACCGGCGAAAATATCAGCTGTTCCGTGTTCTATACATATTTTTAAATTAATTTATTGTTTTATTACCTTAAGATTTTTTTTCTTGATTGCACTATTGGTCATAGTAAAAGTGGTATATATTTATGAGTTGATTACTATATTCAAATGTGGATTAATAAAGGATATTTGCAAATTACTTGCTATCTCTATTGTAAGGACTTAAGCTTACAGCTTAAATAAATAAATAAAGTCATCCTGTTTAAATAAATCGGTGTAAAATATTATGACCGCCGCTGCCGACAAGCTATTGAACTCTCGGTTGACGGAATAAAAATCTTCTGGCGATTTTATAAATAAATTTTGCTCGTAAAACTTGCGAAAGTAACTTTTACATACTGGGTGTATTTATTATTCTACTACTAAATAGTAATACTAAAGTTACTTACACAAGTTTTATTGTAGCTCGTGGCGTGTAAACTTTAGCTTTACAAACAGAAGCCCATAGCTAGACAGCTAAAGTTGCTACTTGTTACTCGTATAACTACACACGGCTACCTAGAATTGCAACTCATCTCCGCTCGGGAGTCGGGAACGTGTATTGATCCGTCCCGCGCCCTTGAACGCGGGTACACCCTACACTACCCACGCGTGGCAGACATCTGCTGGTGAACAGCACTACAAATAAATAAATGTAAAAGTTTGGACCATTTGGATCATTCAGTTTGGTACACAAAATAACGTAGATATTGATCAAACTTATTATTTAGGATTTTTGGCCATGTCTTCCTATTCATTCCTCTTTGAGTTATTAACTATGAAAGGACATTAACCATCTATGTATGGACGTTGGACCAAGTGCCGCCCAACATTGAGACATAGTGCAAAATGTTCCTTAGATTAATACTAGTCTGTAACTCAGAGCGCTTCAAAATCTATCCGAGAAGTTTTAAGAAAAAAAATATTGAATGTAGAGGTCTGACATTAACAAAAAATCATAACCAACAGCTTATTTTTAAAATAAAAAACTGTTTATTATAAACAATGGATTTATTTGAAAAAAAATATCAGTTTACAGAGATGATAAACATAACAAAAATGAGCTAAGCTTTATGCTATAGCTATAACAAAAACATCGCTGAGCTTACAAAAAAACGCAATTGAGACGAGCGAGATCGGGACCAGACCAGACCTAGAATAAGTAGGATAATTTTTTTTTTTTACGTAAACCTCGTAAACGTTCAAAAAGTAACAAAATATCAAAAAGCACCAAAAGCCATAAAAAAAGACTTGTTGCTACTTGTTCACATTCTTATTTATATATTATATCCGTTATTTAGATCCCTGTAATACGAGCAATGCTCTGTATAGGACTAAATAATTGGTGTGAGGTCCAGGATTTATTTATTTATAAATCCGTGGCAGGATTTTTTAAATTATATATTTTTTATATATATTCATGTAAGGAAACAAATTAAAGTGTTCCCATGCTTGGGCAGCATTTGGTCCACAACCGGTCATTCTCCTTTATGCAGACTAATTCATGGACGAAAACTAGTATACTTAAATAAAGAGGTATACTTTATATACATATTGGACAACAGTAATGTTTACCTTAGTATGTAAACATTACTGCTTTAAAATACTAAGGACGTAATTAAAGCACTTGTGTTATTAGAAATCAGAAACAACGACGGTGCCAAAACACCCAGAGTCCCAGACCCGAGACAATATAAGTAGGAAAATTAGTTTTCTATATTGACCTGACTCGAATCGAGCCCGGGACCTCAGAGATGGATGTTGAAATGTTGAGGTAATCTCTAGAACTACTAAGTAGGTACTAATTCAATTTATATAATTTTTTGACCAATATTAATAATAATAAGCCTTCCGGATAGGCATAAGCTTCTTTCTCCAAGGATCGGAAACCGGTTATTATACTATGGAACCTTAACCGGAATAATAAAGGTTTTCGCTCAATTAATTACCATATACTCCAACTACCTACTTAAAAGCTATGGCAAATTTATTTTAATGGTCAAATCTTTACAACTATTATCAAATATTAGAAATGGGTCTTATACATTCTAAAATAAATATTAACCGGTTTTGATCCTAGCTTTCTACTATCCCTATCAGCGTGTTTCTGTCATCCGTCTAGTCTGTTTGTGAGTGCTCATCTCCAAAACTATTGTAAGGATTTTGGTGCGGTTTTTACATTATCGCTTACACAGAATAAGGTTAATTGACCAATCAGTGCAAAAATCTTCTCTAATCTTAATAATAATTATAAATAAATAATAATAATTCTTATCTAATCTTCTCTACGTTCAATTTTTTATGCAAAATTATGAACTATTTTGCAAGTTAGAAACTTAAAAAAAAAATACTTCTTTAATATCTTTTAAATATACATATAAAACAAAGACAGGTTAGTTACACCATTTATATGTAAAGAACGAGAGGACTGATTTTTATGATTATTGATTTGTTGCATTTGTGTCTGCCCCGAATAGCAGAATAACTGTTAAAACATCGGGAAAATTCACGATTTAAAAAACTAATGAAGAGGCGGTACGAAGTACGCCGGGACAGCTAGTGAAATATAAAATATAGTTTCAAATCGAAAGAAGACGGAAAATTTAGTTAGCATTTCCACAAAATCCTTAATCTTCAAAATTGGTAGTATTTAAAACTCTCTTTCTTGAGTGTGTCGACAACCTCCAGAGAGACACATCACAAACTTATTTTCCTATCCCGATTTAGCAGTCTCGAAGGCTGGTCACCCTAACCAGCCCCAGGCAGTATTGATCCGCCCGACCTTGATCGCGAGTACACCCCATATTATCTTTTTACGCCCTGGACTTTTGCAAACGCAATTTTAAACCCCCGGATTATATCGACGAGGCGTAATCTTACTCAAGGGACCGAGATTTATTCTACGCATTCTATTATCTACATTAAAATTATCCATGAGGTTTTAAGCTTGGATTACACAAGCGCTGTCCCCTTGTGGGATCCGAACCTGTGACTGGCTTTGTAGTCCTGAGTGAAAATGCCTAGACCAACGTCTTAATCTTTTTAATAAAAATTGTTCTACAGATACACCTCCCTCCCTTGCCGAGAGGCGAGTACGCTGGACTTGGCGTCGCTATCTCTGAGGTCCAGAATTCGAATCTTGGTCGGGTCAATGAAGAAAACGAACTTTTCTATGTTGAGTTGGGCCTGGGTGATGTAATACCGTCGTTGTTTCTGATTTTTATGACACAACTGCTTTGGCTACTACTTGGGACCAGAGCAATGTATGTGATGTTGTCAAATATAGGTACTTATGTAATTTAAATAATCAGGCAATGGGCTAGTTTCCTAAAAAAATCTAATTAGTCCGTCAGTTGGATTAACAGAAAATATTGGACACGTATTTTTTCTTTTCTTAATCTAACAAAAAATGATGAAGATGTAACGCGTTAAAGTTCCGCGTAACGTTACGCCTTGCGACACTTTTTAGCAAGGCGTGACGTCACGTGCTCACTTTGATGCGCTTTATCTTCGTCATTTTTTATCTGATTGACAAAAGACAAAATATGGGTTCAATATTTTTTGATAATCTAACTGACGGACTAAATAGAATAATCTTATTTTAACCTAGGAAACTAGCCTATTCTTTTCACTGCAGGCAAAGTCAAACGTGGTTCCACCACTGAGAGCATGACGGTGTCATACTGTCATATAATGCCGCAGACGAGCAAAAACAAACAAGAATACTTAGTCCCGCCTAAACAAAGACGCCCGGCGCTGACGGCAAATACGGCGCGCCACGGGCCCGGACAAGTCCTCAGCAAACAGAAAGAAGACGGTGTTAATAGAGTGGCTCGGACAACTTGAAATAAGGCCTTTAGCTGGAACTTGGACTAAAACGAGCGCTGTCAGCTTACATAGAGCTAGTTTCAAATTCAAATTGAAAACGTTTATTGCACACGTGTGATATTATGTGACACATCACATAATATCTAATAATAAATCACAATTCATAGGTTTCCTTAACTTAAGATGCATGGTTGTAAAATGATGAGTTTTCTGTATCGCAATGTGGTTCGATTCCCAAATCGACTTTGGTCTAACTAGGCGTACTTCCTAGAAAATGACCTAGAAAAAAATACTGTCTAGTCCCTCGTGACACAGGGATGTTAATTCCTTACTTTAAGACTATGATTATTTGTATGTTGTCTCGTGATTTATTGTCTACTTATTAGTTAGCTAATAAATTCTTGGTAAATAGATGATGTGAGTTACCAGTGATGACATATGGAACTGAAACGTGGCCTCTCACTATGGGCCTCATAAGAAAGCTCAAGGTCGCACAGCGTGCTATGGAAAGGGCTATGCTTGGTGTTTCCTTGCAAGATCGAATCAGAAATGAGGAGATCCGTGAACGAACAAAAGTCGCTGACATAGCCCAGCGGATTAGCAAGCTGAAGTCGCAGTGGGCGGGGCATATAGCACGTAGAACTGACGGCCGATGGGGCAGAAAGGTTCTAGAATGGAGGCCGCGTACCGGCAAGCGCAGCGTAGGACGTCCACTCACAAGGTGGTCAGACGACCTGGTAAGGGTCGCAGGAAAACGCTGGATGCAGGCCGCTTCCAACCGGCCAATCTGGAAGTCAATGGGGGAGGCCTATGTTCAGCAGTGGACGTCCTATGGCTGAAATGATGATGATGATGATGATCTATATTTTATGGAAATTTTGTTTCAGTATTAGTCTCTTCTCTAAATACTAGAAAACAACAAGGCAACAGATTTTGATGAGATGAGAGATAGCTTTCACTATCATTTTGATGCATAACATTATCAATCTGAAAATGTTAATTAACCGTCTGAAACTGGTCCGCGAATCCTAATATTCATAAAACTGGAAAATGCGAGCATGCCCTCGAAAGTAAAATTGCCTTCACTCGAATTATCTCATCAAATAATCAAATGTTTTGCACGCTCTTCGCGAGAAAATCCCCATCAAACCAAGGGTAGGTGCGTTTTCCGCCAAGCTTTCAAGGCGAAACGACGGCCATGACCCAAAAAGCCGTCAGCTGGAATGATGTTATCACGAATTTTTAGGGAATCCAAGGACGAGTCCTTTTTCTTGCAACATCTGGCCCTAATGCTTTATTATTTTCACTTCAGTTGTTATATTAAAAGCAAAATCATTTTTTGGGAAGTTAGGTAACTAAGTAGCTACCTACATTCGTTTGTTATTCAAAGATTACAAATTTTAAAGCAAAGATATGGAATTCAAATAGAATGTCTTTTTTTTAAAATATGAACATTAATATGTAACTTATCCACCAAAGAGCTCCAAAGAGCACGATCTCCCGGTTTTTTCATCCAGCCACTGCCAGCCATCTTCCTAAGGTCATCGGTCCATCGAGCTGGGGGGGCGTCTGGTCCTACACTACGTTTACCGAGGCATGGTCTCCATTCGACAACCTGTTTACTCGACCTTTCATCGGTTCTGCGATAGATGTGGCCGACCCTCTGCCACATTAGCTTGCAACATTTTTGGACTATGTCCATCTATTACTTTGGTCTTCGACCCAGATGACCTTGTTTCAGATTTTATCCCATCGATATAATGTCGACTTATACTGTCTTCTCGATATAATTTTATCTATGTAAAAATAATTTTGCGCCATGTTGAACGTTCGATAACATCATAAGGCAGATAATATTATTTAATTACTTTACCTCTTGATTTTCTTTAAAAATTAAATTATAATTTAATGGTTACCCTACTTGAAACTTCCGCTCTTAACTTCAAGTGGAGTGAAAGGGCAGGTAACTTTCCCTCTTCCAGCCTTCGTAACTGAATGAGTGACATTTCATGTGGGTTGATCCGAAATATCAAAACAACTCGCCAAGTGTGTTCTTGTTATGAAAATGATCAATTTTACGAGAGGAGAGAGTTTTATTCAGAATATTTAAACTTTTATTAATATTAAAGAGAGAGACTTAAGGTATAAAGAACTTTCTCCTTTTGCATACATTTGAAACTGACTGCACCAACTAACTAGGGTTACCTCTTTCTTGTTAGCATAATGATTAAAAATATTTAATCCCATGTCTAATGCTATATTTTCTGCTCTCGTTATTCTTAAAACTTAATTCAACGTTGTAACTTAATTTCTACGCCAAAGGTTCAAATTGTAAAATTGTTGTTCAAGTCGTTGTTGATAGCACATATGGATTAAACACCTACTTCCCTTCATTACCCCAGAGCCGTGGGAGGGTGAAATTAAATTCGAAGCCTACTCCGATCCAATCTGAGCGGAAGTTATTGCATTACGCCTGCCTCTGGTTTACATTCAAGGAGTGAGTTAATCAAATTCACTTCAGTGGAATCATTTTAGCATCTTGATTGATTATAATATTGAATGTAGTTACTATCAAATTAGCCTACGTCAGTCTATTGCTAGAATATGCCCGCTCCTGCCCGATCCTCGGCTTTGCTTTGCTATAAGCTGCCAGCATCTATTGGCACTAACTTCTAAGCCAGTTTTAGCTTGACGTTGCTTGATGCTTAGCGTTTCTATACGAGATAAGATCCGAAATTAGGATATACATCGGTAAAAGAACCAAGGTCACATATTAGCTCTTCAATTGCAAAACTGAAGGGGCAATGGGCATCATGCCATATTGCTCGCAGAGCTGGCACCTGCTGGGGAAAAAAGATTCCCGAGTGGCGACCACAAATGGAAAACGCAGTGTGGGGAATGTGGGCAGGCCTCCCACCCGGTAGACTAACGACTTTGTCAAGGTTGCGAGGAGCCACTGCTAAAAGCAAACATCTTAGAGCCACTCGATGTGGCGTTCTATGGAGGAGAGGTATATCCAGCTGTGAATTTAAGAGGCCGTGCACCTAATTTCAGTGCAAAATTGAAATACAGTTCTATGCTTGTGTGCGTCTATGATGCGGAATAAAGCGTCAACAATGTTGATCCTTTACAAGATAATATTGATAATTTATTAGGTAGTGGACGTCCTACCTAGGTTTGAAAAACAATCGGTTTAGCGCGCTTGATTTTATAGTTCATTTTGACTTAGGTTTACTACTTAATTGTTTGTTTTTTATGAATAAAATGATATAATTATAAATTTATAAATAAAAATTATGTTAGTTTAAAAGTATACCTGAAGATTATTGTGTAGTGTTAAAATCTTAAAACGGTTGTTCATAAAGACAGAAAAATTAATGATATTTGAATGGAAATTTCTAAATTTTTATGTTACTTCAGCATTTTTTTTCAGCTATATTTTGTAAGAAAGTAAAAAAAGTATTCAATCCATGTGCAAATAGACCATATCTTCAATTAAATGTTAAAATCGAACTGTCATAATAACGTAAATCGATGTTCAAATGTAACTCGAACGGCATTTTTCTAAAATAAGTGTAATTTTTTTGGTGATTTACCTTTATTTTTGAAATAATATTACAAAAATCCATTTAGGCTACATGCAAGAAAAAGAACTAATCTTTTAAAATCACGTGTTATTTTGTTTCAATTATCATTTACGTCTTATAATCAGAGAACAAAATGTACGGAAACAAGACGATTTGTAGGACGGCCTCTTAAAAGGCTGGTGATAAAGCCATTTTAGACACACTCGAAAGAAAAAGACCGTATCTAAAGTATTATATTGCAGTAAAAACGCTAGAAGTGCTAGTACAGAGGTCATTCATTGAAAATGCAGCAAGAATGCAGACAACGCGGCAATTGAGACGGTGACATGAATAATGCAGCGCAGTAAGCTGCTCGCTAAAGCTAATTGACTTTGCTGTTCGACCCACTCATAATAAGGGTTTGTGTTTTAATTCCAATGAGAATAATTACACACTTCAATCTATACATATAAAACAAAGTCGGGTTAGCTACACCATTTATAAGTCGAGAACGGCTGGACCAATTTTTATGACCTTTGATTTGTTGGATTTGTCTCCGCCTCGAATAGCAGAATAACAATAAAAACACGCAAATGTTCACAAAAAAAAAATTATGAAGGGGTGGTACGAAGTTCGCCGGGACAGCTAGTTAAATTATATAAAAATTGTGCTTGTACGTTTCATTCGTTTTCAGCCATCGTGTTGTGTACAAAATTATTGCAAGGGAGACCGTAGATGGTTGCCTTTAAGGGAAGGTAACAGTAAGTCATTACTGTCAAAAACTTGACCGATTTGGTAGTGTTGCGTCATTCAACTATGTGACGTATCGGTTGAAAGAAAGAGTGTGCTCTTCGACTGGTTTGTGACATCAATCAAAGGATACAATACTTGAATAATTTCCAGTATAGTCTTTAAGCTTGACGTGGCATTACAAATTAATTAATGAAAGAAGCTTTCAGGACTAGACAGGCAAAAAGTTCACCAAATACTTATATACCAAATATATTAAATGTATATGATTATATGAGTACTTATTCGTGCTCTTTATTAGTCAGCAATAAATAAAAGTAGTAGAGCAATCATATTTCGGTGATAAATTGCTCTTTCCGAAGCCTAATTGGAGTTCGTAGTAAGTACCTACTACTGAGACAAGTAGGTACCTAAGTGTTTTTCATATTGCGCAGTCTTTTATGAAACAACATTTAGAACAACGAGGCAAAATGAAATGTTTATTATTATATATAATATAATATTATAATAATAATAATAATATTTATTTATTTGCTTAAGACACAGTATAAAAGCTGTTACAGAGTTAGAGCGGATTGTGCACATGTCTTGCTTCATTAAGATAGCATGCAATTATAAATTAATGGAATTAATGGCACAATAAAATAAATAATACAACATTCAAAACTATTAATTAATTCATTTCAATGTCAAAAAATCTCGGATGTCATAGAAGCTGTGTTTATTCAGCCATTTAAACAGTCTATTTTTAAACAAATTAATAGTGAGTCCCTTCATTTCATTAGGTATTTTATTGTATATATGAACACACATGCAAATACAGCTTTTTTTGTATTTACTTGATTTTGGTATATCGCTAAGTATCAGTCTTTGAGGATATCTTAGTCTGGTATTACCAGCTCTCTCGAAAAGCGTTGGGTTTTTGTGAACGAATATTGCCACTTCATAAATGTAAAGTGATGGAAGCGGCAATAAACCCATGCTTGTAAATAGTGGTCTACACGATTCAGAAGGAGGGATACCACATATAGCCCTAATGCATCGTTTTTGCGCAATAAATACCCGATTTTTTAATGTGCTATTGCCCCAAAGTAAAATTCCATACCTAAGAATTGATTCTATGTAAGCGTGATAAGCTAAGACGGCTGTTTGTCTACATGTTACGTTTTTAACTTGTCTTAAGGCATGTACAAATTTATTGATTCTTGTGCAAACGTTATCTAAATGTATTTTCCAGTTTAAGTCTTCGTCGATTACTACACCAAGAAACTTAAGGTTTGATGTTTCCTTTAGGTTTGAGATATTTAAATTAAAATTGTATTTATCCTGTTTACATTTATTAAATTGTATGAAATTCGATTTATTAAGATTAATTTTTAAATTATTTGCATTTAGCCATTCAATTATTTTGTCAATCGTATTATCTATGTCTATTTTATGATTTTTAATGTGTTTTTTATCCTCGGATGTCACAATGATGGATATGTCGTCAGCGAATAGAATGCATTTGTGGTTAGTAACATGCGTTATGTCATTTACATAGAGCAAAAATAGGATTGGTCCCATCACACTCCCCTGAGGGACGCCACAGGAGTTGTCCCTAAATTTCGATGAGAATGTTTTAACTTCGCTTCCTTCAATATTTTTTATTGTTACACATTGTTGCCGATCATTGAGGTAGGATGTAATCCATTGCAGTGGGAGACCTCTGATACCGATTTTTTCTAGCTTGTATAACAAAAGTTTGTGATCGACATAATCAAATGCCTTCGACAAATCGAAAAACAGTCCAGTGGTTAGACGTTTCTTGTTAAGGCTTGTTAATATTGTTTTTATCAGATCAAACATGGCATAGGTAGTGGACTTATCTTTTTGAAAGCCGTACTGTCCACTGTCTATGATGTTGTGTCTACTACAGAAATCACTAAGTCTTTTGAGCATGCACTTCTCAAAAATTTTCGAAATGATTGGTATTAGAGTGATGGGCCTATAGTTTTGAGTGTCATTCCTATCCCCTTTTTTGTATAACGGTTTGACTACAGATATTTTTAGGCTATTTGGAAATGTTCCTGAGGAGAAGGATAAGTTAATAAGGTACGATAGGATGCTTACTATTTCGTAAACACACACTTTAAGTATTCTAGTATTAATACCATCGTAGCCTTCAGAATTTGTATTTTTGAGGGTCATAATTTCAATTTTTACTTCCTCGACTGTCACAGGTCTAAGAAACATTGAGTCTGCTTTTGTCATTATTTTGAAGTCATATTTTTTTGTATTTAATGTCGAATATCTTGTCATATCTATAAAATAATTATTAAATGTATTAGCAATGTCAGTTGGGTTTGTTACTGTCTTATCATTAACTTTCAGGGCATTTATATTATCTTTCATACCGTCTGTACCAGATAGTTGGTTTTTAATCACTGACCACGTCGCCTTGCATTTGTTTTTGCTTTTGTTTATAAACTTAATGTTGGAATTTTTTTGAGCCGTTTGAATCGATTTACTTAATATTTTTGAGTATCTTATGTACTTTAATTTACTGTTTGTGGTCTTATTATTATAGAATTGGTGTCTTAAAAATCGTTTTGTCTTACAACATATTTTAAGACCCTTGGTTAACCACTTCCGCTTATTTTTATTTGAATTATTTATGTGAATTTTAATAGTTGGAAAACACAAGTCATAAAACAGGCGAAGCGTGTCATGGAATTTTTCAAAAGCTAAGTTTATGTCATTTTCTCCATATATCTCTGACCACGACATATTACTCAAACATTCTTTAAATTTACATATGTGTTGAATACAATAATCTCTTTTATATATATAATGTGATTTAGGTGTATAGTTCTTTTCCACTACTGGGAAACTCAATACCTGAGCTGTTTCGTGGTCCGATAAGTACAAAGGTAATACTGTAGCAGTCGCATCTTTAATATTGCTGAGAATATGATCAATGCAAGCTTGTCTACGAGTAGGAGTTTTAATATGAATTCGCATGTTATAATTATTACTTATATCATTGAGGTAGTTATTAATTTTTCCGGTTTTAAGAGTGTCGATGTTGAAATCACCTGTTATAACTGTGTTTGTATTCGTCCTGTAACGCTTAGATATTTCGAAGAGTACTTGATCGAGTTTATTGATGAATTGGCTTGGATCAGATGTAGGTGTTCTATAGAGACAGATAACTAGTAGCTTGTGTGCCGGTATTTCTATACCACTTGCTTCAAAAGATTTCGGTATTGTAATTTTTTTTAGAAATGTCAAGTCTTTGTAGCTAACGTTACGTTTGGCCAGAATGCAGGTTCCACCTCGCCGCTTTTCTCTGCAATATGCCGTAGCAAGTTCGTAACCACTAACTTTTATATAGTTGACATGATCGTGTCGTAGGAATGTCTCGGAAAGACATATAAGATCGGGATCCGTACCAGAATCCCGTAGCTCGTCAAGTGTTATTTCAAGTATATCTTGTTTAGAAATAATGCTAGCGATGTTTTGGTGTAAAATGGTAAATGATTCAGTGGTTTTATTTATTTTGGGCTCGAAAAAAATTATTGTTTTTATTTTGCTTTGGGAAGTAATCGGTGATGTATTTTTTGCTTTTAGGCTTTAACGGTGTTTCTGCATCTGAGTTATTAAGGGAGACACAGGTACTCGTAAACGGTCTGAAATAGTAAGGGATTGTACCTTTTGCGATATTTTTGATGCCCTTAATATCTCTGTTAGATGAATTACTCACTATTAGTTTCTTTAAATTCTCTATATCTAAATATTTTTTGTCATAATCAATGCAGTCAACAATAAAATTAATTGATTTACAAACTGCAGTCAAATTATTTGCATTACAAAAAGCAAAGTGACCGTTTTTGTACTTTTTGCACAGATTTTGGATCGTGTTATTAATATTATTTACATTCAAATACATGTTTTTAAATAAATTCAATATTACAATGTCATTTTGCTTAAATCTAGTCAATAAATTGCGCAGTTGCAGTAATAATATCTTCATGTCATAGTCGTTTTCTCCAATACACACAATTATTTTATCACTTGGCGTAACATTTACATTAATGCAATCTTTCAGGATATCCGTGGTAAGTGCATAGGGCTTTATTTGACCTTCAATTTGGTATTTATCATACATCGTGTGTTCTCTTGATTGGATAAGGGCTGATGACAAGCCGATGCACTGCTGAGAGCCATAAATTAGTATCCTATTTTTGGGAATTTCTTTATCCGCTGAATATAGAGATGATCGGTTGTGTATTAGGTGCGGCGAGATTCCTATGTGAAGTTGCGCTTCCAGGCTGTGGATTCGTTTTATGAGAATTTGTATTTCCTTTTCTGCGGCTATCAGTTGTTGTTCTAGTGCAGTTATTTGCTTTAAGAGGGTCGATGAACTGTTTTCTGAGTTTTTAGTTACTTGGTTTGATTTTAACGGCGTATTGCGTAATAGACGGTTTTCTTTTAATGGACATAGGCATAATTTTTTCAATGTGTTATTTTCGTTTGTCAGTTTAGTATTTTGACAACGGAGTACGTTATTTTCAAGAATATAGTTTTCTATTTCATTCTGTGAACTAGCGAGTTTTAACTGTAGTTGTTCTATGTTTTCTTTCATTTCAGTTATCGTGATAGATTGAGTTGCCAAGTTTGTGACCGTGCTATCCATACTTCTTTGGAGCAGTTTGTCTGATGTTGAAAGGGTTTCATCAGACAATATATCGTCCATTGTCAGGTTATGTGTGTCCTGTAGTCCTGTAGAGTTTAAAGGCGTAGATACCGATTCTGTGTCATTCAGCGTACTCGTACCAGGGAACGGATCGGCTATAGTAGGGCTATTATTTGAAATAGATATTGGGGAAGACTGCTGTTTTTTTCTTGTTGTTATGTACGATGGCTCGGATGGATCTGATTTGACATGACATCTTTTACACTTCCATAACTTTCTTTTCTCTGGATCTTTTAGACGATGCAACTTCTCAGAGTAGCCTATGCAGTCGAATTCGTATGACTTTTGGCATAGGAAGCATTTTATTGTGTTTCTACTATCAACTTTGCCTTTGCACGAGTAGCACGTGACTTGTGGTGACATCTGGTGGCTGATGTTTGAAACTTTTTGTTTCCCTTTAGCAGACATTTTTAAGCGCAAAGGTAAAGTAGAAACAAATTATTTCCCACAAAAAGACAATGTACATTTTTTATTTTTCAACTGAGTCTCGAACCGATGCTTTCTCGGATGTGAGGTGCGTACTATACCAATGCTCCAGCGGCACGTTAACGAGCCTGACGAATTTTAGTATGGGTTGCTGTACGATTACGAAGTAATTTGTTCGTTAGAATTTTGAAGTTGGTTTTGAATGAACATTATTTGCAGACACCAACACTTGATAATTTATAAATGGAATAATGATTGTTATATAAAACTATTTAGTTTATGAGTCCGATAATACCTTAATCACTTACGATAATCACTTTTTGGACCACAGTTTTGATTATGTTTGTTTTTTAACACTGTTTGCAAGTTATTTAACACAGAGAAAGTCACTTTGGAAGTAGTTCAATTTCACAAATAAATAACACAATAGTATTTGGATATTTTCCTTTGCGAACTATCACTCCCTAATTGCCTTGAATTCAATAGTTTTTTCACATTTTCGTTAGTAAAATATAGTTCTTTATATTTTTAAATCAAAATAGTACACAGACTGATTGTTTATACTGCGAGATGACGCAGCCGACTCGGTTTTTAATTTTTAATTACGCGGTCTTATGAGACCACTGGTCATCCAAAAAGTAACATCGATTAAGTAACTTCATTTGTTTAGTTAACACTCGGAAACGCGTTGCTTAACAAACAGTAATCGCGGTGACGAAGTACTTTTAGATACAATAATTTACGAAAAAAGTGTATATTAATACTGTATTTAGGAGCCGAATTTTAGCTAGATTCTACGTATGCCGTAGAGACGATGAAAGAGAGTCACAAGTTCTTGTTCTGCACCCCTCATACAGGAAGACGAAGTGTAGCAGGCAGACCGACAGCCAGATGGTCGGATGATGTTATAAAGATGGCAGGACCGACTTGGACAAGAATCGCCGCACTAAGAGCTATCTGGAGAGAGCTTTAAGAGGCATATGTCCAACAGTGGACCACCACATATTATTATGCTGAAGTAGATGAAGATAGTTTTTCAATATTTAGGGGTAGATACCTAGTTCCCTTCTATGTAAGATTCGATGGTTTCACCCTATACAAGATGAAGTAGTTTTAACCATGATCTGTGAAGAGGTGATTCTGTTAATCAGATGCTACATGCAAACTAATGCCCTACGTCGATGATTTTGTAGCAGCATCAATTAAAATAATAAAACTAATTTGTATTGATGAACACCCTCTATCGGAGTATTTTCATGTTATCTTTTAGTAGATAAATAGAGATAAATTTAATCAAAATAGCTGTGTACATTCTCTACTGAATACTAAATCATGATTTAAAATTATAATTAGATCCAAATTTCCACAATTTATATCGGAAATTCGGAGTGTTACCAGCGTTACCGCTGAAGCCCTAAATACTAATTCTTAAACAATTGATATTATTTATTGCTTTGTTCCAACTACATGCATGTTTGTGTTTTCATATTAATTAAAGTGGTAAAGAATAGAATCTAGCTAAAAACCTTTAAAAAAAAATCATTGCTCCTTTTTTTTGTTTAATCAGAAATTACAAACGTGCGATCGCACGCACCCTATAGTTGGAGTGATGATTTTGATGGGTTTTTGTTTAAATTTTGTTTTAACTACATATTACTAAAATAATTACAATGGATTAAAAAAATATAGGTATATTTACTGTATTATTATATTATTCAATTCTGAACCATCCCTTTCAATTTGGCTTTGTCCTTTTTTTAACATACTGTTTACTTATTTAGCTGTAAACCGAATTCGGAATTCTCCGAAGAAAAAAATCTAAAATGACCTCATCGGTCTGACAGAGTTAAATTAATCGATATGGGTCAAAGGATAACCAAGCTAAGGTGGCGATGGGGTAGTCAAATTTGCCATAGAACAGATAAATCGTTGACGTGTTCTTAAGTGAAGACCGCGACTTGGCAAACACACTAGGGCGTAGAGCGATGATATAGGACGCAAAGTTACTCGCAGCAGATGGGAAAGAATAGCCGAGGATCGGCCATAGAGGCGTGCACTGGGAGAGGCCTATATCCAGCTTCGGACTGACGTGGACTTATTGCTGTTTTTGTCCAAAATTTAACCATCTATTTATTATTCGCGAGTTTACAGCGCGAGTCGCTAGTATTATGATGAGCAAATACTTTATAGATTGTGTGTTGTGGGTGACCAACCCTCTGTGCTCATTTTACGGTACATATGATCTGAAAATACAGGATAAAGAAAATAAACCGGGCCAACTCGTAAATTTTATTACATTTATCTATCTATCTATATGTATAAAAACGAATTGCTGTTCGTTTGTCTCGCTAAAACTCGAGGATGGCTGGACCGATTTGGCTTATTTTGATCTTGAAATATTTGTGAAAGTTCAGGGAAGGTTTAAAAGGTCAGAATATATAAAAAATGCAAGGAAAGTAGTAAAACAACTATTTTATTTTCCTATACAAATTGTTCGTACCTGTCAAACGAATTGGCGGAACGAAGTTCGCTGGGTCAGCTATTTGATTTATAAAAATCGCAAAAAATGCTCTCATCAATGCTACAATACATACATAACAAAATAACCATAAAATCACTTTACATAATAACAAACTGAAATTAACAAACTTCTTAATAAGATCAATAAATCTCTGTAAAAATCTCTATAGTTAAAAGATGCCGTAGCACGTATTCCGTAGCACGTACACCGTAGCACGTATGCCGTAGCACGTACACCGTAGCACGTACACCGTAGCACGTACACCGTAGCACGTACACCGTAGCACGTATGCCGTAGCACGTACACCGTAGCACGTATACCGTAGCACGTACACCGTAGCACGTATGCCGTAGCACGTATGCCGTAGCACGTACACCGTAGCACGTACACCGTAGCACGTACACCGTAGCACGTACACCGTAGCACGTATGCCGTAGCACGTACACCGTAGCACGTATACCATAGCACGTACGCCGTAGCACGTACGCCGTAGCACGTACACCGTAGCACGTATACCGTAGCACGTACGCCGTAGCACGTACACCGTAGCACGTATGCCGTAGCACGTATGCCGTATACGGTATAGGTACTATGATTCGCGAAGCGAGAGCGAGCCATGCAATGAAATACGGTATTTCTCTTATTAAAATATAGGACACGGCTAAAATAATAGCTAAAATTCAGGACCACCCGAATAACCCATAAAATACAAGACAGTTATGAGCCAACCGAGTTGTTTGTCTTGTTGCCTACTAATACTAATATTAGAAATCTAAATATTTTATGTTTTTACTTACGTGTAGACGACATCTAGATCAACCTTTCGAATATTCAGGACAGATTAGGTATTTAAAAGGTCACAATTGCCTAACATAATATTAATAGACATATTCGTGCCAGAAATTGAGGCCAGCAGAACATTGTTCGTTTACGAAACCTTAGTTAAGTAATAAAGTTTATTGGTTTATATATTCTTAATTTTGTATTTTTAATTTATTCTATAAATATATTTTTCCTAAACATTTAAGAAGTAAAAAAATAAAATAAAATACTTTAAAAAATCGACTCTAACTATGCTTTAAGACCTGTTACTTCTTGTCAAATGATTATAAGTCAGCGAAAAGTAGGTACCTAACTAAGAGTTATTAATGCCCATCCTCTTAAGGGCTAATTGTGGTGTTCAAATACAACAACTTTTTGTATGAGATCAACATCGAAATCGCAAAAAAAACAGCTGACTTGACATTTAGTATGAAGTTTTTTTTTAAAGATTTCAATGTTGGTCCCATACTAAGAGGATGTGTATTATTTCATGCATGCATTAATGTTACACCTTGTGTAAGTTATGTTTTTGGGTATCTTCTGAATGCGTTGACTTAGAAGCTTAAAATGTTTACACCTCCATAGGACTGTAGACCTTGGTTAAAATTTTAACCTCTCTGCCTGGCTTGCCTGGCTATTAGAAAAAAAAGTACGTCGTTACGTTAACTAACAAACAAACCGATTATCTATCTGGCTATGGTTAATAATCGACAGACACTAAGTACTTAAATACATTTATAAACAACCATGACTCAGAGAATAATATATTTTCAACTTTATGTACAGGGCATTATTACATTCATATAAACTACACATATTAAATGATAGAATTAATAAAATAAAATAAAACTTTAAATAAACTAACTTAACCTAAACTAAAAACTACCTACTCAAAAATAAAAGCGTGTCCGTGAGGCATGGAGGCGAGGATACTGGCAGCGTTTCCTCGCTGAATTGCTAAACTAAGCCTTTGTGCGAGGAACGAACCAGCTTTTTTTTTCATGACTTAGGTACAAATGCTCGTGCTCATTACACAACCCTTTGCCCCTTGTGGGATTCGAGCACCCACCCGCCTGGTTTTGTAGTCCTGAGCGCAAACCACTGGATCAGAAGGTCACCAAACAAGTCCTTGGTTTTGTTTTTTTTCTTCTTTGAACTTTATCTGAGGAAAAAGGTATCGACAAACGGCCAGAAGAAAAAACAACAAATCTGATTCATTTTGAGGTTGGTACAAAACCCTAAAACATGTTTTTTTCTAAAATAACAAAAAAACTAAGACTAATATTCTATGTGTTAAGGAATTATGGACGAATTCCCCTTAAAATTATTTAGGATACAATCCAAATTCTCTTGAATATTCTGATCAAGAAAAATACACAAAGAACAATGGTAACAAGTATTCTCCGGTAAGCTTGGATCAAAGGCATTTTCCGTTTCGAATGTATTCAGTTTACCTGTAATCAGGAAATATGAAATACATTCACGTAAGAAGCTCTTTGCGGCATGTTTCTGCAGAATACCATTAATAAACAATTGCTTTTAAATAGTACGGTTTCAGACAAGAGCAGGATTCGTAGGTCATAAGATTGAATCTACCTAGTTCTGAATTGTTCAGAATCCATGCTTACGTAGGTATATATACTGCTTGTTTAAAATAGTAGTAACCTTTTAATGACCTCCGTAGCCGAGAGGAGAGCATACCGGACGTAGTGTCATTATCTGAGGTCCCGGGTTCGATTCCCGGTCGGTCAATGTAGAAACGATTCCTTGTCTCGGGTCTGGGTGTCGTGGTACCGTCGTTGTTTCTGATTTCTGTAACACAAGTGCTTATGCTACTTATCATAGGATCAGAGCAATGTATGTGATGTTGTCAAATATTTATTATTATTTATTTGTCGAATCACAAGCATAATAAGTTAAGGACATGTTAGATAGATAGATAGATACTCTTTATTACACACTATACAAGTAAATTACCCATGATTTTTACAGAAAAACGTACAATTTAGGCGGTCTTATCGCTAATAGCAATCTCTTCCAGACAACCTTCAGGTAGAGGACAACCAATAAAGAGAGGGGAAGGTAGTGCAGAGTTCTTATAATTCTTAAATTTACCTGCTACAAATAGGATTGCAAATTTTATAGCATAGACGTATACACAGAAATACATAAAACATAACAATAATATATACATACATACACTAAACATACTTAATACTACTTGATAGAGGAAATGTCGAGACCAACAGTGACCAGTAATATTCTAAGATATGAAGGCAGTTTGTTTTAAAAAGAGAGAAAGTGTGCTTTAAGCCGATTTTTTAAAATATATGTATATATGTTATAAGTTAATTAACCACCTTGGTAGGCAAGAATAACAGCTACCCTCTACGCTAGTAACAAACTGTTGCGGCAGAGTAGTCATCGCGTGGTCCACTAACCAATAAAACGGGTCTCTATAATGTCAAAATACTAAGGTATACTATTGAGACTGATTGCTAGAGATTTTAGGGTTCCGTAGCCAAGTGGCAAAAAACGGAACCCTTATGGATTCGTCATGTGTCTGTCTGTCTGTCCGTCCGTATGTCACAGCCACTTTTTTTCCGAAACAATAAGAACTATACTGTTGAAACTTGGTAAGTAGATGTATTCTGTGAACTGCATTAAGATTTTCACACAAAAATAGAAAAAAAACAATAAAATTTGGGGGTTCCCCATACTTAGAACTGAAACAAAATTTCTATTAAATAAAATACTGGATCACATGGTTTTATTTTAACAAACAGACAGACGGACAGTAAAGTATTAGTAATAGAACCCTAAAAACAAGGCTTAATGTGAGGAAACCAGCACTACATATAGATAAATAGACCGTATCGATGAGTAGACATACCTAATATGCAAAACTGTTTTATTGCTGACCAGCCGGTTGATGTTTAACGGAATAACTCGCAATGTGTAGCCAGCCATGACATCACAAATTCCATGATACATAATTCGATTTCACTCGATATTCTTGTCGCACTATATAACGTCTGAGGGGCGGGTAAAATGGGGGAAAAACGGCCCAAATCGAAAACAAGATGAATGTATAAAAACGGCGGGGATGCTGGGCAATATTAGACCGTGAAAGTGTTTCACGGAAACTGCCGAGCGCAAATGAAAAAAAAGTAGGCCCGAGATTCCCCACTCCATCGGACATGATTACGTGCTTCGGAGTTTTAACAAGAGGAGAAAGGGGGAGTATCGTTTGAATCGCGATCGAATTGTGTCCGAAATGACTAACGATTTCCATTGTTTGCTCTTTAAGGAAAAACAAAAAGAAAACCGCTTCTTTCTACGTGACTTCACAACAGCAAAGGCATTTTATTATTATTTTTCTCTGTAAATTACTTCATCTGTTAGATTTAAACTTTTTTCCCCTAAATATCTACCGTTAGGTACAAACCTGCTTAGCAATGATGCCTTTATGTATTTAAATTAAATATCAAAAGCCTTCAAAGTGCACCATTCTTAACAGTTAAAACTATCTTCACCACTAAACTACTTGTAACTATAAAGCTTAAGTTTCGTTAATCGTTTTATAATGACGCCCTCTACTTCATAATTACCACACTTTAGTACACTCGCCAGCTTAGTACGCCACGCTTTGAGCTTTAAGCTCGAAGCAGATGAAATACCTTTTTTTTTAAACCGCAGACTTATTAATATACCCAGGCAAAAGTCATGATAATACGGCATACAGAACTGAGATATTAAAATGCAGTGAAATATACTTTTGATGCTGCATACGAAATAAAAATGGAATTATTTTTTCAATGAAAAAGAATAACAGGTGA
The DNA here is from genome assembly GCA_963576865.1 of Anania hortulata. Classification (NCBI taxonomy): domain Eukaryota; kingdom Metazoa; phylum Arthropoda; class Insecta; order Lepidoptera; family Crambidae; genus Anania; species Anania hortulata. The sequence continues at coordinate 3,926,239 of OY756389.1, read as the reverse complement.
TACTAAACAGTTTTCTTACTCCATTCGTTGCGGGTTGTTGTCCCAAGACAGCCATAATTAGTCTCAACAAATTTTTCATCATTCAGATTTGCATTAAACCAACATCTTGTAGCTGAAAATGTAGTTACCTGTGTCATATACTCACTACATTTTAAATGACGTTTTCTGTAAAGACTGCTGATACAATCTATTTGTATAAACTGGAATCAAAGTAATACGAAAACTATTAAAATGTAATTAAAATACATTTAATGTGATTCTACATTGCTTACAATACATAATGGATGGCGTTTTCAGCGGTCGAAAATAATTGGAAATGAGAATTCTCGCTGGACTATTTTATAAAGTTTTGATCTTATTTTTTGTACCCGAAATAGGAGATTATTACCCTTGTCTCCACCCAAAATATCGTATATTTAAGTCTCATTAGGTACAAGATAGGCAAAAGGAAATGAAAACGTGAACGAAGCAAGCGCAAAATTGTAAGAAAAATTGCGATATCGTGATTTTGTCTGGAAATATCGTCTATTTGAGTCAAAATTTACAAGACAAAGTAAAGAAAATAAGAACCTTCCCATTCTTATTATCTTATCCTCCTGCACGGTGGACTGACGAGTTAGGCAAGTTCACGCACTGAAGCTGCTGAATACAAGCGGCCCAGAGCCGCTTGCTGTGGCGTTCTATATGTATATGTCTAGCAGTGAATTTCCAAGATAAAAGTAACAAAACGCGACTAAAACCGATTTGAAGAAGCATCACTTTTAGGACTTATTTCGTAACGTCATCACAGGGAGAAAACAATTTGAGTGGGACTTTGTTTACCAGAATTCAGTGTGATAAAGAAAATAAAGATTCGGTTACTTTAATTAATTAGGTACTATGATATTCCCTTAACGACGCCTCACGCAGGATTCTAATGGTGATTTTATCTTCTACAGTAGATGTTAAAGGTTTTGTTCATGTAACTCGGCTCCACTGCCTTACATAATATTCCCAACATTAGGTTTTTTTATTTCAAAGAACGTCTGAATTATGGATCAGTCTGCAACCGCGTGGGAGTCTAACGAATTTGAGCCAAATGCTCCTTGGATTTCAAAGGAAATTTGAGAAAAGTATTCAATGTATTTTTCTTTTTTGAATAATATATTCGCAGTTATTCTTTGTGTTAATATTTTTGACAGTAAGTATTCGACTTCTAAACAATTCCATCATTTTAAAGATTTGAGTATTATTAATCGACAAAAATTTAAGGAAAGTTCTGTTACCTGACAAGCTTTAGAAGAAACAACAAATTGATTAAAATCTATTTAATACACAAAGTACTGTTAAAAAATAGAAGTGAAGCTACATAATGTCGACCTATTAAGGGCTAGCGCACATCGATGAATTTGTCACCGTGACTATTTCGTCACTCATATAAAATCCTTGGATACGTTAGAGATGCGCGCACGTTACCTATGACGTGGCAATTGAGTGATCTCCAAATACTTTATATGGTTGTCGAAACAGTCAGCGAAACACAAGTCACAGAGATTTCCAAAACAAAAAAATATATTTGAGTTTATTATTGTGTCGGTGACACGAAGTAATTACTTGTTCAGTGTATTTTGGAGCGGACGACACGAAATTCGTCAACCGACACGATCGTGAAAATTAAATGCTCTAAGTATAAACATTATTAAAGATATAATAGGATTGTTTATTATATTTTAATGACGTATCGCCATGATAATTAATGGGTATTAATTCAACATTCAATTCATTTTTTCTCAATTATAGTTCTCGCATTATATTGTATGTATACACAAAATACTTCAAGTAGTACTCGTATAAGATAATTTACGCACAGATAAATACAAAAACACGTTTCATTTGATCTTTTTTTTGCAGGTAAAATATTGACTATCCAAAAATAAGACTTCCATCGCAGCTTGTGTATCTGAATGTATTTCCCGCGACACCTCATTAAGCACGCTTCCCGCTGTCTCTCGGCGGCGGGTCGCGGACATGGAGGTAATTACAACTTTGCCTATATTCGTGATCACAACAGCAGAAATGATGCGACCATTTGCATGACCTTTTCTGCCATGACTGCCGTAATTACAGATGTGAAGTGAAGGATACATAGACATAAGTAATTAATTGGAGGGACAAAAACAATTTATTTATTAGAATAAGCATTTTAGGATATGGTTACGTAGTGTTTTGGTATTCGATAGAACAAACAAGTATTTAATGTTGTTAAAAACATGACAAACGATTTGGTTATTACGAAAGTCAAAATTGAGCAGTATCTACTTTTGCAATTTTTACTGTTTTTGTTAAATGCGTCAAACTATAAAACACGGTTTTGAGCTCTTTTCCATAGTTAAAATTGAGATCTTCGATTGTGGAAACAATTTATTTATTATTTATTAAAATTAAATTTTGAACTACATCTTGAGAGATTTTTCAAACAATAACATTTTTAAAACCAATTTTCGGTTGTCTAGCTCAGTAGGGACATATTTATATCAAAGGTTGGGACACAGATTGGGAGAAGTCTATGTCTACCATGCATCAGACTACAAGTAGACTACAATAAGCTGATTTGATAAATTTTTAGCACACCAAAGAAGAACGATGACAGAAGACACCACGGACAAAAGGTAATGAAAAAACTTTTATCGTAGCTAGGCTATATTTTCACATCTCATTAGGTAGAGCACTCCTCCTATTGTCTCCCAGTCGCGGCCACATAATTAAAACCTCGCCTCTGTTCAACATCACACAACAGCAGTAATGATGTGGACCGAATAATGTGGCACGCTCATTTAAATTTTACGGACCTCTGAATATTGGTCATATTAAAACACAGAGTATGCCATGGACACGCGAAGAAAAATATTAAAATTGCAAACGAAATATACACATAGTTACGCTTCAACAATCTAATAAAGAAAAAGCTCAGGTACCAATTAAAGCGTATTTACCTGTATTTACAGATCTGGTCAGCATTATCTTCCATCTTACAACTCCACTCCTCCGGCGCAGTTTTCTCGCGCCTCCTCCTCTGGGCTCTTCCGAACTGTTCCGACTTTTCCCGAAGTGAGCCCGAGTGAAAATCCGGATACAATTAGCTAACACTTGTGTGTAAGATTGTACTTTACTATTTGGTTTCCATCCTTTTTATGTGTTACTCCTAAGAAAATAGTAATATATGGTTTTGAGTATTACAAAAGTCTTTAAGTGTTGACAAGCTTTGATTAAGTATTGATGGTAGTGTTTAATTTACCCCAACGTCCCCCTCAAACTGAAACCCGTAATGTACTAACGCGTAATTACTGATTAGCTAGATAAATCTATCCTTTTTATACATATATAAAAGTGAATCTCTATTTCCCTTGGTCACGCCATAACTTGAGAACGACTTCACCAATTTCATCCATTTTTTTTAAAGTTTTCTAACACTGATAAATTAATGTTCTTACAGAAAAAAAAGTAGCGCAGAGAATCCTTTATGAATAAACTGAAAACCAAGCCAACGTAGTCGCGGGCGGCAACAGCTAGTTTACGATAAAAATGTACCTATTTAACTGATTAGATCCCTATTCTTTGCTCAATTCGGTAGGAAGGTATACCGGGTTATTTTGAAAACATCTACAAACCCTTAAGCGCTAATTCTGGTGCTCAAATACAACAACATTTTCAATGGGACCAACATCGAAATCGCAACAAAAAATTCACTTCCCCATACTAAGCCGACCCACCAGCGGACATCTTTGTAAGAAGCAATGTTTTTTTTTTAGATTATTTGTTGCTCCCATAGAGAAAGTTGTTCTATTTGCCAATTAGCCCCTAGGAGGTTATTGATATTTTATAAATAACCCTGTGTAGAGTTAAAGATAAAAACAAGTATTTGTTGAAGCAAATCAAGCAATTTATTTGTTAGATTATTGAAACTTCTTACTTAAATTCCACGAAATGGTTATCTGGTACAGCGCAGGCGACAGTAGGTAATAGAAGTGTACCTAATCTAGGTTAACGGTTTCCACAAATAACACTTTCAATTGACCTGGATAGCACAAACTATACTTAAATACTTTTATATTTTAGTTTAAATAACTATAAAAATACTTTTATATGTGTGTATAGTTCGTTAAGTCAATTAAATCATTCAGTCAATTTTAAGAACATGCAAAAAGTGAAAAAAATTACTTTATTGCTTTTTTCTAAATGTTATGATTCAATAATAATTACATAATGATAATTAGATAAAGTTTTATTAGTTTTATAGAACATAGCGGCCTCTTATTTTCGATTTATCATTTAAATATCCACTTATCAGCTAATAATTCAAATTGAAATGCTTTTATTGCCAATTAAGTATACAACTGAGGTTTTAAAAATACATAATGTGACTTATATACCTACTTAATTACCCTATTCAGGTGCTGCAATTTTCTTATTCTAAAATTATTCATGTAATAATTCATACCTAATTTTAACCACATAACTGTAAATTGTTGTAATAGGCCTCTTAAATCTGTGGGTAACATTATCTTTCTTTTTTACCTAGTTTGCCCTTACTCTCATTATTATTATATGTGCTAACATTTATTGGATATTTATACTTTTCCTATTCCGTAACGCAATAAGCTTTAATAAATACTGTATCCCAAAGCAAATGAAGATATAAGATGTTTATTTTCCCAATCATATCGGCTTCAATTCGTTTAATCACACACTGACAGTGTTAGTACTGCGTGGGAGATATCAATCGGCTTGTAATCCTGGTTTAAAGCCTCCACAAACAACCCCTCTGATTTTGCTAGCCTTTCGAACTGTTTTCATTTCATTATTAAGTTTATTCTTTTCATAACCATAGGCTGCGTAATCTAAATATTGGTTGGAAGGTTGTTTAATCATGCGAAGAGATGAGCCCTGTAGTACCTACATTATGATTATGAGTTACCAAAATCAATGTTTGCGAACGATGTGGCTTTTAATGAGTTTTGCAGTTGGAAATGATTTGCATTATTAATTAATGTTTTGTAACAAGTCGGCGACCGTCTGTAGTGGTTCGCGCTCTGGACTATAAAGCTAACGGTTGCGGGTTCGATTCCCGCAAGAGGCAAATGTTTGTGTGATGAGAACGAGCATTTGTACCTAAGTCATGGATGTTTATAAATGTATTTAAGTATGTTTATCCGTTATCTGTATTGCGACTAGTTGCCATAGTACAAGATTTACTTCGTCTTGGGACTAGCTTATTAGTGTGTTTGTGGAAACAATTTATTTAATTTATTTAGGTATTATACAATAACGTCATGTGCCCACACATAACTGTAATTTATTTGTATATGCCTAATAGTTGCTTAAGATAATAATTGTATTGTGTGTGTTTCATTAAAAAAAACTTGATTATTTTCTTTGGTATCCATACAATACATACCTATTAATATCAACGCTTCTGTAAATGATGAAATACATTATACATTTAGCCCAGCCTCCTCGATTTAATTATTAAAAAGATACGGCTTAGATAGATACACTACTTGTCCATGTTTGTAGAATGATTGTGGGCTGTGGTTTTTATTTTATTTACCTTGACAACAATCGAAGTAAGTTATACCTATCAAATTATAATAAAATAAAAAAACAACGAACCCAGTTACCACAAAATTTACGCTGTACAAAATAAATGCGTCAACAAATCTTTGTAACTACGAACCCTTCCCTAGGCACTCAAATTCGCTAACAATTTTTTGTCCCAACGCGCGAGTTTACCATAATATAGATAGGTGCGGTAGTACTTACCTATAGTAAATACATTTTGCAACTACACTACTTAATTCGTTCTCTGTCAGTCCCTTTATACTAGGGTTGGTTAGAAGAAATACACTATATCTCGTTTATACCTAAATCTTGATATGATATGGTTATCAGAGAATTATTTCAGCAGTTGACGCTTGCAGTCATCCTGGGAACACTGTCAAGAATCACGTTTTGAATTGTTGCTATGTTCTTTAAAATAAATCATTTATCATTATCACTGACCATTTTTTGCCAAGCTATTAGTAATTGTAGAAAAAGGCAGATTGACAATAAAAGCATGGCGTCAAACAAACACATCATACGAATACCACGCACACGCATGTAATTGTAATAGGTTGAAAGTGATACGAGTTCATTTAGAACAAAACGACAACATCTCTTGACGATGCCACGTGAATTGGCGAAACTTGTCGATCTTTTTTTATGTCGGTGTTGGGTACACAATTGCATTTATCCATGTTCGCAATAGGTAGTTCGCATGGAATTTTTTGGTTGCTGACAGTGAATTTGCTGGCACTTGTCACATGGATAGGTAGAATTGGGATATTAGATGCCGACGTCATCCATCGTGAATCATTGGCAAAATAGTTAAACACTTTATTTTACTCTAATATGTTCAGATTACCAAGTTATGATATCATATCAATGTCAATCTAGTAAAAATGTATGAAAACATTGAATTTTTGTGTTCAAACTTTGGTGCTCTAAATAAATAATGAGGCGGACAAGTTTTGACATTTGTCATAATTCGCATTATTTCTTCTTGGCTAAATAAATTTTGACTAAAAAATTTTGATGTCTGTTCATATTACAATTAAATACGCAATGCCTACTTTTCACGCTGACATGCTCTGTGTAAGTGACCCTCCTGTAACCGCCTATATTATAACAGTTTACTATTCAGTTCTCGTCCGACACACACTATCAGCCGCCGGCTCCCCTGGGCCTCGGAAAACCCCCTGCTAACTAACGCGAATAAGGATAACTTAGTTGAGCAGGGGAATGTCGACGGCGTTGGATTAGGATAGATATAGTAGGGCTGGGTTATTTTATTTACTGCAGTTTACCAGGGTAATAATATCGCTAGGATAAATTGCGATATTGTAATGTAGGGTAAGGTCAACTTACTTGCGGTAACGTTTGTTGTTTTCACTGTATTTAAGCGTTAAGCTTGTAGGTAAGTAATTTAAAAAATGCACAACGTTGTCAACAAACTCTTAGCTCAAACTCAAGTCTCTAAGAGACAAGTTTTTACCTAGTTTGGAGACTACCAGTAAATGTAAGTTGTGAAACTCTTTCCTGTTTTTTACCAGCTGGCCTAGTGGTCAGCGCTCCGAAATGTGATGTGGGAAAATGTTTGTGTGATGAGCATGAGCAGTTGTACCTGAGTCATGGATGTTTAAAAATGTATTGAAGTATGTTTATTCGATGTCTAGTCGTCGCAGTGGACCTACTTTGCTTATTAAAGAAAAAAAAAAAATTTATTTAGTTGTGGCTTAGGGTTAGATAATTGGTGTTATTGTAGGTACAATTTATTAACTATTTGACGACCTCCGTAGCCGTGAGGCGAGCATACTGGACTTGGTGTCGCTATCTCTGAGGTCCCGGGTTCGATTCCCGGTCGGGTCAATGTAGAAAAATAACTTTTCTATATTGTCTCGGGTCTGGGTGTTGTGGTACCGTCGTTGTTTCTTATTTCTGTAACACAAGTGCTTCAGCTACTTATCATAGGATCAGAGCAATGTATGTGATGTTGTCCAATATTTATTTATTAATTTATTTATTTTATTATTTATTTATTTTATTATTCTATAACCCAAACACGAGGCGCTCGCTTTAGGAGTAATTACCACAGCAGTAACCCACATCGCGGTTGAGAGTGGGTGGGGTGACCATCCCGAACAATTTCATGACATTTATATCACAAGTAGGTACCTCTTGGTTTTGGAATGCACGTCAAAACTTGGCCCCGGCTAATGTCGCTTTATATTAGTCGATATAAGCCTAGTCAGAATCCTAAGCGCGGCTTGATTAACTTTGACAGTAAGGTTAGTCGGTTGCCTTACAGCAATCCTCAACCAATCCGCACTGGGCCAGTATGATGGAGTATGCCAAACCCAAACCACCTCATAGTTGAAATGAGGTCTGTGCTCTTAGTCTGTGAGGCGTATAAAATATTCTTACTACTTTACTGTACCCAAATAACTAAGTAAAGCTACTTGAATACATATATCCAAGAAACCTTGCCCCACTTTAACACAGCTGCGTTTTTGTATAGTAACTTCAGGCATAAATCATGAAATTAGCAACCTGCAAAGATTGACAAGTGAACCTGGCAGAGTAACCCTCGCTCGCTGGCTGCGCGCCAACCGTCCCAGACCGGTCGATATGACCGTCGCCCGGCCACGACCCGGGGCATTTGTTACCTCGCCACCAGTAGGGTTGATAGGTTAAAATATAAAATTATATGCCAGTAATTTTCATCATAGATACGGACGGTTTATGTAAACGTAAACGTTTAGAAGTAGGTACCTTCCTATAGGACTACTACGAAAATGTTTGGGCGTTCTGACGTATAAGTTTAATAAATAAAAATAACCCTTTACTAATTGTGCCAAGCCTTTGACAAAAGAACTAGCTGGGTAAAACGACAACCGTTTTAAATATTTTATTTTATTTTTATTCAAGATGCATAACAGATTACAATCGTGATTTGTGAATAAGCTAAGCTAAGTTTATTATAACAACAAAATGCATCATTGCAACATGCATGCAATGCATGCATGCATTATGTTACAAATGATTAAGACAACAAATATATAGATATGAAGAAATGCCATTGGGCATTTTTGACCCGGTACCTCGAAGTTCGCGACCATTACTGTTTTTTTTTAATGGTTTGGGATTAACATTTCACGGAATGTTTTTATTTTGATCCCGATGCATGGGGGAAAAAGTCATGTGCTTCAACGCAAAACAGATATTTTTCCTAATTATTGATTTTGAATCATTACTACTTACTGTGATACGTTCTCTGGCGCTCGTAAGGCGCAATCCACATTTAGAGGCCCTCTCTTACACACAATAAGCTAAAATTCGGTTTTAATATGCACTGGTTTGCCACGGTCGATCATTCGGGAACGCTTTTAATGACGCGAGGGAAATTGCGGGGAACAAGATAGAAAAGCTCCTTAACATTTGTGTACCTTTTTATGAAGATAATGTGCATTTTTGTAACATTTTATACATTCAGAAGCATATGGATATCTATACGAAAATTGTTTTTTTTTTATATATCTATTAATTCTTGTTTTGCTAAAAAAAACTTTCCCATGCTTTTGAGGAATGCGACTTATCATACTCCGACTGTTTCGTTAGTGGTCGCTGGTGTGTCACAGGTCCGAACAAAATGCCCATTTACCTTTGTTCTTTTCAGATACTTAATAATTACATTATTCCAACTATTTATAAATTGTCAAAGTTAAGTAGATGGTATTTTAACTTGTTTGTTAGGTTTATATGTCCGGCCGAACGAAACATTTTTCTAGTAGAACTCCTAACATTAATTTGACTGTGAGTTTTGGTAAGCTGATGATTCGATGAGCTAAGGCTGGGCAGGTAAATAGGATAACTTTTTTTTGGGATAAAACGTATGTATGATTTAGAATTTTGTATGTTTGTTACTAAATTATGTAACGTCTGAACAGACGGAATTAGCTGAAATTTGCCTCGCCGAATGATCTAGCTTAAAAGATAAGATGGGAGTTGTTATTCCGTTTTCATATTCCTATGGGAAAATGATTAATTCTCGTTAGGCCTAATTCTAAAGTCTATGCAGACGAAATTGTTTAAAAATATGCGCCAGCACACCAATTGATACAGCCAAGAAGGTGGGAATTACCATCCTTGTGCTACGTGGCACCCACTAAACTATATTTTTGCTAGGGACGTCTCTAACTACAAGCGGAGCCGAGCCAATTTAGTGTAAAAGTAATTCAAGATGCTTATTCATAATTGATTGCTCGCCTCCCAGCCAAACAGACTCGGTTTATCACAGAAAAACTTACTTAATTCGTGCGTCTCTTTAAAAGGTTTTGCTTTCCCGGGACCAACAAAAGCATATTGTTCGTGTATCAATTTCTATTTTAATTTAGACATTAAGTATTTTTCCGTTGGGCTATGTCAGCAACTTTTGTTCTTTTACGAATCTCCTCATTCCTGATTCGATCTCGCAAAGAAACACCGAGTATAGCCCTTTCTATAACACGCTGTGCAACCTTGAGCTTTCTTATGAGGCCCATAGTGAGAGGCCACGTTTCAGTTCCATACGTCATCACTGGTAACACAAACTGGTTGTAGACTTTCGTCTTTAGGCACTGAGGTATTTTAGGCGCTGCCCAGCCGAGTTGGATTCGACGATTTACCTCCTTCTCAAAATTTGACCTACCCAACTGGATCACTTGTCCCAGGTAGACGTACTTATTTGTTAACAATTTCGAGAGTAGAGCTCCCAACTGATACTGGGTAGGGCGCAACATGGGCATTGGACATGATCTTTCGTTTGTCCATGTTCATCCGAAGGCCTACTTGTTGGGAAACTCGACTAAGGCCATCGAGCATTGTGCTGAGGTCTTCAAGCGATTCTGCCATGACCACGATATCGTCAGCAAACCGAAGCAGCAGCAGCTTTCTGCTACCTTTAACAGGTCGTCTGTCCACCTGTGGGTAGACGTCCAACGCTGCACTTGCCTATACGTGGCCTCCATTCTAGAACCTCTGCCCTACCGGCCGTCAGTTCTACGTGGTGTGCCCGGCCCTCTGCCACTTAAAAAAATCGAATCAGGAATGTGATGTTTCGTGGCAGCGTAGGCTAAACCTCTATTCCCTTTGTCTTTTCGTGTATAATTTATTTTTTGTAAAATGTTTCTGGAGAAGACAATAAATTTATTTTTATTTTTATTTAAAAAAAAGCGTAAGCGACTCTTGGAAAACTTGTGCTCATTCGATTCGTTTTGATGAGTCCCGCACCTTTAAAAGCGTGTTTAGTTGTTAGATTGTTAAAACAACTTATTTGTATACAATTTATGATTATAAAATTTAGTTATTGACAACCCTGTCGATGGGATGCTCGAGATAAACATATTATACTGTCCGATATTCGGAAACTGTCGGAATTTGCCCGAAGGTGAGAGATGATCTCGGCAAACATATTTATTGGTTTTTGTGTTACACCACCCGAATAACGAAAATATTCGTAATAAACCTTTATTCTCTGAAGTTATTTATCCCAAAATACTTTAATTAGGCTCAAAGTTAATCGTACAATAACGCGTCGTCAATACAAGTTCATAAAAAAATACATTTACTCATTTCTAACACCACTACGAGTAAATTTCCCGATTTATCATTCTAGCTCGTTTATCATCCAATATGAAATTATATTTAAAAAAGAAATAATTCTTTTTATGAAACATAAATCATGTGCAAAAGACAGGCAATACAATTGAAAATATAATATGGCAATACAAATACAGACGTTAATTCTATAGGTACCTTAATAGGGCTTCTATTTAGGTCCATACCTAAATAGGGCTTCTATTTAGGTATGGAATTAAAATTTGGTTATTACGACCCAAAGCCGAAAAAGGTATGTGCTAACAAATGCAAATAAACACTATAAATAAGATAATAATAATATATAATAATCACATCGACATATTCCATGAAAGAATGGCACACTTTCGATGCTTGTTAAAGAAGGCCGCCTGATTGGTTTTAGCTTAGGTTAGCTTAGCTAGTGAATAATACATCTATTTCTATCTAACTAATATTCTTGTATCCCTTTTTTTTGTTCCGCATTTTGTCTTTTCAACAATTACTTGTATTACCTAGCAGTGGAAACTTAGTGCTTTAGTACTATCCATAATTTTTAAGCCAAATGTAATATTGATAGCTGTTTGTTTCCTTAATAAAGAAAATAAAATAAAAAAATAAATAAATGTATAACTAGCTGTCCCGGCGAACTTCGTACCGCCTTTTCATTCGTTTTTTCTTTGTGAATTTTTTATTGTTTTTATTGTTATTCTGCTAATCGGGGCGTAGACAAATTCAACAAAACAAAAATCATAACAATCGGTCCAGCCGGTTTTGACTTGTTTTATATATACAAGGTCGCTTTTTATAAACGAGTGAAACTTTAACAGAAAATTTTTGTTTCTTTTAACAAAAATGATTCATTTATGTTTTTGTAATTGCTCTTTAAATTTTACCCGTTTATAAACGGCGACCTTATATAGATGAATTCAGAAATATCAACTTATCATTAAAAAATTATTATTAGAAAACGTTTTGTATGAAAACTAAAACATTACCTTTCTTTTGTGTAAAAAGAGGTAAAGTTGGTAGGTTTGGATGTAGGTGGTAGCGTCCAGAGCTACATATCCGATAAAAAAAATTCTTAGGCAAATGTTTAGAATAGACCTTCAGATTGGACAGAGGATTTATTGCGTTCATAAACGTTAAATATACTGATTACCTTTTTTAAGAGGCCGTGCACCTAACTTCAGTGCAAAACTGAAATAGTTCTATGCTTGTGTGCGTCTATGATGCGGGATAAAGCCTCAACAATGTTGATCCTTTACAAGATAATATTGATAATTTATTAGGTAGTGGACGTCCTAAAATGTATATTATTTTAAAAGAATACCTGAAAATTATTGTGTAGTGTTTAAATCTTATAATAGTTGTTCATGACGACAGAAAAATAAACGATATTTGAATGGAAATTTCTTAAATTATATGTTATTTCAGTAATTTTCTTTCTGCTATATTTTGTAAGAAAGTAAGAAAAGTATTCAACCCATGTGCAAATAGACCATATTTTCAATTAAATGTTAAAATCAAATTGTCTGGATAACTTGTAGTCTCTTGTGAACCGATGTTCAAATGTACCTTGAACGTCATTTTTCTGAAATAAGAGTAGTTCTTTTGGTGATTTACTTTTATTTTTGAAATGATATGAAAAATCTATTCCCGCTACATGCAAGAATAAGAACTAATCTTTTACAAACACGTGTTATTTTGTTTCAATTATCATTCACGTCTTTACAATCAGAGAACAAAATGTACGGAAATAAGACGATTTCTAGGACGGCCTCTTAACATGTCTAACAATACTCTCTCATGACTCTTAACAATCTCGACACCATAATCGGGGAAAATGAAATATCACTCACAGCAACCTCTTTAAATTTTATTGCATGAAAAAATAAAAATGAGAAAATTATCCCGCCACTGCCAGACGCACCCCAACCCAGCATAAATTTTATCAGACTGCCTCCGTTTTGGAGAATCTTGGTAGAATAATTCCGTCCCATTACCCATAAACATCCATTACATTTAGACGTTACAATTTAAAATTAAACAGGTACTTTACAGTGATGAATCCCTTTACCTGGTGCAATATACTGTTAGGGAAATGAACTTTCTGACAAGTATCTATCATGTTATTCTTTACGTACTATTGTAACACATTTTATTTCACAAACTCTATTTTTAATGTTTCGTACCTCAATAGGAAAAAAGGCAACCTTGTAGGATTTTTTTTTGTCTGTCGATCTTTCGAGCTGTCTGTCAACAAGAGCCTTTTTCCAGGCACGGGTCGAGGTATCCAAGTTGGAATTAACAGCAAATAATAAAATCTCCGATCCCTTGGTAGTATAAGAAATTCAAATTTCTAAGTTAACGCAATCAAACGACATTAAATATGAATGACTTGTCAAAAGCTATTTAAAGGGTAGGACTTTCCTTTATACTAGAATCATGAAATTTCGTAAGAAGTGTCTAAGGTCACGAAAAACAAGTAATAAAAAAGTAAATTGATAATATATTAGTGTACCGTACGCACTAATATAACTACAATCAATACAAACTATAGAACTGATCCTCTGCTGTTTTTTATACTTATTGAATAAATTCACAGTTACGATTTAGCAAACCCTTTATCACGGATGCCTGGACTCGTGTAGCCAAACCCAGGCATTGTACGAAATCAATGATAACTATCGAAGCAAACAAAAGGTCGTCCCACGTCAATCCCCTACCATGTAGAAATATAGGTATCTAATGTCGATCTTGTATGGATTAGGACGGATGGAATACAATAGTAAAAAACAACCAAAACATCGGCAAATCGCTAGATCATATACTTACTCGTACATATTTACTTTGAATTTCCTCTCTACCGTCACAATACGATTGCCCGCACTCATTAAATTATTAATAAATCTTCTAACTTTACGTCTTCAAGAATCTATATGAATAAAAAGATAGGTTATATTTTATTCTAGACGTGTTCTATATGCAAAACAGATGCAAAAAGTATTTATGCATTACCTACCTTACAAGTCGGCGCGTCTGAAATAAATTCAGTACGAACAGAATAGTGTAGCTTGATAAAGAAGTTACTCGCATGTGGACTGTCATGTGTTGCATTGTAGTAAAAAACAATGCAAATAGAAGGAAAACTGAATGTATAGTAGCGAGGACACGAAGTTACGGATAATTTTATAACTATTGCAAACACGTAGGAAAAGCTAAGAATTGTTCGTGAAAAAACTTCATTCAGAGAACACCATTTTAGGTCGTTGGCACACGTCGCAAAACTGTAAAAGTTTAGAAATGCCTTAAAATATTGAAAGAAAACATCTCACTTTTTAATACTCTGATTGGCAAACTAAAGATTATTTAACTAATTATGTTTTCCGTTATCTAGTCGCCATAGTACAAGCTTTGCTTAGTTCGGGGCTAGATAATTGGTGTAATTGTGGAAACAATAAAAAATGGCAATAATTTATAATATTGCAACCAAGAAGGGTCCAGCAACTGGTAGAAATGGAGATTAGGCAGAGAAAATTTCACCTGTAAACTAACTTAAATATGTAGATGTGGTTACGCGTAGTAACAATCTCGTAGCAACCTAACTTATAGGTTGGGTTACGCATAGTAACAATCTCGTAGCAACCTAACTTATAGGTTATGTTACGCATAGTAACAAACTCGTAGCAACCTAACTTATGTGGCAGGTGGTAGTACAGGGCCACAGGTTACAGGGCCTGTTGCATTTTGGTCAAAGAGCTAAGAAGAAGGATTGTTCTTTTGTTTCGTTTTGCATTACTAAGTGAAAAAAATAGTTAGGCCATATGCTGGTGTCGAGCGGACCACGCCACGTGTCTCGTAGTCCTGGGTAGCGAATTTTGACGCGCCACGAAGGAATATGCTACTTGTTCCCGCTGCATTAGGCTTTATTTGCACTTTAGTAACACGCTTTTCTTAAAAGATGCTTAAAAGGCAATTATTCAAGAGCAGTGAGCAGCCACAACTGATCGCACTTAGTCGTTAAGAAGCTAGTAACGCAATAGATACCTATGGCTCATTTAATTTGGGGCCGCGAATCTGATCTGTAATTATTTATCAGACTCTGGAAGTCAAATGCTTGGCATAAAACGCTCAAGCGAGCGGTTTTGGGCCGTTTGGACCTTCAACCTTGACTTGGTCTTTAGTCTATTGTAGGACTACCAACTGTAGGACAGAGACAACAAAAAAAAATTGTTACGACTTCTTTTTAGCTACCAAGAAGTAACGTATTATGTAGGTATGTATTCCCATTCAAAATCTATGGGAATATTGCATTTTGATAGATCATAAACCTACTAGACTAGTTAGAAGTAGCAGGTCCAGATACAAATTTTCATCAAACGAGCACTTGCCCCTTGCAGGATCCAAACCCGTAACTGCTTGATTTTGTGGTTGGAAGCGCGAACCATACTAGGCTAAGGCAGTCGTCAAACGTTTTTTTAGAATTGTAACTAAAAAATGGAAACATTTTAACTTCAGTTGCGTCTGTATAACAGCAAAATCACATTTTATATGTGGTTTTACCTTTGGAAATGTGTAAAAGAGCTAAATTAGAACACTCCATGCGAAAACATTTAAAAAGGTAGGACCACAAACAGAAGTACTCTCGAAGACTGAAAACACTTTTAGGGCTGAATTAGCTTTCGCCTTTTTAAATACGTAAGTATATTTTATCCTATTAAAATGTTTATTATTATCTTTAACAAATCTAAATGAATAAACATAAATTATAAAATTAAGAGGCGAGCATATCGGACTTGTTGTCACTATCTCTGAGGTCTCGGGTTCGATTCCTGGTCTACTGGAATAACTTTCTCTATTCTCTTTTCTATATTGGGTCTGGGTGTTGTGATACCGTCGTTGTTTCTGTAACAAAAGTGCTTTGGCTACTTACCATAGGATCAGAGTAATATAGTGATGATGTCTTTATAAATTTATATTTGTCCTCTATGCGTTGCTAAACGATTGATCATTTGTGATAACACTTTAGTAGGGTCTTCTGAGGATGCCAGAGAGGTTTCTGAACAGCTAGTAATTCATAAAATGAGCCCTCATACAAAAACCCTAGCTATTTGCTCGATGGTACAAACGGCAAAACATATAAGTGTCAAACTTTGTGTAAGTAAAGTGCAATCTTAAAATAAAAACCAGCCAAGTGTGATTCGGGCGGTGGTAAAAAAACTAAGAGTGCGAGAGTATACTAATGTTTTTTGGTTTTCTAAAAAAAATACGTAACTGTAAGTCGCCATTTTATTTTCCCCCGTCATTATGTCAGTTTCAAAAATGAAAGTATTTCCTCAAGCCCGGAGCTAAAGCGACTGTCTGAAAATACGTACGGAGCCATCCATCTTGCTAACTACCCCTCAGGCTGTCGCGATGTCGAGTAATACACAGACGTTTCTCACATAAAACTCTATTTTCAGCCGAGAGATATTTTTTGATACATCCTTTTGTATTTCCCCCAAAAAATGGCTGATGATAATGTAATTTTGATCATATTATTTGGACTAATATCCTGATTTTTTTTGCAGTATTTTCAATTCATAAGATAATTCAATGAATTATGTACCTACATATTTAAAAAGTTTTCTTTGCGTTTTGAGTATTTCTGCCATTGTTGTTACTGATTCAATTTCTTACAAAATCTATGCTAAAAAGTAGGATATTCCTTGAAAACGTCCAACAAAAAACTACAAATTTATAATTTTCTAGTTTCCTACGAGTTCTAGCAAGTGACTTTGAGGAATGTTGAAAACTTTTTATCTGTAATACTCCGTTTACTTATTTTCTTCTAGTAATAAAATTCACATTTTCTGTATTAACTTTTCTTTCACTGAATTACTTAGTTATCATATTTCCGTTTCGTTTGCAGCGAGTGCTTTAAGAACGCCTTGGCCTGGCTTAATAATAATCATTTAAAAACGAGAATTCCTTTCACAAAATTCAGTACACATGAATCATCTACGTATGCTCTTGTTTTTTTAAGTCTAATTTCGTGCTAATACGTAACGGTCTAAAGTTTTGTAAATGTTTTCGCATAAATGCTACCTACACATGGGCCGAGCATGCCAACAGTTAGGCAAAAACTCGGAACAAACATGTTTATATAAGACAACTTTCTGTTTACAAATTATTTGTAATAGTCTATACCATAGGCGGCCAAGAACGGTTCATAATTACCAACCCAAATACCTAAGTGAGAACCACGAACGAGGCATCGCCTCTCGATGACGCTTCAACACCCTCTTAATATCAAATGTAAGTAATAATGGCGAACGAGACATGAATAACTAATTCATTCCCTAAAGATGTTACATGGTGTTGGAAATCCCAGATAATGCGTTATTATATCACGATGTGCGCCATAAAGAAAATGGGAACGATTTATGTAGGAATACGTACTTATGTACGAGTATTATGTCGAATGAAGCAATAGAATCTAACGCGTATAAAGCAGATGGGTCTTTGTCTAATTTTATAGAGCTTGGCAAAATAATATTGTCTTATACTACAAGTACCTACAGGAAAAAACGATACATTATTAAGTTTTGTTATTAAACTGCGAGACTCGATTCCTGAACTATTCACAATATTTACCTGTAAATTTGTACGGACCCTGGGTGGCCGAGTCCGACTCGCACTTGACCGGTTTTTTACATGATTGCTGCTGGTAATTAGTATATGGAAGTAACATATTTTTTTGGGACTTCAATATTGGTCCGATAGGTATATGTATTGAAGTTGTTGTATATAGAAGCAGTAGAATCCCTAAATCAAGGCTGTCTTGACCGCCCACCATTTTACACACTGTCCAACAAGCTTGGTTAGAAAATGGCTCTCTATAGAAATGTATCCCTCTAGAAGGGAGTTTCCTAAAAAAATATGCCATAGACAAAATCTTTACGAGAGAACAAACTAATAAGTATACATACTCGTAGAAAAAGTTTTCCGTCTCAAGAGTTTATGAATACTCGAAGTGACATCTAAATTTCATCAATCACTCCACTGTCACTACGGCGCGCTCCTTCAGAAGTTCCAGTAACTGCCTAACCTTTGTAAGCGAACACAACTTGAAATTTTATTCCAATGTCAGAATAATCCAGGGCCGTATTTCAGTGACCTTGCGAAGAGATTTGGGGGGCCGCGGTCTAACTGACAGCTAAGCGGGGGTAGATGTTCACGGGCCAGTGGGCACCAGGTGTTAGGGTACCGTCTGTCCCTAGAGAAATTAGTTATTCATTAACGATTTTGCTGCGGTTTTATACTATTTTGGAATAAACTAGTATGTACAAGCATTGGTTAATCTTATCTGATCGTAAAAAAAAAAAAAATTAAAAGAAAACTTACTAGTTTTCACATTATACGTACATGGGTAGCTTGTAATTTTCAATGTGTAAAAAACAGTGCGATCCAAATGCGGCTAAATCGAACATCATCTGAAAAAATACATTTCTCCTACAATGACTATTGTAGATCACAGCTGTTACGCTGACTAGACAATCCCAATCTAGAAATAAAACCCTTATAAGTGAATCCTTATTAGAAAACAACTAATAAAAATAAAATAAGTCGTATTTTTACAAATCTACAATTTAAAAGGCAGGTATTTGCTCCACAACTGGGAAAACACAGTAAAATGAAAGCCCGGGGATAAGTCATTAAGCCCAAGATGATATTTCTCGGAGCAGCTTGACCCTGTATAAATTATGCCACTAAGTAAAGCTGGAGTTGAGATTTCCATCCTAAGTAGAGGCAAGAGCTGCTAAAGATAGGATGAGTGTATTCGCAAAAAAAAGAGAATAACAAAAATCACACAAGTTCGTAACCTTATATCCAAAATGAACAACTCATGATCGGTGTATCGGAGATGACAATGTGTGTATGGTGTGTATCGGTGTGTATTTAAAATATAAATTCCCACAATCACACCAATTAATTATCTAGACCCTAACTAAGCAAAGCCTGTATTATGGCAACTAGATGATGGTTACATAAATACATTTATAAACATCTATGACTTAGGTAGAATGCTAGTGCTTATCACACAAACATTTTCCTCTTGCGTGATTTGAACCATCAACCGCCTGGCTTTGTAGTCCAAAACGCGAACCACTAGACCAGACGGTCGTCAATTTTAACAGACACTATGTAAAATAGTGCCAAAAAACGCACAACCAAAAAGTGTTGCTATAAAATTTTACTTAATATTACACTAATTAACAGTAAGTAAACTAAGGATAAATAACAGACAACAGCTCGCCAACCTACTACAAAAGGTAAAATTTTCACAATTGATATTGATCTCTACGTTGTCCTGCCGTGAAGTACATAGGTCTATAACATAGTAGGTTTTAGGGAGACATAAAAATCAAATACTAAAAGACAATATCTAAACAAATACCTAATATCGGTAATAAACGACAATAGAAGAATAAGTGCCGCTTATGAAAATAACAATGGAACTATTCCCATAATCATTAGGCGCTTTCGGAGATTACCAAATTAGACCATCATCAGTCTTTCTCTTTCCATTTACATAAACATCTGAGTTTGTACCTCTATAACGATTTATTGTATCCCATAATGCGAGTACGAAGGAATAAAAGACGCGGTAAAATTTGATTGAGCGACATAAAACAATGCCATTGCGAAATGCTTTCTCGAACAAGGGCGAATCTTGTTATATTATGTACTGACTTTATATAATATACGCATAGTATTAGGTAATGTATACAAAATTTGAAGTGTAATACTGGGTGAAATAGAAGAGCTGTAATGATTTATAGGAAATGTAATGTAAATATAGGTACTTCGCGCTCGGAATCTATGTGGGTAGGTACTTTATGCACCTTATCTATTTGACAGAACAGATAGCAAGTTGAAGTGGCAATAGGCTGACCATAACTGCGCAGAATCAGTAGCCGCTGTAGCAGACGAGATCTAATAACGAAGTGTATAGAGCCCAGTGGCGCGTTGGATAGACGACCTCATAGGCTGCTTGCGGTAGTTTGTTGACGAGGACAATGATCGAACAAGAATCGCGCTTAGGAGGCTGCCTACGTTCTGCAGTGAAAGGCAAAAAGCTAATAAATAAATTCTGGAACAATCAAAATTTAACTATCTAGACCTAAACTAAAAAAAAAACATCTATTCCTCGTATCAGCAATCTAGGATGACAAGAGAGAGGCGGCATGCAGGGAGAGATGAAAAAGACTGACAAGAGCAAAGCTCCTAAAGGATAATGATAAACTAAGCAGTTCTCGCGGCCACCCGCAGGATGGACAGACCTCAACATAAAATCTTCTACAAAGCGTTCCGTTGCCGAGTGTGCCCGCAGTGCCACGGATGAATAGAGTTGGAGAAGTGCAAAACCGCAACTTAGCAGACGATCCTTAGCCACGACCACTATGCCAGGAGTGTACGACTAAGGGCCGATTTTTCAAGAGCCAGATAACTTATAACTATATGCCAAATAAGTTTGACATGTTGACACTTTCGTATAAAAAATGTGTAAGGGCCGATTTTTCAAACGCCGGATAACTTTTATCCGACGAATAAAATTTTCATTTGGACAATTTTTCCATACGGAAACTGACAACATGTCAAACTTATTCGTCATATAAAAGTAATCTGGCTATTGAAAAACTGTCCCATAAAATGTAATTTTATTCGACGGATAAAAGTTATCTAGCGTTTGAAAAATCGGCTTTAAGAAGAAGACACTAAGCAGTGCTTCTACTATGGCGACTAGATAACGGATCGACCTTATTATGATATCCATGACTCAGGTACTACAAATGATTATCGCACAAACAATTGCCGAGCCGAATAAATGACGAGCCTTCACGACACTGCAAACTGACTAAAGATCCAGAACTGTAGATAATACAATATAATCTATACATATTTTATTTTAAGATCTGAAGAAGGTCAAATAGACGAAATCAAAAGCATAAAAGAAAATTCTAGACACGTTTGAGCTAACATTAATTCCCCACCGGTCCCCGGAATAAATTAGCATTATGAACCAACGCCTATTATTTAAATGGGGTAGGTAGACGATGAAACAGAAAGAAAACGGTACTTAATTTGGGAAGTTAAGATTCATTGTTTCAGATTTATTATTGTAGTAGTTACTATGCCAATGTTTGTAGGCAAAGAAGCCTAACTATGGCATGAAACAAGACCCATTTCTGCTGTATAAATTAGTCAACGAAATCGCATATTAAAAAAAAAGATACCCCATAAATTAACCGAGTAGGTATGTTTTGTTTTTGACGATCGGCCTGGCGTAGCACACGCGGTGATTCGCCTCAAACGAAAAAGGGTTAGATTCCAAGTTAGGGTCAATTTAGAAAACGTTTTTTCTAAATTCGTTCTTTCATTTAGCCATTGGTATAATTTGCTCTTTAACATGTGTGGACTAAGTGTCTTAAAATAGTTTGGTAATATTATCTATATATTTGTATTCACATAGTCAAGCAATTTTTGCCATATTTGCCTGTTATTGGCATTTCGCTATCTAATCTGTATGGGTTTCTTTTTAACCTATGATTTACATCACTTGCTTGTTTAAAATTGTTTCCATGTTTTTTACAAAAGTGCAGATTTCTAAGATGTAGAGGCTTGGCAATGTAAGAAGACCAAGACTCTTGAACAATGGTTCACAAGACATGTCAGAATTCCACAAATAGCTCTAATAATTTTATTATGTGCAATAAATACCCTATTGCACTATGTTGCAAGTATAAAGACTTGCATTTCAAGCTACTGTAAGGAAAATGCGAACATAGTTAATCGACCTACGTAGTACGTTACCAAGGATACATACATACGACGTAACAAGTGTGCTAATTAACGAACTGTGTTATGCAATAACTTGATCTTAAGTTTTACGCTATGCGAGCTAGGGGTATAACATATGTTTGACTAAAATGAACCTACTTTACCTACCTACACGAACGATGAATGCACCAATGACTTTAATAAATCATAATAGTAATTTATTCAGTATATAGGCCCTCTTTCGGGCACTTATACACGTCCCAAAAAGCCCTACCACCGCTATGGAGCTACATATCCGCTGGTGATAAGAAGAAACGGCGCAACAAACTCGGTCAACTTTGTCAGCCTTTTTTAAAGAAAATACAGTTACAAGACATATAAAGCATGTACTCTTGTCGTTTAAATAATCGTCTACTTTATATCCTTAATATCCTTTTCTGATAATGATTTTTTAATAATATTTTTTAATAATTATTATTAAGTAAATATAATATATATTTTGATCTCATGAACAGGTAGTTCAACAAGAACCTGTGGTACTTTATTGAAAAATTTAATACATTTCCCCAAGAATGAATTACCAAATTTGTGACTTTAATATCATTGCCAAGTTCCTATCGTCAATCTTTCTTTTATTGACGTTCAAAACTACGGTCCTAAATATGAGTGAAACTTAAGTAACTTTCAATTAGCGATTTAGTGTGAAACAAATTGATCTAACTTCGATCTAGCTTTGGAAAAACCGTCGATCACTTTTCTAAAGAATCCAGATTATTTCAAATTGCAATCTCCATTACCTACGTCCTATTAAATTATAATAGACTGTGGCTGACTATGCTAGATCTCTACCGAGCAGCTAGGATTGAATTCTGAGTCAGTGGGCCGTAAACCGATGTGCTATTGAATGGAAAACAGATCTGTCTGTGTGTTTAACGTAGGCAGAAGGCAGAGACAATTCGATAAACTCCGATTCTATACAACATAGTTACCACCTATAAACGTTCGAAATGATGTTCACACACAGACGCACACCTCAACAAGAGCCATAAGCGGTCGTCGCAGTGCCATCAGTCGCGGGTGCCGAGTACCGCCGACCTGAGACGAGTTGTCAGATGTCAGGGTGTGCGATTATCTCTTTCGAATGTTTACTAAACAAAAAATATTTCAATTTACAAAAATAAAAATTACTGACCCATTGCAGTGTAGGTATTTATGTCAACAAATAGGCAAATAGGCTTCGGTACTGCTTGTGATTATCTTTATACTGTAGTATAGTATTGTTCTTTGGCCTTTGTAAATAAAAAAAAGGAAAGAAAGCCTATAAAAGCCAACCAGGGCACAGGCCTCACCTAAACTATGAGGTGGTTTTGGGTCACACTCCACCCTTGTGTTGTAGTAAGGGCGACTAGACCTTACTGGGACATGGCAATCAAGCCGCCTTATGTCCTCTGACTAGGCTTCACGACTAGTATCTAACGATATTAGCCGGGACCAACTTTGAACGTGCCTTCCGAAGCACAGATGCTAATGATAAATGTCACTAAATATGGTCGGAATGGTCACCCATACACTCACAACCGCGGCGTAGGTAGCTTAGCTTTGGTAAGCACTACTAAACCGCTGCTACAAGAACCTAAGGCCTTTGCAAGTGACTGTTACGAATAGATTTACTCTAAATGAGTAATTTGAAGTAGGTAATTTGTTCCATACAAGCAGTCAATAAAGTCAATGGGACAGACGAAAGTGTGTCGCTTCTAGTCTCTTCATTCTTTTTCCTACCGCTTTTTAATCGGGGTATACCTACGCTTAATCATAAATCTAATACGGCAAGGTTACTTACTTATTGTCATCAGACCAGCGTAACTCTAGGACAGGGGGACTAGATCATTTTAGATAGTTGCTACACAACCTCTAAATGTGCCGATTTCCTCACGAGGTTTTTCTTCACTCGTGGTATAAATCGGTACATTAGATTTCGAAAATCTAGAGGTAGGTGCTGGGATGCGAACTACGAACGAACACACAGATGTGTGAGATATGTGAGGGAACTCCGACCACTAAGCTTGCTTGTATGGTCATTACCTAACCATCTGAATTATCATCAATCTTTGGAAGTCCCCTATTGGATAAATCTATCTATATATATAAAAATGAATCTCTATTTCCCTTGGTCATCGCATCACGCGTGAACGGGTGAAACTATTTCGCTAATTAATTAAAATGTTAAATGTTAGTGTTAATTATTGTCAGAAGGTTTTTTTTAAAGAAAAAATTAAGAAACTTGCGCAGAACATTATTTATACATAAACTGAACACTACGCGAACGAAGTCGCAGGCTACAGCTAGTAAAATATAAAACTCAAGAGATTGAAAAGAATAACTCACTTAATACATCTACCAAAATAAAAACTATGAATGGCTAACTGTTTTGAGATTCGATTGCATAAAGACTATTTAGTCTTAAAAGTACGTTTAGGGCCGATTTTTCAACCGCCAGATAACTTTTATCCGATGAATATTATTGAAGTTTTCACAATTTTCTATAAAAAAAACTGGCAATATCTCAAACTTATTCGTCATATAAAAGTTATCTGCCTATTGAAAAATCGGCTCCTAAAATAACAGTTATAGTTTTGACAATGAATATATTCTTTGTCATAGAAATAGGGCCTTCACTCTCGACGCCATTATTCAAGCCGAGTATTGAATTCTGACGCAAAATCAATCAATCAACCAAACATGAAAAAAAAATCATCACCAAAACATAAAACATTACGTTTTTCAGTAACAGCGAATACTATTCGGTGTTCTGATGTTAATTAACCATTACGTGACAAAATATGACGTAATGTCAATAGGTACCCTGTATAATTCGTCACGATAAGACGTTTAAATAGTAATAAAATCACGCTATATTAGTAAAAACGCGATCAAAAATACTGACTTAACACGCTTTATCGATTGAGCGAATTAGAAATCCAGTGAGTCTAATTTCTTCGATTTTTACAAAAAGTTTTTTCAAATTTGTAATTTCTATTGGAAAATTGTATTACTTTTGCAGCCGTGATTATATGTAAGTCATGGACACTTGAGTAAATAGCTTATTTTCTAAACCGACAGAATTGAGCAAAGCATTTTTACTGTGTGGTTAAAGAATACTCAATATTTAATTTAATACTAAAAAACATTGGCTCTAATTTATGTGCAGGGTCAATGTACCTACAATAAAATCAACTGTGATGAAATGATGCATAATTGCATAGCTACAAACCAAATCAATCTGATTGCGATCATATCACACCATATGCATTTACAGGTCTCTGCAACCATGTTCAGTATTGTTACAGTCGTGTGTAATGCCAGTAAAAGTAATTATGTAATCCGGACCACTCACGATTAGATCGGGCTTGTCAAGTGTGGGTGAAACACGCGGGCGCTACGCAGACGTGTGCTCGCGGCGGCGGCTGCGGCGCAACTGGCGATCGGACTAGACCGGGTGACGCTACTCCCCTCCCCTCCGTCCCGCGCCGCCGCAAAAAGGCAAGTTGGCGCCCAACGTGGTTTCAAACGTTAACACAGTATTTGTGGATTAGACCAATTACACGATGGTGGGAAGGTCTAATGGAAATTGCCGTTAGTGCCTGTCGTATTTTAATTGGGTTACGTGCGTGCGTAACCATTCAGTTTTTCATTTTACTTGTTCTGGTTTTTGAGCAGTTCTGTGATTGGTATAAATTGTTGTGTATACGCAATTTTGTTAGGAATTATAGAAATATACATTTAAAAATATAAATTTATATAGAGTGTAGCGTTAAGCTACTTATAATGCTATTCCTTGGTTTCATCTAGTCCACGTAAGGTTTATCAAGCCGTGTAAAATTTTTCGTTTAGCTTACGTATTCGGAACACGAGCAAGTGTTTGCGCCGCGTAAGCAGGTGAATCTCTCGAAAGGACCACGGATCCGCAAAGCATATTTATTTTGTCAAGTATATATGCCTTTAAAGGATCGCAAACCTGTTACAGTGAAAATTATCAATAGGGATGATGAGTAACTTTTTTTTCTTAGAATCAGGTAGATTATCAAAAATTATTGTACACATTTTTTTTCTTTCTTCACATAATCAAAATATTACAGGAATATATTGATTTGAAATGTCGCATGACGTCACGCCTAGGTACAATTTTTACTTAGAAGTGACGCCACGAGCCTCCACTCACGAATTTTGACGCGCTTTATCTTTGTTATTTTTTGTTTGATAGCCAAAAGATAAAATAAGGGTCCATAATTTTTTAATAATCTACCTGATAATAGAATTTCATTTTCATTACCCAGTCGTCATCCTAATTCTTTGCTATTAGATAATATAATGACAATTATCTCGAGGTCTAAAAGTAAAAGAATATATTTTTATTTTTATGATTTCTCAAATTACATGATTACATGGATTAGAAAGTTTGCGGCCTGGCTATTTAAACATATTTTTTCTGACGCCATTTTAACTGTCACTATTCAATTTATCAGCCCGCGAATTATCAATTAGTAATCCCGTTTAGGTAAGATTTCAACAATTTAAATACCTACGTGTGTAGAACAGATTGTCAACAATGGAGAAATTAGAATAATGTGCTGTTATTAAATATTTGTTTAAAAAAGATTAACACCAAAGAAGATTAATGATGACATGCAAACAACATTAGGCATTAAGTATTTTATTCTGTTTTCTGGACTTGGCCGCGAACTTTCCAATCCACCCTCGTTTGTACATTGTTGTATCGACTATGATCGATTTTTTAAACTGAATTACTACTACTAATAAAAATTATGTCAACTTACAATCTATTATGGGCTGATTTTTGAACAATCACATAAATTTTATCCAACGAATAAAATTGACGTTTTGACACATTTTCTATACGAAAACTGTCAACATGTAAAGTTTATTATTCATATAAAAGTTATCTGGCTATAGAAAAATCGGCCCATAAAATAAGAAATAAAAATCACAAAATCAATTAAAAATAATTTATTTACACATAAACGAAATTAAAGTCAAATAATAAAAACAGTATTTATCACAATCAGTTTCGTGCACACTCTACTCAGGTACTTCGTTTTTAAGATCTGTCCATCTTTAATTATTTATTGAAAATACAATAACTTCTTCAATAATACCGATAAATAACAAATTAAAATGATATTGTTGTAGGTACATAAATGCAAATAATATTATAGATTTATTAAATGTGGAATGAAATTAAAATTGTACTACAGGGTGTCACATAACGTTGCAAAAGTCATAGAACAATTTGTTTTTTATGATGAATAGAATATTAATTGGTTACAAGGTTATCCTTAAGTTACGGGACACCCTGTATATACAGGGTGTTAAGTTATAACACTTTTCGGTTTTATAGGGTCATCATAACCTAGAACCATATAAATAATATTTTTTGTTTTATTTCTTATTCACATAAAAAAATCTGAACTAAATTAAAACCAAGAAAAGTGTGAGAAAGCACTTTTAGATTTAGGCAGCAGTTACACTATACAAAATTGATGATCGTATAATACGAGTTAGTACTATCCTCGATGTAATAAAATATTAATATTTACTGCTGCTACACACATGGTCACTTTTGAGATTAAATCAGCAAAGAAACTAAAATAGACACAAATAAGGACGATTACAAGAAAAATATATTTTATTTGGAATAATACTATGTTAGTAAATGCGATTTTATTTTTATGCTTTTGTTAGTAAATGCCTAAATTAAAAAAATACTTTCACAATAATCTGTGTAAGTAGACAGAGACTTCAATTTATATTGGTTCTATGAAGAGTTTGCCTTTCATGCTGATCTAACATACCACATACTAAATAATAGTACACTTATGTTTATGACTATTTAAGTAATGTTTAATGAAAGACAAAACTCTGTAGTGTGGTCTCTGTGGAATGTGGTTCCTTATTAGGGGAAAACCCCAATAAAGAGATCAGACAAGTCAATGGCCGACATTATTGTACAAAAAACAAAATTGTTTGAAGTCTATCTGTCATCGACAGCGGGATAGCCTTGGTCAGTGTCTGGTGACGTATTAATCATCAATATATAAACAAAAATATATTTTAATATAAATACTCTTCACAATGACTTTACCCAGTATAAAAAAGTGGTAAAAGTTATAACTTCTATAATATAAGCATTATTGTAGATATGTACTTAGTTTTACACACAACACCGGGGTTTTTTCTTGGCGTAAGAGTGCGAGAGATAGCACTAGTCGTATAGCGTCATCTCTTTCACGAATCTAGCAACTTGTTTGTACCGCATTTAATTGTAATTGGGTGTTAGTAAATAAAAAAATAATTTGTATATTGTGCATAATTGTGCATTATTTAGTAAATGTATACTAACCCTAATACAACCGACTAAAGGGACCACTGAGAACTGAAACAAAAGTAGAAAAGAAAAAATTAAATAGGACAAAAATATTTAAAATAAAAACAAATGCAGCAAATTTAAAAAATAATAAAACCAATTAGGTAAATTGAACTAAATACTGGTCATAAGTTTAAACCATGACTAAAGAATAGCCAATTAATTTGAAATGTGCCTAGATTCAAAATGGTATTGCTATTTTTGTGGTTCTACTTTCTGCCTAGTATAAGGGTTAGCGGGCAAAACTGAAGGCCTAGCTAGGCGAAGTAACTTAAAAGACTTTTTTTAACGTAACCTTCAAATAACTGTAAAATTCAAAACAGTCATCAAGCAAACCGGACAGTCAACGGACCAGGCAAGCACTTATCGGACCGGACAATCACTGAATACGGCATGGTTACCAAGCAGACCGGTAAGTCAACAGACCAGTCAATTACTAAAAGGACCAGACTGTCACTGAACTGAGAACAGTCATCAAGCAAACCGACCAGTCAAAGGACTGGGCAAGCAATTATCGGACCGGATAGTCACTGAACTCAGCATAGATACCAAGCAGACCGGTAAGTCATTAACAACCGGGCAATTATTAAAAGGACCTGGAGACGTATTTTTGAAGCCTTAGAAATGAATTTCGAATTCGAACGCGAAAACAATTCGTGCATGAAATTCATTTCTAATGCTCAAGATTTTACGCATTTTTGAATCACTCGTAACTATTTTCGTTTTACGCAGAAAATATTATGAAACGGAATGCAAAAACTCATTGATTTTTAAAACCGGTAGTGAATCGCTACGGAATGTAAATAAAAAGTTATTGTCAAATTTCTGTCAAACATATGTTTACTTATCCATGTCATTCTTCCGTAATTTCTACTAGTAGAAAAAGAAAAACGCGTGGTCGTTTCAGAATTCATAGAATAATTTTTCAAAAATAGTGATTTTAGGAATTCGCATGTTTCAAAAATACGTCTCCTGATAGAACTGATAATAGTAACCAAGCAAACCGGACAGTCAACAGACCGGCCAAGCACTTATCGGACCGGACAATCAGTGAACTGAGAACAGGCATCAAGCAATCCAGACAGTCAACGGATCGGGCAAAGACCTATCGGACCGGACAGTCACTGAACTCAACTTAATTACCAAGCAGTCCGGTAAATCAGCAGACCGTGCAATTAATAAAAGGACCGGACGGTTACTACTGAGAACGGCATCAAGCCAACTGGACAGTCCACGAATCGGGTAAGCATTTATCGGACTGGATAGTCACTGAACTCAGAACAGTCACATTTAAATCGGACAATTACTTGACAGACCGGACTGCACTAAAAACAGTCATCAAACAAACCGAACAGCCAAAGGACCGGGCAATCACCAAACGGGCCGGACAGTCACTGAACTCGGAACACATTCAGACCGGACAATCCACCCGGAGAATTACCAAACGGACCGTACAGCAATCTAAGTCTTAAGTTTACCACGACTTACCTGGGTTTAGTGGTCTTCCTATAGGGCCTGGCGTTCCTGTAGACGTGGCCGCCCTGCGAGACCAGCGTGCCGCGCGAGCTGGCCGGGCTGAGCGCCGAGTGCAGCGACCGCGGGGGCGAGCCCGAGCCGGACCCGGGCGAGCCGGACAGCCGGCGGGACAGCCCGTACCCATCCTGGGTGGGGGTTTTGTCACCTAACCATTTTAATAATATAAATGTTTATTTCAGATAATCATCAAAACAGATTTGTTAGTGACATTATAACAATTAAAAATTATGCCACATCAAAGACGGGCCAAATTGTTTATTTTTTTATTTTTTATTTATTTATGCATCCTTGTTGATAGATTAATAAGTAAATAACGATAAGATTGTAACTGCAAAGAATCGCAAATATTATAAAAGCTAAACAAAAGTATCTCCAGAAGGCCAAATCAGAGTTTAAGTGACTAAAAAGTTAACTCAGTTTTTTTAATATATTTTTTTTACAAATGATTCACTCTACCCTACAAGTTAGCGTTCGCGTAAAAGTAAAAGCACACGAGGTCTTCTGATAGATTCATAAACGTTATTGTAAGTATAGAGAAGAAGGCGACTGACCCGAGGGGCTGCCGATGGGCTCGGGGCGCGCGAGGTCGGGGCTGCTGCCCCACGGGCTCAGCGCGCCCAGCGGGCTCGACAGCCCCGCCGTCACCAGCGTGTCGTCCTCCGAGTCCGACCCTGCCGTCAGTATACACTAGTTTAATCATTTCAGCCATCGACGTAGCGCTCGCGCAGGTCCTTCGAAACCTTGTCTCCAAGCGGTAACCGGGGCGACCGACAGGTCGTCGACCATTTGGCCGTCGGCGATCGATTGGCGAGAGGCGCAGAAAAGACAAGAGTGGAGATCCTTATTGTTGGTGGTCGTGTGTGCTCTCTGTAAGTATTTGCTGCAAACACTCGTTGGGGGCCATCCATAAATACCGTCACACGAATTTCATGTTTTTTAACTAGTCTTGTCACATTGTCACATTTCCTCCCCCCCCCCCGCTCCCCTTTTAAAGAGTGACGTAATGTAATGATTTTAGTGATGGCTTGCTTGAGAGACAAAGACTGTTCTTCCTCAGCGCGAGCCGCATGTGGAAGTTATGTGTTATTGAGACAGACATCTAATCACAGGGTGAAATAGTCCAACTATATAAAAATAACAGTGTTATGGGACTCTAAGGCACTATGCGGACGGACGGTATACGGACTAACGGAGCAACTTCAGAAGACGCATTTGTCATTGCATGTGCCATTCAGGAGGCATGCTATAAATCTTGCGATGCATACGTGGCCAACCATTCGCGGAAGCCTTAAGATCTGTCTGGTTCTGTCCTCGTAACACAAGAATGACCATGAAAATTTGTGTATCGTCTGGCGCATATTAACAAAAAACTATAATATCAAATTGACATTGCTCGATTTTGCCACCACTCTGCTTTCCTTGACGTCAAACGGCCGCTGCTATTGCAATCCTCCGTTCACTTCCATCAGCCCGGCAGCCAGACCCCCTCTCCTAGTATGGAAACCATTTTGAAATTGGCCATACTTCGTCTAAATCGATGTATGCTCAATCCGGAAAAAGAAGCGAAGTCTATGAATGCGGAACCGGAAGCAAGGGTCAAGCAATGTCAAGAGGAGGCTGATATCCATGTGTCATACCCATTACAGTTAATAACTAAGGGCCTCTTTTTTTTTATTGGACAACATCACATACATTGCTTTGATCCTATGGGAGGTAGCCAAGCACTTATGTTACAGAAAACAGAAGAAACCTTAAACAAGAACATACCTTCAAAGACGTCGAAGAAGTTTTCCTTTGAGTCATTCTGCGTTGACGTCGACTTTTTCTTTCTTTTACTCTGAAATAAGGAAACTAGTAAACTTATTGGCTGCCAAGCGGTCGCATGAGACTATGTAATAATAAAAATTCTATAAGGTCTCGTTTACCTGATCAAACAAGCAAGAACAACATATTATTTAAACATTGGTTACCCGGAAGGGTAACTACTGAAAAGTAGTTTATTTAAAGTAGTTTAGGACAAGAATCTTTGTACGATTTTACATCGGGTCTATTTCACTTTGGTCAACTAAAATACTTAGGTACTGTCTTATTTTCACTGTCCTGAGGTTCTACTACGCAAAAGTTTTCAATAAATTCTCATAAATGTGTATGTTTATCCCTTATCTAGTCGCCATAGTACGAGCTTTACTTAGTTAAGGGCTAGATACTTAGTGTGGTTGTTGGAACAATGTATTTATTATTTCAGCTTGATAATTAAACGGACGATTTTTACAATCTTCGTTTTAGTAGATAGACATTCTAATAATAACCTTAGTAAGTTCTTCTGCGACGGACATCTCCAGCGCGTGGTGCGTCCGCGCCAGCGCCGCCAACGCTTCTTCCAACACTCGGTTGCGTTCGATCTACATAACGAAAATACGATTAAATAAATATCCGCTAATAACTCAGCGATTTTGCTATCATGGTCTCAAAGTAATGTATTGCTATGTGCATCTTCCAGCGCACCCAGAAAGTTGTAAAAAGTTTGTTTCCTTTATTGAACCGCAAGTTTTAAGGTAAAACCCCCGGGCTGCAGCAATTGAGCTGTCAAATCGATAGAATGCGATCGTCTTTTTATAATGGCTCGTATGTCAAGACGACTTTCACTAACTAAAGCGTGATGTAGCATCGACGCAAACGCGAAATCGCCGATCGCTGATGCTAAAAGTCGCAGTATGCGCAGGTCCCTAAGTATGAAGATCGTGCACTAGCGTAACTGTCAATTCCATACAACTGTCAATACAATTTGCATTCCATACAAAGGCTGACAAAGGTTTGTTAGGCCAATTCATCTCATCACCAGCCAATTTCTAGTCCCTGAAGCGCTGAAATAATATAAGTTATACTACCCGGAAGATATACCAAATAACAGAGTTTTATGTAGGGATGCAACGATATATTGGAAAGCTGATGAATATCAATATTGATTGATATCGAAGATCTCCCGATATCGATATAAATAGCACTTTAATGAAGAAAAAAAAACGATATATCGTTTTCGTGCATATTCCCTATTGTACATTTGTTTCCTGCAATAAAGAACAAATAAATAAATACACCGACCTCCCTGTTGAGCCTGGCGGCGTCCGCGTCGCGCGCCTGCGCCACGAGCGCGGCGCAGTGCCGCAGCGCTGCAGCATAGCTACTGCAGTATACCGACCTCCCTGTTGAGCCTGGCGGCGTCCGCGTCGCGCGCCTGCGCCACGAGCGCGGCGCAGTGCCGCAGCGCTGCAGCATAGCTACTGCAGTATACCGACCTCCCTGTTGAGCCTGGCGGCGTCCGCGTCGCGCGCCTGCGCCACGAGCGCGGCGCAGTGCCGCAGCGCTGCAGCATAGCTACTGCAGTATACCGACCTCCCTGTTGAGCCTGGCGGCGTCCGCGTCGCGCGCCTGCGCCACGAGCGCGGCGCAGTGCCGCAGCGCTGCAGCATAGCTACTGCAGTATACCGACCTCCCTGTTGAGCCTGGCGGCGTCCGCGTCGCGCGCCTGCGCCACGAGCGCGGCGCAGTGCCGCAGCGCTGCAGCATAGCTACTGCAGTATACCGACCTCCCTGTTGAGCCTGGCGGCGTCCGCGTCGCGCGCCTGCGCCACGAGCGCGGCGCAGTGCCGCAGCGCTGCAGCATAGCTACTGCAGTATACCGACCTCCCTGTTGAGCCTGGCGGCGTCCGCGTCGCGCGCCTGCGCCACGAGCGCGGCGCAGTGCCGCAGCGCTGCAGCATAGCTACTGCAGTATACCGACCTCCCTGTTGAGCCTGGCGGCGTCCGCGTCGCGCGCCTGCGCCACGAGCGCGGCGCAGTGCCGCAGCGCTGCAGCATAGCTACTGCAGTATACCGACCTCCCTGTTGAGCCTGGCGGCGTCCGCGTCGCGCGCCTGCGCCACGAGCGCGGCGCAGTGCCGCAGCGCTGCAGCATAGCTACTGCAGTATACCGACCTCCCTGTTGAGCCTGGCGGCGTCCGCGTCGCGCGCCTGCGCCACGAGCGCGGCGCAGTGCCGCAGCGCTGCAGCATAGCTACTGCAGTATACCGACCTCCCTGTTGAGCCTGGCGGCGTCCGCGTCGCGCGCCTGCGCCACGAGCGCGGCGCAGTGCCGCAGCGCTGCAGCATAGCTACTGCAGTATACCGACCTCCCTGTTGAGCCTGGCGGCGTCCGCGTCGCGCGCCTGCGCCACGAGCGCGGCGCAGTGCCGCAGCGCTGCAGCATAGCTACTGCAGTATACCGACCTCCCTGTTGAGCCTGGCGGCGTCCGCGTCGCGCGCCTGCGCCACGAGCGCGGCGCAGTGCCGCAGCGCTGCAGCATAGCTACTGCAGTATACCGACCTCCCTGTTGAGCCTGGCGGCGTCCGCGTCGCGCGCCTGCGCCACGAGCGCGGCGCAGTGCCGCAGCGCTGCAGCATAGCTACTGCAGTATACCGACCTCCCTGTTGAGCCTGGCGGCGTCCGCGTCGCGCGCCTGCGCCACGAGCGCGGCGCAGTGCCGCAGCGCTGCAGCATAGCTACTGCAGTATACCGACCTCCCTGTTGAGCCTGGCGGCGTCCGCGTCGCGCGCCTGCGCCACGAGCGCGGCGCAGTGCCGCAGCGCTGCAGCATAGCTACTGCAGTATACCGACCTCCCTGTTGAGCCTGGCGGCGTCCGCGTCGCGCGCCTGCGCCACGAGCGCGGCGCAGTGCCGCAGCGCTGCAGCATAGCTACTGCAGTATACCGACCTCCCTGTTGAGCCTGGCGGCGTCCGCGTCGCGCGCCTGCGCCACGAGCGCGGCGCAGTGCCGCAGCGCTGCAGCATAGCTACTGCAGTATACCGACCTCCCTGTTGAGCCTGGCGGCGTCCGCGTCGCGCGCCTGCGCCACGAGCGCGGCGCAGTGCCGCAGCGCTGCAGCATAGCTACTGCAGTATACCGACCTCCCTGTTGAGCCTGGCGGCGTCCGCGTCGCGCGCCTGCGCCACGAGCGCGGCGCAGTGCCGCAGCGCTGCAGCATAGCTACTGCAGTATACCGACCTCCCTGTTGAGCCTGGCGGCGTCCGCGTCGCGCGCCTGCGCCACGAGCGCGGCGCAGTGCCGCAGCGCTGCAGCATAGCTACTGCAGTATACCGACCTCCCTGTTGAGCCTGGCGGCGTCCGCGTCGCGCGCCTGCGCCACGAGCGCGGCGCAGTGCCGCAGCGCTGCAGCATAGCTACTGCAGTATACCGACCTCCCTGTTGAGCCTGGCGGCGTCCGCGTCGCGCGCCTGCGCCACGAGCGCGGCGCAGTGCCGCAGCGCTGCAGCATAGCTACTGCAGTATACCGACCTCCCTGTTGAGCCTGGCGGCGTCCGCGTCGCGCGCCTGCGCCACGAGCGCGGCGCAGTGCCGCAGCGCCGACAGCGCCTCGGCTCCCGACCCGCACGCGTGCTGGAAGCGCTGGAATACCACCAGGACCGATAGAAGCGGCCGTGAACTACGTGCCCACCCCAACACACGTCACCAAAGAGAATAGTGATGACAACAAATTTTTTTTTATTCATCAATCAAGATTATCAAATAGTATTGGACACGTATTTTTTATTTTTTTACGTAATCAAAATATTACAGAGGTACAGTATGTTAACCGCCAACATGATAATAGAATGATAGGTCATTGAGGGAGGCCTATGTTCAGCAGTGGACGTCCTATGGCTGAAATGATGATGATGATTATTGATGATGAGTATGTTAACTAACGAAAGCCGTTCCCGTTATCCCGTAATACCGATTGTATACCGAATACCAGTACCGTATCGTACCCGTGTAATACCATACCTACTAAAAAAACGCATTTGAAATAAAAATGTTTTTATTTTGGTTTCAAACAGCGTTTCGTTTTATTTCATTTTTTGGACTTTGAATTTTTCATGCCCATATTTGTAAATTTATATTTATATTTTCATCTATTTATGATGTAGATAAACTGGCTGAAGGGAACGCCTTCTGTTATTTTACAAACTTTATATTGATTTGAAATATCGCATGACGTCACGTCTTGATACAATTTTTATTTAGAAGTGACGTCACGAACCCCCACTCTCAAGCTTTGACGCGTTTTATCTTAGTAACTTTTTTCTTTTTTGACAAAAGAAAAAATATGTGTACATTATTTTTTAATAACTAACATAATTTTTTAATAATAACTGACTAAATAGAATTTCATTTTCTTTACCCAGTCCTATTCAATTGAATAAGTTTCAGACTTGGTTCCGTCCGACTTCGAAGTCTCAATGGGGATGCACAGTCAAAGCTAATCATAGATGGCGCTAGCGTGTTTGGTCTTGTTAACCATTGTTACACATTGTCAAATCCAATGTCCATGTAAATGACCATGTTTTGTCTTTTTGTGTTCGCTAGTTTGACAACTTAACATAATCTTAACGAAGTGATTGATCAGTCGCAGGCGCAGCAGTGGCAGAATTACTGGTCAAATAATCACTACGGCAGGACCAAACACAATGCGACACCTTTTGGGATAAATGTGCAATTTGCTTTTCCATTGGACCCGTTAAGACTGAGAAAGTAGGTACCTATTTGGTGTGAGCAATGGGCATAATTTATTATTAATTGTTACTTTTAAGTTCGTAGAGTTTTTAAACTACTTGAATGATATAAAAGTAAATTATCATAATGTATAACCCTTTAGAGCACGATGCACAGCTTTGATAACAATAAATGTTGTTTCTATAATACTGTCTAATGTGTTTTTATTTCTATAACACTTGAAATAATACCTACTCCCACGCGAAAATGGCGTCACCACTACGACCCTATAGTCCATGCAAAATAATTGTGCAAAAAAGTCACTAACCTACCTACTACCCTACGTACCAATGTCTCAAATCCTTTGCGACTTTTATCGCGTTTCATACAAATTAGCGATAATCATGACTCCTAGCCTAGCACATTTTTTCATACTACCGTGACGTAAAGAAAAACCGGATAACTTGAAAATAATAAAACAAAGTCAATAAGCGATGTACGAGTACAATTTATTTATTGAGTAAAACCTAATTTAAAAATTTCAAGGAAAATAATTTTACTTGAATAAATTTTTCAACTGCCTCTGGAGGGATTCGAACACACGTTTTAAAAAAAAATGTAAGTAAAATTATTAATTTAAGATTTTATTATTTCTAAAAATCACGAATGCCTTAGTAGGTCATACTGTAACAAAACGAACATCTTTTATACCTTTATTGTGTGGACTACTGTTACTGTATGAAAGTGAATAAATGAATTATGAATTATTTTCCGTGAAATAATAAACTAGCATTATTGTGAATGCAAAAAACAAAAAAGTTTAAATTTCTATTTTAAAAATGTTTAAATTACTGATTTAAGAATGCGGACGTTTCATACCACGACAAGTTTGTTTACACATAATCGTATCGCTACGACATATACCTTTTTTTACGATCGGCTCGATCCCGTAAGGATGTCGTGGTAGAGAAATGTCAATCAACTTTTTGCACGTTTATTTGACACGGACTATATTCAGTAACATCACAACACAATTTTCTGAGAAAATACAGTCAAGTTGCATGGCGCGATTAAATTTCAATATCGATTATCTATAGTACCTACTGCTTTCTTACCATGTAAGCGGAGTGGTGCAGAGAATTCCCGACGGAGACGCTCTTGTCTAAAGCGGACAATATGGCGGCGCACTCGCGCAACTGCGTCTCCAGTAAGGCCAGGCTGTTCGTCGCCGCGGTCAACGCGTCTTGCATCGAACCTAAAACCATTTATATATGTTACCGGCCAAACCCGAATTCAGGCCAAACTGGTTTGCCCTAGGCCAAACCGGTTCATCCTAAGCGTTACTATAATCTAGTTTGGCCTAAATGCTTCAGGCTTAATTAGTTTGGCCTAGGCCGAACTGGTTGAATCATTGCAAGTAACAAAATAAAGACATTGGAACCTGTGAGTTCAGGGATTCCCTTCCCGCGCTCCATTCTTTTATCTATTCACTAGTACATACATAGTATATATTGTAAAAATATGTAAAATATTAAATATGTACATTAAAGTAAACAAAATATGTTAATTTTTAATTTAGTAATGAAGGTCAAATAATACAAACATAATACTGTTTTTTTTTTAGTAAAACAAGTGTGTCAAAAAATATCAAGATTCGGTGGGGGGTAGTCGAACGAAAAGCATGGTCGATCTATTTTAATGGTTTTTATTTATCATTTGAAGAGCTTTAGAGTGCAAGTTTGGTGTAGTTTGTGTTCTAATGTTTGGTGAAGTGATAAAGACCTGAAACTATTGAAATATCATTGTATTCAACGCCGCATCGAGTGTCAAGTGACTTGTCTCAAGACAACTACGGGAAGAGTAGCCTTTACTGAATCCAAGAGAAGCAATAAAAACTAAACACCCGTTATTTATTGTGATCACTATACCAAGAAACACTCGACATTGGCAGAATCACCGGTCTGCATATAGACCGGGATTGAGTCCATATATTTTTAAAAAAAAGTGTCACTTCTAGTCAATACTGTTATTTATTCTAATTTGGTAGACTATGTTTTCGTAAAGTTTAGTTTTTTTTATTTAAGTCTAGTTAATGCAAATGTAATTTGCACATGTGGCTGCGTAACAATAAAATTTCCATTGCGTCTCGTTTTCGTGACCTGACGGGTTAAAGCCAAGAACACACCTAGGGGTTTGCACTCGTCCTCCAGGTCTTCCGTGGCCTCCCTGGCTGCGTCGGGCGACGCGCCGGCCCACAAATAGTGGCCTGAGTATGTTATGTGCTCATTGAATGCTGTTATCCAAGACTGAAACAAACAAACATACCAATCATAAAACTAATCTTACTACTGCTGTACTGTACCGCAGTGCCAGGAAGTGCACTGCGGTACAATTAGTAAGTGCACAAGCACTTAGGAATCTCGAAATCAGCATTACCCAGAGCTAAGAGTATTTAAATAAAAAACTCCTTGTTATGAAAATCCACATGAAAAACTAAAAGTGTGGGTTGTTTTTTTCTGCTGACGCCAATGTTTCAACCAGATTCCTTCATGCGTTCTTGACCAGCAACACAAACAGACGGTCAATAAAATGATCCTGGGTCTCTTTTTTTTTCTTAGGTACGGAACCCTAAACATCTATCTATTTATATAAAAATTAATCTCTATTTCCCTTGGTCATCGCATCACGCGTGAACGGATGGAACAATTTTGCTAATTCCTTTTTTGTTGTGTTAATTACTGTCAGGAGAAAGTTCTTTTGAATAAAAAAATTAAGAAAGTTGCGCAGAATATCTCTCTATGAATAAACTGAGGACCACGCGAACGAAGCTGCGGGCAATAGCTAGTATATAATAGTTATATCTGGGGGAGGATCCTATGTTCAGCAGTGGACATCCAGGGATGACGACTGCGTGTAGAAAGTGAAATTCTATTTAGTCGGACAGTTAGATTATAAAAAAATAATGGACACTTATTTTTCTTTTGTCAATCATCCAAAAAAAATTTAAAGGGCGTCAAAGTTAGGGAGTGGGGGCTCGTAACGTCACTTCTAAGTAAAAATTGTGCTGTCGTGCGCCATTTCAAATCAACAATCTCTGTAATATTTTGATTAAATAAAAAAATACGTGTCTAATACTTTTTATTAATCTACATGATAGACAAAAAAAAATTGTCGTCTTTCCTATTTATGATGATGACGAATATTATCTAACCTGCCTACACGCAGTGACGTTCTCCCCCTGCGGCACGGCGAGGCGGTGCGTGTCCCCGTCGCTGAGGCTGAGCACGATGAGTGCGGGTTCGGTGTCGGGCGCGGCCAGCTTGGCCCCGTCCAGGTAGCTGCGGCTTCGGCAGCGGCCCCCCTCCCGCGCCCCCTCCGCGCGCGACCCGTAGTACAGGAGGACGCCGCGTTGCAACACCGCCTGTCATATTAAGACGCTGACTAGAGCCAATGACCTCGAGCAATAGACACAGGTCCGTCAAGCAGCGCGCCTCAGCGATCACTGTCGAATTCAGTAGGAGTGACAGAGAAGGTGCTGCTTAGAATGAAATGGCCTAAGTGCCAAACCACAAAATACACGATTTTATATATAATCACTTTATTGAAAATCAAGTGGCTAATTGATTTAGTAATATAAAAGCCATAAATTTGCCTAAGATCATCAACATTACTATAAGTACGAGTGAGAATTTTTTTAAACGTTGTTTTAGGCAAAGATACCAATTTCGATAGTCATTTCGTTTATCTTATTTTTAGGCGGTTCCTCTATTTACTAGAATATTCCCAATTTTCATCGTAACATTTAAATACAAGTTTAATTTTCTAGAAGAAAACTTTTTTTTAACCCCTTTTCGTCGGCTGGTTTTGATCTCGCGACTCGCCGAACATAATCCGTCATTTATACCGCTAGGCCAACGGTACTTGACAGA
The DNA here is from genome assembly GCA_963576865.1 of Anania hortulata. NCBI lineage: Eukaryota > Metazoa > Arthropoda > Insecta > Lepidoptera > Crambidae > Anania > Anania hortulata. The sequence goes on along the minus strand of OY756389.1, from coordinate 3,885,785 downwards.
TGCCGACGAAATTCTTAATGGCTTGACGCTTGCGGTGACTTTAGCGGCACAGACGTCACAGTATTTCAATGAAAAGAAATTATTTTCCTTACCCAGACAGGCCTCCATCCCAGAAATCGCGAGCGTTTGAGCAACGGCCCCTCGAACCTGGCCGCCGTCCGCTGCAGCCGCTGCACCGGCCTCACGCTCAGCACCTCGCGCAAGTCGTTGTCTTTGGCGAGCTCTATGGCTAACTGGCCTGTAGACAAAACAGAGCATATACCCTATAGAGTAGAAATGTCACATGATTTGTTCGACAAAATATTCCGCCATTTTTTAAACTATATTTGTACTGTTTTTGTATGGGCGAGAGTTGACAGGACTTGTCATTTCATGAAACGTATGTTATTAGACCCGCCGTACTACCGACCTGAGCCGTCGCGCCGTCCCGCTCACGCCTTCTGTGTTTGTTACGCTCAGGCTCAGAGGCGGCTTTACTTATGGTGCAGGGTGTGCGTTGCACACGGGCGCAGCAGTCCTAGGGGGCGCCGAGCGCCGCTCGCTACTTAGTACCCAATCCATTTTGACCAAGCGCTTACTGGGGGCGCGATGTTTGCACACGGGCGATACATGGGCTAGAGACGCCTCAGGTTACGTTTAAGTTAGTTTCACTTCGATATGAGAGCTCGCAAGTTCGCATCGTTCGCGTAGTTCAGGTTTGCTGTTGTGTACCGAATATGAAAAGACGCCGAAACTTATTGAATTATTTCGCTTCACTCCCAGTGTGGCCTGCGTTTAACTTAGGTAGGTACAGGCTACGTGCCGCTTAAGAGTGAGCCGCAATAGTAAATCGCCGTTGGCATGAGTGTGTGTTGCACTTTATCTTCGTTTCGATCCCAGTGTGACATACGGTTAAAGCAGGCATGTATGCATGTATGCCTGCGCGTGCGCACAATGCCCTAGAATGAATGACCACTTAAGCACGATATGAAATAGCGATTTTTTTATAAATATGATTGAATTAGCCGCCATTTTGCATTTTTTTCGAAACAGCGATCATAACATGTGATGTCACCGGCACGGCGACTCAAAAAGGCGGCTATATGGAGGGCTGGTATCCTGTGCCTCACTCACCACTGTGGTTCCGCAGCGTAGTGTCGACCCCGTTCTGTAGCAGCAGTACGGCGAGGCGCGCGTGGCCCCGGTACGCGGCGCAGTGCAGGCACGTGTTGCCTTGCGCGTCTACGCAGTTTATGTTCGGCGAGTTTGGGCTGCTAAGCTGAGGAAAACGTATTTTATTGGCAACAATATACATATAATGGTAGAATTATAGGTGCAACAAAATATAATAAAAGGTGACAGATACCTACGTAAGATATGTTCAAGAATATCCGAAATGTGAAAGTTATATTATGGCTCAGTTTTGTAGTTTGCAATCCTGACATTTTCAGAATAGCAGTATTCTAATTAAGTAGGAAGATTATTGGGATAACACAACAACTTTTGCAGCTCACTTTTTCGTCATCAAAATGTTATGTTAACTCATCAAGCATCCCTAATCGACATACAATAAAAATTCCATTGTTATGCGGTCTCATGAAACCGCTTTAAGAAGTTATCGATTTAAGAAAGTTCTGGAGAGCGCAAGACTTACCAACTACTGTACCTCATCTAGGAACCTCTTTCGTAGCTAATAGTTTATTTTGCTAAATGCTCTTACTGACTTACGCCTTTTACGCGCCGAGCCGCTTCTCAGCAAGCGCTGGTCGTCACATGTTTCTACCAAATACAAAATATACTAGATCCTGCCCCATTATTTACAACATCTGCCTTAAGAAAGTCTGGACATCGCTGATTACTTCTCGAATCAATATAATAAATAAATAATTTCTATATTGTGCACCATTTTCATGACTTAACTTTGGTATTTCGTGTATCTGTCTTTCTGGCAGCAGATTGTCTTTTTTTGTTTTATATGCCTTTCAAGTCAACGCGCTAGGCCGCTTCATGCAAGCACTAGGAGACACGATGCGTATAAAGGTGGGTTTACGCTAGGCGAGTCGTGCACGTTCGGAACGGTTGTCGAGTGTGGACGTGCTTTACAAACACTAATATTTATATGTGGTGTCATGAATACATGGTACTCATGGAAACATGAGGCAAGCGGGACTTAAATTAAACTGGTGACACGAAGGCCGAACGCGTCTTGACACTGCTTTGACAGTCGACTTTTCGCTTCTTGTTCCGGATTTAACATACATCAAGTTTAGCTTACTGAAACTTGAGTGGTGTAGGTGAATATCAAATCAGAGCAAGTTTGAAAACACTAGTATCAATTATAGCCAGTTTCGGAACAGGAAGGGGCGGAGTCTTGCTGGTGGGCTGGCGGAAGTTGACGGAAGGATTGACTAATGGTAGCGTTTGACCTCAAAATGTCAAGACGTGTCCAGAGACGCGTTCGCCCCAGTTTATCACCAGCTTTAGTAATTTTTTTTTGCAAACTCGCGCTCTTCACCTCAATCCGTCACGCAACAAGTCGCTCGTTGTTTTTGAGATCCGTTCGTGCTCGGCTCGCCTAGTAACCACCTTAACTAGATCCTGCTTTATTACTTACCAGCTCCTGTATCTCATCTATCCGTCCCTCTTTGGCAGCTGTAAGCAAACGTTGCTCTCTTCCATGCCTTTCAGAGCGCTGAGCCGCTTCCAGCAAGCGCTGGACGTCGCGCGTCTTGCAGACATCTCCGGCTGTCCGACCCTCACCGTTCATAATGTTCACGTCCGCTTTATACTTCAGCAGGAGGATCACTAGCTCCTATAAATATTAGCTTGTACACAATGTGCTAACTAGCAAAATACATAAAGAAGATACATTAGTAGCTTAGCTATACACATTTTTAAATAAATTAATGAGTATACTATTTAACGTAACCTTAAGGAAAAATAGGTAAATGATTAAGTTGAATTATATTTTTAGCTATTTTTCATAAGAATTCTCGATTATCATTATTAATATTAATTTAGAAGTTTTATATGAAATGACTTTATGGTCTAAGGACTTTACACATCAAACGGTTACGGACGGTTGTGGAGCATTCACGACTCTAAAACTCTGTTTCAACTTACGCGAGCATCTCATAGATAGAGGACAAATGCATACAAAACTAGACAGATCCGTTTGGTTTAAAACCACATGAGGTAAATGTTAACTAGGTACATTTAAAAATATTGTGTTCTAATAATACTCAAGCCCAATAAAAACAAGAAAATATCTAGCACATTTAAACTCTATAAGAGCCCGCTCACATCACACTACAGACTTTTTATCGGTCGATAGTTGGATCGTTTTTTTATAATTATAAATACTATAGTTATATTATACAACTACCAGTTAATTTATAAGTAAATACCTATTGGACATCACATACATTGCTCTGATCCTAAGGTAAGTAGCTAAAGCACTTTATAGAAACCAGAAACAACAACCATACTAAATTAAAAGTCTGTAGTCTGTGTGGGCTCTAGGACTGCAGTAGAAAAAAAGTTTTGACCTACCTCATTTCCAACAAAAGAGGCTTTGTGCAATGCAGTGTCTCCAGTGTCATTAACCTCGTCCACATTCGCCCCGGCTTCCAGAAGAGTCTTCACCACTTCTACATGGCCAAAGTATGATGCCAAGTGCAGTGGAGTCCATCCTAAATTACTTTTGCTTTTGCCTATAGAGAAATAAAAGGTTAAATTATTTCTTACTCATATTAATACCACTTTCATAGCAGTAAGCGGAAAACATTGTGCAGAAACAGGCTTATACAGTTTACACTGAACAGTCTAAAATGATTTTCCTGTCTAACAATTATAGAAGTCTGTTAATAGTCACTCCAAATTGACAACTAGACATGGTCAATCTTAGCCTGACTAGGAATGGGACAAAAAACAGAAGGGAATAATAGTTGTTGATTAGTGTGGGACATACATTCTGCTCCTTTCATATTTCATACAAAATGTAAAGAAGCAAAGCCTAGGATTAAGATATTTAATTATACACAATACATAATGGCATGTCATTGAAACCTATATCAAGGATGACACTTAGCTTTTAGTTGGAAATTTCTACATACTTTTATTTGATAGTGTTTATCTTGTTAATAAAATTTACTTAATACATAATGTTACAAAATGTAATTAATCAAGTATTCTAAGAAGTCAATTACCTTGATGCAAGTCTCATATTATTATGTTCATATCAAGTTTATTACTAGGTAATAAACAATTAAACCAACATCATTCTAAGTAAGACTAGTCATAACAATGTATCATAACCAGTGATCAGAATAGGTAAATTGATTTGGGGTTAATGATCTAAAACATTGATGTTAATATGGACATGCCTCCCGGATTTCAGAATTTCTTTAAATCATAAATCATAAATCTTTATTGTGGAGCACAGGTGTACATTGGTCTTACAAGTTCTTTGTATCACTTTAAAAAAAAACGACATATCCATATTATGCTAGCACTACCAAAGTACATCAAATCAATCTACCTATTCCGATCACTGATCCTAACACACATCACACATCACACATCAGATTAATTTTAAGTTCATGCTGTACAGCAACAGGGTGTTAAGTTAAACTATACTTGTACAAGTTCTTCTTATGATTATAAACAACTTTTATTATGGGAATAATAGTAAGTAAGTATGTATGTAGTATTTTATTTGGCATCAAAATAATAATTTCAATTTACAAAAAACAAGTTATAACTATATTTTATTATTATTATATGGTGTCAGGATACTGCTTGGCAAAAAATAAGTTTGTGACAATTCTGAACACATACATTTTATTTTCATAGGTTCAAAAATTCCTAAACGAACTGTTTCAAAATCGTAGTCTTGTATTATCTTTGTTAACTACTTAAAAATTGTGTAGCTTATTTTAAAAGCCCAATTAACTGATTAAGCATAAGTAAACGAGACAAAACAAAAATTCCATTGTTATGCGGTCTCATGAGACTGCTTGGATGTTAACGGGTTAATTTGTTGTAGGGCATGTGTATGGACTTCCTAGAAGCTTTGTCGACATTAAATATACCTATATTATTAATTTTAGGTCACATTTGATTACACACAGCACCAGCTGTTGCCAAGTCAAATAATATTTGTTTAAAATACTTTGCCAGAGCCAAATTAATTATGTTTTTGCATATCAATAGCATTTTAACGAAATACATTAATGAAGCTGATAAAGGAGTGTTAGTTATACTAAAATCTAATTTTGTATTACTTGTTTAAACAAGACTGTAATATTTTAGCATAAGTTCAAGTTACCTTTGCAATTTATGTCCAGTGTCAATTTACCGTCCTGCTTAGCTTCAAGCAAGGCCTTCACCACAGACATCTCTCCATGTCTAGCTGAATACAGCAGAGATTCCTGGGCCTCCAAAGTCGACGCTTCCTTCGAAGTCATGTTTAATGATTACCACTAGCCTAGCGACCACACATTAAATAAACCCGATCACAACATTGATACGCGCGATATCGGGTGACGGTTGTCGTAACTAATTTGTTACATACTCCAGTGAACTATAAAAAAATAATGCGATATTTTCCGAGACTACAATATTTTTGACAAGCTTCGTGCTAAGCAAAGCAAGCGATCAATGTGGTTTTGACATTGACAGACGATGTCCATCGTTCTGAAAGTCTAACCAGCCTGTCAAGCATGTGTGAACGAGACACAATAGAAATTACATTGCTAAGCGACCGCCGGCGGTCTTATAATCCTCAACGGTCTGACCACCACACTCAATGCCGGCTCCACATGCTTGGCAAACAACGGCAAACAGCGAACAACAAACACAACCGTGTGGATAGCTGTTTGCCTGTTTTTGTTAGTGTTTGCCACTGTTCGGCGTCGGTGTTGGTTTTTGTGCACAAATCAAACGTGCTTGTGATGCATCTACTCACTTGTTTAGGCATCAGTAATACCTACGCGCGAGCTAGCAGGCTTGACCCTGCGGTTGGTGAAAGTATCTCGCTTCCCAGTATAGTTCAAGCTACACTGAGCGGCGAGAGGGCGTGAGACGTAGGCGGCCTTTTGTGGCGGCACCGTTTCGTCGCAAAGGGTGGCTCCGGATTGAGCTGGGAAGGATAACCACTTGCTGACCCGATCCGAAGTCGAAAGGGGGGAGAAGACGTTTCGCCGAACTCAACTTTTCCCCTCTAGTGGGCTAGTGAGTGTGGAGCGGGGGCCCCCTGCTTACATTGCACAGCCTGCGAGTGAGGGGTGATCCGTCGTGAACAAGATCACCCTAACCTTATGCCTGAGGCCCAGCATAGTAGCCGTACGTGGGCGATGCATGGATAGCTTTCCAGAACATGGGTGCCCATGTATCGCCTGCATACGTTAGCGTGGTACACCGCTGGCTGGTTTTTTAGTGGTGGTGACGAGGGAGTCCTACATAACTGGGCTGCTCCCCTGAGGAGACCCGGTATGCGAAAATCATTATTCCAGCGTCCAAAAAAGAGGTTAAATCGATACTTAACGCACCTAATCCTAATATTTAAAAAAACGAAATCCATTTACTTATTCCAAATATTTATGCAGTATCGCCGATCTGATACGTACGACGATCGATATTGTGTGTATTCAATCTAGATTAGGTATGAATTGGATATCTATTTAGAAAATAACATGTACTCTCTGTTCTTCATCGTCCTAAAGATGAGGCATAATAATATCGGATTAGGTATTTGTAGTAGGTATTTTTAGACACTAGTCGATACGTAATCCGAGGCGTCAAATATATCGAGTATTAGTTATCACATATTGGTATAAGTTGCAACAAACACCGTCTAGGATTTTATCTAAGTCCGTTCAGCCGTTTTTGCGTTAAAGTGTAACATACGTAAAAGTTGCAACAAACGCCATCTAGGATTTCATCTAAATTCGTTCAGCCATTTTTGCGTGAAAGAGTAACATACTTTTAACCATCCTTAAAAATTCTTGTGTTTATAATAATAAATTGTTGTAAAAAAAAGTACGAGGATCGCAAAGAACAAAAATAAATATAAAGTAAAGAATAAATCACAATATAAAGACATTATATTTACTTATAAATATTAAATTTACCGAGTATAGAAAAAAAAACAGAGAGTAAGTACATGTTATTTTCATAGTAGATATCCAATCCAAATCCAATTCATTCCTAATCACTGTCCCTACCTGCCGAACCTATGCAGGTAAGCGTTGACCCCTGTACCGAATGTTAAAACGTTACAATGTACTGTTTGCACGCGATATGGACCCCTTCGAGTGTAACTTAGTTAAATATAGGAACCAAGTCTAATGTGCCCTTATGGACGACGCCGATTGATTAGATGTTTGAATTTATAGTAATTATATTGTGTTTTTCTATTATTAATTTATTAACTATCATCTGTCATTAATATGCTGCCATGAGATGCTATAATATGACAATGTGATATCTCATTACAGCGCCCCCTTCATTTCACTAGTTTTGTGGGCTTGTGTGCAACTACTTGACGTGGACTAGCCCATGCGAGTGGGTGTGCTGGGTCGCAGCTTACAAATATTGATTTAAGTTTCCTATCTTAGGTATTTTATGTCTAGTAGCAGTAACCCTATTTAATGTATATGTGGAACATGTCGTTGGTGTGTACTAAATCCTAAAATTATTAGATGTTACTGTAAACCAATTTGTACATTACTGTTTATGTTCATATAATAAAGAAAAATAAAATAAAATAAAATCTACATTGAATACGCACAATATCGATTCTCCGTCGTACGTATCAGATCGGCGATACTACATAAGTAGGTATTTGAAATAGGTATTTTTAATTATATTAGGATTAGGTATCGATTTTACCGAATCATACCTATCTTTACTCCGTCCGCCTCCCACTAGCTCACGCGTACTACTAATTGCTAAACAAGCGTGTGGGTAGATGCATCGCAAACACGTTTATCGAACTCCGAACAGTAGCAAACACAAACAGGCAAACAGCTTTCCACACGGTTGTGTTTGTTGTTTGCTGTTTGCCGATGTTTGCCAAGAGTGTGGAGCCGCCATAATTCTGCGAAAGTCAAGGAATTTTTATGTACTACATACAATAGTACAAATTTCTTGGCGAAAGTTTCAATGCTCTTTTTTGAGTCGCGCTGCAGACCCGGGTCCAGGCTTAGTAGATTAATCTGATTTTTCAGAACGAAAATGTTACGTCAATGTCAAAAACATCTGTTAGTTCCACACAGACCCAGTAGTTCCACCGCTTCGCATTTCGCAAACTTCGCACTGTTTGTTTACTTTTCTCTGTACCTATTCTGGAATTTTTGAGCTGTTTTTAGGTAGTTGACGCGGAGATATATATTATGGAAAGTGATATTCAGAAGTGTTGTCGAATATGCTTAGACGTGGAAAACGACCATGTATCAATTCTTGGTGACCCGACGATCCATTTACATCTGCAGTCGTGTCTCGGCATAAGACTAGTTTCAAGTGATGAGCTTCCGAAAATGATTTGCGGGTCATGTGCGAATAAACTGAAGGAATTTTACAATTTCCAACTCAACGCCCGCTGTTCCCAAGATTGGCTTGAATCAGCGGTTCAGGAAAAGTCGAAAAAATCTACAGAAACGAAGACGCCAATCCAGCCTTTACCCGACTCTGAATACAACTCCGATTCTCTTTTAGAGTTCCTAAACAACACTGCAAATATAGAGGAGTACCTTAATAACTTGGGCAAGGAAGATATACCGTCCATAGTCAATTTATTAGATAGAAACGAAAAATCAATGTCTTTTAAACCAAAAGTGCAGACGCCAAAGAAAAAAGATGGGGTTTCTATTATAAAGCAGGATAATATGCAAATGGAGATAGACGTCTTGGATTCTGATATTGACGTAGTTAAAGAGATATTAATGAAAGAAACAGAACCTAAAGTAAAAACTATAATCACAAATCAAAATACCAAAGCACATATTTTTAAAGCATTACATAAAAACAATCTGATTTGTTTTGCATGTGCAGTTCAATTTGATAATATCCACAAGCTGTCGCAACATTTGAGCATATGTGACGTTGCGTCTCGTACATGTATTCACTGCAACATGCTTTTTGATTCGAAGCAAAAAATGCAACAGCACTTTGTTATCCACAGTAATGTAGTTCCATTGATCTGCAATTGTGGAAAGCAGTTTCCAAGCCACGAGAAGCTGACTCAGCATCACAAGACATGTTATGTCGATTACGGTAATGCGATGGGATGCATCTACCGATGTAAAGAATGTGGAGAAATATTTAAAGAAAGGTATCTTTTTTCAAAAATAACTTATTTTGTTCCAATAATTTTTCTAAAATTAGCATATTTTAATATACTTTTACATTTACCAGGTTTCAGCTCTATCATCATGCTAGGAAGCATGTCTTGAAATCAGAGGAAAGGATCTGTGATATTTGTGGCCATCGATTTATTGGGAGCGAAGCTTTGGCGAAGCATAGAAAAGAAGAACATGAAAAATCTGACAATTTGCTGTACAGGTATACCGCATCATTTGTCAATGACTATTATTACTACATAATTAAAAATAACCAGCTGATTCCCACGGTTTTGTTTTGTTCTTTTTAGGTGCAAAGTTTGCAGCTTTACTTCAGCTGATCATAAAGAAACATACCTTCATGTAAAAAACCACACGTCAAAACAAGGAGTACAAGAACCCAGTAAACACCTGTGTGAATCATGCGGCAAGAGCTTCACCACTCCATCCTCACTGTTACGTCATTCACTGCAACACGAAAAGTTGAGAGACCATACATGTAACATTTGTTACAAACGGTTTGCACATGAACAGACCAGAGACAAACATGTGATAGAACACAGCAAATTAATCATGTGTGATCGATGCGGACAGACAATCAATAGTTATTCCATACCTATGCATAGATGTATATGACAGTGGTGATGTTGGAGACTTCTGAATTATATCTGTAAGTAAATATATTTTTGTTTTTTTTTACCGATGATCTGGCTGTCATATACAGGGTGTAAAAACGAATAGGATACCCCTAAGACCCATTAGGTGAGCAATGAGTGGTTTCCAGTTTGCCTCCCTAAATTTTTTTAATGGAGTGTCCATACAGTGCATTTGCCGACTCATTCGCGGTACGCGCGGTTGGCGACGGCGTAGTTCGCTCACTTCGCAGGCGCTACATACTAACCGTTTACCTTCCCTCCCAAGAGTTCGCGACATGAGTTAGCGACCGGACCGAAAAGCTAGCTAGCTAGAGCTAGAGTCAGCTAGCGGACAGTCAGCCGCTCACTGTGCTCATAATGGGGATTCGGCCCTAAAATTACTAAAGTAATCACCTGCTCATATACAATTAACTCGAAAGCAACATCAAAATCGTAAAAAAAATATTTAGATCCTCCAAACAAACTACGCGCTAAAAAGGATGCCAGCGAAAGATCCGTCCGAAAAAAAACGCCTGTAGTAATGATTTTCCATGTGAAATTGCGGTAAAATATTCAGACATTATTACTGTGACAACCTGTACTACCATATTGTATGCAATAAATACTATTTCTATTTCTAAAACGTGATAAGAGCAGAGGTAGCTCTGTGGTCGGTATCGCTCGGTGACTTAGTATTAGTCAGTCTTTCTTCGTCGTGAGTTGGCATCCCAAGTACCTTTGGTTTTTTCGTCTATCTATTTATAATCTATATACGGATTAATACCACTTGCTTTGTGATGAAGGAAAACATCGTGAGGAAACCTGCACATCTGATATGTGTCATTCGTGTGCGTAACCATGGTCCAAAAATGGTCCAGTTTCCCTGTCTAACGACGCGATGGAGCATGTAAAAATCGACCATAGAATTGCATAAAATCTCCGCTTCTCTTCGAGCGCGAAGAGAAGCTGGGAAGCGGAGAGAAGAAACGATAAACTAACTTTATCGATAACATGTCTGCTCCAAGTGACGTTTCGCGTAGAACTAAACCAATCGCCCGCCGCCGGCAGCTCAAATGACTGTTCGCGTGCTCCGACCAAGCTCCGCGTATAAAAAAAAAGTCTGCAGCTCCGCTTCGCATACTTTCTCGCTCCGCTCCGCTACCTAGCTCTGCATCTATGGACAGACTCAGTCCGCAACTCCGCTCCGCTGGACAGGCAGCTTTAGGGTTAAGGAGGCCTGATGGTAGTCGCTCCGATTGTAATGACCAGACTGGCCGCGTCTACGATCATGGTCAAAGCGTACTCCGACTAGAAACGTGACGAAGCGGTAGGTAAAAGAGAAATGATAATGTGAAGTGTGACTAGAAAATAAAAAACCAAATAATGTTAAACATAGTTTACTAAAATAATTCATAGGTACCTAAAGTTTTAGACTACAAAGAAATAATGTAAACTTCTCATAAGATAACTAAAATATATTTTTCTTTTGCTGTTCTGTCAGCAAAAGCAAAACCACGCTCTATGGCCGAAGTTGAAAAAGTCTGTGAAAATAACCCTTATGCGGTACGGCATAAGGTTGTTGAGCTCAATAAGGCACCTCATGAATGACGGAATACTGATGCTCTTGTGGTTTTTGCGGATTCCTGCAACAAACAGTAAAATATTTAGAAAAAACTCAAATTGGAGTTGTACCAAAAACACCTTCGACGCCATTTTGAATTTATGATGAAGTCTACCGTTCGTCGAAATCATAATATCTAACACTACAAATGCCTGCTAACGCGCAGCTTGCCACCTGTGATTCCTCTGAAGCACAAGCTCTTAATATTCAGTCAGAGATAGTTATACATGGTTACATTTCGATGTAGTGCCAAATTCTAAAAATAAGGTCTATAGAACAATACAGGGTTACATTGCAAAGGGGAGCCAAATTTAAAAAATAAGATCTAGGGAACAAATAATCTTCTTAATGGTAATAATTTTTGATAATCGTATGTATGTACAAAAAAAAATACTTTAAAATATCCGAAAATAAATTCATTATAGAGACTACGAAAGCCGCGCGGTCATTCATCAGAGGCGTAGGTACGGCGCGCGTACTCTGATGGCTCGCCGCGGCGAGCCAACAACTAGGACCTTACGCAGTACACATACAGTGCAATTTTTTCATGAACGAGTTAAATTATCCACGCGTACGATTTTTATCAGCGGATATGAATAAGAAAATGTAAAAAAAAAATTGTTACTGATTCTGTGCCACTCCTAAAGATTTGGCACCTCTTTACAATGTATCCCTGTATAAAAATACTAATTTATTGTAATTAATTTCAGGCGTCGTATTTCTCGTAAGAAAAGTGCACATACGATGCAATTAATCGAGTAATCGTAAATTTACTACGTATTCTATTTTTCAAATGCAGAATGGAAGAATTAAAAATAAATAAATTGTATATAAAAAACCGACTTCTTAGTTTTTTTAAGATTATTATTATCTTATAGATCTAATCATCAGAATTTGACCAAATTTATATGGGACCTCCTTTTTTTTAAGTCGGTAAAAAAAGAGTGTTTTACGTAGATCGATTTAGTTACTGATTCTGAGTGGTCCCTGAAAAATTGGCACTAGGTACCGTGAAATGTAACCCTGTATAAGTTACCATTCTCAGTGTTGTGTGTAGATACTCTTTAATGAGCACCACATAAATATATAAAAGTACAAAAAAATACATTTAAAAGATTGCTCGATTAGGGCAGGTTTTTCGGTAGAAGCGAAAGTTAAATTAAATTTAAGAGGAGGCAGTAAAGAGTCTAAAAATACCCATGGAAAGTACAAGCAAAAAATAATAATAATGAATAAACTATAAATATCAACTTACCATCTATGATGATCGAGGCTGCCTCTTTCGCGGTAATTTCTGAATACAAGGAGGTGAAGCGGTGCGTGGGCGGCGGGTACAGCCCTGTCGACACCGTCGCCAGGTAGACGGACGTGATGTTGATGTTCTTCGTCCACGTATCCAGCCTCAACTCCTCGGTGATGGAATCCATTAAACCTGAACCCATGAATTAGGCTACTGGAATTCTGAATTCGCGGAGAAACTCTATTTTTTTCCGTTTTAATTCAGTTCAGGGTCTACTGATTCAAATATTTAATCAAAATTATCTGCTGTTTATGCAGGACTAGCTTTTGCTTCGTCTGCGTTGACCTTACCCGAATAAAAAGTATCCTATGTGTTAATCCAGGCCATAGTCTATCTGTATGACAAATTTCACCAAAACCTATCCAGTAGTTTTTGCGTTAAATACATACATACAAACTTTCAGGTTTGTAGGTTACTAGCTGTCCCGGCGAACTTCGTGACGCCTCAATTTTTTTTTTATTTTGTGATATTTTATTATTCATTCTGCTATTCGGGGCGGAGACGAATCCAACAAATCAAAGATCATAAAAATCGGTCCAGCCGTTCTCGACTTATAAATGGTGTAACTAACCTGACTTTGTTTTATATATATAGGTATTATTAAGGATTATGTAGCAAACGTCCAAATATACAAACTTTCTCAGAGAAGGAGAAGTATCCCTACCTCTAAGACCAAACTTGGCAGCGCAATACGGGATCATGTCGGCGCATGGCATCAAACCTGCGCTCGAGTTTATCGCGATAATGTGCCCGTGCCGCCTCTCAATCATGCTCGGTAGAAAGGCTTGTATTATCTGAAATATTAATTATTTAGATACACCTTTTACATAGGTACTTACAATAAAAACATTGTCTTCGAAAGAACAATTCAGTTGCTATTTGTAGATCTTCATTTTGCTAAAGGTATAGAGAAGGGAATGGCTCCTTTAGAAGCTTCAGAACAACGAACGAAAGCACGTAGGGCGGGGTGTCTTCGACCTATTTAAAGACCGTCAGTCTGACGACCCTCCGATACAGAATCCTTCAATAACGAATTGACAACCGGTAAATCACGTGACAGCTGACACAACATAGGTATAGTGTCTCGTGGTTTTCCGGTCGTTAATTTGCTATCGAATAATTCTGAATCGAGGGCCTAAAGTCAAAGGCAGAGTACTTAATTAGAGCAGTGGGGTTTGGGAAAGATTATAAGCCAGAAACGACGATGGGGACGATGGTAAGCTGATTTCGAGTAGCTTGAGATCTTACCCAAAAATGAGCTAGCAGATTGATATCGATGATCCTCGTGATAGACTCTGGTCGCAGGTGGTTCATCGGCGCGCAAGTCAAAGCGCCGGCGTTGCTGATCACCATAGACACGTCTGTAAGCTGGCGACGCATGCGCGCAGCCAGTGTCGCTACCTGCTCTCGTACTGTTATGTCCACTGTATAGCCAATGCACTGAAAAATATGATACATACCTTATAAGTAGCGTTACTTCTTGGTCATGGAGCACATACCCTATACATAGAGTAGAAATGTCATATGATTTGTTCGACAAATTATTCCGCCATTTTTTAATCTGTATCTGTACTGTTTTTATATGGGAGAGCGTTGACAGGAGTTGTCATTGCATACTAAATGTAAGTGAAAAATCACTAACTAGTTTCGGAGAAAGACGGTTCGTATTGCTGCTCTATAGGATATCTGCTCGATGTTTTGGACAAAACCGTTTACAGTCGTTTCGATCCATGTTTGTTTCTATCTATGATTTTATAGTTTCTGTAGAGTTCACCACAGGCGTCTCCTGGCTAAGGATGGCAAGTTCTAACTTAGTACGGATTTTTTGACATAGCCAACCAACATCAAATCAAAGTGGCAACAGGTTGGCCAAGTTTGCTGCAGAACGGCTGACGGCCGGTTTTAAGCAGACGAGTTCTGGAGTGGAAACCGTGTAGTTATAGATGAGAAAGCATAGCGTAGGCAGCCAAGCGGCTCGTTAGATGTAGATACGACCTAGTAAAGGCTCCTGAGGCCCAATTCACGTAATTTACCAATGTTCGCAATCCAGTATCGATCCGCTCCCAGTAACATTATACCTACTATCTAATCTTGGTCCCAAAAAATCCCATTTTGGTTTCTTCCATTTTCAGTCGCGTTACGTACTATAATTGTTTTTTTTGGGTTTACGAGAATCCGTTTTCAATTGACTTCAAAAAAGAAGGAGGTACTCAATTCGTCGGTTTTTTTTTATGTATGTTCAACAATTCGTTACTACGTTTACAGATTTTGATAATTATTTTTTGTTTGAAAGGTAATACTTTCAGAATGGTCCCATATAAATTAGGTCAAAATCTGATGATGGGATCTATAATGGACTTTTGATGTCTGAAATTGTATTTGTATCTATGTTAGCCAATATCTTTGACAAATGTAAACCGATTTTTATGATTCTTTTTTTATTGAATAGCTTATACTTCAAAGATACTATACAAAAAAATTGCGGATTAAATTTCACCCCTAAGAGTGGAATAATAGGAAATGAAATCGGTGTTCAGCAGTAAAATGTTGTTTGCATTCTTAAGATTTGTTTTGATTAGGATTTATCACTAAAAATAGTTGAAATAAGTTTATTTATTTTATCAGTTACTTTTAGAGTCGGTGCCAGCCGATGAGAGATTCGATGTTTTCGTTTGCACCGACTCCAAAAGTAACTGATTAGGTACCTTACGTGCTAAGATTATTTTTAGCTTTTTAGATTTTTGAAGTCGGTTTTTTATAGATAGTAATGTTACTGGGAGCGGATCGACACTGGATTACGAACATTGTTAAATTACGGGAATTAGGCCTCTGGTGCTAGCTGGATGAAAATAGAAAGTGATCCCATTTAGCAGTCGACGGCAAAGAGCTGATAATGATGTAGATGATATTATTTTCATATTATCTTCACATCACCTAACTTTATTCCCATTTTAGTGGATCTACTGCACGTTTTTTAACTGAAGTGAAATTAAATAGCAAGTCTTTCTTAACGTATCCCATTTCTAATAGATGTGCAAGCTTACATCACCATCTTTGCTACGTATTTCATCGATGACTGAGTTGTTGCGACGCGCGTCACTGTCCCAGCAAATGACCGTAGCTCCGAGTTCCGCAAACTGTAAGGCCAACTCCCGACCCACGCCGTTGCCAGCTCCGGTGATCTTTTGTAATGAAAAAAATATTGGTTACAAAGAAAAGTTATAATAATCTTAGTGGTTTGGAATGATAAATTAGTGGTACAAATAAATCACATCAGTCACTCTTCTTGACTAAACGAGTTTTTCAGTCAGTCAGCTTGCTGTAATGAAAGGTTTACAAACATCTTTGCTTTTAGCACTACCATGTTTATATTGTAGAACTGATATTTTATTTTATATAGATACAAGCTCTGTTTAGTTTGGTGCTAGATAAACCTGATGTGATTGATAAAAGAAAAGAATGTATTTATTATAAGTACGTTTACAGACCATTCTTCTCATAAACGTGAATAACTTTTTCGAAGGAAACTAAAAAAATAAAAAATAAAAGAATTGCTTCCTTGCATACTAAACCGCCGTGTTTTTGAGATTTTAATGTTGATCACATAGAAAAAGTTGTCTGTGTTCATGAGAAAAATATCCTGCAAAAGTCTCTAAGACTGTATTTCACGATGATAATTATGTTATGGTATTACACAGCAAGTCCAGAAATGTATTTTGTCTACCGCTTACTACGCCATCGCACATGCTGATACCATTTGGTTCCTTAACACTAATTTCAAAATTTATAATAAGTCATGTATTCTCTTTTCCTTGTTGTCTCCTTTAGTTTAGTTTATTTGTAATAAAATTATTATGTATGTGTTTATGGACCAATAAAACAATTTCTATTCTATTCTATTCTATTCTATTCTATACTCACCAAAACAGTCTCCCCATGCAAGCTCTTCATAGCTGGTGGTATCAGCACCCTAAACACAGCCATAACACAAGTGGAGCACAGCTTTACGACCAACACCATGGTGTCCAGTGCCCAGAGGGGGGCAGCCGAAAGCCCTCCACTACCCCACCATGGCAGGATCCATACCTCCTGGAGTGCCCTGAACTTACGCGCCGCGCCCCCTATGGAACGGACAAATATGTTTCGCCTATACATAATTTTAAAAGTAAATTCTATAAAATACAGTTGCTCATGCTTGACAGGTTTGAATGTCATTGATAATGTCACCACTGACAAGAGTGATTTTAAAATTGGAAAGTAATGAAATGAGATTTGAAAATAAGGTATTATGCCGCTGATAACTTTCTCTAAATCATTTGTGAATAGCCTATCTATTCCTACCTTCTTGCTTTTGCTTCAACATTTTACTGCTTTGCTGACACAAAGTTGTCATAAAAATCGATTTGTGACTTGTGTATTTATTTGACCGCTTACACATTAATTTAATTAATTAAATAGCATTTTAGAAAAAAACAACCATGGCAAAACCACTTCAGAAAGATAGAGAGAACCGTTCAGCTGATAAAAAGGATCTGACCTTCCATCCGTATACGATCACTCCAGAGAGTGCTCATACTTCCATACTACTCTTGGAATCCGCAGAACCTGAGATACTATGTCAGGTAAACTAAATCGCTTATCCCATGGACTTATCTAGACACGGATTTTCTAATCTGTTAGCCAAACATCACTTATGAATCAATAGTAATTTTGAATTGGGTTTAATAGCAAGTGTACTCGTCTAGTTTATCACACATCGCTCGAGGAATAGTAAATGTCTCCAGAACCTCTATGGTCTTTATACGTGTCAAGTTTTTGATCACCAAACTAACATTTATAACATTAGTATGACTAGAATTCTCACATTGTGCTACTTACCTACTTACATGTCTGATTTATGACGATCGCATCCAGTTTCCGATACTTAGTGGTTTTCCTCCTCACACAAGTATTTTTATACCTACTTAAAAGGGGACTCTGGCCACTACTGAAACTATATTTAAACGTAAATAAATATTTTTTATTTTTTTGATTTGATTTTGATTCCTGTCCTTTATACACTAGACTGAGTATTCCTTCCTTTCTCTGCACCAAACTAACTTTTTGACTACTTTTTGTGCTCTAGACTCTCCGAGCGATCACCAAGTTCTCGGCCCAAGACACGTTCAACCGTAACGTCCTCTACAACCTGAACGCGATTCGGTATATCCTCCCACACGTTGAGCACCCGGAGTTGAACATAAAGCGGTTCGCACTTAAGGCGCTGGCGCAGCTGTGCCAGCTGCCGCGCGGCCCCGAGCAGGTGCTGGATAACTCGCAGAACCTTAGGAAGATCGCCTTCATGCTCGTCAAGGTACAGTTTATACCTTATTTATTGTGGAGAATTTCTTATATTTCTTTCTTTCTTATACTTTGGTAACAAATTGTCGGAAACTAAACTATCTGATTTAACAATATTAGTGTCACGTGATTTATTAAAACACATTGATGGTTTTCAACAGACTGTTTATTTTAAACCAGGAACACCGTACATAAAGTAAACTAGAGGGCGCTAGTGTAGATTATTTTGTTATCTTCATACATTTTAACACCCTCGCTTAACAAAATAATCCAACTATTAATTCAGAATTACCGACTACACAGTTTTAATATTATAGCTTTAAAACATAAATATAATTTTATACTTCTGACATGCCCATCAATTTTATGAAGTTATAATGTTTATTTGAACAAAGACTTTTAGTTAGTACATCAGCTGGCATTGCAGAAGTTTGAAGATATGTAATGAATACCTTTTTATTTAACACACATTCTCTAGCAAAATGATGGCGTACGTCTATGTGTTTTGTACGTTTATGAAACAATGGATTGGCAGCCAATTTCATTGAGCTTTGGCTGTCACTATATAAACAAATTGGTTGACTTTTATCAAACACTTCAAGTTCAGACATTAAGTTTTTAAGATAGATAGCTTCTTTGCATGCCTCTGATAGGGCCATGTATTCCGCTTCTGTACTAGATAGTGCCACTGTTCTCTGTTTTCGAGACTCATAACTTATGACACAACCTGACAGAACAAAACAAAAACCAGTATGTGACCTTCTATCGATACTACAAGATGCCCAGTCGGCGTCTACAAAACCATGCAAATCAGTAATATTCTTAGTGAAAATCAAACCATATTTCTTTGTTTTTTGCAAATATCTTAACAATCTTTTTAAGTGTTTCCAGTGTGTCTCATTAAAACATGTGTTGAATTGGCTTAGGTAACTTACACTAAACGAAATATCTGGCCTAGTTAGTACTGACAGATACATTAAGCTGCCAATTAATTGTTGATAAGGAAAAGTGTCACTAACATGGTCAGTTACAGCTTTTTCTAATTTAAGGTTAACTTCCATAGGAGTGTCTGAAGTTTTGCAATTAGACATATTAAATCGTTTTAAAATACAATTCACAAATTGTTCTTGGTCTACTGTAATACAATTTTTCTCAACTTTTACTTTCATACCTAAACAATTTTTAATCTCACCCAAATCTTTTATTTTAAATTCACTTTCTAGTACATTTTTTAAGTTTTTATATGTAGTTTCACAGTTATAGAATACAAAAAAATCATCTACGTACAATGCAATGTAAGTTTTTATATTTTCATGACATTTATAGAATAAACAAGGTTCAGAAACTGACTTTTCATAGCCTAATTTGAACAAGCATGTTTCTACTTTGGTGTACCAGGCTCTGGCAGATTGCTTCAACCCGTATATAGCCTTTTTTAGCTTAAAAACTTTATTTTCACAGTCTTTAATATCTGAATTTTCTGGTATTTCCATGAACACACATTCATCAATATGACCATTTAGGAAAGCTGTAGGAACATCCAAGTGATTCATTTTGAGATCAAGCTGCACACTTAAGGCAAATAACAATCTTAAGGTTGAGTAACGCAACACTGGTGAAAAAGTTTCGTTAAAGTCTTTACCTTTAATCTGTGTAAACCCCTTAGCAACAAGTCTGGCTCGATATCTCACTTCACCATCACTGTTGTACTTCTTTTTAAAAACCCACTTATTTTTAACCACTGTATTGTGGTTTGGTCTGTCCACTAACTCCCATGTGTCATTATCTCTAAAAGATTTCAATTCTTCTTGCATTGCTTTTTGCCACTGCAGTTTCTCAGCTCCATTTATAGCATCAGTAAGTGACATTTCTTCGCTTGTCAAGTCTTCAATACACAACCATCCATACCTCTCTGGGGGTCGACGAACACGTTTTTGATTGTGTTGAATGATACCTTCATTTTGCGGAATGACTTGCAAATCATCTGTTATCAATGACTCATGAAATTCTTCATCACTTGATGTTTCGCTAATGACATATGTTTCATCATCTTTCTCTATGTCTATTAACTCTGTCTCTTCTAGACTCTCTTTATTATTTACTATAGCTCTAACTTCATTATCTGAGTTTTCTTTCAGTTGTTCCTCTTCAACTTGAATACTTGTTGCACTACTGTCATTTTCAGTATTTTCCATAACAATAACATCTCTGGCCACAGTCACTTCTTTAGTTCTTGGATTAAATAGGCGATACCCTTTCACATTTTCTGAGTATCCAACAAGGTGCATTTTTTCAGCTTTCTTATCCAACTTGTTCCTCTTTGCCTTTGGTATGTGGACCATAACTGGACTGCCAAACATTCTTACATGGCTTAGATTAGGCTTTCTGCCCATCCACACTTCAAATGGTGTTGTATTTTTGTCTAGACTGGCCACTGGGGATCGATTCTTTAAATATACCGCTGTATTAACCGCTTCTGCCCACAACTGTTTATCAAAAGAAGCATCAAATAGGAGACAGCGAGCTTTCTCAATAATTGACCTGTTACACCTCTCACTTAAGCCATTCTGCTCTGGAGTGTGTGGATTTGTTTTCTGATGAACTATCCCATTCTTCTTTAAGTAATCTTCCATTTCAGTAGAACAGAATTCGCCGCCATTATCGGATCTTAATATCTTTATTTTTTCCGACTGCTGGTTTTCTACTAGTTCCTTAAATTCTCTGAAGTACTTAAAGGCTTGATTCTTTTGTTTAAGAAAGTATACAAAACACATCCGGCTATAGTCATCTACAAATAACAGGTAATATCTGGCCATACCAAGTGATTTTTTCTCCATTGGCCCACATAGGTCTGTATGGACCAATTCTAGGACTTTGCTGCTTTTGCTCGAACTGACAGGAAAAGGCAATCTAGTTTGCTTGCCTTCGCAGCATACCACACAACTAGATTTGCTGGTATCACATATGTCTTCATAGCTCACACCGTCGACTGCTCCCTTTTTCATTTTTTCAAGGTCGTTTGCATTGATGTGGCCTAATCGTCTGTGCCAAGTTGTACAAGGAGTCTGTACTGCAGCTGCCAAAAACTTCTCGGATTTTACAATGTTTAATCTGTACACTTCATTTACTCGACTTGCTTCACCTATGCAAACATTCTGATCATTGTAAATGTAACATGCACTCTTATTGAAGGACACTCTGTTACCATTTGCAATCATTCTGCTCACTGATAGCAAATTCGTGGTGAGTGATGGTATGCACAAAACATTTTTTACTTCGACGTCATGCTCATTGTTTTTCACGCTTGTCGTCAGGCGAAGATCTCCGGAGCATACGACTTGTACACTTGTTCGGTTTGCCACTATAATCTCTTTAGTTTTCGGTTGATATGAGATGTTTGTCAACGAGTTTTTATCTGACACCATATGAGTGCTCGCGCCTGAATCGATGTACCAATCGTGCGGACTAAACTCTTGCGTAAGAAATACAGCACTGAATGCGTTCTGATTTGATTTCTGTTTGTCTTTAAATTCTGCTAATAAACGGCATTGGTTTTTATAATGTCCAACCTTTTTGCAATGGTAGCAACGAATTATTTTTTTGTTGACATTTGTACTGACAGAAGGGTGCGTTCCATTATTGCTATTTTTACTATTTCCGCTAGCGTTTTGCACTCGCGTTTGTAAGTTGCGTTTGTGTTCCTGTGCAATAAACGCGCCGCCTTCAGACATAACCTCCAAATCCATGCTCATATCCAATAACTTGGTTTTAATAGCATCAGCGCTTATCTTTAGACCTGAATGCTCAATGGCCATAATCATAGGACTGAATTTTTCAGGGAGTCCTGCCAGTAGTAGTGAGCCGATCCACTCATCATTTATCTCGAAGCCAGTACCTTTTAATTTTTGAGCTGTGTCTACAAGCTGGTTTACGTAGCTGGTCATTCCATCACAGTTATCCATACGGATTGATATTAGGTTTCGTAGGAGACTGATCCTGCGCGTAAACCCGGAGTCATCAAATAATGATTTTAGTTTGTTCCACAAAGCTTGAACTGTTTCTTCGTTCTTGATATGTACAAATAGAGTTGGATCAATCGTCATAATAATTTTCGCTCTGGCCTTTTTGTTATCCTGAACAGACAATGCGGTTGCATTGTTGACATCCACGCCTTCCAAAATCATGAAGTTTTCGACGGAAAACGCCCAATCGTCATAATTTTCACGTCCTTTCAGTTTTGGAACATTAACTGCGTAGTTTCCCGACATTTTGAGCACTAATACTTTAAAAAACAACCGAAAAAAGCTAAAGATTTAGGGACTGGGCCCATAACCTATTAAAACACATTGATGGTTTTCAACAGACTGTTTATTTTAAACCAGGAACACCGTACATAAAGTAAACTAGAGGGCGCTAGTGTAGATTATTTTGTTATCTTCATACATTTTAACATGATTTACCGGTTGACCATTCGTTATCAAAGTGTTCTGAATCTGCTTTATACGGAAATTAAATTAAAATTGACTTTCTTTCACGTAAAAATAATATAATATATCTTTCTGAATTAAAAATTAACATTAGTTAATCCCGTGTTCTCGGTATTGAGTAATTAATATTATAAATTACTATTTTTTTTTTATTACAATAATGGGATTAAAATCATCAAATAAATACAATCATTAAGTAAGTCATGTCCATATAATTATTTCCTAGGCGACAGAACTAAGAAAGTTAATGTAAATAAGCGCCGAATATGAACAGTACTTATGACAGAGACTAATTCCTTTTAGTGCTTGTCTCGTTCCTAGTCGGAAATCGGGATCCGGTTGACCAGGGCCCTATGCGGCAGTCTAATTATTATATTAGGAGCGATTGCCACAGACCTCCGTAACCCCTAAACAGGGAAACTAGATCATTTTGGACATTCAGTTAACACACCAAGAGTTATCTGAATGTACGGGTTTCCACATGATGCTTTCCCTAATAAATCTTTACAAAGATTTCAAACAAATTTAGTGTAGTTTATTCACAAAGTACAGACGAGCTGATAAAGGTTGCAAGAAGCCGCTAGATGCAAGCCTTCCAATCCGAAAGTCATCAGGAGTAGCCTGAGTTCAAAAACGGACTTCCTATGGCGATGATGGTGATGATGATGAATCTAGTGTTACGTGTTAGGATTCGAGCTTACGACTAACGAATTTGACGCGTGACTCCGAACACTGAGATACCAATATGGTTAATAACAGAGTCGGGTCTACTAACTTTAAACGGGTCTACTACTAAAAAGCTAGACAACTAAAATTCGTTGTTAGCCTGCTTCAATGTATCTGCATGGTTGCCATCAACTCTCAGTAGGTATGTACTTGAGAAATCTCACACATGTACTATGTGAGCCTTTCTAGACGAGGGTCAAGATTCTTTCCAAGTCGTGGTCTCCACTCAAAAATATGCCTATCGATTTGACGTCAAAAGGCTAAAAGTTTCCTGGGTAAATAAATATTATTATATTTAGTTCGTCAGTTAAATTATCAAGAATATTGGACCCATATTTTGTTTTTTGTCAATCAAACAAAAAATGACGAAGATAAACCGCATAAAAGTTTGCACGTGACGTCACGCCCCTTGCTAAACTAAAAGACGTTACCTGGAACTTTATCGGACTATATCTTCATAATGTTTTGTTTGATTGAGAAAAAAAAAACGTTTTCTGTTAATCCAACTGACGGACTAAGTAATTAGATTTTTTTTAGAAAACAAGCCTATTGTATACCAGTCCAGTGCCACTCCAGCATCTTTTACTTTAGTTTTGTGTCAAATGACCCTTTTGCCCTACTCTTGCCTTCTTGGTAACTTAATTCCTATTACGAATATTAGCGTGATCTTTAATTAAACGTTGTAATATGAACTTATCATAATTAAGCAGTACCGAGTTTAGCAACGTAACCTGGTTCCAGATGGAAGACGTATTTGTACTGGAATTCGCTTCTTCGGTTTTATCAGAGCTGACTAGAGAGCCACTCGGCTGCGAACAGCTGGTCTCTGCTAACATACTGAGCAGTCTGTTCTCGAGGATGAAGAACAGCTTAGATCCTGATGTCCAGAAAAACTGCCTACAGGTAACTTGATTATTTTTGCTCCACCGTTTCATCTTTAACTTCAGGAACTTCCTAACTTAACTAGGTACCTCACCTATTAGCAAATAAGTCATTTGTCTGTTTTATTACGACAGATTTTCTATCTATCTTGATTGCTTAATATCATCACATAATGATGATTGCTATTTAAGTTCTTATCTTCCTAGCTACTAGCTAACTTATAGTGTTCTATTTTGCCAATAATCCTAAGCTTGTGATGAATTTCAACAATCAATGTCAATAACTATTTATATATTCGCCATCCTTAGACCCTAAGCAATCTCCTCGACGACCCAGTGTGCGCCGCAGAAGTGACCAAGAACCAGCAGTTCAGCTGGCCTTCCCTTTTGGCTCTGATGCAGAGTAAATACCTGGCGATACAACACGCTGCGTTACGGACGGTTGACCAGCTCATATGCCGGTATAAGGACCAGGTGGTGCAGAGGACGTTCAGAGCGTCTACTGGGGTGCTGGACCTGTGTGATATTTTAGAGGTAAGTTATTGCGAAGAAGAATTTTAACCTATGGAATGCAATAAAATTATTGAGTATTGAAGAAGACAGATAATCAGCTTCTTTACCGGTTGGTACATGAGTTTGGCGCCGTAGAAAACGTTTTAACTTATATTCTGAAGAGTAGTTAGTTACCTTTAAGACTGAGCAGTCTTGGCTCTGCGCTGGGAGTAATCTATTATACGAGTAAGTAAACGAGACACAGGCCTTACCTCACTCATCTATAAGAAAGTTTAGACCATTATCAATGCAGTTGGAGACTGCGACAAAAAAGTTGCTGCTAAATACATGCTGGGAGAAGCCTATGCCGTGACTTAGTTATAAAGTTTACTTTGTTTTCTTGCTAGTCTTACGAGTTCCGAGACGTCCACACTCAAGTTCTCGGAGTACTACGTAACTACGTGGAGACAGAAGAGAACGCCTTCCATTTGTACCAGTCGGGCTGCATCCTCCGACTACTGGCCTATCTGGAAATGGCGCTGCCGGCTATGAAGCCGCACTGCTTGGCTGTGCTTACCAAG
The DNA here is from genome assembly GCA_963576865.1 of Anania hortulata. Classification (NCBI taxonomy): domain Eukaryota; kingdom Metazoa; phylum Arthropoda; class Insecta; order Lepidoptera; family Crambidae; genus Anania; species Anania hortulata. Next base: position 3,860,402 of record OY756389.1, on the reverse strand, counting down.
ATGTCGTTTACTTCTAATGGGAGAGATGTATGTACATACGTGGATGATATGTTGTTTATTAGAAAAAGAAATCGTTTCGTATGTGTGGAGTGTCAAACCTTACCGTCTGATGTAATAAAGCCACTTTAAGGCCTCCTATGTCAGTTTCACAACAAGTTTTAAGCGATATTAACCGAGACATATTTTTATGTGCTTTTCGCAGCATAGATATGCTTGTAATACTGAATAATCTGAACGGTCACCCATCTTCGTAGGTTGCTCAACTTTATTAATCACTACCAAAGTTCTGCCGCAACTGATCTTCAAGCTCATCGCTGAGTTACAAGCAATTCGTCTGTATCTCTTTTATTATTGTTTTTCTTGCAGGCTCTATATCAAACGGGCACGGACCTGGTTTTCTGCCACCAACTGCTGAGTTCCAACGTGGAGTTGCTTGCGGATGCGGCCATGGGCGTCGCCAACATGACCAAGCTGCTGCCCGCTGCTGTTAGAATGTCCGACACTAACATCATTGAGGCTCTGTGCGGTAAGACCATGGCTTACAATACTGCCTGAGTATCCGTGCCATTTATTTAGTATTAGCGTATTAACAGTTTCTGTAGCACAACACGCCCGTCGACGTGATAACAAAAAAACTGATATCGTGTCCCGCAACGTGTTTAGCAAGTTAACGTAGCATATATTTATTTTGTATAGTTTTTTCTGAATTAACCCCGAACCGAGAATGGAATATTTGCGTTTGCGTTCAAAGCAATTCACAAAACCACTCTGCAAATCAGATCGTCAAAACTAGAAATGTTAAAACTAGAGATGTTTCGACTAGTTAGTGAAGCCGACTATCTGGCCATTTTTGTAGTCGGTGATTAGTCGGTGACTAATCGGCAAAAAGCGGTGACTATCCGGCTTTTTACTTTTTAAAATTATATATTTTTATTATAGTATTTCACATAGATGAACATCGCAGTATTGTTTTATTTTTACACTAAAACGCCACTCTGACCCGAGCAAAAATCAAGACAGAATGCGAAGTAAACAAATCATGTTTCGACACAATCGCAAGCTGCGATTGCGACTTGCGCGTGAATCTGTAATCTGTAAACGAAGCGTAGCAGAAATTGCCGAATGCCCCCAAAACCTTGATGGGCATAGCCGATAAGTCGGCCAGTTGGCCAAAGTCGTAGTCGGCACATCTCTAGTTAAAACTACTTTCATTCGCCATACAATATTCCTATGTGTACTTAATGGGTATCTGTACTGCAGCGATCCTCGGCGACGACGCAGCGGTGTGGTTCTATATCCGCATAAACTCGATCCGAGCGCTGGCGGAGCTGTGCCGCATCATACCGAAGGCCGCCTTCAGCCTCGTCGAGCCGAAAACCTTCGCTTCTCTGAGGAACATCAACAAGAAGTGTAAGTGTCTTCTTCTGCCTAGCGTATTTAAAACAATCGTCTTTTTAAAATCTCCTTTTTTCATAGGGATTTTTAAATGTAAATTTTGAACTGAAGTCAACAACAACAAGTCTGTGGTACTTTATTTAAAAAAATATACATTTTCCCCAAGAATGAATCACCAAGTTTGTGTAGTCAAATCTTGGAACTTGAAGTTTTATTTTTATATAATTTTTCAGTTATGTGATCGTAAATTTTTTGACAATGTAATTATGGGAATTGTAAATTTTGACGTACCACTGTTTTTCAATATAACTAAATGGTGAATAAATAAGTTGAATTGAATTGAACAGGTTGTTAGGTTATTATAGGGTCATAACCTAACACCCCGTATAGATCGTTTTCCAATGTGTCGCAGTCAAAGACACGCCGATAGAGGCGCAGCGTCTCGCCGTGCAGTGCTACATCAACCTGCAGAACTACCACGTGAGCACCAAGGCCATGCTCAACGCAGACTTCATGCAGGAACTGCTCAACATACTGCAGGTTAACAATAGTTAACATGTTATTTATTTATTACCGGAAAACAAGGGTTAACATAATATTAAAATATACAGAATAGCAACTATTAAATTACTTAAGTCTTCACAAGTAGCGACGAGTTAAAATTAAAATTAAAAATGAAAAAATATATCGAAATACAGCTAATAACTGTAATAATAAACGCACGAAACATATTGATAATGATAAAAGAATCTATTCAATTTTAAAAAAGCGCTCGCCTATTTGCCGCCTCGTCGCACCAACAGTGTGGTAAATTTCCAACTTCCCATCCAGAATAATTCCGTTCAACTTGCGACCAGCATGCCAGATGTAACTATCTTGCTTATAATCACGCACGCACGCACGCACGCATGACGCACACTCGTAAATTAGTATAGATTTATCTTTTTTGCTTACCGTTAACTAACACGTTTTTTTTCAGAGGATTGATATAAACCTGAAGATAATGACTTGCACTGTTCTAAGCGGGCTGATGGCAGAGGACATAGCGAAAGAATTGTTTACATCACGCAAAGGTGAAGAAGTAAGTAATTTTTGAAAATTATTCTCTTAATAAGTAAGTAACTCACAGGCACCGCGTATCTCAGATGGTGCCAGGGTGTTTAGTCTTGTCAACATATTGTAAACCAATGTTCAAGTAAATGTGAATGTCAAAAAAAAAAAAGCTAACGTTAGAAGTGACGTCACGAGCCCCCACTCCCGAACTTTGATGCGATTTTTTGGTGGATTGACAAAAGAAAAAATAAATGTCCATTATTTTATTCATAATCTAACTGTTCCACGTGCTATGTGCCCCGCCTACTGCCACTTCAGCTTGCAAATTCGTTGGGCTATGTCAACGACTTTTGTTCGTTTACGGATCTTCTCATTTCTGATTCGATTTCTCAAGGAAACACAGCCCTTTCCATAGCACAATGTGCGGACTTTGACGGCCGATGGAGCAGAAATGTTCTAGAATGGAGACCGAGTAACGGCAAGCGCAGCATAGGACGCCCACCCACAAGGTGGACAGACGACTTGGTAAAGGTTGCAGGAAAACGCGGAATGCAGGCCGCTTCCAACCGGCTAATCTGGAAGTCAATGGGGGAAACCTACGTTCAGCAGTGGACGTCCTATGGCTGAAATGATGATAATGAATCTAACTGTCGGACTAAGTAGGATCGTCCTACTAAATATAGTCGTCATCCCTATTGTGCAGTGTGGTTATATAATCAGGTGGTGTCGAGCAACCTGCGCATAGAGCACATCGGGCTGCGCACGGCGCTGTGCACGCTCATCGCCTGCAGCGTCACGGACGAGGGCGCCGACGTCTACCTCGAGCTAGGGACGATACACTAGTGAGTATTTTTACCTTTCAGCCTTAAACCTAAAGGTCCAAACGCATTGGTGCTGCAAGTAACTTTGTATGTAGCAGTTGCCTCTGCCGTGCGTATTGCTCCATACAAACTTATATAATAATGCCGCACCGTACAGCGCCTGCCGCGTCTCGCACTGCAACGCAAGTGTGGACCGACCTTATGGGTATGACACATGGAAGCCAGCCTCCTCTTCCGGTATCGCCTCCCGTAGACTCTTCGCTCCTTGTTCTGGATTGAGCATAGATCGATTTTAGCTTACTGAAACTCGAGTGGTGTAGGCGAATATAACTCGGACCAAGTTTGAAAACACTAATATCGATGGCCAATTTCAGAATAGTTTCCATACAAAAAGGGGGCGGGGTCTAACGGAAGTGGACGGAGAATCTTTGATAGCAGCGGGCGTTTGACGGCTAAGAAAGCAGAGGAGGAGGTCAGGAGTCAGGAGATGTCCGTCCTCCGTTCACAAATAAAATCTTTTAACAAAATATTGATAATAGGCTAGTTTCCTGGGTCAAAAAAAGGTTATTCTATTTAGTCCGTCAGTTAGATTATCAAAAAATATTGGACCCATATTTTGTCTTTTGTCAATCAAACAAAAAAATACGAATTAAAGCGCAACAAAGTTTGGGAGTGACGTCACGCCTTGCTAAAAAGTGTCGCAAGGCGTGACGTTACGCGGAACTTTAACGAGCTATCTTCATAATTTTTTGTTTGATTGAGAAAAGAAAAAATACGTGTCCAATATTTTCTGTTAATTCAACTGACGGACTAATTAGTTTTTTTTTGGAAACTAGCCCATCGTTTTATTCTTCCAGCATGGTGGGCAACCGGCTGGCGCGCTACGTGGTGGGCGCGTGGGAGCCGGCGCTGGAGGCGGTGTTCCGGCACCAGCCGTCCGCCAAGCTCGCCTACACCGGCCGCCTCGACATCGACGACTTTACCCAGGTACATGAAGAACCCTATTACAGTACCCGGCGGTAAATGTTGCACATCGGCAATCATCGCATTTCCGAATACAAACGAATGCTGATTTATCGTTTGTCAGAATTTGAATTGAGAACTGAGTACTTTATTGGTGTTTTGTTTTGATTCCCGCGTGAATTATATAGAGCTGTAAAACTAATATTATGCCAGCGAAATTAATAAAGTATCCAACAAAAATAATTAATATTGTTTGGGGTTTTAACAACTCTATATAGTTTAACAAACGTCATGGTAGTGTGCGACACAGATAACGCTATACGAAGCTGAAATAAGCCATTTGTCTCTTTCCAAAGGTCGATGTGCAATATTTACCGCAGGGCACTGTAAAGCATTTTGACAGCTATGCGAATATCCGGTGATTCATCATCATCATCATCATTCGCCTGCCCTGTTCCCAGGTCATCTGGGGTCGGCGCAGTTTGTCTTTTACTTCCATGCCATCCGGTCACTCGTCATTGAGTCATTCACTCTCTTCTCAGTCATATCGCTCCTCACACAATCCGTCCATCTCTTCTTAGGTCGTCCTCTACTTACCAGACATTTAAAAAAAGAGAAAATCAGAGGCATATTGCATAAGGTGTGATTTTTTAGGAACGTGAACGTAACAACGTTATTGCTTTGTTCCATCGGAGTACATACCCTATAGAGCAGCAACACGAACTATCTTTATTCGAAATTAGTAAGTGATATTGCACTTACATTAAGTATGAAATGACAAGTCCTGTCAACTCTCGCCCATACCAAAACAGTACAGATACTGTTTAAAGAATGGCGGATCAGGAGCAAAACGAGGAATGCCCCAAATTGTTGTAATGCCACTAAAAAGTCTAATAGTTGCACTAATCACAAATACATTGTGACTAAAACATGCATAGTGCAAGTCAAACTTTTAATGTTTATTTTATTTATTTATACTTATTAAAAATGGACGTAGTTAAGCAGAAAGGACTCAACCAACAACTTGGTCAAAAATGAGTTAAATATACGAAACTAGTTTTTGAGGTCATATCTATCGTCTAGTAAAAACTCTCCAGCAAAAAACTCAGTGGAAACCAATTTTCTGGTATGCATGGACTCAACCCACACTATGGGGGCACTTATTAGAAAACAACTGAAACGACCCAAACTGCTTGAAACATATTATTTACGAAAACAGTGCAATATGGAATATAGCTAAATAGCCCCAAAGCTTGTGAATCGTTTCGGTTAAATTAAGGCTCTACTACCCATGTATATTCTTGAAACAGCAAAAAGGACTCAAAATACCTATGTCATTACTGATAAATGAATTTATAAAATATTGTGCTAGTTTTAATTTAGCTGAAAGGACTTAAACTACTTAAGTCGTTTCTGATAAATGAATTTATAAAATATTGTGCTAGTTTTAATTTAGCTGAAAGGACTCAAACTACTTAAGTCGTTTCTGATAAATGAATTTATAAAATATTGTGCTAATTTTAATTTAGCTGAAAGGACTCAAACTACTTAAGTCGTTTCTGATAAATGAATTTATAAAATAGTGTGCTAGTTTTAATTTAGCTGAAAGGACTCAAAACTACTTAAGTCGTTTCTGATAAATGAATTTATAAAATAGTGTGCTAGTTTTAATTTAGCTAAAAGGACTCAAAGTACCGATATCGTTTCTGTTAAGTGAATTTATAAAATAGTGTGCTAGTTTTAATTTAGCTAAAAGGACTCAAAGTACCGATATCGTTTCTGTTAAGTGAATTTATAAAATAGTGTGCTAGTTTTAATTTAGCTAAAAGGACTCAAAGTACCGATATCGTTTCTGTTAAGTGAATTTATAAAATAGTGTGCTAGTTTTAATTAATTTAGATAAAATGACTGAAAATTAAAAGATCGAATAAAACAAAAAATCGGGCTTAGATTCTAAGAATTTAGTAAAAAATTTTTTTGCTAGCAACATTAATTATTTAAGTATTTTTGGTATAGTGTATAGCAGCAACACTTTCGCGGCACTTGTTTCATTAATGATCTCATTGCACAACGTTTGGGTAATAAATTAAGTTGATTATTAGGTACAATAAAAATTTACTGTGTTTGTGATTAATAAGATACAATGAAAAGAATAGATAAAATAATGTTTAGTTTTTTAGACAAGAAAGAAGAGTTCTCACAAAGTAAGTTATTTTTTCCATAACTTAACCTATCAAATAGGACTAAACTATTATCTATATACTTAATAAAGTTAATCATTAATGTTTTGTAGATGAAGAGAACATGATGTCTGAAACAGTGATAAATGCTAAAGATTCACCAATAAAAACAGGTAAAACCGAATATTGCAATTTCATTGTTATAATAAATACCTACCTTATATTATGTATTTCTTAAATTAAAAAACTATTATCTAAATGTAATCTTTACATAATTAAATTGAATTAATGTTGACTGCCCTCGATTATGTAATATAGGTACTTCCTACCATGTTATTCTATTCTGTAACCTAAAACTACTTACTAATCTAATAAACTTTTTTCAGAAGAAATTATAAGATCTGCGACAGTTTCCTATGCTGAAGAGAATAACTTTTTAACAAGAGGTATATTATTTTTGTTGTTGTTTATAATTTCATTTGATTACTCTTTTTACTTAACCCGTGGTCCGTTATTTTGCCCGCAAATAATAAACACCCAACCTATTCTTATACTATTTAGATTGTGTTAATGTGTGATATACCATAATAATAAATAAATAAATATTAGACAACATCACATACATTGCTCTGATCCTATGGTAAGTAGCTAAAGCACTTGTGTTATAGAAATCAGAAACAACGACGGTACCACAATACCCAGACCCGAGACAATATAAAAAAGTTTATTATTATTCCATTACATAACTTATACACTGTTAAACCTCAATCCTAACGTTTTGCAGATGAAAATATAATATTTGCAACAGCATCCCATGCTGAGGAAAGTAACATTTTTAAAACATGTAAGTTGTTTTCAACATTTACTTTATTTGTTTATTTTTAATTAACCATTTTTACAACCAACCACGTTCACCATTTTACTGGAAAATAAATAACACGCTACCTATTCTATTATTGCTTAGATTAGGTAGTGTTTGGGGTCTTAGTATAAACATGTGTATGTCTTTGGTGTGATATTTTTTAAATAAATAATATGGAGGTAGATATAATATAGTTTAATTAAGAAATGTTTACAGCTCGATACAACTAAGACATGGATTCGAAGGTCAAATAAGAGAAAAATAGGTATTTGAGTACTTCTATTATGTTTGGCTGCACTATTGCGTATGGCTTGAATGTTAAAATACCTTTCTTTGTGATCTTATTAATAATATATAATTTCTGTTATTTTCATAACGCAAGTTGTTTGTATTCGGTACAATAACTTAAAAAATAATAAAAAAGGAAATGGTAACTTACTAACAATTTAGTTCCTATGTCACCGAGAGCTACTTTGTTGAGCGTGTGTTAACCTAACCTAACCTAACCTAACTTTCAGTGTACGGGTTAATATAATAATATCTGGTTCTAGCTTCAACTCTTTAGCTTCTTATTTTTTGCAGGAGAAATTTGTTTGTGTTCATTTCTATGCATTTTGGAGGTCATTCTTGTTACTTGATTTTGATTTTAGAAGTTTTCTTGTGGTTTCTTTGTCCCACAGCTAGCTGTGCTTGTGTTTGTGTTTGTGCTAGCACAAAAAAGTGTAAAATTATGAATTGCTTAAGTTTTTCTAAATTTTATTTATTTAATTTTTATTTTTTTTATTTTTTTTTACTCATTTTACTGGTAACGCATAGGTTACTACATTTTAATAATACTATGTTAATGTACTTCGGATCTGGACATATACATCCGATTTTCCATTCAGCTTCTAGCTTTAAATATAATGTTACTAAACTTTAAAGTTTTCAATACTAACTAAAATACATTGAGTCTTTTTCTATGGAGTTGGGTAAAGTTACCCGGACCTTTTATTTTGCACAAGTAAAATTTAGTCTAGACTCAAAAATGTGTTTATTTCAACAATAAAGATATATTTTCAGTTAGGTTGCTATTTTATTAAGAGTGCAAAAACTTTTTCGGCTTATAGGTACATTTTTTAAACTATTTTTGGTCATGGTACATATAGTTCCACTTTTTCAGATGATATGGATTCCCCAGTGGCTCCTTCATACTCACCTTTAACACCCCTGATAGCTGCATCCTTGAGAACAGAGAATAATTATAATAACTGTAAATATCTACCTTTGTGCATAGTCCTTAATTCTTCCAATAAATATATTTAGTTGCCATACATAATATACTTACACTTATTTCAGATGATATGGATTCCCCAGCAGCTCCTTTATTTTCACCATTAACACCTCTGATTGCTGCATCCAAGAGTAATGGTGATCTAATCTACTATTACGATGATTGTTAATATATACCTACTATAAAACAATTAAAATAATTTTTTTTTGCATTTCAGGTGGTGCAAAATGTCCATCTCCTATACCTCCTATGTCTCCAAATACTTTAGATATTTTTAAATCCTTAGGCGGAATAATTTCAACGACAATAGATACTACGGAACAAAACAGAAATTTTAATGAATATAATGCCGAAGAAGTCGAAGCTACAGAAACTACAGAATTGAATCAAAGAAGTACAGATGAAACAAATAGAAACGATGATCAAGATATGGATTTTAGTTCTGATACGGATTCTAATTATTCACCAGATGCCGAAGAAATTTCAGATTCAAGTGAAGATTTATTACGTTCAATTCCTAAAAAGCGAGTGAAAGCTGTAATCAAAACCATTTCTTTGCCAAGTGCTGAAAATGATTCCGCTAACGAGATTTCAAGACGTGTACCTTTTGCTGTAGAAGCCAGTCCTGAAACTCAAGAAAATGAAATTACAACCGAAATAGACGATGCAAGTACTCAATGCGCCACTAACAGCAATAACATGATTAGTGATGTGACAGAAAATACAGATTTTTTAAATTTAGAACTTCATAATAACGCATACGAATATTTAGAAACGCAAAACAAACCTGAAGAAGGTCGACCTAAGAAAGGTCGTAAAAGGAAATATCCAGAGCATTCTCTAGTTCAGCGAAAGGAAAGAAAATATGCCAACTTACCCTACCAAGGAAAAAATAAGCGAGTTTTCTCAAAAGTGTATCGTGATTATGTTTGTCCGTGTAAGAGACAATGTTTTACCCTTGTTTCTCAAGAAAAAAGGAGGGAAGAGTTTAATAAATACATCACATTAGGAACGTACAAAGCACAATTATTGTACATTATAAATAATGTAAAAGAGAGTCCAAAAGCTAGGGAATACACAGTTCTAAGCGGCAACAAATCTGGAAAACATAAAAAAAGAACATACAGAAGAAAATATTTTATTACCAACATTGAAGTTTGCAAAGACATGTTTTTGAATAATTTCCAGATATCCACAAAAAAAATTGATGTGTCTTTGGCAAAGCTCCGCTCTAACTCGTTTGAAGATAAAAGAGGTAAAAAACAGGGTGGATGGAATAAAACACCAGAAGATCACGTTCAATTTATAAGAAAAGTTATCAATTCCCTACCAAAATATGAATCCCATTACAGGAGGGGAACTAATAGTGACTGTCAATACTTGAAGTTGGGCATGACTATTCAAAAAGTTTACGAAATTTACAAAGAAGAATTACAAAATGAACATGGCACATCTAAAACGCCGGTTTCATTCGAAACACTCAAACGAATATTTTATGATAATTTTAATTTGCGTTGCAAAAGCCTCAAGAAGGATACATGCAATAAGTGCGACACTTATACACAAAAAATACAAAATTGCAAAGCCGACGAAAAGGTAAAACTTATTGAAGAGAAGGAAGAACACCTTAAACGCGCAATGGACTTAAGGAAGGAAATGAATAGTGATTTGAAGCGAGCAAAAACGGATAAATATTTTGAATGCCTGACGTATGATTTAGAAAAAACCCTACCGCTTCCCCGAATACCTACAAACATCGTATTTTATAAGCGACAGCTCTGGCTGTACAACAGTGGGATTCATGTTGGCTCTGACGATAGCGGCCACTGTAATGTGTGGGTAGAAGGGGAAGCCGGTAGAGGTGCCCAAGAGGTGGGGTCATGCGTTATGCATTATATAAAAAATCATTTGAACAAGGAGGTTAAGCACTTGGTGCTTTGGAGCGATTGTTGTGGTGGCCAAAACCGCAACATTAAAATAGTTTTGATTCTAAAAGCCCTACTAAATTCACACTCGTCTCTGGAATCAATAACACTCAAATATTTAGAGAGCGGCCATTCATTTTTACCCAATGATACGGATTTTTCAAAAATTGAATACCAGCTTAAATACCATCAACGCATTTACACCCCTGACGAGTACATTAATGCAATACAAATTGCCAAAAAGAAGAATCCTTTAAAGGTTAATAGAATGAAGAAAGAAGATTTTATTTCGACCGCAAATATAGAAAAAAAAATAGTTAATAGGAAGACTTTTGTAACGAAAGAGAAAGTGAACTGGCTAAATACTAAAAAAATATTATTAAAGAAAGAGAACAGACATTCGATTTTTATGAAAACCTACACAGAAGAGTTTAAGGAATTAAACATTCAAAAAAAGTTGAGAGGAAGCTCTTTAGAGATTTCCGAAGATGATTTTACTACACTTTGGCCTAATGGTAAAGAAATCGCTCAGGCTAAGTTAGATGATTTGAAATCTATGTTTGACCTCATACCAAAAGATTGCAGGGAGTTTTATGAAACACTAAAGGGAAACGAATTACTTACTGAAGACGTAGAAGGATTTGATTGCGATGTAGATTTTGAGGTGTTTTCAGAATACGAGTAATTGCCTATTTCGAATACATTTTGCACATTAAAGATATTGTTTTATTATGAATTTCATTCTTGAGTCCTTTTAGCGTAATAAAAAAAAAACTCTATCCTTATTAAAGCTTGTTTAACAAAAACGACTTAAAAAAATATTTTTAAATTTTTAATGTAGAATTTAATATAAACATTGAAAATAGACAATCACTCGAAAAAAAAGTTAGGTTTTCCTATTGATATGACATAATTGCTAAATAATAAATACATAAATTTCGTGAAAAATTACCTATTAAAAAAGAGGACCAACATAAACACATAAAAAGAATGTACAATTGAATTTTATTACAGCAGAAAATAGAAGTAACAAATGATACAAATAGGTCTAGAGGCATTGCAGATTATAACATTGTGTTAAATTTAATTACTTTGGCACCATAAGTACCTGTTTTTGTAATTTTTCGAACTTGAGTCATTTTTACTAATTAAAATTAGAAACTGCTCAATGAAAATACCAATTTATCAAAAAGGACTCAACCCCATATTTCCGCAAATACCTAAAAGCGTAAGTAATTAAACGTTATCAAATAAACATTAAGCAAAACCAAAAAAAAATACTTAACTTTAACCATAAGTGAAATAAGCAATCAATACGGCAATACATGGCAATACACCATTGAACTTTAAAAATTCATATCTCCAAACTACCTTTTTGTGGGTTGAGTCATTTCTGCTTAACTACGTCCAAATAATTGTACAAATGGCGGACTAAATGCCAAGAAGCATTCTCTACCTGTCAACCAGCGTGGTAAAACAGAGAAATATAATGTTATTTCTACAATGCAATGAAAAACTCAGTGCCTTTTTCTCTGTTTCTTATTAATACGACATTTGTTGTTTTTCTCGTTCCCATCTTATTATAAAAGGAGATTGGCAAACTTCCAAAACACCTAGGGCGGATACTAGTTCGTTATCTTTATTGACCCAAATTGGAAATCAAACCCGTGACCCTTTGCGTTCAAGGCAGATCGCAGCTACTATCGTCATAAAGATTTTTCAAATTACATGATTTTATAATCATCCTGTATTATGAATTTCATTCCCACAGGAAGGATTCTACGTGCAGAAGCGTCTCAGCGAGTCGTTCCCTACGATCCAGGCCGTGATGGAGCAGAAGCCGCCGCACAGGGACCCCGTGTTCATCTGCATGTTCCACCAGCCGCCCTTCGACGTGGCTTCGGGACTTGATATCAGGTCGCCTCGTGAGTACTGCAATCGTCATCGCATAGAAGATTGCTCCTTGGGGCTTCGTCAACAATGAGAGGATTTGGGCTGTTTCTATCTTCCCGTAGGAGATTAATCATAGGAGCTGGTTAACTAACTTCTAAAAAAACTAGTACCTGTATCCGAACAAAAATTTCTGTCGAATAGTTTAGTAAAGAAATTGAGAGAGAAAGCATGCCACTAATGTGTAAATAAGCATGCTTATAAATCAACCGCCGTTTGATTTTTGAGCATGCTACCTGTAGCGTGCGTGGAAGGGAACGTGCTTTGAACACGGCTGAACAGGTACAGGAACAGTTATTCTTCTGAATAACAAAACCTTCCTTTCGATAACAAACTGTCGACCGAAATCCCGTGACGCCGATTCCGGCGTACTCTCCTCTCGACTAAGGTCATCAAATTTTTAGAAGAGATGTTAGAAGAGGTATGTCTGTTGTGCAGACCGTCAGTCGGAGTCAAGACTGGGAATAACGAGTTCCTCCAAACTACGCATGCCCGTGCTGCCTGATGACCACAACCTGCGGTCCTACCTGCTTAAATTGAGGATTTGGTTCGGAGACCCGTTAGTATAATGATCTATATACTTATTTCCCAACTTATTTTTATTTTGGAACTCAAACTTTTGGGCTCAAAAGTTCTCTCTTAAAGGTTATGTTTTTAAAATCTTTTAGATTTCCTACAGAAAGCGTATGTCTTAAATCACTTTATTGTTATGATAGTGTGGAATCTCAAAGCCTTAATTAAATAGAGTTTCGAAACATGTTTCGAAAACTTCCTTGAATTTTTACATTCTACATACATTTATAAGTTGATGAAATGAAAATAGTTTTGAGTTTAACTGTATTTAATGATCTGAACTATTTATTAAATAGATATTCATGTGTGTTTATGTTTAAAAGCCTAACCACCAATGGAGAAGACCGTTCGGTCTAGTAGTTAGCGCCACGAACTAAAAAGCACATTCGAATCCTATACCGAATATTTGCATGCCAATGTAAAACTGGTTAATGTGTATTGTCCTCTAAACATAATTACAAAGATATCTTGTACCACATTTAGCAAATAAATGTTTCCATTTTCATTTACATTATTAAATAAGTGCATTAATAGAAAACCCCTTCAATTTATTTTGTAATTTTTTCAGAGCCAAATCTCTTCATTACTTTGAGATTGAAAATGCACATTACGAAGTTAGGTGAGAACTGCTTTTAATTTTTTTTTTGAAAATAAATCAATCTTCCTTGTAGGCAGGGGCATGCATTGGTTTCAGATGGGGGTAGGCTGTGAGTGAAAATTGAGTAAGTTTGCGTGAAACAGTAGGCGATCTCGCGGCAGCCTAACATTGGTTAAATTGCACAGAAACGATCTTAGTTGCTCGCTTTAGTAAGGAATAAGTACAGGTAGACGACAAAATGGTTACAGAATATTCATTGTTTATTGTTGAATACGTAATTAATAATTATGGTTAGCTGTCGGTTTTTTATGAAGGTAGGCTCTGCATAATAGCCTATATGGAATGCACGCCCCTGCTGTAGGTAAACTTTTAACTTGTTTTTTTTTTGTAGATAGTTTCTTTTTATTGCCCTCCATACAAAGAAGTTACAGTTGATGTTTACAGAAAGAAGTAAAATTTAGGCCGTCTGACACGAAATTTGGTGATAAAACGTCTCTTCTAGTTAACCTTCAGGTAGAGACGACTGAGAAGAATGGAGGAAGTGCTGCGTAGAGATAAAGCGGAATTTTGATGATGTCAGGTATCGCGACAAATGCGCGGAAGTGTCGTCGTCTCTGAAGCAGCGCGCGACGCTGCTGGCCGAGTTCGTGGCCGAGCAGATGAGCGGCCTCTCCCAGGAGAGGGACTGCTCCGTCGCCAGCGTCGACCTGCACTTGGCCGATTTGATGGTTAATGAATACGACAATCGACGTAGTTTTAATGAGCCGTCACGCGATACCGTCCCGACGATATTTGACGACCTCCTTAGCCGAAGGGCGAGCATACCGGACTCGGTGTCGCTATCTCTGCGGTCCCGGGTTCGATTCCCGGTCGGTCAGTGTAGAAAAATAACATTTTTATATTGTCTCGGGTCTGGGTGTTGTGGTACCGTCGTTGTTTTTGATTTATGTAACACAAGTGCTTAGTGCCGTGTGGGGACGGCCGTAAAGAATACTCTTCCCCACCGCCAACAGGAGGCGTGTCGTAAGAGGCGACTAATTCTTGTAGAACGAGACGGGCAGCAGCGTCTGTGTGCGAAGTCTTATAAAAAACTGCGCTCGCCAATTCGCCTGCCAAGCGTGGCGAGTATTAGCATGATAATGATGCCCCCTAATGATAAGACATTGGGGAGGCCTTTGTTCAGCAGCTGAAATGATGATGATGATGAAGTGCTTAAACTACTTATCATAGGATTAGCAAACACACACGCATGGTACTATAAAATAGGGTTGCCCTTAATAGTAGTTTTCCCCAAAACCGGGGAAAATTCAATTTTTTCTAATTGTCATCTAGATTGTCATGCGTTTAGAGCATTAAACACTACGGAGCTGTCAGGCATATTGAGCCCTCTTTGGCTTCAGTTTAGATGCTTCAAATATTGCGAGTGGATCACGTATCTGGGTCATTTTTCTTTTGTACCGACAACTGACCTCCGTTACACTTACATACTTTTTTTACCGACCATACCTTTGTCAGTTGTCCCACTTTTTGGATACTTTGTCACAATTATTTTATAAAAAGCAGAAATAGTAAAAACTGTCATCATTATCATCATTTCAGCCGTGACGTCCACTGCTGAACATAGGCCTCCCCCAATTATTTCCATCATCAGGATTGTCAATACTCGCAACACTTAGCAGGCAGGTTGGCGAGTGCAGCATGCACGCAAGTGCAAATTTCGCACGCAGACGCTGCTGCCCGTCTCGTACTACAGGAACAAATCGCCTCTTACGATACGCCTCCTGTTGGCGGTGGGGAAGTGTATTCTTTACGGCCGTCCACACACGGCACAAGGAACGGTAATAATAAGTGTAAATACGCAGAACTGACGGCCGATAGGGCAGAAAGGTTTTGGAATGGAGGCCACGTACCGGCAAGCGCAGCGTAGGACGTCCACCCGCAAGGTGGACAGACGACCTGCTGGTAAAGGTCGCAGGAAGCCGACGGATGCAGGCCGCTTTCAACCGGCCAATCTGGAAATCACTTGGGAGGCCTATGTTCAACAGTGGACGTGCTGGGGCTGAAATGATGATGAATTAATTGGTGTTCTTTATTCTTTGCCGCGTGGGGGGCGTCGAGTCCTCGATGGTGTGGCGGGGCGGGGCTCGGAACTAGAGATACTGTCCAAGGCTGAGGCGCTACAAAAACGTGGCAGCTTCATCAGACTCGAGAACCTCTTTCTTTTATTGAAGTCTGTTGAAAATTATTAGATAATCGATTTATTTTTATAATGGTAAGTTTACGGTGTCTCTCAGTCGGAGATGTCGTCGCGCGTGGTGGGCATCGGCTGGGTGCGGTGCGGCGGCGCGCTGGAGCGCGCGGTGCTGTTCAAGGCGCTGGCCGACCGCGCCGGCCTGCCCTGCGCGCTGCGCCGCGCGCCGCCGCACGCCTGGTGCGAGCTCGCCGTCGTCGACCACGACCCGGTCAGCCGCCGCCCTTGTTGCGTACCAGCCACCAGCTGTACCAGCTGTACCAGCTGTACCAGCTGTACCAGCTGTAGTAGCTGGGCAGGCGGGAAGCGGGTGTGAGGCACCGCTCCCGAACATTGGCGTAGCTAGGGATTTTGACTAGGGGAGGCAGCCAAGGTCGCGTCCAGACTTTATTTGTAATAAATGTGGTACATTACACAGGTGTTCAGGGTTAGTTCGATCATTACACATTTAGCTAAAGGTTAGCATACAAATCTTAAGCTAGGGTATTGTAATTTACTTCTTCGACTTCGAGACAGAGGGGGGTCACATAGTCTAGGTCCAGTCAGTCTAGGGTGGGCATAGCTACGCCTATGCTCCCGACGCCCAGAATATAAGGTTAAAAGTTAAAAGGTTGTCATTGTGTGCCGTCGGTGTAGAGTGCCGACGGTGCATGTAGAGGGTCCACGGGTCATTCGCCGGTTGGTAGGAAGCTGATGGCGCAGCGAATGAATATACGATGTATCTCGTACACTAGCTGTTGCCCGCGACTTTGTCTTCGTAGACCTTACTGGGAGCTCGCCGTCGCCGAGCATGACCCGGTGAGCTGGACCCATTACAAGGGGAAGCACAGGCAAAGCTTATCACACATGGCGCTAGCGTTTCTGGTCTCGACATCGACCACATACCCTACACAGCAGTAATGCGGGACCACCTTTCTCCAAATATTTTTCACTGACTTTTAGTATGACAGACAACAAATCGGAGGTGCAATTTGGTACCTTGAAGTTTTTAAAAATACCTAACTATATTGCTACTTTTTGTCTACCGTAATGTAAGTCTTAGACAAAAAATCATCATCATCAACAAATGACATGACTAACATCTACAACAACTAAAATATCAAAATGACATCTTCCGCTAATAGGAAAATCCTGAGGTAGAAGAGAACTACCCTGCTGGTCTCCTCCGCGCGAACTACGTGGTAGACCTGATGGAGCAGCCGGGCCGGCTGTTTCCCATCGGCAGCCACGAGGCGGCGCGCGTGTGCGGCCCGGCCTGCACGCCCCCGTACACGGCGTCCAAGTTGCCCGAAGTCTGCCGATGCGAGAACTAAGGAACATGCAGCTAGATGCTTCGCTGCGTAGCAGGTGACATCTCTAGCAAATCAACGTTTTTGAATATGGAAGGTAGAGGTAAGGAGTACTATCTCTTACGGGCAGAAAGATGAAAAAGTGTCCAGCTAAAGCAGTAAATAACAGTTCCAAAACCTTTCAAAATAGCGGTAGCGTAGGCAATTATGGATGTAGTTGTTGACGGATTGCCGAATATCGAGTGCCCAGTTAGAACATTTTTAAACGTTTTAGTGCCTTCAAATATGGAGGATAAAGACATCTTTTAAAAATCACTTAAACCATTTACCATGTTGCTACTGTGGCGCCACCTAATTTAACGCACTTTGACGGACACTTTTTCGAAACGAAGATTGTACTCCTTACCTCTACCATCTATATTTATGAACTCTAGCGAGATGGTGTAAGTTTGTCTTTACTTTGATGTGTTACACGCACTTTGCCGGTTATTTAGGTTGAGGCCACGAATACAGTTGAATTAATTTGAATAAATATCAACCTTATAGCTAGGCAATAGAAGGTAATATCAAGGAATTGAAGAAAAAAAAGGTACTTATAGTAGCTGTTTGTTAGCCCCAATAGTTGGTAATTGACAGTTTTTAATTTTAATCATGATAGTGTGTTATCTTTTGAGGGAGAAGTCCTTTTTTTAACTTAATGACTGTTTTTCCTTTGCAGACTGGACTGGCAGCTGGTGATTGTCTTTTGTCCGCAATTAGATCGTGATCTATTGTCACTTAAAATGACTGCGTTAGTTTGTGCCAAGCGGTAAAACCCGCCTAGGGTTGGCTATCTACCAGAGAGTGCTAATGGTTGTGTGTCAAACCCACGCTTTTATGAGGTTACTGATTTTCAGAGCCTTGTTTATCTTGACTCTTGTGGAAGCGGTTCAACAAAGCTAAGTTTTTACATACACATTGGAGCGAGGGATGTGTGCTGAAGATGTAAGCTAAAGATCCTCGATTGCTGTAGCTATCTTAAGTAGAGGCAAAGTCAAAGTCAAAAATCATTTATTCAATTTAGGACAGAAAATTTACACTTATGAACGTCAATAATAACATTATTGGCCCATAATAGCAGAGCTTAACTAGCCTAGTCCTCGCGAGCACACAAGAGTAGAAATATCATTTATTTTGTTAGACATCAATAGGAATGAAATTCTTTTTAGTCTATCGATAGAATATCAAAATATAATTCACTTTTATTTTTTCTTTTGTCAATCAACCAAAAAAAATTACAAAGATAAAGCGGGTTAAAGTTCGGGAGTAGGGGCTCGTGACGGCACTTCTGACTAAAAATTGTACCTAGTGGTGACGTCATGCGACATTTCAAATCAAAATACGTGTCCAATTCTCTGATAATCTACCTAAAGTTAGTCGTCATCCCTATTCCACGATTAGGTACCTATTGATCAGATATTACCGTTAAAGTGCGGGAGAGAGTTGACAAGACTTGTTTCGGAGATAGATATTCCGTCTTACTGCTCTATGTATGTGCTATTGGTATTTGTCCTCGATGGTGGAAATAGGTTCGAAGCTTAGCTGAGACAGCTTTGTAACGTAGCACATCTCTAGTAAATAGCCAGTCTAAGGGTCATACAGGGACGGCTTGATCCGACTGCTCATCGTAGATTTAATAATCGTAGACTACATGTGGCCTCGCACTATGGGCCTCATAAGAAATCTCAAGGTTGCACAGCGTGCTATGGAAAAGACAATAAAGTGTTTCTTTGCAAGATCGAATCAGAAATGAGATCCGTAAACGAACAAATTAGTCACTGACATAGCCCAACGGATTCGCAGTGGACGGAGCACATAGGCACATATCACGTAGAACTGACGGCAGAAAGGTTCTAGAATGGAGGTCACGTACTGGCAAGCGCAGTGTAGGACGCCCACCCACTAGGTGGACAGACGACCTGGTTAAAGTTGCAGGAAGGGGGAAGAGTGATATTCAGCAGTGGACGTCCTATGGCTGAAATTATGATGTCTACACGAATCTTGAGCAGTCATTTAAGTTTCTTCAATCAGTCATTGTTACCTGCCTGATTAAGTAGTTTTCAACTTCTATAGCAGTGATATGAGACGGCATTTTAGCGAAGTTGTAGTGATTTGACGAAAGCATGACAGGTGCTTTAAAAATTAATTTTTCTTTACATGTAAAGTTAGGTGCTAGATGCATTTATTTATAATCTGTGATATTTTTATATGATAATTATGTTTATTCCGAATAAAATTACCTCTATGAGTAAAAAATACTTTTATTTCAATAAACTAAAGGCAGCTTTTGTTACGTTCCTCACAATATTCACAATAAATAGGTTTCTTTTTTCATAAAAATCTTACATCAAGGCACGTTAAACGAAGACACAAGACACAAATTGCACTGAAAATGGACGGACACAATCACAATCATCTAATTATATTACGTAATACCTTAAGCTGGAAAAATATTTGCATGCGATAATGGTATAAATGATTCATCGGTCAATAATTTTCCTTTATTTTTACATTTATTTTATTAGAGTAATCTTAATATTTATAATTATTATTATTACTCGTCGCATGCAAACATTCTCCTTATTGTACTGTACACATAATAATTACCACTAGACTAGTTTCTACATAATAAGCCATGTTCGATACCTTTGAGGTAACTTAATAATTCATTAAAAATACATACATACACTCCACGCGGCTAGCAGCGTTACATATACAGGGTGGCTTGTAAAGTGACGTCCAAAACATTTTTAGGTCGTGTTGAGACGTATTTGAATCACCCCTATGTATGTTCTAAAATTTTTCGTAGTGTTCGAGTTACGATTTTTTTTATTAATTATTGCAAAATTGCGACCGGATCAGTTTGAAAATTTTCTAAAAAAAAGTATAGTTTCTTCTTTTTTTTTGTTGCAGCTAAATCTCTATGAACTGTGCATTTATGCATGAAAAAACAGCCTCATAACTTTAACGGTTACTACAAAATTGACCTAAAGTTGAGAATTTATGTTAAGTGTATCATTTAAATCTTCAACTTAAAATTAAAAATCTAAACTAATTATTTCTTAGTTTCTAAGTAGCTTCAGATAATGCGCTAGACTCAACTTTCATAATAATAGTAAAAAAGTAGTACTTCATAGGCTTCCTAGGCTATTTAAAAAAAATCGTCTACGTCGTACTACACCACCCAGACCCGAGATACATCGACCCGAACCCGGGACCTCAGAAATGGCGGCATTGTCAAACACGGGGTTTCCTGCTAGTCGCGTAGAGCGTATATTAGCTTAGAATAAAACACAACAATCCATACGATACAGTCCGGTACTCGGTACCAAATAACGTGGTTACCAATAGTATAATTGTACAAAATTTAAAATAATGCCTTTTTGTGTAACTATACGAACTCATTTTGTTCGTTTTGAGATCTCAGAAACTATTACTCTGTACATACTCAATTCTAATAAAGACTGTTGTACACTTTTTTAGTTTATGATAATTTTATAGCTGTCACAAAACATACAGTCAGTTTTTCTTGGCTTGTCGAATATTGTAAACAATTTTGACATTCCTTTTTAACGAAATCATTCATTTCAAAATAAAGTTAATAACCTACTATTGTAAAAAAATACGTTTTTATTCTAACAGTTTCTAGATTTTATATTGTTTTTTTTTTGTAAAAAAGACATGTCAAGATTGTTTACAATATTCGACGAAAAACGGACTTTAAATCGATCTTAACAACTATGACTTGGTCATCTGTTTTTTAGAGCGTCATCTTTGTCATAGAAATACGTCAGAATAACAGAAATTACGATTTACAGATTAGTCCTTTTTTTCTGCGCATTTTACGCTCGTTTTATCATATTAGCCTAATAAACCTACGCTTTCGGCGATAATGGGAAGCGTCGCAGGCGGGTCGCGCTTATTAGCGCGTTTACCCTCGTAAGAGACCCGCGTTTGACATAAGGTGTGCGTATACGCCAGTCTTTCCCAAAGTGCAAAGGCATTAACGCCCCCTTGTGGACGCCGAAGGCCTAGAGGGAGGCGGTAAGAAGCCCAAAAAATGGAGGGTGTCGTAGTCGTTTAGGGGGGCGTTCAAAAATAAATGATTTTCAAAGTGGGCGGTAGACAAAATAAGTTTGAGAACCACTGGCGCGCTTACGAAATTGAGCTTTTACGCGCTGAAAAAACGCTAATCTGGAAGAGCTCGTTTGTACCTACTTAGTTTTTGTAGTTACACAACACATGATATACCTACAATTAAATGTGTAGTAATTAGAAATACAAGTTGATACAGGAATGTAAATTAATTCTACTAATGTTAAGAAGAGTAAATAGTTAAAAAAATAAGTCGTTGAAATAGTGTATAATTCATTATTTATGCATACCCCTAATTTATACGTAAATCAGTCTAATCATATAAAACTGGTAATGGCCACTGTATAATAGCTGTCATTGATTAATGTCGGCAAAGATAAAAAATAAATCGATAAATAAACAAGTTTGTATATTATTTTACGTTTAAAATATGTTTATATAGACAGTGCTTACATAGAATATACAATGTCAATATTCATACTTAATACTAAGCGGTGGAAATTTTATAAATTAAATAGCAGATAGCAGTAAAAGTACGTAATAAGCTGCAGTCAAAATACAACTAAGGATGGGTACATGTACAGTCAACGACAGGTCAACCTACGCGAAAAGTAACCGTTGAACCGATTTTCAACTTTAAGTCCGATACGTAGAGATCAATATCAAATGACAAAATTTGACGTTTTGTGGTAGGTCGACGTGCTGTTGTCTGTTCTACCCGGAGAAATTTTTTTTTTTGCACATAGCGATATATCGATAGCAACTGTAAAATTATGATAGATATAGTCGCCATTTTGAATTTTTATCGAAACAGGGATCATATGTGACGTCACCGGCACGGCGATCCAACACGGCGGCTACGTCTAGCCCATTTTTACAGTTGGTGTCGATATATCGTTATATCATATCATATCGTGTTTTAGCGCTCATGCTAGGGAGGCGTATTCCTCCGTACTCGCAAAGTAAACACAAACCGAGTGAGCGGTGCACGTTAGACGGTGGTCTGCGGGACGCCGTGCACCATCTGAGTGCGGGACCGAGTGCGGGGCAGCGGCTCGGGCGCGCGGGACCCGCTCTCCTTCAGGGACAGCGCCGAGCCCGCCGACGCGCGCGACTCGGGCCGCGACTGCAGCGTGCCGGGGTGGCTCGTCTGCAACCACCGTCGCTTTTTGTCATGAACTGCCGAGCGTAGGCCTTCCCTATCGTCGGGTAGGATTGCCGATACGCGCCACGCTCGGCGAGCGCAGTTTTTTTAAAGATTTCGCACGTAAACGCTGCGTGTCTCTTCGACTGTAGTCATTTCAAGATAAGAAGAAACTTGTGACACATCACGTGACTTCACTGTTGACACGAATAGTGATGTGCCCGAAAGAAATCGAACCGATTCTTTTTGAAAATCGAGAATGTTTATAAAGAAAGTTTTATCGATTTTTATTCAAATGAACTTATTTAAAATAAGAGGTATACTGCAGTGTTCTACTACCAGAGTGCCGTCTACAGCTTTTTGACAAGTATTTTTTCCTTTTTTTTGGCATTTTACCAAATAAAAGCAGAACAATAACGAAAACTTAACAAAGACAGTAATCAAAATAGGAACTATGCAAAAAATAACGATAACACAAACTGCATACAAGGCAGACGCTCTCGTACTACTGACGTCAACGCATAGGTTTTTACAAGACGACCGAACCGATTTAACGATTTAGTTCCGATTATGTATTGTCAATCCCTATAAGAATACGTTCCGTTTTACGCATCAAGTATTTAAAGGAAATCTTATTAATTATTTAGTAAATCATTATGATATATTATTGGTTTCCAATTTTTGCTTAGATTTTTAGTGGGAATGATTATTGTGTGTTTGCAATTATATAAATCAACGATTAAAAATATATTTTAAAAAATATTTTCGTATATAGTATGGGTGAAACGGAAAATGCCAAGTGACATAAGTATCTTCTTACCTTGAAATGACATAGCATACTCACCATAACGTAGCGATATTTCATGAATGCCAATAATTGATTCCTAAATAGTTCTAAATAGTGCCCGAAGAAAATAAATAGTTCCTTTATACTTACGAGATTATAGCCATAGTCCGGTGAGTACGCTAGAAGGACCTTCTACAACTATCATACACACCTCTGTGCGCGCAAACCGAATAATCTGTACTTAGATGCAATTAATATTACTTGAAATAGTTCCCCTAATGAGTGTAATTTTTGCTTGATTATTGGCTGTCAAATTTAAAGTTAAACAGGAAGAGACACGACGCTGCTGACCGTCTAGTGCTACAGACACACCTCATGTTGGCGGTAGGGAAGTGTATTCTTTGCGGCCGTCCCTACACGACACTACTCTTTGTTTATAATATATTGGCAACACATAAGTCACAAATCAGATCAACGGCATGCACAGCGAGCAGCGGGACGCTAAGCATCAAGCGTTTTACTTTCCAGTGCGGCTGTTACGACGATACCTCTTCACAAGTGTGTTTAACACAGTGGATGGTTGCGTATATGATGCCTTACGACGCTCTTCAACACAGTAACGCAACTACGCCAGGACAGGAAGATTTACTCAAGTTCACATCAGCGGAGCATCCTAAATCGCTTGCTGTGGTATTCCGTATAACGCACAAAATACTCTTAGTTAGTCCAGCTTATTTACCCGTAACACGGACAAATAAACAAACGTTGTTTTCATATAAGAAAACCTGACCGCTACACCGCTTAACATAGATGTAGTAGGCTTACAGTACAATCCAACCAAATGCAAAACTCAGTCAGCACCGAAAGACAGCTTAATAATACTGGGTACTTCTGTTGGCAGCATAATTTGGGTTCCGAATTGGGCCAAAATAGATTTAGGCTTGCTCTAATCAATGCACGTCTTTACGTGTAAAGTAGATCATCTGCTCTGCGTCACTGCTAAACACATATGTCAAGAGGTATCTTTGTAACGGCGTAATGTTAAGAAAAAGGCTTGAACTGCCGCTTCACGCTCTCGTACCTAGTTTGTGGCTTAATAAAGCACTTGCTACACGGAGGGTGGACTCCTCTTGACATTGTTCTACTTTGCCCCCACTCTGCTTTCCACGACGTCAAACGCCCGCTGCTATTGGAAGATCCTTCCATTAACTTGCGTCAGCCCGGCAGCCAGACCCCGCTCCCCGGCAGCCATTCCGAAATTGGCAATAATCGATATTAGTGTTTTCAAACTTGGTCCGAGTTTCTATTCGCCTGCACATCGAGATTCAGTAAGCTAAAATCGATGTAAGCTCAATTCGGAACAAGAAGCGAAGAGTCGACGAATGCGATACCGGAAGCATGGGTAGGGGCAAGGTCAAGTTATGTCAAGAGGAGGCTGATATCCATGTGTCATTAACTCATAACCGTATATAAGTTTTAAGTTGTTTGTGCCCTAACTGGTGTAATAATTATAGAGAGTAGGGGTAAGGAGTACTACCTCTTATGGACGGGAAGCTGAAAAAGTGTCCAGCTGAAGCAGTAAATAACAGTTCCAAAACCCTCCAAAATGGCGCTAGCGTAGGCAAAGGGTATGGTATGGTATGAATGTAGCAGTTGTTGACGGATGGAAGTATGCCGAGTAATGCCAAGTTTAGAACATTTTAGTGACTTTATGTTTAATATTTTGTAAAGTGCGCTAAACAGAGCGAAAGTTCAAATTCAAATCATTCAGTGCATGTCACATTAAATAATTGACAGACAGTTTCAGTTCTTCTGTCCTTGTTTATTTTTCTGTCTAAAAATTGTCGGCGCTTTCTTTGAGAACCCTGTTGCTACTGTAGCGCTACCTTAATTTAATGCAGTTTGACGGACCCCGAAGATAGTACTCTTTACCCTCCTCTCTGTAGTAATGTTATGCTGACTCACCGCTCGGCTGATGGTCTGCGGCGTGGGCGGCCGCTTGACGGGCACGTCGCGGTACTCGTAGACGTTGTCGCGCGAGCGCGTCGTGTTCTCTATGCCCGCGGTATCGCTCTCCGGGACTATGAATATGTCGTCACTGTAGTAGCGGTCCGTTTCTCTGTGGGGTGACATTTTGAGTAAAATAAATTACTGTTAACTAAAACATTAAAAAATCCATTGGCTAGCAAAAAATTACAAAATTAAAAAAATTAAAAAAATATTATTTATAGTTTTCGCCTTAACAAGACTGGGCGTTGCCATATTCAAGTAAAATGAGGAAATGGGATTATCTAAATAAGATAATAAACGAAAATAACCGCGTTGCTAGTAGAAACTGGTAATAAAAATTCCTTCGGCACATATTTAGTATGCGAAAGCATAAAGTAGTAACTAGTTGTAGTAAAGAAGTAACTAGTTGTAACACCGAATGATCACTCGATTTGACGATTGTTATTGAGCAATATGACAGATTGACAAACAGACAACGTACATGTACGTTAGGTGCATGTCCACACGTACGCATCCATTGTTTTGGAACCATTGTCTAACCGTTTTCGATTTATTTATTTCGAGTAAAACAGTTTTCACATGGTGTGGTAAAGCTCGATTGGAACATGTATCCAATACAAATAATAATGTTTCATTTTTACCTAAAAACATTAGAACTACAGGCATAGATACTACTAGATGTATAATATAGTTTTTAAACTCCCAGATCCGTCCCAGAATTTCCTACTACAGGGCAAAGGTCACTTTAAAATCCCATGAACCATCTCTATTTATAGCCAAACACAAATTACTAAATCATAAAAAATACAAATGAAACAAAATGAAATTGAACGAGCACAAGACTAAACTCTACAACTGAACCGTTGTAATCCCAAAGCGAAGGCATAGTTTATAAAGCGTGAGATATATTTTAGAGCCATATCTCGGCACCGCCTCGATATCGAAACTGCACCGCTGCAATATCGCAACTATACCACCGCGATATTGCATGCTACTGCTCCGCCGCGACTAGTGCATTATCTGCGCGACATATTCTTGTTTATTTTTGAAAGTATCCTGTATGAATCTTAAATCTAAAATAATTTCATTCTTTAAACTACATTATAACCGATACCACGACTAAGCTACGGGGCGATAACGCTCTGTCTACGCTCGTCGAAGCGGAGCATTTGCGATATCAAGGCAGTGCAGTTGCGTCATGGCCTACGCATAAAAACCTCATGTGTGATATGACTTTAAAATATTGTGTTAATGCATTCATGTTAGCGAGCGTAAGTGTTACTGATTGTTAATGTCACCTACACAGCCGGAACCATTTTCCATTTTGGTGGCGCAGCCCTGTTAAAGACAGATGTTAATTAGGAAAACCACAATTTGTTAGTCATTAAAATATGATACGGTAAGATGAAGAAAAATTAAATATTGCAATGGAGTTGGCAATGTCCTGAAATGGGACAGTAGTGAGGATCACACAAAAATATGTTATGCCAGTACTTCACTGGGCATATCATATTCGCGTAATTGCAATATTTGTACAAATACAGCAATATTTAGAGGTTTATATAATTAAATTTGCACAATTATATAACACGAATAGAACACTTTTCCGCTGGTAAGATGATTTTTACTGATACATCAAGTAAGGCAAATATTTGCGTCGA
This sequence comes from Anania hortulata, assembly GCA_963576865.1. Classification (NCBI taxonomy): domain Eukaryota; kingdom Metazoa; phylum Arthropoda; class Insecta; order Lepidoptera; family Crambidae; genus Anania; species Anania hortulata. The sequence continues at coordinate 3,833,533 of OY756389.1, read as the reverse complement.
CCGGTTCACTCACATCACAAGCAATCGTGCGACATACCTGTTTAGACGTGTTAATAACATACTTTTTTATACAGGATGTTACGTAAGACTTTTTCGGCTTTATGTTTAGTTAAAAGTGTTTGTTTTAATTTGATTTGTTAAAGCTAAAGATTTTGTTATAGCTTGGCCATAACTGCTGCGCACTCTCTGAGGTATGCGCGCGGCGAGACGGGGGGACGCGCTCTGTCAGTCCGCCGTCAACGCTCGTGGCGGCAGGTAGTGTCATTTGTATCGGACCATCAATGTCAGACGCAAATGAGATAAAAATTCAAAGATGGGTCGTGCGTTATCTCGTGATGTAAAAACCGTAATTTTTAAAGTGGTTGAATATTTTAAGAAAAGAAAAGCAGACAGAGAAAGCTTTGAATCCAAAAGTGATGCGAATATTGCCAAAATCGTTGCGGAGGCTACGGGGTACTCCAAAAGAACCGTGCATAGTGTAATTTCTGCGGGTTATTTATCAATTGAAAATTGAAGCCGTTTAAAGTTTCATTCGCCGAAAAAACCAAAAGTTATAAAGAAAAAACATGCCTTTTGACCTTGGAAGTTATCAGAAGAAAAATTCAACAGTTTTACGATGTCGAAAAAAAAAACCAAGTGTCAAAAAGTTACTATCAAGTTTAAGGCAGGATGACATATTGAATTGTGGACGGGAATATTTAAGACAGCTTTTACACAAAATGGGCTACCGTTACAAAAAATCCAAATCGAAGAGACTACTCCTTATAGAGCAACCTAATATTACAGTGTGGCGGAAAAAATACCTTACACAAATCAGAAATTACAGAACGCAAAACAGCGACATATATTTTCTCGATGAAACATACATCAACGCCAGTCACCATGCCAGTAAATGTTGGCAATCATCGTCAGAATCCGGAATTTATGCTAATATTGGGAAAGGACGGCGATTGGTAATTCTCCACGCTGGGTGTGAAATGGCTTGGTGGATGACGTATTGACTATATTCAAATCAGATGCTAAAACTGGCGACTATCATGGAGATATGAACGGGCCTACTTTTTAAAAGTGGGTAGATGAAAAGTTAAAAGATAAGTTGCTGCCGAATTCTGTTGTTGTAATGGACAACGCGTCTTACCATAGCGTTCAGGTTGAGAAGAAGCCAACTATGTCAAGCCTCAAAAGAGAAATGCAAGACTGGTTGCTATGCCACAATGTAGAATTTTCAGGAACCATGACAAAGGCTGAACTGCTACTTCTCATCACAAGTACACAAAAAGAACCCGTGTATAGAATTTACGAACTCCTGAAACCACCATCTAGATTTAAATCCAATCGAGTTGGTCTGGGCTGATATTAAAAACAACATAGCCCAAAACTATATTAATTCTTCTCTAGACGAAAAGATAATCATATTGGATAAATTGTTTTCGGAATTCACGGCAGAAAAATGGCAGAGCTGCGATGCTCATGTCCAGAAAAATGAAAATGATTACTGGAATCGCGATAGTAGGTTCGATAATAATATTGATTCATTCATAATAATTTTGCAAGACTCTGATTCAAGTTCCAATGGCGATATGGACGATGAAGATGATGACGAAATAGAAGATGAAGTTGAAACACAATCTATGTCAGAATAACTTTACTACTTATACTATTTCTATTTGTTTGTAATTATAGTAAATTTTAAATAAAACAAATTCTGATTTGAATTATAAGTTTAGTTCTTATTCATCAACTGTCTAGGTATTTTAATAAACATTGAATCGAGTATATGTAAATTACATTTTTATCAACTAATAAGATAATACAACTAATACATTTTTTATCAACTAAAGAGCCTCCGACCACCGTTCCGCCACAAGTCTTGCCTTATACGTAAACTGATATCGTAAGATTTGTCCGACGTGTATTAATCTCATGTGAACTCATGCTTTTTTTTCCCCGGCTCCCACCGGCGAGGTGTATACTTCAGAGAGTGCGCAGCAGTTATGGCCAAGCTATAGTAAATGATAAATTTTAAACGGCTAAAACAGAAATAAACTACGCGAATACCATACGCCAAGTGAAGTACCGCCTTTAACTATATGCTTTGTACAGTTAAGAAAGATGGCGGTGTGCCAGTTTACAAGGTGAGTCTCTTAAATGAACCGACGATCAGTCTTGTAGTCGAATTTGAACCCTGCATAGTTGAGAAAGGTGGCGGTGTGCCAGTTTACGAAGTTAATCTCTTGAAGCGACGGAGAGCAAAGTTCTATTTGAAGTCGAACCCTTATAATCGGTGAGTTTGTTTACCTCTTGGCGTTCCTCCACAGCATGCAGCACACCACCAGCAGCACGACCAGCAGCAGGCAGAAGCTGGACACCGACCAGAACGCGATCTGCAGCGGCTGCTTCGGCTCCCACCAGAACTGATCGCAGAACACAAGTTTGTCTAAGACAATTATTTTCGGGTTCCCAAACCCGCTTAAAATCTGATTAAAGGACAATATTAATTCTCCATATCGGTCCAGCATATAATGTCTTTGAATGCAGCCAGCGAATTTATTACGAAAATTGAAGGACTGCACTAAACCCATGGAGCACATACCCTATAGAGTAGAAATGTCATATGGGTTGTTCGACCAAAATTTCCGCCATTTTTTTATCTGTATCTGTACTGTTTTTGTACGGGCAAGCGTTGACAGGAGTTGTCATTACATACTGAATGTGAGTGAAAAATCACTATCTAATTTCAGAGAAAGATGTTTTGTATTGCTGCTCTACAGAGTATTTGCTCGATGACTAAACCTATTCGGATACAGAAACAACATTTCTTTTAACATTAACATACAGGGTGTAACGAAAGGTGAAATAAAACTTTAAGGGGTTATTCTAAAAAAAAATAACACTTTCCCATACTAAAACGCGCCCAGCTGGCATCAGTTTGTATGGAAACGTCAATTTTTTTTTTGAGATTTTGATGTTGGTCCCATAGAAAAAGTTGATGTAATTTAGCCGTAGAATAACTCCTTAAAGTTTTATTTCACCTTTTCGTTACACCCTGTATACCATCCACTTAAGTCTTTAAATCTATACTAAACCAACGGGTACTCTTTTTTTACCTCAGCAAAAACAAGAAAAAATATACATGAATATGCCAGTAAAAAAACTATGTCATTACTAAAAGACTGAGAACCACTGATTCTGTAGCATTTATCTGTCTTACTTCAGTGATGGGCGGGTATGTGGGCACCAGCCGGCCGATGACAGTAGGCAGGTACACGGTCCAGAAGGCCAGCTCCGTCTGCCGGTAGTTCAGCAGGATGGACGAGTTGAACGTGGTGTTCAGGTTCAGGTAGCGAAGCTGGCCGGCTTTCGCCATTTCGAAGTGGACGCCAAGAATGCGAGAGCGTGTTGGGTTCCTTAATGTAATAAATTTAAGATATTTTATTAGTTTTAGTCATTCTTGTCATTTTAGGGGTCAATTCTACTTCTGAAAAACAGCAACATATACGGAATCAATATCTAAACCGCAAAAAACACAATTCCCTTTTTATTTTGTAAGTGAGGTGATAATGTTATTGAGGGCAATAAAAATAAAAAGCCTCGTATCCACTATACAAGGTGTAAAGGTACTGATAGACATCCTCGTTAGTGGCACGAACGTATGAAATTTAATGCTGCCCTGCTCGCACAAGCACACTTTATCTTGAAATGTTATGTTACCGGCCTCAATGCATTCCTGGATCTACATCCCGACTGCGATCTATTCGCAGACCAATGGGGGGCGATTTTATGTAAGATTTTGTCCTTTTGTGAATGTGTGTGTTCATAGAATATAAGGTCAGATTCATATTTGTTTGTCACTTAATGTACCTACTGATTAGTTATGTAATTAGGCACAATGCTCGAGTAACTATTATACAATAAATAAAAAAATAAATATATGTTAAAAAAGAGGCTGACAAAAGTGACCGAGCTTCTTGCGCTGCTTCTTCCGGCGCTAGCCCACGATTGTTCTGAAGCAGTGGTAGAACAAAATGAGACGTGTAAAAGAGCGTGTAATTTAAACCTATTTTCATTTAGGTAGGACGTCCACCTACAAGGTGGACCTACGACCTGGTAAAGGTCGCAGGAAACCGCTGGAAGCGGGCCGCTTCCAACCGGCCAATCTGCAAGTCACTGGGGGACTATGTTCAGCAGTTGACGTCCTATGGCTGAAATGATGATGATGGTTTCATTGGTTTATTGGTCACTCACCCAAACCTCGCAAAATCCGAGTACGCCTTCATAAAAAAGTGGCTCATGTTCCTATCGTTCGGCGTCCACGCCTGCTTGTCTATCCTCATCTTGACCGGGAAGAACTCCTGGTCCATAAACGGTGCCCCGGTCAGGAAGGCGTGTTCCGTGTCGTGCGCGTACTGGCGCCAGTCGGGCCACCTGTACGCCTCCACAGTGGTGTTGAGCACATACATGTACACCGGAACGTTTTGTTCTAGAAGCAGCTTCACCATTTTGTCTGTGGGCGCGCGGTACAGAAAGTCGGAGAGGAGCTGGAAAGAGAATGAGTGTAAGGGTGGGTTTCGCCTAAGCGGGTGGAGTTTTTGTGCATATCAAACTAATTGGGCACCAATAAAATTTATAATAAAATTCCTCAGGTATATAAATCTTTAAACAACAGTCTTTTTAAAAATAAATTTAAAAACCTTCTAATTGAAAAATGCTACTACACTAACTGACTTTCTTAATGACAAATTTTGACATGAAAATAATGTAATAATTAATAATAATTTCCTTATATAATATATTTCAATTGTTGATTGTTTGAGTAATTATTTTATAGACTTTGTATATTGATGGACATTGCTAATGTTAACTGAGAACTAACGAACTAACGCTATAAATTTTACACACCGTATATCGGTAAGACATGTTGATACTAATGACACTAACACCAATTAAATATGTCGGCCAATGCTTTGTATATCTCACACATGTTTACGTAAATAAAAATTATCTTATCTTATCTTACCAGCGGACTCCGCTTTAGTTGTCATTTGTATAAAAACAGCTTTCTTCTCTCTCTGTTTTGATGAAAACATAATAAAGTGCTCTGTTTCTTAATGCGACAATCGCTGTTATAGACGTTTCGTATTATTTTATGTATTTTTTTTTATTAGCCTACAACTCTGATCAAGCATACGTAAACGGGACACAATAGAAATTCCATTGTTATGCGGTCTCATGAGACCGCTTGGATGTTAACGGGTTAACTAACGACGCCATAAAGTAATAGAAAGAACACTTTCTCTCAGTTGCACAATCCATTTTTTAGAAGTGACATTATTTTTTAAGGTTTTCAAATCCTCGTACACGCCGCGCGGGTGACCGTGTAGTTGTATAACAATAAGGTTGTAGGTACTGACGTGTATGTACTGGTCGCGTATGGCGCTGACGTTGTGCGGCTCGGGGTGGTACGTGTACATGTACCGCACGGCCTCGTACACGCCGCGCGGGTTGAGTGTGTAGTTGTAGCGGAGAACCAACTCAGACACTTTCTGGTTGAACCAGCCCTCAGTTATTTGGAAGTTTGGCGCTAGGGAATCGTTGTTGTCTGCGAAGAAGATATAAATAAATAGCATAATGTTTTTGATACCCCATCGCAACTAGCATACTTTTGACAAAAGCTTGTTTTTAAATTATATTACCAATAATAGGCTAGTTTCCTAAGTCAAAAAAATATTATTCTATTCAGTCCGTCAGTTAGATTATCAAGAAATATTGGACCTATATTTTGTCTTTTGTTAATTAAACAAAAAATGCCGAAGATAAAGCGCATTAACGTTTGGAAGTGACGGCTAAAAAGTGTTGCAAGACGTGACGTTACGCGGAACTTTAACGGCCTATATCTTCATCATCACTATTTGCTTGATTGAGAAAAGAAAAAATAGGTGTCCAATATTTTCTGTTAATCCAACTGACGGACTATTTAGTTTTTTTTAGGAAACTAGCCCATTACTGTCCTAGTGCTGTAACGTAACAGCACTGCACTATTATACATTCAGCCACCTTACAAAGAGGAGAGACACACAGACTCTTGCTTGTTTCATGCACCAGTCTCTCACAATCTGAACAACCCACCTAACATTGTTAATTAAATTTAAACAAAGTACACTTTATTTAAGATTGTAAGAAAATTCATAAATGGATTACGACTTTGTATTGCTATAGTCTGATAACGTTAAGCGAAGCTATGGATTCACCTGGTTACAATTGCTCAATACGTGTCGCTAAACAAGTTTGGTAACGTTGCACAACAGTGCGATGCTTGCAATTCTTTTTCCATAAAAAAACACCATCACGCAAGTATTAATAAACAGAGACCAACAGTTCTATAGCCGTGAGTATACTTACAGATAAAATAAGCGGCTTCCTGCGTAGTGACTCCAGTCATATACTGCAAGGCGGGGTTGAACTGGCGCCTCTTGATCAGTTCCTCTGGCATCGTGTCCAGGAAGTGCCAGTCCCGCTGCCTCCAGCCCTCGTACCACTCGTCCCCGGGGAACGTGAAGTTCCTCTCGAAAACTGGACCCCAGGGGATGAAGCCTACTTGCGGCTGTTTACGGGTGAAAACATGCGATTCAAATTGAGGGAACAAATACGTGTGGAAGTACGAAGTCACTTTTAACTATTAAGTATTAACATGATTTGACGGACTTATAAAATGGTGTTACATTAACATGTAGGTATTTGAATGCTAAAGTATGCATGTAAAATTCTCAAGGATCTTTTATAAGTTAAATCGAATTACTATTAAGATGCCGACTTAGTATTTTCTAGAGGTCTAAACAATTAGAAACTTATGTTTTTTTTAAATAAAAATAACCTCACATTGAGTACCTGGCTCGTATAAAGCAGCGATCTCGATCTCTATCTTTGATTTGTAATTGGAGTGTGTGGTAATCCTGGCCATTTACTTAGATAAAAGTAAATGTGACATTAATGTCATACATAGTGTCACATGTCAGTTTGTTATCGTAATTTTAAATGATGTATATTTTTAGCTGAATAAAGCCTAATATTTACGGGCACTCTCTTTATTCCTACAGAGTGGAATGTCAAGGATTTTCGCATAGGTGATTATCGCAATTAAATCTTATAAAAAACTGCCCTCGCCAACCCGCCTGCCAAGCGTGGCGAGTATTGGCAATCCACCCCGACGATAAGGTCTTGGGGGTCTTTGCACCCCGGTGGACGTCCCATGACTGAAACGATGATGAAGATGAATCTAGACAAGATCGACAGAAGGTTACCTGAAACTCAGCGTTGCCCAGCTCGTAGAAGCTCCTGCCCTGGCGCAGGCAGTTGACGAGGCGCCACGACGAGTCGGCGGGGCAGCCCAGCAGCCGCCCGAACACCAGCGACGTGTTCTGCACGCGGAACTTGTCCTCGATCAGGGCCCAGTCCGCCAGCGCCGACCCGCTCTGCGAGCGAGATACGAGTACGCTGATGTAACAAAAGATTTTGGATCGTCTGCTACTAGGTCACCGGTCCAAGTTTGACCTCACCGAGGGTTAATTATATCTTAGGCCGCGTTTACACGAAACGTATTGTCCAGGGCCGACTGTGAGCGAGCTCTTTGTCGGGCCGAGTATGAAAGTGAATTCGGACTGAATTTTTTGTCTGCCCTATGCTGACTATCTATCTATCCCTGTTTTTTGGCACGTATCAATCACCCGTCCACTTTTGACCACACTCGAGCTTGCTTGAACCTCAGACAATAGTCCGGACTCAGCACTATCCCTATTATTATGAGACCGTAAAGCAGCCCTGCTTTTGAACTGCCCTGATTTTTCGTACTATCTTAGTATTTTATTCTATCCTGTTCAGAGCAGCTGCAGATAAAGTGAAGATTGCCAAACCTCTGGAAAGGAAGGCATTATAAGAAAGATTGTTTGATCTTCCCAATAAATGTTACCTACAATCCTGAAGACGAGGTTTTTGCGGCGCGACAGCCACCCCAATTTAGACCACACACAAGATTGCTCGAATCAGACAGTGGTTCGGACTAAACACCACGTCCCTGTTAAGGGGAGCAGTAAATAGATAAATGTTACAATCCCCAGCACGGATCTTGAGCGCCGGTGGAAAGAGTGGGGATCGCTTTGCGCATCTTACGAGACTATCATCGTATCATCGACGCGTGTGCGCAGAGCCAGCAACCGATCATGCGTCACGCGACTGGCCAATCACGTAATCGTATCGGTCTTCTGCGCATCTTTCGCTCAGCCCAGCGCTCAAGATCGGTGCCGCTAGTTGTACCTGAGCTATGACCCTGGAGACGAGGTCTCTGGTGTGCGGCGCGACGGCCAGCAGGCCGGCGGACGCGGCGCCGGCGCCGGGCCCGAACAGCGTGAGGGCGGCGGGGTCGCCGTTGAACGCGCCGATGTTCTCGTGCACCCAGCGCAGGGCCAAGGCCTGGTCGAGGAGACCGTAGTTGCCCGGGGAGTTCTCGTCGCCCGTCGAGAGGAAACCTAATTTGTAGACATTGTTTTTAGTACGTTGTTAGTCAAAGTTGTTATAATACTATACCGTTTTCAAGATAAGAAGAAACTTATGACACATCACGTGACTTCCCTGTTAACACCAATAGTGATGTGCCCTAACGAAATCCAACCGATTCTTTTTGAAAATCGAGAAAGTTTAATCGATTTTTATTCAAATGAACTTATTTAAAATAAGAGATATACTGCTGCCAGAGTGCCGTATACAGTTTTTTGACGTCTTTTTTCCTTTTTTTGTCATTTTACCAAATAAAAGCAAAACAATAACGAAAACTACAAAAACAGTAACAAAAGTTAAAATATAATCTATGCGAAAAATTACGATAACATAAATCGCATACAAGCAGACGCTCTCGTACTACTGACGTCAACGCATAGGTTTTCACAAGACGACCGAATCGATTCATCGATTTAGTTCCGATTATGTATTGTCAATTCCTATAAGTAAACGTTCTATTTTACGCCTCAAGTATTTGAAGAAAATCCTAGTAATTTATTTGTTAAATCATTAAGATATATTATTGATTTGCAATTTTTGCTTAGATTTTTATAAAATAATTTCGTAAATAGTATGGGTGAAACGGACACTGCCAAATGTCAAGTGTCATAAGTATCTTCTTATCTTGAATGGACTATAGTTACTTATCCCAACAATCATTCATTCTAAAATCATTTTAAGACATGATTTCTTAAAAATAACACCTTATGTAAGTCATTTTTCCATTTATAGTTTCCTTTATTTGTAAAAATTGATTATCAATCGTTTCAAAATCAATAAAAGGCTACTTTGAAGGTACGTCATAACTATGTACATATTTATATCTAGACATCTATTTCATCTACTATGATAAATATTGATTTTGACAAGTTATAAAATTTAAGATAGAGTGTAGTAGTATGTTCATCGGGAAAGAAATTAACAAACAGAATTACCTAAAAAAAAATTTTAAGCAATGTTATCTTACCCAGAGCACCAAGCCGGTAGTTAATAGAGACTACAATGACGTTATAGAAAGCGGCCAGCATGTGCCCGGGGAACAAGTTGGAGGCCCCGGATGAGAACTGCCCACCGTGGATGTAGACCATGACAGGGTATCTCTGGGCTGTGGATCCTGCGTCGGTCTGCAATATAATAAAAGGAACTTGAATGACTAATCTTATAGTATTAGGATCAGTGTTTAGCCTAAAATGTAGATAATTCATCATCATCATCATTTCAGCCGTAGAACACCTTATTTTTTCAAGTGATTTTCGTTGTTAAAGCCTAGGGTTGTTTCTTTATTATCAAAGGACTTGTCGTTACACGACTAGACTAGCATGACCACCAAAAAACGAGATGATATAGCAATTTATTGACACCAACGTTTTTTTTAAATATGATAGATATTGAATTTTTATCGAAACAGCAATCATAACACGTGACGTCACCGGCACATGGCGGCTATCATATTTTTACATTTGGCGTTGATAGATCGCTTCATCATATCGTCAGGGGGTTGTCACTCCGCAGTTTAGGTATATTCGGGCAGCGCGCCGCCCGAAGCGGCGTATGGCAGTAGGCTGTCGCTCGGCTCGTGTGGCTCGCACGACAGTCGCGGTTACGTCGCGCTCGCGCATACTTGAAAATATTTGTTTGCTTTTACAAATTGACCCGCAATGTCTTATAAGCCTAAGCGTCAATATAATAATAATAATCCGTTTATAAGATATTGCTGTGTTTACGGATGTCTGAATAAAACAAATGGTAAATCAGATCATTTTTTTAAAAATTTTACATGTTTTTTCTTTATGTATTCATAAGTACTTAATTAGTAATAGTTGAAATAAAAACCCTTAATTAGTTGCCCAGAAAAAATATTAAGAATAGGATAGGATAATGTTTACAAATTAATACCTACACCCGTAGGAATCAAATACACGACATTCAGATGGAATTTTTATGTTTACAGAATCAACGTTTGTAATTCTTAATCTACTTATTTTTATCTTTAAACTAATAAATCAACTAGGTACAAAAACTTCTCAAGTGACAACCCCGTGCCGACGATCGCAGCTCGGTCATAAAACTGGGGCGCGCAAAGAAAATTCACGGTTCGCGTGCGGTTATAAGTTTTAATTTGGCTTGCAGGCTGGTAACTCTGGCGACTAGACTCGCCATAATATATTTTTATACCTAAACCTCACTTTTGTTAGGAAGTTAATCAAAGCGTATATTTTGCATCGTTGTCATTCGTTCACTTCTCCTGTCACATCTCTAAAATTCAAAAACAAATAGAATATAAGTACATAATGTCACACTGTCATTTTTGTTCTGTGCCGGAAAATTTTCGAATTTGTGTAATATATTGTTAAAAATTGATGAATATTAGCAGTTTTCAGTAAAAAATGTATTGTACGTGTTTCTTTTACAATATAAGATATTTGTACACAGAATACATAGTGATATTAAGTGAGATCAAGTCGGTAAGACGTGTTTTTGATTTCATTGTTGATTGTTTATCAAATAGGACAAGTAAGGATAAACGGACTGTACTATTCACATTGAATATTAAAATAACAATTACAAAACGTCCTTCTGAATTTGGGTCACACAGCACATTGTCATATAATAAAATTGTGTTCAATTTTGTCCCTTGTGTTGTGTGTAATGAGCACATCTGATAAACGATTTGAATAACAATAGCATTTCGATTATGTAATACTTTTAAATATGTATACTTAGGTTCCACCACCTCATACTGTTCATAATTGAGGTGAGGCCTGTGCCCTGCAGGGGGACGTATATAGGCATAATTAACTTTACTTAGATAGGTATCATTTCAGGATTTTACTAAACAACAGTCTTCATTCGAGCCTCTGTTGTTCATGGAACGGAAGTTCGCTTTGAACGCAAAGGTTGCGGTGTTCGACTCCCCAAAATCGCTTTCCATTTAATTTATGCTGTTATATTTTATGATACCTATCGAAAGTTATATTAATGATGGCGTATTTTGTAGAAATTGTAAAATGTTGTCTTGGCTTAAGGTGAGTCATCATTTCAGCCATAGAAAGTCCACTGCTGAACACAGGCCTCCCCCAATGACTTGCCAATACTCGCCACGCTTGGCAGGCGAGTTGGCAAGCGCAGTTTTTATAAGATTTCGCACGCAGACGCTGCAGCCCGTCTCGTGCTACAGGAATTAGTCGCCTCTTACGACACGCCTTCTGTTGGCGGTGGGGAAGTGTATTCTTTACGGCCGTCCGGCACTATTAAGGCGAAGTATGGCGAGTATGTGGTTTTAAAAGCCTACTACTTAAAAGCCCAGTTTGTCAGAAAAATATTATAAAAAAATCGCAAAGAATTGTCAAAACCTACACAACATTCGGAGCATGACTTTTGTTTCTAGTACTTATAATTCAGGTAAAAAAATACAAGGTGTAACAAAAAGGTGAAATAAAACTTTCAAGGGGTTATTCTACGGCTAAATTACATCAACTTTTTCTATGGTACCAACATCAAAATAGAAAAAGTTGATGTAATTTAGCCGTAGAATAACCCCTTAAAGTTTTATTTCACCTTTTCGTTACACTCTGTATATTGAAATCATTGAAGAAACCAACAAACAAGATTATTATTTATCTTCTTTTAAACCGCTTGACCGATTTAATTTGTATTACGTCGATTGATAGGCCAACAAAATAGCTACAAACTGAGCATAGGATTTTTTATTCGAACAATTGCGTCCATGCGAAAAGTATTATTTTCCTCAATTTTCGCTACCTAAAGCGGCAGCGACTGTCGTAACAGCCACGTCACATTGCACGCTGTTATGAACCGTATTTTAATGAGCTTTCGTGCTATATTCGTACTAACATTCGTCGAGTCGCCAATTTAGAAGCACTACTCACCTTAATAACGCAAATATTTGTACATGAAATGTTGCGTACTTGTACGCCATGTGTCGCGCACGGCGCACCATTAAAACAATGATGCATATACGTAACACAGTTCATTAACCCGCCCATGATTCATTAGTAAAATGCAAAATTAAGCTAATTGGCAAAATCGGTGGTGCGGGTCAAGCGAAACTGACCTTTGCTGCATTGACATAAAGGTCATGGGGGTAACTCGTTTAGCGTACAACGAACGCAGTTGCAGCATGATACAAACATACATAGTAGGCCCGCTGCACTACCGCGTCAGGTTTTGAAAACAGTATTTTTGGCGATATCTACAATTAAGATTTCAAAAATGGCTTTCTTGTTCTTCTTATTCTTATAATAAAGCTGGCGAAGAGCTTATTGTGAAAAACATTGTATCTCCTTCCCTATGCGCGATCCCTACGCGTACATGTGTGAAACAGTCACTGTTAGTGTGCTTTACACAGGATTTATAGGTTGAACAAGATACATACTTTTACTACAGGACTAATAGTGAAACCGAGAAAAAATAACAAGTTTTCCATACATTTTGATTCGAGTAGCACTTGTTATAAGACATGCAGGTAAAGAGTAGGTTTTAATAAAAAAAAAAAAAGTTGTTAAAAAATTATGGATTTCAATTTTAAGAAGACGCCTGATAATTTCCAATTATTATTAAGTTTGTTTTATTGTTAAAAATCAATTACATAGTTTACAACTGTTTTGGTTACAGTAGGGTTTGTTATCTACTGTAAACAAGACAGTCTGTTTGTAATGTGTAATGTAACTAAAAAATTATTTAAAAAAAAAACATTTTTTTTTCTGTCGAAAAAATTAAGTATAGAATTCCTTATTTTATTATGTGCACTTTATGAAGACACTGTATATTAGTGTGTGGTAGTGACCTTTCTGTACCTTACTATTTTATGATTGTGGTTTCAGAACAAGGATGGACGTGTTGAAGCGGTCGCTTTGTCGTCTATTTTGCGATTAATTGGTGATTGTTCGCAGTTTGGGCAGTCGACTTAACGTTGATTAAAGGGGCTAAAGGATACTAATTCCACTTTTAAAATGCTGTTATTTATACCGCTATTTGGATATTTGCAAAGTATTTTTTTTTACATTTACTTGGATCTAGTTTTTTGTCAGTAAATATATCTCTACTACCTCAAGAGATTCACTTCGAGCGTGCATTACGGTAATACACGGAACACTAACAAAATTTTCAAAAACAATTAAATCTACTTACATTAGGCGAAAATATATTCAAGTACAGGCAATCTTCGTCCATGTCTCGGATGCCCTTGGTGGCGCCCGTGAACCTAGTGGGCTGGGGGCACGCTGGACCCCAGTCTACCGCTTGGATTAACTGCCAGCCAGGATGTTGACGAGGTGGCTGAAAGTATACACTTTTTTAACAGGACTTTAGGGGATGGGGTGTTGGTGACATGGAGCACATACCCTATAGAGTAGAAATGTCTTATTTGGTTGACGAAATTTTTCGCCATTTTTTTTTATCTGTTGTCATTTCATACTAAATGTAAGTGAAAAATCACTTACTAGTTTCGGAAAAAGATGGTTCGTATTGCTGCTCTATAGGGTATGTACTCGATGGTTGGTGATTTATATGCCATATTGAAGTTGGTCCCATTCATTACAAATCGATTTCTTGTGATACCTTGATGATGTCGATAACAACAATAACATTTCTTTTTTTTAAACATCTAAAGAGAGAAACAATTGACATCTTAATCTGTAAGTACGGTCCCGCGTTTGCCATACCCAACAAGCCTAGCCTGGTGGGACTTGTTCAACTTAGTAGCACACATACTGGATACAAATACTGTTTAATTATTAATTGCGTGTGACAAAACCTTTTAAAATAAATATAAAAATTAATAAAAATCTATAATTATAAACAGAATTATAATTTACCTTAAACCTGCCTTCCAAAACTGGTGGCCTGGCATATGGTATACCCAGGAACACAGAGACTTCTCCCTGTAGTCTTTCCACAGATGTCAACCAGGGTCTGTACCCAGAATTCGGGTCTGGATTGTCATACAAATATACCTAAAATATACAAAATATGTCATGAGAAATATTTCATAAAAAACTCTTAGGCTTAATTTGAAAGAAAAGAAAATGACAATCATGTCTGTGTGTTATGTACAGAGACAGAAACAGACTTTCTTACTTTAGGTTTTGGAAAAGATTGCCGATACAACTTTTGTTAAATGCTCATTAAATTGTAAAATACATTATTGCTATAAAATAACAAGAATCAAATTTTCTGTCACAAATTACCTTAAACCCTTGGACTTGTCCATAGTTAGTGGTGACAAATATATCTCGCTTCTGTTGGCGGGAGCCCCGTCTTTCTCGACCTTGGAGGTCCTCTCTCCAACCACCGAGTACACCGGGGAACAATGCGTCTGGGTTGTTAGGGTCGCGGTTCTATTGTGTGGTAAAAGAATTGAGTCATACTTGGTTTCTTTCATCAACTAACAACATAGCCAAAAAATAGGTCTGTTGCTTTATGATAGTATTGCAACTTCGAACAAATACCTAATAGCCATATTAACAGAATACATTTAATATACTTAGACATTAAACAAAAATAATAAAATTGTTTGAGTATTTCTTATACTTTTATTATCAACAAAAAATGTACCTACTAACTTAGTAAATAAATAAAATTTATTGAATATTAGAATACTGGCCCATTTTGAATATGCGTTAAAGCAAATAAATAAACTTACACTGTTAAACTTATATTGATCATCCAGAGGGTTCGGATTGAGAGGGTTGTATGGCAAGGGGTTGTATGGAAACCCTCCAGGCTGGTTTATATTCGGGTTGTATGGGTTGTACCGTGTTGGATCTGTTCCATATCTTCTATCATTGTACAAGTAAGTCCTGTAGTCAGAGTCTCCAGGATTCGGCCGGCTTCGAGCGCGATTTGGGTCATAGTCTTTGTCGTATTCACCATATTGTCCATTATAAAGATCCTTGTTTGATTGGCACCTCACACAAGCACATAGAAACAATATTAAAATGAGACTTTTAAACATTTTCACATCACACTACGTTACGGTCCGGTTACTGAAATTATTGCAGCATGATGCATGAATCACCGAGAGATCACCGTACTTTTGTTCACAAGTCTTCCAGCAAACATAATATAACAATTTATTGAATTATAAACAATTTTATATTACAATATCGGCCTTTCTTTGTGGTAAAAACAATGTTTAAGTTAAAAAGTAAGGAATAATATTAGGAACAATGAATGAATGCGAGGCACTCAAGATAAAGTGTAACAATGTGCAAAGATTTATCGCTGAAGCCCTATTTTTTATCTAGTACAATGTCACGTAACGCGTGGGGCTTATCAATTTAATTCAGTATAATCAGTCGCAAACAAACTGTGTGGCAACGCCCACAAAAATATGAAACAACAGTTTTGTTTGGTGTTCCATCCATATTGAACACAGATAATAATAATATGCAGTCATACTTGTCAATCTTGTCATTGGTTGTCATCACTGATATTAAAATTAATATGGATTGGCTATCCCATACAATTGACAGCTAAAGTATGTCCATTTGAAGCGCCACTAGTATCTGAACCCAAAACTAATTTTGACGTATAAAAGCGGTGGGTACATCGAGCAGCAAAGCAGCAATACGATCATTTATTTCCGAAACACGTTAGTGATTTTTCACTTACATTTAGTATGAAATGACAAGTCCTGTCAACTTTCGCCCATACAAAACAGTACAGACACTAATTAAAAAAGGGCGGAAAATTAAAAAAGGGTGGTACGTGATCCATGGGTGGGTAATATCAGTTTAAACTCTGATATTTTGAAACTATATTATTTTCTAAAACTGTGTATTTTTCGTAACTACACACTGCTGTGATACTTTAACGATTCAATACGATTCGTTATGATATAATTCATTGTGTATGATTTTATAACTAATTATAGTTTTTTGGAGACGTCAAATCTTACTAGATACATTTATAGTTTTAAAATGATTTTCAAAATAAACTTTCGTTCAGGCTCACGACTGGCTCCATTGATTTACTGTAAAATTTTTAGTTGTGGTATAGGATCGAGTCTAGAATATTTAAAAAATGTAAAAAACAATCCTATCCGAGTCCACGAAGTAGCAAAAGAAATCCATTGTCCATCTAATCTATCGACTGTAATTATTATAGTAATATCTATTCAAATCTATTAAAATCATTGATCCAGTGTTCGTTATGGTGCGTGCACAATCCGATGAGATGCGATGTTTGATTTAAATAAAAAACAATCGATTTTTAAATACCTACTTACGATTTTCTTGTATTCTAGACTCGACTCTGAACCACACCCTAAAACTTGGCTTATACTTTCTTTAGAACCCTGTAATTACCTGTGACTCTCGCACATACAGAAACAGTAGAGATACACATTTAAAAATGGCAGAAAAATTTGTCTAACAAATTATATGACATTTCTACTCTATAGGCTAAGTGCTCCGTGATTCTAGGCAACTACTCACAGTCACACTTTGTTAAATAGATTGAAAAACGTTTCAAATATCGACTTGGAGACATCACTAATTTAGTCCCAAGTTTCAATACTACGTCCTACAGCGCCAAAATGGCGTTTATCAAATAGGCATGAGGGTAAAGCTCCATAGCATAAATATTGACAGCAGCTAGTCTATATTACAAAAGTACTCTGTGGTCTATATTTACTTTGGATTCATCCGTTCGACTCTGCCTAATCTGTGGTAGGGGGTAGTCGAACGAAAAGCATGGAACCTTTTAGAAATTTTAAGCTCGTAGCACGTTTTCCTTGATTTAAGACTCACTGTATTAAATAGTAGTCTTTGGACTCACTGAACAAGTAATTACTACGATATGACTATTATTTTAAAGCTTTTTTTATAATATTGACTGTATCGATACATAATGATGCGATATATCGTCGTATCGATATGTCGGCTCACGATACGCATCGATACACTGTATTGATACAAATTCATTCATTTTTATGTGGGTACTTCGTACTCGTGTTGCCGCTCTTAGACTCGCGCCAAAAAACCATCCAAATTTAAAGCGACATGACGATTAACGCACTCCCAAATTCACGATACGTCTCTTCCCACTTTCCTCGCTATCATCCTGGCCACGAGGTGATCGAGTGTGGCCGCGACGTACACTGCACAAAAAAATAAAGGTTTTTACAAATGATATATTTAAGTACAATCAGGCGGTCTTATGACCCGAAGTGATTCTTTCAAACTAATAACCTTTTTGTAGAGGAAATTTAAACGCACGTAAAAAATAAATGCATTTTATAGAAACTCGAAAAAGCGAGTGAGGATTAGGTAAGTAGTATTTATTAGCAAGAAATACAATTGCGGATGTGAATATATCGGGTAAAATGCAATTATGCTTGGGTATTTAAGCTTAATTTTCACTTAACTATTCTACAAAGGCCACAGATCACCCCCCAGTAGATACCGCATCTAGGGTAATCGACGTTCACCACACATTTGTGCATTTGCACAAATAAAACCCGGCGGCTAAAATTCCTGTTGCAGTCTCGACCAACTATCAGACCTGTGCGTTGCGCGTGTATTGTGATCTTAAAAAAAAAAATGCAGTGAAAACAGTGATAAAATGACCACTTGTTCCGTTAAATGGTGTGGGGGAAGTCATCCAGGACATCAAATTATAAAAAAGATGGTATAACATTCCACTGGTAAGTAAAATATTTTGCGTCGGCCAGTCAATAAGAGCTCAAATTATAATGGGCGTTATAACTATT
The DNA here is from genome assembly GCA_963576865.1 of Anania hortulata. NCBI lineage: Eukaryota > Metazoa > Arthropoda > Insecta > Lepidoptera > Crambidae > Anania > Anania hortulata. Next base: position 3,815,250 of record OY756389.1, on the reverse strand, counting down.
CTTAAAAAATTCAACTAGCACGCGTTGATGTCTTTTTTGAAAGTCTCTTTTCCGCATTAGCATTTTTTTAAATAGCCATTTCTTTCTTTGGTAACGCTAGTGTCTTGGTTAAACTAAATTTATCGATATTTTATCGTGTAGGCATTCAATTAATTAAGGGGCCGTGCACCTTTTTTCAGTGCAAAATTGAAGTACAGTTCTATGCTTGTGTGCGTCTATGATGCGGGATAAAGCGTCAAAAATGTTGATTCTTTACAAGATAATTTGATAATTTATTAGGTAGTGTGGACGTCCTACCTAGGTTAGAAAAAGGATCGGTGTTGCGTGCTTGATTTTAAAGTTAATTTTGACTTAGGTTTACTACTTCATTTTTTGTTTTTTACACAAAATAAAAATTATATTAATTTAAAAGTATATCTGAAGATTATTGTGCAGTGTTTAAATATCACATACACATGGAATTTAATACATAGATTACATAGGCAAAATACGTACATACATAAACATAAATATAACGACGACTAGTGACTACTAATTATTATCGACAACCTATTGTCGATAATCAACATCCTTGTCTCATCAGTATTTGCAGTTATAGGCGAAATAAATGCAAGTTCGTCCTTGAAATAGCCAATCATAGCGCACCTGACACACTCTCCGCAACCTGCTCCTTCCGCTAACTTTGGTGAACTCGGAATGATACAAAAATCTTCACATGCTCTATCTATTGGAGGTTATCTGTGACAAAGGCCAATCAGCCCAAGTAAAATAATATATATATATAAAATAACCGCCCAAGTAAGGAGAACCTCCTTCGCTAAGGATTTAGAAGTCCACAGGGACCATTCTGTGTGGTCCGTCAACAAACACTTGACTTTGCTTCTTGTACGAAGACTTTGCTTGTGCAGTCTCTGGTCCTGCCTATTATAGACTACGGTGATGTGTGTTACTCTAATGTCTATAGATAGATAGAAATATCCGTTCAAGTGATACTCTTCAATTGTATACACCACGTGACACTTCCGGTTTTATGACCAGCTCATTCACCCTGACGGCTGTACGACTCTGGAACGGACTTCCCTTGAAAATAAAAAAATCCACGTCAAAATTCTCCTTCCAAATTTTGACGTGGATTTTGGCAAGCATTTTTTGGATTAACTATTTTCTCTTTTCCATGATTCTCGCTGGCTTGAGATCTGTGTATAATTATATTATGTATAAGTATGTATGTATATATTTTATGTATGTATATACCGTATATAGCTATCTATGTATGTATCTAGTATATACAACTGTATATATTCATCTAGTTTGTTTTAGATTTGTATGATTTAATTTAACACAATTTGTTTTTTTGTTGTACCGCCTATGCCATCTCTGTATGGCCCCATGGTTGACTGGTAGAGAATGCTTTTGGCATTAAGTCCGCCATTTGTACAACTTTTTTTTAAAATGTCTGTGCAATCAAGTTTAAATAAATAAATAAACATGAACCATCAAACAAAGAACTCTTATAAGATTAATTAATTCATTATGATGGACCCATTTATTTGGATGTTTTAATTAGGTAAGTCTCTTCGAAATTCTTTGAAAGATTATCTCTTTGATTTACACACCTGCTTACGTACGGAAATAGGTTACTATTCGTACCTAAGTACTACTTAAGCACCTACCTATTTGCTAAATTTTACTTTGGTCGTATCGTACAACGTAAGTAACGTATCGCAACAAGACGTGTACCTAAAAGATTTCAATAACACTTTTATTTAACCCTATAATAGCGTGTATAAAATCTTATTATTATACAGTATCCGATACGAGGCTATCCATAATGTTAATCGCTTGGGAGTAATTATAGAGATTGAAGAGGCGCGTGGCCCGTGGGCCGAGCGCTGCACGTTCCTTTGCCTGCTTTTGAAACTAATGGCTGCCGACCTGACTTTGGCGGGAACTCTGAATGCACTCTAACTAATTGAGCGGGAAAATGATGAAAGGTTAGTCAAATATACCTACATAATAAATCGACCGTATAGTTTTATCAATAATCTTCTTCGTTCCAAACTGCCAAGCCAAACTAAAAAAAAATACCTATATTTAAACCTTCGACCAAGTATAATGTAATATATCCAAATTATCAACGGACAGTCGAGGCTGCGAACGCTTTTAGACATACTTAGGTAGACAGTAGGTAGTTACTTCAATTCAATTTTCGTACAATAGCAAATGTAAATATTAACTTTCAAAATTTTCACAGGTTATATCAAGAAATAAATAAAATTAAAAAATCCAACAAGCACACCAACTACTTACCTAACCCCAAACTAACAAAGCTTCTACTACTTACACGGCGGCGGCCTAAGACGAACACGTCATGTTCATTCAATGACTATGGTAAGTACTAGAAATCCATGGGTACTTACGTACTTTATTGCTTGTGCTCATCACACAATCATTTGCCGCATGAGATTCGAACACAATAAGAATACCCACCTACATAAAACTTACATTGGTTTTTGTAAATTGAATAAAAGTCTTTAATACGAGTACACTCACCCTGTAACTTGGCACCATTGAGTTAAATAATACAATCAATGCTTGGCACAGTGAACAGTCCAATAATTTAACTTTAAACAGGTAAAGTCATAGAGCAAAAGTTGTTAGGGTACAGACAACAGTACGTTAACCTACCACAAAACGACAAATTTTGTCAATTGATATTGATCTCTATTATGTCGAGCTTAAAGTTGAAAATCGGTTCAATGACCTTTAACTTTTTGGATAGGTTGATCTACCGTTGACTGTACTATGATGTATAGAATGTGGTTGCAAGGTTATCCTTGATTTACAGGATAGCCTGTAAGTATATGGCGTTTCACCTCTGTGTAATTCGGTTTGTCACAAAAATTCCGTTTCTAGAATTCCTAGAGAACTGTACATTTGTCCCTAAAAATCACGTCCGACCGATCTGTTGCTGCGTGAAAAACCGATAATCCAACAGAATCTTGCTTCTGAGAAGCTGGGGAAGTTAGGATTTACCTCGGCGCAATATTCTAAAACTATAGCCCAGTTTTCAATAGACAAGACGATCAATTCTCATTACAAATCCAATGCTATTCCGTCTGTAAACACGACCGTAGGTAGACAATGCAGTTCAGCGCTCGGTTGGGAGTTCCGCCGACCGAGCCGATCCGGGCGACTGTTTGCGATGGATGACTTGACTGATTCGCCGGAATTGAAGCCTCTAATCATTGTTTGTGTTGGGTAGGAAGGCTTAAATGTTTGCTTTAAGAAATGTTTAATCTACGGCTGGCTACGGCTACACACCTAATTTATCTTAACTTCATTTTTCTTTTTAAGAGCTATATTAGGGTTATTTTCCGGATGAAATTAGGGACTTCGGGTTGCGATAATAACTAGACAGATTTACAGTACCTACCTACTTAGAATATAATTACCGTAGTTATCAAAAAGTTGGTAAACAAAAATCATATTTTATTATATTGAAAACTATTGTTATTACCACTCTCTTGCGTTGCCAAATATTCTTCGTGTGCTTCCATGACTGCGTTGATAACATGTCTTTGTACCCTGACCTGTAGCCTCTCAGGCAGGCTGCTCGTAGTTTAGTACATGCTGGAGAAAAACTTTTCAAGAGCACTATTTACCGGGATATCAGCAGTATTCACTGGATTATGTTGCAAAAGGGGGTGCAAATCATATTCAAGTTTCAGACACCGTAATGGACATCGTATACAGGGTTATTTGTAAAACATCAACAAGGGGCTGATTCTTGTGCTCAAATACAACAACTTTTTGTATGGGACCAACATCGAAATCGCAATAAAAACACGTTTCCAAACTGATGTCAGCTGGTCGGCTTTGTATGGGGAAGTGGTTTTTTTTTGCGATTTCAATGTTACAACGTAGTTTTAACTAAATACTCATTCTGTTTTCATTCGGTATTTTGCGTCTGTACAAGCAAAAAAAAAAATATAGCACGAAAATATTAAAAACGATGCAACGCGAACCCGCTATACTCTAAGCAACTGAGGAAAACGGTTGGAGGTGGACGGGTTACTGAGAGAGAGAACGATATCGTACGATGTAATTTACATCATGTAAGTATAGCAAGCAAGCAAGAGCGATCAGAGCCAGCCATAAAAACAAAATGGCGTCACGGCTAGCCGCCGTGCGTTAGCTGAGTGTCACATCGCTTGCTTACTTATTCTTAGTAATATTTCAAGATTATGCTATAGCGTGATAAAGGCTGTGAGGAGATAAAAAACTGTGCAATAACGTTTAGTGTCGTTTTAGTTACAGATAGAAACTAAAAACCAATATAAATACATGCATATTAGACAACATCACATACATTTTGCTCGGACTCTAAGGTAAATTATGTAGCTAAAGTACTTGTGATAAAGAAACCAGAAACTATGACGGTACCACAACACCCAGACCCGAGACAATATCTCCAAGACCGGGAATCATTACCTTACTTACTATACAGAGTGTAACGAAAAGGTGAAATAAAACTTTAAGGGGTTATTCTACGGCTAAATTACATCAACTTTTTTTAAGGGAACAACATCGAATTCGCAAAAAAAAAAAAAACATTCCCATACTAAAACGGGACCAGCTGGCATCAGTTTGTATGGAAACGTCAATTTTTTTTTGAGATTTCGATGTTGGTCCCATAGAAAAAGTTGATGTAATTTAGCCGTAGAATAACCCCTTAAAGTTTTATTTCACCTTTTCGTTACATCCTGTATAAGGTCTACCATATAAGCCGTCTATTATCGCTTTCCCTCATGGCGGGAAAGTGAAAATTTTCCGCGCAAGGACAACCACTTTACTTCGTTGCTAAAAGAAAATAGGCGTAAAATTGCATATTTATTCCCACAAGCAAGGTAATAAGTACGCAAAAACTTGGAACGCAAAGATTTGAGCCGAAGTTCAGAGTTATAAGACACAATAAAGTCGTATACAGTAACATTACTCCCAACCCGAGCGCGTTAACAACTACCCTTAATCTCAATAATACTCATTTATTTTGTACATAGGCCTTCGTCCGGGCACTTATACACGTCCCAAAATATAGCTTAGTCCTACCACCGCTTCGCAACTACATATGGGCTGGTGATGAGAAGAAACGGCGCAACAAACTCAGTCATAGATCAAAGATAAATATAAATTTCCTGTAATTTGCAGGTTAAATTTTTTAAGTTAAGTTTACAATGTTTAGATATTCGTTAGTCTGGCGGTTAATCTGAAAAGCAGTAAATCCGGTGGCTACATGGAATTGGCAGACGAGAGAATTTTTGTCGGGAGGCAGTTCCTGGCCTTAATTCATATCATTTACAGTCCTGTATGATTTTTATAATTAATAAAGAAAAAAATAATTCAAAAAGTCGAAAATACCCGTCTGCGTAAAAAGCGAACTAAAAATGAAAACAAGATGTCATAATGATAGGTCGTTGGAATAAAGCGATGGATTTGACTTTGTGACCTTATTGCCTTGCACTGCCTGTTGTGGACGTAAGTCCGCTTATTAACGCCAGACTGTCAAATTCAAACGCGGCCCCATGTTACCTGCAACGTGTAGATTCATGTGGCCGCGAAACAATTACATTGTCATGTGTCTCTTTTCCGTAGCCTGACAGGATACATAAGTTCTAAATGCTACAACGTGGCTGCACCTGCTAAAATACTTACTCCGAGATACGATCACACATTGTGCTGTTTCACACACGTGTTTCACACATTGAAATGTGCTTGTAAAGTAAGTGTGCATAATCTTTGCATGCTTGGTAAGGAACGAGCCTTTTGCATATTGTTTCTATTGTGGTTAGGATGAAAGACGAAAAAGTTAGGATAGCCTGTTTCGCCGAATCGTCGGCAAGGACAAAAAATGAGTTTTTAAGCTACATTTAAGTTGAGAGTTACACGATCGTTAAATAAATATTAAGGCACAGGTTAGTAATATTTCATGCCTTAATGCATGGCGGGTATGAGTTTAAGATACGCAAACCTTGAAGAGGTTCAATTCCGGGCTAACAACATCATACATTGTTGTCGGCACTAGGAGAAAGCACTAGGAGAAAGATTGCTGTCATAAAAATAAAAGGCGCTGAGCAGTAGCTCTTTTTCTATCTTTGTCAGAATTTTTATAAGAGACAGTAAATTAAGGAAACTGCGTGTTAACGACAAGTACTTATTGTAAAAAAAGATAAAGTAAAAGTGATGTCAGTAAGTGCACGTTTAATTGTGGTCCATTTTATTCCTCTGTCACTGGTATTTATAAGGTCAAATCCAATCGTCTAAATTTCTTCGTGACAGAATATGTCAATGCTAAAAATGCCTAATATTATGTATAACCTCATTAATAATGAGAGCATCAGCCGCCATTACCTATTATTTAAAAAAAACACACTCCGTTTTTAAAAAAGTCAAAGGCTCTATGGTAAGAGGCTTCCATTGTGAGGCGTTTACCTTTTAGTGGGCCCGTCCGTATCGGGCCTTTCCTTATGGGCCAGGATAATGGGCACACGAATAATGTCAAGAGGCAAAGTCACGAGGATCAGTTTCCTCATTTTATGAAGCGTAAATCATGTGTTGGAATTTTAATTTTACCGTATCTGTGCTGTGTAAATAGTGGAGAGATATAAGATTGAGAAAGAAAAAATCAGTTTAGTGCGGTACTTGGCCCGCTTCTGTCATGTATCGGACTTACTTGACGCTAACAAAAAATTGCACTTTAAAGCTTTATATTACGCAAACGGATCCCTGAATCGAGAAATGATGGTTGCACACCCACAATATTTTTAACGACCTATACAACGACACTCCACACCATGCGATAAACAAGAAAAAAAGTTCATCCTCACTGTACATGTAGGCGAGGTACCCTACAAATTTAAAAAAGAATTTATTCTGCATCTTTATCTGCGCGATTATGTATAGGTACCATTGCGCAATTACGGCTTTCTACTACTAAGAGACTCGGAGCTAAGCCACAGTCGGGACAGACAGAAATTCTAGCGGACATGGCGAAAGTGTAAGGTTTCCGTTTTGACTACGAACCCCAAAAAAAGGAAGGCCAGTTCATAATAAGGGGGAACTCATAATGAGGGGAGTGGTTAGTTTGGTTTTTTACACATATTAGACAGAACGACTTATTTTATTTAAAAAGGATTACTTACCAATTATTACTTATACAAGTTATTACTCGTACACACAAAATTCTGAAAAGAAATTACCTAATAAACAAATAAAAAGACTAATATTATAGAGAAAAAAAACTTGAAACTATGATTTGTGTGATAATCAAATATTTTACAAACATGAAGTCTGAAGCTTGCCCCGCTTTAAGACGTTCGGATACTTACTATTTGTTGAGATACGCTCAAACTCATCTCAAACTCAAGTTGAATCCCTTTCACGGCCGCCTCTACGCCGGAGGGCCGCTGTTTATTATTAAAATCATTTTGAAATGGGTCACAGCCTGAATAAATAAGTTTAACGGGTTAGTAATCGTATCAAATTTATTATTTTCTAAAGCTAATTTATCTTTAATTCAATTTAGAAACCTACCCCAGTAAATGATGCAAAACACATAAAGGATACTACTTAAACAAATAAAAAAACACCCAAATGCAAGAGTAAGAACCACACACTGAGGGCTACGTTCACGATTAAGTCAAGCAAATAACGGAAATTAGGCCTCGATGATGTTTACCGCTTTTCTCAAATTTGTTCAAGTTTTTTTTTGTGCTATGTAACTTCAAACTGTCGGTTTTTATTTATTTGTGCTACAAGACATTTTCTTGCCAGATTTTACTATATGATTTTAAATCGACAGGAAAAGATACTTCCCTTGCCGGTATTAAATATGAGGTATACCCCTAAAATGTATGGCCCTGCTCCTATCTGGCATATTAAAAATATGCAAAAATAGTGTAGTTCCATTCAGAGGCCTTGTGGCGGCTTATTAACATCCAACAGTAAGGTTAAGTCGATGGCCTTACAGCAGCCCTCCACCAATCCGCACTGGGCCAGCGTGGTGAAGTAGACATGGCCCAAAAATCCTCATACGTTGAGGTGAGGCCTGTGCCCTGCATTAGGACGTATATAGCTAGGTACACTCACTTTACCTTTTTAGTCTAGTTTTAGTTCAAGTGCTCCAGTCTTTTTTGTTACCCTATCGTCGTTGAAATGGTACAACTGTTATTTCCTACTCTACGTGCTGTGGGGTCTCCGCTAAACTTAGAGGGTCCTCGGCTAATCTGTCAAGTTATTGTCTGAGCGGGTCTTGTCGCGGCGACGCGAGGGTTCCGCGCTAAAGTTTGGGTTAATTTGACAACTTCGTTTCAATTATGTCACAAGTCGCTAATCTTTTTTGTTGGGTTAAAATACATAGGTACCTAAAGAAGCTATTTGAACCATCTTCTTCCGAAACACCTTAGTGATTTTTTACTTACATTTAGTATGAACTAAGTCCTGTCAACTCTAGCTCATACTAAAATAGTAGCCACAGATTAGATTAAATATTATATATTTCTACTCTATAGTGAGTGTATGTGGTCCGTGCCTTTATAAACGTTAAAGATGTATGTAGGTATATTAGCTTCTGCACGCGACTTTGTCTGCGTTGACTTCAGAATTAAGCCAAAATGGAATGGGATAAATCATGCACAGGAACAATACTCGTAAACAGATCAATATCTATTTCTTCGCCAAATTTCAGTTAGCTCCGTTCAGCCATTAAAATGTGATTGAGCAACAGTCATTGAGATAAATATAAATCAATGGCAATAGTAATCCAAATTCGCACATTTAATTTTGTAATATTAGAAAGATAAGATTAATAATGCAATGAATAAAGTTGTAGGTATTTCTATAGTACTGATCAGTACTGATAGTCCCTTTAGGGTGTCCCAAGCAAGAAGGTTGTACCAGCAGGCTTCAGGTGATAGAGGACACTAATACCTATCGATTGGACCCTCGTGTATGTTCAGGACGTCCACCCACAAGGTGGACATACGACTGGTAAAGGTCACGGGAAGACGCTGGGAAGGCCAATGTTCAGCAGTGGACGTCCTATGGCTGAAATTATGATGATGATGATGATGATGGTGAAATATTCATTTCATTTTATGTTTTTACCTAGTTTTAGTTACAGCTGAAGGTAATAAAAACTTGTTCAAAAAAGAAAGTTGAAAGATCGTAATCCTTCCTCAGAGCTTAATTTCTGCTCGATTTTGAAATGACCAATTTAGTAAAATCTAGGTATTTTCTCAGAATAAACTTGACATACCCACCGAAAGCAGATCGTCTTGTAATGTAGGTAGGCCTAGTATTATTCCAGATGTCATAATTTCCCTGTCCGTTTAGATTAAGACGTTGCAATCAGATTTCATGAAGCCTTGTTATAAGTAATCTAAAGATTTTATTTCAATTTTGTGTCACAATTCAAAGAAAACACACGGCTCGACTTTGCAGATAAACGCTATTTTGTTACATTGTTAAGGTAGCTAAAGAAGGGTTTTTCATCAAAGGTCAAAAGCCAGAATAGGAACTCCACTGATTGCTGTCAGTTTGATTGAATACTTTCTGTAGAATGTTGACTCAAAACCGAATACTGAATTAGAAAATTACATTGCAGCATAGTAATTTAACTTTTCGTCATAATTTTATGAGTTTTATTTAACCTGGTTTTTATTTTTAGAATGGAATAAGTCTTACTTTGACAAGATAATAGGTAGAAACATTTTAATTATGCACACCTATGAAATCATAATAATAGGAAGCGATAATATTTTTACTTAATTGAGTTTATGAGAATTGAGTACTTTAAGTTAAACTAATCAGATTCTTTAATGATTTTGTAATGGATCTATTTTATAATGTCATAACCACAGAATAAATAATTGTTATGGGTATCAGAAGCTTCAAAATTTGCGAAATGATCGGGCCCAAACTAGTAAAAATTTTGCTTCTGTGAGCGATGTCTGTGTGCGTTACTCGAGCAAAGTATAAAGCTTAGAAGTTAAGCTACACCCATAACTTTTATTTTTTCCGTGCAGTAACATACAACAGCGTTCAAGAACCTTTTATTTCTCCGTATATTTCCAGTACAAGATAATATAATAGTAAAGTGACCCTTTGAAGGATTACAGAGGTCCCTCGCGAAAGTAAGCGACTTAACTAAGTTACGCCATCATGTACCTTAGCCGGCCGGAGGTTTATTGAGATATCGGACCTCTTTTATCAGACTATAAATATTTTCGACCTTTGAAATATTTGTGAGAGAATAGAGAGTATATCTTTTTGTCTTGCTCAGGCAAAACTACTGGCGAGACAAGCGGGGATAATCAGGCCGCCTGAGCAATATTACAATACAATACATATTACCTAATACCTATCGGGATATAGAAGTTAAAATGTTGTTTAAACATATCGCACACCTAGATAAAAAGTACCACAGCCAGAAATAATACAAAATCAAGTTATTACGATTGTCGGAATCTGCGCCGAATTTACATTAACTCCAAAGACACCCGTGTACTTGCGTTGTGTGTCTTTGATCACATACTACTTACATTAACAAATCAAATCAAATCTTTATTTGCATTATTTAAAAAAATTAAACCGACTTCAAAACACTAAAATGCTAAAAATAATCCTAACACTTAAGTACCTAATCAGTTACTTTTGGAGTCGGTGCCAGCCGATGAGAGAGTCAATGTTTTTGTTTGCACCGACTCCAAAAGTAACTGATTAGGTACTTAAGTGTTAGGATTATTTTTAGCATTTTATTTATTATTTTACTTATTTTATCTATTTTTAGTGATAAATCCTAATCTAACTGCTGAACACCAATTTCATCCCCTATTTTCCTACCCTTAAGGGTGACTTTTATTTTGCAAACTTTTATCATATTATTTTTGCAGTATAAGCTATTCAATAAACAAAAATCATCAAAGGCGGCTCATATTTGTCGAAGATAGGTAACAAGAACCACAACCAAAATATTATCTGGGTATATATTTGTTGATTTTCTCAAAAAGTTCTAAATCAATTTCGATAAAATTTATATGGGACCACCTCTAAAGTATGATCTACCAAACAAAAAAAGAATTATTAAAATCGATTCATAACTGGCGGAGCAATCGCGTAACATACATACAAAAAAAAAAAACATACAGTCGAATTGAGAACCTCCTCCTTTTTTGAAGTCGGTTGAAAAATACAGTTTTACATTAAGGTAAGGTTTTGGTTATTAATTCCAAAGACACACATTTATTTCATTTGCCTTGGTGTATTTCTAGTTGTGCTATTTTTTATCTAGACGTGCGATATATCTTATGTTTTAGAATTCATTTTGTGATTCAAGCCATTCTTTTCACAAGAGTTTGATAATGGAACGATGATAATTTTGCGTTTTTATAATTTGGCCACTAAGAATTTTGGATTTTGATTCTCTTACGTTTAGCCCGCTTGACAGAAATAGTCCGCATTATTTTCTGATTCAATCAAGTTGGCACCTAAAAGTTGTGCTCGAAATGCAACTCTTCAATATCTTCAAGAGGCTCTTTCGCCGAGCTCTAGCCTTTATTTCTCAGATACTAGAGGCTGTAACCTGAAACTCAGCATCAGAATTGCCGATACAGTTGGAACGCCAATAAAACAGGCAACAATCCAGGGAATGGCATCGTCTCTGGAATGCGTCAGCTATGCGCGGTATTGGCGAAATAATTCTGGATCACCTGGTACCAACCAATATTGTTTTTGTCTTACTTAACTGAGATGACCTAAAGAACTTAAAGCACTCATCCATTTCAAAGTCAAAGTCAAAAAACATATTTTATTCAATTTAGGACAGAAAATTGCCACTTATGAACGTCAATAATAACATTATTGGCCCATATAGGGCCAGAACATGTCTCCCTATTTTTTTGAGCCCGACTAGCGCTTCGTGACAAGACATTTTTTGACTTTCCAGATTTTGATTTGACCTTTTATGACCTTTCAGAGTGTCATCTCACAACGCTCCATCGAAAATAAACGTCAATTTCCTCATTAAATATTGAACACTAAAGCTTGAATTTAAATTTAGATATTATAATATTTGACATCTGTTGATGATATCATCATATTTTATTTATTTGTTAAACAAATATCCAACCAATTATCCCTAAATTACGGACCAAATAAAAATATATTTAATGATCATCAATCATCATCATCATTTTAGCCATAGAAAGTCCACTGCTGAACATAGGCCTCCCCTAATGACCTATCATCTGAAGGGATTGTTAATATTCGCCACGCTTGGCATGCTGGTGGCAAACGCAGTTTTTTTTATAAGATTCCGCACGCGGACGCTGCTGCCCGTCTTGTGCTACAGGAATAAGTCGCCTCTTACGACACGCCTCCTTAAAATATGTTTGTTGTATATATTGAAATGTTTGACGGCCATGGTAACTGATGCGTCGTAACCCGGACAAAGCCAATTTAAAAAGGCAAATATTTCTAGTTAGGTTAAGTCATCAAGCAAATAAGTGCTACGAATACGATCTGTAGTAGTCTGCACGAGGTTACGCGTAGGTGTTTGTAAGCATGCTTTACTACGAAAATCGTAGCATCCGTAGTATTGCGCATGCCGTCCGTAGCAAGATCCGTTTAACATTCTCGAATTAAGTAATACCCATTTAACTCATTCAGTTGATTAACCCAAAGAAATTATCTCCTTATCGCTAATACAAATACGGCATAATTTGGAAGATGCGGTAGCTGAATACAGTACAAATACATAATCAATGGCAGACATGTTCCTGTCGTGTGACCGGCATTAATCAATTATTTAGAACCAACTCTTTGTGATTCCTCGAGTTTTACGTCAGATACAAAGTCTTGTAAATCTTATTTTTGTGTGTAATCTAGAGTCTGGTATACATTATGTGGTCTGGGTGTGAAATGTATTGAGGTTTATTTTTAAATTCCAATATGGAGATAGGTTATCTCTATAAAATCAAATTCTTTTACTTTTATTCTAAAAATGATCTCAAGGAACTTTGTTAATGTTTTTGATTAGTTTCAATTTGCAGTCATTCAAAGTTTAACGAATTTTATTGACAAGGCGATCTGGACAACAATCCTTTGCAGAATTATAAGAGAATTAATGTTGGACGGGGGGAAACATGGGGGAGGCTTGTGTTCAGCAGTGGACAGTTTTAAGTCCAAATTATCAGAATAATATTAAATAAATTGGCTCTTGCGGGATCCGAACCTGCAACCGCATGGCTTTGTAATCCGGAGCGCGAACTACTAGACGAGACGGTCGTTAAGTTAAGGTTGATGAAAGATGAAACAATTATCGCGTTTGGCGATAAGGCCGCCTGATTGTACATAACTGTCTTGTTTGTAATAACCTTTAATGTTTTTGCGCAATAAAGTGTCTATCTATCTATCAATCTAGTATCTATCAATGCAATATTTTGATGATAATCATTTTTTTCTTTATTTAGCCATTTCTGTCCCACTGTTGGGTAAAGGCCCAAACCATACTTATGAAAGATGATATACATAATTTAATCTGCATGTAATTACAAACTGGTACACATCGGTAATAAAATACGACATTTCTGGCACGTATCGGCCACCCGGTATAATAAGTTCTAAACTATACGATAATAATCACTTAGCATGTTTGCCTAAATATTAATGTAGTGGATTGTTCCCGTTACTTACGTTCAAAGAATTTTTATTAAGCACTAAAACCCAAGTCTTCAGCATTTTATTTCATGGCGGTCACTTTCCCCAATTTAAGAAGTAAACTCCCATTACTGTCGAACGCAGATATGGGCCATAAGAGACACTTGCGATAGGCCCATAAACCAAATATGGCCCAGAGCTATGAAGGTTCGAGATTTATCGTAAAGTTATCATTGAAGGCGTAATGTCAGCGGAAACTTTTTGATGTTAGGCTTCGATCGATCAGAGGGCCAATTCCCGTAATTTGAAAATAGTCGCAATCCGGTGTCGATCCGCTCCCAGTAACATTACGATCACAAACTAATATTACTTATATTATAAATGCAAAAGTTTGCGTGTACGGTATTCTCGTAAACTTTTAATTTGACGAAAAATTATCAAAACTATCCCAATACGTCTAAAAATAGAAAAAAAAACAAATTTGGTTTCTTTCGTGTTAAAGCTTCTTACAGGACAGGCATAGCCTAGTGTGAGAGGTTTTGTATTTTTCCTAAGCAAAATTTCAAATTATCTATGCAAACAAGTGACATAGGTAACTAAATGTAATTGCTTGTTGTAATTGTACTTTTTGGTAAATAAAGATTTATTTATTTATTTTCAATCGCATTGCGAACTATAATTGCATTTTTGGGTTTACGAGAATACCGTTTGTGATCGTAATGTTACTGGGAGCGGATCGACTCCGGATTGCGACTATTGTCAAATTACCGGAATAGGGTTGTTTACACCATTCTTAAATAATTCTAAGACAGCATTTTTTTTAACTGTCACCTTATTTTAGGCCTAATAACTCGGCACATTATAATTAAATTTATTTATTATCAAAATCGATTTTAAATTGTCCCAAAATCAATAAAAAGTTAGTCCGTTGAGTGGGTAAACAGTGACACCATAGCTTGCTATCGCCATTCAAATTATAGGGAAGGGCAGCGTTAAGACAGTTTTTAAAAAGTATGTCAAAAAAATTGATTAGTGGTGTAAAATACCGTATTGGGCCTCTGAAAGTATAGTTTCTGCGATTGACGAATAAGCGCACGCCTTGTGGTTAGATTTTTATTAATACGTTGCGGTATACCTACATAATGATAGACGCAATCGCGACTAGATAACGTATAAACATAAATAATGAATAACGTAATCGTACTAATATTATAAATGCGAAAGTTTTGATGGATAGATGTTTGCTATTCAATCATGCCAAAACGGCTAAACGGATCTAAATGAAGATTACCTGAAATAGCAGATAAGTTTCTTTTTATACTGGAAAAAATTACAGTTCTCGAGGAATGCTAAATTACTGTCATTATAGATGGCGCCCTTTTACCGCTAGATGTCTATGTTCATCAGAAAAAAAAAATGTAAAAAAAAAAGTTTTTAATTTAGACTAACTCTGGTTTTGCTGAGACCATGCGAACGAAGTCGCGGGCAACAGCTAACATGCTATTTTGAAAAAAAAAAAATTGGCAACCAAGAGTCGAAATAGCAAGGTATGATATAAGATGCTCGATGTTTAGAAACATCGAACAAAAAAGCCGTTCGCAGCAAAGCCATCGTACTGTAGAGGCATGAATGTAAAGTCGTCTATGTAATAACTTTCACATTAAGCCTTTCAAAGACACGTAGGGAACCATGACGTTCGTTTTATGTAGTGGTTCGCGCTCCGGACTACTAAGCCGAGCAATTGTGGGTTCGAATCCCGCATGGGGCAAATGTTTGTGCAATGAGCACGAGCGCCACGAGCATTTGTACCTAAGTTATGGATAAACATCCAAAGGTTCTCTATTTTGTTCCCTAACTTTTTTATCCATAATCTAACGTGTAATAATTGTTTTTGTCCTAATCATCATTTGTCCGAATGATAACTTGCCCGAACTTAATGTCACATAATATTACATGCAATAAAATTGAAAGTCCTAAATATAATATGCCCTAAATTTATTTGTCATAAATATTACAATCAATAATATACGAAAGACATAAAACCGTTTTCTATAAAAGTTGTAAGTCCTACATTCAAATTATATGATGTTTATTTGTCCTAATAATAATAAATGTGTAGTGCAAGCTAGCAGCAAGCATTATGCATGCAGGCAATCAGCATGCACCATGCATGAATGCAAACATCATGCATGCAAGCAATCAGCATGCGCCATGTATGCACGCTAGCAGCATGCACCATGCATGCAGGTGTATGCAGGCAAGCAATCAGTATGCTTGCATGCGAACCTCATCCATGCAAGCAATCAGCATGCACCATGCATGCACGCAAGCATCAAGTACAATGCATGCAGGCAAGCAGCATATACCATGCATGCATGCAAACTTCATGCATGCAAGCAAGCAGCATGCACTATGCATGCAAGCAAGCAGCATGCACCATGCATGCAAGCAAGCAGCATGCACTATGCATGCAAGCAAGCATGAAAGCAAGCAGCATGCATCATTTATGCTAGCAAGCAGCATGCACCATGCATGCAGGTAAGCAATCAGCATGCAAGGCTTCTGTCACAGCTCCGGCGCTGCGTGTCTCTGGCGGTCCCACGCGTGCTAATCGTCGCATACGGGCCAACTCGCCCCTCCGCGCCTACGCGATTTTGAATTACACTCTAGGGGTAGGGCAGACAAGACTGCCTGGAGTCGGATTTACGGCAATTCGTTTTTGTCACTAAAAACCTAATTTTTAGCTATTGTTTTAGGACTAACAATAATAAATAAGTAAATGAACATTCGGAATAATACACAGTATATAATACAATACTTAGGACATATGACTTTATTTCATGTAAAATTAGTAGTTTCAACTATTATAGTAATCGAAATTATGACAGAATAGTTTTAGGACTAAAGATAATTATATAACACAAAATTTAGAATTTTTGAACATTATGGTTACTGAAGTTTATTGCAAACGTGTTATGGATAATGATTTTCGGACAAACAATGTTAGGAGAAAAAAGGGAGTACCCATCCAAAACGTAAACGTATTTCAGTATGTTTATCCTGTATAATACAAGCCATAATACAAGCTTTGCTTAGTTTGGGGCTAGCTAATTGGTGTGATTATAGAAACAATTTATTTATTACTAGCTGGCTACTTCGTATCGCCTTTTCAATCGACTTCACAAAAGGAGGAGGTTCTAATACTTCTTTTTTATAAATTTTCCGATGTTTAAATGTTACCTTGCTATTCCGTGCCTGTGCCGTGTGGGGACGGCCGTGAAGAATACACTTCCCCACCACCAACAGTAGGCGTGTCGTAAAAGGCGACTAATTCCTGTAGCACGGGACAAGCAGCAGCGTCTGCGTGCGAAATCTTATAAAATAAACTGCGCTCGCCAACCCGCCTCCCAAGCGTGGCGGGTATTGGCAATCCCCACCCCAGTGATAGGTCACTGGGGGAGGCCTAAGTTTAGCAGTGGACGTCCTTTGGCTGAAATGATGATGATGATGATGACTTTGGTACTCGGGGGGAATACAAATTTAACAAACCGCAAAGATCATAAAAATCGGTCTAGCCGATCTTGATTTATAAATGGTGTATCTAATCCGACTTTATAAAGAGATGTATCATGCATCAAACATACAGTTCCTAATCGGAAATAATTCTGTGATACATAGCAATCTGGCATTCGTCAATCATAAACGCTATAGTAATTTTACACTTTCCTACAACTAATAACTGTGTAAGACCTGCATTAACATACGTGTTACCGTTTAGCCCCATTCCCATAACTCATCCTGGGGCAGATATAAAACATTCTAATATGTCCCTGAAGTCTAATGTGTATAAGAAAGAAGTGTGCCATAATTTGTAAGATTTATGCTGGCAGTACGAATTTATTCCTCAGCCTTTCAATAAGTTTCGGGAATGTTCTTTCTGAGGAATTATGGGACCCGAGAACTGTAGACGTACAGATTCTTTTGTTAGCACGATAGAGGGTACTTATTTTCTGAACCGGTATGTTTAGGGAGATAAATTTCACGCAATATACGAGTACCTAGTTCTTATTTAATTAGCAATTTTGTGTCTGGCAGTGTATTTACTAACTGTTATTACTAAGGTCGTTCTCACGGGAAAGTTATTTGAATTTTTAATTAATAATTAAATTTTTATTTTAAGGTTTTTGAGAATACCTGTACCTAATTTAAAGTCGATCAGAGGAATGAAAAGTGTTATAACTATTTTCATTTCACAGCTGAAAGCCTTTCACCAAAAAAATAGTAAAAATCCTCAGTTTCACAGATAGATTTAAAGACGCACAAACATAGGCGTCAAACTAATAACTACTTTTTGCGAATTTAAATGTAAAAAACTTTGTACCGTTACAACGTGAAACACAATATCGATATATTTCGAGTGTTTTGATAAAATAAAATAAAAATACAAGCTCCTAAAATCTGATCGTAAGCAAAGCGATCATTTATAAAAACATGCGATCCTTTATAAAAACATGTGGCGAATAGCCTTGTGTCCTGGCTAGGACCTAAAGTGTCAAATAGCTAATTCCCTGAAGCCGGCAATCTAGGACTATTTGTCTATGCCCCAGACGGAAATACAAAATATTTCCGCTCTAGTTTCGGCTTTCGAACCGTACACAACGTTTTTTTTATTGTTAATACGAATTATTGTACTGAACTGTCTACTGAAACTTTTCAGTGAATTACCTATCTATACAGTTTAAATTTTATTTTGAGTACCTATGTATGCTCTACGCAAATATACACTCGTTTAATTAAAATATTACACTATCAGTAGAATACAATTTGATAGATTGCGGTTAAGGACTAGACTATCGTCATCATCATCATTTTATTTATAGGATATCATTTCGTCTACTGCTGAACAAAGGCCTCCACCAATTTCCAGATTGGCCAGTTGATTCACTATAATAATAACAGTTAAAATAAATATTCTAAAGTTTCACCTCTGACCTGTGTATTTGGCAATCGATCCTTGACAGCTCCAGACTAAATTCTTAAGTGGTTCGTAGAGGTCGCGCCAAAATTCTAGTTCGCCCTGACATTGCTTCAGCAGGTTTTCTTTGTAATAATGTCAAAATCAATCATGTAATATCATGGATTTTTTTATCAAAGGTACTGAGTTTGTTTAATCGTTATCTATTCGCAATAGTACAAGCTTTGCTAAATTTAGAGCTAGAAAATTGGTGTAATTGTAGAAAATAATAGTTTTGATAAATAACAGCTTATTCAGAAAAGATTGTCTAAATCATTTTGTTTCAGACTAAAATCTTGCATAAGACAACTTCAGAGCAAATTTGATATTAGGCGCGGCCTTTACTTGTAGCGTAGGTGACTCAGACGTAACATTAGTTACTTAAGGTCACTTTACTTAAATACCTGTAGTAAATTGTGTAATTAAACAAGTTATATCAGCACAAAGCTAGTAATTAGTAAGCAAATAATTGAAGCGAAGAGATAAGCAATTATAAACTAAACATTAAACCGCGAGTAACACCCCAAAATCTTTGATTCACTACAAATTTAGATTAAAGTCGCCAAATCCACAAACAACGGAGGTGTTACAGTGGGTTTACTCCTAAAAAAACCCGTGCACATTTGAACACCGCGTACTGTTTTTGGTCTTTGATAACTAAACTTAGCACCTTATATTTTATATATGTTTGGTTATACCAAAGACATATAAAATACTACTACAACAATACTACTACTACTACAACTAATTTAACCCATTAATTAAACAAAAGTGATCATCCCTTTCCTTTCTTTGCCTTACTTTCTATAAGCTGTCAAAAGCCGATATCCAAATAGATTTAGTATGGAATTATATTTCTATGAAAACCGGTGTCCATAATATGTGTATGTCTGAGCTTTGACGGCAAAGTCACTGAACCGATTTTGATATTGGCTAGGAAAGGATACAAGCTACTTTTTAAATCTATACGACCTTGACAGAAGGTAACAATGGAACTAACATAAGATGAAGTCAAAGTCGAAAATATTGATGTATTTTGTTTGTATTTTATACTCCACAAGCACAAAGCTAAATTACGTTGGTGTCGAAAACAGCATCGAATGTGATAAATAAAGACTTGCCGAATAACTCATTTTAGGCAATCCAACTCAAGAGAGAGATGAATGAGCTTACGGTACGTTCCTTTATTGTGCTAAAACCCAACACGAGATGTCCCCAAAGATACGAACTACATTACAAAGACAATAGCTTCATTAACACACCCCTTCAATTGTCCTGATTAACAATTGGGTGCTCACAATTTTTTCCACCCTCTTTCATTCTTAAGCCTATCTTTTTGGGAGTTTCAACCAAATTAAAGTTATTGTAGCGTTCCGTATTGATATTCTAAAAACGAAACATAATTTCCACATAACTTTTTGGACTCCGTCTGTCACAGTATTGTTACTTAACGCAAGTCGTGTGTTGGAGTCAATCAGTCATAAATAGGTATGTTATAAAATAAAAGTTGAAACCCAAAGTTGTATTTTTAAATAAATAATTTTCATTTATTTGTTCGGACATGTGTATATGGTAAACAGGTGATAGGTCATTAGGCTTGGTTTCAACATGCCGTACCGAAGCGGTGTACAAATTTTTTCTAATATTAATAGTATAAACATGTCAAAAATAGATGTCAAAATTATAATAAAATATTCATTAAAAAGACAAAGTAATTACAAATAAATTAAATGTTGTTCCTTTATAATAAATACAAGGAGTAAGGACGAATTTTTCCATGGAATAAAGATTATCTGACACCAAGCGAGCGAAGCAGCGGCTAGTGGCTAGTTGGAATATCATTGATTGTCTGCCTACCTGTATTGGCGAATATACTGAACTCGTCACCTCCACCATCTTTTCATCTAATTCATTTACCATAAGGTTGTCTGGAAGAGATCGCTTCTAGCGACAAGACCACCTAAATTGTGCAACTGCACTTGGTGTTTAGAACTCTATATGTTTGCTTTGTGTAGTGTGCGACATAGATTTATTTATTGGACGAGCATGCCGGACTTAGTGTCGCTCTCTCTGAGGTCCCGGGTTTGATTCCCGGTCGGTCAATGTAGAAAAACAACTTCTTTGTTGTCTCCGGTCTGGGTGTTGTGGTACCGTCGTTGTTTCTGATTTCTGTAACATAAGTGCTTTGGCTACTTACCATAGGACGAGAGCAATGTATGTGATGTTGTCCAATATTTATTTATTTATTACTTTAAAAAAAACTAAACCTAATGCCAAGATTTCGATGCGGTTTTTACCTAGAGATTTATTGATCCAAGACATCAACGATCATGCGTACAATTAAAAGTACCTATAGGTAATATCCTTATTTCTAAGCATATATAAGTCAATGTTCTTTGCACTATCCGTGCCAATTTAGGTTAGTATGTGTAGGTATACAAGGTGTAATTGATTCTTGTTTACATAAACAATAACCAGCATCAAAAACTCAAATAAAAAAACTTCTCTAAACAAACGAATGTTAGCTGGTCAGCGGTTTAGTATGGGGAATTCGATGTTGGTCCCACAAAAAACCAGGCCCCTATAAAATTACTACGGACCACTAAGTGTAGGTCAACTTACGCTTGCCGGTTTTTCTCCCTTAAAAGAATTTCGTTCCGAATTAGCACTTACAAAGTACGCCTTTCGGATTATAATTTTTCGCGTATAATTTCTTTGAATACTATTCGCCAGTGTAATATCCATGTCTTTGAGAGTCAGGCTCTTAGAAGAAACTTCGACTAATGAAGTTTGCGGAGTATTTTCTTACGGAAGGCACTTTTAGTAACCTGATTTCTCATTTTGGTGCGTTTATTTTTTTAAGGGTTTACATACTATAAGTATATTACTAAACTTCTTGGCTTCTTTGCAATACTGGACTAAGACGATTAATCAGTCCGATTTTGATTTAGAATTTGATTTTTTAAACAAATTTAAAAAATACCGAATGGTAACCTGGTATGATCAAATGAGTCAATTAAGAAAAGGTATTTTTCTAGAATGCTTCAGTTCTAGGTTCACTGAGTAGATGCCCTAGGTTCGAATATTTGTCCGGTATCTCGTGACAGTAACAGCTTGTTAACCTTCCACAAAACGTCAAGTTTTGACAATGGGCTAGTTTCCTAAAAAATTTTATTAGTCCGTCAGTTGGATTAACAAAGAATATTAGACACGTATTTTTTCTTTTCTGAATCAAACAAAAAATATGAAGAAATAGCCCTTTAAAGTTACACGTAACGTCCTGCCTTGCGACACTTTTTAGCAAGACGTGACGTCACGTGCTCACTTTGATGCTCTTTATCTTCGTCATTTTTTGTTTGATTGACAAAAGACAAAATATGGGTTCAATATTTTTTGATAATCTAACTGACGGACTAAATAGAATAATCATTTTTTTACCCAGGAAACTAGCCCATTGATATTGATCTCTACATGTCGTACTTTTGAAGTTGAAAGTCGATTCAATGACCTTTAACTTTTTGGGTAGGCTTCCGTTGCTGTACTTCGAGAGCATGACGATCGGTGTGTTACTTGGCTAACTTCTTAATATATATAAGGTGCTTCATAAATATCTGCAACGGCTGAAATGGGTAAAAGTATTGCTTATATAGATTACGATAGTGAAGGAATTACGTGGCCTGGATCGGTAATTAATTATTTGCGAAAAGACAGTAAATAAATGGTTACTTGCTTCAATTTGCATAACACACTTCGTCATCCGCCCTTGACTTGGCCGCCGGGCGGTATAATGTGAAACGTTAGCATTTTTGGACAGGTGTGGACGGTTTGAGACAGAATAAAGCCTAATCTACTTATATTTAATATAATTTTTTTAATGAAAAAATTAATGATGTTCTGGGCATAAAATTTCTTTACTATCGTAATCTATATAAGCAATACTTTAACCCATTTCAGCCGTTGCAGATATTTTTACAGCACCTTATATATAGGGAACTGGTATATCTTTAAAAAGATACTAGTGAGCAATTAAAATAATTCGACATGGTAAAAAATGATTGTTACTGATTCACGTTACAAAGTAATAAAATCAAAGTTACAGGTTGAATTAACGAATAATTGGAACAGAAGGATCTCGCCAGTTGTTTCAGCGCCATTAGGGGTGACAGTGACAGCGGAATTTTTATTTATTTATTTTACCAGTTTTATAGTTTACTACACATTGGAATTTTTAAATATCTGTATTCATACAGGGTGACAGGGTAACAGGATACCCTATTCTGCCGTCGTAAAGAAAAGGGGCCCAATTTTTTTTGTAAAATACACGAGATACATGGAAATTTGGGATCAGAAAAAAATGCGCATTATTCAACTTTAATTTTTTCAAGTTTTACAAAATGTAAAATATGCCCTTTTGCATTACGACGGTAGTATTGTAGGCTATAGTAAGGTTCTCCCTTCATAGTTTTTATCTTTTACGCGACTAATGTCGCATAAATGAAACCTGTTTTTATGCAAATCTGCGTTTACTTTTTGATCGAATAGAAGTAAAAAGCTTATACTAGCCTGCAGTTGTGTAAATAAGTTGTCAAGTATCTTGTGTGGTTGGCAAAGCATTGGAAGTTCTATGTCACCATTCTTGTAACTTAATTTTTGGTAGGGTCTTAACACTAAATGAAAACATACATAGTATAAAACAGTCCCTTCCAGCCATCTGTACGCTTAGATCTTTCAAACTACTCAACGTATTTTGATGAGGTTTTTATCAATAAACAGAATAATTCAATTCGTGATGATTGGCCACCCGACGACACCGTGTGCGGCGAGTTCGTAGTGGTGGTGTTTAGCTGTTGTCCCTAGTGTCCGGAGTGCGTCGACTCCTAGGAGAGGTTCACATCCAGCAGCAAACTAAGTAGCTTCGATCAGCCTGACCTAAAATCAGCCAGCCAATTTTAAAATACCTATATCGTACCTTAGACGAGAGACGAGCATAATCGAACTTGGTGTCGCTATCTCTTGGGTTCGATTCCCGGTCGGTCAATGTAGAAAAATAACTTTTCTATATTGTCTCGGGTCTGGGTGTTGTGATACCGCTGTCGTTGTTTATGGTTTCATTAAAAAAGTGCTTTGGCTACTTTTACTTTACCATTGGATCATAGCAATTTATGTGATGTTGTCCAAAATGTATTTATTTTATCGTGTCTTTTCTATCGACTACGCAGTCCTTGTCCCATCACTTTGTGCCGTCCGCACCAATTAGCGCAACCGATGACTCGATGAAATAACCAAATTAATATCGACATTCGGGAGTGACGCGCCGATAAAGGCATTAACCACTTTATCTGCGTGGTTGAGTTACCGCGCTCAATTTTAGCTGGTTAGAACATCCGCGTTTATGAAATTTAAACTTATTGATAGAGTAGGTTTTTGTATTATTGTGGCACTGCCTAACATCACGTCATCCTATGGTGTTATCATATATGTTTGCCAGTAATAAGTGACTAACTTATAAGTATTTTAATCTTGTAAGCGATTAAGAGTGGTTATTGTGCAAATAAATAATATTCATTCATTCATTCATTCAAATTCATTCATTCATTTGTTGTGTAATAAAACCGGCAAAGTGCGAGTTGAACTCGCGCACCGAGGGTTACGTACCAACTTATATAGCTATTTAAATAATTTGTCTATAACAAAAATCGAGTCTCAAAGATAATTACCGATTTTCCGAGTTTGTTAAAAAATATTTTTGTGACTACAAATTTACGGTTTTTAGACTTTTGCCTTTAACGTGCTATAAGAATCTTGCCAAATTTCATGATTCTAGGTCAACCGGAAGTACCCTATTAATTTTGATTTCCTTGAGAGTGTCAAAATAAACGTTTTTTGCTGCATAAACGGCTGTAACTTTTTTTTACGGTAACTTAAAAGTTAGATTTTTCACAGCTGCAAGAGACTGTATAGAGACTTGAGTATGTCGTAAAAATTAAATTGCAACTCGATACCTGAGATAAAAAGTCTTGACAGACACACAGCCAGACAGACAGAAGGACGGACGGACAACAAAGTGATCCTTTAATGGTTCCGTTTTTTTCTTTCTAGGTACGGAACCCTAAAAATAATAATTAACAATTTTAAAAACACAACTGCTGTACGAGCTACGATAAAGCGTTGAAAACGTTAAGAAAAGCGAACCATTAAATTAAATTAATTTCCTACTGCATTCACAATTAAGTTCTAACGTTTTAGTTCACATTATTAACGGCAGTCGTGTTGTTTAAGTATATATTTTTTAAAAATTTGCCATCGAAAATTACATATAAGGTGTGTATTTGTAATCCTATTTTAAAACCCGTTATTTTAATACCCTACTAGATAAGTTAGGTTTTTTTTTCAGACCCTACATTTAGGTCCCTACAAATCCGCCATATTGTTTTTACTATGACATCACATAGCCTATGCCACCCGGAAAAACTTAAAAATTCTAACCATACCTCATTCATCAAAATCAGGTAAGGCGTTTAGTCGTTATGGAATAAAGAAACACAACATACAACACAAATACATGCATGAACCCTAAAACATTACACTGCTTTTTAGACAGTCGTGTAAAATTAGTAACATGCGGAGCGAAGCCGCATGCTATATTAGCGCGCTTATTGTCTTGCTTTCTGTCCCACTTCTTCTTTTTAGAATATAATATATTTCATTTGCTATAAAAGTGGTAACAAAAGACGTATTTACACATTATCGTATCTCACAATTAATCTTTTCAGACATGCTTTACTTTGATAGTAGGTAAGTATATATTTGGTCGTGTTGTGAATGGAAATACCTTCAGAGCTTAGTCAATTACCATCCAGTGCAGTGTAAAGGTTTCCTCTCGATGTTTTTATTTACCGTTTATGCAGCCAGCGATATCTTGAAAAGACTGTAATTTTTTTGTATACAATTGAGCTTAAGAAGGTTAAAAGAAGACAATTATAAATAACACCAGTAATTATGCAAGTAAATATCTAAAATTTATAATAAAAGCGATGAAATGGCATGCAATTTCCAACCATTACTTCAATGTAAAATATACCGATATTTTGGACAACATTATAACAAATAAGTAAATTTTATTAAAAAAAATAAAACCGACTTCAAAACACTAAAATGCTAAAAATAATCCTAACACTTAAGTACCTAATCAGTTACTTTTGGAGTCGGTGCCAGCCGATGAGAGATTCAATGTTTTTGTTTGCACCGACTCCAAAAGTAACTGATTAGGTACTTAAGTGTTAGGATTATTTTTAGCATTTTAGTGTTTTGAAGTCGGTTTTATTTTTTTTTAATAAAATTTACTTATTTTATCAATTTTTAGTGATAAATCCTAATCTAACTGCTGAACACCGATTTCATCCCCTATTTTCCTACCCTTAGGGGTGATTTTTATTTTGCAAACTTTTATCATATTATCTTTGAAGTGTAAGCTATTCAATAAAACAAAAATCATCAAAATCGGCTCATATTTGTCGAAGATAGGTAACAAGAACCACAACCAAAATATTATCTGGGTATATATTTGTTGATTTTCTCAAAAAGTTCTAAATCAATTTCGATAAAATTTATATGGGACCACCTCTGAAGTATGATCTACCAAACAAAAAAAGAATCATTAAAATCGATTCATAATTGGCGGAGTAATCGCGTAACAAATAAACAAAAAAAAAAAAAAAAAAAAACATACAGTCGAATTGAGAACCTCCTCCTTTTTTGAAGTCGGTTGAAAAGGATATGCATCGGCTTATCCTTTTTGTTCATTGTTGGATATTGCGACTAATTTATTGGGTTATTCCGAAAAAAAAAACGGATTTTGTAAAAAACAAACAGCTTCAGCTGGATTAAATTCCAGTAATAATAAATCAATATTATGATATAGGATTAGAGCAATGTATGTTCTCTTGCTCTGATATTAAGGTAAGTAGCCAAAGTATTTGTGTTATAGAAATCAGAAACAACGACGGTACCATGCACATAACAAGTATAGATAAAACATTGCCCCGAGCGGGAGTCAAATCCGGGAGATCAGACGACGCCAAGTCCGGCAAGCTCGCTTCACTACAAATGTCGTCGGAACTTGAGCTGTGATTGATAAAACCCTGACACTAGTAGAACAATCGATAGTGATGTCAATGAGGATAAGGGCTTGCAAATAAATGCCTTATGGGAAGTCAAACTTTTTTATTTACCAGTTTATACAATTTTTCCTGTTTGCTTTTTTATTGTAGGCCGGTTCGCTATGAATACCCATAGCACAGGAGCCGCATTGGAAGCCATTTATTTATAAATATTCGTTTTTCTGCAGATTTGTAATTACTAACACTAGAATAAGATTATCATGTTACTAACATCTCTATATGGATTTTTCAAGTCTGCAATAAATAGATTGAATTGAATTGAACTAAACAATCAACAAATGAGTCGTACAGCAAACGATCGTTAATCCGGTCCGTTTATTGATTCTGCCGTGCTCGCGCCGCAAATTTATCTGCTGCCTTTACTTTTTGTTGTTAGGGTACAGCTTTACTTTTAACGAGCTGTGGCCTGCAACATCATTTGCTAGGTTTTCAAATTCAGAAACCTTTTCTAGCGTGCAACGAACTAAAGTTTAATTGCAATCGGGTAAATGGTTAAGGAACACGTATGGTTCACACAAATATTTATTTTCTTACTTTACCTTCTAGTTTTCCCTTTATTTTTGAACCCTAAAAGTAACCGTATTATCCATTTATATTCTGTTTCTCTCGTTTTATGGCATCTCGGAACACAGTGCACGAAAGATGGAAGAAAAATTCTCTCGGTTTCATTTCAGACAGGTCCGGTATTATTAGAAAAAAATATACTATTTTAAGTCACGAGTCTATACTTATAATAAAACTGTCACGGTCCCATTCTGTACAATGAGGATATTTCGAAAAATATTTTTGAGGGGCTCTATAATCAATACTGAAGCCAAAACTTTTTTTTTGTTATATTTGTCTGTCTGCATCTTGACCGCGCATCAGTCCGAAACTACTTAATGATTATAAATGAAACTTGGCATAATTAGAGTTCATACTATGGAGTAGGACATAGGATACTTATATGCGGAAATTCAGCACGGTTTCTCGGGAAAGAGGATGAAAGTCAAAATGTATACGTAGCATTTATTATTTTTTGTTAGATAGGAAGTAGTTTCTAGATCAGTGGTTCCTAACCTTTTCAATATTGTTACCCCTATGACCTATTAGGAAAACCAATTTTACCCCGACCTTAAAATGGTCTTACAGCGTAACCAACGTTGAAAAACCACTCTTACATCTATAGGTCTCTTACAGCCCCGTTAGCTAGAATAGAATAATCCGCACCAGCTTTTTGCCAAAATGTGCTGAGATCATAATTTTTAGGCTCGCGTAGCCTAAGTATTACAAGAAACTCCACATTCGCCGCCACGTCTTCGTTTTTAATAATGATAGCTCGCTAGTAAATGGTCTTAATATCCAAGAGTTGGAGTGACGATTATCCATGTCCGAAAAATAATGCTTCACTATGTCTATTACTGCAGATAAATGTTTAACCACAGAATTTTCAGATGTGATTTTTTCCTGTTCAATATTAACCAATTGCTCACTTAATGTGTAAACATCGATACATCGCCAGCCTGCACTCTTCGTTGGTAAAGTTACTTTATCCTGTGCTGTCAAATGTTTGTCATCTTTCCTTGCAATGAGATATTAAGATTGTTAATTTCACTGAAAAAACCAGTAAGGTGAACAGACATATGGCGATGCGGCCGCGTCGCGATCTCGATGACGTGACGGCAGCTAGAAAGAAATGCCACGAGCACGGTACTTACTGCGTGGTGATCTATAATTTTATTAGATATTAGGTCTTGATTATTAGGTTCTTCGTTACCCTCACAAGAAGCTTATTTACCCCCGCCGGGGTAATCACCCCCAGGTTTGGAACCACTGTGATTGTCCCAAAAAATATTAAGGGTTATCGGTTTTGTAGTTCAGAAATTACAGACATCACAACCTACAGTAAAAGTTCAGTATGTATTTGGTCCGAATAACTTGAAACCAAGAATGTACGGGACCTTTGAATGTTCGGCGTATCTTAAGCAGCCGTGTGAACTTTATTTTTAAGGCCTAAATGGATAAGCCTAATGTCATTGCACTCCAAAGGAGTCAGATATTGCTAAGCGATATTTTCTGTAATACATATTATAGAAAATATAGCTTGGTTATTACATAATGCTTTAATTTTCACTTTTTACTTTTGATATGAGACATACAAAACATTCAGTAGTCCACGCGAATGAAGTCGCGGGCATAGTATGCAATAGATAGATAAATTATTACTGAAACACTTCAGCCGCTAATTCAGACGACTCAAAGGACAATTAGCGCTCGGTCGACTGTTTGTAAGTCATCAATCAGTTAGTAAGCTGAAAAGTAGATTGCAGTTGGTATAAGGAGATAAGTTCGTGCCACTAGAAGTAGAAACTGTTGTACTTACATAGTATGGAACCCTCCAAAGTTTGCGGTCGCGTCTAGACCGCGGCGCGGGTCTGTTTGCCCCAGTCTAACCCGACGTAATAAATGCTTGTTCCACTGTTTGTAAGTCATCAGTTATTATTTGGACAGAGCAAGCGCAACATCACTATTTCACGCTTCTGTGATTTTTGTTACTCTACAGTTTTTGATAGGTTAATTAAAATATTTTACTGAATCCGTATTTTTGAGTATTAATGTTGGAGTTTTGAGGTGATTGACAGTTATTGAGTACATCACAGCTCAGCTAGAAAGTGTCTTACAAAGACGAATTATTTTGAGTATTTAAAATAAATCCGAATGATATAGTGGAGTGGGGCGAAAATCGGTCATTCAAATGATGTCAGTTTTGAACGTTAAGACGTATTTTTTTAATTATTTAATTTTGCTAATTGTGAATTGCCTTTTTATGTCCTCTTTCCTGTTTATGGATTTCTTCGTCTAAGTCTTATTATTCTATTACTCTTTCTTTAATATTCCAATTCCTTACAGTATCTGTAAGTTTTATATTTAAAAGACACAAGGAAAATAAGACAAATCATACCTAATTTAAAAGAGATTTTTCGAGCAAAAATAAATGGCATATTAGCACCTATCTAAGAACTAGTACTAACTACCTAACTAGTAATAACTACCTAAGAGTAGTAATGAAATCAATGCCTACACAGTACAATTCTTCAACTGATGCAAACAAAGGCCTCAACTCCAAAAAATCTACTTCCCAAACATTGAGTACGAAAAATTATAACAGCTTACGTTCGTAAGACCCGAGAGCCGCTGGCCTCAAACTGGAGTGGCCCTAAAGTCCCTCCAAACAAGGAAAACCAAAACTGATGGCCTTAAAACTGGCTATTTTTCGTCTATTAACCATATAACTCAATAGCGGCGGGTCGGAGGGCTTAGTTCAGTCCATCTATCTCGATTATTACGAGGCCCAGTAAGCCCGGTATACTTTATGGGCCTAGAAAGCTATGAATTTTACGCCCGTGCGTTTGTGTAGGGTTAAATAAGGTGGTGTGTATTGACACTGCTTATAAAGTTAATTTCATGAAATAGAGAAAGGTTTCGTATCTCGGCTATGTTCTCCAAAATCGTTGAACCTTCTGTGTGTATTTAATCAGCTTATATATTTCACCACTCCTAAGTATAGGCCTCCATTTAACTGTGCCACTCCTGAGAGTCCTGTGCTAATATCCCAAATTGTCCGAGCCACTTGTACAATATGGGCCGACCTCTGCAGCCGGGAGGCAAGCATGGTGGACTTGGTGCCGATATCTCTGAGGTTCCGAGTTCGATTCCCGGTCGGTTAATGTAGAAAAAAATACTTGTCTATGTTTCTCGGGTCTGGGTGTTGTGGTACGGTCGTTGTTTTTTATTTATGTAACACAAGTGCTTTAGCAACTTATACCCCAGGATCAGAGCAATGTAGGTAATATTTTTTATATCGCCAGAGTAGAAGCGCCGGCTGACGATCTGCCCACTGTTTTCGTATCTATCATTTCTGAAGTAAGCTCTTCGCTAGACTTTCACACTACGTACTACGTAAGGTCCCAACAGCCAC
This sequence comes from Anania hortulata, assembly GCA_963576865.1. Lineage (NCBI taxonomy): Eukaryota > Metazoa > Arthropoda > Insecta > Lepidoptera > Crambidae > Anania > Anania hortulata. The sequence continues at coordinate 3,784,382 of OY756389.1, read as the reverse complement.
GTGGATGAGATGTGGCGTGGCAACCTGTGCGTGAGGCGGGCGGTAGTGGGTCATTGGTAGCCCTCGATGATCGTTCACTGCCTCTGCTTTGACACTTAAATCCTATAATTCGTCAAATATCCTTACTCCGTCCTACGATAAGGAGATATGAAATAAAAACCATTATAAACAATAATATAAACGGAGCAAATAGCATTGGCCGCCGACGGCCTATGGGGCAGAAAGGTTCTGGAATGGAGGTCACGTACCGGAAAGCGCAGCATTGGACGTCCACCTACAAGGTGGACAGACGACCTGGTAAAGGTTGCAGGAAGCCGCTGGATGTGGGCCGCTTCCAACCGGCCAATCTGGAAGTCACTGGACGAGGCCTATGTTCAGCAGTGGAATCCTATGGCTGAAATGATGATGATGATGATGATAAACAATAAGTTGGATTGGAAGTAATTGTCTATGCATGAGTATTAGATTCGTTGAAACTAAAACAAATTTGAGCCTTGCAGCTTTAGAGAGTTCCACTATCCATTCTCCCTCCTGGCTACATCATCAGATCAGCATAATGGTGTCAAAATATTGTAGTTGGTATCCGAAATTCCGAATGTTTCATTCATAGTTTAGTTAGGTGCTTTGATAGCATTGTAAGCACAATTTTAAGTTAGTTACAAATGAAGCTAATATTATTTTTAAAAATCGGCATAAAAAACGGTGCCAGCCATGGAGAGTTTTTAATAAATTTTGATTCACACGGACTCCAAAAATACCTGATTAGGTATGTTTCAGTACTATTATTTTTTGAAGCCGGGTTTTAGTTTTCTAAGGGCCGATTTTGCAAACGCCAAAATAAAGATAAATTTTATTGGACGAATAAATTTAACGTTCGACACATTTTCTGTCTGAAAACTGTAAATACGGCAATATTTTACGTCATTTGAAACTTATCTGGCCATTAAAAATTCGGTCCTAAAATAAATAATACATATAGACAACACACCTCAACATACTTATTGTGATGGTCTTCAAATAAAAAATTAACATAGCTGTGTTATATACCGCTGATACTTGATTTTTTTTGCCGTGCCGTGAGGGGACGGCCGTAAAGAATACACTGCCCCACCGCCAACAGGATGCGTGTCGTAAGAGGCGACTAATTCCTGTAGCACGAGACGCGCAGCAGCGTCTGTGTGCGAATTTTTATTAAAAAACTGCGCTCGCCAACCCGCCTGCCAAGCGTGGTAAGTATTGGCCATCCCCCCTGATAATCTAGGTCATTGGGGGAGGCCTATGTTCAGCAGTGGACTTCCTATGGCTGAAATGATAATACTTGATTTAGTTATACTCACACATTTTTACATTTACAACATTAGTAAAATACAATGTCATTTCCTATTCGAAAGTTGCTAGTAAACAAGCTATCTAAAAGTCGATACACAATTTGTTAAACGAAACTGACAATATTGCTACAAAAGTTGGCGACCACCTTTGTGTTGTACCGACTTATCTTCGGGAATAAATCTTCGTGGTACAAGTCGACCAAAACAACTAGAGCCTTGTGACTGTAACGTAGTGATGCGACTCAAGTGACAACGCAAAAAAACGTATTCAAGGGGAAAATAATGTCGACTCGTGTTCTATGTGACTAGAGTCACTGTCTTTGTATCTGTAACCGTGGATCTAGAACCACTCGAGTGATTCAGCCAACTGATTGTAAAACAACTCGATTGACTCAAGTGTAATGACTCTATCTCACCAGAATGCCGAGGCGGCGCAACGCAACCAGTCGCCACCACCAACAAAATGTATACAGCTCTTTAAAGAGTATATCAGTCTCCCCTTGGTTGCACAAGCAATTTGGCAATTTGTGTAAATTTTGTTATTAGTCGCGACTGGTGAAATTGTAGTAGGACTCGAGGCGCATCACTACGTGACGTCTCAGTATAAACTGCATGATACGGCTTGCCTGTCGCGGCTCTTATAACCGTGGTCGTGTAGTGCCTCGCGGGTTAAATGGGGCAATAAATAAACCTTCTTAAACACTTACCGCGATTCTATCGCGGAACTGGGTTACGGCGAAACTTTAAACCGTATTTTAGGCGCGAACATGTTCTAGAATAACTAGGCGTGAAATTGTTACGTTTAAACTGTTGGTGTTAATGAAAGGAAAAGGTAGTAAAGTAGTAACATAGTAAGATAAGATCAATAAGTCCTTTTTACTAAAAGCGGTCTAAATAAGCTTTGGTCTTGTCTTGGCCAATCTGGAAGTCAATGGCCTATGTTCAGCAGTGGACGTACTATTGCTAAAATGATAATGATGATTGCCTTGGTCTCAACCTCTCGATCATGCAGCAAGAGTTTTGCCAGTCGTACCTATTGTTAGTATTGCTATTTATAAAATGACAAATTAATAGTTTAGCTTCAAGTTACTTTACTTTGTTGATTAAGGTAACAAGTAGCATTGTAGCAAGTTTAAGAACGTGGTCTCTGGGTATGGGAAAAAGGTGTGATAACTAGTTATATATGTACTAGAAAATATCTATCAATGTCGATGTTCAAAACACATACTGTCAGTTTTGTTTCATACAATTTTAAATGTAAATTTAGATGAAATTGTATGAGCTCTCTTACTTTGATCCTCCATCTGACTTTACAGGGTCATTCTGCCCAACTTACTTTGTACTTAATTAGAAATAAAACAAGATCATTCTTCACCGTCCATTTTATTCAAAACTCATGTTATACTTGGCGACCAACTGAAGCCAGGAATCGTAGACATACTCAATAACGCTCAAGTCTCGAGACTCAGTCTTGTTCTTTCTTAAATCTTGGAAGGTTAGTGTTGGCTTCGGTCTTGCCACAACTATGCGATTGATACATTACATTTTTTATTTATTCATACACTAGATATGGTATAAAAGAGAGATAAAGAAAAGATAAATCAGACTGAAACAATTAAAAGTTGCAGCGATTAAATGGAAAACAATGATAAACAACCTGCAGCCAATCTCTAAGAAATAATGAGCCGCCTGCCTTTAATGAACGGAATAAAAACGGCCGATGTTATGAATTCATAAAGCGCTCCGAGGCTATTTCATTTGCCCGGGGCTTATTTCTTTGCACTTGAAATATACGGGTGACAAATGCAGACTTGCCGGCTTTTCAACATATTACTTAATTATCAAACCCTAAGTCGTTACCCCTTAGCTGGAGATGAGTATCATTGGTATGCGCAAATAAAGATGACTCGTCTCGGAGATTTGAAAAATGTTTGCCGAACAATCATGCATCATGTAACAATTTGTTAAACTATATCTTGCTATAAAAGTTATTTTAATAAGTGTTTTTTGCAAAATGAAAATTTAAGAAAAAAAATTGCAATGTAATACTTTGGGAAATGTTTTTTTCCCATACATTAGTAATCCGTTTTTGCCAAGACGAGGTTTTCGAGCAATGATGTACTCAAAAATCCTGGATTTTACAAAGAAGGTTCGCAGAGAAGACAGCTTTAGTAATATTAGATCGGCTTAGTTTCTCCGATTATAAATATATAGCTCGGCTTGTTTGTTTTTGGAACCGATTAAATAGATCGTAAGTACATTAAAATGATTGCAATATTATTTTGGTCATCTCATAATTTTAATCTGATCAAAGAGCATAAGATAGAAATTATAAAAATATCAAAAAATTAAGGTTATTGCATAATTAAACTGATAATAATGTAACCATTAAAAACTGATACTGAACTGATAAATTTAATCAAAGAAAGACCACCATACACTGGTTAATAAAAATTACTAAACAGATACAAGGATTTTTGTTCAGTTAACTATGTTTATTTTAGTCTCATGGACTCAAGAAATAAAATTGACTAGCTAGAGAGTTCTACGTGAATCAATGTACGCGGCGGCCGCGTCTGCAACGGCCGTACGTATATTTCACATACTTTATTTCGCTTAGCCCCGTTTTACATCTGTCAAAAGTTGAGACGTGTTTACCCCGGTATATAAACAGGTACGGTTAATGCCTTAACATTGAGCACATGGCTCAAGAAAGTGCTCAGCTGAATGGGGTTAAGGGATTTCTTAGAAAACTTATAAATTAAATCTTAGCGTGCCTATTATGACGGGGAAATATTGCAATGTTGTTTCTATTAGTGAGAAAGGAGAAACTAAGTTAGGTACTATTGTAAGTAAGGCCATGTACATAACGTAAAATGTTTCTATGTGCTAATACAGTCTCGCATAGCAGTAAGTCATTTGTACGATGTGATCGATATTTTTCAGTTTTCAAATGAAAAATAGTGAAGAATTCATTTAAAAAAATAAAACTAACGACAGAAATTCCTTGTCTTATTACTTACTCTAAACACTAGCTGTAATTACCGAGCTAAAACTGGCACTAATGTATTACATTACAGTATTATTAAATTCCCTGGTATATCCCAACAAATAAATAACTAATAGTTAGTATCATTTTCGCATATATCTAAGTTCTGCCAATGACAAAATTGGTAGCGTAAAGATTACTTTAGTAATGCAAACTTCTATTTGTCTATGATAGTTAATACTTTTGAGATAGTAGCGATTAAATTTCACACAGAACACAAATCACAAATAAATTTTATCACTTCTGGTACTTTTGGGATGAAACAAATGGATGTTATATCGAAACAGCAAAAACCGCCGTTTCAGTAATACGAACAATTTGTTGCGTCATTTCAAATGACCCCACAAAACCACAAAGGGTTCTCAAATAGGGAAAGGGTGTCTTTGATGGATTGATTTTGCATCCGTTCCTCTCCCAAGTATTGATTTGAACTGACTTTTGTCCCAACTCTATCTACATAAATTGAAGTCAAATTATTTTGTTTGTTTCTACCCTACTGTCCTAGATACATTTTGGTTGAGGGTACATAAATCGAATGTCTAATTGTTGTAGCCCGATTTTTAAAACTAGTTCGATTATAGTAGTTTGTAATCAGGTACAGACAATGGCATGTCAGCCTACCCAAAAAGTTAAAGGTCATTCAATTGATTTTCAACTTTAAGTACGACGCCTAGAGATCAATATTAATTGTGAAAATTTGGCGTTTTGTGGTACAAGAAAGAAGTAGAAGTGTACTTAGGGCTATATGTGCCGAAACACAGACAGCGACGATTTGCGATCTGTGCTTTAGCATATGTATTATGACTTTGGCTTATTATGTATATTATATGACCTTATTATCAAAATAAAGTTCTGTAACTGGCTGTAGGAGCGTAGGCAACTACGCGTATGGCAAGGGCCTTCTAGGCCGAAGAACAGAGTATGGGTCAAGACGGTGTTGGAATGGAGACCCAGAACTGGCCGTAGGTAAGAGCGTGTGCATTCACGCGCTAGTTCCACCTACACTTAGGCGTCCTGGTCAAGGTAGTGAAAAATGAAAATAATAAAATGTTTATTTCTTCAGAAAACACAGTACAGTATACAGTACACATTAGAGGTTACCTAGTAAGTAAATACATTTGCTTGTGGCAGGCAACCGCGCCCCTTCATTACACTTACATTCTGGGTTACTGACAAAATTTAGTAAATGTTCGACAATAATAAGTAAATTTTATTAAAAAAAATAAAACCGACTTCAAAACACTAAAATGCTAAAAATAATCCTAACACTTAAGTACCTAATCAGTTACTTTTGGAGTCGGTGCCAGCCGATGAGAGATTCAATGTTTTTGTTTGCACCGACTCCAAAAGTAACTGATTAGGTACTTAAGTGTTAGGATTATTTTTAGCATTTTAGTGTTTTGAAGTCGGTTTTATTTTTTTAAATAAAATTTACTTATTTCATCTATTTTTTGTGATAAATCCTAATCTAACTGCTGAACACCAATTTCATCCCCTATTTTCCTACCCTTAGAAGTGATTTTTATTTTGCAAACTTTTATCATAGCATCTTTGAAGTATAAGCTATTCAATAAAACAAAAATCATCAAAATCGGCTTATATTTGTAGAAGATAGGTAACAAGAACCACAACCAAAATATTATCTGGGTATATATTTGTTGATTTTCTCAAAAAGTTCTAAATCAATTTCGATAAAATTTATATGGGACCACCTCTGAGGTATGATCTACCAAACAAAAAAAGAATCATTAAAATCGATTCATAATTGGCGGAGTAATTGCGTAACAAATATACAAAAAAAAAAAAAAAACATAGTCGAATTGAGAACCTCCTCCTTTTTTGAAGTCGGTTGAAAATACACATTTCAATTTACATAAGAAAAGTATTTTTTCGCAGTGGGAATACGTTTACAGAGGTGTGCCATGGAGGACACCTTCACTCAGCATTAGTGGAGACACGTTGAAAAAAAGGGGAATCTCAAGTAGAATCATCTCACTCATGTATTTAATGCAGTTTATGTTTATGACGATGAAATACGATACCTTGGAGAGTTAGTCGCAGTTGTTAGCAATTCCGAAACATGAAGATACCTAATTATTTATATCTAGTGACACATCTTTTCAGATATATTGCAAAGCATACATGATTGCTAGCCCAACATTTCCCCAGTGACGGCATGTCTGTTGCAACTCGTTTGGTCAAAATTTATACGCCAAGTTTACAAAATAGTTGGAAGACAGCAAACTTTACTGATTATAAAGGCGTTGAACTTACTATAACTTGTATGGATTTATTCATTATACTTTAGATCAGGGGTTCTCAACCGTGGTCCGACTCTACAAACTATAGATGATCCATGAAAGCCAATATATAGGAGTGGTCCAAGAGATGTATTTTTGATAAATGAAAATTCAAATTCGCATACGAAATACTTCAATGTATGTACAATATCCTAAGCATTCTTATACAATGCTTGTGATTTCTTAGGCAAATTGTAATTCTAATACTACAAAAAAACGAAGTTGTTTGTAAGAAAGTTAAACGCAAGCAAGTCTTTTTATTCTTGAACCTTATGGTTTCTGCAATCAACAAAACAATCATAGGTGGCAATTTTCTATTCTAAATTGAATAAATGATTTTTGACTTTGACTTTGACTGATTTAGTGATACTCACACAGAAAAGAATTACATAAATACTAGGTAAATATATTTTAACGCTTCCAAGGCTTAGAAATGTAGGATATGTACAAATAAATGAAACCTTAAAGAATCATGAATGAAGCATCTTAGGCCCAGCGTTGAGCTGAGGATAATTTTATGCCCTGTCGTTGACAACTATTTCTTTCTTAGTAATTTAATGTCTTGTATTGAGTCTATTGACGAATTGAAATTGTTTCAAGAGTCCGTGTCTTTGTTCGTAACTTTAAGGTGTACCTTCTGTGCTGTGTAAAAGCACGACCAAAAGGATCAAAGAGAAAAAAAAAGAAACAAAAGACGGCGATTATTGTTAGCTTTTCGAAATCTTTATTATTAAAATTATTTTTAATAATAAGGATTTTTATTAAAAAAATAATTTATTGTCTTTTCCAAAAACATTTTACAAGGTATTTTGGTTATGATCAAATGAAAAAAAAGTTCAGCCTACGCAGGACTGATTTTGAACCAAGCTCTCGACAGTATAACAACTTACGCCAGTATGCTTCTGAGGTGAACAGTTCTAGACCACTCTCTAATACTGTATTATTGTATTTCCAATGATTTTTTTATCGTATAAAAATAAGATATTATATGATAATAAACTGTATTCCATATAGAAAACTTATGTCAATGTTTATAAAGGAAATGAAAATATTTTCCTTGTCTTCTTCGTTCACAAAGCGAGCACTTAATACCAGAAACAATAGACATGGTTTTATCAGGGTAAAGTTCACAACGTGAGTGCTTCACAGTATTATAACAAAGTAGGCTGTTAGACATACACAGATCTTTGTTTTTTTATTCGTAGCGCTGTCACGCTTCCTAGTTAGGGTACATTTAATCATAGTCCTAGATGATTGCTGTAGATCCTTAGATGCGGTTAGTCTAGTTATTATTGTTTTCTATTATTTTTCTATTATATTTTTTTATATTGGAAAATAACATCAACATCACATACATTGCTCTGAACCTATGATAAGTAGCTTAAGCACTTGTGTTATAGAGATCAGAAACAACGATGGTACCACAATTATCGCTTTACATCTTGGAAGCCTAACGCATTTTTAGTGCAAAATTAGATGTTCGTTCGTATTTTTAAAAGCTTTTATTTTTGTTATTATTTTCTTAGCTATTTATTCAATCAAAATTTCGGTAGCACCAAAAAAAGTAAAAGAACTGTTCTGCATCATTATATTTCTTGATATTTTTACAATACGTTTCGACGGAGTTTATGTTATAGAAAGTAGCGCATTTTTGTTTTACTAGCCTTAGGAGGGGCCATAAGAGCTATTGCCATATGCCATACTCCTTAGAATAATGGGCACAGCCAGCGGGGCGTGACAGGAACGCCCGTGAAACCGTCACGCCCGCAGTCGTGACGGTTTTCTTGACTTCGCGCCGGCCGTCCCGTCTACTAGTAATAAGTATGTAATAAGACAATTAAATAGACTTTTCCACTAAGTATCCATAAATAAAACACTAGAAAGTTGTAAAAATATACTAATATAGAACGCAACTCCATCCCGCCGAGCGAGACTTTTGGTGTAATGTCATTCGATTTCTGGTCAAGCCAATGTAGAAAACATCGTCTTGGGTCTGGGTGTTGTGGTATCGTCATTGCTTTTGATTTCTATAACCCAATTGCTTTAGCTACTTACTTTAGGATCAGAGCAATGTATGTGATGTTGTCCAATATTATTTATTTTAGTTTAGACGCTTTCTGGTAGTCGGTATTAGATATTAGAAGCATCGGGTGTAGTGAGAACAGAGAACTATACCGTTTAATACTAACAAATGCAAACTCATTACAATATAATTAGCACCAGCTCCTAGGCCATTGTTCTAAAAGTCAACACGACTGCTTGGCGAGACTTTTGCTATATCTACATCATCAATGTTTGAATTTACAAGTCGTATACTATACCGTTCGTATATGGAAAACCAAGAATCATTAATGCAACTAAATGATAATTAAATTCAAATTGCTTACTTGCACGAAAAAAAAAATACAATGGAATTCTTCAGATGCTCTTTGGGCCAAGCAGAGATAGTTAAATGCTTAGTAACAATTAGGTATAAACAAATTTGATAAAAATAATTAAAAATGGGACGAAATGTAAAAAAATATCTTTTGACACGCCATACAACTATCCCAGTCTGATCGATTTATGGCCGACTTTTCAATAGTCAGATAACTTTTATTTGAAGAATAAGTTTGACATTTCACATTTTCGTATAGAAATTGTGTCAAAGCGTCAATTTTATTAGTCGAATAAAGTTATCTGGCGATTGCAAAATCGGCTCTCTGTATGAAATACATATATTTTTTTATTTTTTGAACCATGTTATTTTGGCAACAGACCTTTTGTTTCATAATGACCAACATATTATTATCATGAAATATGGTTGACCATTTATGTTACACGTACCTAGAGTAAGTAAGTATTTTTATTTGGAAATATATAAACAAATCATGGCTCGCCATCTCTGAGGTCCCGAATGAGGGTTCGATTCTCGGTCGGTGATCGATGTAGAAAATGAACTTTTTTTATACTGTCTCGGGTCTGGATGTTGTGGTACCGTCATTGTTTCTGAGTTATATAACAAGTACTTTCGCTACTACCTTAGGATCAGTGAAATGTATGTGATGCTTTCCAATATTTATTTGTTTATTTATTAATCGTTGATTGCGTTGTACAGGAAACGGGTATTTTGTTTTTCAAATAAATAAAAATTTCTCACACCATCTTCAACGGATTTCTCCAAGCCCGGCCGTTATGTAGAGCTTAAATTGAAAATTTCATCTTCTACACGTTGTTAAATAAATCTTACAAACTAAATATTTCAACGCTGCAGCGTGTTGCAGACAGCTAAAAAATGAGCAGCGCTTCCATCAAATAGCTTGTTTCTAGCCGGCCACGCTGTACACAAATGCTTTTCAGCTTCATTTTAGAGTAATGTTTTACAGCACATTAATAAATAAATAAATACATATTGAAAAACATCACATACATTGCTCTGATCCTTAGGTAAGTAGCTAAAGCACTTGTACTATAGAAATCAGAAACAACGACGGTACCACAACACCCAGACCCGACCCAAATAGAACAGTTCGTTTTTTACATTAACTCGACCGAGAATCAAACCCAAAACCACAGAGATGGAGACGCCAAGTTCGGCGCATTCGTCTCTCGGCTACGGAGGTCGTCATTTTAATAAAGTTTTCTCCACCCATTCGTGGTACAACCGAAGGCTATTCACTCAGTCCTGAAAATGGTTCCACCCCCTTATCTCCTATTTTGGAAGTCCTCGGTACGCAGAAAACCCCTATAATCTAGGAAGATGATGCCATCACGCCACCCAAAAACACCCAGTTCTTGCACCTAGCTTGACTTGTAGTAACAGGCACCATAAACATTTTATTAAACCAACTATCTAGTATAGTAAGGCTGTAGCGTAATATCAAGCGTGCGTCTGCGTGCCCTTTAATCTGCTTGCCAAAGTGTGCTTTACTTACTGGACCTGCACCTGATGTTGCAACTGCAGTCTGTAGCAAGAGTGTCGCCAGCCAATGGCCCAGAGGGGGACAAGTTGTTAAAAATTAGGGGCGAGGAAAGTATATATTGTGGGTACAGTCTTGAGCCCATGAAGCTTCACACCTGTAGTGGTCTTACCTCTACGTCAATTGTAATAAGAACGGTACAAATTGTAATGGTATATTTTAACGGGCTTTTGCATTTTTTTGAATGTGTAGGAGGTCCGGCAGCTGCCCCTCCCTGCTCCCCTTGCCGACGACTCAATTACGAACGTCTGTTTGCTCTAGTATCAGATACCTGTCCATTTACTGATTTGAAGGTTTGGTAAAGTCATCAGCTACTTAAAAATGCAAGCTGGAGTGCTCATAGCACGTAGAACTGATGGCCAATGGGGCAGAAAGGTTCTAGAATGGAGGCCACGTACCAGAAAACGCAGCGTAGGTCGTCCGCCCACAAGATAAACAGACGACTCTGTAAAGGTTGCAGGAAGCCGTAGGCCGCTTCCATCTAGCTATTCTGGAAGTCACTCGGGGAGGCCTATGTTCAGCAGTATATCACCATAAACTGTATTGAACTGGACAGGCCAAAATTTAAAGTCATTTTCATTTAGACATAGTTCCTTCACCTCTGGTGCTTTTGGGTTGAACATTAAACTCCTTGCATTATGTTCAACTACTAGCCCGCTGTAAAACTTAGCTACCTACTACCTAGTGGCAATTGCGCTCGAGGGTTCTATTATATTTATGCTAGAAATACAAAACACGGAGACTCACAGAAGGCTCGTCTTATTTCAACTTTTTGATAATTTTATGATAATGTTAGTTATTAGCGAGGGCGCAAACGTGGACACGTTTGTGTCTTGTGTCTGACACAAGCTACCGATGAATATTTGATTTCTATAAAGCCAGTATTGAAATCATCCACTCTCTGCGCATACGTAAATATTTACTGCGTTCAGTTGCTTCCACTTAACACATACTCATGATCAAAAAGAGTTCGGTGTCGGCAACTGAAAACTAAGTGTCCACGTTTGCGCAGCGCCTTAGGCTAATAATAATATGAGGCCTGTGAAGTATGAACTTTTTTATACATATTCTTCAAGGTAGATTTTAGTCACCTATGTTGTGATTGTGAGTTATTCTTAGATTAATAGTTTGTTTCATATATTGATTGCCGTAGTAGCGTCGTGATTCACCTTGTACGCGAAGGTTCGGGTCAATTCAGGAAACTATATTTTTATTGACTATGGTCTGGGTGTAAAGTACCTGAAAAAATACATTGTCTGGTATCTTATAATACAAGGTTTTTTTTTTTAAATTTCATTAAATCATACAACGCAAGTCCATTTTATTAGTAAGATCTGAAGCTATATTAGTAACAACAAAAACAATAAAACAGAGAGAACTACAGATGGCAGCGGCGGGTCAGCCAGTGTTCCTCTTGACCAGCACCCTGGCAAGATGGCGAGTTATAGGAGAGTCATATCTCCCCGCTATGGTCTTGAGTATGGTTATTACCATCCTTAATTTTTTTTTAGTTGATTCGCTCATGTTTTTTTGGAAATTTCCAAAAAATATAATATACGAGGACCCTATTCGGTTCTCATATAATTGCCCTATAAGGAAGACTGAGTTCGGCGGCTTTGCTGCGAGGAAAATAAGGCTTTTAACTGATGTCAAAACAACAAAATTTATTATCATCGAGATTTATTATATTTTAGTAAAGTCTAAGGCGAACAACATTGCCAAATACGCCTTTAAGACGTCAATAACTTTAAATAGACTCAGAGTGGGCCTTCTGTATCTATTTGTTGCTTGCAAAAAGGCTGCGTGCTACGTTTCTTGCTAATTTCCATTTCTCCAAATGCGGCTGGCTTGCGGTTCGCGGTAGAAAGTGCGCGGGAGCCGCGAAGTGATCCCAGTCGCTACATTCGCGAGAACGCTCGCTAGGGCGCTTTACAAAATTAGCCGTCTTTCCTAAAGTTACGTGTAGTCTTAGAGCTAGGGTAGGCTGGAAATAGGATCCATGTCTATATAAAAATACTAGCTTTTGCCCGCGACTTTGTCTGCGTTGACTTTACCTGAATAAAAAGTATCTTATGTATTAATTCAGACAACAGTCTATATGTATGCCAAATTTCATCAAAATACGTTTAGTAGTTTTTGCGTGAAAGAGTAACAAAAACAATAAACAACTTTTTTTTTCCGCATTTGTGTTGTGTTTTTTTTATCTAATTTAGTACATGTCTATAAGATTAATAACAGTTTTAAACCTGTCCCTTTGACTATAAGGCATGGTGCCGCAGTTACAAAGTTTCTTTACCAGTTTGTAAGAAGCAGCTGCGACTCGGATATTGTTCGTTATGTTCGGATATACGGATATTGCTTCATACAGTACCTACACGCGACTCATAGGAAATTGATTTACTCATTCTCGAAAATAGGTACTTCGAGAAAATGCGCAATTTAAAGGAAACTAAGTAACATTGTACGGCCTGCATGTCGTGTTGATTATATGTAGCAAAATGAAAGGAGGATGAAAGTAACTCTACTTTTCTGTAAACATACTTTTTTGCCATAAATAGGGTATGTAAATGTTGTTGTAATACAGTTAATGTAGCTTATAGACCGATTTAGCCATGAGATACAGCATGCAAATTTTTCATCTTACACTAAGTTTAATAACAAATTACTACTTTTCGATCTTTGTTATGTACACAACTTAATACCAAATTATGTAATTCAATAAAATTCATAATCAATGTCAAGAAATATTATGTCAGATTAAAACTCCAATAAATTCATGTCAAATAAATTATCAAAGTCAATATTATGTACTACTGTTTACATTTTACATTTTGAAATTCCTTAACACTATAATAACATTTTTTCACCAGCCAGTCACGTAAATTTTTAGTCATCAGGTTACAAGCATCGCCGTGCCTTCTGCAGGCATGTTGAATTTTAGTTTAATAATCTACTCAGACGGATATTCCTTACTTAGAAGCCTTACTTGATTTTTTCTTCCAGTCTGGATTTGTCTCTGGCCTTACAACACCAGTCCAATCTAGGCCCGCTCGGAGAGTCTAGCCCAAACTACCTTATAGTTGAGGTCTGGCCTGATTCCTGCAGTGGTATGGTTAGGCTTACATTACTTTTCTATCTCAGTCACTATCTCAGCGTCAGCCCTCAAGTCACAACCCTTTCTTCTCACAAACAAAATCAGCTAAGTAGTCCCAATGTAGAGACCGCCTGTCGTAAATACCGAACTTTTATCGCCGAACAAACTTCTGTGCTTGTCTTATGTTGCCAACTCTCTACATGCACATTATTTATGAGGGAGTAACATTTCATGTTTTAGGGTTATGCCGTTTTGAATGCTAAGCAAAAAACGTTTATTTCTGTATTATAACGTATATAAACCGGATTGTATGAACGTATATATAGTTTGGATTTATTTAATAGGTGAATTTGTCGAGTGGCGACAACGTATTGGAAGATGCAGCGTGGGCAGGTCTCTCTCGGGATGCCGCTGGATGCAAACGGCCCAAAAACGCTCGTTGTTGCGTTCTATGAGGCATATGTCCAGCTGTGGACCTCCAAAGGATAATGATATCTAATAGGAAACATTTTGATAAATATGTGGATTAAGATATAATTTCACTAAGCTTTGTCAGTCACGAGACGGTCTCTCAGTGTTTTTTGAATCCATCTGTTTTCATAGTAATAAAAGATATTGAAGAAAAAAAGCATTAGAATCCTTTGAACAATACTAAAACAAGAGTTAGTGTGAGTGAACTGTGAGTAGTTGAAAATTTACACACAACTCCATAGCAGTTCAAGGCGGAGGCGTGGGTGGAAGACCCAGTGGACTGAAAACTTTGTTAAGGTTGCATCAAGCTATTGTATGCAAACAGACAGAGTTCTCGGTGGCGTTCTAAGGGAGAGGCTTATGTCCATTAGTGGACTTGCAAAAACCGATGATTATGATGATCAGTAGGTATAATCTGAAACATCTCTAATTGCATTCCTGTTCGTAACGTCGTTTTGATACCATGTATTTGTAACGCATTTTTAATTATAAATTAATTTTTATTTAATAAAAATCTTTACTTACGGAACTTTTACCCAAATACAACTCGGTTCTCCATATTTGAAGCACTCCATATTCATCGCATACAGGCCCTTTACCTCCAAGTGACTCTCAGATGGCTTCTCAACGCGATCGCTGACCTACACGAGACTCATAAAATAAACATGCGGAAAATAAAAAGTAATTTAAGTTGTAATGAAGGATGAAAGTCCTTAGAAAATCAGGATGCGTAAAATGTATTTGAATAAGTTGTTTTTTAGGAAATTGACCAAAGTATAATTGAGTAAGAGCTGATACATTTATTGCGCCTTCTCATCAGCATTTTTAATTTCTATAATAATAGGATGCGCCTTTTGTAAGTAAATTTTGTTTTTGTAATGATTCAAAATTATTAATTTAGATAATAAACAGAAAAAAGCCTAACACTTACCTACAAGATTCAATTTAGTTTTTGAAGCAATTAAAAGATAAATGCACTGATTGGCCGCAAATAAGTTCCGTAGTTTATTTTAACAGCTGTAATGATCGCTCGCATTCTGCGCTAAATCTGATAAATGGGTAAGTAATGCTTTGGCGCAATTAGCCCGCTTGCATGCGATTTAATTCAAGCCAAGACTTTCCGCAATTGGCAAATATCAAGTGCATAGGCGCAGACAAGGCATTTCTAAAAAAAGGCAGAAAACTATTACTAAAGTTAAATCCATGTTAAATTGAAGGAACACTAGTCCCGCCCAAAATGAGTAGGCGTTTTTAGTTTTTTGGTTTAAGTGTCAATGTGTTCAATGTGTGTTTCATTTAATAGGATTAAATATATGATATCTTCAAACAGACGAACGGAGAGGCTTTTCAACCTCTTCCAAACTAGATGGCAAGTTAAGGAACGATAAGACCGCCTAAATTGTGCTATTCACTAAGTATTTACTTTCCTGTGATTTGTTTGTTTTGTGTGGTGTACAATAAAGAATATCTATCTATCTATCATATAAGGAGTTAGAAAAACTAATGAGGAAAATAAGGCCAGTTCTATACCAATAATAAAATATTTTTAGTTAAAAGATAACTTTGACCTTGCTGAACGCTATGTTAGGCTCTATGGATTTACCTACCTACATATTTATTTTTAATGTCACTCTTGTAATCATCATCATCATTTCAGCCATAGGACGTCCACTGCTAAACATAGGCCCAATGACTTCCAGATTGGCCGGTTACAAGCGGCCTGTATCCAGCGGTTTCTTGCAACCTTTACCAGTTCGTCTGTTACCTTGTGGGTAGGTAAATGTCCTACTTGTCTTTGTAATATTTATTTAAATTTTTAGGAAAACATGTATGTTTTACCTATACTACTTACTGTATTTGTTATTCTTTGTTATCGTAAGCGAATGCGGACTAAGCATTGCCGCTTAAGCCTTCTGCTATTGGTTTATTTGACTTTTTATTAAAGTAGGGACGAAGTTATTCTTTAATAATTCATGCGGCAAACGATAAGTATATTATAGCTGTATTTCAGTGGAATTATTTATTTTATTTTTAGAGTAATTACTTAAGAGGCCGTGCACCTCTTTTCAGTGCAAAATTGAAATACTGTTCTATGCTGGTGTGCGTCTATGATGCGGGATAAATCGTCAACAATGTTGATCCTTTACAAGATAATATTTATAATTTATTAGGTAGTGGACGTCCTACCTAGGTTTGAAAAATGATCGGTTTTACGCCCTTGATTTTGTAGTTAATTTTGACTTAGGTTTACTACTTAATTTTTTGTTTTTTACATAAAATAAAAAATGTATTATTTTAAAAGTATACCTGAAGATTATTGTGTTGTTTTTAAATCTTATAATAGTTGTTCATAATAATAGAAAAATAGATGATGATGAAATTTTTTTTCTGCTATATTTTGTAAGAAAGTAAAAAAAAAGTATTCAACTTACATAGGTTGAATACTTTTTTTTAAAGATTAGTATACCATTTAATTGAACATATGGTCTATTTGCACATGCAAATATACCATAATATTATGTTCAATTTAATGGTAAAATCAAATTGTCAGGATAACTTGTAGTCTCTTGTAAACCGATGTTCAAACGTAACTCGAACGTCATTTTTCTGAAGTAGGGGTAGTTCTTTTGGTGATTTAATTTTATTTTTGAAATGATATGAAAAATCCATTCACGCTACCTGCAAAAATAAGAACTAATCTTTTAAAATCACGTGTTATTTTGTTTCAATTATCATTCACGTCTTTACAATCAGCAAACAAAATGTACGGAAATCGATGATTTCTAGGACGGCCTCTTAAAAATAGCAGTTTACGAGTACGATAGTAAAAATCACCGACTTCAATTAAAAAAACAAACTTATCATAATGAAGTCGAAAGAGAAAAGAATAGGCTCAGGGTGTCGAAGGCTTAATTTGTACATTAAGACTAAAATAAGAATCGAAAGAAAAACAATAAATAAACACAAATAGCTCATTCTGGTTTCCATTTCTATTATGAAACATAACGCTACGAAGATTCATTAAAACGAAAATGGTTTTACAGCAGGAAAAAATGGTCTTTTTTACAAGGAGCGTTGTGTAATAATTAGCTGGCCGCCCCTTCCGAAACAAGGAAATTATATTGTAAATTCCTTTTATTTTGGTTCGTTAATTTAGTCCCGAGGGAGTTTTGGTATTATATAAGTTAAGGGTTAACCTAGTAAGCTTCATAAAAGGAATGCTTGAAATACATTCAGTTCGATGTCAAATTAGTAAATTTATTAAAACACACTATTTTACCCGCATAGGAGGTGAAATAAAAATAGTATCCTTTTGGTACAAAATTTCTAATGCTAACCTGATACTAATCATCAGTGTTATCTGAATATCAGGTTTCTACACAAAGTTTTGCCGTAACGCCGAGCGAGTGGTATAAATTCGTACATAGAATCCGAAAAATCCAGAGGTATCTAGTTAGTACGTGTTATGGGATACGAACTCACGACCTGCGAATATGAGGCAAGACTCCCGATTTTTCGGCAAATAAGCTACCACTTATTTTATTAATATTATATTCGTTAAGGGATAAAATCTGAATCAAGGTTATCCGGCAGAAGACTAAAGTAATGAAATAGTTTTAAAATGTAGCAAGCTAAAATGGCAGTGGGCCGGCTACATCTTTCGCAGAACCGATGAAAGGTGGAGTAAACGGGTTCTCGAGTGGAGGCCGCGCCTCGGCAAACGTAGTGTGGGATGCCCAGCTTGATGGACCGACGATCTGGCAGTGGCTGAATGAAAAAAGCGGGAAATCGGGTTCTTTGGTCTCTGGACTGGTTGGACGTAAGTCCAGCCGTGGACTGCAATATTCTAAAGAAATACTTTATCAAAGATAAATACCTACATTAAAGGTGGGTTGCGAGGCCAATGTCATTCTAAAACAATTCATTAAGAAATTGATTATACAAGCCAGAAATGAGCAACTCTTCAATGGGGGCTACATAATCTTTGATTCTTAGATTTTTTGTTTTTAACTTGTAAAATGAATTTCATTTAAATAAAATAAACAGTAATTTTTTTTTAGGCTGACATGAAGAGCTACTACTGCTTCGAAATATCACCGAGCAAATGGCTGTGAAATATTCTAGGAAATTTTTTCTTGATAGACCTATTTAGTGACTTGTAATGTCATTTTAGTGACGACTCATATTTTATTTTATGGCCGTAATTTTGGGTTGCATCGTTTATTATAGCTATTTAGAATATTATCATTCTTCAATGTTGATTCTCATACTCGTATATTACCTACTTAGAGGGTGAATATGATAATTTGTAAATCCTATAAAGTAGGTAATGAACTGCTAATACAATACAATTACAAATTTTACTACAAAAGCATCACCGAAACTGCGCAAAATATTTTAAATCGTTCAAACATTTTATAGTCAAGGTCAAGGTGGTAGGTCAAGGGACGATTTGAAAAAAAAAGACTAGCTGTTTTTTGCGAATGCGTTCGCCTTCTCTTTAGTTTATTCATAAAGGATTTTCTGCGCCACTTTCTTATTTTTTTCTTTCATAAGAGCCTTCTCCTGAGAATAATTGACACAACAAAAAAATTATTATCTAAATGGTTCCATGCGTTCACGCGTGAAGCGATGACCAAGGGAAATAGAGATGCATTTTTATAATATAAGATAGAAATTAGTAAATGTTGTTTTATTTTTGCAGCGATCGATTCTTATTTTGTACACGAATACATAGTTAACATGTATTTAAACAAAACATAATCCGTTACCATAAATTACACTGAGACGCTATAAATAATGAAATAACAAATTATCTCAAAGGTTATTAAACCGATGTAATAAATCATGCAATTGTAATCGAGACAGGAGCAATAAGCGATAATATGTAATCCGTAGACTTTAAAAAAGAAGTATGCTATTCATACTATTTTTATTTTATATTTAACATATTTAGATCGATAAAAAACCTATGTTTTGTGATTTACATAAATATCACACGATAGATAGTGCGAAAATTTACCGTATTACCTATTGCCTACTAGCTTACTTCATAGTGGGATATGTGTTAGATGTCACTTCAAACTTTATATTCCTTTGTAGTGTGTGATAACCAGTGATCGGAATAGGTAGATTGATTTGATGTACTTTGGTAGTGCTAGCATAATATGGATATGCCTTTTCTTCAAAAACTGATACCAAGAAATTCTAGAATCCCGGAGGCATGTCCATGTTAACATCAATGTCCTCCGATCACTGGTGATAACAATATAAACTAAACCCTAACTTATATAGGTAACATTAATGGTTAAAAATGGCAGCCAGTTTCGCTGTTCGCTATATTTGGGAAATTGCCACTTGAGAAATGTAAAATCCTATCTGTTTGGGTATAATAATAATAATGTATAATTTTTAGTTTTTAGGGTTATGGAAAAAAACGAAACCCTTATAGGATTACTTTGTTGTCCGTCCGTCCGTCTGTCTGTCTTAAACGTATTACCCTTTTCCTCATGAACGCGTAGAGATTTCATTTTGCAATAAAAATACCATAACTATGTTTTGATTGTCGTGATGGGTGAACTTTTACTTATATACCTACAGGTTTGTACGCAACTCTCGGTGCGCGAGTCCGACTTGCACTTGGCCGGTTTTTTTTGTTGTGATATGGATCAATGTGTCCGAAATAAACATTTATTATTATTATAGTTTAACATTTAATAAAAAAAACAGTGGCGTGCATTGGGAGGGGCCAATGTCCAGCATGATGATGATGGCAATAATTGCTTGACTAGTGCATCCAAATCTATACATACTCGTACATAATATAATAAAACTGTAAAAAGTTAATTCCTGTGCTTTTTGACTAAAAAAAATTAAGAAACAGTTCCTAGGCTTTCTCTATGATCAGTAGTGTCCAAAAATGCGTTTTTAGCATTCTTGTATACAATGACTTACCTAACTATTTTAAGACATTTAGTCCATTTAAGGTACCAAGGGCTAAATGAAAATATTTTTATGGTACTATGGATTTTTATAAAGTACTGTATATTGATAAAATTTTAACATTATCTTTTTTGCTTACTATCGTTTGCCTATTACTAGGTCAATAAATTGTGTAAAGCGACTAGTTTATAAAATCTTCATACTTACTACAATTATTACAATGAAAGGATTTATCTTATCTAATCTTATCTAAAATTAAAGTGTTTTTTTGTTATGTCAAAATAACAGCTTTTTACATAATGCTTATGAAAGTACAGTAGGCCAAGAAAGTGGTCTATCACCCGAAGGTTGAAAATCTTTCGCGCATCATAGAACAACAGGGTTGATTTTCGCATGCAAAAATATTCTGACAGCTAATGCTCTCTTTATCATATTACGTTAAAACCAAATAAAATTATACGTCATAATTGTGCATCTCTTTTATTATTAAAAAGGTAAAAGTCCACGAGTTCAACCTTATTGCTATTTTACTTACTACACATTAAATTTTGTCAAAACTGGTAGACCACTTTCTTGGCCAACGGTACATACGAAACTTATTATTTTTTTAAATTTTGTTCTGTCTATCTATTTGTTTCGGCAATCTCCGGCTGGAGCAATTTGATGGGATTTTCATTAGCAGATAGGTGATGTGATAAAAAGTAAATGAGTACTTTACTACTTTAATTTTAGAAAAAATATTTGGGTTTCACGTTCAAAATAAAATTTATCGCATAAAAAACCGATTCCATATACGTTGTGAATTTATTTAAACACTACGCAAACGATGTTGCTGGCAACTGCTATGTTTTATTACCAGTCGTCAAAGGGGAGATTCTGATTAGACTTGAACACGTGGTTAACCTTTAAGTTGATGCCCAGCGCATTTGTGGCAACTGCATCGTTTTGATCTGTTTTTCGATTTTAGGTATATACCTACATACATATTATTATGTAATTACAATTATTTTAATAAACTACAAATATTGTTTCATTCTTTCCAAACGTAAAATTTTACAAGCCGAATTAGGTTTAAATTAGATCAATTAAATTATATGCAGAAAAGCTAAAGCAATCGTATATCAGATAAGACAAAACAAGTTAAATAATAATTAAAAATGTACTTACATTAACTTTAAAAAATATCACACTCCTGTTTGGGCAGTCGTGTAATACAATTTTTAATCACTATAAGTGAAATAATTAAAATGTAAATAAATAGATGTGATCTTGAATGGAGACTGCGACTAGGCAAGCGCAGCGTGGGGAACCCTCCGACAAGGTAGAGCGACGATATACGTAAGGCTGCTGGCAGTGGATGGAAAAGAATAGCCGAGAATCGGGCTCAGTGGCGTGCATTAGGAGTGGCCTATGTCCAGCAGTGGACTGACGTAGGCTGTTTATGATGATGATGATGATGATAAGTGAAATAGTTATACCAAATGATGCAATACTTAGCCACCATCGGCGATCATCCTTTCCTCCATGAAAATAATACCCCTGATGAATGCACAACAAAAACTAAAAAAGTATTAGAGTATGTATTGCTGTTACCATAACATCGCGCGAAGAAAAAAAACAAACATATTAAAACGGATATTTTTTTATCGTTATTATCAAATTTCACGCCTGTTACTTAAGGAGCCGGGTAAGGAGAATGCACGTAAAAGAGATGTTTTTGTACAATTTTCTGGCGAAAATGCTGGATATAGGATGTGGATTTTAATATATCATGTAACTTATATGTTGAAGTTTTTCCTGATGTATCTAAATACTAGATATTATTTCTTATAAACACTAAAAAATATTTCAAAGTATCGCAAATATCGCAAGCTTGCACACATTTATATTTTAAACGGCGTTTTTGTTTAGCTTCAAAGTTGGTTTAGTTATTTATAACATTCCTGCCTTTAGGGTGAAGTTTTTTTTTCAAATAGTCAACCAACTAAGAATTATAAGGTTTTTTATGGATTCTACTCTTAGCGCCTACTTTTCCATGAGCGGATATTTTGCTCGCAATGATAATCTATTTGCACAGGAGCGCAATTACGGATGGATGTTTAGTCTGCGAGAAGCATTTGTATTATCTTAGGCACGTAATAGAAGTCGCATTAGTCGACGCTTAATGTTCAAGGTCACTTGTCTTACCCGTCGTCTTAAACAAAAAAATTCCCTTTAGCTACTAAAAATAAATAAGCCATGTGAAGATAAAACAATTAAAGAGCAATATTATTTCCTTAAATTTGTCTCTATAATCGCACATAATCTAAAGCAGTAGATTGTTGATAATAACAATATCAATGATGCGGATTATGGACCATAAAACAGTATCTGTACTTTTAATTATACTTGTCGGGGTAAGATACGAAATTCATATAAAAACGCTTACCGAACGCCATTTAAGCATAGTTTGGTAAAATCCAACAAAAACAGGTACGTTGAGCAAAGTTAAAATATAACATTTGTTCGGTCTTACACGTCGGAATCTAATTTCATGTGAGCCGAAGAAAGTCGTAATACTTGTATCCTTTAATAATAATTTTTTTTTTTATAACGACGAATGTTTTCTAAATTTTTATAATTTGTTTATGGTATTATGCATATTGCAAACCTCCGGAAGGTCACAACAATCACATAGTGAGAGTTTGAGGTCCACTTAACAAAAGATCTGTTGTTACATAATATATTTATTTTGCAGCAGCCATGAAGTTCTTATTAATCGCCGCTGCCGTAGCCGCCGTTGCCGTCGCTGGCCCCACCCGCCACTACCAGCCCATCTTCGCTGAGCCTGCCTTCATCTCCGATGGACAGTACAAGCCAATCCATGTTGGCCCTGCCATAGTCGGAGATGGACAATTCCAGCCCATCAGCGTCGGCCCCGCCATCATCGAAGACAGTCAATACCAGCCTATCCACGTTGGTCCTGCCATCATTGAAGAGCCCTCTGTTGTGCCTTCCCCAATCATCATTGATGACGGTCAGTTCCAGCCAATCCACGTTGGCCCTGCCATCATTGATGAGCCCTCTGTTGTGCCTTCCCCAATCATCATTGATGATGGTCAGTTCCAGCCAATCCACGTTGGTCCTGCCATCATTGAAGAGCCCTCTGTTGTGCCTTCCCCAATCATCATTGATGATGGTCAGTTCCAGCCAATCCACGTTGGACCTGCTATCCTCCCCGAAGAATCCGCGATCGTACCTTCCCCCATCATCATCGAAGATGGACAATACCAGCCTCAGCCTCCCCACGTTGAACCTGTTATCATCGACGCCCCCGTTGAGATCCCCACCAACACTCCTCTTGTTCAGATCATCCTGAATATCAGAAGTAGCTCTCAAGTCGCTCCTGGAGCTATCAACGTTGTCGACGAGGCTGAGGACCTCGTCCTCCCCGAGAATGTGATCGTTGTTGACAAGCCCGAGGTAGCCCCAGCACCCATCATCATTGTTGACCAACCCGAAATTGTTCCTGAGCCCATCATCATTGTTGATCAGCCCTCGGTTGTCCCTGAGCCTATCATCATTGTTGACAAGCCCTCGGTTGTCCCCGAGCCTATCATCATTGTTGACATGCCCACAGTTAACCCCGCGCCCGTCATCATCCCTGACACCCTCAACTGAATGCAAAACAGAGCTGAAGAGACCGAACTTTAAAGATCAGTAGTTCGGAGAGGTTTCTTACAAGCTTTATATTTTTTAAATAAAATCTTGTAAACTGTAATGAGTTTTTGTTCTTAATTAATATATTAATTTATTCGTAATTATGATTTCATTCATTAATGATAATTTGTAGTGATGATTAGCAATACTTAAATATACTATAAAAATACTTTTCTTTATAAGGAGACCGTTAGTTATGCTTACGATAAAGAATAGACAACGGTAAAATGTATAAGTAAAATTTTATTTACTACGATTAATTAACCGCTTGTCTACTAAATATTTATTGAAAGTTTTCACTATGTTATTGTCGTAAGAAACCTTATGACATTATATTTAATAAGCTGAATGTCAATAGGAGTTTTTTTTTTCAAAGATTCAAAGATTCAAAGATTCAAAGATTATTTATTCACCAAGACAAGGTCATACAGTAGTGATGTTACAAAATATTAAAAGTGCAGCTTATCTTACCAGCGCAGCTAGTGTGTGATAGTAAGTACATATTAATAAAATGATATTATGAATAATAACAATTAGTTAAGATCAATTAATGCAGAATTCTTAACAATTTTACATGCATGAATCATAATGTAAAAAGACAACCATCAAGAAATATGTGTGTCCTAAAAAAAATATATATAATAGTAATAAGTAAGGAAGTATTTCATCAATTATAATGTCAGTTTAAATCTACTCATGTCAGCATATAAAAAACCACATTTCTAAAATCAACTCATGTCAAAATAATTGTAATATTTAGCTACAAAATGTTCATTAATACGTACTAAAATTATAAGTCAGATAATCCTTTATAGAATAAAAACATTTGTCCACCAGTAAACTAAACAATTTTCTATTGAACAAATTTCCATTTAGTTCTCTCAGTTCTGTCGGTAATTTATTAAATATAACAGTAGCCATAGCATAGCTGTTACGACTGTACAGAGCAGATCTTCCCCTGGGGTGCGCTAGTCTGTTTTTATGTCTGCCACTAAACTTATACACATCTTCAAACTTGACAAAAAGATCAGGATACGTTTTAACAAACTTGCACAATTCAAAAATGTATAAGCAGGGAAGAGTGAGAAGCTTATATTCTTTAAATATTGGAGCACAGGGCGTCCATGGAGGTACATTGAAGATAGCGCGCAAACACTTTTTTTGTGCAATGAATACGTTGTTTGTCTTTACACCATTGCCCCATAGTATGAGTCCATACCGAAGCAAAGAAGCGACGTAACCATGATAGGCCAAGAGAGCAGTCTTACAATCTGTTATTTTCGATAGTTTCCAAAGAGGATAAACAAATCTATTAATTTTTTTGTTTAATATGTCAATGTGAGGTGTCCATGAACAAGTATGATCAAGTACTATCCCAAGAAAAGTTATACTGTCGCTTTCTACAATATTTTCACCTTTATATTTTACGTCAAAATTGCCACTTTTTGGTTTCCTATTATAAAATTTTATATATTTAGTTTTAGAAACATTTACTTTAAGATTGTTTGCTGTCAACCAGTTAATGCATTTATTTATAGTTTTGTTGACTTCATTTATGTGTTTTTCAATATTATCGTTACTTATAACTATAGACACATCGTCGGCAAAGAGTGTGCACTGATAGTTTGTTATATCAGGCAAGTCATTGATATAAATAAGGAATAGGAGTGGCCCTAGCACGCTGCCCTGAGGAACCCCATATTTGTTATCCCTATAGGTGGACGTGTATTTTGTCAGCTCATTTTTGTCATTTAAGGCTACAACTTCTACGCATTGTGTTCTGCTTTGTAGGTAACTTTTTATCCACTCATGTGCAGGGCCACGGATACCACAAAGCTCACATTTATACAGTAACCTGTCATGTAGTACGTAATCGAAAGCTTTGCTCATGTCAAAGAACACTGCAGAGACAAACTTATTTTGGTCAACATTATCTAAAATCCCCTTTACGAGTTTAAATGCGGCTAATGTGGTAGATTTTCCTTTCTGGAATCCATTTTGATTACTGTTTATAATATTAAATTTATTTAAATAATCAACTAATCTTGAGTGCATAGCTTTTTCGAAAATTTTAGAAAATATTGGGATCAAGGTAATTGGTCGATAATTATTAATGTCCATTGGATCATTTTTCTTAAAAATCGGCCTCACTAGAGATTTTTTAAGTTTATTTGGAAACACACCACATTGGAGCGAAAGATTCAATAGATATGCTAGAACTTCTGCAATAAAGTATGAACTGTGTCTAACTATATCTGTACGTAATTCGTCATATCCCACTGATTGGGTCGGTTTCAAAGATCCTATAATTTTTATAATCTCTACAGGGTCACAAGGATGTAGGTATATGCTCTGTTGCTGTTGTTGCATACTTAAGGTGTCATCAAGATTTGTAATGTCAGTTATTTGTGTCAAGTTAGTGTAATGTTCATTAAAAATGTCAGCAACTAAGTCAGGGTTAGTAACGGTTTCATTATTATTGATTAATTTAATTATTTTATTAGGTTGTGTTTTAATTTTATTATTATTATTATTATCGTTTATGATATTCCAAGACGCTCTACATTTATTTTGGGCCCTAGAGATATAAAACCTGTTCGCCCTCTTTTGTGAGATGTTTATTGCCTTTTTTAATAATTTATTGTAGTTCAGGTATTTATGTTTTGATTGGGTGTTTTTTTTCCTGTAATAGTCAAATTTAGTTTTTATAATCGGCGTTGATTCTTTCTTCTTCTCTTCTTTTCTACAAGAAACGTCGATCTTATTAATCCGGCTCTAACACCGTGTTTTTTTAATAGTTTTAAAGACGTTTACAGGATATTCTCCTCATAAATAAGAACAACATTCCACTTAATTATATTTAACCCGCGCCGACCAGCTGACATCAGTTTGTATGTAGAAGTTTTTTTTTAAAATTCGATTTTAGTCCAATAGAAGAAGTAAGGTAGATATTTATTATTACACACCACCGAAAAAAACAGTACAGAGGAGAATACATTTATTATGTTGTTGTATTGAAATGTTCATCGTCGTTCATCATCGAGCCTTTTCCTATTACCGGCTTATTGAGCAATAATTATCTAACAAAACGCACACTACTATAATTTAGGAGGATGGAGTAATTGACACTAAGTCGTTATTAAGCCAGGGCAATTTAGAGCTTTAATAGACAGGGCGTTTTGCCGTCGTAATTTCTGCCAAAATCAACATCTCGTTGATTCTCGGCTTTGTGACAAGCAATGCAATCCTTAAAAGGTGTATTCATACCAAACGAGATAATACTTAAGCTATCAACACATAACTAGTAAAAAAAACAAGTCTCGCAACTCAGTTCTTCTGTAAAAAGTTGTGAGATCCAAGTAATACCAAGTCGATTAATTTATTGTCCCTACTTAAGGGGCCTTCTGTAATAAGTTAATACGTAATGAACTAACTAAACAACATCTTATAGTGACCATATCAATATTAAAAATCTTTTAGGTTTTAAATAAATTGATTGACTTAGCCATCGCATTAAAATACAATGTATCTTACTAGTAATACATATTGTCATATACTGACATTGTCATGGCGACCGGTTTATCCTAGCAACGACATTGTGTAAATAATCAATGTGAAATAAACGTATCTTATTTAATAAATCTTTATATTACAATTGGCGACGAGGATGGGATTGAAAAATATAAAAAAGTACGAGCCTCCTTACGGGGCACCCTTACAAAGAACAATAACTACATAAATTCACAACTAAATATTACGAATGAGGAAATTGATTCACGACTACAAATTCTCAAAAATACACTTCAAAAACTTCAGGAAATGCAGGAGCAAATCGAATCATTAACAGAAGAAGACCATATCGAAGAAGAGACGGAGTACAGGTACGACTTTGAAGAATTGTGTACAAACATAAAGACAAAATTACTGATCATGCGAAGAACTAACAGTTCAACAACAGAAACAGTAAGTATACCTGTACTTCCTAGCACGAGTTCTTCATATCAAAGAATAGAACAACCACCTAAACTACACTTCCAACCATTACAAGAACGAGAAACTTTTCAAGGTTTTACTAAGAGATTGAATATTTATTTCCTTCTTAACAACATCACAGACCCTAAAATGAAAATATACATCCTATTATCTACAGTTACGCCCGAACTTCACGAAAGAATTTATGATTTATGCTCTCCAGAAGAACCATTGAATAAATCATTCGAAGAATTGACCCAAATTTTAGACGAATACATCGATCCGAAACCTAGTGTCTGGGCATTACAACACAAATTTATATCTAGGAAACAGCAACATAATGAAACTATTCCAATATATGCATCAGAACTAAAGAAACTTGCCTGTCACTGTGAATTCAAATGCCAGAATTGTAACAAGACGATACTTGAAAGTTTTCTATCACTACAATTTATACGTGGCATAGAAGACGGAGATATACGTACGAAGATTCTACAGGACAGAAATACACCACCATTTTCACAACTAGTCATGATGGCTACAGCAATGGAAATGGGTAAAATTGACAACGTTAAAATGACGTCCGATACCCAGCAATTCCCTGACTCAGTGAATAGAATAACTACATCTTACAATAACAAAACTTCAAGGATACAACCCGTACAAACATTTACAAATACAAAGCCACCTTTTTCAGTCCAAGACTTGAAAGGAAAATGTTTTAGGTGCGGCAAACCTGATCACCGCGCCAACAATTGTGGAGCTATTAAAATCACTTGTAGGAAATGCCAAAAACCAGGACATTTGGCCAGAGTTTGCCTTCAAAAATCAAACCAAACCAATACAACGAACCAAATAGACGATTCCGTAAGTACTGTTAGCAATGAAAGCATAGCGAACATCAACCTGATTAAAAGTGAAATATCTGACAAATACTTAATTCCCATAAAAATAGAGAACGAACTAATACATATGGAGTTTGATACAGGAGCTACTCTAACCTCTATATCATTAAACCAATACAGAAATTCAAACATTAAAAAAAAAATCTACAAAACGAACATAAAACTGAGAACATACACAGGTGAAATAATTGAACCTTATGGAGTTGCGTATGTCAAATGTTACTACAAGAACCAAAATTTTTTTGGAAAACTATACATAATTAATAAAGATGTCGATCCGATATTCGGGAGAAGTTGGATTAGTGAACTAAAAATAGACCTAGCAGATATACGAATAGTACAAACTGAAAAACATCCTACCAAATTGGATCAGTTATTTAAAGAATTCTCGACATCAGTTTTCAAACCCGATCTTGGTAAAATTCCAAACTACAAAGCACACCTACATCTGAAAGAAAATACACAACCCATATTTATAAAACCTCGAAGAATCCCGTATGCTTTGAAGCCTAAAGTAGATGAAGAAATCGATCGTCTCTGCGCTATAGGGGTTATTTCTAAAATTGACCAATCCGATTGGGGAACACCAATAGTACCAATTGTCAAACCAAATGGCTCTATAAGGCTTTGCGCCGACTATAAAATTACCTTGAATAAAGTCATAAAAGATGAACAATACCCCATTCCTATAATTGAAGATATATTTTCTGAAATGAACGGAGCCAAACTCTTCTGCACATTAGACATTACACAAGCTTACCTTAACATGGAAATGGATGACGAAAGTGCCCTTCTACAAACATTAAGCACTCACAAAGGCACGTACAGAGTAAACAGATTGATGTTTGGTGTCAAGGTCGCACCAAGTCTCTGGCAAAAATTTATGGACCAACTGCTACAGGGCCTTGATGGTGTCAAATGCTTCTTTGACGACATTATCATCCAGGGATCTACAGAAGAACAATTACTCATACGGCTGAGAAGAGTCTTACAGAAGCTTAAAGAAAATAACTTGCGTGTAAATAAAGATAAATGTCATTTTTTTAAACAAAGTATTAACTACCTCGGACATACAATTGATAAAGATGGCCTACACAAAAACAAGGATAAAGTCAAAGCAATTGTCAATACAGAACCACCTAAGAATATCAATGAATTACGAACATTTCTCGGTATGGCAAACTACTACAACAAGTTTATACCTAACTTAGCATCCTTAACTAACCCACTGAACAACCTGTTAAAGAAAGGAATACATTTTTCATGGAACACAGAATGCCAAAAATGTTTTAACAATATCAAGAATAACATTTTGAGCAACAGAGTACTTACATACTTTGACCCTAGACTACCATTAATATTAGCCACAGATGCATCGCCATGTGGTCTCGGAGCTGTTTTGTCTCATAAAATGCCGGATGGCGCAGAACGACCAATCGCGTTTGCCTCGAGAACCCTTACCAACAGCGAAAAAAAATACAGCCAAATTGATAAAGAAGCAACAGCTATATTTTGGGGTCTCAAGAAATTCTTCCATTACTGCTACGGCCGAAAATTCACGCTAGTCACGGACCACAAACCGCTTACTTCAATTTTTCACCCGGAACAAACATTACCAGCTTTAAGCACTATGAGATTATTTCATTACGCACATTTTCTATCTGGTTTTGACTATAACATAGAATACAGACCCTCATCAAAACACTCGAACGCTGACTACTTGTCCAGATTTCCAATTGAGAGAACTAAAGAAAAGTCAGTAGACCAACACGCCGCATTTCAGATACGACAGATAAATCAACTACAAGTAAGACCAGAAATCATAGCTCAAGAAACAAGCAAAGATCTAGAGTTAAACACATTACTACAAGCACTGAGAACAGGTCGTTCGGTAAAACTCTATGGATTTAACGATAATGAACTCACCCTGCAAGATGACTGCATTATGAAAGGAACCCGAATCGTCATACCAAAATCATTACAGACAGAGAGGTACTCGATGAACTGCATGCAGGACACATTGGGATTCTTAAAATGAAATTACTGGCCAGGAGCTATATATATTGGAAAAACATTGACCGAGACATTGAAACCAAGGTGAAGTCTTGCAGAGCATGCCGCCTTCAACAAAATGCGCCACCACAAGCACCACTTCACCACTGGGAAGAGCCGAGCGGGCCGTGGCAAAGAATCCATGTGGATTTTGCAGGCCCGATGATGGGCCATCATTTATTTATCGTGGTAGATGCTTACACAAAATGGGTCGATATTTTCCCAACTAAAACAACAACGAGTTCATGGTGCATTTACAAACTGAAAGAATTATTTAGTACATTTGGTATGCCTTATACCTTAATATCAGACAACGGCCGACAGTTCACTTCACAAGAATTTAAGGACTTTTTATCAGATTGTAGCACAGTACATAGGACCACTGCGCCTTACCACCCAGCGACCAACGGCCTGGCAGAACGGTTTGTACAAACCATCAAAAGAGCCCTCCGCTCTATGGAGGGGGAGAGAGGCAGTCTAACTGATAAGGTGATAAAAATCATACGCCGTCTAAGATATACTCCAGGCATCAACGGTCGATCTCCGTATGAGTTAATGTTTGGTCGGGAGGTTAGGACACAATTTCATACAATGTTTCGGAAACTGCCTGCATCTTTACCTCATAACGCCAATTCTACTACTATACGGCAATTCGATCTAGGAGATAGAGTTCAGGTCAGGAGTTACTCCAGTGCACACCGCAGATGGGAGTTCGCGACTGTGACGCGCCGCATGGGACGACTGCACTACGAAGTCCAGACAGACAGCGGCCTAACTTGGACTCGACACCTGGACCAGATGCTAGCAGCGAACGGCATCCCTCAGCTAGAATAGCGGAGGAGGCGTGTCATATACTGACATTGTCATGGCGACCGGTTTATCCTAGCAACGACATTGTGTAAATAATCAATGTGAAATAAACGTATCTTATTTAATAAATCTTTATATTACACATATTATATTAAATTAGATTGTTTAGTGCGATTGCCAAGTCAATCTTTTTATTTAAAACATAAAATATTTTTAATATTGATATTCAGGCTTCTAGTTTTATCCACAACAAGTTATAGGGGGTTGAAAATAGCCAGAACTGCTTCGAGAAAAGGAGAGTACAGCCGTGCCGCTTTTTTGCTCGACGGGAGCTTGGCGGGAGCACTACCGTGCCCCCAGATTCTTTCCATGATCTTTATATTTTTTGTAAAAACTGAGTCCAAGCCTTCGTTCGTTGTTCTAACTTTGTTCGCGGAGAATATTTGTTTGGAATTATGTAAAATATCGCTAGTTTGATGTAAACAGCGAATGAGCTCACAGATGGTAGCCTAGCCTAGCCTGTGCACCAATGTTTGTTACGTACTAATTTTAAAATATTGATGATTATAAAAGAACAAGATAATAAGTAATGCTTGTTCGTTTGATACCGAAAATTTCATCGATTAGATATCACTCAAACTGAGACAACTGCTAAACTATATACTTAGAGCTTGACGATATTGTTGTTGCTGAATGCCTAAACACATAATTCTGTTACATCTCTGTAAGCAAACAACGTTTTGCTGCTATATCTGAATTACAGTGTAGCGCTGAGATTTGCCCTGTTGACCAAAACCAAAGGCGATATAATAAATGTAAAAGATAACGCTTCGCATAACTTAATTAAATAAAGAAAAAATCTTTTTAGTTTTCATCAAATAATATTTCATTTTATTCTTTTGACATATTTTTTATTATTAATAAATGTATGTATAATTAATAAGTGTATGCCTAGGCTCCCGCAGAAAACCAGTGTCCACCACGACAAATGCTGAGCGGGAGACCTTTTTGGCAGTGACCTATTAACTGTTACCAACGATTTGTATTTATATTGTTTGCCAAATAAAAATACTTTTTACTTACTTACATTGTTTACTATTAATTACCGACATAATATTATTGAATTTTTTTGAAGCTTGTATTTGTAAAAAAAAAAAACTATGTACTGGTTGAAGGGAACGCCCTCTGTTAATTTACATACTGTATAAACATGTTAAACCCGCTATGGTTCCGTGAGTCCATTAGACCAAACGTGTCTTAATCAGGATTATAAGTCTATTGACTGACCCTAAGTAATCCCAATTGGTTTGTGCGAAAAACGAGCGTGTCATACGAGCAAGCAAAGAGGAGCTTATACAAATAACGCCCAATCTGCAAATGTCCTTAAGCCTCTTACGCAGAACTAAGTAATGGTTCCGTAAGCATTAGACGTAATCGTATTAATGAAAATGTACGCGAATCGCACTCGTATAAGATAATTGTAATGGGAATTTGGCAGCGCGTTTAGTATGTAATGTGATCTCGAATACAGCAATTTGAAAGTCGTTCTTCAGGCCATGCGTATTAGTATCCCATAATACAGATATTGTGTTTTTTTTTGTCTTTTGAACTACCTACTCGAACCTAGTAAACGCAAATCGCTAGGGAGAGCTCGGCGTGATGGACAACGAAGGGCAAGGCGGTCTTGAAATAAAAACGTCAATCTGACTGAATAAATGTAAACTTCAATTGTAATCCTTACAATGTTACAATATTAGACTTAACTAGATGAAGGCTACTGACGGAATGAATCTGAAAGCGAGATGAACCCCTTTTATAGTAGGCTTTCTTATCGATGCGCAAAACGCGTTTATTTTAATATAGTTAGTCGTAAAACTATGAATGATACATTGTCAAGGCCTTGGTAAATTTATGGCTTTTGCTAACTGATTACGACAATGTAATAATCTTAGATTTGCAACTAAGTAAGACGAAGGCATGACTAATTGATTAGAAGCGAGGCGATAACCTATGTTATGTTTTTCCTAATTATTTTTGTAACTTACTGTCTTTTGTTTTTGCCTGTTTGTGTTATTTTTGTGTGTTCTGACTGAATAACTGTTACTGTCGTGATGTCCATTATCGATACTTAAGTTCTTTTTTTCTTATTCATGATTTCGAAAAAAAAATTAACTTGTCCATAAATTTTGGTCGAAAAGTACTTTGCATGAACAACCCATATTTTGTTTTTGTCAACAATTAATAGTCAACAATTAGGGTTAAATCTCTTTACAAGCGTTAAGTCATAAATAAATAAAAGACTAACTTTATTACAGTTTTTAGCGATATTCATGTTTAAGTGAAATCTAAAGTGAAATGCATAACTTTTGAAAAAATACAATTTCTTCAACTGTAAATTGTACTACGTAATTTTACTTGCGTTTTATTTCATGGGAACTGTCTATTAAGGAGAGATCGTTTACTCTACTGCCTTAATGGAGTCGATCGAGTTAAATTAAAGAAACGACCAAATTAGATTTCCCTGAAATCGCTTCTCTTTTACAGTAACTAAATTATTTAATATCCTGAAGACAGTCTTATTGGGTGCATTTTCTAAGGATTTATTACCACCTTTAAAAAGGGTTTCTTTTAAGTTAAAGAGAAAAGACAGTAAAGTAGATGATCACCTCTGGATTTATAGATCTGTGAGCTGTCGCAAAAAAGGATTGACCGTGCTTGGAGTAGGGAGATCATCATCATCATCATTATGTTTACGCCAATCAGGTGTCATGCAATTAAATTTGATTGAGTTAAGGTGTTCAAGCATATGATTCAGAAAAATAAACCTATAGCGCCAACTTAAGGAGTACAGCGCTCTGTTTCAAAACTTAGTAAATTTGTATTCCTACTTACAGTGGTGAACTTGAACAATCATCATTTCAGCCATAAGACGTCTACTGATAAACATAAGCCATGACTTCCTGATAGGCTGGTTCGAAGCGACTTGTATCCAGCGGCTTACTGCAACCTTTACCTCGTCGTCTGTCCACCTTGTGGGTGGACTGGATCTAGTTTCAAACAAACCATATTGCTTAAACCTACTTCTCGTATGGTGACTACATAACGACTAGACATACTTATAATACAGAGCGCTGCGTGAGCGTCGCGTTGCTCGCGCGTTGCATTCACGCACACACGTTCAAGGGACGCTTACGCGCGTGTATATGACCGTATCAACTTTGCGGTTATACGGGCCGATTCGCGAGAGATGCACCCAGATTTTGGGTTTGCCAGGAAGCGTGGATAATATCATTTTATCTTTGTCCGTGTAGTCAATTCTCCTCCTTCTGGGGATTGATGCCGCGTCTACGCTGACACCACCCGGTGCTGGGCAGAACGAGTCATTTCTCCACTTGTGCCAACCGTGCGCGAACTCCTGCAGCCGTCTGAAGTTCGCCTCCATCCAATCCATCATCCTCCGCCGAAGGTCTTCACACAGAGGAAAGTGTCTACAGTCGCGGTGTCTGTCCTCATCACTTATTCCGCATTCGTGAATATGCCTGTGTACATTTGCTGTTGCGATGTTAAGGCTAATTTGGATAAATCCACTCTTAACTTATATGAGTAACTGGAAAAAATATTTTAGCGGCCCATTTGTTTGTTTTTTATGGGCCAATCCGCCGTTACACACAAACTTTTCCACAGCCGCAACTATATTAATTTAATCTTTGTTTATGCGGGCAGAACGCGGCGTGTCGTTTGTTTTATTGCTTAGAACGTCCCGGCCTGAGGCGCTGATTAAACACACGCTTGCAGAGGCCACCGCCATATTGTTATGTGTACAAGTTATAAGCTGTAGAGAGAAAATTGTGTTGATGATATAAGGCGCATTTTCATTGGTCGTATGCGGGGATGCGGGAGATTTCTGTGACGCATGCCTTAGGACCCGCATGAGGATAACCGTTTTCATTCATCTTTAGCGCCCGTCTACGGGGTGCGGGAGATTTCTGTAACACATGCCATAGGACCCGCATGTGAAATACCGTTTTCATTGGTCGATAGGGTCCGCAACAAAGTTTGGACACTGAGTACTGCATGCAGGCAATCAAAACTGACTCTTACAGGGGTGACAGTCTCGAAAGACAAAACCTGCGAATAATCGTGGGGACAGTGACCGGTCACTGTCTCCTAAACAAACACCTCTACACCAAAGGAAACACAGACAGCCCTCTCTGCAGGGCATGTCTTACTACAGATAATTCTATAGAGAAATTGACAACCACGTAGTCCTGGAATGTGGGGCGGTTGCATCACAACGTATTGAAATCCTTGACAACCCAAGGTCCCTCCGCGAAGCCTGTGAAAAACCCAGGAAACATCTGCGCTTCTGGGCGGAGCTAGGCTGGTTAACCATCACACCCCTACGCACAAAGGACCGAATTTGAGTCTAAATGCGGAAAAGGGAGTCCAGTCTCATACTCATACTGTCCGCATGCGGTTATCCAGAACCTGCATCTCAACTTCCATAATAATGTGCCATGGATCGACATATACTGTTATGTGGAGCAATCTTAACTGTTTATACTGAAGAAGAAACAATTAGCAAATAAATTGAAAACCAATAAATTTAATAATTAATTAAAAACAAATACTCGTGCTCATCACACAAACATTTGCCCCTTGCGAGATTCAAACAAGCAACCACTGACTTGTAGTCCGGAGCGCGAACCAATACACCAGACGGTCGTCACTAATGTTTTACTTTAAGCTTATGGAGAGATGTTCTTTGTGTATTTTATTTCTTTGATTATAGGAAGTGTCCAACCATGATCTCCATTCTCTTAAATTGGTATTACTTTAACCTTGTTTTATTTTTTCTGTAAAGAGTTTGACGCATTACCAAGACTGCTTAGGGGGTGTTACTATACTGTAAATTACAAAAATATATGGTATTGTAACATTGTCCATTCACCTTGCACCACACACGCATGTATGGCACAGTGGCCGGTATGAGCCCAGTTTTAATCGGGGCGAATAATGAGTGGCTTGCAGATATGGCTGCGGTCTTAGAACAAACCCACTCGTATACATTACAGAATGCGATGCTAGAATTTTTAATTACGACGCAGAGGCAAGGCAAAGGAATTTAAATGTGCTAATTTTGGTGGAGGAAGTAAAGTTTAAAGAATTATGCCTTGTTCCATTATGTCTTAAATTCACATCACCACTACTTTCCACTTTCTAATAAAGCTGGCCAAATGCTTGTCGGGGCTTGTGCAATATTTCGTTATGCTCTTACTTCTTCAAGTACATTTAATTTGTTGATCTACTATTACTTGTTAACTTGTAAGGCCTACCTAGATGTGATAGTTTTCCTTTTAACTTCGTTCCTTATATTGTTGTACAACAGGATTCCTAAAACGAAAAAAGTAAATCGACTTAAAAA
The DNA here is from genome assembly GCA_963576865.1 of Anania hortulata. Classification (NCBI taxonomy): domain Eukaryota; kingdom Metazoa; phylum Arthropoda; class Insecta; order Lepidoptera; family Crambidae; genus Anania; species Anania hortulata. Next base: position 3,747,375 of record OY756389.1, on the reverse strand, counting down.
AACTGAAAAGCTAAATATAATATCAACATATTGCCATTATATTGCCATCCGATGAGTTGAGTTTGAATGTTTTCGTTTGCACCGACTCCAAAAGTAACTGATTAGGTACTTTGTGTCGATATTATTTTTAGCTTTTCAGTTTTTTTGAAGTCAATTTACTTTGTTAAAATAAAATTTACTTATTTCATTTATTTTTAGTGATACATTCTCAACAAAACGAATCATTTGAGTGCAAACATAAGTTAACGGCTGAACACTGATTTCATCCCTTATTTTCCCACCTTAGAGGTGAAATTTTTCCAAAAATTTTCAATATACCATTTTTAAAGTATAAGCTATTCGTTATATAAAGAATTATCAAAATCGTTTCACAAATGCCGAAGATATTGGGCAACATAGGTACAAAAATCAGTTGGCACGGTATTGAGTTCAAGCAATGTTTGATGATTTTCTTATAGATCCCAACATCAGAACTTAATTAAATTTATATGGGGCCATTCCGAAAGTATTCCCTTTCAAACAAAAAAAGAACTATCGAAATCGGTTAACCTGGTAACGAATGATCACTGAACATACATAAAAAAAATGATACCGACAAATAGAGAACCTCCTCCTTTTTTGAAGTCGGTTAAAAATGGTTTCTATACCCCCCAATATAGACAAAAAACACGATCAATCCAAACACACTGACCGTTTTAATTTCTCGTCTATCATATGATCCACACCAGACAAAAAAAAATTATACTTTATCCCCTACACAAAAAGTATAAATGTTTTTTTGTCTGGTGTGTTGTCTGGCACTTGACGTGATGAATATACTAAATTGCCACTTTCTAGTACTATAAGTTTCTGAGCTAAGCCGCGGACAGACAGACGGAAGGACATGGCAAAACTGTAAGAGTGTAAGGGTTCCGTATTGACTAAGAACCTAAAAAAACATACCTAATCCGTTATTATTAAAGTGGAAGTGCCTGCCAATGGAGAGTAAATATTTTATTACGTTATTTGAGTTAATATCCAAATTTCCTGGTGTTGAACGTGTGGCATGTGAACAACTTAAGCGGGGTTTTCCACGCCGCTTCCCCGCAGCCGTTTATCATGGCACGAGGGTGTTATTGCGTCCAACACAGCCCAACAAGTGACACTTCAACATAGTTGTAAGAACTTAGGGTTGCAAGGTGTGACATGTTTCACTTTCAGGGATGGTGTGAAGAGTGAACGCGGTTTAGTATCGATGCTCGATGATTCTACGGTTAGGTTTTTTATGCATGTTTTTCTCTATGCGTTCATGAATATAAGCGTTAAACAACATAATTGTCACGGTCTCTTTCGAAGTAAAAATTAAAGTACGAGGTGTGCTACATGGGGTGTGTCCAAGCCGATTTAGAAAGAACTGGGCGAAGTCGAAATCAAAACTATTTGCAATAAAAAAAAATGTAGACCCTCACAATAAGGCTTTTTATTTGTTAAGTCTAAAGCTCAGTTCGAAAACCTTTTTTATGTTATTTACAATAATAATTTTGACTTTCAAAACTGGAAAAGTCTTCGAACTTTTTTGCATGGAGCCTGGGTTACCTAAAGTTGCAAGTAGGTTATTTTGGTGTACCTACATCTAAGAAACATACACCAATCGACAGAGAAAATAATTGACAACAAATGTCGTAAACGATATACTTACTTTGTTCAGAATTTCAGTTTCAGTCTATAGACAGACAACCAGACACGAGTTATTTTATAAGAATTCCGTTTTTTCATTCGGACGGAAAAAAAGACTGAAATAATACCGCTATTTATAAAGCGTCTTGGTTGTCTTAGCCTTAGTATGCATAGTTGTGTATGCAATCATAGTATGCAAGGTATAAACTGTGCGGTGTAGAGTCAGCCCGCGGAATGGTGGCCAACGCCGCAAATGCCTCGTCAGCCGCGGCTGCCTTGGAATGCCACGTCTAGCATAACCACTATGTTACACTAGGTATATCGCGGTGTATAAATAGCCCTTCGCGTTCAGCTTATCCGTGGCAGACCGGAAAAACAATGGAAATTAATGGAGAAAATTTTACGGGGCACGCGAAGGGATAGGTATGCCTGTAACTGATATACTTATCTCAAAGGGATATGAAGGGATATAAGGCTGAAGTGACAATGGGCTGGTCACATTTTTAATATAACCGAAAACTGATGAGATAGATGTGTTCTTAAGTGAAGACCACGACTTAGCAAACGCAGCGTAGGCGCGCTCTTACAAATTGGAGCAATGATGATCATAATGAAATGGGTAATGACATAAATCTAGGCAAACTCAGTCAGCCAGGATTTATTATGGTTAAATAGGTGAATTAGAATAAGTAAAAAAGTGAAGCAACAAAAAAAAACAACGAAACTTGTCTATGAGGTCATAATGTTCTTTCTAGCATACATGTAATATTTACAGAAGTGAATATTATCATGGTTTCGAAGCAAGAAATTAACATCCTTATGTTACCAGATAATAATTTTCACCGGAGGCATCTCTCATCAAACCCAGTCCTAAGCCAGTTTAGAAAAGTCAATGACTTGCTTGACTGCATTAAGGGCTGCTTGTTGCATCTCAAGATAAAGATTTAGTCATCAGTCTTACAATACCCCTTAACCAATCGTATAGATTTGATTGGCACGCTAAGTAAAGCATGGACTAAACCACCTACTGAAATCATAACGTCCATAACAGGGGCACGTAAATAGGCTTATTCTGCTATCAGCACAGAGGTGTTGCTATAAGCCCTTTCTAACACTAAGGTAGGCAGAAATGCAGTGGGTCAATATTCTGTGAAAGGCTCTAGGCCGGTGCCTATCGCGCCTCTTTGTATCTCATAGCTCAGGAGGGCGATCAGAAAAAGTGACCTGGTAATGGTTTATTGGATTAATTTTTGGAGAATTTCGAAGAAAGGTTCTCGAATGGCAACTTTAAACAGGAAGACGCGGCGTGGGCAGGCAATTCCCCGCTTTTTTCATCTGCATCCAGCCACTGTTAGCCATCTTCCTGAAGACGACGGTCCATCGAGCTGGGGTCATTGATCCATCGTCTATCGAGCCATTATAAAGATAATTGTCATTTATTCATGAATTATTCAACTTATTATCATTATGAGCTCTTAAAAAAGATGCGTCTTAATACAATATTAATAATTTTTGGGTGGCTTCGTGGACCACTTTCGGGTGCTTCCAGGGACCACCAGTGGTCTGCGGACCACCGGTTAAGAACAACTGATGTAAACTATTTATAAGCTCACGCCTAAATCAATAAATTCATTGGATCGCACAACTGTCTAATCAGCATTTCCGCATCTGCCAAGTTTGTTGAATTTTAGTATCTATTCTATTTAAAGTTGTACATGCATTTGCCAGCCATAGCATCAGCAGTATATATTATAGCATTAATACAAATGTCGTGTGGAGACGGCCTTAAAGAATACACTTCCCCACCGCCAACAGGAGGCGTGTCGTAAAAGGCGACAAATTCCTGTAGCACGAGACGGGCAGCAGCGTCTGCGTGCGAAATCTTATAAAAAACTGCGCTCGCCAACCCGCCTGCCAAGCGTGGCGAGTATTGGCAATCGCCCCCAATGAAAGTCATTGGGGGAGGCCTATGTTTAGTAGTGGACGTCCTGAGGCTGAAATGAAGAATACAAATATTACAAGCCTGACATTTTCTTGAAAACGAACACTCCACAAAAGAAGTCGTTAAGCCTTCCTTTGAAGAGCGAACAATAAATTGTCTTAACCTCCCGGGCTATACGAGGTACAGAATTACTCAACCCTCCCTATTATTCCGACGTCGGACGAGGTTTGCAGTTCGATTTCCATTTCTAAATCCAATTCGCTCTGCTTTTAACAGCTAAATTTACATTGCACCTGTGTTGGAATTGAAATGCCTGATAGAAAAAAATACTTATAGAGGAGAGTGGGCAAGTGCGTACTGTTCTGAGCCTACAGAAATCCGTACAGCTTAATGAGGAAGTTTATACCAAAGCTACGTTTAAGTTTTCCGCGACTTTGTCTGCGCGATTATCTGATTCTTCCTACAAACTACCCTTCATCACCCATTTTAACGTGGTTGAGTTTTCAAAAATCCTTAGTGTCTTAGTATTCAAGAAACGATGGATTCCTAATCTAAATAATAATATATGTTTTATACTTAATCGTAATAAGACATATATTTTATAGTATCTTGCCCAATAGGTGATATAGATTATTTATAAATCTGCTGCTCCCTTAGTATGACCACCAAAAAACTGTATTTAAAAAATATAATACATATAGCCGCCATGTTGAAACGCCACGCTCGGTGACTTCACATAATATTATGATGGCTGTTTTGATGAAAATTCAACATTATATGATAGATATTGATCTATCATATAAAAAAGACAGTTGTGTGTGACAATCGCTATATCATATCATGTTTTAGTGATCATGCTAAACTGGGGGGTTGGACAAAATAATAACTTCATCGAATGGGACGAAGAACGAAATCTCTAATAAAATTTAACTTTTTCCATAAAAACTATTTTCTGCTGGTCAGCGGTTTAGTTATATTACAGTAGCCAGCCGGCTACTGTTTTTACTAACATTCTTATTTTAATAAAAAACCTGAGTATAACACAAATAGTTTTAATCTAATTCAGACTACGCATCCCTAAAACGTGAAATTCAAAACAGGGAAGCGTTTAAATTTTTCTGGTCGCACGCCAGCTAGCCTTCCTGCCTGTCATGATAAATGAAAGCTTTTTTATTTGACTAATCAACTTGAGAGCAACGGATTTTGATTTAATAGAAACCATCGAATGCCGACTGGGATAAGGTGGGTTCTACATTTTGAGATTTGAATATGTTTCGATAACCTCTTTGAATCCAGTGAAGTATGCTTATATACGTCCCACTGCATGCACAGGCCTCACCTCAATTATAAGGTTGTTTGGACCATCCTTCACCACGCTGCATTGGCCCAGTGCAGATTGGCGGGGGGGGGGGGGGGGGGTAAACCTTACTGTCAGATGTTATAAAGCCGCTCTAGGGCCTCTTACTAGGCTTCACGGCTAGTCATCGTTATCATTTCAGCCATAGGACGTCCACTGCTGAACATAGGCCTCCCCCAGACGGGTTCACGGCTAGTATTAAGCGATATTAGCCGGGACCAACTTTTACCGTGCATTCGAAAGCACGGAGATGCTTATGATAAAATGTCAGTAAATACGGTTAGAATGGTCACCCATCTTTGGCAGCGTGATTGGATGGGTGAATCACTACCAAAGCGCTGCCGCCACTGAGCTACAAACACCACCTATGAATCCAGTATAGTAAATTAATGACTTTTTCTGCATTGCTGTATGGCATAGTGCAGTCTCTCCGAATGTTTTTCACGAATCTCCTATGGCCAATTTATAACTATAATCTGCAATTTTATGGGTTCCCTAAAATTGCTCGGCCACTTTTAACCGTTCTTCTAATTTTACAGTTTTTTTCTGTTTGCTGACTCTCTCTGACCGCTGGACCTGAGGGTTGGTGAACCTCAGGTTCGAAAATCCTGGCATGCAGGATTGAGCGAGTAAGGGCATACAGCTGGTGGGTCAAAGTGGTAATAGTGTGGTGGCAAAAAGAGAAACAAAGCTTAGGACAGTGGGCAGACCATAAATTGGGAAATATTGGCTTATTAAAAAGAATTCCCATACCATCCTAGCAGTTGGTAAATACAGAATGATTGGATAAATAATTTCGACGATCTCTGTAGCCGAGAGGCTAATATACAAGACTTGGCGTCGCCATCTCTAAGGTCCCGAGTTCGATTCTCGGTCGGGTCTGCAGAAAACGAACTTTTCTCTGTTGTCTCGGGTTTGGGTGTTGTGGTCGGTACCACGTCAAATAAACAACGTCGGTACGTTGTTTCTGATTTCTGTAACACAAGTGCTTTAGTTACATATCGTTAGGATCAAAGCAATAAAATGTGATATTGTCCGATATTTATTTATTTACTTATTTATAATATTGTTTATTTATATTTATTTATTTATATATTTACTCGTAGAATCGACATGTAATCAAATTCTGTTTCACAAACTATATTCACTAAGAAACAAAATAAAAAAAAAACCTAAATGTTATAAATTAAAATCAAATTGGTGTTAGAATTTAATCATTTTTGAGACCAGTTAACAATTACATTGTTATTTTGAAAAGCTAGATTAACTAATAAATACTTTGTCTTTGCTAAGGCAGCCTTAAAAGGCTTCCATAGAAAAACACTTCGCCAAAATATTGGCTGGTTTATCAAAGAGAACCTTTTCACCAGAGGCTAGTTAAAAACCCCTAACTTTTAATTAGGAGGCACTTAGTGTGTCTCGTTTGAAAGAAGGCGGCACCTAATTAACCTGCTTTCTCTAAGTAAAAGAATATCAGTGCAAAGGGATGGCTAGCGAAAAGTAAAAACGATGATAGGTTTTATTATAGACCAATGACTCTCCAGATGCCATATTTTATAAAGCTCTCATAAGTCATGGATAAAAAAAAGTATTTAAGTATGTTAGTTTAGCAACTAACATACATATAGTACAAGCTTTGCTTAGTTTGCGGCTAGATAATTGGTGTGATTGTGAAAACAATTAATTATTATTAATATATTTGTGTAAAATTAATTCCGAGCGCTTCTCAGACTGCATCTGCAACTGTATAACGGCTTCACTTACCGCTGCAGTCAGAAGCGTAGTTCAGAATGCTACCTTTAACATAATCAGTATTTAAATTCGAAGACAATATACCGATTATTATGGTCACGAAGCAAGGAAATTGATATCATAGAGCTGACAAAATTTTCTTAATTAACCCTAACCGGGAATTGAACCCTTTGCGTTCAAGGGTTATTAATTACTGTGACTACGCCAATTGGGTCCTCAATATAACAGCGAGAGCTTTATAAAGATACTCTGCAACAGTCATAACTATGTATGATAGATCTCTCTGCTATCACGTGGGTTGGTTGCTCAGGCAAACCCATTTTATTTTTATCATTGCATTGTAATTTTACAGCTTAGTAATTTACACTAAAATCATAAATTTTTTTTTATTCATGAAAATTGACACGTATTAGACATTTTCTCATTTCTTGTCACACCCTATCACTGTTTTGGGTTAATTATGGGCTAGTGCTTAGAAGAAGCGCAAGAAACTATTTGTCAGCCTTAGATAATATTACACTTAAAAAATCATCTACATAAGGTGTCCATGGTAATCAAATCCAAGTCTCTTCGCTTACCGGGTGACTGCTCTTCCAACCGAGATACCGAGGACATTAGCGTACTCATCCAATTATTACAAATCTTGAAATTGCTGCTTAGATATGGAAAATATGATAATTAATGATTTTTGTTGGCTATCGTGGCGTCTACGCCTGGTTAAATCATAGAGAATAGAATTATTTCTTACTTAGTCTACGGTTAAAATAATAAAATACGCGTAATTGACACCTCACAATTTGGCGTCTATAATTAGGTAAAGTTGTCTATGGCCTTCATTAAGGTTCCACACAGAGCTCCTCTAAAAAGTTTGTTCAAAAGATTTTTTTAAAATCCTAAAGGATTCTGAAGAAAAGGTAGTCCTTTTCCGTTGAAGCTATTTCATGCAATAACTATAGACTCCGTATCGAATGAATTTTCAATATTATCATAAGTAGATCTACAGAGTGTACAAAAGAATAGGACACTCCTTAAAATCACGTGATCAGCTGCTCATATTTAACAACTTTTTCTATGGAAGCAACGTCGAAATAAAAAAAACGCGCTATCTCGATGATAATGTATGGAGCATATGAAAAAAATTAACGATTTCGATGTTGCTCCCATAGTAAAAGTGGTTGTATACGATCAGCTGATCACACAGTTTTAAGGAGTGTCCTGTTGTCTTGTACACCCTGTCGCCTACGAATATAGAGGTATTTTAGGTTGACAGAAAGAATACAAATTTAACTTAGATATTGTAGACATCACATACACACAGCAGCAAAAACAAAAACGGCGATTACAAGTGGTACTAAGGAGTTAAGTAGTTTCCCGTCTGACTTTACATTCTGGAGGTCGGTAGCAGTGACTTACAAAAACTTGCTTCCTGTCTGTTGCCATAGGATTAATAAGTCTCTTCTTCATCTATACGGTCAATCCCGGTTGCGTCCAAAGCTGTTGCTTTGGAGCCCAGGGTCCGCTTTCCTTGATTTACTCCTCCACTTCGCGCGGTCTTGAGCAGACGCTCAAACTCTAGTTGTGAGATCATTGGCACGCATGTCAGCCCTCACGACGTCAAGCCAGCATGTCTTGGGTCTACCCCTTTTGCCAGGACCTGGCGGTGGCGGCATGGCCAGACATTTGTTTCCTACGTAGCTTGCCGGTTTCCGCGAAACATGGCCGTCAAACATCATAGGATTGATAAGTATTTAATTAAATAAATAAAATATATATTTTTTAAAGAAACTAATTCACATTGCTTTATCTATTTAGATTTACTGCTTTTTATTTATTACTAAGTATAACAATGTTAATCTGCACTATCTCGTCTCTAAAGTTTTGATAATACATGGCTTTGATAACCCGATAGGCGCAGTGGCGCGTTGATTTACCTTGGGCATTAGCAGGGGTTCGATTCTCATCTGGGGCAATTTAAGAAACGAACTTTTCTAGAAAACTGTTTTTGCCTGCGATTCGTGCGTTGACCTTACCCGGATAAAAAGCATCCAATGTGTTAATCCAGGCTATGGTCTATCTGTATGCCCAATTTTAAATAAATAAATCTTTATCTTTATCAAAATCTGTTCAGTAGTTTTTGCGTGAAAGAGTAACACATGAATGTTTATGACATCCATACATACGAACTTTCGCGTTTATAATATTAGTGCGGATCAAACTCTATTTCAATGTTTGTACCTAAAAAAATATAGAAGTATGACAATAAGTGTTAGTTAGACGTGTTGATACTTGTAATTTTACGACCAAGAATTTATTTTTCTACACATATGTATTATGTAATTAATTATCTCACACAAGTTTATGTAAATGTTACAGCCAAAGTAATAAATCCGGATATTATATATATTAACCAGCCATTATTTATAATGTCTACTCAATTTAGATAAAGTGATAAATGATAGCAATTTTATATAATATCTTCGAAGACTTGGATAATGTGATAAAACAAGTAGGTATAGGTAAAGATTATAAAATTATATTTCAATTTGCCTTAAGCATACCTAACTATATGTGTAGCCATATTGTACTGTTATTTGAAAAGTAATAATTATAATGAAATGATATGTAACGAACGTTGGGTAAATAACTTTGATACATGTTGTTAATTATTTAATTACAGTTTAATAGATAGACAGTAGTCTTTTTTTTGTCTACCTAGTAGACTCGGTTCGGATCGTTTTTAGGGTTCCGTAGCCAAATGGCAAAAAACGGAACCCTTATAGATTCGTCATGTCTGTCTGTCTGTCTGTCCGTCTGTCCGTCCGTCCGTCCGTATGTCACAGCCACTTTTTTCCGAAACTATAAGAACTATACTGTTGAAACTTGGTAAGTAGATGCATTCTGTGAACCGCATTAAGATTTTCACAAAAAAATAGAAAAATAATAATAAATTTTGGGGGCTCCCCATACTTAGAACTAAAACTCGATTTTTTTTTTTTCATCAAACCCATACGTGTGGGGTATCAATAGAAACACCTTTAAAAATGATATTGAGGTTTCTAATATCATTTTTTTCTAAACTGAATAGTTTGCGTGTGAGACGCTTCCAAAGTGGTAAAATGTGTGTGTCCCCCCCTGTAACTTCTAAAATAAGAGAATGATAAATATAAAAAAAATATATTATGTACATTACCATAAAAACTACCAGCGAAAATTGGTTTGAACGAGATCAAGTAATTAGTTTTTTTTTAATACGTCATAAATCGTAAACCGCAATTTAACTTTCGTAATGTTATGGATTTCATTTTGCAATAAAAATACCATAACTATGACTCGATTGTCGTGATGGGTGAACTTTTACTCATAACGGTACCTACAGGTTTGTACGGAACCCTCGGTGCGCGAGTCCGACTCGCACTTGGCCGGTTTTTTATTTACATTTTAGACTCGATTCAGAACAACAGCCAAAAATTTTACATCTAATTAATGCAGTCAGTCGTAAGCCTTATTTTGAGTGTATATGAACAAAAGATTGTTTAACAATTACTGATAAAACTTTACTGCTCGTCTCATACTACAGGAATTAGTCGCCTCTTACGACACGCCTCCTGTTGGCAATGGAGAAGTGTATTCTTTAAGGCCATTCCCACATGATATATTTATTATAGTTTCAAAATCCGATGTTAAATATCGATATATAGTTAAACCGATATTACCCACCGCTATATACGTCAAAATTAGTTCTAGGGTCAAACACTGGTGGCGGAATTAAAAATTTTGCTGTTGTTTGTACGGGATAACCAGTCTATATACATTTCTAAGTCAACGGTTAGATGGTATTTATTACTTTAGCTAACATTGACCCGCTATTATGAATAATATCCGGATAAAGTAATTAATTTATCACATTGTCTAGTCAATTTATTATAGGCTATTATACATAATGACCAGTCAATATCTATAATAGCTATTTAATCACTAAGACTGTAACATAAATACTACCTTAATTTTCATAAGACTAATCATTTAAGTCCGAAGAAAGAAAATACATTTTAGTACACCGGTATCATAATTTCAACTTAAATATCAAAACTTGGCATTTGACGAAAATATCGTGTAACATACACATAGAAAATATATTCAGTCGAATTGAGAACTTGCTCCATCCTTTTTGAAATCGGGTAAAGAAACAAAATTCCCACGACAAATACAGGGTGAGTTACGCCGAATAATTCCACCTGATTTACGGGTTTGTTTGCGAGGGACTAATGGTTTAAAAATTAAAAAGGGTCCGGGTGAAGGGAGGCTGGGCGGATTTATCGGTTAATTTACAAAATGTCTTACGGTAGCTGTAACGATTGATTTTATTTTTGGGACAACTGTATTTGGAATTCGAAGGCTTTAAAAGCATTCTTTGGTTAAGATCCAATTTCACTTATCTCTGATAGTTACTAAATTGAATTAATCGTATAAAATATTGATATTGATTAACACTGACAGTCTGTCAAATTAATTAACCATCTGTTTGTAATTTGCAAGGCTTGGTAAAATTGTATTATGAGTCAATGTAATTTGATAGTTTCATTTATGCCTTGTGGTCTCTCACTATTAGACCTCATAGAAAAGCTTAAGGTAACACAAAGTGCAGAAAGGGGTATTCTTATGGGTTTTTGTTTCAAGGATGTTCCTTTGCCAGATCGAATCAGATATGAGCAGATCCGTAAATGAACAAGTCACTGACATAGCCCTACGGATTACGGATTACACATAGCACTTAGAACTGATGGCCGATGGGGCAGAAAGGTTCTATAACGGAGGCCACGAACCGACAAGCGCGGCATAGGACGTCCACCCACAAGGTGGACAGACCTGGCAAAGGTGAAGCCGCTGGATGGAGGTCGCTTCCAACCGGCCAATCCGTTGGTCATTGGGAGAGGCCTAAGAACAGCAGTGGACGTCTTTTGGCTGTAGGTAATGATGAAGAATGATAAATGTACTTTTTATATAATTGACAACAAATCCCATAATATTTACATTATATTAAAATATCAATTCTCTTAGTCAATGCCACTAATTTAATAATAGATACATTATTGCATTACATTATTACAATATTACATTAGTACAATTTGGAAGATGACGAACAAAATTACCGAGTCAATGATTGATATATCTACATAGTCATATAAAAGCAGTCTTTACCGCCATAATATGACAAGGGGTATGTCTGTATTTGCTATCGGGAAAAGGGGTGATCTAATTTGATATATAATTTAACTTATTTTATGATTCGTATTGTTAACCAATTTAAGTCTCGCTTATAAACTTATTTAAATTATATTGTTGTATAGAATTTCTGAATTTAAATGTTAAATATCCCACTGCGTCTTTAAATAATAAAAGACGATAATAAGGCCGACATACCGTAAAATAATAACAAAATTACCGAGAGTTCGCTTTCTGTAACAGAAACCGTAATTTCCCCTTTGTTGCAAACTTCAGAGATGTTTTTATTAGCTTTCTGAGGAAACACGACTCCTCCGTTCATGTGTTTAACTTAGGTATAACCCAATTATATAAGTCACTAGCTTTGCACACTGGTTCGCCTGTGTGGAAAATTACCGATCAGTTGTTTTGTTTTGATATTTTATATTGATCCCACTGAGAATATTGTTGTTTTTATTTACAGAAATCAGGCCATTATACTTTTATTTAGATATTTTTATTTTATTTATGCAGTTGCTACCATTGGGCGTGTACCAGTGTTAGACTCCTTTAAGCGTAACACACACAGAGAGCTTGCGCGGGACGGCGACGGGTCACGACGGGAGTCCGGCGGGTCTATTAACATACGTTTAAGTGGGCGCCCACACACAGCCGGCGTGCGCGGCGATCCGTCCCGCTCACGCCCGCTGTCTGTGTATAAAAAATCTGAGTTTAACTTCAGTGGGCCTCTAAATAAATAAATAAATTGTTTTCACAGTCACACTAATTATCTATTCCCAAACTAAGCAAAGCTTGTACAATGGCGACTAGATAACGGATAAATATACTTAAATACTTTTATAAACATCCATGACTTAGGGCCTAAGTCTTAGGTACACATGCTTGTGCTCATCACTCAAACATTTGCCTCTTACAGGATTCGAACCCACAACCGCTGGCTTTGTAGTCCGGAGCGCGAACCACTACACGGATTTTTTAGATGAGATTAGATTTAGATTTTTAGCTTTTTAATTTCATGATTTTCGAAGCATCAAAAATATCAAACCAACGAAGCTTTATTTCAAATATAAGCTGAAATACCGTTTTTGGCTTTACAGTTAAAAAAACGTTTTCCATCAACTGTGTTTCATCAGCTTAGGCATAAATTAAAATTAGAAATTTCTTTAATGCACCTCTGAAATACTTTATGAAATACTTCCTCAAAATTTATATGTATAATTATATGCTCCACCTGTTTAGGCTGTATTGTTTGTCAGCTAGTATACAATATTTTATATTCAAGTTTATCACTCAGCCGAAAAACTCAACCCACAAGCCAGCTAACCGAAGCAAAACCACGAAACGAATTTGAATGTAAATTTGAGCCAGTTCCTACAGATTATACTCGTACCTCTACATTGGAGATCCAAAACTAATATTTTCGATGGCAAGTTCGCGAGAATAGGATCACTGTTTATTTTAGCGAGTGATCGACCACCTTTATTTTAGGGTTGCTTTTTTGAAATATTTTAAGGATGTCGATTCTGTAGGAAACATGCAGGTAAACTCGCTCTAAATACTCATTAATACTCATTTATTCAGTATATAGGCCCTCTTCCAGGCACTTATACACGTCCCAAAATATAGCTTTACCCTACCACCGCTTCGGGACTACATATCGGCTGGTGATGAGAAGAAACGGCGCAACAAACTTAGTCACCTTTGTCAGCCTTTTTTACAGGAAATACAATTACAAGACATGAAGTAAGTGCGAGCTAAGCAGGTTAAGTCCATGCACTCTTGTCGTTCAAATAATCGTCTACCTTATAATACCCTTTTTTCATAAGGTTTTTTTTAATGTGAATTTTGAACTCATGTACAGGTAGTTCAACAAGAGTCTGTGGAACTTTATTAAAAATTTAATACATTCACTTATAAAAAAAAAATTAATATATTCATTCATAAAAGTCACCTAAGCGGTACAAACAATCATAGCCTCTGTTTGTGTTATGAAGTGGATTCATATTACTTATCGTCGATAAGTGAGTTCAGTGTCGAATTGAGCGCGGCTATGTTTACAGAATCGCACGGCTGAATGTAAAAAGACGATGTATGTTAAAAGTGGTAATATTAACGTACAGTGCATGCAAGTCTCACCTCAACTATAAGGTGCCAGTCTGAATTTGTTGAGGGGTGTTGTAAGGCCAGTGACTAAACCTCACTTTCAGGTGTGAGCAATCATTTAAAATTGAAGTATATTTTCCAGGGAGTCTGAAATCCTTAAAAAATCTCGTCTCTTCGTCACTACTTTTAATATTTTGGGCACTAACTACAATATTTTTCCCAACGATGATAGTAAGTTTCAAATAGCAGACTGCGATATGATAGAACTACCATCAAATAAACTAAATAGAAAATATGTTTATAAAAAATCTTTTCTTGTGTTCATCTTTGAGGTCTATAATTATAGAAATCTGAGTTATGATGATTTTAATTTTCATTCCAAAAATTTTATAATAAATTTTACTGGGCCGTTTTGTTTTGTAAGGAGGTATTTTAGAGGGTTCAAATGAAGCTTATTTCTAAGTTTATTTGTAATCTATAAGTTCTCATATTCAAAAACAAATAAATGATTCTTGTTATTTTGCCGTAAAGTATAAACGTGATTAATAAAAGAAATATTATTAACACAATCTCATTGCGTATTGCAGAATCAAAATTCATACGCAACCCTACTCGTTACACGATAAATTGCAAAATATTATTACGAATCACATTTTATCTCGGCATTCAACTTGGCTCGCCAGTATCACTCGGATCCGATACACACCTATATCGCTGGGATCCGATACACAGATAACGGTAGATTAACATTAAATGTGAGATAACTCGACTTTCGCATTAATGATCTACTGCTGTTTGTGAAATCGAAAATTATTTATTTTATCAACCAACTTCAAAAAGGCGAATGTTCTCCATTTAAATTAGTTATTGTGTTAATGTTACACGATATTTTTGCCTACATTTGGCAGATCAGATAGACATCCGATTTTATTAAATATATAGGGTTACATTGCAAAGGGGTGCCAAATCTTTAGGAGTGGCTCAGAACCAGTAATCGAACTATGCAAAGAACATAGATTTTTTTTTCAAATTTAATTATTTCTATCCGATGTTAAAAATCGTACGCCTGGATAATTTAACTCATTCATGAAAAAATTGCATCGTATATGCACTGCGTAAGGTCCTTGTAGGCTCGCCGCACCTACGCCTCTGATGAATGACCGTTTGGCTTTCGTAGTCTCTCTATTGACTTTATTTTCGGATATTTTAAGTAATTTTTTTTCGTAACATACGACTATTCAAAATAATAACGATTAAGACGCTTCTTTATATTGTTCCCTAGATCTTATTTTTTAAATATGGCACCTTTGCAATGTTGCCCTGTAGTATATATACCTCAGGAGTGCTCCCATAAAAAGAAGAAAAATCTAAAGAGCTCAAACACGAAGGTTTTACTAGTAGGTTCTTATGTCATTAAGGAGTTCTACTTTCACCTCCTGGCACCATCATCAGATCAGCATCCATGGTGTCAAGTTAGAAGTTGGTTAACAACTACTTCCAAGATTTGATTACATCAAAGCTTGAAAGCAATGTTGTATCTTGAAAATGGAGGTTTACTGCAGTGCTGCCTATAATATACAGTGTTACATTTCAGGTAGTGCAAATTTTTCAGAATCAGGAACTAAATCGATCTACGTTAAAAAAAAGTTTTTTTTTCACATTTAATTATTTATAATACGCGTGGATAACCTTATCATTCATAATTTTTCTAAGAAATTGCCTACAAGTGCTTCTGTTGTTGTTGGTTTGGCGTAGGCGCCGCGGCGTATGCCTGTTATTATGAATTACCGAGCAGGTCACGTAGTCGTTTTTTCCGGATATTTTAAAGTTAATGTTATTAAAATAGTAGAAAAAGAAAAAAAAGCGATGAAGATGCACTTTTATATTTTCGCATCGAACAAGGTTTAAAAATAAAAAAAATAGAAGTATAAAAAATATATCAATGCCGTATGTCAAGTTAAAATCATCGCAGGACAAAAAAAAACTGATAACAACAAAAATTATAAATAACTTTGAACAAACCTTTTAGTTTCCAGTTTTTGAACTCTTTCGGTGGCACATACTTTAAAACTAACTGATTAAGGGCCGATTCGACCAAACACAAAGCTATACAAGAATAACTATTACGGGTATAATTTTACACCTTGAATTTACTCTTGGATAACTTCGATTACGTTTTTCGAGCAATATACTATACTCGGTATTGTTATTCTGTAGTTCAAGAGTGAACGATCAACGAATTGATAAACCTACCAAAATCCATGTAATCCATTTCTTCTAGGTTGACTTGAAACACAACACAACATTTTAATTTTGTAGGATAATAGAGTGTCAATGCTAGATGTTGACAACATGTCAGTTTCGAGGTGACATGAGTGGATTTGATAAGTGACAACTTTGACATTTACTTATTCTCAGTTTAATTTATCCACTGTCAAAATCGCCTGTTTTAATATTTTTCATAGATTAGTGGTTGGTAGAATGAAAAATCAGCTTACTCTAGATTAAGCAGTGGTATATTCTCAACTTATATAACAACACAACTTATAAGTTAAAACTTACACCATCTTGGTCGAATCCGGCCTAAGGTATGTGTAAATAGTATTTCCTAGTTTATGTTAGTCAGTTTTTGAAGTTGCAAACTTGACCGCAAAAATCCCTCGATAAAGTCACAAATAATATGTTTCTTTCAAATTAAGACTCAAAACAAATTACACACGATTCTGGGACACTCATCTATCGCTCTACCTTTTCAGAATTGCTTATCCTATACTTTTGTTGGCAGTCCTCACGATTCCTTGAATTTTATTTAAACAACTAATACTAGTAATTTATTCAACCAATTAATTTAAAATATTTTATTTTCAATTTCGATTTATTACGGCACTCAGATATTTACTTAGACTTTCATCGCGACACAGAACAGCACTTAAATGTAATTCGTTTTGTAGAGAAACTGCATTTCATGCTTGTTAGCTTAAACTAGTGTTGCCAGTAGGCTTAATATCGATAGTTCTTTAAAATAATTACCTTACACTGGTGTTAAAATATAGAGAATAAAACTTTAAGAGTTAACTTTAGTCTACAGGGCTGCAGGCGCTGTATCTACCTCTGCGATGACTTTATAAAGTAAAAAGTCCGCTTTTGACAGTGACCGTTTTGTAGGTTCCTAAGTCAAAACATTATCCCTTGGGTTTTGTTGAGGGCATGAGACTATTATATAACTGCAGCACTGTCAAAGTTACTGGTGAGTTGGACATTGAGAGAGGTAACGTCTTTATTATTTTATTTTAATTTTTATTATTTATGTCCGTAGTAGGTACTATTGCAGCGTACCATACTACTTATAACCCTGTTGTCAGACTTAGACATCATCGATAGTCAATGGATGATCGGTTGCCAGCACTGGCTTATACTTGATATAATTGGAAGCATTCGCAAACAAATTAGTAGAAATGGTTGCTAAACTAACATTTCACTAAACCAGCAAAGCTTAGTGATAAATGTTTGTATATGTTTTGTGGAATAAGTACGATGTGTCTTATTTAAATTACTCGGTTTATTAATTATTTTGTGTTGAAGACAACTTAATTACATAAGTATTTATAAGAATTCTATTAACTTAAGGCAAATTAACATTACATTATTATTATCATTTTAATGAAATACCTTTAGTTATCAATATGCCTGCTTGACCCCAAAGATAGGTTTATACGGAACCCTCGGTGCGCGAGTCCGACTCGCACTTGGCCGGTTTTAATTCTACTTTTCCCTGCTTCCCTATTTTACCCTATTTGTTTTGTAGTTTGAATTATTGTAGTTTTCGAGGTTTGTTTTTTTTTCGTATCTTTTTTCAAACCTTGACTTGATCTAAGAGACATTATTGTCACATAAAATATGTTGGCGTCATGATTCCCTTTTGTTCAGATTTATTTTTACAGAAGCGTTATATTCATATAACATACCGAGTAATCAGAAAAATAAAATTGTGTATGTTTGAGACGCTATTTTGACAGATTTTTAGTGTGATGTGTATTAATTTTAAGATTCTTCTTCTCATATTTTTTAATTACATCATTGCCAGTATTATTTTAGAAAATCAATTGGGTAATAACAACACTACACTACATTTTTATTGTAGTGGCCGCACCGGTCAGTCAATCGCGTTTTCGTACCCCTGAACAGAGTTCAGGGGGAGTTTTCTGAAAAACTCTGATTATCAAAATGAAATTTTGTACCGTATTACACCATTAATCCGTTTGTGATAAAACTTCAAAAAGTAATTGAAATCTCTTCTCGTGCTTTCCCAACAAACTCCATTTGAAGGTCCCAGTGGAGGTTTTTTATTTATATGACTAATGTGCCCTTACTTATATACAGGGTTACATTGCAATGTAATGCCAAATTTTATAAATAAGATCTAGAGAATAATATAAAAGTGCGTCTTTGTTTTTTTTACTATGCTTTACTTTTATAACTAACTAGCTGTCTCGGCGAACTTCGAACCGCCTCGTTTTTTTTTCGTGAAATTTTAATGTGTTAATCGTTGTAATATGTAAGTCAATGGTTTTAATAGTTATTCTGCTTCGGGACAGAGACAAATACAAAAAAATCATAAATCATAAAAATCAGCCCAGCCGTTCTTGACTTATAAATGGTGTAACTAACCCGACTTTGTTTTATATATAGATATATAAAAAAAGAGTTTAATTTTTACTTAGATCGATTTAGTTACTGATTCTGAGTGGTCCCTGAAAAATTAGCACTACCTTGAAATATAACCCTGTACAACTGATATCTTAAATTAAGCTTAAAATTTGAATCTTTTTTCGAAACAAGAAATACGCCCAAAACTTGTAACAAATCCATCCTTTGCCGACCCAATAACCTAGTGTGACATCGACTGCACTGGATACACGGAGGGCAAACAGATCGCCGCTCCCGAGCGCCTGTTTATTTAACGGCAACCCTATCGGACGAGCTTACTAGGGTTGTCACAAGCGATGTGAATTATTGGAGCCTAAAGCACGCAATATGATAGTTTCTAAAACCAGACCTGTTTAATCCGTCAAGCTCAAACCACTCAACTAAAATGGCCGCATAAGAACAAAACTTACATTGTGTCTCGAATGCACTAATTGCGCGTAAGTACTAGAACTTCTACATTAAAAAACCAAAATGTTTAATTTAATGGAATACAAAGACAAAAAAGCATGCTAATGTACTAAAAAATGGAGTCAACCATAATTTGTTTTCTCTTTCTTAGCTTAACCTTATCCTATTTCATTGGTGTTTTAATCTTTATTCACCATAAATTTTTTTTTGTTTATCGTGTCATTAACTTGGGCTTTTTAATGATCACCAGTTGATTAAGTTGTGTTTTGTTTTGAAATATTGTTTCCAAGTATGTTAAATAGTTACTAGCACGCGCATTTGCACATTAACAAAACTATATTAGTTTGTATGTAAGTTCGCCGTAGGAAAATGTGTAGAGTCACTGAGTTCCGAAAAATAGCAACTTGCAAGATATTATTAGCCCATTTTCATGGTTGTACAGTCAACGGCAGGTCAACCCACCCAAAAAGTAAAAGTTCATTGAAATGATTTTCAATTTTAAGTCTGACACGTAGAGATCAATATCAAATGAGTTTGACGTTTTGTGATAGGTTGAGGTGCTTTTGCCTGTATAAGTAATTGTGTGTTTGTATTTGTTAAAACAAACAATTAATTGATTGATTTCTTTTTTTTTATCAAATTTTTAATACGAGTATAATTTCATTAATGAACAACCTAATTACTTTTATTGTTTTTTGGCTAACAAATCCAAAATCAAATCAAACAAATGCAAGTTTGTGGGTTCTCAGTGACCCACTAACCCAAGTATCGGACACCGCACTAAACCTACAAACTCGCTCTGTAAACACCCCTCTTCCAACCTGTTTATTTACCGTCAACCCTATTGGTAGAGTGTCGTAGGGCTGCCATATCACGTTGACAAATGCACTATAATTCCCGTAATTTGTAAATTGAGATCTGACCCCCAATTTCTCGTACGATGATTAAGTAATTAGCTTGTCAAATCAAGCTGTTGAACTAGCTGAGGACATCGGTTAATTTGTAGACAAATTGATTCATCATCATCATCACCATTTCAGCCATCGGTCGTCCACTGCTGAACATAGGCCTCCCCAATGACTTTCAGATTGGACGGTTGGACAAATTAATTACTTTTATTTTATTTATTTAAGGACAATCAAAAAATCATTTACCATACATTGACAGTCATACAGCTTAGAAATGAATTACAAGGTGTTGTTTTAATTAAAGAATGCCACGACTTGCAAAAAACGATTATTATTGGAAAATAACTTAAGTTAAACTCAACTAATCTTATACTAAGCTTACAACGTATCTAAGCATTTCATAAAGTTCCCACACCGAACTGAACTGAACACAGATAAATAGCACAATGTTGCATAAATTTACCTACCAGAAACAAATAATTCAGATAGGGTTAATGGGTTAATTATGTTCCTTCTTCAACCTGTTGGCCCCAACTAACCTTCTAAATGATTTTACTCCACGTACCCTCTATCTATAGCTCGACATTTTGAACGGTCTCAAGCCTTTTGGAATAAACCTTCTCTGCTACTTGGATTCGAGCAGTTTACGCGATGTTGTCTAATAAATATACAGGGTTACATTGCAAGGGGTGCCAAATTTAAAATATAAGGAACAATATAAAGAAGCGTCTTAATCGTTAGTATTTTCAACCGACTTCAAAAAAGGAGGAGGTTCTCAATTCGACTGTATGTTTTTTTTTTTTTTTGTATGTTTGTTACGCGTTTACTCCGCCAATTATGAATCGATTTTAATGATTCTTTTTTTGTTTGGTGGATCATACTTCCGAGGTGGTCCCATATAAATTTTATCGAAATTGATTTAGAACTTTTTGAGAAAATTATACCCAGATAATATTTTGGTTGTGGTTCTTGTTACATATCTTTGACAAATATGAGCCGATTTTGATGATTTTTGTTTTATTGAATAGCTTATACTTCAAAAAAAATATGATAAAAGTTTGCAAAATAAAAATCACCCCTAAGGGTAGGAAAATAGGGGATGAAATCGGTGTTCAGCAGTTAGATTAGGATTTATCACAAAAAAATGATGAAATAAGTAAATTTTATTAAAAAAAATAAAACCGACTTCAAAACACTAAAATGCTAAAAATAATCCTAACACTTAAGTACCTAATCAGTTACTTTTGGAGTCGGTGCAAACAAAAACATTGAATCTCTCATCGGCTGGCACCGACTCCAAAAGTAACTGATTAGGTACTTAAGTGTTAGGATTATTATTAGCATTTTAGTGTTTTGAAGTCGGGTTTATTTTTTTAAATAAAATTTTTAATAAACATTTTTCATAAGTGGCAGTTTTCTGCCCTAAATTGAATAAATGATTTTTGACTTTGACTTTGAATTTGACTTAATAATTGTATGTTATTACATACATTAAAGTCAATAGATTATATTAAAGTCAAAAGAGAGACTACGAAAGCCGCGCGCTCATTCATCAGAGGCGTAGGTACGACGAGCCAACAAGGACCTTACGCAGTGCACATTCGGTGCAATTTTTTCATAAATGAGTTAAATTATCCACGCCTAAGTATGATTTTTATCAGAGGATAGGAATAATTAAATGTGAAAAAAAAAGTTTTGATTTTTGCATAGTTCGATTAAGTTACTGATTCTGAGCCACTCCTGAAGATTTGGCACACCTTTGCAATGTAATCCTGTATAGCTCGACATTTTGAATGGTCTCGAGCCTTTTGGAATAAACCTTCTCTGCTACCTTGACCAAGCCATCGCGTACCCAGACTGCCCACACTTATTGTTGTTTCTGATTACTATAACACAACCGCTTTGGCAAATTACCATAGGATCAGAGCCATGAATGTGATGTTGTCCAATATTATTTCTATAGCTTTGGGTCTGGGTGTACTGAGAGATGTATAAAGTATTGTATAGTTTCAAAAGAAAGAAAGAAAATCAATTCAATTACCTTTAACTTTTTGGGAACGTTGACCTGCCGTAGTCTGTTTTTTGACATTTTAATTGATGGTGTAAATAAATGGGCTTTACGAAACACCCTGTGATATTAAATACTGTATTACCCCCCTATTTTAGGGAATGCCTGCCTTTAAGGTATTGATAACAGCTCGTCAACCTACCATTAAACGTCAAATTTTCTCAATTGATATTGATCTCTACGTATCAGACTTAAAGTTAAAAATCGGTTCAATGACCTTTAACTTTTTGGGTAGGTAACAGTCAATGGCATTGACTGTACCTACTTATTTATTCCACTAGTGACCTGGTGCAGTTTAGACCTTTCTCAAATAAATAGCTACATGTTTACGACAATTTAAGCGCACGCTTACTTGGAGAGAGTAAGCTTAAGCTGTACAGTTGTCGTCAAGAAGATATAACAATAGAATACAATAAATTTAAAGAGGCTGGGGAATGTCTTTACATTACACTACAAAATTAGTTTAATCTACATGTCGCACGAATAGCGAAGACGTGAGTACCATTGGGTTTGAATTCCAGCCGAGGCAGTATTAAAAAAAATCTAATACCATGTTTAACATTATAGACATATTAGATGTAGCCTAAATCTCTTGTTAAAGTCAAATGTCCAGCGCGACCCAAGTGGGCGTCGATCAAAGAATGCGGTAGCGTCCTATGCGCACCCTGTGCGCGTAACGCGGATGTGACATTTCAAGGTCGTGTCTATGTTGGGAACTCGTTTTATTAGGGTTCCGTAGCCAAATGGCAAAAAACGGAACTCTTGTAGATTCGTCATGTCTGTCTGTCTGTCTGTCTGTCTGTCCGTCCGTATGTCACAGCCACTTTTTTCTGAAACTATAAGAACTATATAGTTGAAACTTATGGTAAGTAGATATATTCTGTAATCCGCATTAAGATTTTAGTCGAAGAGAGGTGCCAGTCGATGAGAGATTCAGTTTTCGTTTGCACCGACTCCAAAAGTAACTGATTGGGTACTTAAGTGTTAAGATTATTTTTAGCGTTTTAGTTTTTTGACGATGGTTTTTATAGTTTTAGTTTTTTGAAGTAGGTTTTTATTTTTTTAATTAAATTAACTTATTTCATCTATTGTAGTGATAAATTCTAATCAAAGCAAATCTTACGAGTGCAAACATAATTTAACTGCTGAACACCGATTTCATTTCCTATTTTTCCACCCGACAGCGCAGGATCGACAAAATTGGAAAGCCCTTCTGTGAGCCCTATGTCCCTTGTGAGGGGCCAAGGAAGCATCATCATCATCAGAATTTAACCAAATTTATATGGGACCATTCTGAAAGTATTACCTTTCAAACAAAAAAAATAATTATCGAAATCGGTCAACGTAGTAACGAATGGTCGCTGAACATACATAAAAAATAAAAGATTCTGACGAATTGAGAACCTTCTCCTTTTTTGAAGTCAGTTAAAAACCACTCAAATATTCTTTTTTAAATGTAGGTATTCTTAAAATCTAGATTTTTTAGAACATATGTCGTGTGCGCATCGTGAAAAAGTAAAATATGGACGTGGGACGGGTCCAAATGCTATCGTCAAAAAGTTGGTGGAAACATGCTGGCTTGACGACGGAAGCTGCTGGATACAAACGTTCCAGAGCCCGCTGTCATGTTCTACAGGTCTGAGTCCAGCTGTAGACTGGTACGTAGCAGTGAATGTTTTCGGGTTATAAAATTTGGTCTTATTAAGAAAAGTTGTTTCATTTTTGCACCTCTATCATCACCTAAAAATTGAATAACCAATTACTGTATAAAATGAAAAGTGAGATTTAAAAAAACTGTTGAGTTGTGTTGTTGCTGACTGTACTCAAACTGCAGCCTGACCGCAAGTCCGCACTGTACACGTCCGGAGGTCCTTAATCTCGCGTTAGAGTGTATTAATCCTCCTTGACAACTTTACTGGACCAACATACTTGTAATAAAGTAGAAGTTTTATTTGCTTAAGAACTTATGTCAGTTTGGTCAATTTTAAAAAATACGTTTCTGGGTCGAGTCAAAAACCAAGCATTTCTAAAATGATTCGAGCTTGGGTTTGGAACACCCTGGCAAGATTCATGGTCTAGTATCTCATACCACAAGGATAATATCGAGACCGGCCCCGATTCAGAACGTTTCGATTATTAGAGTTGTAAATTGACGGTCATATGCTATAAGCGTCCGTCATTTATGATAAATGCTTAGTCACATTGGACATTTATTGTCACGATGGTCACATTTTTATTTTTAGTATTTTTTTTTTAAAAGAATTATTAATTCCACTAAAGTAAGTCTTAAATGTTAAGTATTTGATAATAAAAACATACAATAAAACATGTAATTGGATCTGGATTAAACTTTTAAAAAACTCGCGCGTAACGATACGACAATTTTAGCTTGTTCGTGCAGAAAGATTTCAGAAATTTCATTTCTATAAAGATCATCACTACTAAAGCCTGTCTGTCTCATAATAATGCACTTATTTGTGACCAAATGTTTTTTTTTTCATATTTTGTCAATAGAATTGAATGTGACGTTAGTGACAATAAATATCCAAAATGTCCGGTCACATTGAGAAAATGTCCAATTTGCTCGGTCATATTGGTCAGACATTTATAACGTGACGGACACTTTATAACTCTAGTTTCGATAGCGAGTTGTCAACCTCATCGGTTGACAACAACACGAATGTTAAATCCTATAGTGTCACGTGGTTTTCCGATCGACAATTTGCTACCGAAAGGTTCTGAATCGTGGGCCGTTAATAAAAACAAATAGTCATATCTTAAGACCGTGCTATTCAATACATAAATTAAAGTTCAACTTATAAATATTCTTAAATGAAATATCGCACCTAGATAAAGATAGCAAAACTCAAAATCCACGGTGTCTTTGGAGTTCCTGTAGAGATCATATTAAAGAATAACTTAACTCAAGTACACGGGTGTTTTTGGAGTTACGTAGATTAGGCGCAGATTACGATAGTTGCGATACCTCGATTTTGTATTATTTTGAGTTGTGCTACTTTTTAACTAGATGTGATATTTGTAAAAATATTCAAATAAAAAAGACAAGGCTTGGGCCTGTTTAACTTGACATTACTTTTTTGATATAATAATATTATTTAGGTAGGTATTACACTAAAAATGCCTAATAAAATTCCACAGTAATCAGCTAAAAGTAATACAAAGACAAATTATTATGTACAAAGTATCGTATTGTGGAAAATAAAATATGTTACACCCGAAAAAGTACCTATCTTAACCGCGTCTGCCATCTTCCAATTACAAAAGAAAGCCGTTTATATAAGTTATGTAGGTACTCAGTAATCACGGGGCCTACGCATATCATTGGCGGGCCCGTAAAAATTCAATTTTCGTCTGATCATAGCACAATAACACTAAAAGTTAACAGCCGCGCCGCCGACATACATCACGAGGGCGCGTAAAGTGTAACACTGCAGCCGATTTTATCATCCATCACTTGTAACTAACTGACTTTGTAGTCGATTTTAACCTAATTCCAACTGCCGCATCGATTTAAATTTTTGTAAGTATATAAAAACTGGATAGCGATACGAGCTGATGGTGAAGCCGAGTGACTTTCCTTAAACCTTCAAGTTTGGGCTTAATTTGGTCGTTTAGACGAGTCCTTTATTATAAAAGTAGGTAGGTAGTACAAGATTTGCTTAGTTTGCTGCTAGATAATAATTGGTGTAAATGTAATAATTACTCATTTAAAATTGTTTCTATGTATTAAAAGACTTACATCTAAAACGCGAAAAACAAACGCGTCAAACGCGTAAAGCCCAAGATCAAGCGTATCGAGCGCTGCCGACGCCAAATCAGATGGTGGAAGCTTGATAAAGACACGTCCCAGAAGTTCGCCTTGACTATCGGCGACAAGTGCGACGGTAGTGATGGCGAACCAGTCCAAAAATACTGGGATAGGATTCAGGCAACCGTCACTGATGCAGCGAAAGCGGTGCTTGGCTTATCTCAGGGCGGTCGCAAATGTGACAAGAAGACTTGGTGGTGGAACGACTCAGTCCAAGAGGAGATTAGGGTGAAGAAAGCCCTCTTTAAAAAGTGGCAAGCGTCCAGATCTCCTGAAGACCACGACGCGTACAAGGGTGCAAAACGCGCTGCTAAGAGAGCTGTAGCCAGAGCCAGGCGAGACCACTTTCATACGCTCCATGACAAGTTGGAATCGTCTGAGGGGCAAAAGCTAATCTATAAGTTAGCGCGCTCCAGGGTCAAAGCGGCACAGGATATTTCCCAGTGTCGCTGTGTTAAAGACCCTGGGGGCAACCTGCTATGCGAGGACCTCGCGGTGAAGGAGAGATGGCGCTCTTATTTCCACGAGTTGCTGAATAAGCAGCACAAAGAGGTGCAGCCACCGGACCTCCCTCCGAATCAGGGACTAGTACCACCGGTAACGCCTGAAGAAGTCCAGTTTGCTCTTCGCCGCATGAAGAATCGTAAAGCTGTCGGAGCCGATGGAGTCCCAATCGAAGCCTGGAAGGCGATGGGCCCTCTTGGTGTGGACATCCTAACCTACCTTTATAACCGCATACTCTTAAGCGGGCTGATCCCGAGCCAATGGAGAATGAGTATTATTACTCCGGTCTTCAAAGGCAAGGGATCAGTGCAAGAGTGCAGCAACTACCGCGGTATAAAGGTCATGTCCCACACCATGAAGCTCCTTGAGCGGATTGTGGACTCCCGGATCCGACAGGAGTGTTATGTCTCGGAGTGTCAATATGGGTTTCGTCCTGGCAACGGTACTATGGACCCTGTCTTCGCCCTAAGGACCGTCATGGAGAGATACAGGGCGAAGAACACGCCTCTGCACTTGCTCTTTCTTGATCTGCAGAAGGCCTTCGACTGTGTCCCTCGAGTGGTGATCTGGTGGGCACTAAGATCCAAAGGGGTCCCCGAGGCATATATTGATATTATTCGGGACATGTACCGCAGCTCCGATTCTATGGTTCGGACCGCTGTTGGCGACACCAAACCGTTCCCCATCACCGTCGGAGTACACCAGGGTTCCGTCCTCAGTCCGTTTCTGTTCAGTGTGATATTAGACGTTGTGTCAGACAGCATCAGAGACTCACATGAGCAGCCACCATGGCTGCTGATGTATGCTGACGATATCGCACTGGTGGACGCGGACAGGGGCAGGCTGGTGAGACGGGTGAACGAGTGGAAGCAGTCGCTTGAGAGCGGTGGTCTGAAACTCAATGTGGCGAAGACCGAGTACCTGGCCTGTAACTCTACAGATCCAACACCCGTTCGCATAGGCGGAGACAAGGTCGAGCGCAAGGACCAGTTTAAATACCTTGGATCTGTACTTCACGCGTCCGGAGACATCGATTGCGACGTCAAAGCACGCATTGCTGCTGCGTGGGCCAAATGGCGAGAGGTGACTGGTGTCATTTGTGACCCCAGAATGCCGGTTAAGCTTAAAGGACAGATCTATAAGTCCATCATTAGGCCTGTTCTTTTATATGGCAGCGAAGCATGGCCGCTACTTGAGCGATACAACCAGGAGCTGCGTGTCACGGAGATGAATATGCTGCGGTGGATGTGCGGAGTCACGCGTAAGGACCGCGTGAGGAACTCGCGTATCCGCGGTAGCCTTCGTGTCCGTGATATTGCAGACAAACTGCAGGAGAGTCGCCTACGCTGGTACGGCCATGTTTTGCGGAAACCGGCAAGCTACGTAGGAAACAAATGTCTGGCCATGCCGCCACCGCCAGGTCCTGGCAAAAGGGGTAGACCCAAGAAATGCTGGCTTGACGTTGTGAGGGCTGACATGCGAGCCAATGATCTCACAACTAGAGACGCCCAAGACCGCGCGAAGTGGAGGAGCAAATCAAGGAAAGCGGACCCTGGGCTCCAAAGCAATGGCTTTGGACGCAACCGGGATTGACCGTATAGATGATGATGATGATGACATCTAAAACGCGAAAAGAAATTACCTAGTTTTTTGACAAAATGTTATCTTATCTATATATATATAAATGAAGCTCGATTTCCCTTGGTCATCGCATCACGCAGGAACGGATGGAACAATTTTTAATTCTTTTTTTGTTGTGCTAATTACTGTTAAGAAGAAGGTTCTTTTAAAAGAAAAAAAATGAAAGTTGCCAAACTAAAGACCACGCAAACGAAGTCGCGGGCAACAGCTAGTTTATAATAATAAATAAATGTTTAAACAGTATACGTATGGATTACCTACAATGTTGGTCCCTTATTAAAAGTTGTAATTTTCAGTCTATTACGTACATTAAGCAAATATAATTTCACATTTGCCATGTAGCTATTGCCCTTACGCCTGTATCTTTTCGCAGAAAATATGTAAATTAAAAGGGCGGCCCAGGTGCGGAGCGAGCATCGTGCCATTACTTGCTTGCTGTTCGAATGCTCGCCTTTGCTCGCTAGGTACCGAAGAATATGTAGCGGTGATAAATGGGTTAGTCCGTTGACTCTATTTTAACGTATTGTTTTGATTGTTATAGCGGTTAAGATGACTTGAGTTTATTCTAGATAAATGTAGTTTGTAAATTGGGATTTTTATTATTTAATATCGGTTAAAATGCTGAACGAAATGATTTAAACTTCTCTTGATTTTGTTTATTTTCTCATCATCAGAGTCAGGATTCTGACATCATCATCATCATTCTAGCCACTCGTCGGTTCGACGTCCACTGCTGAACACCTCTGTTAGGGGATGAAAGTCATTAGGGGAGGCCTGCCTCCCCCAATGACTTTCATCGGGGAGGATTACCAATACTCGCCAGGCTTGGCAGGTGGGTTGGCGAGCGTAGTTTTTTAAAGTTAGTTAAGGTTTAGTTTTTTGTTGGGATTCCCTACCTCAAAAGGCTTATGGCGCCTTTTTGATACTCACAACGGAATCAAAAGCTAAAGGGTACTTCTCGTTGACCTAGATCATGAAATTTGGCATGAAGCAATGTCTAATTAAACAAGTGAAGGAAAAAGTCAAAAAAAATAAAAAATAATTTATATTACACATGAAAAACGGTTTTTCAAAAAAACTCGGAAAATGGTTTGGAACAATCTTTGAGACTCGATATGGGCGAATTTTACTTAAGTAACTATAGTTTGTACTGAATCCACGCTGCACAAGTCTTTTGCAGCGTGGGTGTGTGAGTTTTTTAAATATAATATTACAAATGTTTTCATAGTTGAAATGTTCCACGGGTGATAAGGCTAAGGTAAAACGTATTCATGTACCTAGTAACCATCTATATACGTACCAATTTAAAGTTGCTAATGAAGCTATAGAGAGAGCTTAAAGGATTAACAAGCTGAAGTGGCAGTGGGCTGGTGACATTTGCCGTAGAATTGATAACTAATAGGTAGGTCTACTTGAGTAGAAATCGCGACTTGGTAAATGCAGCGAAGAATGCCCTCCAACATGCTTCAGCAGCTTGCAACGGATGGAAAAGAATGGCACACGATTGGGCTCGATGGCTTGCATTAGAAGATACCTATATTCAAGATACGTGAATATTTTTCCAACCTCTAAAAACAAATTTAGCTCAATTATTAGGGACGTATTCAAAACATTTGAAACAAATAAACGTTAAATTCTAGGTAGGTTTAAAATACTTTATTTATGAATAAACATTTTATCAGAGGCCTTGACGCTGAATAATATTGTATTTCATGACAAGCATGACACACGATTTTTCATAATCCTGTTCCTTGATTACGTTATAGGTGCAACTTAGGTAGATACCATAAATCACACTAGTTACATTTCACTTTGTTCACATTCTAGTACCTACATAAGTTTTTAGAGAATAAGTTAATATTGTAATTGTGGTTGGTTTTTCAATAAATAAAAAATATAATAAAATCATCATCATTTATCAGTACAAAATTGCAAGTAGGATAGTAAAGAGATTAAAATATGTTAACAATTTCATGCACTTTGCATCAGTGTGCATACCTGGCAGAGCAGGCACATTACCAATGGAATGCGTATATTTTATGTCCACCAAGAAGTTACCGTCACGTTTATTCATAAATTTCAAAAACTGTACCAGTAACCCGAGGTCTGAGAAGAGAAACTCGCGGGAGCTCTGTCATGAAATGTAAACTAGAGAAATGAACCATGACACACTAATACAATTCAATTTTATCGCTTCTCCTAAGTTTAATATGTCGTTACACGGAGCGCACCTGCTGCTAACTCACGCGATATTGCTTCCGAAAGAGTTTTAATATCGCTTTGCTACTTTTATCGCTTGATGCGCTACGGGCCTTGCGCTCGTTTTATAATGCCCGCACTGTTAAGTACTATATCGCTCAAGGATCGACATAGGAATTTACCACCAAGTCGGGGCCTAACCAACGCTAAACAACCATAGCAGCGTTATTTTGACGTCAAATACCATACAAAAATTTTAAGAAATACTTTTTCAGAAGCTGTAGCTGCTGCCCCTGTAGCAGTTATATTTTAACGTGGTTTCGTTTTTGGTACTTACATAATAAAAGTGCGGAACCTCTCAATTCAATGCAACAGATCCGGCGTGAGTGACAAAGCTAAGAAAAAATTTCAATTCTATAATCATAATATTTTTATGTTATTTTATGTTTATAACTCTAAAAAAAAGAGGGGACTTTTCAAAACGAATTAAATGAGTCCAAACACGAAGGTTTCATACTATTCGCCTTTTGGCTATATCATTAGATCAGCTCGATGATGTAAAGTGATTGTATTGTCATCTGGATTACACTTGAACAAATCGACGAACGACTTCCAAGATTGGATTACCTGATATATCTAAAAGCATATTTTAAGAATATTTTGTTTCCATCAACATCAACGCCTAAGTAGTGTTGTTTATTGGTCGTTCGTTATTTATTTAGAAAAACAAACAAAACAAGTAATATTGTTTCAAGAGATCATGGTTAGGCCTTAGGTAGTTAAGTGTTCTCAAAACATCAAACGTAAGTAGCATTTTGATTTTTGCTCTCCATAATAATTTACATATATCTTAATGTAAAGAATCTCTTTGATTTCTATAGCCAGATACGAAAGCACATTTCCATTAAAATTCAGAAAATATTACGCGGAAGATCGCGCTTTCAGCGGTATCCGTCAGAAACTAAATCAAAAGTTCCCAAAGCAATATGATTCAATCGTATCTCGCATCGGAAATGGCTTGGAATAATGTGTTAAACTGGTATATTCTGAAATAGTACTGTGTCAGTTATAGTGCCGGCCCGAGAAATTGAATCTGCTGCTCAAACAAACAACTGATTCTATAGGTCCAAGAATTATTAACCTAACTGTTTCTTTACTCTAGTTGAAGTAGATATATTTTTATCTACTTCAATTATAGTTACTAGGAGTTACTTAACTATACCAATATACTTATGTATTTGCATATAGAAGGTACTACTGCTACCTTCTACATGCAAATACATAGAATAGTATCTGTTTAGAAACTTGGGACTTGACTTGGATTTCGCTCAATTTTAGTTTTTTAATGCTACTAGACAGTTTCATTATTTACAAACTTTTATTAACTTCACCAGTAAATAATAGTGATCAAATCTGTGAAGTCAACTTTAACAAACTCTTGCGTATTCGTTTAAAACTTTGTAATATTAAGTTTGTTTATTTATTTAAACTTTATTGCACAGACATTAAAAAAAAGTTGTACAAATGGCGGATTTAATGCCAAAAGCATTCTCTACCAGTCAACCATGGGGCCATACAGAGATGGTATAGGCGGTGCAACAAAAAACAAATTGTGTTAAATTAAACCGTACAAAACTAAAACAAACTAGATGAATATATACAGTTGTACATACTAGATACATACAAAGATAGCTATATACGGTATATACATACATAAAATATATACATACATACTTATACATAATATAATTATACACAGATCTCATGCCAGCAGGAATCATGGAAAAGAGAAAAGAGTTAATCCAAAAAATCTTTTTTCTTTTAATCTGGTTATCAATACAAAAATTATCTAAATTTGAGCCGATCTAATGATCGGGCCACGGGGTGGACTGAAGTAGAGTTCTCTTCATCATCATTATCATTTTAGCCATGGGACGTCTACCTTGGACGTGTACCTTCTACGTCCACCTTGGACGTACACGCTGCGCTTGCTGGTACGTGGTTTCCATTCTAGAATCTTTCTGCCCCATCGGCCGTGAGTTCTACATGCTATGTGCACCACCCACTGCCACTATAGCTTGCTAATTCGTCGGTCTATGTCAGCGACTTTTGTTTGTTCACGGATCTCCTCATTTCAGATTCGATCTCGCAAAGAAACACCGAGCGTAGCCCTTTTCAAAGCACGCTGTGCAACCTTATTCTCTTCAATAGCTACAAAACCTTTGAATTTAACAAAGCTCTTACATATGAAAGCGTCTTTCTAACACTATGCATAATACCGGTACCGTTACCGGTCAACCACCACTAACTTAGTGTCTTTTGTCGAGGATCTAATTCAGGTTATCGATCGTGGTGACACTGTGGATACCATATACACGGATTTTAGTAAAGCGTTCGATAAGGTAAACCACGAGATCTTGTTGCACAAACTGGAGGGCATTGGAGTATCCGGATCACTTTTAAATTGGTGTCAGTCATACCTAGCCAACAGAACATCAGTCGTTGTTGTGAGCGGTTATTCATCGTTCCCGTTTTTAGCACCTTCAGGCGTCCCCCAAGGTTCCCACTTGGGTCCTTTGTTTTTTAACATCTTTATTAATGACATCACCGAGTGCTTTCGTAACTCCAAGTGTTATCTTTTTGCCGACGATTTAAAGATATTTCGCTCTATTCACACGACAGCTGATTCGGTGCTGCTTCAAAATGATTTAAATAATTTAAATTCTTGGTGTATAAATAACGGCATGTGTTTAAACTCGGATAAGTGCTTTGCTGTAAGGTTCACTAGGAGGAAAAAGTTTGTCCCTACTGCATATTTACTCAACGGGAAACTGTTGTCTGAGGTGGACCATGCGCGTGACCTGGGTGTCATTCTTGACAGCAAATTACGCTTCCATAAGCACATAGACCATATCGCGAATGCGAGCTTTAAGATGCTGGGCTTTGTTTTGCGAAACTGTAAAGAATTTAAAAATCCGACCACAAAAATAAACATTTACTCAGCCTTGGTACGTAGCAAGTTAGAATACTGTAGTGTCGTATGGAACCCCTACTATGATGTGTACCGGAAAAGACTAGAAAGAATTCAAAAGCGTTTCCTTTGGCATCTGTCGTATAGTTGTAATATGGCTGGAAAACTTCCAAGCTATTTCGATAGATTAAAACATTTCAAACTCCAGCCTTTAGAAGTTCGAAGAAATCTGATGGACAACCTGTTTCTACATAAGTTGGTGAGTGGTGTCCTTGATGCGCCTAACCTTCTATCGAATATCAATATTCGTGCTCCTTCACGTGGTATTCGACTAGCCTCTTACACACCATTCGTTTTAAGGAAGTCATATTCGCGTCAGGGACGCTATGCGCCGCTCAATAGGCTCGTTATGGTCTACAACAAATTACATAAAAATATAGCTAATAGCAAGAGTTCTCTCAACAATTCATCAAATAAACCAAATGAAATTGATATATTCTCAAGCGATTTTACAAGATTCCGCAAGAATTTGATGTATTTGGATTAACTGTTCTTCTGCTGTTTCTCTTTAATAATGCACAATAATATGCTACTGTCATAAATAAATGTTGTTACACTAATATTAATAATTTAGATATTTAACAATTACAAAATATTTAAATCTACTTAAATGCTACGTTAATTCAATTACTTTTGTGTAATACCTGTAATTAAGATAGCACTTAGCTTGATATATTAGCATGTATAGTTAATGTTGTCTAAAATAGTGTATGTCTTGTTGGTGTTAATATATAAATAAAATAAAATAAAATAAAATAATATTAAAACTGTTTAACAGAGTTAACCAACGATTCGATGTGCTTTTTTCTCATAAGTATATTATTGTCAGTTGACACTTATTTTTTACTGAACAACAGATGTTTTGCTGAGGACCGACCCATTTCAGCAAAAGCAATCTTTTTGACGGTCGGACAGCAAAACCGCCTTTGTCATTTATTACAATTTACCAGTTTGTAATTTTACAAAGTTAGTCACATGGCTGTGTTATTTAGATAAACGATTTACGTACATTTCCCTACATTAGATAAGGCTTTATTGTTACTAAGTGCATGGAGCCAATCAAGGTTGAGACATTTCCTACGAGTTTCCTCATAATTATATAAAAAAATGTATTAAACCACTTTATTAAAAAAAACAGCCAAGTGCAAGACGGACTCGCGCACTGAGGGTTCCGTACAAACTTGTTGATATGTAAAGAGTTCGCCCATTATGGGAATCGAGTTTTAAAGATTTTTGAAGATGTAGCTATAAATTTACTGTTTTCTACTTTTACCTACTTATGACATTGCTTCTTGCCGATTTGTATGATTCTAGTTCAACAGGGAGAAGAAATAGCTAAATCATTTAATAATGTTCTGACCTGAATTAGATTCTCACTCAAATTCACACAGTATCGGTTGGAATACGTTATATACAGCAGTCGATTTTGGTACCATGATTTTCAAATTAGCGTTTCTTTTTATAATAACTTTCTTGCAATAGCATGTTCGCCACATCATCATTCGCTATAACGGTTTTCGATTTAATGAGTTTTCTTACTGACTTACCAATTGCAATATTTTTATCACAAAATCGTTTCTAACAAAACGTTGTTGCCAAGCAAGAACGTCATTCGAACCTACATAACAGACCCCCAGGACAACGTTGTTAAAGTTTCTTACGTTCTTTTCTCGACAGTCCGAATACGGTCCAACCCGTTGCGTTGCATTCCCGTCACGTGCACGCTACGGTGCCATGACGAGGTCTAATGAGCCCGCTGCCCCTCTAAGTTAGCAGCCTCAGATGGTAATTACTTCATGATGTTTAAAGGGTTAATTGGAGAGATGGGGTAAGTGCCGGTCGACTATGTAAAACATGAATGAAAATGTACTTAATTGACCGTACCTGTTACTCCATCTTGGACCGTTTAGAGCGCCACCTTTGTTTACTACCATTTTTATTGCATTAGCATTCAAAGAAAAACAAAAACCTAACAACGTGGATTTCTGAATAGAGTTTTATTCAATTTAATATTTATTGAAATCAAAAAAACATATTTATTAATATTTGATTAGGTAATAATATTATAGACGCTACTTAGAAACATTTAATTTCAAAATTTTACTAAAGATAAGCATATTTATATGGGGTCTACGAGTAACGTACTTTCCAAACGTATATTTTCAAATTAATGGAAAATACTCCTCGTAATATCTCATAAAAAGATAATCCATCTTCAACAATTTATATATTACAGAAAGCTGTGATTTCGCGCCAGGTAAAGAAAGGATATTAGAATAAAGAATATTAAAACGCCTTCGTTGTAATTAAGAGGGAAGTGGACGGAAAGGAAAAAAGTGCTGAGCTTGGAATGGACTCTAGGGAACGAAAAGCGTAGAAGCGTAGAACGAATATCAAAAGGTCAAAATAACCAGAACTTTGACTGTTCACTTGTTTTTCGGACTCGAAAAGACTTAGCTGTGTATACAGGGTAGAGAAAATCATACGACAATAAACGTAAACATAGTTCGTATACGAGTCCATACAAGCAACTTTTAATCATTTAAATCATTACAACATTTAATGAAATCGTAAAAGAAAAAAATACTCCATACAAAATCGTTGGTCGTCTTCACCATGAAAACAGTCATCGCTAAAAAGTAGCCATGGTGTGACTACCGAAATACTTGACATTTTTTGGCACTTATTGTTGAGATTAAATTTTAAGCACAATTGTCTTAATGTGACTAAAAAGTACTTATATTTTATTGTAAGAATAGAATTCCATCTGTGGCGTTTCATTAGGGTTTGATATTTATTATTGTTGGCTGTTATGGACAGACGGTTTTAATTTTTTATTTATTTTTGTATTTTTTGTAAGAGAAAAAGGGAAAAAAGAAAAGTTTAAATCTTGAACGCGCTCGGAATCTGGTACGCTTAAGTAATTAATGTACGCAATCCATACCTCTGAGGTCATCATCACATTATCATTTCAGCCATAGGACGTCCACTGCTGAATAAAGGCCTCCCCCAATAACTTATCATCGGGAGGGATTGCCAATTGTCGCCACGCTTAGCAAGCGGGTTGGCGAGCGCAGTTTTTTTAAAATTTCGCACGAAAACGCTGCTGTTCGTGTCGTGCTACAGGTATTAGTCGCCTCTTACGACACGCCTCCTGTTGGCGATCGGGAAGTGTATTCTTTACGGCCGTCCTTACACGGCACCTCTGAGGTGCTAAATACAAACTAATTTTAACCACTTTTATTAAATTCACTCATCTAACTATGACATCAAATCTTGGATCTAGTTTTTACCAACTTCTGACGTATCGGTTTGATACTTTGTAAGTATCTAACATTTGGATGACAATACAGTAATTTGACACCATCATGATGATCTTATGATTGAGCCAGTAGGTGGATAGTGTAACTCTTCAATGGCTACTTACTAGTAGCTTCTTCTTCTTCTTGTCAAGTCCAATGCATATACAATTTTGTTTTATAGTTTTGAAACGATAATATCAATTATTTATTTAGGCCAACCAACATCTGTTTACACTATAACATAGGTATAGATAAATAATAATAAATAAATGCAACATACTTATAAATAACGGTTAGCTCTACAGTGATAATGAGTTTTCATTTTACTTACAAAATCAAGTCTTACTATTAACATAACACATTCACATTTGCAAGTCGTGGCAGCCTGTAACTGAATCTACACTTAGCTCATATTTTAAATAGATATTACTTATTAAATATATTATTGCTTTAGAATTTGTTGGTTGCTTTTATTAAATAAATAACAAAGTAGTCAAATAGTCAAAGTCAAATTCAAATTTAATTAAAAATGTTGTCTAAGAAACCTCTTCTATATTTTTATCTTATGTAGCCAACAGCAAGTAAAAGGGGAAAGTCGATTATGAATTTTCCGGCGATATTACACTGTTGCCAGACCATAGTCCACTTTGATGTTTTGTAGTGGTTCATAAAAGCAAATAACGCTCTAGATATCTATGAATAGTGCTAACAGAGAGTATAGAACATGTTAGTAATACTGAACTTTATTAAAATGCTAGTAACAGAACCACTTTTTGAGTAAAGAAAAGGATCTTTTTTTTATTTATAATGTTATTTAATTCGTCTTCTTCGGACTTCTACTCTATAGGGTATCTGCTCCATGGTATATACTTAAAGCAGAAAGATAATGGGCCTAATGATTCTTCCTTGTGGAAAACCGAAACAAACTGCTCTAGTGCTCCTAGGATCGGAGATTCTCACGCACTGCTGATGTTTTGACAAGAAGTCTGCAAGCCCGTGGCTTTGTAGTTTTACGAACAAACAAACAACAGTTTGTAGTTTTACAAATAAAATTATACAAAATTTTAGTTTAAACATAAATGAAATTTCCAGGCTGTCATTCCAGAAGTCTGTTACAACGTCAAACGACGAGCGAAGCCACTGTCTGAATTAATTACGACCCAATATTTGCTGCCTTGTCTGAGTTATTAGACCCTCCCTTTGTTTAACCTTCGATTGCTTAGTGGGCTCGTTTGACCCAGTAAACTCCACCTAGATAAATACATGTTTATGCAATGCAATTGTAAATTGTTCCTCCTACTGCACTTCTGCATTTAAATAACAGAAATAAAAACTAATAACAATTTGGAACATTGACACATCACACATGTCTCGATTATGTTACCATACTTTTTAATTGGTTGGCTAATCTTTAGGAAGTGTTTGAACCAAGTCTATCTTTTTTGTAGTAAGACCCATAGTTTCTAGTTTTTAATACATCAATTATTTTTTGAGTTTCCTCATTTGTAAACCATGAAAATATTGTCATTACGATAGTCAGTTTCTTAAAGATTTTATAATTTTATGTTGTTTTCAATATTTAAAAATAACAATATCATACCTAATTAAGAAAAGGATCGTTCCAACGTATATTAATTAAGGGTACATTAGACCCACTAAGTTCACGATGGGTTAATCGCCAATCTCGGGTTGCTTTAAAGGGTAGTTAAGAAGTTCATTTTTTCAAATTACAGACAGATGCTATCTCTGCTTAATGGAATATTATTACTGAAGGGATTTTGGAAACGGAGTAAAGGAAGTTTGCTTTAAAATTAGGTTTATTTATATCTTATTTTATTTGAACATTACATCCAACTCGGCTGGGCAGCATTTATGTTATTATGACAACCAATACGAAAATACAATTACAAGAAAATTGGTAAGACATGTAGATATTGGCTATAAACAAAGTGCTCTTATTAACAGGTTGCCACGGCATCTAATAATGAACTACGTAGTTTTTAAAAAGATGACCTTACTTAGCCATTACTACTTTTAGTGCAAACAAAAAAAGATTTTACCATTTTGAAATATTAAATATTTCTTCTTTTAGAGAATAAGAATAAAAATTATAGAAACTTTGTGATAATTTCTTGTCTGATGTCCCCAGAGCCTGAAGATTAAAGTCTTTGAGTAGTGTGTATTACAACTAGCGGCACGGATCTTGAGCGCTGGGCGAAAGCACTACAAAGCACTACAATTACGTGATTTGCTAGTCGCGCGCCGCGCCCGCACCCGCACCGCGGCCCGGATTGGTTGCTTGCTCCGCGCACACGCGTCTCTGATACGATGATCGTCTCGTAAGATGCGCAAAGCAAGCCCCACTTTTTCCTCTAGCGCTCCGTCGTCCGATCGAAAATCCGTGCCGATGATTGTGCCAGTGATGATACTGATTACTTGATCTACGAAATGCAATGCTAAAGTATCAATGGGCAGGCCACATCGCTCGGTAAACTCACAACCGTTGGGAAGAAAGATGTTCGATATGTGACCACGAACTGGAAGAGGCAGCGTGTGCAGGCCTCCCACCCGGTGAACTGACGACCTAGTTAAGGTGCGGGAACGCTGGATGAACCCGAGCCCTGAATGATTTACAGAATCACCCTTGAACGATATAATTGTACATAGAAATCACTGTTCATCGTTCATCGATACAATTATTATTTTTTTACCGACAGCTCGGTTCGCCGAAAGAATGATAAATATTTATTTTCGTCAAAGAGTCGTTTGCTGTGGCGTTCTATTCGCGAGGCGTATGCCCAGCCTTTGAGTTTCAAAGGCTGATGATGATCATGATCATGACGACCGTCATATGTAGTAGTTCGCGCTCCGGACTAAAAAGCCAGCGGTTGCGGGGTTGAATCCCGCAAGTGGCAAATGTTTGTGTAATGAGAACGAGCATTTTTACCTAAGTCATGAAT
The DNA here is from genome assembly GCA_963576865.1 of Anania hortulata. Taxonomy (NCBI): domain Eukaryota; kingdom Metazoa; phylum Arthropoda; class Insecta; order Lepidoptera; family Crambidae; genus Anania; species Anania hortulata. The sequence goes on along the minus strand of OY756389.1, from coordinate 3,707,785 downwards.
GTTTATAAAAGTATTTAAGTAATAAGTATGTTTTTTATTTGTTATCTAGTCGCCACAGTACAAGCTTTGCTTAGTTTGGAGCTAGATAATTGGTGTGATTGTTCAAACAATTGTTTCTGATTTCTGTAACACAAGTGCATAAGCTACTTATTATAGGATCAGAGCAATGTGTGATGTGAATGTGATGTAGTCAAAAAAAAAGCTATTGTATTTATTCTGATGGAACATTTCATTTAACCTATAGCGTCCCACTGCTAGAAACAGGTCTCTCCCAATTTTATACTTCTCTGTTGAGGGCCAGTCTGCCAATCCTTACTGTAACTCTTCTGATCGTCACGCCATCGTTTCTTGGACATTATAATTATTCAAAAGAAATCTGGCTTGATAACTGACACATAAGTTGACACGGGAACAAGTCAAGCTACATTAAATACAGCTATCATTAGCTAAAGATACGTGCCGTGTGGGGACGGCCGTAAAGGATACACTTTCCCGCTAACAGGAAACGTGTCGTAAGAGGTGACTAATTCCTGTAGCTTGAGACTGGCAGCAGCGTCTTAGTGCGAAAACTTTAAAAAAACTACGCTCTCCAACCCGCCTGCCAAACTTGGCGAGTATTGGCAATCCCCCCCAATGATAAGTCATTGGTGGAGACCTTTGTTCAGCAGTGGACGTCCTATCACTGAAATGATGATGATGATGATGAAGCTAAACTTTAAATGTACCGGTCATGTCCTTAAAATTAGCTTTAGTAGGTACTTGTAGTTTGATTTTATCAAGAAATTGTAACTTTTTAAACTTTGCAACTTCAACGTTTCCGCGCAGGTAGTAGCTCCGTTGGAAGTTAAAAGCTTGGATTTAATAACGTTCGCTTTGATCTTTAGCAAATAAGAAAATGATATTAAAATTCTCAAGTAAATTGTTCGTGATAAAATCTCAGTATCTAATAACTTCGATAGTAATTTGCCAGCCTTCTAGACACCGTTAATATCTTTGAGGATTTTTTAAAAAAATATTTACTTTTATAACTATTTATAATTAAAAAGGTTATATTTAAAAGCCATTTTAGTTATTGTATTGTGATTAAAGATCGTAAAGTTTTTGGGATATAAATTACACAGAATAGTTACAATAGGCGAAAATAGGTGCATTAGCCGCTAAATTTAGATTTTAAGGTTTTTATATTACCCTGAGGCACAGTTTATATTATATACTGAGGCCCAATTCCCGTAATTTATTGTCAAATCCGCAATCCGGTGTCGATCCGCTCCCGAAACTCGAAAAACGCAATTATAGTCCGTAATGAAAGAAGGCAAAATTTTAAAAATGTAAACGAAGTACTGCTGCATCGATAAAAATGTACGAATACATCTATCGTAGCCAATTAGCTTAGTAAGCCTTTAAATTAACAGCCTTTTTACCAAACGGCGCCGCTCAACTAGCGGCTTGAATAATATCCAGCCGTTACATAACATTCAATGAACTGACTGGTTGATGCTTTGCCCATTCATACAATAGGGTGGGTGACCATGTGACAAAAAAAAATTCAGTTACAGCCAAAATTACATTATTTTCATCATTATACTTTTCTATTGTACTATTTTTTTGCTTAAACGCAATCAAACTGTGAAAAATACCAACAAATATTCTTGTTTGCCATATTGATAATGTGTGGGTTCAGTGCCAGGTGGCAGAATGTGAAACTAAATGAATAGGCTAGGCAAGTAGTTAAACATTATCGATCCAAGTCATTTGCCTGGCAGTAGTATAGCTCTTTGATTAAATGGCTGAATATCACTCGGGCCGCTAGTAGAATAAGGCCGTTTAATAAAAAGGCTAGTCTGTTAACTGAACAGCTAATTAAGCTAGATTTGCTGCGATACATGTATACAAAAGTGTGTTTGCATCGATACAAAACAATTCAAAGCGTAAATCTGTAATTCGTAAATGCGTAATGTATGTGAATGCAATACTATTTAAATGGCAATTGGAACCCACAGACTGCTAAAATAAATGAACTGTGACTTAATTCGACGAAGTTCACCGGAAAAATAAACTGTGTAACACAGCCACCAGTATCGATATCAATATTAATTTGGTAATATAAACGTTTGGGCCCTACCATCGGCTTCTGTAAACGTGCTAACGTGTCTTTTTGGCATCTGCGGAACACAAACACATTCATAAGACCTCATATGTTTTTCCTCGCTGATCACGTATAGCTTTAGTAAAGCTAACTAACATTTTAGCGACGCGTAGAGCTTAACGTAAAGAGAGATAAAAACGCTATAATGACTGCTATTATTACATCTAGTGATATAATAGCTTAAGTAAATTAACACTATTACTCTAGGTGTTACTACAGGTATATAAAAGGTATAAAGGTAACGTATATATAACCTAAAGATAATGTTAGCTCTTCTATGTATCTCTTATAGCTTTAAACGTAACGCCTAAAATTAAATGTTAGTTTGATAGTCGGAGAGAACAGACTTTCTTGGCGGAAATAGACAAATCTTCTTCTCTACAAGTTTGACCGCATGCTAACAACTGAATCCTTTATCAAAACTACGAAGTCGAAATATTGCTAATTTGCAATTTATCAATTTTATTTATTTATTTCAAGTTCAAAAGTTTATTTGCAAAAAACACAATTATGACAGGATGGTAACAATAGATATAGCCTAATGTGTTCAATCTGCTCGCAGATATGCAAAAATTAATTAAATAAAAATAACATTAGGCTTGGTCAAGTAATCAAATGAATAAAACAGAATACAGTTGAATTGAATTAGTCCTAGTACCTAATAATTAATGTCGCCAATTGAAATAATCCCTATAACTATAAAAACATTTGTCTAAAAGCCATTCCGTCAATTTTTCTTTTAAATATCGGTCCACTCAGTATTTTGAGTTCTTCCGGAAGCAAGTTATACATTACAATACTTAAGTTATACACATTTCTTTTATAAATATCCTTGCGACGAGGAGGGAGGTTGATGTATTAGATTTATATATTGTTTTCTTATTTTCTGAACTTCATATTTAACTTATCGTCTAGGCATAGTGTAAGTTCTTTTAAAGTAAAATCTTCCGATGACAATCCGACCACTATTGCTACTACCATAACATAACTTGATGTGCAATAGCAGCTAATGGAATAATTTTGAGCTACGAACTCTACCATATCAGTCCAAAGTCCAAAATCTATAAATAATAATTACTTCACTTCAGAGTAACACTGGACTTATAGTACGGTTTATTCGGACATTCGCCACACATGCACCGGTCAAACCCGCTTTTGATTTACAGCTCTGCCCGAATTAAAATAAAAATTATGAACCGAGCCACATCTGCTTTACACTCTTATTTCCTTAAACGGTTTTCGTTCCATTTTTCGTTTTTCATTTAAATGCACACATAAATTTTGTGTCGCGTGCTCCGAATGTAACACTCTCAATAAATGTAAATGAATGAACATTAAATGGATTTATTTTTCATGTCGCGTGTATGATCGGATTTCATTTGTTCTTTAGTTGGAAGGGTTAATCACCTTGGATCAGTATAAACAAAATTAAAATGAAACAGTAAAGTGGGAGTGACTGAAAAGAAACGCTGTTTGAGATCACGATACCATAAAGCTAAAACACCTTCAGTTGTTTTTCTCCACCTCCAATTAAAACTATATTAAATTAACCCTTTTTTATTGAACTGAACTGAATTTATAAGTAACAGCTCTTAAGTTTTTATATATAGTTAGTAGCCCTATATTACTAAATAACTAGCAAATCGTATATTTACTACGCAAGATTGCTCGTTATTTATTGCTTTCGTCATTTTTGACATTGACAAACTAATTCTCTCGTTGGGCGATATCCAAAAGTTTGTTTGTAAGATTTATTTGAGTGTCGCGATGCCGGAACTTAGATACGATAGGGTTGGGAGATCTTCGAATCTGGAAACGGGTTGTAGACAGTATTTTCTGGTGCTTGTTGAATTGCAATGAATAAATTATGCAGCAAAAAAAAATATAAGTTTGTTGTGCATAAAGTAAATAGTAACAATCCAAAACTAAAAAATAACTGTAACTATTTTTGATTAGGATTTTTCAGTTGCCTGTCCAATATGTCATATATAATATGTGTATTTATGTAGACAAGTAATGATTTAAAATAAATACATAAATATTTTGCTGTACACAACTGATTAACTGTCTGGCCTCCAATGAAGCATTCTTGTTCTATAGCTGAAATGATAAAGAAGATGATGATGACAGACACTTAATTTTGCCAGGTAACCCCGACCAAGCCTATTTAGAGAAAAATGATTTCTACATTAATCCGAACCAGGAATCAAACCTGAGACCCCTTACGTTCAACTCGAATCTACGCCAACGTGGCGGCATGCACAGTTAACGTCAGGTCAACCTGCTCAAAAGTTAAAGTTAATGAAACCGTACCTGACAAGTAAAGATCTAATATCAATTGAAAAAAAAATGAAGGACCTGTTGTCTATACAAAAAAGTAGATGCGGTGTAGATGCACTATCTCATTGTTTGCAGCCCTAACAACCAATTGATGGAGTGCCCAGGTGACTTGTATCTCAGCATGACAGTATAATTGAGTGAATAAATAAGAAACCGTCAATTCTACCGAGAATGGAATTGTCTAGAAGACCCGTATTTATTCTAGCTGGATTGTTTCATACAATACAACATCTTAAACGGGACTTCGAATGGGAGAGTTGTTTTAGATATTGCCTGCCTATGTTTGTTTCAAACGAATTTAGGACTTAATACCCGTCGCTCCAGATACCAAGAAGAAAACAGATTTGAATTTAATACTAAGAGTACCTACATAAAATGATTAAACATGAATAAAAGGGTCAAACCAACGCAACACAAGCATATAATTTTAATGCAGACAACATAATCTCACTTGCACTAATGTGCACATAACCGATTTATCAATGAAAATATTTATATAGATAATATATAAACGAATTCATATCTTTGTTGTAAAAATAAAAAAATGAAGTTCTGATGAATATAACTATACCGCAATGGATTGTTCTGAGGCCCAATTCCCGTAATTTGACAATTGTCGCAATCCGGTGTCGATCCGGTCCCAGTAACATTACTATCACAAACGGTATTCTCGTAAACTTTCAATTTGAAGTAAAATTATTAAAACTATCCCAATAAGACTAAAAACAGAGCAAAAAAATATTTTATTTTGGTTTCTTCTATTTTCAGTCGCATTACGAACAATAATTGCATTTTTTGGGTTTACGAGAATACCGTTTGGGATCGTAATGTTACTGAGAGCGGATCGACACCGGATTGCGACTATTGTCAAATTACGGGAATTGACCCTCAGGTGTGTATCACGAGTTAACTTATTTTTTTATCATATGTAAGATCTATTTATGAAAATTTTATTGGTATATTTATGAAAAGCGCTCTGTGTGAAACTGAAACTCTATATGTTTACTTATATACTTTCTTTAAAAGTTGATCAAAAGTCTACGAAAATAGCAGTCACGTCTCAAATACATTTAACAGAATTATACTAAAGTTACCGATGTGAAAGACCTCATCAAGTTTTATCCTGTGGGAATTATCAGAATTCTCTGCGACTGTTTTGTGTTATTGTAAATCGATAAGGTCCTTCCCGTTTAATGGGTTAAAGACAGACTTCATAAAAGTAATTAGATTGTACTATCTCGGAATTCGAGATGACTGCAAATAGCAGTGGCACGTGACTAAGTTGGTTAGTTTTATACAGGGTTGCCAATTTTTCAGGGACCACTCAGAATCAGTAACTAAATCGATCTATGTAAATAACAAACTATTTTTTTTTCATATTACATATATAAAACAAAGTCGGGTTACTCCATCTATAACTCAAGAACGGATGGGCCGATTTTTATGATTTATGATTTTTTGGATTTGTCTCCGTCCCGAATAGCAGAATAAATAATAAAACATCGAAAAATTCACGGAAAAAAAAACGGGGCGGTACGAAGTTTGCCGGGACAACTAGTTATAAGACAAGACAAGACCAATGAATTTAACTGATTTTTTTCTCACATTCAAGTAATCTTAACACATTAGGTATAATACATTTTATTTCATTTATACTTATGTTCCGTGGTGGCATGATTATGTATTCTTCTATGGTCGCATGCAAAAGCTGTTTAGAATAAATCTATAAACTAAGAAGATTGTTGAAGTGGACCTTAAAAAGCTTTAGTTTCGTAAAAGTATACAGAAACTCTTTCAGTGTTTTTTTTCTCGGAGGTTTTTGATTAAGACAACATTTCTTGTTTCCCAGCACCGAAGAATCTTATCGATACAGCGACCCCGCATTCAAGTGCATTGTGGGATAGAGCTCAATCGGGCGGAGTGCGCCGGGCTGGCGAACTCTCTTCAAATTTTGCAGTTTATTCTAAATCGTGCAAAAAAGCAGAATGTAAAATACGGTAAGGGTACTTTAATAAATAAGGTTCTTTAAACAATGGACTTTTATTATTAAACATTCACTGGAATAATAAGCATTTACGTAATGGCAAATGTTTTTTTTTTTGTAACTTTATCGCTTCTTACCACCCTTACTTCTCACTAACCAAAACTACTTAGACAGTGTTGTGTAAATGTCTAAGTCTATACAAAAAAAAAACACAACAAGGTTCCGGTGATACTTCTTTAAGATATCATAGTAAACCCTCTGTGCTTACGTATAGTATCTATAACTTAATAAAACGACTGATCTGAGACGAGAGACTATAACAAATATTTTAATTACCATCATTTAATTAAGTAGCACTTACATCTCGATTAATTTGATATGCTAGGCTATATGCCCTTCTAATTCAGCCACTTAAATTTCAATATAAATTGCAAAAGAGTCATTATTACCATTGAACTACATATAGTGTAATAGGTTTATTGGTTATTAATATTATTGGTTTTAGTCTCGACAATACGTCAAACAAAATAAAGCAATTCCTATTGTCATGTCTCATTTGAAGGGTAGGCGAAAAACAAGCAATGTCACAGTTTTACTTTTATATATCTAGCAATAGCATTTTGTACTCTGAAGGTAGTAACTAGAACGAAGCGCAAAAATACATAAGATGCACAGTCCCGGAGTAATCATATTGTATTATTGATTACCAAATACAACTATACATTTCTGAGAAGATTATAATCTTTGATTACTTAGAGATCTTGGCCATGTCTTTTTATTAAAATCTATTCAGTAGTTTTTGCGTTAAGGAATAACAAAGATCCATACATCCTAACAAACTTTTACATGTATAACATTATTATATACCTATTATATTATAGTAGGATATAGAAGGATTAACTATGCAAAATTATAAACACAAACAGCAGAAGCACTGTTTACACCTGTGTATTGTTGCACTCAAACAAAACTAGTCTGAACGTGTTCAGCACAATCCTAGTTGAGACAAGATGAAGTGTCGACGCATCTTGACAAATACTCGTTACACTACGGAAAACTTGGATCATTAGTCTGTGCCAGCGAGCTATGGAGGAGGCAACTGTGGGATAGACGGAGAATTAGTTGCTTTACTAAATTATGACTGTTTTCGAAGTTTGACTAGCGAAAAGTGCCGCCTAATTCTGAGATTTTGCTGATTAAGTTGTCCATTTCTTTGTGACAGCAAAAAAAATATATTATAGAAGAGAAATTGATAACTAAATCATTTTAAGGGTGATCGTTCAAGGCAGCGAGGGTAGAAGATTGCATTAGCACAGTCAGGGCCAGGCAACTGCTATCTTCTTCACTACCACAGGGTAGTTGGGATCTGCTGAAGTGACTATCAGTCGGGCCTTTGTGAACCTCATTATCATCATCATTTCAGCCATACGACGTCCACAGCTGAACATAGGCCTCCCCCGGCCAGTTGGAAGCGGCCTGTACCAAGTGGTTTCTTGCAACCTTTACTAGGTGTGCCGTGTTGGGACGTCCGTAAAGAATACACTTTCCAACAGTCAACTGGGGATGTGTCGTAAGAGGCGACTAATTCCTGTAGCACGAGACGGACAGCAGCGTTTTCGTGCAAAATCTTATAGAAAACTGCGCTTGCCAACCCACCTGCCAAGCGTGGCGAGTATTGGTGTAGCAAACGCACCACAACAATAAAAAATACGATTGGTGGCTTCCTACTACACCTGGATCAGATTAAAATCCGCCGATAAAATATATCGATGTTCTGAACGTTAGGCACGCAGTAACAAAATATAATGCACTCACGTACCTTTGAGAAGATCGCTGACTTTCCGCTGTTCGAGATGGGCACACCAGCTGCTGTTGGGATTTAGTACATCACCGAGAGTCTATTTGGAGTTTTATGTTCACCAGTCTTCACATCCCACGGTATGGAAAGCACGCGGTGGCGATTGCACTCCGGTTAGACAAACGTGCGTTCGCGCCGCGGTCAAATGTGCAACTCTCCTTGCAACTGCCCTCAAGCTTCTGCCAAAAATCAACTCGCGGGCAGAGAGAGCATAACAGCTTTTGAGGGCTGCGTTTTGTCACTGCATAAGCCTACTTATAAAGAACATCGATATAATGCGTTTAACAATACGATAAAATTAAGAAACGTAATGATGACGGAACATCCCGCCCACCAAAATAGCTATGGTATTTTCTGGTTAACTATGACTAAATTGCGATGAACGGTGCGATATGTAAAAAGACTATAGAATAAACTACGCTAAAGAAACTTAAAACGAGATGATTAAAACTACGAGTATATAAGTTCCAATGGAAGCTAGTCCTCTATTGGCAAAGGACATAACTTAACCAATGGCCGCTGAATTACGCTATGGGTTGCAGTTTTAACCAAGGCAATTCTAACAACTCCGTCAGCTCCAGCGAGAAGCTGCTGTACCCGACCAAGGGTCCAGTGTAACGGAGGGCGGTTATCATCTTTGATGATGACCATCGATCCTACAGTTAATGGTTTTGAATCCTTGGTCCATTTGGCGCGTTGCGTTAATGAATTCAGATATTCGTGTTTCCATCTGGACCAGAAATTCTGATGAAACGACTGTAACAGCTGCCACCGATGAAGCCGGTGAACGTTAATAGAAGATAGATCTTCATCGGGGACTGCGGTTAACGGTTCTAAGGTCAAAAAATGACCTGGAGTCAGTGCTGACAAATCGTTAGGATCAGCACTTACGGGGCACAGGGGTCTCGAATTCAAAACAGCTTCGATCTGAACAAAGAGTGTTGTGAGCTCCTCGAAAGTTAATACTTGGTCACCAACAACTCGGTATAAGTGATTTTTGGCCGCTTTTATCTGTATCTCCCAAACCCCTCCGAAGTGAGGCGCCGATGGAGGATTGAATTTAAATTCAATTTTCTCCGCATGAGAAGCATTTTCCATGAAAGAAGTGAGTTGATTCCGAGCACCAACAAAATTGGTTCCACAGTCTGCGTGAATGACATTACAACGACCGCGTCGTGCTACAAAGCGACGAAGAGCAGCCACAAAGCCATCTGTTGACAACGTGGAGACGACCTCCAGATGGACCGCCTTTGTGGCAAGGCAAACGAACAAACATAAGTAGGCCTTGTCAATTTTAGCGCCACGATGTGGACCTAGCTTGATTCGGAACGGTCCTCCAAAATCTACACCCACTACAGAGAAAGGCTTCACCTGATTGACGCGGTATGAAGGGAGATCGCTCATGAACGGTTGCAATGGTTGTGGGTGCAATCGGTAGCACTTCATGCATTTTGCAAGAACGCGACGTACTGTACGTTTAGCTGAGACTATCCAAAATTGCTGTAATAGCAAAAAGTTTGTTGTATTCACACCCGGGTGACAGTAACTACGATGGATGAAATCGACAATTAAATATGTGAGCTGATGGTCAGAGGGCAAAAAAGCAGGATGTGCGTGTTCATACTCTAACCCCGAGCGAGAGAGCCTGCCGCCCACCCTGAGGATACCGCAATCGTCGATGAACGGATTGAGTTTACGGAATGGTTTTGCTATCGGTTGTTTAGCTTTCAAGTTCGAAATTTCATCAGAAAATGCCTGATTTTGCACGTGTCGCACTAATTGAGTCAACGCATTATGACGTTCGACATTGTTTATGAAAAGATTTTTATTTTCGTTACCGCGCTTTCTAATTGAATTTATAAAACGATTGATGTACGATAAAACGTTTAAAAGTTTTTGTAACGATGAAAAACGATGTATTAAATCAGTTAAAAGATCGGAATTATCGCTTTCACTTTCCTGTACGGTCATCAATGTAACTGATTTACGAGCTTCAGCCTGGATTACATCCTCATCTTCTTGACTATAGGTGAAATCATGAGATGGCCATGAATCCTTTTGCTTGGAAAGCCAACCTGGTCCCGCCCACCATAGCGAATTATTTAAAATTTCAGTAGGGAAAAGTCCGCGAGAACAGATGTCAGCTGGATTATCTCCAGAAGAAACATGGTGCCAACTTTCAGGCGGAGTAATTTCTTGGATATGACTTACACGGTTTGCCACAAAAGTGGTCCATCGCGAAGAATGGGAACGCATCCAGGACAGAACGATAGTGGCATCTGACCACAAGAAGACAGAATCGATTGGAATGTGCGAACAGTAGGTATCAAGAACATACTTGTATAGATCAGCCAACAAGACTGCCGCGCAGAGTTCTAACCTAGGCAGTGGAATGCGCTTTAAAGGGGCAACTCTAGCTTTAGAACAAACAAAAAAGATCTGAATTCCACCAGCCTCATCAATTACATGTAAGTAAATCACAGCACCATAAGCAGCTTCAGAACTGTCACAGAAACCATGTAGTTCGTACGATTTTGACTTTAAACAGGTAAGTTTACGTGGTATACGAAGTTCAGTTAGTTTTGAAAGTTGATCCGAATAAGAAGTCCAAGTACGGACAACTTCGATGGGTGGCGTTTCATCCCAATTTACACCGAGAATCCAAAGTTTTTGGATCAAGCACTTAGCTTGGATTGTGATTGGTGATAGAAAGCCTAATGGATCAAAAATCCGAGCAAGTTCGCTTAGAATTACGCGTTTAGTGCATGTTTGGTTTGTGGGTTTTACCGAAAACAGAAATGAATCCGATGAAGGATCCCATTTGAGGCCAAGGACCTTCAGAGGCGAGGGCTCAGTGTGATCAAGAGATACTGATCCTTGTAAGTGATGTTCGATGGGTATGTCAGATAAAAGCTGTGCATCATTACTAACCCACTTTCGGAGTTGAAATCGTCCTAGATTGAAAAGTTTAATAAGCTGAGTTTTAGCCTCTTGAGCTACGTTAGAATCATGAAAACCGCAGACAACGTCATCGACGTATACATCCGATATAATGATTTGTTTCGCCAGAGGATACGCGTCTCCCTCATCGTCAGCAAGCTGTCGCAAAGTACGGCAAGCGAGATAAGGGGATGAGACTACACCATAAGTAACCGTATTCAAACGATACTCTCGAAGAACGTCGTGAGGCGACGGTCTCCAGAGAATACGTTGATACTCTCGGTGGTCAGGTGAAACAAGAATCTGTCGATACATTTGGCGTACATCTGCCATGATAACGATTTGATGCTCTCGAAAATGTAATAGAATTTTTAGAATATCAGGCTGCAATTTAGGACCGATTAATTGCGTATCGTTGAAAGAGTGACCGTTAAGATCTTTTGCAGAAGCATCGAACACAACGCGAAGACGAGTCGTTGTGGAGTCAGGACGTAAAACACAGTGATGTGGGATGTAAAATTTACCCATACCCATTTGTTCGAGAGGCACTAGTGACATGTGATTGGACTCGATATAATCTGACATGAAATCGCAGTATTGAGAGGATAATTCATGATTCTGTGACAGTCTTCTTTCAATCGCATGAAACCGTCGCAGTGCCACCTCGCGAGAGCCGTTAAAAATAGGTTCAGAATCATTTTTGAACGGATATTTGACTACATATCTGCCCGAAGTCTCGCGGGAGAGCTCTGCCACAAATTTTTGCTCACAAAGCTGTTCTTCCGGCGTCAATGAAGTCGCTTTTGGTACGATGTCTAATTCCCAGAATCGATTTACTAGCGTATTTAATTCAGTATCGGTACTGGATGGTAATGGAGATGTTAGTAATGCCGTGCTAGAATTTAGATACGTTTTACCAAGAAGAAGCCAACCGAATAACGATTTAAAAGCAGTAGGTTGATTTTGACTACCCTTGATTTGCTGACCTAACAGCGATTCGGCGAAAACATCAGCAGCAAACAGTATGTCAACTGGTCCAGGAATATCAAAACTGGGATCCGCTAAAGTCAACGATTGAATGTGCGACCATCGAGAAGAATTCAATTCGGCTATTGGTTGATCGCTACAAATTTTAGAAATAACGTGCATGTTCAATTTAAATACGATTTTATTTTGTGTGCCTACGCAACAAGTGACGTCACTACTAATGGGAGCAAAAGCTTCTCCGAGTCCGCTAACGCTAGCCGAAGTTTGATTAGGTTCTAATTGTAAGCGTTTAACTGCCGACTCCGTAATAAAGTTACTTTGGCTACCGGTATCGAAAAGTGCTCGAAAAGATTGCATATTACCACGAGCATCTCGAATTTGCACGATAGCAGTTGCGAGTAATACGGTAGACTTTGACTGCGATCTCGTGAATAAGGCTGCTGAATTCACACTCTGTTGTGGTTTGTCGGTTCGATCACGATGGAGCAGGCTGTGATGTTTGCGCTTACAAGTACGACACGAAAAGAAAGAGTTACAGTTCTTTAATTGGTGAGAGGATTTTAAACAATTATAACACCACTTCTTCTCCTCGGCTACCTTTATACGTTCGTCGATCGATTTTTTAATAAAATCGGCACACGATGTGATTGAATGCGATTCATTACAATAAGCACACTTTTTTGAATAAGATAAAGGCTTATCATTGTTAACTGTAGACATAGATGGTTCACCTTTTGCTGCCACTAAGGCGTGCGACACACTGAGACGTTTATTTGTATTTTGAAATGATTTATTCGATTTAGACAAATCTGAGAAATGTGTATCGCGCATTAAAGCTTCACATTTAGATTGCAAGAATAGTTTTAATTGATCAAAGGTTGGGAATTCGATATCAGAATGTTTTTCTTCAAAGCTACGACGCATTTCGGTATTTAATTTAGATAAAATATGATACACTAAAACAAAGTCCCAACCCTGAACTGGCAGATTTATTGTTTTTAGTATACTTAAATTTTCATCTAAGGAGTCGAGAGATGTACGAAAATCCTTCGCGTCCCTACATTTGAATTCAATGTTAAGAATATCGCGCCAACATGTAAAAGCAAGATCGCGTTTATTTTTATATCTGCCACATAAGGCCCGGTACGCATTATTGTAATGTTCATGAGTTAAAGGAAATGCTTTAACTACAGATAATGCATCGCCGCTAAGAGATGACACTAAATAGTGAAACTTTTCCGTGTCAGTGAGTGAAGATGAGTTATGAATTAAAGCGTTGAAAGTATCAAAATACTCCGGCCATTGTTTGATGCTACCAGAAAAATTAGGAAGTGTTATTTTTGGTAACCGAATATTAAACGACGATGGAACGCTCTTCGATTGTTGTGTTTCTTCACTCCGAGTTAAGCTACGGTAAATAGATTCAATTGTGTAATAAGTGTCATCAAACTTCTCCTGTAAACAAGTATCAGCATCGCTTGCATCATCTAAAACTTCTAAAATACTCAAATGGACGTCTTCAAAAGTCTCTGTTATTTGTTTAATGTCCCGATGATAAGAGAAAAATAAGTCACGTTGAGAGGGGTCACTTATAGCTAATTGACCGACTTCCAAAGTTTTATTTAATCGTTTAATGGCAATAGTTCGCTTTCTTCGTAATGATGGTAAATCTTGTTCGGTATATTCTAGGTCCATAGATTTAGACTTAGATTTTTTAAAAGCACTAGACTTTCGAGATCGTTTGTTTAAAAGTGACATTTTGTAGTCAATTAGCTACTTAGTAAAAGTATTAATCAAAATGTTAAAAGTTTAGAATTAATTTGTTTCACTTAGTGTGACACCACCCTAACGCCTTTCAAGAAGAATGTTGACAAAAACTATGATACCTACGAATCTACGAGCGATGCAGCGACGCGCAGAGATAATGATTTGCACGTTACGCACAGTAGGTATTCAATGCAAGCGCGCTTTGATAGTAAACAAGTTGTTGCAATAAATACCAGGAAAATAATTGATGACAACACGAATATCGTTTAATGCAATTTGAACAATTATTTATGAACAAAATTGTTCGTGGTTTCAACCTTACAACTCAAAGGATTTGTTTATGATTATTCGAACTTGTAACTTCCGATATTACAAATAACTTATGTTTGTATTTGTTGAATGATGGATGACGTTAAAGTAGCTTCACCGAGTTAGCCGGTGCGTAAGTTTCGAGAAGCTTCGAGATCAACGGCTGAACGGTAGGTAGGCGAAGCGTAATAGATCTACCCGAAAAATTAAAAATGTTAATTGATTACGTAAATTGTTACAGGAGAATTACAATATCATTTGCAGATATTGTACGATACTGAACGGTTAATGAATACGATATGATGAACTAAAACAAATGATTTGATTAAGTTGTGTCTGAAATAAAAATTAATGTAAGCCGATAGGTAAATTAAGCACCGAAAATGAATAAAGATTGCTTAATTTGATCTTACAATAATTCAAGACAAAACTAAACGATGATTTTACGAAATGTATCGATAAACTGATTAGCCCGTAAGTACTGACACTGAGTAATTTCACGATTAGTAAGTTCTGATTAAATTTAATTAACTCTGCAACCCAGAACGATTATTAAGTACCTAGATTTTTCCGAATTACAAAGAATTTTAACCAGAAATACCACAACTGAATTGGTACGCAGTACAGTACGTGTAGGTAGTTAGCAGAAAGTCCCTGGTTTCGGCACCAAAAAGGATGTAGCAAACGCACCACAACAATAAAAAATACGATTGGTGGCTTCCTACTACACCTGGATCAGATTAAAATCCGCCGATAAAATATATCGATGTTCTGAACGTTAGGCACGCAGTAACAAAATATAATGCACTCACGTACCTTTGAGAAGATCGCTGACTTTCCGCTGTTCGAGATGGGCACACCAGCTGCTGTTGGGATTTAGTACATCACCGAGAGTCTATTTGGAGTTTTATGTTCACCAGTCTTCACATCCCACGGTATGGAGAGCACGCGGTGGCGATTGCACTCCGGTTAGACAAACGTGCGTTCGCGCCGCGGTCAAATGTGCAACTCTCCTTGCAACTGCCCTCAAGCTTCTGCCAAAAATCAACTCGCGGGCAGAGAGCGCATAACAGCTTTTGAGGGCTGCGTTTTGTCACTGCATAAGCCTACTTATACAGAACATCGATATAATGCGTTTAACAATACGATAAAATTAAGAAACGTAATGATGACGGAACAATTGGCAATCTCCCGATGATAAGTAATTGGGGGAGGCCTTTGTTCTGCAGTGGACGTCTTATGGCTGACATAATGATGGTGCTGATAACTAGGTCGTCTTTGTGAACCTATCTAATCTAAAATTAAATCGTAATACTGGATACTGGATAGTTGACCATGATCGAGGTCAAGCAAATCTATACTAGGCAAGAAAAAGCGCGCAGAGGTTGTGGCTTTGTGTACTTACAATAGAGAGTAAAATTGAATTAGGAGTTGTTTTTTGCAATTATGAGTATTAGGGGTTTTGTCACCAAAGATATATTTATGAGATCCTCTTTGCTACTTCGATACTCATATTCTGTATTCTTTTTATCACTTTGTAATGTAAGTTAAACCCGTTAACATCCAAGCGGTCTCATGAGACCGCATAACAATGGAATTTCTATTGTGTCTTATTTACAAGCTTGATGAGTAACAGCAAAATTTTATTGTAATATTACAAATGCGAAAGTAACTCTGTCTGTCTGTTACGTTTTCACACCTAAGCCGATGAACCAATTTTGATGGTTTTTGGTAAAGAGATAGATAGGACCTTGGAAAAGGACATAGCCTATTTTTGATCGCGAAAATTGAACCGATTTTGATGTAATTTATAACTAATAAGCTTGAACCCTAGGACGGGACATAGGCTACTATTTCTCAATCTACCTCCTAAGGGTGTTCAATAGGGGGTGACATTGTATTCCACGATGGCAAAGCCGCTGGCATAGCTTGTTTCATAAAAACAAGCTTATATAATTTCAAACAACACGTAAAAACAACGAGTAAAATCGGGTCCACACAATTTTTCCGTCTCCTTATTGTTGAGCAGTTCCATTTGAAACAGACGCCACCTGTTACCGTCTGAATCTGCACGTTCGTGCACGTTCGCGGCAACTTTACACCCGACGGATATACATCCGTTCGGTTCGTGCCGTGTGAACTGGGCGCAATCGCAGTAGAGATAGGTCCAGTAGAATCACTCGCTAATAACCCAGCACTACACTGTATTGACTTACCAGCGTCAATAATGAATATTTGAAAAAAAATCTTAACCATGACTAAAGAGTTAAATAAGTTGTGTTATTTTAAGGTCAAATACAGAAAGAAACATGGTTTAAGTAATGGAGAAGAAAGGTCATAATAGGCTTCTGCCATGGTGCCTCACCTGGAAAACGAGGTTGAAGTAATATCTTTAAGAGCTCATGCATAAGCCACTAAACACTGCGGGGTTTTAAATGAAACTGGTTACGCTTGTCAGTCGTCAAGTCTGCTATAAGCACATGTTGCCTAACTTCACAGGCTCACTTTCACGTTTCATAGTCTGTGGTTTGCATCTTTTTTATGTAGTTCATTTTTGTAACCTAATTCGAGATTTACCTATCGACGATGTCACCTCTCAAAAAGGGAAATATCTATAGAAATATAATTTCCTTAGTGTAAGCTATAATAAAACGCCTGCAATATTCATCATCATCATTTCAGCCATAGGACGTCCACTGCTGAACGTAGGCTTCTCTTAATGACTTCCAGATTGCAATTCCTGCAATAATATTAAATTAAAAAAAGATTATAATAGTAATACAACGCTCAACGTTAAGTTACTTAATGGGAAGCTAAAAAAGCGGTCATAACCGCTATGGTTGAGTAGACATGGAGAGCTGCGAACAAAATGCCCATGATAGACTAAAGACAAAGAGAAAGGGAATAAAATTGTGTTCTCCATATTTTGTGTATAGCTTAATACCACAGAATAAATAATAGTTATGAGTATCAGAAGTTAAACGTCATACAATGCTCTCTCGAGCAACGCACACATAGACATCAATCACAAACACGAAATCTGGGAACACTGACAGTAGATCGAGTTAGAATGTTGATGTGTGCGTTGCTCGAGCGCGAATGTATTAAGCTAACTTTTGATATTCACTAATATTAATTTGTATTAGTACTGTATGAAAGGAGGCTACTGCTTAACATTTTGTCTGTTCAACAGAAAGACAAAATGTATACTGCTTTCTTTAACGATTTCGTGCGCGATTCATGAGTTTAGATTGTACTGCTTTGTTCGGAGATTTAGCACACAGCTGTAATGGCTATCTCTATAAATATCGAGGCTCTGATTTTTTAAGGGGCCACAATAGTAAATTGCAGCCCGTGTCAAACAATTAATGGCGATTAGTGTTAGAAAAGACGCTTCATTTGTAAATTTAACGGCAATTAGATAATTGACACAAAAAATAAATCTCATCTGCCCAAGAAATCTCAAACCTGTTTCATAATAAACTTAAAGAAATTCGAAAAAAGCCCGGGCCTTAATCACCGTATTATCTCAATAATTCAAGTTTTCCATCCATCACACGGTTAATTGAGATCGTCAAGTTTCTCAAAGGAAACGAATTAATTTCAGATATAAAGACAAATCCACATTATAAAACTCATAGATTTTTTTTACATGTTGACGTTGATATCTTTGTGATGTAAAATAATCTGAAATATACCATGACAGACTGTTCTAAGCATGCAATTCTATTGTAAACCAATGTTTTTGTGACACACAGGGTGTACTGATTATAGATACGGCTATAATACGGTTAGAATTGTACCAAAATGGTCCACTTTGAGTTAAATTAGTTTCCTCGTGTAGTGGTTCGTGCTCCGGATTACAAAGACAAGCGGTTGCGGGTTCGAATCCCCCAAGGGGTAAATGTTTGGAGTTAAGTCATAGAGGTTTTGTTTATCCGTTATCTAGTCGCCATAGTACAAGCTTTACTTAGTTCAGGGCTAGATAATTGGTGTATTTGTGGAAAAAAAAAATTATTACTATTCGGAATCCTACTAATATTATAAATGCGAAAGTTTGTGAGTATTGATGGATGTTTGTTACTCTTTCACGCAAAAACTACTGAATGTATTTTAATGAAACTTGGCATACAAATAGACCATGGCCTGGATTAACACATAGGATACTTTTTATCCGGGTAAGGTTGCAGACGAACTTGCGGGCAAAGAGCTATCCTACTTCCTACTAATATTATAAATGCAGAAATAAGAAAGTTGCGCAGAAAATCCTTTATGAATAAACTACAGACCACGCGAACGAAGTCGCGGGCAACAGCTAGTATACTATAAAGAAAAATAAGGCTTAACGAATCGAAAGAGAATTACTTGACCATCTAATGCCATGAAACTAATTACACGCCACTTTCTTAATGTAAGTCCGGCCTTAGAATAAATTCAATGATTGATCGCTGCAGATATTAAATCCTTTAAGAAAACTGAAGGTGCTCCAGCAAAATTAGATGATTTGTCAACGTCAGGTGCAATGCAACGGCGGGGACGATGTAAATAGAAGCTTTGATTTAAAGTTTGGTTACAGAAATTGTACACGAAATTAATGCAATCCTTCAATTACAAAATTGTATATCGGCGCCACTTGTTTACTTGTATTTTTAAAGCCTTATTTTATTTTATTTTATTTATTTAACAAAATCCACAGCTCTTAATTAACATAGTTTGGATATCCCACGTTGACCTTACAGCCAATAACGGATTTACATATAAGTTATTCATCAATAAACGGTCTATAGGAACATCACGATATAACTTATGATATAATATAACTTATCTATTCACGTTTTAGTAAGTAATCAGGTAAAGAAATTAAATCTAGTATGTGTATGTTTGTGTGTGTGTCTGTGTGGTCATCATCATTTCAGCCGAAGGACGTCCACTGCTGAACATGGCCTATGTTATGCCCCCCGAAAAGGGGGGATTGCTAATACTCGCCACGCTTGGCAGACGGGTTGGCGAGCGCAGTATTTTAAAATATTACGCACGCAGACGCTCCTGCGTTAAAGCCTTGCATTTATTTTATTTATTGTCAATTATTATATTAAGACTTTTCACATTCAAAAAGTATTATTCCATTGATGAAGCTGAGACCTTGTACAATGCTTATTTTAATATGTTATGTCGGTAAATCCGCTAAACTAATACTTATTACGTCATCATAAAAACGTCATATACTTACGTCAAAACGGTTATTTTCGTTTCAATTAAAAACACAATTTTAATGAAAAATACAGCTGACTGAAGAGTATGTTTTGACCAGTTTTGACTTATTTGGTCTGCCTGTAAAATGCAAATCTCTTTTTTTAAAAGAGGTAACCTCGTTTTTTTTTTTTGCTTAAAAGGAAACGAATCGTGTTTCTGTAACAGACAGATTGAAGTGAATGAAGAAATTAGTTTTATAGACACGTTTCATTTATTTATTTATTTAAACTTTATTGCACAAATAAAAATCGTACAAAAGGTGGACTTAATGCCATGAGGCATTCTCTGCCCCATATTATAAATGATAACAGAGAAAAAATTATTGAAGTAACCTTAAAAAAAACGCTTATGTTGAGTTCGTAGTATAACAGCGTTTTCTCAAACGATGACATTCGCGGTATGCTTTTCTTATTCCTTCGCGTGCCACTTACCCAAAGACCGGAAAATCTCTAAAAAATATACACACAGCACGCAAGTGGGTCAGGATGTAGTCATTAGCCAATCATCCGTCATTTGTTTATTAGATTCTTCATCATAATCATGCACCTCATGACTTAGGGTCGTGGTTACCTATGTGGAATAAAACAGATGACAATCAGAGCAATTTCAATTACATATGTGATATGTTAATGCCTTCTCCATTTCACATTTAGTCAAAAACCAACTAGTGCAGGTTTCATAATCTTGTTACCGTTAGGCCGCAATACTTTTGATAAACCTGTTCTTGTGTTTATTAAGAACTCATTGGTATACTAATGCAAAAAAAAAAATGCACGAAAGCTAAAACACAAACTCACGGATGAGTAGTTACGTTTTCTTCCTACCGTTCGTTTTATACGGCTTATTTAATGTTTTCTCTAGGGTTTATTTCGCCCGACTGAAGGCTCGCTTAGTCAAGCGACGCACTTAGTTTATAGTGGCTAAATGACCTCACAAATCACAAGGGTAGATCTAGGACTTCCTCCGAGAAATGTATTCTGTCCTTTGTCACTCATGCCTCGTGTGATAGGCCAATTTAGGTTATGGGACAACAAATATGTAATCTATGACTTTATGCTCAACAAAGACGGTTGGTTCCATGTAAAAAATATTTTGTAGGCCTGGATTCGAAGAAATGTACAGAAGAAAAGTAATTATCGTGGAGAAAATTATCTCATGACCTTTTCAGGGGGTATCTACGTAATTTAATCTTCGTTGTATCTAAAACATTGAAGTAGAAATGGGCTTAAGTATTTTGCTAGAAATTTTCGACTACGGTACCTACAGGGCTATTATCATACATCAACAAGTTATGATATAATATGTAATTTAAAAATGAGCATTAGTTGTTTATATCGTTAATACTATCATCATCGAAGTAAAATGGCAGTGGGCGGGGCACATAGCATGTATAACTGACGGCCGATGGGGCACAAAGGTTCTGGAATGGAGGCCACGTACCGGCAATCGCAGCGTAGGACGTCTACCTACAAGGAGGACAGACGACCTGGTAAAGGTTGCAGGAAGCCGCTGGATGCGGGCCGCTTCCAACCGACTAATCTGGAAGTCACTGGGGGAGTCCTATGATCAGCAGTGGACGTCCTATGGCTGAAATGATGACTCATCATCATTTAAGCCAAAGGATGTCCACAGCTGAACGTGGCCTCCCCCAAAGACTTCCAGATTGGCCAGATTGGCATTCTGCTACCTTTACAAGGTTGTCTGTCCACCTTGTGAATTCAATGTGAATATGTAGAATATTATCAAATATTTACGACAAGTTATAACAATTGCGGCCATAATAGGCTAGTTTCCCAAAAAAATCGAACTAGTCCGTCAGTTGGAATAACAGAAAATACGTGTTCAATATTTTCTGTTATTCCAACTGACGGACTAAATAGAATAATACATTTTTGACCTAGGAAACTAGCCTGTTCAATGTATAAAACTTTTTCTCAAGATTTACAATTATTCTAATGCACGAGTATTATATCGTTTCTAATCTATAAATTCAAAGATGAAGCATTAAAATATCTTGTACAAACTCATTTATTAACATTAAAGAGCTCTACGTTTTAAGTTCTGCACATACGAGTATAAACAAAATATCAAACGCTAAACCTCTTCCAAAACGGTTGAAAATGTTATTAAAACTGATAAAGCTAAAAAGCAGTTTGTTGGTCCGTGCATGATACTGGGAAATTCCAAAACTAGCGACAAAGCGAATCACTGTTATCAGGAACTTCGGACTTAGGATACTGGGGTCGGGACTTTGTATGGAATTTGTCAAGCGGACGACGCTCCATTCAGCGGCTGCGCTGAGATCATATTACGTATTCAATTCTGAGTGTTCGGTGTACGGATGAAGTCAAAGCAAATGGGTCCACGAATTCCGAACCGGTCTATTGTGGATTGTTTAGGTTGTTAAACATAAAAAGAATAAAGAAAAAAAGAGATACAAATAGGTATTTGTAATCATATGACCACAAGCATAGGTTGCATGAGAATACCTACCTATTTTTTAATATATTTCGACGTAGGTTATGGTAAAAGTTATTGCATATGAACAGCAGAATTAACGCCTAAAAGAACTTTCTTAAAATTTCCACAAAAAACATTAGTACTTATATTCCTATTTTATTAGTTAAACTTAACGACTTATAGGCACTCTTTCTACCATAAATGATGATAACACACACCTTTAATGGTTGTAATGACACATGGAACAGAAACGTGGCCTCTCACAAATAGGCCTCATAACAAAACTTAAGGCTGCACAGCGCTATAGGCTCGCTGTTTCTTTGCGAGATTAAAACAGAAATGAGTAGATCCGTAAACAAATAAAGGTCACGGACATAGCCCGACGGATTAGCAAGCTAAAGTGGCAGTGGGGCAAATAGCACGTGGAAATAACGGCCAATGGGGAAAAAGGTTCTAGAATTAAGGCCACGTACGTCTACCCACAAGGTGAACAGTCGACCTGGTTGCAGGTTGCAGGAGGCCGCTGGATGCAGGCCGCTTCCAACCAGCCAATCTGAAAGTCATTGGGCGCCTATGTTCAGCAGTGAACCGACGGCTGAAATGATTATGATGATGTTTGTAGGTAATGTTCTACCTAGTTGCTTAAATTTAGGGTTTCAACCTGCATAACATTAATAAACTAGCCAATATTTTCCGCATCAACAAAATCACAGGTACATTCCGCTATTACAAAATAAAAAGCTCATTCCGCGAGTATGACAATGGAACCGGCGAGGTGGGCTGGAGCGGGCCCGATGGGAAATCAACTCCGATAAACAGCTAATTTCGCTTACATGCAGCTAAAAATTGGTATAGACCGAATAGTCCGTTACTAATAATTGGTTTTGTATACATTTTTTTCTTACACCTTATTTGGTAAAATAATTATCTATATCTATCTATACATAAAATAAAATCGGGTTAGTTACACCGTTATCTTTGATTATAATTTTTTACCGAATTTTATGATCTTTGATTTGTTGAATTTGTCTCAGCCTTGAATAGCAGATTAACTATTAAAATATCACAAAATTTAGTAAAAAAACTCATATTTACTGTATGAAAGGTTTTTCTAATGAGTTGTGAGGCGGTACAAAGTTCGCCGGGACAGCTTAGTCTATATCTTCTATATACAGGGTGTAACGAAAAGGTGAAATAAAACTTAAAAGGGTTATTCTACGGCTAAATTACATCAACTTTTTCTATGGGACCAACATCGAAATCGCAAAAAAAAAAACACTTTCCCATACTAAAACGCGACCAGCTGGCATCAGTTTGTATGGAAACGTTTTTTTTTTTTAAATTTTGATGTTGGTCCCATAGAAAAGGTTGATGTAATTTAGCCGTAGAATAACCCCTTAAAGTTTTATTTCACCTTTTCGTTACACACTGTATATAAAACAAAGTCGGGTTAGTTACACCATTTATAAGTCAAGAACGGCTGGACCGATTTTTATGGTCTTTAATTTGTTAAATTTGTCTTCACCCCGAATAGCAGAGTAACTATTAAAAGATAGAAAAAAACAATGATGGCGGTACGAAGTTCGCCAGGACAGCTAGTAATATATAAACCGAAGTCGGGTTGGTTACACCATTTTTAAGTCAGGTCACACCAGACGATTTTGATGATCTTTGATTTTTCGAATTAGTCTCTGCTCCGAATAGCAAAATAACTATAAAAAAGGAAAAATTCACGAAAAATAAAAGATATGAAGGGGCGGTACGAAGTTCGCCGGGACAGCTAGTGTTTCTATAAAAATAAAAAAACTTGTTTCAAGTAAATCAACAAAGAGGGCACGATAGATTTTTAACACTACTAGACTATCAATAATACAGCTGTTTTGGGTAGAAATACTATCAATAATGGCTATATAAAACTGAAAATAGGCACATAATTTTAACTACCCTATCTATGACTGACTGGCAACCCTAGTTGTGGCAGCCTTGAGTAATAATTTTTATCGTCAAGTTTCTGCGAGCGTAGGAGTAAGTATATTGCATAGTGGTACTTGCGAGTGACGTATGCCTAACACTGATAACCTCCTGCCTACTTCCGTCAAGTCAAAGGTTCTTTAACTACTTATGTTTTGCTACAGATCCCTAAAATCGACAACAATGAGGTTAATTTCAGATCACGACCGCCATTCATTTGATAGTCGATTCTTCGCCGCCTTTCAGGTTCTGCCTTTTGTTGAGTTATTCTATGTTTAATAAGATCTTTCTTTGGTAGAAGGCTTAAAGCAATGGGGAATGCTTCAGGTTTTCTGTTTCTTGTTATGTATAGGTTGTTTTTAATAAATGGGCAGAATGGTTTGAATACTTTGAACGAGTAAACAAAAGAGTTGAATGCAAGGTAATTATGAAATAAAGCCGTCTAGTGGATGGATTTTTTGAAAATGTAAAAAATATTTTTATTTATTATAAAAAAAAACCCCTGACACAGAATAACAACATATAAAAAAAATACTGATTGTTTACTTTTTGGCCCTAAAATTTTATGAAAAGTAATATTACCTAGTAATGTTTTGATCTAAGCGCATTACGATTAAGCTAAGATCTCAATGTTCTTAGAAGGTCTTAAGAACTACGACCTTCTGCTTCTGCGATCGAAGCTAAATAATAACCACTGATTTAAAATAACTACTAGACTGGCTGCCCCATACAAATAACACCTAATTTCGGTGCCTATTTGTGGTGACAGGCAAGAGTTACGAGTACCTACTAATTTTGACGTATACTGCATATGACTATCAGCCATTACTAATTTAGTTCTATGTTACGCTCGAGCGCTCACTTCTGCCTGGTGGTGCAATTGTAATAATCAAATGGGCACGAACTTAATTTGACCGCAGCCTGTTCAGTTTATTACTGGTCAGTGGCACAAACAGTCTAACTTTGCACATTTAAAGATAAGGCTTTAGATTTTAGATAGGTACGTAATCGGCGCGTAAAATTTGGAACAACTAAATTGAGGAGTCACACAGAGAACCCTACGCCTGCCTGACAGCTCCATAGTGTTTACTGTCAATCCGCTATTCGCTGTGTGCGCGATGACAGCGCCCCTAGTGGCCACAATTGTCGTGGACTTAAGATCTCTCAAATTATGGCAACTGGATGGTTTGAGAATGAGTTTCAGATTGTTGTTCCTCGAAATTAGATGAAAATATCTAAGAAGTTTGTGCATATTTTAATAAGTGACTTCTTACTTGAACCAAAATATGAATGTTATAATACATACAGGATTTGCATCGATAAAACATGATATAACTTTCCAACCTCAAATTGTACAAAAAGGGAAAAAAAATATTAGCACAGCATTTGAGAGACTTTAAAGAGCTTAGAACCAACGGACACTTAATAAGACCTGTAATCACAAGATAAACGTATGCGACACAAACCCCCTTCAAACTTTTTTCTGATCACATTTCTATTTATTTATTTCTTTGCTCCAATTTCTATCTTGATGTTAGAGACAAATAAAACATGCACGAACTGTTTTTCCCCTTGTTTCTACACTTTATAACATAACACGTACTATGACTCATATCGCGAATTTCACGTTTTAACTAATACTTAATAACGTTAGTATGGAATCCTATAGAAATATAGCAATTAGACACAGGACAGTCCAGAGTTATTTCACATTTCTGCCAAATAGCGTGCTGCGATCGATTTGACGGCCCCCACCACCCACTTTGCACATAGCGAATAATATACGAACGCATGACAATCTAGATGGATTCGGTAGTCGAACGGTTCGGTAGTCGGATGGGGTAGTCGAACGAAAAGCATGGTTGATCTATTTTAATGGTTTTTATTTATCATAGATAGATAGATAGATACTCTTTATTGCACACTATACAAGTAAAATACACATGATTTTTACAGAAAGATTTAAAGAGCTTTAGAGTGCAATATTGGTGTAGTTTGTGTTCTAATGATGGTGAAGTGATAAAGATCAGAAATTATTAAAATATCATGTATTTAACGCCGTAACGAGTGTCAAGTGACTTATTTTGTTTTAGACCCGATAGCGTCCTTAAATACCTTGGATCTGTACTTCACGCGTCCGGAGACATCGATTGCGACGTCAAAGCACGCATTGCTGCTGCTTGGGCCAAATGGCGAGAGGTGACTGGTGTCATTTGTGACCCCAGAATGCCGGTTAAGCTTAAAGGATAGATCTATAAGTCCATCATTAGGCCTGTTCTTTTATATGGCAGCGAAGCATGGCCGCTACTTGAGCGACACAAGCAGGAGCTGCGTGTCACGGAGATGTATATGCTGCGGTGGATGTGCGGAGTCACGCGTAAGGACCGCGTGAGGAACTCGTGCATCCGCGGTAGCCTTCGTGTCCGTGATATTGCAGACAAACTGCAGGAGAGTCGCCTACGCTGGTACGGCCATGTTTTGCGGAAACCGGCAAGCTACGTAGGAAACAAATGTCTGGCCATGCCGCCACCGCCAGGTCCTGGCAAAAGGGGTAGACCCAAGAAATGCTGGCTTGACGTTGTGAGGGCTGACATGCGTGCCAATGATCTCACAACTAGAGACGCTCAAGACCGCGCGAAGTGGAGGAGCAAATCAAGGAAAGCGGACCCTGGGCTCCAAAGCAATGGCTTTGGACGCAACCGGGATTGACCGTATAGATGATGATGATGAGCGTCCTGAAACCTGCTTCTACGGGGAGAGTAGCCTCCACTGAATCCAAGATAAGCAATAAAAACTAAACAACGTTAATTTTTGTGAACTATTAAATTTTTAGCAATACTTGCTTGTTATATCTATAATAATATAACACTTGAATCGATTTTTTTCAAGTGTTATATTTTTATTTTGAACTATGTTAAACTTTGACTATATCAAGAATACACTCGACATTGGCAGAATCACTGCTCTGCTTTAAGAGCAGGATGAGTGCGTTATGAAAAACCACAATCTAGATCTATATCTATTATATCATCTATCTAGCATCGATTTTTTTTTCCGTTTTGATGAAAACTACTATTAAGAGCAACCCTATTTTTAGTGGTGAGCATGTTTTGTTGTTAACATTATATTCATGGATAATTAACCAATTGAGCCAACGAGCTCTTTAAACGGTATTACTTGTTTTGTTATTTCTTTAGAGAGTTTGACGTTAAAGTAACACTGTTAAGTCTGTAGTACTGTATGGTCTTAGTTAAGCCCCTGCATTTGGCAACACAATACATTTAGTACACGTGACGTGAATGGGAATTGCAAAGAATGTGCACAGTTACAAGGTTTTCATTGTGTACCGTTAATGTAGAGTGCCAACGGTGCATGTGCAGGGTCCATGGGTCATCCACCGATTTGTAGGATACTAACGGCGCTACAGACATCTTACAACCTAGCTCGTATAGTACAGGGCTAATAATAAATACCTATAAATCATAATTTATAAAATGTTATCTGGTATCTTTCCCCCTAGTTTTCTAGCCGCAATCAAAGCAGAGCTTGTACTGTAACCACTTAGATAACGGCTAATTTATATTTTATCATCATCATCATTTCAGCCATAAGACACACACACACACAGGCCACCCCCAATGACTTACATCAGGTGGGATTGCCAATACTCGCCACGCTTGGCAGGCGGGTTGGTGAGCGCAGTTTTTCTTATAACACACGACACGCCTCCTATTGGCGTTGGGGAAGTGTATTCTTTAAGGCCGTCCTCAAATGCGCAGCACAAATGTGTATGTGTAAAACAATTTTATATGTATCTAATTATATTATTATTGACGACCTCCGTAGCCGAGAGGCGAGCATACCGGACTTGGTGTCGCTATCTCTGAGGTTCCGGTTTCGATTCCCGGTCGGTCAATGTAGTAAAATAGCTTTTCTATATTGTCTCGGGTCTGGGTGTTGTGGTACCGTCGTTGTTTCTGATTTCTGTAACACAAGTGCTTAAGCTACTTATCATAGGATCAGAGCAATGTATGTGATGTTGTCCAATATTTATTTATTTATATGTATACTTTAAGTGACATCCATGACTTGGGTACAATGCTTGTGCTTATCACATTAAACCTATGAAGGTTTGACAGATTATACATATAAAGACATATTTCGGAGACAAATGCTCATCATTTATGTGTCCTAATTACTCTACAATAACAAAAGTAAGAAGGTAGCTCCAAAAAGTTAAAGGGAATTAAAATTACAGTGAAAATAAAAGTCACGTTTCGCAGTATTACCAGCTGTTCGAGTTGTTTTTCAAAGAACCTGACTGACGTATTTATTCGAGTTGACGGCTTGAATATTCAATTATGTCCGGTAAGGCTATATACGTGTTGTTTGTTACGAGTACAACGTCTCGCTTAAAAATGAATACAATTTTATGAAGAATTGGTACGATGAATGCACCTAAATACGAATTGCCTATTGCAGACTAGCTTTTGCCTATAACTTCGTCTGCATAAAGTTCAGAATAATTAAGTCAAATGAATATATAATCATCATAGGTGAAAATAATACCTGGTTAAAAATATCTATATAATATAATATAATCTACTATTCGCGATTAAATTGCACCGTATGTGCACTGCATGAGGTCCTTGTTGGAGCAACGCCGATACGCCTGCCTATCTCTGATGCCCTTCAACTCGCGGTCTTTTTTATTTATAAGTATTTATTTATACTAAGATTAAAATTATTTATGATGGTTCTCTAGACCTTATTTTAATTGCAATGTCGTGCCTATAAATATGCCAAAATTCAGCGAATTACATTTGAGTAACAAAAATAACAACACTTTTATAATATTAAAACCTATGTAATGGCATTTTTCTGGTCATTAATAGATTTTCTAAAGTGTGTATTTGGTCGTTATGTTATAATGTCAACTACTGAAGAAGCTTCTACTAGACATGAAGGTTTTTATATGAATCATAATCATACGTTTACGTACTTAAAAAAACTTATTAGTGCTGCACAAAGGTTTAGATTTATTTTATAAAATTTGGTATCGCTGTCATATTTATTCTCCCATAATCATAATCATAGTTCCCTTCAATAACATAGTTAACGAGAATCTCAGGCAGTCCTCGAGGGACATCAGCTTTAGCGAGCCCTCCTCTGGAACACGTAAGGACTCGTTGAGGAGGGCTAAATGGGGCTCCAGTCCCTCTCGCCGAGAAAACTGTTTGGAAAAGTTAGTTGAGTGGAAATATTATAAATATACTTTTGCTTTGCCTGATAAAATCGGTTAATAAAATGTGTTACTCCTTTTTAAAGACTTGTATTCATAAAATTTTTGTTCTTTTGCCAAAAATCAAGAATATTAAAAAGTTTTATTCTTAAACTGAAACACTACAGTAGCAGTAGTCCATCTTATCTGTGATTTTGAATCAACGATATAAATATCGTTGTTTTGAATTTAATCAGCAATGAATAAGAATATGCAGATATAATTATGGACTCTAAAACCGAGTTTTTGTCTATTTAATTTTTTTTCATTGTGGTTTCCCTCAGACATGCAATCCTTACTGGGGCCTAACCATTTACTTTAAACAGTTCTTAAGCATTAAATTGTTAATAAGTCAAACTTTTTACTAATAAGAAATAAAACAAGGTTGAAGTAATACTTGCCTTGTACGTACATGGATTACCAGTTTTATTAGCAAATTTTGTCCAGGATTTTCTAGCTATTGACTTTTACATTTTTTCGATAGTTCAAGTCTAAAGAACACTAACAATTTCTGGCCTTAGCAATATAACATTACCTATTATGTTAAAATATAGAAAAAGTATGAATGACCATTCTCATTACTTCGTAACGCACATAACTTCTCAAGCTAAGGCATATATACTTTCATAAACTGAATATAATTATATCAATAAACCTGCGAAGCGATAACTGCGATAATCCTTTGTCTGTCACCATTCAATGCGATGATATCTATCCGATCAGCGATAACTCAGCGTGTAATTTACTAGTGCTTTGAGCCATGTCTTACTAAGACGCCAGCCGCCATAAAAGCTACGCAAAATATACCTACTGTAAAGGTTAAAATTAAAAATGTTATTATTCGCGTGAGAAGTAATCTATATAGCTCAAAGAATATTCAACCTGCACCCCAAGCATGACATTCAAAATACGATATAATTATAGCGATTTATCGACACCAACTGTCAAAATATGATAGATATGCCGCCACGTTAAACCGCCGTGCCAGTGACGTGACATGATTAGATCTCTGTTTCGATTAAAATTTAACATAGCGGCTTTAACTATCATGTTTAAAAAAAATACAGTCGGTGACGATAAATCGCTTTATCATATTTTATCGTGTTTTGGTGGTCATGCCAGGGGGGTGAGGTGGCAGTGGGCTAGTCACATTTTGCCATAGGATCAATATATTGATGATGATATAAAACTGAGTTCCTCATCGGCATGAGGAAGAACAAGAAGATCTTGAGCAATCACGTGAAGCAATGTATCAACCAAAGCTACTAGCGGCAGATAGAAAAGACGGCGTCTACTTGTCTCAGTGGCCAAGTCGTCGTCACGTCGTCTGATTATAATTAAATATGAGTTGCCTCAAAATATCTCCATGGACGACTCTATACAGGTACAGTTAAAGTACTCGTGCTAGTTAGTGCGATTGTATGTGTTCCAACATTACCAAATAAGGTCATGAATTCGCTTAAACCAATGCACCGTGACTTCGTCGGCTAGGATTGATCCACGTATCGCAAGCAACATCGAAGGGGGCTCATAGAAGAAAATTTTAACACGCCAATTACTAGTGTCGAACTTGATTCTTTATCTTTTACTTCAATTAATAAATAATATCTACAGTTAAAATCGTCGCAAAGTTATTTCTACTTTACTTTACGCCTTATCGAAACAGTATGTGTGTGACCAAAAAACGTCAATAGCTTGAAGGAGTTCGATCTCATAACCTGAATGAAGTGCGTAGGCTGCTGACTGTAACTAGACAAATTCACAGCACGGGTATTTAGTAGGCAATTATAATTATTTAATAATTTATACTACATTGCACAAAATTAATGAGTGCAGAACGTAGACTGCGATGTGGTGATTATCAATCAATTGATTACATACATTTTAATTGAGTGTCTGTGTAGGCTTGCTTTAATTTCATCAGTCTACCTATTTGCAAAAATAATGTATGTCAATACATCACTTAGTCATCAGATTGAACAGTGAAATTCGATCTGAGGCGGGATCTTGTACTTTGCCTTTTTTATTAATCAACTATTTTAAGATTTTTTATTTTAATGATTTTACTATTTAAATTCACAACTTATAGGTATAGGTAAATTTTCCCATACAACAAGAGCTGATCATCATTCATCATCATCATCATCATCATCATCATCATTTCTATTGAGAGTTCGATTTCAAATCATACTTATGAAGAAAGTTGTTGTATTTGAAATTATTAGGACCTATTTATTGTCAAGTCATGGCTAGAGAAAGGTCGTTTAAGTTTACGCATCCTACAATATAGACACGGCATCCCAGTGAGGTATGGCTCGTAGGCAGATACCTCGGCGTGCCAGGCGCTTTAATCCTCTGTACCTACTTAGCTGGGGCACCGCAATTCCTGGTATACACGAGATTCAATAAAGCAACAGCATAGAATAAGGGCTGGCATAGAAGACCCATTTTCAGGATTCCATACTTAAAGCGTGCCAATATATTTAGGGTGCCAAATGGTATGCTGTTTGCTAAAATATTTATAGAATTTCCAATAACTTACAAAATACTTATCTAATAAAACATACATATTCTATTAACATGAAAAGCAATCTCGAGACCAAAATGTAGGAAAAGTTCATACTTTTCTCTTTGGGTCTCACATATACGCCTAGGCGTAAGCAACGCATATGTGAATGATAGAGATTGTTCGCATTAGTATTCAATTGTCAGATCGTGTGTTTTCAGCCTAAGATGTATCTTCACGGCTGAATGCGCATTCGCGTGTCGATAACTCGTAACTCACTTGATGACGTGCGCTTTCTGAGAGCATCGAGTTATATCAGTCAGTGTGTTGTTTGCTTTATAAATACCCAAATGAACTTTAGTTAACGGATTACCATTTTGTGTATTTAAAACAGTTATTTATTTAATTATACAAAAAATATAGGAATATCAACAACAACAACACAGGAATTATCATTTACCATAGTAAAGTTATTTTTTGTAGATTTAGATGTTGATCACCAAAATTATGGTCGTAATAAAAAAAGTTATGCTTGTAGTTTCTTTATGAGGTAAAACCCGAAACAAGGATATTAGTAGAAGGACCGATGACATGTCACCGACATTGATCTTTGAATTGCAAGGTGCACATCGGTTTATTGCTACAACCGTTGGGGAGGCAAGATTCGACCACAAAGTGAAAGACGCAGCATAGGCAGGCCTTCCACGCAGTGGACTGAAGACTTAGTCAACGTTGAGGAAAGCCGCTGGATGCAAATGGCCCAAAAGCTGCTCATTGAAACTGATATAAACCTCCTTTGAGTTGAGCAAATAGCGTATTTTAGCCAAATAATCATCATGAATATAAAGAGTAAAAAATAGAAAAGAAGTTAAACAAATCTAAAAAAAAAAGGTAACAATTGTGACTTGAACGTTTGCGTAGACTTTTTTTGGCAACTTCGTTGCCATAGGCTACCAGAATCGCAAAAAAAAATATCACTTCCCCGTACCTGTGCCCATACTCACTTGTCACAGGTGTGATGAGTTGTATCATTATATCGATGATGGTGGACATACCATGTAAGTAAGTATTATTATAAGTATTTTAAATTCGCATATTGTTGGTGTATTCGCTATGTGCAAAGTCGTCGTCAAATCGATCGCAGCACGCTAGTGGGCAGAAATGTGAAATAATTCTGGACTGTCATGTGTCAAATTGCTATATTTCCATAGAATTCCATACTAACGAAATTAAGTATTTTAAAGTACGAGTAAAAACGTTTAAATTCGCGATATGGGTCACAGTACGTGTTGTGTTATAAAGTGTAGAAACAATGGGAAAACCCAGTTCATGCATGTTTGATTCGTTTCCAACATCAAGATGGATAGAAATAAATGGATAGCTGCTGTGAAAAGAAAAAAGGTTGTAGGGGTTTGTGTACCAGACGTTTATCTTATGATCACAGCTCTTATTAAGTAGCTTTGTCCGTTGGTTCTAAGCTCTTTAACGTCTCTCACATGCTGTCCTAATACTAATTCTTTCCCTTTTTGCACAGTTTGAGGTTAGAAAGTTATATCATATTGTATTGATTCAAATCCCGTACGTATTATAACATTTATATTTTAGTTCGAGTAAGAAAATCAATTATTAAAATATGCATAAATTTTTTAGATATTTTCATCTAATTTCGAAAAAAAAACAATCCGAAAATCATTTTCAAACCATCCAGTTGCCATTCATCGCGCACACAGCGAATACCAACCAACAAGGTTTTGTTGGTGATCTGAACAAATAAAATAAAATGAATAATGAACATTCTAGCACCTATTTTAACAGTAAAATCATCCACTAACCAAATCACCTTAAGTAGAATTAAGGCATGCATTATCAGATAAAATAAAACAAACATTTCATATTTCTATAAATCGTGTTCTCCTCGCTCTATTAAATATGGCTGCAAATTCATCCAAGTTTATTGCATTATTAGACATTGGTTCCGAACCGTAGTGCACCGCATCCGCTACAAAAGCCGAACCACAATTTCCGCATGTTTGACATATTGTCCAATAAATTCGTCGTTTTTGCTGACAATTTGTTCATTTTAAGGCTGAACGTAAAAGAAAAGCTGAATAATGATTGCAACTGTCGTCTAAAAAAAATAACTCTTGCTTAAACCTTTTTAGGGTTCCGTAGCCAAATGGCAAAAAACGGAACCCGGATTCGTCATGTCTGTATGTCTGTCCGTCCGTATGTCACAGCCACTTTTTCCGAAACTATAAGAACTATACTGTTGAACCTTGGTAAGTTGGTTATTCTGGAAACCGCATTAAGATTTTTACACAAAAATATTAAAAAAATTAACAACTTTTGGGGGTTCCCCATACTTAGAACTGAAGCTCAAAAATTGTTTTTTTATCAAACCCATAAGTGTGGGGTATTTAAAGATAAGTCTTCAAAAATAATATTGAGGTTTCTAATATATATTTTTTCTAAACTGAATAGTTTACGCGAGAAACACTTCCAAAGTGGTAAACTGTGTGTCCCTTCTAAAATAAGAGAATTTTAAAACTAAAAAAATATACCTATGATGTACATTATCATGCAAACTTCCACTGAAAATTTGTTTGAACGAGATCTAGTTAGTAGTTTTTTTTAATACGTCATAAATCGTAAACCGCAATCGAAAACAATAACATAATTTAGTGTTAACGATGTATAATTTATCGATCTCTTCACTATAAATAAGACGACCTCTGTAGCCGAGAGGCGAGTATACCGGACTTGGTGTCGCTATCTCTGAGGTCCCAGGTTCGATTCCCAGTCGGTCAATGTAGAAAAATAACTTTTATATGTTGTCTCAGGTCTGGGTACCGTCCTTGTTTGTCTTTGGTTTTTGTAACACAAGTGCATTGGCTACTTATCATAGGATCAGAGCAATGTATGTGATGTTGTCCAAATATCAAGTGATAGTAGCGCTTTATCACGACATAATCTAATGTATATGATCTATTTATCAAAACTAGCTAACGGTTTCACTGAACTCTTCATTAAAAATAATGTTATATTATTAGCTAGTTAAAATATGACATGCTTACATGACATCTTTATTTGCCCTCCAGAAAGTAAGCCTACATTACGTCAAACAAAACTCCAAAACCCTATTGTATCTAAGACTGCCAAACCCTTCTTGTGCAAACACAATTTTATAAGCAAAACGTTCCATAAAGATTTGATATCATGCCGGCCTAAGCACACAACTTGCCGATATATTTGAGGATTCGCGCAAACAGTTTGTGTAACTTCTTTTATTTGTCGCGGATTGACTCGGTTATTTCGTATTTCCACACAAAATAATCTTGGCTGGATTGTATTAATATGTTTGGAGTTGACGAACAAATTATGGTTGGGGTTGTGTATTTCAATTAATAATAATTACTCTTTAGTAAGATTTATCCTATTATAATATATTCTGTGGTAAGATCGAGTTAAAGATGGCTGGCGTGGTTGGATGAAAAAAGCGGGGGCTCTTTGGGGGATGCTTACGTCTAACAGTGAACTCCAACAGGCTGACAAGAAGATGATGATGATCTAGTAAGTTTGTTAAGGGAACAAACTTACTAGATCATCATTTGTGACCTGTTCAGCACGATACGAGTATAATGAGCGCGTGATTGAGGTGGTTCACTTTCATACATATACCTAATCGTCCATAATATTTTCTTTTCCTTATTTTCTGTTATTTAGCTGTTATTATTCTAAAGGCGAGTAGTGCCCCTAAATAAGCGACTCGACGCTGTGTTGGTATGAAAATCGCACGAAAACTTAACGATTCATAACAGCGCGCAATGACAATTGGCGTACCTATCAATTGACGTAAAAACGAATTAAATCGGTCCAGTGGTTAAAAAGAAGAAAGAGAATTTGCATCTTTTTATTGTTTGTGTATTCAATGCTTTGATATTTTTTCTCCTGAAGTACTAGAAATAAATGCTATTCTCTAAATGTTGTGTAGGTTTTAACAATTCTTAGCATATTTTTTAAATATTTTCTAACTATTTGGGCTTAGGTATCTACTAAGCTTTTACTCGCCTTAATCTACTGACCTTTGTTAACAAAAACAAAACCAACACGTTCATCGTGTTAGAAGAAACTCATTTAGTCGACAATATCCAAAACAATACAAAGTTGGATCAAATGGCTGTAACTTTGTATCCCTTGAACCAGTGTTGGTATAAATAGCTTATCGATAATGTTGTTAGCTTCTTATGTCGAGTTTGGTGTACAACGATATTATTATATCGTGTGTTTATTTTAGGTAAAAATGACAGAAAAAGAAAATGAAAAATATTTTTAAGATAATTCCAGAGTTACTGAATTTGCCATTTTGAATTACCTTTTGTTGTTTTAGTCGACTATATACAAACAACGTTTACCGGCTCACACTATACAAACTAAATTTTTCATACAACCGAGGCAGTTTTACATTTATACATTTAAACAGTACACGGGCTAATTGAGCAATGTCCAAATTCATTATTGAAGTGACATTGTTAGCCTAAAGTTAGTTAGTTAGTTGAACAAAAGATAAAAACACTTGTTACAAAAACATGTATAGTCACAAAGTACTGAGTTTTTCTTCAGTGTTGTAACTAAATGGGTTTAAACCTAACTGTAAGCTAAATGTGCCCCTTTCTCTGATTTTTGATATTGTAGTATTCCTTATTTGCTTCTGTACCCTTCACTCCATCGAAGCTACTTTGTGAAAGCATTTTTCATCGACAATATCTAATTTACAGCACTACACAAAAACTATGTGGTCGTCCAATAAAATCACAACTTTCTGAAACGGCTGGCACTTTTCAATATTATATCCGGGCCCATAACTAATATGTCTTGTTTACGTTTTTGCCGCGAGCTATGCCAAACGTGGTTATGGTTACGTTGTTTTGGTTGATGGCTTAAGCACATTAGCATTTCTGATAATTATTTATTATTATTATTATTTTTATTTCATTAAATCAGACAACGCAGGTCCATTTTATTAGTAAGATCTTATAAGCTATATTAGTAACAACAAAAACACAAAACAATAAAACAGAGAGAACTACAGATGGCAGCGGCGGGTCAGCTAGTGTTCCTCTTGACAAGCACCCTGGCAAGATGGCGAGTTATAGGAGAGTCATATCTCCCCGTTATGGTCTTCAGGATGGAGTTGGAGCTGGCCCGTATTCTGCAGAGCAACGACGCTGCTTTTGTACGCATGATAGCATAGAAATCGTCAGTGCGTGCCTCAGCGAACATCCCTGAGGCACTGCAAAATCGAGGCAGCCCCAACAACATTCTGAAGCCGTTGTTATATTGGACACGTAGAGCATTGACGGTTTTCTGCATGTAGCTAGCCCACAAGCTGCAGGTATAAAATACTTGACAGTAAGCTTTGAAAAGAGTGATTTTCACTGATCGACTACACCTTGCAAACCTGCGCACCAGCATGTTACATCTGACCGCCAACGCTCTACGCTCCCTCTCAATATCTTCATTCTTCAAGTCAGTTACTATGTGTCCTAAATATTTAAATTTCGTAGCTCGTTTGAGCTCAACACCGTTTAACTTGATGGTTGGAACAGACCCCGGGCACTTTCCTCCGACGATAATACTTACTGTCTCAACTCTAAATTCGTTATCATCATCATAACCTCAAGCCTTCTTCGGACAATTTGGTGTAGGACTCCTCCTTTTTTTTTATGGCCTCCATAAGTGCGTGTCAGCGAACACACTCATTTCGCTAATGTCGAGTCAGGTGTTAGAGAGACATGATCAAGAAATTTACAAAATTACATACAATTGCCCGGTAAACTAGAGGAATACTATAAATTGAGATATTTGTTAATTTATTAGTCTTGTTAAATTGTTATTGCACCATCTAAAACAGAGACATCACACAATATAGATAATACAAACAAAAATGTTAAAACAGAGCTAATATCAAATTTAACAATATATTTAAATACATACATATATTTAAGTATAGCGTGAGGAAGTGAGGCTTAATAATTAGTTAAAGTTTATAGGGCGGGGGATTTTGGAAGGAAGGGTATCATTATAAAGATACAGGGAATCGATTGCAACTAAAAAATATGATCCGAAGAACCTTCATCCAGGCCACACCTTCACTTCATTCTATCTAAGGCTGTCAGAATCCAATTCTTATCAGTAAATTTTACGATGTCGCCTTCCCATTCAAGCCCACCATATTTAAAAAGTTATTTACCTAAATACAAATACATACGAGTATTTTGTATTTTTTTACAATATTTTCATAAAAACATGAAACACAATATCTAAAGCTATAAACTATAACACACCTTTTGTCTCAGATAAAGTCAGCAGAAAACTCGATCTCAATTGAACAACGTCGCAAAGTCCGTTCCCAAAATTAAAAACTGAGTTACGTAAAAAGTTCCGAAACTCGTTCGTACATTCACGTCACGTGCCATAGGATCAGACCTGTGAAGCGGAGTTGGCGGGCAAATAGTAAAATCCACGGCGCAGCGCATTCGCAACAGAAAGAAATAATAAAAACCCGTTCGCCACAGCTCTGTTTCACCTGCAGTTCAAAAACAATTCGGAATTCTTAGCTTGATCGGATCCTCTTACTCACATGGGAATGCTGGATTGAGTGAGAGAGATGTAAGAGGTATTGTATCGAAATCGTTTTGCAGAGTAAACTTTTAAGTAATTCTGTGACGAATTCTGCTTGTTTGGAGAAACGCCAGAATAGACAAAGATGGCGTTTCCTTGAAATGTAAAAATAAGTGGTTAAAATCCAGAAATAATAATAATTTCATTTTTAAAACCATGTTGTTAATAACGTCATGACGCCCTTTAAAATAAGACGTTTTGAGCAGGACGTCAGTCATGCGTTTGCAGGACCGTACACGGAACATTTTATGAAAACTTCGTTGAAAAAAAAGATGACAGCTACCAATATTTAGTGTACAGGACGACGACAGTCGGCCACTGTCGTCCTGCTAAAAGTGTTTTATTTTAAAGAGCCCTTTACATTGAGGATATTATATTATTAATATTTCATACATTTACTAGCTACTGCAGCTATTTGTGTGCGTATCTTCAGAATCAATGTCAAGTCAATGAGGAATAGATAACTATCCTACGGAAACATAAAAACAGGCCAAAAATTATACTTAACAAGATCTATGAACCAAAATTTTGCTAATGTCGTCCAGCTGTTATATCGTGATTGAATGACATCATACATCCAAACATACATTTAATTAATATAAGTTGAATCAATGAACGAATTCTGTACAGGTACTTTTACATTTTAAAAACCCGCCACACTGTATTAAACCAACCAATGATAATGAATTTTTAAAGCAATAATTAAAACAATTGAAACTAAACTCTCAAAATTAAAAATCACCTAAGTGCTGATCAAAGAACGTAGAGTTTATACTAGGAAAGTTATTTTCTTTCAAATGAAAACTAAGCTTTGCGAAATGGATTTATGAGGGAAGAAAGAAATATTACGCCTACCTCAGTAAAGTTGTAGATAGACTTAAAGGGTGACGAGATGAAAAAAACATGAAATTCATTAAATATCATGTACAATCATTTTGGGTAACTTTAAATTGCTTTGTAACTTTAAAAAGGACTAGGTTTAAGATTCTTAATCTTCTCTTCAAATAGTCGAATAGTGGAGATAAATTAAACCGGAATTTGAATTTGAATTTAGAATGGAAAGACAGTCCATTTCGTCTGTATTAGGTACCTAGGGGTGTCACCAACTCAATGTTAATCTAAGGCGCTACGCAATAGTGGACACTTTTAGTTTCCAGTTGCCGACACCAAATACTTTTTGATCGTCATGAGTATGTGTTAAGTGGAAGCAACTGGACACATGAAATGTTTACGTATGCGTAGAGAGTGGATGATTTCATACTGGTTCTATTCGCTGTGTGCGCGATGACAGCGCCCCTAGTGACCACAATTATTGTGGACTAAGATCTCTCAAATTATGACAACTGGATGGTTTGAGACTGATTTTCGGATTGTTTTTGTTCGAAATTAGATAAAAATATCTAAAAAATTTGTGCATATTATAAAAAGTGATTTTCTTACTTGAACTAAAATATAAATGTTATAATACGTACGGGATTTGAATCGATACAACATGATATAACTTTCTTTCAAAGGTTCAAAAAAGGAAAGAATTAGTATTAGCACAGCATGTGCTGTGCAAAGCTACTTAATAAGAGCTATGATCATAAGATAAACGTCTGTGACACAAACCCCCTACAAAGATTTTTCTTTTTACAGCAGCTATCCAATTATTTCTATCCATCTTGATGTTGGAAACGAATAAGACATGCACGAACTGGTTTTCCCATTGTTTCTACACTTTATAACACAGCACGTACTGTGACCCATATCGCGAATTTTAACGTTTTTACTTTAGAATACTTAATTTCGTTAGTATGGAATTCTATGGAAATATATCAATTTGACACAGACAGTCCAGAGTTATTACACATTTCTGCCAAGTAACGTGCTGCCATCGATTTGACGTCCCCCATCACCCACTTTGCACATAGCGAGGTAGCTTGTGTCTGACACAAGACACAAAAGTGTCCACGTCTGCGCCCTTAAAGTTAAGTTAAGTCTGTCGCTTAAAGTTTGGTAGGCAGGATAGTACGTATTAACGATCCATAGCGTGATCATAACTATTGCATAGGCTCCGTGCGAGCAAACTGGCAAAGTTTACCTAACTAATTGTAATGATGATAGCGTACCCAATTTGATTATTTATTTATTACCTCTTCGCGCTTCGTTTAATATGCTCGTACTATGTCAACATCTTGTACTAGCATCATCACTACCGTGTCTCCAGACACACTGTGGTCGGTGGCCGGTCACCGGGATCAGAGATTTTAATATTTCTTTAGGTAAATGTCCTGTGTTTCTAAAACAGCACCAAAAGAGAGACAGATTATTCTAGATTTTTTTATAACCCTTGGTTTAGAACCAATTAAAATGGCGGCCTTGGCAGGTGTCATGCAAGTGTTTATTTTCTTACGTCAGCTGTTTTGACGCGTGTTGCTTATCACTTACCTATAGTGGGTTAGCCGGCACTAAGAGTATTGTATTGTATAGGTACCTTTAAAATCCTTATGAAACAACCTATTTTATAGAGATAACTACACGATTTAATAGCGACAGCAGCAGACTTCAAATTTTATTTGTATTGGTTAATTAAGTACAAATAGGTAGGTAACCTATTTGTTTTGCAAATTATTTAGGACCATATTTTGCAAAAATGTATTTTTTTTACCTTTTGTAGCTACAGTTATAATTATGATGCC
The DNA here is from genome assembly GCA_963576865.1 of Anania hortulata. Taxonomy (NCBI): domain Eukaryota; kingdom Metazoa; phylum Arthropoda; class Insecta; order Lepidoptera; family Crambidae; genus Anania; species Anania hortulata. The sequence continues at coordinate 3,666,621 of OY756389.1, read as the reverse complement.
TTTTATGTGTTTGTGGGAACATCACATTGTAGATGTTGTAAAAGGCGCTTGGGTAACGTAAATATTAAAATGAGTGTATTGTGGTACCATCGTTGTCTCTAATATCTTTGACACAAGTGCTTCATCTACTCGATCACATTTGGTTCAGAGCAACGAATGTAATTTAGTCCATTAACAAAGAATAAAATAAAATTTAGGCTTTAGTATGGAACTAAAATGGCGTACCTAATAAGGAAATAAAATAAAATAAAAATAGGCCATTAAATAGATCTTCAATGATCTTACCATTGTTAAAAATATGAAGGTTTTAGGTTGGGATGTTTGTTGTTTAATCATGCTTTCACGGCTGAACAAACTTAGTCCTAATTTGGCTTATCTATAGGTATTGGTATTCTATAGGTATAACTTAACATATAGGTATTTTTTAAACTCGTTTTTGTATTCCTGTGGGATAAATGTTTTTCTATAGAGATATGCCTAACAATAATAAAGAGGTATGAAGTCAAAGGGCTTAACTCTGAAGTCTACATGGACGACTTCGCGGGCTGAAGACAGTTAGTCGATAAATATGACCGTATTCTCCGACACTAGATATCGACCACAGAGTTTAAAACATATTTTTTCAGCTAAACTTTTAGGCACGCTAGATAAAACGCGCCTTGACACGACAGTGCCAGGAATCATGAATTTCACGCCGCTTTTGCGTCAACGGTGATAAAATCTAACAAAATGCAGCGCAGGAAGACCAGTCAGTCATTCTAAAAATATTTAAAATTTTGATAGCTAAATAGCTATATCTGCCAGTAAGTGCTTGGTTTAAATATCCGCAGTAACACAACCAAGTGAAAAGGATTTAGTATGCTTATCTTTTCTAATGGCGTTTATTGAGACCATCACTTCTTCTTTCTTCTTACCGCCAGCTAACTAGCTAGCTTTCTAGTCTGGGTACGCTTGACCATGAGCCTATATGCAGAAAACACACTTTTTTATGCATTAGACTCGTAAACTTAGTGTTCTCTGTTCTTAGTGTACATTAACGATATGCCTATGTCTACTAAGTACCCTATGGTTCTTTTTGCTGATGATAGTACAGTAATTATTGAATCCAATCAACCAAATCAATATGAAAATGAGATCAATATGACCATAAAAAACGTAATTACATGGATGGAAAAAAACAATTTGAATATTAACTTAGACAAAACAAAAATAATGCAATTTACACAAAGAATACCAATGTTTAGTTTAAATATAAGTTTTAATTCTATTGCGCTAGAGCATGTACACTTGATTAAGTTTCTTGGTATTCTCATAGATAGTAATATGTCATGGGAATCACATTCGATAGAAGTGTGTAAAAAACTTTATAGGTTCTCTTTTGCACTGAATAAAATTGCAAAAATAGCTGATCGTAATACTGTTCTGACAGCATATCATGGATTTGTCATGTCAACCCTACGATATGGAGTAATTTTTTGGGGAAATTCATCTTACAGAGACATACTCTTCAGAGCACAGAAGAGATGCGTTCGGGCTATCTGTGGACTAAAACCGTCAGACAGTTGTAAACCAATATTTAAAAAATATAAACTGTTAACTTTCCCCTGTTTGTATATTTTGGAGACTTGTCTTTTTGTCAAACATAATCCGGACAAATTTAAAAGAGCAAAACTAATAATGGCTCATCGTCTTCGGCCTAGAAAACCCATGGTGGAAAAAAATATATGTAAAACTGCCCTTATGAGAAAGAGTTTATTAGCTATGGCATCAAAATTGTACAACAAGCTTCCAGAATAAATGCAGGAGATTGAAGACAAAATGTTCAAAAAAACATTAATTACTTTCCTAGAAGAGAAAGGATACTATAGCATTGACGACTATTTAAATGACTTTTTAGGTTAATTTTTGACATGTATTATTAAAACTGTTTTTTTTTCTGGAAATTTAATTGACATTATTATTTTGTGTTTAGACTGTATGCTTAATGTACTGAATAATTTAATTTAGATGACATTGTATTTGAATATTATTACTTTATTTGATATTTTTAAATAATTTTATTTGAATTTTATAAAACATTCGTATGCCTTTAAGGTAGATCATATTGGGCCCCTTTTAATTGTAACAACTGACTTTTATACCTATGATGACGAATAAATATTTCATTTCATTTCAAAACAGGAATCAAATCTAACTCTATCATCAGATCAGCACGGTTGGTGTTAAAAGTATTGTATTGTCATCCGAAAGTCAGTTTGTTACAAAGTTTTACATACAGCAGTGAGGAGTTGATTATATACGATTTCCAAAATTTGATTACAAAGTTAGCAGTTAGTTAGAAGTGAAGCTAGCAAAAGATGTTAAAGAGTTAATCCTTTGGCAGAAACTAATTAACCCGGCGAACTTCGTACCGCCAAAGTGCAATTAGTCGCAAAATCAATATCTGAACGCATCCTGTTTGGCAGGAACAAACAGTTTATACGGGAAAATAAAATAGTTGCTTTTACTACTTTCCTTTCCTTGGAATTATTTTATATTTTCTCACCTTTTAAACCTTTAATGAACTTGTACAAATATATCAAAACCAAAATTAGTAAAATTGGTCCAGCTGTTCTTAAGTTTTTGTGAGTCTTACGAACGTAATTTTTTTTAAATATATAATTATATATATGTTTTTATATATCTTATGAATGTGCTGTTTGAAGTTTTTACCTCCCGTAAAACAGCTAACGCGAAGCTGGATCTTAAATCTCGTTATGTTGCGCTTCTGACACTCCATTACCTGCCCGAATATATGGCGCGGGTGCAAGTCACGAGATGCCTCGTAACATTAAACAAAATATAACATCTATTTATCGCGATGTTTACCCTTGTGGGTAAACTTTGCGATGGCTTGATGCTTAGGGTAAACAGAAAGAAACCAAGCAAGAAGTTGCCTCCTGGTTGGATGATTCCTGGCTTCCTACTACTGCATTATGCATCTGGTATCACACCAATTTATGGTGTTCAAGTAAAAAACCAACTGTATTCACTCAATTTAAATGAGACAATTAAGGGTTGTTGCTCAAAATCTCTGCCATAATGAGTGTTTCGGTATTTAGGATGCGGTCACTGTTTAAAGGTGCAGCATCATAGCCTTTGTATAGGCAATGTTTGAGTCGAAGTCCTCGGTATGCCTCTGACAATAAGGTTGGTAATACTTTACCAGCTCGATAGAGATAGCGTTGCGAGTTGTTAGTGATGACTTTAACCAGCTCATAGAAAACAATTAATTATTCTTTCGTCTAAAGCATTTTAGATCTTTTTGTATCCTACAATTCACGTTGATTATCTCTGATGAGGCACTTACAGCCAATCCTAAAATGTCTGCAGGTAAATGTACTCCTATAACTTATCCAGCCCCATCCAGCCACAAGTCTGGGGAACATAACAGGATAGTACTCGAGGCATAAAATTTATAGCCGCCTACCGCCTAGCTCGGCGTAATCCCGCTCTTGTAAATTAGGAAATGATTTAATGTCTCCAATTGTTTTCACTTAGTTTTTAGAGAATGTAACTAAGTAATCAAGGTCAGTGTTGTTGCTGCTTTAGTATCAGTCGTAAGACCTACTACACTTTAATTAATGCTACAATAACTATAAATGAAACTTTAAAGTCTAAAAAACTAAGTAATCCCAATGAAAAAATGAGTTTGATCCATAATGTGTTCCAATGCCGGATTTTATACGGTATCTTAACACATTCTGGATAAATCTTGTTTCAGGTCCACGGGAAATGTCTATAATTGGTCAGCAGCACCAGTTCACGCGGTAGGTTAAAATATATATATATATTTTTTAATTATGTAATGGTAAATAGTTTTAAAAAGCCTATATATACAATTAGGATTGAACGACTATGGAGCTCAATAAGGTTATGAAAAGAAGAAAGACACGTCAAGGCATTAAGAATTTCATGTTATCATAAAATAAAAGTTTACATTTCCAATTTAGATGTTTAAGCAAAATCATAAGCCGCCCTTGCGCGGTCTGCCAAACTTGCCTGTAAAATCTTATGAGTAGTCGCTAACTTTTATTCCTAGATTCCATGTTTTGGTGGCCGAATAAAATAAAATAACTTTTTAGGTTATTTAAAATTTGCCACTGCCTCAAAATTCAAACATTTCACAAGTTTCCGAAAACTCCAATAAAAGCTCTGAAAGTAATCTGAGCACGGTTACATTTTTAAAACCCTTTCCAGGTTAATTCATCAAACGCATAGGTCGTGAATATTGGTGAAATTCCAACATGCAAAGGCAAAATAAATGCTTTTGCAATTGACGAGTTTTTTTTTAGAAATAATAATTTTACTACTTTGTGTTCTCGTTTTTTATTACCCCAGTTTCCCTTTTAGGTACAAAAAAAATAGAAAAACAAAATTATTTATTTCAGTAACGTAAATTATACAGTACCTTTATCTCTTGGGTTAGAATCTCCTTATAAGCAAGGCATTGCTTGAGTTGTTAAGCTCCGTCAATGATGCGTTACCTAAACTTTGACCAGCTTTGTCATAAAAACGACGAATAATATTGTCATAGCTCGATGAAAACATTTAAATAACAAAGGCAAAAGAGTTTGATTTTTAAGGGATAGACAGTCGTTTTGTCCAGCTATGTATACAACGTGTTCCTTTTGATTTCCCATGAATTGAGGAGATATGTTAGACTTCCAGGAACGATATGTTGAAAGATTTGTTTGAATTGATACCTTTTTTTTATTTTTATTTCATAAAACTATTTATTATGCACTTGACGTTTTATGACAAATAGCAACTTCTAATGTTTTTACCTTACTTATATTGATAAAGGCGACTATGAGCGTAACATTTATGGCGCTATCTGTCATGCAGAGCAAAAACTCCATACAATTGTATATTGTATCTCCAATACAGTGCGACTGAGACATTTAATTCTTTCGACAAACACATTATTTTATGTTATAGCATCGTTGGTTAAAGTTATGGGAAATTAAAAAGAACACGTTGTATAACTTTACTAGTTCACAAAGCAGACACAATAGCTGGACTGCTGAAGTGAAAATCGCAAAACACTTTTAATCTGGCAATTCTTGCTTTAACCCTGCCAAGTGGAACGTGTCGTAGTCGTAGTCGTGTCGGAATTGTCGCACTCTGTAAACGATAAAAGTCACCAACATAAACGGATCAGAGGGCTTAATTCGTGACCCTTTTAATCCAACAAAAGGTTAAATATCGCACAAAGGAGAACTGCCTATGTTATAATGTTATAAATTACGATTCGTGGTTTATGCTTGCGGAACTTTTGAAAATAACACTTGAGATATGAATCGTTATTCTTGTTGTGGTATTAAAATAATTCGAACAATGGACTGTTGTTTGTAGCCTATACAAAGCAAATTAAATTAGACTGCGATTAATATTGTTGACTAGAGTTGTAAATTGACGGTTATATGCTATAAGCGTCCGTCATTTATGATAAATGCTTGGTCACATTGGACATTTATTGTCATGATGGTCACATATTTGTTTTTAGTATAAATAAAAAAAAACCCACTAAATTAAGTCTTAAATGTTATTTGATAATAAAAACATACAATAAAACATGTCATTGGTTCTGGATCGAACTTTAAAAAAACTCGCTCGTAACAATACAACAATTTTTAGCTTGTTCGTGCAGAAAGATTTTAGAAATTTCATTTCTTTATAGATCATCACTACTTAAGACTGTCTCTCTTATAATAAGGCACTTATTTGTGACCAATTGTTTTTTTCATATTTTGTCAAAAGAATTGAATGTGACGTTAGTGACAATTAATGTTCAAAATGTCCGGTCACATCGAGAAAATGTCCAATTTGCTTGGTCATATTGGTCAGACATTTATAACGTGACGGACACTTTATAACGTTGCTTCAAAAAGCTTATTGAAATTGAGATGAAGGTGAATTGAACGTGTTTCTAGTAGAGATCGCGACTGCAATAACGCAGCGTAGGGTGTCTTCTGATAAGGTGGAGCTGCTGGCAGCGGATGGAAAAAAATAGTTGAGGATCGGGCTTAGTGGGGTGCATTAAGGCGTCTATGTCCAGCAGTGGACATGTTGTTTAATTGTAGCGTCTGCACAAACTCTAGATTAGTAAAATATTTTTATATGCGTCCGTATACAAAAATGTTCCGACAAATTGAGAACTTTCTTCTTATTTGAAGTCAGTTGGTAAATGATGTTCAAGAAATAAAACAAATTCCTTAGAAAAAGAACTTCATTTTAAAAAACCGGTCAAGTGAGAGTCGGTCTCGCTTAAGAAGGGTTCCGTACAAACCTGTAGATATGTAAACAGTTTAGTTAGTCATAGTTTATTTACGGGATTCAAGCCTCGAAGACTTTTACCGCTTTTTCCGAGTTTGATCAAACATTTTTATTTATTACGGTTTTCGGACTTTTTTCTCAACTAGTGCTTTTTGCATTGCTTCTTGACATGATCTAGGAGTAACGGGAAGTACCCTATAGTTGTAAGATATTTATTGATAATGTGTCTCAACATTAATGATTTGACAGGCAGGAGATGCCGCGGGTAAAAGCTAGTAAAATACTAAAGAGGTCTAATTAATTCAATATGACAATATTGCTATGGTGAGTCTCTATTGCACGCTCGAAGACTTCTATGATTTGGTTTGCTTTAACAGCCAAAACTAGCAGAAACTTCGAGTTTGTTCCAATAACATTTCGTAGTAAAACATTGAATATCGAATTGCTGGAATGGAGTTTTGAGCCCGAATTCATATTTTGACTCTGCTTACAATATGATTGCATTTAAACATCGTTTTCAGAATGATGCAATTCCAGTTCATGATTTAACCTGTAAATCTTATGACATCTTGCTTTGAACGAATTTTAAAATGTATTTTGCGATGCGATCGACAATTTTTGAATTCGTTTGCGAATGTTTGCTCGCTAATTGCTTTTTTACACTAAGGTGTTATGCATAATACAAATATATAATAGTTAGTAAAGTTACTAAGGTAGAAGCTTATTTAGAACTAGCTTCGGCATGCAAATTTGTCTTTCTACAAAAATTTTTGGAATGTCGAAATAAAATAAAACATCTCCATAAAAATATACATTTTGATGTTCGTCCTATGGTAAAAGTTATCGAGCCCCAGAATCAACTCTTTTATAGGATTGCGTAAACAAAAAATAACGTTGTGTAGAACCTCAACCTGACGACCTGGTGAAGGTCGCAGGAAGACGCTGGATGCAGGCCGCTTCAAACCGGCCGATCTGGAAGTCAATGGGGGATACCTATGTTCAGCAGTGGACGTCCTATGGCTGACATAATGATGATGATAATAGAATCTCAAACTTTTCTATTTTTTAAGGGTTCCGTAGTATTCCGTACCTGAAAAGGTAAAAAGGAAACCTTATAAAATGTAAACAATTGTCAGTCTGTCTGTCAAGACCATTTCTGTATGTTACGTTTATGCTATAAAGTTTAAATTACAATTAAGTACAAAAGTTTACAATCCCTTGGAAATATGAAAATGCAAATTTCTAAGTTAACGCTATTTAAAGATACCGCATATTTATGCCGCATATTTTCACACTCCCAAGGAAATCAATATCGACACGATCGATAGATTCGCACTTGGCCGGTTTTAATTAACATTAATAATAACAAACATCCACATTGACCTAATCACACAGCATTGCAGCGTGTGTTGAAAGTCAAGCGATTAATTAAAAGTGACCATATTGTTAGGAAACCGTTAAGGCGGAGGCAATAAATTCAGACTTAGTTACCGGCCAGCACGCGGCGAGTTAACCAAATAGCCGCTTAGTCAAGTGCAGGCTAAAACTACGTACAACATAATTTCCCATATTTGATTCTAATTACAAAGGTTGGTTTGTTAACACGACGTCAAATATGGACTTATCCAACCTCTTTTATATAGCCATAAAAAGTTATCTACCAGGCTGGGGTCTTACCAGAAAAACAAAAGTGGAAGTTACTGCTGTAAGATTATCATGGCTCCTGAATAAAGTAAAACACAACATTCCTGTTAAATGTTGGAAAAACGGAACGTCGGATCAATCATTACGAGTACCTCTAAAAAGGACAACCCACGTTTTTATCATTTAGTGAAAATACAACACGATCGTTTAAATTTTCCGCACGAAAACTTTTTTGTCGCTTGCTTTATTATTTTTCATCTGTCGTAGTTTGGGAGTTCTTTTAGCACTGGCAGTTTTTGCCGCGGTTTTGCTTCGTTTAAAATGAAGTTGGTGTTTTTATTAACACGAAATGCAGCAAAATTGCTTTAAAATTATTGGATTTCTGTGGCCATGTTGTTGATTTAATTGAACGTAAAGGAGGTATTTTGTTTTTTTGGATACAATTTGTTAATTTTATTTTTTATTAATACTTTTTAAAATCTTTAACATGCAATAAAAATCCGGAAAGTTCGAGCCGCACAAACGGTTTTATACCACTTTTTTTTTTCTTTTTCTTCAATTAGCGTTTTCCCGACTCAAACTTAAATGGTTTTTACTATGTTTGTTTAACTTTACTCTATTACAATACAAAAATAAGTTACACTTTATTTTTCTTAAATTGGAAGCGTTTGAGGGTATTGTTTTCTTTTCTGTGACGAGATGAATAGGCTAGTTTCCTGGGTCGAAAAAAGATTAGTCTAATTAGTCCGTCAGTTAGATTATCAAAAAATATTGGACCCATGTTTTGACTTTTGTCAATCAAACAAAAAATTACGAGGATAAAGCGCATCAAAGTGAGCACGTGACGTCACGTCTTGCTAAAAAGTGTCGCAAGGCGTAACGTTACGCGGAACTTCAAAGGGCTATATCTTCATCATTTTTTGTTTGATTCAGAAAAGAAAAAATACGTGTCCAATTTTTTCTGTTAATCCAACTGAAGGACTAATTAGTTTATTTTTGGAAACTAGCCCATTATTTACCAACATGATAATTTATCCTTTTTTTATATTTATATTTTAAAGATTCTAAAAACTCTCATAAAAATCTTTTTAGAAATCATTCAATTGGAATCCATTATACAAACATTTTGTAAACACAACAACAAAGGAACCGACGTCAAAACAATCGCTTCAATATTTTTATTGGAAAATTAATCTTAATTGGAAATAAATTGCTGAATGTTTTCGGCTCGGAGCCGTTCTGATTTGTGTCCCGTTATGCCGGGCAGTCCCATCAATCTTTGAGGGAAGAATGATTGAAGAATTCGGGACAAAAATAGGGACAGTGGTTATTTAGAGAGGACATTCGCAAATCTGTTTTAACTTATAGCTTTATAAGGGGAATATTGATTTTGAACAATTTGATATATTGATGTCAAATGTTCTTCTGACATTTGCACAAATTTTCCGGCTGTTGGTTATTTTGTTATTGTACATGTCGTCAAATGTATAGTTTTAAAAACGTATATTAACTTTATTAACTGTGTAGGTTATCTAATCAAATCTTGGAAGTCAATTTGGATCTACTAATAATTGTCATATCGATTCGAAGCTTTTATTACTAACTAATAACTAATTATTAATATTAATAAATCAATATTAATAACTAGACCGTGCCGTGTGGGGACGGCCGTAAAGAATACACTTCCCCACCGCCAACAGAAGGCGTGTCGTAAGAGTCGACTGACTACTGTAGCATGAGACGGGTAGCAGCGTCTTCGTGCGAAATCTTATAAAAAAACTGCGCCCGCCAACCCACCTGCCAAGCGTGGCGAGTATTGGCAATCCCCCCCGATGATCAGTCGTTGGGGGAGGCCTTTGTTCAGCAGTGGACCTCCTATGGCTAAAATGATGATGATGATGATGATAATTAATAACTAAATACCATCGAACTGATCTAATGTTGAAGTCAGGAGGAACTTTTATACTTATGCACATCTGATTCGTTTTGATGAGTCAATTTAACCCTTCGCGTGCCACTAAAAATATTCCCCATTGTTTTCCATTCTTTTTCCGGTCTACCACGGGTAAGTGGAACGCAAACGCTAGACAAGTATCAGCGTTCATCTCATAAGGAAAAAATAAAATATGTTTAAACATAGATTTAGTAAGCGTAGCGTATTCAAGTCTATGTGTTTAAACAAAAAATGGTTACAAATTCACACAAAACCATGATATGGTGATGCTGCACATGCTTTTATAAAATAAACTGGTTAAAATTATTGTAGAATGAAAAGAAAATTAAAAAAAGAAGTCTCTCTATCTAAGTGTTTGGTATAACCTTAACCGATTTATAGGAAAAACGTGTATCTATATGATGATTCGTCAAGATAAGGTTCTTATTGACTGTGTCAAATGTACCTAATATACCCAAACATACTTCTATATAGATCAATCGCAATGACGATGTCATTTTGATTTAAGCAGTAATTTAAATGGTTTTGATCTTTTTCATTATTGCTTGAATTATGAGTAAGTAATTAGTTACGTGATTATTTAATACAAGGTGTTTTTTTATTATGGAGCCTTTACTGTGATAATTATAGACAACAGCACGTCAACCTACGAGTACCACCAAATGTCAAATTTTCTCAACTGATATTGATCTCTAAATGTTGGACATAAAGATGAAAATCAATTCAATGAACTTTAACTTTTTGATTAGGTTGACCTGCCGGTGTCTGTACATATAATTTTTTTAAATACTTAGTTCAATTTGTAACAGTTCAGTAAGTTTTTCCTATCCTAAAATCAGTGTATAAAAATATTATTTAATAACGAACTTGTTCTCTCTAGTAGGTATTGAATGTTATTATTTTTTATTTCATTAGCCTTTTTCCTAACGCCATCCTACGCATCGGATCACGGGACGCTAATGAAGATAAATGCGGGCGAAGCTACGGGGCGGGGTTGTCTGATTAATTGATCGTACCTACACTTGATGGTGATCGCCTTTTGTTGAATGTGGTGGACATTAGGTTTTAAGATCGACCTCTTGCGCCGTATCTGACAAATCGTACCATAGTTACCTTCTAAAAATTTGAATACAAGCGACCACTTTCAAAGTCAAAGTCAAAGTTAAAAATCATTTATTCAATTTAGGACAGAAAATTAATGAACGTCAATAGTAACATTATAGGCTCATATGAGGTCAGAACATGTCTCCTTATTTTTGGGCCCTACTAGCGCTTCGAGACAAAACACAGACAATCTGGTAAGTGCTGAGAAGAAACGCTGGAATAAACTCAGTCACCACTAGTTGCCAGAAAAAAATATAAATCAAAATAACAATAAACAGGTAAATACATCAGTTTAGTGCAGGCTGGACTGACCATACATTCTTGTCATCAAGATAATATAGATTTTCCCGTTGCAGGGCAAAGGCCTCTCCCAAATCTCTTCATAAATATCTCTACAGCCAAACTTTGTGAATCTTGGAAGTATTTCTCTAAATCGTCTCGCACCTTTTTCTTAAGGCGACGGGTAAGGCAAGTGACCTTGAGCATTAAGCGTCGACTAATGCGACTTCTCTTACGTGCCTAAGATAATACAAATGCTTCTCGCAGACTAAACATCCATCCGTTGCGCTCCTGTGCAAATAGATTATCATTGCGAGCAAAATATCCGCTCATGGAAAAGTAGGCGCTAAGAGTGAAATCCATTAAAAATCCTTTTAATTCTTAATTTGTTGACTATTTAAAAAAAACAAAAACTTCATCCTCAGGGCATGAATGTTATAAATAATTAAACCAGCTTTGAAGCTAAAAAATAACGTCTGTTAAAATATAAATGTGTACAAGCTCGCGATATTGGCGGTACTTTGTTTTTTTTTGTGTTGATAAGAAATAATAACTAGTATTTAGATACATCAGGAAAAACTTCAACATATAAGTTACATGATACATTAATTTCCACATCCTATATCCAGTATTTTCGCCAGAAAACTTGTCCAAAAACACCTCTTTTACGTGTTTTCTCCTAACACGGCGCCTTAAAGGAGAAAGACATTAAAATAAAATAAACTGAAATTAATAATCCTATATCTTAAACGCCACAGCGTTTGGTGTTGTTAACATTACTACCAAGATCTACTTCATTGAATGGTGAAATGTTACGTTGGCTAAATTCGGAAATGTTATGTGTATTGTTTTCTCATTTTTGATTAATTTGTAACATTGAGTATTTGAAGCTATACAGTGTGTCTGGTCCTGGACTAGCGATATTCTAATGATTGTGAGAACAACTATTCTAATACACAAATACACTACATAGTTAAGTCCAAACTACTTATCAGCTATATGGCAGCCATTTTGTTTTTTTTCTTGAAATATTATCTAAGCGGGGCAAAAAAATCATATCTCCCAAAGTGTAGGCGTTAATGGTATAAAAATAGGCTTATTCGAAGCGCAAAACTCTAGTCTATCGTTTATAATTTGAAATAGGGAGTTGTTACGTTCATAATTTGAAAAAATAATTAAATTTCATGTACAATATTTTAAAAAAATATGAAAATAAACTAATTATTGTAAATTACTGCAAAAGTAACCCCAATAACTCATTTATTTTTCCACTAGATTGACAGGGTTTGATCTAAGTTACAATACAACATTTAATTTACAGCTGTATGTCTACTACTTTAAGAGTTATTGTTGTTTGAACATAGCCTATGCGCAAGCACAAAAGGCGTTGGTCAGAACCCTAACCGGAAATTATTAAAACACAACATTCTTATTAACTTTTATTAATTCAATGCTTTTACATTACACTAACAGTTTAATCATAATCAATAAGTCTCACAATAATTGTTCAAAGTTCTGACTAACGCCTTTTGTGCTTGCGCATAGGCTATGCTCAAACAACAATAACTCTTAAAATAGTAGAATATAGTATAGTAAGTAGTATTTGTGTATTAGAATAGTTGTTCTAACAATCCTTAGAATATCGCTAGTCCATGACCAGACACAGTGTTTAGTAATATACGGCTTCATTCAATGGAACAATCAATCAATTGTTTTTATTGAAATGGTAAATCGATCAGTTTACTTTTATATTTACTATACAACTAAAATTGTACCTGCATTCGGAGACTTTCTAATCAGCGTAGATTATATTAAACCAGAGAGTTAGATAGACGTCGGATCCTTTTTTAGAATGGTGTGTAGTCAAATTGTAATCGGGTGAGTAATCCGTATCCAACTGATTTCCCTGCGGCCCACGCTTATTAGAAAGGGTCACAATAAACAAAAGAAATATTCAAATTCAAATTATTTCAGACCATAGATAGGTATCAGTAATCAAAATTAGTTTAAACACACTTATTAACTTAACTTGTAAGTAACTATGTAATCAAATCTTAGAAGTAGTTTTTAACCTACTTCTAAATGATGTATCGAATTAAATCTTCGTAAGTATTTGACATTCGGATAACAATACAATAATTCGACGCTATCGTGCTGATCTGATGATGAAGTCAGAAAGTGGGTAGTAGAACTCTTCAATGACTACTTGTAAAACCTTCGTGTTTGGGCTCATTGATTCGTTTTGACAAATCCAATACATATAAAAGCCGCCGAAAATCAGCGTCGTGATAAGTCTGTGACTGTCACGACAAATGCTGAGCGGAACCTTTTTGACACACCAAAAATTCTTCTTGTTTTATTGTTATGTATTTTTTATTTTTTATTCGTGTATGTCAAATAAATGTTTTCTATTTCTATTTCTAGTTTTATAGTTTTTTAAACTATTACTTTTTTAAGTATAATACTATGGCTTCTATCTCTAGGAACGGAACAGTGGATAAGTATCTGGAGACGTATTTTTGAATCATGCGAATTCCAATCCGAATACGAAATCGCAAGATTCGCATACAAATTCCTAAAATCACTACTTTTGAAAATTCATTCCGTGAATTCTGCTACGAGTGGTCCTACCCACTCGTTTTTAGTTTTCTACTAGTAGAAAGTACGGAAGAATGACATTGATAAGTAAACATATGGTTGACAGAGATTTGACATAATAACTTATTATTTACGTTCGTTAATGAGTTTTTGCTTTATTGTTATAATATTTTCTGCGTGCAACAAAAATAGTTACAAGATTTCAATTTAATAAAAGAAATAATAGAAATAGAAATAATAATTAAAAGCAATAGAAACCATTTTCATACACGAATTGTTTTCGTGTTCCAATTCAAGATTCATTTCTAATGCTTCAAAAATACGTGTCCTGTATATGTTTATGTGTTTCTAAAAATATGTTTAAAAAACTAACGATTTCAAAACGCACTGAATTTCTCGAGACAAACCTCATTTGTGAATCGAAATAAATATTCAATCCCCAAAACCGATACTCCAGACAAAACAGTTATCTAGACATTGACCAATTCACTCTCGAATTCGAGGTTCGATTCCCAGAAATGCTTTTTATCTTGAATTGTTGTTGAAAATTTATTACCGATGGCCGTTTCGTCTTTGTCAGTCGGTACGTGAATAGAAGGATTTATGGGATTGTTAAAGGGGGGTTTGATAATTCTATTTATCAAACTGCAGAAAAGCGTTTTGAGTGAACACGTGGGGCGTACCAGCGATTTCTAACTTGTGCTGATAGTAAAATAAATGACGATCAAGTTGGAGCAAGCGCTGTACCTAATCCTTCACGGGTTTGCGTAGTACCAACGCATCGTTAGGTAGCTTGTAAATGTTGCTTTTTGAAACAAAATGATTTTTAAAATCTAATAGCCTCTTCTACATTTCATATGAATATGAATACCACAAGAGATATTTAAAAGAATTACCTTTGTTAGTTTTTAAGAGACAACTGCATGCCTGGCTCATGGAAATGTGCTTCACTTCAGGAATACTGTCAAAATCAATTATTTATTATTGCTGTGACTTCTTTCTGTTTTATTTTTATTTTACTTATGACATTATTTATTTTGATTGTGACATTTCTTATAATTTTAATATTTTTAGAATTGTAAATAATTATAATAATTGGATTTTATGTCACTGATTTTAAATGTAGAATTTATAATTAATTGATTCTTGTAATAATGATATTTTTACAACCTTTACGTTATACATGAGGATAAATTATATTGTAACTACTTATACTGCCATGTTTATAGCAAATAAAAAATATATTTAATCTACACGTTTAGTGGTTTAGTGACCGTTATTTTTGGGAAGGTGTTCTGAGTTATTTTGCAGCAAAGCAACAGCTTTGTAGTTATAGCATCACTCTACCTTGTTAGAGAATGTTCTACGTTTTTCAAGTTGCGTTCTTACTTGAATTTCAAATCCAAGTCATCATTATTTTTGTTTAATAAGCGGCTAACCGGTAGCCGGTTCTTTTATCTTCATACATAGGGAAAAAATTACTTTGGACATTCATTAATGTTTTGTTATACATTAGACTTATTTTTTGGGAATTTTCAACAATATTTTAAAACTTGTTTTACAAGATTTTTATAAAAACGTACATTAATAACAAAATTCTACTATTTTCAATGCAAACATAAACTCTTTTAACGTTTCCTCGTAGCAACAAAAATCCAAATAGAATTTAGGCCTCCTTTTTCAGTCCGTTTAAAACTAAACACCGTTGCGACAGAGAAAAAAAAATGGCGGGCGGTCCTTTTTAATGCCTCAATTTATCTGGCGAGCACCGCGCAAATTATTATGTTAATGCCGACTTTGTAAAAACGGAACACCGCAATATATAAGGCTTAGTGCCGTAACTAAAGTTTGCATAACAAATGAGCATCTCGATGGTGGTTGTAACTAAAGCAGAAATATCTGTGTTATTATTGCTTGTCAATAAAATATTACTAAATTCAAGTGTTGCCAGCCGAAAAATGCTGTTAAGCTGACGCCATTATGTTACTGTTTAATATTTTGCTGTAACAATATTGTTTGCAGGTACTGTTCCAGGGCAACTTCATTTAATGACTTGAACGTTTAATTCATTCACCAAAGACAGAGATAAAAATTATTGGAACTATTAAAGGGAACGAAGTTAAAAGGAAAAGAAACAAAAAGTAAGGCAGAAGTTTCGTAAATCTTACTTCTTACTAATATTATAAATGCAAAAGTTTAAATAAAGAATATGTTTGTTACTCAATTACGCCAAAATGGCTGATCGGATCTGGATGAAATTTAGCACAGAGATAGATTATAGTCTGGAATGCACGGTTCCTATGGGATAGTATAAAAATTGTATCCAAGAGCTTCTTTTTTTGCTACATGGGCAACTTTTTTTAAATTCACCTCCTAATTCACATGCCGACGAGCCGTATTCCGCGTGGGCAAAGCCGCGGTCACAGCTAGTTAATTCATAAAACAAAATGTATTACATAAATTATAGCCATAAACGGTCAGGGATGCATGGACTTTGTCCCTTTCAACAGTAACATTTCTATTGTGTCTCATTTAGCTGAGCCGAGGGGATAAGAGACAATATAATGAATATAATGTTAAGTATATTTATACGAATTTTTTGAACTTGAGGTGGCAATGGTAGGATACTAGGTAAACAAACATAATCTTATTTCAAATTAAAAATGGAACGTAATTTAACTCTTAAATTTTTTTCTAAGCATTGATATTCGTTTTAATTTCAGCCAGCTATTTGCAGTTTTTTTCTCACACACATATAGAAATGTCTGTAATAAAACCATGTGCCTTCAGGAATATGTAGGGAGCTCGGACGCAAAAATATCAGCTGTGGAATATTCCGGGCGTTAGCGTACAGTTTTGCAAATAGGGGAAAAGCGAAAATGCCCGCGAAACTATTTCAGAAAACCCGCCCATTGTTCTTTTGGTAGGTAGGATGCTTTTAAAGTGTACGTTTGTTATAATTTGAATATGTAAATTATTTTAAAGTCGTGGAAAATAAGCACATGGCGTCTTAAGTGCATGATAATTGTGTGGCTATATAGCTAATTAATTAAGTTTTCGATTGGTTTTGTGTGTATTTTAGTTGATGTTTTGTGGAAGGAAATATGACGTAGTAGCGGTAACAACACTTTACGCCACATCACTTACATATATATATATATATGTTTTTTAAAAGATTTGCTCCGTATGATTAAGTAAATTAGGTTTTTTCCCCAAGATACCTACTTTTGTAGAGGGAAGAATGCCAGTATCTAATGGATTTTAAATTTAGAAAATCAAAGTTGTATTTCGCTTTTCTTGACCAAGAACATAATAAAACAAATTGTATGTATGTACATTATGAACCAACATATCTATACGTAACAACTCGACTTTTGAAATTAATTCATTTCGGAATCCATCGCGCATTCATACTGCTGCTAGTTATTCAAATAAGATACAGCGCTCCTTTGTTTCTTCAGCACATTTAAAAATTACATCCAAAATACGAAGCCGTCTTTGTGCTAGCCAGCTTTGAACCTATATGCCCATTCTGAAACGACTCAGAAGACGGACAGAAATTGAAAACGAATATTTAGACAAATAATAAAATGGAATTTTCTTCGATGGCAAAACGGTGTGAAGCACAATTTGTCCTTTGTATCAACTTTAATTAAGTTGTCACTTTGATGTTGTTTGTTCTCGTGGGCGGAAAATCTTCTTGAAAAAGAAATGGCGGGCTTCCAATAATTTTCCTCATGTTTATTGGTCGCACAATGCTATTGATTTTATTGAACATATTTTCGTGTACCGATTACTTTACTTGTTTCTAAGGAAAAATAGACAGTGCTTTACTGTTTGGTATATTTTTACGTAGATACTTAATATTTTATACGTTACTAGCTGTTGCCAGCGACTTCGTTCGCGTGGTCTTTAGGTTATTCAAATTCAAATTCAAAATTCAAAATATTTATTTCAGGCTTGGCCCATAAAGGTAACAATTTAACTTAGAACTATTGTGAGTAAATTTATTTTATTCATAAAGAATTCCCAGCGCAACTTTTTAAATTTTTTCTTTCATAAAAACTTTCTCCTGACGATAATTAACACAACAAAAAAAAATTGCGAAATTGTTCAATACGTTTACGCGTTATGCGATGACCGAGGGAAATAGAGATTCATTTTTATATTTATAGAAGACCAATTGAAACTTTTAAAAAAGGTTCCATAAAGTCAAACCATTTTTTTAAGGTAGAACATGTTTTTTAGTATAAAAAATTTAAATAGCCTGGTTTTGGTACGCATAAATTTTTTTCAATATCACAATTTTTTTACTACCTATTTATATACAAATGAAAAAATATTTTAATTTAACAAATCACTAGATGGCGATCAACTTCAAGATTTGAGAGGAAGGTACATTTTCTTTACAGATTTTGATGTTTGACATATAAAGTTATATATTAATTGTTTTTCCATTAGTTCCTTTACCGTTGTTTTCAAAATTCTTTCTCCCATTGACTGTCGTTTTTCTCAAGTTTTAAATGAATATAATATATAGAATCCATTATTGGCTGTAAGTCTTGTATAATAGTGATTTGTAAAAAAATTAAGAGCTGTGGATACTGAATAAACATAAAATAAAAAAAATAAAAAAATAATAATAGCAAAGAGTTTTATGTTCATAAAAAAAAACGTTTAATAAGACAAATATGAAGAATAAGACTTCTAGATCTCTAGATAAATTAAATTAAGCAACAAAAGTATTCAATAGCTTAGAATTCTCGATCCAACCTATAAAGAGATTTCAATCCATCTTGGTGGGTTGAGATTGATGATGCGAAGCCAACTCTTTGAAACGCGCACAACACAAGGCTTTTATCAGGGCTTATTGGAATTTATATTGCTTTTTAGTAATAATCACTCATGTCATTATAAGTTTGACCCTTGACATTAATCGTAGGTATTTGGGGATTAAAATTTCAATAGCTTCTGGTCTATTAAAGAGCAAGATCCCTGGGCCACCAGACTTTAGTGATTTTCTAAGTCGGATCGAGTAGTTTTAGTTTGTAGGTGGCAGGTGTGCATGCCTGCCAGGTTGTGCCAACCATAGATTTAGTCTGTAAGTCTATGGTGCCAACGGCAAATTTTTAGGTATCGGGTGCTAAAGATACATAAAAACATTAGACACTTTTTTAGTCTAAGTGCAGATTTTTATGTGTCGTTAAAAATATTGATAAAAAAATATAATTAATACTGACAGACGCTTTTCTGCATAGGCAATTTCCACCAGACGCTTCAAAGTTTTAAAAAAAAAAAGTGTTCTGACTCTGATATTCTGAGTACCAGATATTATTTTATTATATTCAGGGAACTAGTTTGATTTTTTTTGTATCCAGACGAATGGAAGGCTCCAAACATCCCTTAGATAGAAATAAAATGTCGCTGTGGGAATAAACGCGAGCATAACAATTGATGTAATAAGATGTATGAACATTTTGTCCCTGACTGGTTATTAAAAATAATAAAATATTTCCCGGAAAACAAGGAATATAATTACAGATTCGCTTTTTTTTTAGCTTTAAAGCGTCTGGTGGAAATTATTACTGATAGAAAGTGTCTGGCAGTGTTAAATATAATTTTTTAAGAATGTTCTATACAACAATCAATATATTATATAAAACAAGCCCGGTTAGTTACACCATTTATAACTCGAGAACGCCTGTACCGATTTTTATGATCTTGGATTTGTTGAATTTGTCTCCGCCCCGAAAAGCAGAATAACTATAAATAACACGGAAATATTCACGAAAAAAAAAATGATTGTAAGGTCGGTACGAAGTTCGCCGGGACAGCTAGTATATATAAAACAAAGTTAGGTTAGTTACACCATTTACCTATAAGTCAAGAACGGCTGGGCCGATTTTTGTGATTTATGATTTTTTGGATTTGTCTCTGTTCCGAATAGCAGAATAATTATTAAAATTTCAAAATTCACGAAAAAAAACGAGGCGGTACGAAATTCGCCGGAACAGCTAGTACAACATAAAAAGGTATAACAGAAATAGTGCTATATTTCTAAAAGTTAACTAGTACACCATAATTAAATATGCGATTAGACATCACGTCGTTCATAAGTGGCAATTTTCTGTCCTAAATTGAATAAATGATTTGTGACTTTGACTTTAACAAAAGTGTATAATATTTTTATGGAACCTTAGCACTGGTACCTAAAAATTGGAAATCCGCACAACTAGCGAGTATGCACACGTTCACAGTACTTTAACACTACTCGATCCGACACATTTTGTTATATAATAACTAAGCGATGTATAACTATACACTTACTAGAAATTGACAGATACAGTGATCTTCTAAACCATTTTAAATGGTTGTGCAAGTAAGAAAAGAGAGAAAGAAAGAGTACAAGAATTGAAACCTTTTTAAACCAAGAGTTAAGTTAACCCCGGTTTTAAAAGTGATTTTGTATAATATGTCAGTTTGTTTGAAGTTGATAGAGTGAAATTTTTATTAGGATACAGGCTGAACTCAGATTAAGAAGAGATGCCTAAGTGGTTCTTTATGATAAAAAACGTTAACAACATATTTAAATCAGTTTACTTACCTTTTTTCGATATCATACGAGCGCGAAAATTTCAGTAAACGGTAATTTAATCTCGTAGAAAATTAAACTCTACATTGGCGATTTTCTACTACGATTCTCGGTGCGCACAGTGCATTCGTAATTAAAATTTGTTGGTAATAATGTTTTTTTTTTAAACCCTCTATGCTATGTTACATGTAACAACTTTTTTCGTTTACGGATCTCTTTATTTTTGATTCGACCGCGCATAGAAATACCAAGAATAGTTTTTAGTTCTGTTGTTAGCTTATTTAAAATGTTGTTATTTTTAAGTAATCGTTCAATTATTAATTTGTGTGATTATTAAAATACTCGTATGTGGTATTTTTTTAAAAAGTACCTAATCAGTAACTTTTGGAGTCGGTGCAAACAAAAACATTCAACCTCTCATCGGCTGGCACGGACTCCGAAAGTGACTAATTAGGTACATCAATGTATAGATATTTTTTTGTTTTTAATTTTTTGTAGTCAGTTTTTATAAAAATGTTACGATAAACTTTAAATAGAAGAAACAGTACAGGTTTGAGTACTACTACTGAAGTTCACTGAAAGCCCTTTGATTTTAAGTGGTTAAGCATTTGTCCATGTTTTTAGTCGAGCGATTGAAAATCTAAATACGGTTGCGACTCGCGACAGTGCTGTCACAACCTTTTATGAGCGAATATTTTTTTGGTTTATGTATACACTGTTATAGTATTATTAATGTTAGTATGTATTTTTTGTATTGTCAAGTACAAAATTTGGTAGTGGATTGTATTTTACGTATGTCAGATTTTACAGACCAAATATTAAAAATAAATATTAAAAAACAAGTTTAATTTCCATTAGGCGTGTGCCAAAATATCAGATCCTTAACTTTATTTAAAATATGTTCCCTTGATAGGGAGGGGGACGGGACGACAATTTTTTGGTGACAATTATAATAATGTATCTTAACAATGAGGCAGAATTCTACAATCAACTAGCAAGAAAACAGAAGAGAATAACTGCAACACCTAAGGCCAGATTGCCCACTTCATAAGCACCAACGCTCAGTCCTAACAACGATAAACCCGTCTTTACCCATTTTCCTATACCAGGCTTAGGATTCATATCTACTTGGTTGTGGTCGACTGGTTTCAGCCGACCCACGTGGCCGCGTTGGCTGGTCGGCCGTCCTATCCCATCCCAGAGCGTGTCCCTCCTTATAAAATGTGCTACCTGGTATGCCGGTTTGACCGGAGCAGGCTGGGCAAGCACTTCGTATCGTATCATATCGTATCTACAATTATAATAGTGTATCTTAAACTGCAAGCCTTACCCTTAGTAAGCCTTGACTTAACTGAATTATTAACTTCAACCGTAGCTTATAACATTAAGGTTACTATTCGTTACCTAAAAATTACTTGCCGTGCCCTTCCGATAGCGAGCGCACTCCCTTAGGCGGCAAGATCAATTCGGGGATACCTACAAAACACTGAAGTCGCTGGTGTGTATTCCATTTACAAAACCAATTTCTCTGTCTATGCTATCGACAGTAATTTATATGCCATAAATTTAAATATGAAAATGTTAATGGAAATATATCTGGTACTCGTCTGTTCGGGCCCGGCGAATTGCGGAGTGATTTATACGGACCCGTAGTGCGTTGTTAGCTGCCTACGCTTAGTGCCAAGCTCGACTAATTTATTAGTCAAATCCTTGTTATAATGTTGAGATGTTTCTGACTAAATTATATGGATAAGTAGGTATTCATGTAAAATTATTCTAGGTTAGATTAAATTTAATGTGAAATATATTAGAATTTTTTTCGGGATAAATATAATGAGGTTAATTGTGTTTATAATACATTAACAAAATTAAACTAACAATGAAGTATGTTAGAGATAACTTAAAGTTCGGGACTTAATTACTTAGATTAAGTGATCTCAGGTCGTGTGGCGACATCTGTCAGTCCAATTGATGGTTATTTGACATTGTCTTTGGCGGTAATGCAGATATAGTAACTCTAGACAATAAAGTGCTCTACTCTCTAGTCTGTGACCTTGAGGAAGATTGTAGAAATGACTGGGTTTATAAATTCACATTGTTTTGTTTCGTTAAATCGTTGTTTTAATTACGGATTCAGTTATTGGCATGTGGTCAGACTTGTAGAGAAATTTGACAACTTTTGTTAAGAAAGACTATTCTCTCTTATTAGAAATTAAGAACTGATCTTTATTGCTTGAGGAACCCTAAAATGCCTATTTACTCGTAGATAAGCTGATAATAGCTGCTCACAATTTCGTTGTCTGACCATCCATTCTGCGACGGTAATATTTTATCAGAATAGCACCTAATGGCCCTCTTAATTTCAATACATGTTTTTATCTTCCATTTTCAATAAATTATTCCCGCAGGATGCGAGGTTTTTTACTGATTGCAATTGTATTTCAATCAAGTGCATCAAGCTAGTTCACTGAATCCAATACAGTTCATCCGAAACGAGGTTATCCGGCAGCAGACCAAAGTAATGGACATAGTCCTAAAATGTAGCAAGCTGAAGTGGCAGTGGGCCGGCCACATCTGTCGCAGAACCGATGAAAGGTGGAGTAAACGGGTTCTCGAGTGGAGACCACGTCTTGGTTAATGTAGTGTAGGAAGCCCCCCAACTCGATGGACCGACGACCTTAGAACATGGCTGGAGTGGATGGATGAAAAAGGCGGGAGATCGTGCTCTTTGCGCTCTTTGGGGGAGGCTTACTTAGTCCAGCAGTAAACAGCAATAGACTGTCATGATGATGGTGATGAATACAATTCAAATGTCATATACTTAAAGGTTGTTTGATTGTGCTGCAAATATTCTTTTCTGTACCTTATTTTTTGTGTGGTGTGCAAAAAAGAGTATTTATCTTTCTTACTTTAACATTAAAGGATCCAAACAGTTAATGCAGTGACATTAACGCGAATAGGCTTGTACTCCACAACCAGTTGGTTGAAATTGGAACATGTTTTAACGTTATTTTAAGAAGGGACGGTCTGGAGCGTTAATTAATTTCGATATTTAACTCCGATTCTGGTCTGAGGTTGATTGTTCAGGGGCCTGCCATTAGAGACTTTATAGAATTGATTTAATTTTAGAGCAAGACTTAGAGTTTTTTACAAAAGGATATAAATGCGTAGCAGTACCCACTAAATAAAAAATATCTCCAATACCACAAACGTTCTTTTGAGAAAAGACAACATCATTGAGGTGTTGCTACCTCAAAAAGTGGTCATGTGACAAAGCAGCAACAATAATTGGATTCCAGCCGCTTTGTACGGGTAAGGTTTGTAAGGCTTAAAGAAGATGTCTCATTGTTATCTAGCCAAATTTTCTATATCGGGAGAAGCCAACCATGGCGAAACGGATTGAAACAGTGATGAAACATCTTGGGAACGCGATTACAACTTATTCTTGTTGAGAATAAAAGTTGAGGTTAAAGTGTGTAAAGTTTAATTAGGCCATTGGACTCAAGGTAAAGAACCTCCACTCCGTTAAAATATATAAGATCTGCCTACCTCGTGTAAATAACGTCAAACCACCCATCCAGAATTTGAGATTGCATGGGGAACGTTTTTGTCATGATCATGTAGGCAAAACTATTTTCAGTGAAAACGTATTTTCTTGTTTTTAGCCTTTCCTAACAGTTTTAGTAAGTAAAGGTTTCTTTTAGTTTTCTCCACTTTGATCTGGCTTGTGCCACATGTATTAATTTTTCAAGTTACTCTTTGGATTTCGTCTCGTTTTAGGCAATTATCTCTTCATACCTGGTAAAAGGCATTCTGCAACTACCTTTTACCAGGGTCCTTGTTTTCTTTCTTCTTATTCAAGGGGGAAAAGAGGAATAAAAGTAGCAAAAGATAAAAAAGGCATTTATCAAATCGAAAAAGAGTGAGTACAAACAATTTATACTACAGCTCCTAGTCTACACTGTGGCTAGATTGATTATTCAGACCTTAAATTAATTTGTTAATCACAATATTGTCTTTGCAAATTGCATTTTGTTTTTATTGGTTTCATCTGCTAACGTTTGTTATTATTACGGAATGGTAAATTAACAACAACATATCTTTCAATTTTAATGTACAGCTACCATATCGTATCAGCATTGCATTAAAATAGTTAAAAATAAGAATAAGCAGGTTAGGTTTCAAGATGACCTCCTCTCTCCCTCTCCGTCCACGTCTCCCCAGAACTGACTCAGTGGCCAAATAATTACAGTTTGATGTCGAGAAGGGGTTTCCAAATGACTGACTGGGAGACCTTTTAGTGAAGACGCAAGACATTTTATAAAAGGTTACCATGACTCAGAAACAAGTGTTTTTATTTTGCTTTTCTAAAAAAGAACGTTGGAAAATAAAGCAACTAACGCATTAAAAACATGTCTCGAAAAATTGAATAGGGTCTGCAAAAAATCTTCATGCCCCAGAGGTACTTTATCATTAAAGTAGCGCGTTAAGTTTAAGGAGCATAAAAAATACAATTCTAAAGTTGATCCCAAGTAAAAAAAAATTATACAGTGCTAATTAAGGCAGGCGTTCCCATTAACTCGTAATACTATAGCATCCGTACATACAAAAAATATGGTTTTATTTGTAAAATATTATTAAAAACAATAAACATCTTAAACGAGCGAGTGAGAAAGAAAAGCGACGTTGCCAGTTTACGCAGCGCTATTACGCTAGTTATTATTTCTGTGTTTCGATTTTCGTTTTAAACATGATTATTAATATACCTAGAATTTTATACTTTTACTTTGTTCGTTGACATTTTTATTTTTAATCTATCAATGATGCAGATAAACGGACTTATGGGAACGCCCTCTATTATTGCAATTTAAACAGTATTTTACATACTGTATTGCAGCTAATTACATATTTTAAAGGAGTTTTGTATTCTTTTATACATCCTGTATATACAGGAAAATAGCTAAAAATAAACACATCCATTTATTTGAGAGGGTGAATTCAGAGTGGCACAGGTGCGTCCTGATTGCAGCCGCGCTTTACACGCGTACTTTATGGCCCGACACGACGATGTCACAGGTTGCGGCGTAGCGCTGTCGTGGTTTTTCGTGTTCGCTTTATTTAAAACCTAAATTCATGATCGAACTGCTTCGAACTTGTAGTAGTTTGAATGCATTTACAAGTAATAAATAGTCCTTGATCTTTTACAAGTTTAGGATCAATCTTATAATTCGCGCCGCTTGCATATGTAAAATACGCTTAACTAAAGTTGTTCACTCTAATTATATTATACGAGTGTAAACGATACAGTGTGAAACAAATAGTCAATAATGGCCAGATTTTAAA
This sequence comes from Anania hortulata, assembly GCA_963576865.1. Taxonomy (NCBI): domain Eukaryota; kingdom Metazoa; phylum Arthropoda; class Insecta; order Lepidoptera; family Crambidae; genus Anania; species Anania hortulata. The sequence continues at coordinate 3,640,789 of OY756389.1, read as the reverse complement.
ATCAATAATGGGCAGATTTTAATAGTCAATAATGGGCAGCTTTAAATCGCTTAAAATCTATTAAACGAACACAATAATAATAATAAGAGATAGGACTGCAAATTTGCAGCTCTAAATGTATTTCCGGTTTTTTATTAACATTTTGTGGTGTATCAGAAGAGTATCTATCTAAAATAAAACTGTTTGATCATTTAGTATTGGAAAAAACATGACTGCATACACACTAAAACTGGAATTACCGAGATCATTAATAGGCACATATTTTACACACTGACTGTGGTCATAAGCTGACACGGTCGGTGTAACCCTGTCAAAACGTGAGGCAAATAAATGGTAAAATATGTACCTATTAATGATAATCGCGTTAATTTTATTTTGTGAAGTTTTAGTATGTATAATCATGCAACGCGAATGTTAAAAAGTAAACACAACTTCGATAAAAATCTAAAGTATTTAAGCAATATTTTTATTTCAGCTTGTGATGCTTTGTCAAAACATGGTAAGTATACAAGTGATTTTGGGTATAAAGGATTTTAGGATATAATATCTTATAGTCCGAGACATATTACAGCTCCAGAGGTTTATGATGTAATAGGATAGTATTATCTCAGTGTAAACACTTCCATTCAAAACTACGGTAAACGATATAAATTTATATCTCAAGATGTAAATTTCATAGTGAAAAACAAGCCTTAACCTCTTCACAGTTTGCCACACCAAATCACAACTTGCACAGCTCTAAAATGTTCTGCGAAGTAACGTTAAATAAACAGGCTAATTTAGTTGAGAGGGCGAAATCAGCGCGGCGCAGGTGCGTCCTGACTGTAACCGCGCCGCGCTTTAACACGCGTACTTTATGGCCCGACACGGGAAACTCTTGCAAGGACTCTAAGAATAAGGGAGGTTAGCGGTTAACTAAAAATGACTATATGTAAGGATATAACTAACCTATAGAGGGTTACATTTCGAGGTAGTGCCAAATTTTAAAAATAAGGTCTGTAAAACAATATAAAAATACTATTTATCGTAATTAATTTCAGTCGTCGTATTTCTGGAGTAAAATATACCAAAAAAAAAGAAAACGCGGATTGCGCCGTCAGTCATCAGTGATCACAGGCGTTCGCCGACGCCTCTCCAACTGGAACCTCATGCCACTGCATAAGGTGCAATTTAATCGAGTAATCGTACTTCGTATTCTATTTTTCAAATGCAAAATGGAATGAAAAAAATGAGTTTGTATTTTACGTAGATTGATTGAGTTACTGATTATGAGTGGTGCCTGAAAAATTGGCATTACCGTGAAATGTAACCCTGTATATAACACAACGTAAACATGTGCCAAACTTTAGCTAATTCTAAATTCAACATACAAACTTTCACATTTATAATAGTAAAAAATATTTATTTATTTATTTCAAGAAAAGATGTAAGATGAGAGTTTATCAAGATTAAAATGTTTTATTTTTACTACTAACAAATTTAACTAAATTTAATTAAGTTATATGTTTCTTTGCTATCTAGCTACCATAGTATTGCAAGATTGGCCTAGTTTGAGGCTCAATCCCTTCGCGTTCCGCTTACCCGTGGCAAACCAGAAAAACAATAGAGAACATTCTTTGTGACATGCGAAGGGCTAAGAGTGCAGGCAAAGTAATCTACTGCGAAAAACTTACATTAAAAACTATATCGTAATGATTCTTCCATTCCGAGTTCAAGAGAAGACCTAATAGGCAAAACCATGTTATGAGCCATAATAATATGTGGCTCAGGGGACATGCAATGTGTTTAAAGTTGTTTCGCTATTTTTACGAAGCCATTTAAACATCCACTGGGGACTTTAATCACCTGATTTAAAAATACCCTACACTGAATTTTAGCTACATAAAAGCATTTTAATATTTGAAAAAAATACCAACATATGTTATGTTTTCATTTGTTTTGTTTGCTATATTGTTTCGACAGTTGACGTTTAACATAATCAATTTTTTATTGTAATTTTATTGCACACTCTACTAACAGCTTTTACCCAAGGAAGACCACTTAAAAATATTAATCATAATTATTATTTTAGAAAGTAATATTTAACTTAAGAAACTAACACAAAATATGATTACACTCGCTTCCTAAAAACATGGCATTGATTAATAGCGTAAGATTAACGGCAGTCTCTATTCAAGTAAGTGTCCTATTTATTTAACCTATCATCATCAAAACCCGGACTATCCCGAGTAGTTGAGAACTGAGCTCAATTAATAGGCATCCCTAGCGGCATTAACGTTGTAACTTGTTGAGCCTCGAGCTGGCAGCCTGCCAACAGTGCCAGCCCTGTCCTGTGGTCACACGCGAGCGATGTACACCAATCTGTAACGTTAACCAGATATTGGCAGTACTGGTTTTTAAATAAACAGAGTTAAATTGTAACTGTAACACGCGATGGACTGACGAACTAGTCGAGGTTTCGGGCTGCCGCAGGACGCAGACGCCACTTGCTGTGGCGTTCCAGGTGGACTTCTAGAGGCTGATGATGATGATAAAGGTTATCTGGAAAAGATCGCTTCCAGCGATTACCGCCTAAATTGTGCAAAAAAATACATTTAGAATAGTACTCGTATTTTTTTCTTTTGTGTGATCAATAAAGCCTATCTATCTATGATGAAATGGTAACTGTGTTTCAAAACGAATAAAATCGTTTTAAGAAAAATAGATAGAAAACCTCATAGACTAGAAAAACTACACCTACACAGAGATAGGTTTTAAGTCTAGTTTTGAAATTTACCAAACATAAGTTTACTAGTATTAAAATGTGTCACTAAGTTGTTTTTTTTTTTTTTTGTTTATTAGGGATAACAACATCCTATATACAGTTTGATTTACTCGTACTTACATAAAATCGTTTACCAAGTAAGGCCAATAATAGTTATCCACGAATAAAAAATTAAAAGTGGAAGTAATAAGTTGCCTTAAAAAATTAAATATTTTACACTTTTAAATAACCGTACGCCTTATTTATCATCATTACCATTTCAGCCATAGGACGTCCACTGCTGATCATAGGCCTCCCCAATGACGTTCAGATTGGCCGGTTGGAAGCGGCCTGCATCCGTCGGTCGTCTGGCTACTTTGTGGGTGGACGTCTTACGCTCCGCTGTCCGCTACGTGGCCTCCATTCTAGAACTTTTCTGCCCCATCGACCATCAGTTCTACGTGCTACCCCGCACACTGACACTTTAGCTTGCTAATCCGTTGGGCCACGACTCGGGTTTATTTGCGAAATCAAACCAGGAATGAGGAGATTCGTAAACAAACAAAGTCGCTGACCTTGCCGGTACGTGGCCTCCATTCTAGAACTTATCTGCTCCATTGGCCGTTAGTTCTACGTGCTACCTCGCCCACTGACACTTTAGCTTGCTAATCCGTTGGGCCATGACTCGGTTTTCTTGCGAAATCGAATCAGGAATGAGGAGATTCGTAAAAGAACAAAGTCGCTGACGTACCTACACCTTAATATTGATATTAATTTCAATTTGTTGCGTCTACCAGTACCTGAGAAAATGGATTTTGACAGACGGTCAAAGGTCAGTCAAAAAGCGATAGAATTCCGTTCTTTTCCTATCAGGCACGTAACAACAAAAAACAACTGAGAATCAATTTTCCTAAGTTAAAATTGTTAATTTCATGAAAGAAAAATGTAACCATGCTGAAAATTGAATGCGGCACTAAAAAGAAACAAGTTTGAAATTATTTTCGAATTTTCAAGCTGAAAAATAACTTCGTAGGACGTGGACGCGTACGAACTATGCCAGAACTCTGTTCCGCCAACTCCGGCCAAATGTCGCTTTTGGGTAACTCACTTCGGAGAATGTGATTTAGCATTTTAATGTGCAAAACGATAAAGTTTGACTGTTAACAGCTACACGTGGTAGGATAGCTAGGTGAAAAATTTTATGGTTTATCCGAATATTATAAATTATCGAAGAGATAGATATTTTAAATGTAAGTTAGGTACTAGTGGCAGCACATTGACATTGATGCATTGGCTCAATGACAAAATCCTCATAAGATTCCAAAAAACATACTGGGTTATTAACTATATTTTTTACTAACTTTTTGTATGAAACCAATATCGAAATCGCATAAAAAACACTTCCCCATACAAAGCCACCGAATTTTATTTATTAGATTACGATGTTGGTCCCATAAAGTTGTTGTATTTGAACACTAGAATCAGCCCCTATTGATGTTTTAAAAATAACCCTGTATAGGAACGTGTGCCGCTTGGGGACGGCCATAAAGAATACACTTCCCCACCGCCTACAAGAGGCGTGTCGTAAGTGGCGACTAATTCCTGTAGCACGAGACTGGCAGCAGCGTCTGCTTGCGAAATCTTATAAAAAACTGCGCTCGCCAACCCGCCTGCCAAGCGTGGCGAGTATTGGCAATCCCCCCTCCGAAAAGTCGATAGGGGAGGCCATTGTTCAGCAGTGGACGTCCTATGGCTGAAATGATGATGATGATGATGATAGGAACGAGTAAAGAAAGCTCTGATAAACACCGTTCTACAGTCAAATTTAGTTTCTACTTTCCTTTTAAGATCACATTTCCTCTTAAAGATTTCGATTCCACCCATCTCAACTAAACCAGTAAGATTATAATGATTACACCAGAGTGCCGAGAAATAATCAGGAGGTTAATTGCTACTAAATTAGGGTTGCGTAAATTATGCCCGCGCCGCTTGTATACAATGGGTCTGTAACACATTTTGAGAATATAATTGGGTCATTTTTAGTTGTAATCGTTTGTGTAATTTATTTAATAAGTACTTAATATTGTTTGATGCATTTATAGAACATTTTACAGATAGGTAAATTTCTTCTTAAAGTGTGCTGCCGTAAAAAATACTTTTCCCCACCGCCAATAGGCGGTGTGTCGTAAGAGGAGACTAATTCCTCTAGCACGAGACGGGCAGCAGCGTCTGCGTGCAAAATCTTATAAAAAACTGCGTTCGCCAACCCGCCTGCCAAGCATGGTGAGTTTTGGCAATCCCCCTCTATGAAAATCATTGTGGGAGGCCTGTGTTCAGCAGTGGACATCCTATAACTGAGATAATGATGATAATGAAAGTTATTTTTATCGTTATTAACAGATATTATTTATGTACTGCTAGTGGGGAATCGATTGCTGGGGACATCTGTATGGTCGGGTCTCCTCAGTATAGGGAATACCTGTTTTAAAACCTCTATATCCCTTATTTTTTATCAAGTTGTTTTCTAAAACTAAAAATGTCGTCAATATTAACCCTTTTGCAGCGCGTCACTCATTCGAAGTTCCAGACAAAGAGCCATTGGCGAAAGCCCGTTATCGAATCCGACGAGCATTTTATGACTCCAGCCGGGGAAAGTTGGGAGCAAAGACCTTACTTACACTATTTTGGATCATAAATCCGTATCTGTTTGTCCGATTTATATTTCAGATATCGGAGCGTATCGAGCATATTTTTGTGATGTCTAAATAAAACCCTTTTGTTTCAGTATTAAACTCAAGAATGTGTTATGAATACTCAGTACTCAATTATTTATTGCGTTCCATAATGTACAAGATAGTAGATGGTATTCAATAATAAAAAAACAATTAAGGACTTTAACGGGCACAGCATAATTTGGTAGAAGAGAGAAATACGCGGTTAGAATGTTCATTCGTTCCAAATCATCAATTTTTTTTAACACAGTGCTTTTTATTAAGTTGTCAATGTTGTCAAAGACAATTTCTTGAGATTTAATAGTACCTGATACTTTTTTTCTACAGGAAATCATTTGCAGTTCGACACAACCGCTATTTATATTATCATGTTTAATTTCTTCAATATTTATGGATGTGTAGTCGTCAAAAAACGATCATAACAAATAACAATATTAACTTTCCTTTGAAACTCACAAATAAAACAATAAGTACCGACTTGTGTCGACTAAAGTTCTTGTAAATACTTCGCTTGAAACTTTAGCTGTTTCTCGAACGTCGTCGATACAAACCCTTCGGTACGCATCGCTGCTCTTTATTCGCGGTCCCAGACGGGCGTCGGTGAAAGCGAGATATCAAGTATTTTACGACTTTTGCTAGCTAAAGTCCGGGCAAAGACCTAGATGTAGGTACAGCTTATCTACTTGAAAGTGTAATGTTTTATGCGTTAGATTTTGCGAACGCGCGATTGATTAGTATGTTTGGTTGGTATCGAGTACTCTCCGCTTACAACCATTTTTTTCTGTTATATCTGTTTTACTGCACTCTTATTATGCATTTCCATTATGCATAATAATATAAAGTGTTTTGAAATCACTAATCTATGACAATTTTGTCTCTTAGCATAAATTTTTGCAATCATCTGTCGTATCTGTAATCTGATTTGAGATAAATAAACACATTCATAGCCTTATCATCTGTGTCCGACGGAACACAAAATAATTGAAACAAAAGCTTTTAAAATAACAATTGACTGTCGTTTAAGAGTCGACTAGGTAACTAGTTATATTGCATCAGTAGGCTGAACTCGTTTCGTAACTATTGCACTTTCCAATAACGAGTCTTGGAACAATAATAAGGGTTCCAAATATTAATGAGTGCTTCTGTCCGCCCCCGTTTTGGCAGTATCGACATAGTATAACTAGTTACAGTAGGGCCACCAGTTTTGGTAAAGAGAATAGTAAAGTAAGACTACAAAAGTGTCCCTACACCGTCACAGGCCTGGTCTTATCTATTGAGTATCGAAAGGCATTTTAACAACTATTAGATGTTATCAAGCCACCCTAAAGCCTCTGATTTGGCTTATCGACAGGTAAGCTGATAGTTGGCCAATTTTGTTTCCTCAGTTATCTTTACTGTCGAAGTGTCGAGGTAAGCCGCGTAGAATTTTACATATAATGCATACACTGCATAGTAAGTAGCATCTGATCTTACCAGCGTTCCCTCAAGCAAGAGGGTTTTGCATGAGCTGTCGCCCCACCAACGTAGTTTCTCCAGCATAACCACATACGGCCTTAAAGAATACACTTCTTAATCGCCAACAGGAAGCGTGTCATAAGAGGCGACTAATTCCTGTAGCACAAAACGGGCAGCAGCGTCTGCGAGTGAAATCTTATAACCCCAACCCGCCTGCAAAGCGTGGCGAGTATTGGCAATCTCCTTCGATGACAGGTCATTAGGGGAGGCCTATGTTCAGCAGTGGACTTCATATGGCTGAAATGATGATGATGATGATGAATCACACACGGGTAACTTGCAACAACGTGAAACAACTAACATAACATTAAATACCCCGTCACATATTAAGTCCCTCAAAGATTAAGATAAGATAAGATAAGATTACATTAGATCCCCTGTATGTAATTCATAGTGACTCGTGTGTGCAGCGTCGCTTCGCCCGCTGCTTACTGTAGTCACTTTTACTGTGGCATTGAAATAGTAGTATAGGTGTTAGCATTGTGCTTTGAGTCTCTCTCTGAGGTAATAATCACTGCTACTTTTGTGACTGGAAAGTAAACAACTATTGTTTCAAAAAGATTCATTAGTATGATGTTACGAGATAAGGCCTAGCATCATCGACTTAATAATCAAGTCGTACGTTGTTTGACCACTTTATGGTCAAAACCATATCCTTATGGCTAAGATTTTACTATTACAGTTGTCGATTTGTTAGGCAGAGAGAAAAGAGCCTGCAAAAAATGTTATGTCGGTTTTTTAAATGAACAAAAGTGAAATGAAATATGTTTATTGGTATATCATGGTACAGATGAGAAGGTACAATATTTTAAGCTCAGCATGCTCTGTCCGGGTCAGACATGCAAATAAATATATTAAAACAAAAAAAAATGGTACATTTATCTTCGTTAGATACACTACATTAAACTTAGCACAGATTAGAATCAGTAGTATTTGTAACTATATTTTAATAAACTATAAATATTTAAATAATAATAATTAATTCAAAACTACTCTACAAAATCTAGTTAGACATGCAAATACAATGGACAAAGTCACTAGTCTACTGCCTATAATCTCAAAAATATTTGAGAAAGCTATGCACGCCCGCTTAATAAACTTTTTGAGCAAATACAAATTAATTAAACCTGAACAATATGGATTCCAACGAGGCAAATCGACATCCTTAGCTGCTTTCGCGCTAGTTAATAAAGTGTCATCACATTTGGTCAAGCGTAAATCGGTTACAGCCGTCTTCTTTGATATGAGTAAGGCTTTTGATTTTGTGTGTCACAAAACCCTACTTAATAAATGCTACGTACACGGAATAAGAGGAATTGCAAATGAATGGCTCAAGAGTTATCTGGACAACAGGAGACAATATGTAGAGATAACAAGCATGGACACTAAGATGGAGTTAAATGAGTATAGGTCATCCATAAAATTGAATGAAGTTGGCGTACCACAAGGTAGTATTTTAGGTCCTTTATTATTTCTACTGTACATAAATGATCTCCCAGATGTGACTCAACATGATTGTATACTTTTTGCTGACGATGTATCTGTTGTTATCCCGTGCAACGATACAAAAACATATAATGATGACATAAATAAAACAATCAATAAAATAATACAGTAGCAATTTATCAACAAAAATGGTAACAAACACTCTTTAATCGTCTCCTCTGGACTTAATCCTATTAAAGAATCTAGGAACACTTCATTCTTGGGTATTCTAATTGACGACGAGCTATCATGGGTAGAACATATCAATAAACTCTGTAGTAAGATAAATTCTTTCGCGTATGCACTCTGGCGACTAACACGAGTTAGCGAGAAGAGTGTTGCTATCCAGGCATACCACGGATATGTATGTTCCTTGTTAAGGTTTGGTATTCTCCTTTGGGGCAACTCTTATCACACAAACAGGGTATTGATCGCTCAAAAACAATGCATACGAGCTATCTGCAATATAGACGTTTTGACATCTTGTAGACCGTTATATAAAGAACTCAAACTGCTAACCGTCCCTTGTATCTACATTTATGAAATATGTGTATTCGTAAAAGCGAATTCACATTTGTTTCCTACAAAAAAGGAGTTTTGCAATTTTAATACAAGACATCCCAACAAACTGGTTCTACCCATTAAAACTACGACCCTTTACAGTAGGAGCACGTATTGTATGTCTATAAAAATCTACAACCAGTTAAATGACGACATGAAAATACTTCCACTAAACAGATTTAAAGTTACGCTAAAAAGGTGGTTGATAGAAAAATGTTTTTACTCAGTAGATGAATATTTTAACTCTTTTAAATCCAAGATGTTGTAACCTATTTATTTTGCATGTATGACTGATTGTATGTTAAGTGACATTTTAAGTACTAATTCATTAATTTAAATTCAAGTTAAAATTGTATTTCGCATGCCATACTATGGTGAAATGTGTGATCTTAAACCAATTTAACATCCTTGTACCACTTTTAAGCGAAATAAATTATTCTATTCTATTCTATTCAAGATACCTATTTTATAAATGGATTATAAAACTGTATTACCAATTCCATTATCGCTTAAAATTTTCAGTAAAATATTGGGCATATAATGAAAGAAATATTGCCAAAACTTCGAATGCTCGAACTCTCTAGTATGATTGATTGCTCATGAGTAACGTGTTAAAGATCCAATGAGCAGAGATGGATGGCGAACGCGATGCTGAATACAATTTGTCAACGTAAAGTTGTTTGAGAGTATCGCCTGAGATCGTTATTGGATTGCTTATTTATCACCATGTTTTTTATTAACTCTCACTTTTTTGCTTTTTCTGTAATTTTATTATACAGGGTTACATTGCACCCTTTGCAATGTAAAGCCAAATTAAAAAAAAAAAGATTTAGCTAACAATATCAATATCAAGAATCGTATGTTACAAAAAAAATACTTTAAAATATCCGAAAATAAAGTCAATAGAGAGACCACCACAGCCGCGCGGTCATTCATTCTCATCGGCCAGCCTACAAAGACCCTACGCAGAGCACATACGGTGCAATTTTTACATAAATGAGTTAAATTACGTATCCACGCTTACGATTTTTAAAAGCGGATAGAAATAATTAAATGTTTATTTTTTTTTGACCTTTGCATAGTTTGATTAAGTTACTGATTCTGAGCCACCCCTAAAGAATTGGCGCAGTGGCGCGGTAATTAAACGCAAAGGGCACCGATATATGTGTATGATTGTTACCCAACTCTTTATCGGCTTTTTAAAATTAGATAATTTATATTTTACACTTCTCCCTACACGAACAGAGGGATGTTTTTTTCTAGTCTATTACATTGCTGTTGAGTGTAATGATGGGTCGTTTAAAAATATTGTAGAGAGTGAGAGAGAGAGTATAAGACTTAATAAACTGGTATTAAAATAATGTAAGTACTCTTTTTTAATGCTTCTAAAAAAAAAAGGTCCAAACAGAGAACTAAAAAAGAGTCCGGTTTGCGCCACGCTGTACAATGAGAGCCACGACGTGTTGCATCACCCTGATAGAACTACTTTGTTCCCTGGAAACTTGGTCTCGTTACCCTAATATTCTGAATTAACATCATGTAAAACACGACACACGATAAATCTATCCACGGAAGTTAATAACAGCGCAATGTATTACTGTAACATAATTTCCTTGGCCATTGATTTAAGCGCCGAATCTACGTTCATAAATAAACCAGAAGGAAAGACATCGGTCTTAACTGCACTCTTAATGCAATGTGCGAAGGTTGAAAATAGCGAGACAGGTACCTTTGCCTTGTATGCAACGGGAGAACGCACACAATCGACATACATGCAGTATTCTCAATAATATGGGATGTCATGCTGGGTCTCCTCTTGCGTCTGGCTACTTTTGGCTTTATCTGGATATGACCAGATGGAAAATTAGTTGGTTCTGGTTAACTCTAGGTGACAACTAGTATTTTTTTCTTTTAGGAATTTCTAGTTAATAAATACTTAAGGATGTTATAGTTGCTTTTAGATTTTCTCTATTAGTAGAATAAATTCCGGACGATTCAATATGCGTAGGTTCAGATTGCAGCAGGTGGAAAAAACCTCTCAAAAAGTCATCAAGTAGGAGTAGCAACTTAACCCAGCGGTAGTAAGATTGAGAAGTCTCGACTCGTCGCGTTGCACAGAATCTCATACATGGAGCATGTGACAGTTTGGTTCTTGTCAAAATATATAATGGCTCGGATACACCAAAGCCTCTCTCTTCAGTAACACTCGTGCCGCGAATGCAATGTAGATTGTTGTGTTACTGAGTTCGCGAACGTCTTTCACACTCGTGGTTTTTTGATTTTTACTGGCGCATAAAATCTGTGGAGCCACATCGGCGTCCATTTTTATTGAACATGAGAGGGAAACTATAAAACTTTGTAAGTGTGGATGTGAGTGTGGCGAAAACCCACAAGTCCGTGCGAAAGGAAACAACTCCGGGTTCTTGCCGAAGCATGTCGATACACTATCTGGCTTGCAATGGTCATCAACCATGGTGTAATAAATAATTTTGATTGTTATTAATTGTTAGGGAAGCAGTGGACGTCTTAAGGCTGAAATAATAATGAAATAGTTTTGTAATTATATCTTACAATGTGTCTGTACGCAGTGTTTGCACGTAGGCTTAAACCATGCCTACTGAACCTGTCTTCATTATAGTAGTATTTGCATATTAATGATGAAATAATATAACCACAGCGCACCCCAGGATGGGATGTAGCGGGATGGTAATTGCCTATTTGATAGTTAAACATTGTATATTACAAACAGGTATACTTACTCGTGGGGTTAAGGAAGTTTGTGGATGTAAATGGAATGCATTTGTGCTAAGGTTTCCATTAAATCAAGACTACTAGCATAACTTTATATTATCAAGTCAAGTGCTACATAAGACCATTAGCATGCTCTATTGCTTTATCTATTTATGCAAAACGTTTATAGATCGGTTCCAAGATTTCTCTTTATCTAGAACTGTCGATCTTAAATGCGTGTTGGGCCACGCGCGATGTGTAGTTACCCGTCACAATATGTCGAGTTTGCTATCTGTGTTGCACAACGGCATGTTAGTAATTTTCTACTCACAGTATTTTTTTTAAGTAACTCGGTTACTTGTTTAGCCTGCTGTGATAGTTTTTCTTTTAACTTCGTTTTACATATACTTCGGTCGTGATATTTTTCACATTTCTTAGAAACCATTAACCTGGCAGAAAAGGGAAAATGTAGGAGAGGTATCTTAAATAAATAAATAAAATACCACTTAATCAGATTAATACTCATGCCAAATTACATCTTTCAAGTAGGTGGTAGGTACTACGAGTCTCCTGAGCTAAGCCGCGCGACAAACAGACAGACATGGCGGAACTATAAGGTTTTCGAGTTGACTAGAGAACCCTAAAAACAAGATATCTCAGCATATTACATCAAACTAAATAGCTATTAGTCTTTCTTCCCCCATTCATAAACAATTGAACCTCTCAGTTCAGCAAAACGAGACACTATATAAATTTTATTGTCAAGCGATCTCATGCGATCGCTTGGCAGCCAATTAGATAAGACATACCGCTAAAAATGACGAAAGAACAAGGCAATTCTTTAAATAAATTTTGACAGTTAAAAATTGTATTATCTTGTCTTTTTTATTTAATCGGAATTAAAAGAGACCCAATGCAATGATTTGCTCATTTTATCAAGATAGTCTGACATTGACGAGAACACAAAAATATCAACTTATTTTATTTATTTAATTCGAACCTACTTACAAATGAATTAAATAAAATCTACATACGAGTATTTTTAACTTTGAAACTGGAATGATCGCATTAAAAAAAAACTTTTAATTATGACGGGCGAACTCTCAACGAGCAAAACTTTCGAAATCAAAAGTCTTGGAGGTGAATAAATTCCGTTTCCGGCCATTTTTTAAACGGCCCAAGTCCATTATCCGAGGGAGTTGGATTGCGGCTACCTATCAAACTTTTGCTGGTTTATTTTAATCGGCTGGAAAGAGGCTACTTGTGCAACATTAAGAGAGCTTACAGACGAGCGACAGTATCTCGGCGACTGCTTGCAACAATGATAGGCGACAGAGTCAAAGTCGCAGTGACAAAGCGTCGCCGATTTGCGATTTTTGTAAGTGATTTTTCTCTTACATTTATTATGAACTGACAAGTCCTGTCAACTCACCCATACTAAAACAGTACAGTCACAGATTTATAATTCTTCATTTGTACTCTACATAATAGTTGGCTAGTTACCTGAGTCAAAAAAAAAACTAAACAGATTTTTTTTTTGACAGTCAAGTTAGATTATCAAAAAATGTTGGACCCATATTTTGTCTTTTGGCAATCAAACGAAAATTACGAAGATAAAGTGCATCAAAGTAAGCACGTCTTGCTAAAAAATGTCGCAAGGCGTGACGTTACGCGGAACTTTAACGGGCTCTATCTTCATATTTTTTTGTTTGATTGTGAAAAGAAAAAATACGTGTCTAATATTTTTTGTGAATCCACCTAACGGACTAATTAATTTTTTTTAGAAAATTAGCCCATTATAGCGTAATGTGGTGCTCCATGCCGCCGACGAATCGCGACAGTCGCCGGCGCATCGCGAACGTCGGCGACTATTGCTATCACGTTAATGCCTGTCCGAGTCGCCGTCATATTGTCGCTCACCTGTGAGCTCCCTAAGGCCGCAAATTCGGAACGGCAAAGCGTGCAGCGGGGCGTTCACGCATTGCATGTTTTAACTCAAACAACTTTAAACCTCTCTTGTCTTGTATTTTGTTGTAGTAGAAAGAGTTCTACTAGAACAAAATAACGAGGCCATCTAGACTTACTATAAAATTAAACACTTCTGTAACTTTGAACCAGTGTTCTAGTAATGTTTTAACATAAATTTTTCGTTTTTTTAATAACTTGATTTTACTATCACATCAATAATCAAGCCCCAAACTATCACACAAAAAAACAAAAGCAAAGCTTGTAGTATGGCAATTAGATAACGGGCAAACATACTTAAATATTTATAAACATTCATGCCTTAGGTACAAATGCTAGTGCTCATCACACAAATATTTGCCTCTTGCGGGATTCGAACCCGCAACCGCTGGCTTTGTAGTCCGGAGCGCAAACCACTACACCAGACGGTCGTCGATTAATGTTTATAAATTAATTTATTTTAATCGTCTAAATATAATCATAAATATTACAGTTTTAGTTAAAAGAATTGGTTCAAAATTTATGATAACAATCATAATAACTCTCTACCATAAAGTCTTGCATATTTATTTTTGCGTGGGCTGAAATCACGAGGTAAAAAAAGAGATTTCATTAAAACGGTGTATTTACGATTTAACCACGACGATAAACAAACATGCAAACTCATGAAATGGGGTATTCAAATGTAAAATACGTTATCCCTTACTTTTTAATTAGTACCTACGGTCAAGCGTTAAAAATTGCTAATCAAAAAGTAACTTCCAAAAGTACTGACCCTTTAAGGTTTCACAATAACCTGACTTCTTTGTTACACTTTTTCATAGTGATTTTGACAGACTATTGTAATTTGAGGTGCTTGTAGCTCAGTGGCGGTAGCGCCAAAGCGCCTACTGATTACCTACTGGGAAATATGTTTAATTTATCAATAGGTACATTTAATATTTTTGTGCCGTGTGGGGACGGCCGTAAAGAATACACTTTTCCACCGCCAACAGTAGGCGTGTCGTAAGAGGCGACTAATTCCTGTAGCACGAGAAGGGCAGCAGCGTCCGCGTGCGAAATTTTATAAAAAACTGCGCTCGCCAACCCGCCTGCCAAGCGTGGCGAGTATCGGCAATCTCTTCCGATGAAAGTCATTGGGCTGTGTTCAGCAGTGGACGTCCATGGCTGGAATGATGATGATGATGAGGTACATTCATCGTTTTTAAAGTTAAAGATTTTATAGTTGTTATTGTTATTGTCTTCTGTTGTTATTCTGTTACATTCACCCTTTAAAAAAGTTTGCTAATTGAGGGTGTATAGATACAATACAACTACTTACGTCCCAAAACAAAGAAACGTTATTAGCTTGCAAGCCATTCTGAGCTAAATAATCCTGCTATTACTCGGGCAGCACAGTAAATACCCAATAATTTTGAGAACAGCGAAACGAAACAAATAAATCAAACAATTAGGTGGCGAATCCCAGACGACACAGACAAAAAAGAAGAAACACCACGTTTATTAAAAACAATTAAATGATAGCGCAAAAACATACTCACGGCTGCAGTCCGTACTGAAGTCACGGCGCAATAAAAATAATTAATGTTAAAAATGCGCGTCAGCAAGTTTCTTTAATTCAGTGCTCCTTAGCGTAAGGTAGACTCTCTTCTTCTTCTTCAACATGTTTCCACCCAATTCTGAGTGTAAGTATCCTCCATAGCACGCCATTCCAACTGATCTTGCGGCCTCTGCATCCATTTCTTACTTGCCACTCTCACCAGGTCATCGGTCCACCTAGCTCGCGGCCTGCCCACGCTTCTATGTCCAGTTCTAGGCCTCCACTCCAACACCCTTCTGCCCCATATACTATACATTCTAAAGCGGAATGTACGACGCTTCAGGTTTAGCGGTATGTTCCCCTTGAACACATCAGGTAACCGGCCAAAAGCCCTCCATCCTAATTGGACGCGGCGCTTCAATTCGCGTTCCTGGTTGTCTATATCCAGGCTAATGACTTGTCCGAGGTAGACGTAATCCTCTACTCTGGTGATGCGTTGGCCGTGAACCTCAATGTGAAAGCTGAACCGAAGGTACACTCTCACTTGACCGATTCTTATTATATTTGCTTCTTGCTCGTGTGAATTAATCCACAAACGTTTTTTTTTTATTTATTTAGTACAGGGAAGACAATATGAAAATATTAATAAAATGGAATCAAGTTCTAATGGATAAAGATTCAGTTTATACTCATTAACTTAATAAAACCAACAAAAAAAAAAATTGAATTACGAGTTCCTTCGCATTTTTTTTCTGTCACTTATCGTGTCTGACTTTACTAGTAGGTACCCTTATCTCGGAAACAATATTTTTTTTCGGATATTATTTTTTTGAAACAGCTTTTAATAAATATTAAACTAATTTTCGAAAAACGTTTATGTTAATGTTAAAATCTTCCGTTTATAATTAATAAATTTAATATGCGCCAGAGTGACCACATAACACACTAATTGTCACTGTCTCAAAGTAAGAAAATAAAAACAAAGAACATGATACGAGGTACCTACATCGTATCAGCACATCCAGGACCTCAGTACATCCACATAGCATTCACTTTAACACT
Organism: Anania hortulata; assembly: GCA_963576865.1. Lineage (NCBI taxonomy): Eukaryota > Metazoa > Arthropoda > Insecta > Lepidoptera > Crambidae > Anania > Anania hortulata. The sequence continues at coordinate 3,624,456 of OY756389.1, read as the reverse complement.
GATACTCAACAATACAATAAGCATATTAACTAAAGCTTACTATATACTTCCATCGAATGAACACCCCCCTTTGTTTATTAATAGCAGAAATTGTTATTTACTATTATGAATAATAACCTCATCAACATAAAAGAACTGGATGACGTGACTTTTGCATCCTCAGTTAAATGTAATATGCAGGATATAGATCGCCATATTGACGTTGACAAGCGACACCTAACTATTATACAGCATAATATATACAGATAGTAATATTGAATCAGATGTTCTAATACTTGGTGAGTGCCGACTTGATTCAAATAAACCTGTTCCTAGTTTAAAAAATTACTCACACTTTGTAACTCAAAATAAACTAAATCAAAACGACGGGGTTGTTATTTATGCGAAATCTAAGCTGAAACCGATCTTTAAAGAAATTTACTTAAATAGTGCATCTTGCATACAAGTGTGCATTAATAATGTAACTATCTTAGGCATTTACCGTTCCCCGTCAAATAAAAATGCATCTAATTTTATTAACTCACTAAATACTTACTTAGAGACACCTACAAAATGTTATAATAGCGGGCGATATAAATATCAATTTAATTGCTAAACAAAATGAACACCCTTACATGAGCAGTAACAGGGTCTCGTATCTCAATATGCTCGGCTCTCATGGAGTACAAACAGGTCACACGCTGCCAACAAGGGATACTGGTTGCCTGGGGCCTTACCATAAGCTTTTAACTATCCACTCAAATTCCAGGCAATTCAGTATTGTGCGTCTATTCTGAATCGCTAAGATTGGTACCATGATCTCTCTTTTACTGAATTGTTTATATATCTCTCTCCCTTATTTGTATAGCGTTGTCTCGCAGTGATTTTTCACTCTCTCTTTTCCTCATATAGCGTTGTTTCATGAAACAATTCAGAGAGCCTAGGTCATTCATTCATTTGGTACCATGAGGTTTTTGCGTAGTTTAAATTGAAACGCTTAGCTCTCAATTTTGACATATCTTAGCGATTCAAAAAAAGTTAGTTTTTCTAACTTGCTTAATATGAAAATGAACGACTTTGAATACTAATACTGACTATTATGATGCATTAATATTTTATAAGCAAGATGTTATTCGGAAATTAGAAATAAATTACTTGCCTCTGCGAAATCAACTAGAATTCTAAATAATATTGAATGCGATTTAGCGCCATCTTTAGTCTCATTGGAGTAGTACTCATCAACAAGTTAGTATAGTCATATTCTACAAGATGTCGCTTTTTAGCTAACCCTTAGAATGCCAACGTGGTTTTTTAGAACGTACCTATTGACAGAGGCATTAATAAAGACATAGATCATATATAATTTTGTGAACAGTTTATTTCCAAGTTATGAATATTGTAAAATATAATAACTAAATTAAATTAAAATTTAAAAAAACTTGACACTTGAAGTGCAGTATCAGCTCAAGGCCTCGATCATCATTTATCTAACACCGACTCATTGAAACCATTCTTATGAGTCTAAACACGATATATCTGCTGCTGCTGTGAGTTATTGAGGACTTGGGAATCCTGCAGACTTCTTGATGTGCAGCATCAGCTAAAGGTCTCAATCATCATCTATTTAACACCTACTCATTGAGACTATTCTCATGAGCTCTAAGATGCTATATCGCCTGTGAGTTGCCGAAGAGTTCAGAATGAATGAAAAAGAAATGATGAATCGAAATCGACAGTTAAAACAATAATATTTTAAGAAAAACAATATTAATTGGAGAAAAGCTAAGATTTAAAAAGGCCGTCTCTACCATTGTTCTAGTCTTATTGCTCTGCAAACTGCAAAAACTTTATTTAAAAATGAAATGATGTTCTGTAAGCTATGTGTGGTCTGAAAGACCACACGTTAGTAATTATAGGGTTAAAACTTTTTCGAAAGTGATTCAGAGACAATTCTCGGTCAATCATTCAATTTTATCAGACCACAAAGCTACTTTGTAAAAATAGGTCGTAGTACGAATTTAAGCTATGCAGTTTAAGCACATAGAATTGAATCGCCTGCAGTTTTGGTTCTCCAATTGGTCTTTTAGCAAACTCGACGATTCCTATTGGTGAATAGTATACTCTTGAATCTCTGGTAAAACGTTTCAGAGTGACAATTTCAAAAGTCTGTCAATGAAAATACGCATGGTTTTACTAAAGGATATTTCAAGCAGAATTAGATATTCGCGGCTGGTACTTATATAATTTAAATAGTGTTTGCTGAAGGTTTTGGGCATCATGTCGTAAGTATTTATTTCAATATCTACTTAATGCTAGTTAATGTCCGGTATGTATTGTCTGCATGTTACGCCGCTTTGATTTTCTTAATGATGCTTCGCTCAAGCTCCTTGCTAGGTATCGTTACTGCCTACTGGGATGCCTGATCCCAAAACGCGTCTGCATGATGATCACTCTCTAACATGGCCACTAGTTCGAATTCGCATACAATACAACCTGACGCGCTACAAAATTCAGCGCCGTCATAATTCCATTTAGTGCTATACTTGGAACTTGCTTAAAATTTAAACTCAAATTGTTAAATGAAAAAAAAAGAGGAGTTTCTTTGTTGTATTTATTTTTTATTGCTAGAATGTGTAACAAGCTTAGATTATTCCTTTATAATCATATCGAAAGTAAAGTTTTATAGTTTTTTACATAAAAAATGCTTTAATATGAGTAATGTATTTTCAGTCACAGACGAGTAACAAACAACCAGCTGGAGTTCTTCGGCTATGGCGCTGGTCTTCCTGGGGCACGTGTGGAGCCTTTTATCATAGTATGCTACTTAGTTATGTTTATTGTATATTGATTAAATTTTACTGTAGAGTTAATTTAAATATTCTTAATTTTTTATAACAGTCCGATGAAGACCTCACAGATGCCGAGACGGGGCCTCCGAGTATTATCCTGGTAAATGATCCAAATCACCAAAATATGTTGATTGACGAAACGAATATTATTACAGGTATAAAAAAAAAAACTATCTTTTAATCTATCTTTTAAACATAAATATAATTCTTCTGTACGAGTGTATGCCAGAGCGAGAATCCTGTACGAAAGCATTTCTCCAAAACAACTTTACGAACATTTCACCAACACCTAGTGATTATTTTGTCTTTGAAAATAGATGCAACACTGGAAACACCGCCCCCTGTTGCTATCACCTCACGAGCAGTACGAGCACAAGCCACGGAACTGATGGAAAGCGCGTCTCGATCGCCACCACTGGCACGGGTGCAGTGTGCAGCTGCGGCCGCCGCGGCCTTTGCGGCTGTCGGTACTTGCTGCTACTATAAACACGATGTCTACACCACATCACCGTGCTGCACTTCAAGACAAAGGAAATTTTCGCCGCCGCTAATTCACATAGTCTTAGAGTTCTGCTAGACAATCTCTGATTGCAATAGCGCAGAGACGAGAACAACTAGAATTAAGAACACCACTCCGTGAACACAAGCAACATGCGAAGAGCACTACCTACCCTCCCTAAAATTACATGCGAGACAGATGAATGCAAAACTTAGTACCCAACACCGGTATAAAAACCTTGACGCGTTTCGCCACTCCACGTGATATATCTTCAGGACAGATTTTTTTCTTTGCATTTTGCTTGTGTTTGTTTACGGAGTGTGTGTGGGTGCCATATAGTGTGATGAGGGTGCCTATGTCTATCTGAACTGAGCGGAAATTGTGAGCAACATGATTAAATTTTCATATTTATTTAGTTATGAGCTTCCGCAAAGTAAAGCCTGATTCTAGAAATTTTACTTACATTGAAATAATGACAGAAAAAAGAAATGGAAAAATATAGCTTACTAGCTGTTGCCCGCGACTTCGTTCGCCTAGTCTTTAGTTTATTCATAAAGGATTTTCTGCGGATCTTTATCTTTTTTTTAAAAAACAACCTTGTCCTGACAATGATTAACACAACAAAAAAAGAATTAGCGAAATTGTTCCATCCCTTTACGCGTGATGCGATGACCAAGGGAAATAGAGATTCATTTTTATATAGTTACATGTATATAGATATAGATGTAATGCAAAATATCTTCTTTCTAGCATAAAAACTACAAGAAAGTAATATGACCACTGATCAAGTAAACCACCACAGGTTATAATGACTGTCTCTTTAAATCTGGTTTATACAATATCGAAAGTAAGTCGGACAAATAAATGATAGAAAACATGGTACGGAGGTAGATTTTACAAAGTATAAGTCATAGTGCGTGAATAATGTGTAATATTGAGTATTAATACCTAGTAATAAACCTTTACAAGCTCAACTTAGCTAAGTACTAAGTTTTTTTTTTTTTTAAATTTATTTAAGGCAACAAACAGTCATGTAAACATAAAGTTAATTCAGCCTTATGAATTTTTGGTCTTATAAACTATCGAGATTTTAAATTTTCGGTCTTTTGTTGCTTCGGTGAAACAAGCTATCGATCATTAGTGTTCGGGCATATGTTTTTCTGTTTTTCGTGATTCGAAGTATAGCGTAGGGAACCCCTATAATTGACAAAACAGTCACTGCAACAAAACTCACCCGTGCGTGCTAGCTCTAATACAATTTTGTTTATTTTTATTTATTTCTACGGATTTGACGTTTTAGATTTAAAATAAGCATGCCCTTGATGTGACTAACAAAAAGACACTCGCCATGCGTTGTGAGTTTCCATGAATGGATTTTAATAGGGATGTTAGGGAGCTCCATAGCCGTAACCAAAACTATCATGATCATCATCATAAACAGCCCACGTCAGTCCACTGCTGGACATAGACCTCACCCATTGCACGCCACTGCGCCTGATCCTCGGCAATCTATCTATCTTTATCTTAGCTATCTTTTCCATCCACATCCATTTATTATCTATTTTTTAATCATAGTAAATAGAAATGCATTTTTCGCAACAAACGTTATATTCAAAATTGAATAACCTATTTTCTTTTTTTTTAAATATATATATAAAAATGTTGAATGGTAATCTAGTTTATGGCGGTTGTTTACCTGTCAATTTCTTGTGCCTTTTATTATTAATTATCTGTGTTTGTTTGTATTTTCTGAGATCTTTAAATGTCACTGTATGTCACTATGAGATTTTATAAAAAAAATGTAATACATTAGAATTTTGTAAAATAAATATTTTAAACTAAAATTATTAAAACCCTGCGAGTTGCGAACTACTCGTAACTATTGTAAAACGCACTTTCTGTCAAGGTGGAAGCTACTTATAATATTATGAAAATTGCGGGCAGGGGATGGAAAACAAAAGACGTGGTTGTGGTTCAGCAGCATCTAGCGTGCCTAGGTAGACTAATGTGGGTAGAATATGATAATCACGATGAAAACGTGGTTCACGTTGGCAGACTTTATGATACTAGATATTATTTGTTAACTAATAATCTAATCATTGACATATTTTAAGATAATAGGTACATAATATTCTTGTCATGCAAGAATGTAATTTTTCTTCAAAATATGTACTTACATTTAATTAATAATTTAAGTAATATCTCTAGAAACCAATCTATGTGCTAATCATAATGATGTTGTCTTAAAACCAATATTATGTTGTATTATCTTCTTACAAAATAAAATAATAAATAAAAATATCAAACATTTATTATAATAAAATAAGTTAATTACTTTTGGTTTGTTTAATTGATTACACTGTTTCACAGCGACGCAACGGTCTTCCTTTTTAATATGTACTTTTAAATATTCTGGACTAATATCTCTTGCAAACCATTGGAGCTAATTCCCCTCCTACTAAGTGATTGTCTGCATTGAGATAGTCCTTATTCTAGTACTAGTAATCATGCAGCGTACATGGCCAGCCTAGTCAGCTCAAGGTCTTGTTTGGTGTTTTAAAGCGTGCGAGCATGTCGAAGAATAGGGTATCCTTCCCATCCTTACCTAGAGGCACATAAACTGGGCTTCTATAACAGGTCATCTTGAGCCAGGCTTCCAGTTTGTTGTAGAGTTATCACGCGCTGGAATCTGGTGCTATCATAAGTTGTTCAGATATTATCAACCACATCCTGGATAAGTACTTAAAAAGTAATTTGTCATCAAGACGTGTATTATTTTGACGTTTAAATTTAAAACATGCCAACAAAAACACCAATATCGAGGCCCGGACTTAGAGAGCCAGGGCCCCAACTCGAAATAATTTATTTTGGTTTAGCAAATTACATGCCAAAGTACACAGAACTAATTACTTCAAAAAACATCAGAATAACGCAGTCTTTTTAGTATAGTTACTTTGATCTATTTTAAAGAATCATACAACAAGCATTCTTCTGAGCAAAATAACCAATGATGTCATCATAGTCAATTAACTGCACATTACACATAATGAATTTAGCCGGTTCTCTTCTATGGTAGATCTTAAGAGCTAAGAGCTAAGGCTAAGTGAGCCTTAAAAACGCCCGTATGCTGCGCAGTTTGACGCTGGTGTATGTATATATGTCGTTGGCATATTGTATGATAACAACAACGACGCCGGCGACATATACAATAGCAATCAAAGCGCAATCCCGTCGTTTGAGTAGATATCCAAAAAGGCTTTTACTAATAAATACTTATTTGTTCAGTCCTAGTGACGATAGTTATTCAAATGACCGCAACTGAACTCTTTCTTAGGTGGCGTTTGTTTTTTTTGACAATTTGGTGGACAAGTGCAAAAGAAAGACCACAATAGGACCTCCAACTTTTAAGTAACTCGAATAAGTAATATTGTTTAAGACTCAAGAATATTTTCAATTCATTAATCTTGATAAGGCAAGTCAGACTGAGCTTGTGTGCAGGTTCCGCCACTAGGACTGGGGACCCTAGGCTGGCTGGGCCTAGATAGAAATCCGGCCCTGGCATTATTACTTTTGACCAATTAGAAATTAGGCAAAGTGATATTTGGCCAATCAGAATCATAAAAATTGCATTAGTTCATTCATTGAATGAACAAAATAATGCATTTGCGATTCAGAGAGAAGGAAATATATTTCTGAATAGCTGTCAAAAACTTGAACCTAAAATTGAGTGGTAAAGAGACCTCGTAGTACGAAATTAGCAAAACAGCTCAATTTTGGTCGGAAATTGAATAGATCGTCTAGGTCGTGGTATGGCCCCTGGACCATTTTATGTTAAAGATCCAAAAAACTGAGTACCTTGCCAACATTGCAGTATTGAACACAACAATTACTGATCACGATACTGTTTTTCTATGTCTTTCCAAATTAAGAACTACTAATCAGGTGCCCACTATTAAAACCTCATTAGACCTTGAAGGAGCCGCTAATAAACTTCTTGAGAAGAATTTGCCGGAGTTACTTTCCATCGATGATCCTGAGCTACTGGCCCAACAATTGACCAACAAACTCTCGGAATCACTAAGTGAAAGTGTCAAAATTATAAAGGTTGCAAGCAGACAACGTAAAATTAAGCCATGGATAACTAGTGGTATACTACGCTGCATAAAAAATAGAAACAGAATGCAACTAAAGTTACGGTCTGATCCCCATAACTTTATACTAAAATTAACATATGTCCGATACCGTAATTTTTGCAACAAATTGATTAAAAAACTAAAACGCAAGTACGAATCTGAACAGCTTCAACATAATATGCAAAATTCTAAACTTCTCTGGAAATCTATTAAAGAAGTAACTAACTTAAAAGCAACTAAAACCTGCAACGAAGAACTGCTTGATATTCGGCTCTCCCCCACAGACTCAGTAAACTACGTTAATGATGGTTTTGCTAACGCTGGTAAACGGCTGGCCGAAAACATTCTCACTAGACCTATGGCCACTACTTGTGTTAACTCACCAGTACCACCCCAGTTATCCTCATTTGTTTTAACGGATACTGACCCCAGTGAAGTTGATGCTCTCATATCGAATCTCAAGTCTGAGAGTGCCCCCGGTTGGGACGGAATTCCAATTAAATTTATTAAGATGAATAGACCTCTCGTGGTACCTATTATTAGTCACCTAGCAAACCTTTGCTTTTCAAAGGGTATCTTCCCTTCTGCTCTCAAACAATCTGTCATAACCCCAGTCCACAAGGGCGGTGATAAAAAAGACCCAAACAATTATAGGCCGATATCGGTCCTATCTAGCCTATCAAAAATTATTGAGAAACTGTTGAATACGCGACTTGTTTCAAACCTCGAAAAATTCAATATCCTCTCTGGTTCACAATTTGGATTTAGGAAGGGTAAGTCTACCGAGGATGCCATACTAGCTTTATCGTCATTAATCACTGAGCACTTAGACCGCGGTGACAGATGCCTTACGGTCTTCTTAGACCTGAAAAAGGCGTTTGACACTGTGTCTATCCCCTATCTAGAAACTAAAATGGCAAACATTGGTATTCGCGGCAACCCACTAAGCCTTATTTCTGACTACCTGCGGGGTCGCTCACAGAGGGTGAAGATTGATGATTTCATGAGCAGTGATATAAATGTAGAGTACGGCGTCCCTCAAGGTAGTGTTTTAGGCCCAACACTATTTTTAATCTACATAAACGATTTAACTAACCTAGATATTGAGAGTGCTCGCATATTTTCATATGCGGATGACACTGCGATTGTTTTCAGTGGTACTTCGTGGGACTCAGTTTTTGATACCGCAGAGAAGGGCATCTTTAGGGTAGCGAACTGGCTACAATCAGCGCTTCTTACTCTGAACGTGATTAAAACCAACTACATTTGTTTTGCTATTAATGAATGTTCGCTGCCTAAATTCAATCGTAAGCTAAAACTTCACCATTGTCATCATACAAATCAGACAATCTGCACATGTGATGAACTTGTTCGCGTCAAATCGGTGAAATACCTTGGAGTAATCCTAGACCAAAGACTGTCTTGGCACTTACAGATTGACCATGTAAATAATAGGATCAGGAAGCTCATGTGGATCTTTAAAAAGTTGAGACATGTTACCACCAAAAATCTTCTACATAGAATCTACCTGGCATTGCCGCAACCTATAATGGGCTACTGTTTATCTGCCTGGGGTGGCGCCGTCAAAACAAAAATTCTTGAAGCTGAAAGGGCTCAAAGGTGCTTACTGAAAATTATGCTCTTCAAGCCATACCGATTCCCTACGGACGAGCTATACAGCTGCAGTAACACCTTGTCAATTAGAAGGATGTATATCCTGGCGTCAGTCCTAAAACTACATAAAATCCTACCATTCGATCAATCTATATTATTAGCTAGGAGACAGAATAAGGTGGCACCTACCCCCTTCTGTAGAACCATTTTTGCCAAACGACAGTTCCATTTCCAATCGGCTTCGCTTTACAACAATCTACATAAACGTCATAAAATTTATAGCATGCCGTATTATGAATGTAAGAAAGTCCTAGTCAAAGAGCTTGCCACACTCGGCTACTCCGAGACAGAGGACTTACTATCCAGATCAGTGCTCTAATTAAATGGAATATACAATCAAATAGTTGAGTAGTGGTTATCCACACCGAACCCAAGATGTAAATCGTAGGGCTACTAAACACTTACATCCACAGAACGACAACACACACGCGCGTGCACACACACACACACACACACACACACAGTGTAACTAATTTGGGTACTAATTTACTTAATTTAGAAACTAAGCTTTGCTGTTCAGTTTTATTGTAATTCAGAAAGAGCGGGGCCTCCTGCCACAAGTATTGTTATTATACTTAATAGGTTAATCCCAGCCTTAGACTGTGTTTTTGTAAAAAACTTGATACTGAATAAAAACAATTTTAATTTAATTTAATTTTAATCCAGGACAAAGCCAATGTATAATAAAACGTTTCATATATTTAAAAGGAAACAATCATAACAATCATTAAATGCAATAAAATTAACAACATAATAATAAATTAAAACTATTTACAATTTAAAATCAACACAATGTCAAATCGGGAGTGAAAGTGCCGATCACACTTGCAGCATTGCACCGCTGTATGGCTATGACAAGCTTCTGCACCAGAAATGACCCAGACCGAGGATCACCAGTCCTCAGCCTCAGCCGTCGACCCACCTCTGCTACAAAACACTTTGCCTCAGACCCCCAAAAACCCGTAGTCTCGACAGCAAAAGGCACAAACTGATAAGTGGTCATATATTAATTCGAATCGGGAACCGAATTGTTTATATTCAAGGCAAGTTATCCGCCTCTACGCCAATAAAATCGTCTAATATTGCTGTCATGTATATTTTTTTGTTTATTTGTATGTATGCTGCATGCTTAGTATTAAAAATGTCTGTGCAGTTCCTAGCTGTTTAACTTGGGCTGGATTCAGAGCTTCTCACGTCGTATTACGAACGAAAGGCAATATTGTACCGATATCGAAATGGTTCAATTTTCTCTATTATGTTATTTATTTAGCATGCTGTACGTTCGATCGAGTATTAAATCTTTTTATTCCAATAATCAAGTTCATTAAAAGCCAATTTCTTGTTCCGATCGAGTTGGCATGAGTGCAAAGCATAATAAAATATCTTATGAAGAGGCGCAATAGTCAATTAGAAACTAGCTATGCCCGTGACTTCGCCTGCGTGAAATACGGTTTGTCACATCCCATTTTACTTGTCTAAGGATGCATTAAAAAAGTTGCCTATGTCCTACTAGGGTTCAAACGTATACCTATGTTAAAATCAGTTTAGCTTACATGACAAAATGTAGCGTGTCCTTTTCCAAGGTTTCATGTAGCTTCATACTGAAATTCATCAAAACTGGTAGCGGTTTAGGCGTGAAAACATGCCCAAATGCCCTAAAAGTAATAAATTTATTCAACACAGATATAAATGAGCTCGTGATCAGAACAAACTCCCCAAAGATTAAAGAAGAGAAGAGGCGCCATCAATAACATTCCGCTATTCAGTAGGCGAGGTCTTTGACCCCGCACTCTTGGCCTGCTACCTTCAAAGAAGCCACATTTTTCATCCGTTTGAAACGACTTTTTGCAGCATTAAGACCATTCTGACTCTAGACGGTAGATAAATGAGCTAGGATTCCTAACAAAAGTTATTTAGCTTTGAGGTCAGTGGCGGTTCTGTTAGGTATACTCTTTGAAATGTATTAAAACGGCGGAATACAATTTAAATTATGTATTTTAAGAGTTAGTTAATGTAGAGTAATTAATGTGATTTATTAATTTAATCGAGGGTTCGTCGAATTTTACTGAGCTTATTACATATTAGCAAAGTAACAAGGTGTGTGTACTTACACACACACACACAAAAAAATAATTCTCAAAATAGCTCCACCTATACACCCAATAACGTTTAACCTATAACGTTTGGCTAATTCTCTTCCGAACAACCTGTACATTGAAATTATTTTGTGATAGTGTAAATAACCAAAGACAATAAAAAAATATGTTATTATTTATTTATTTATTTTCTTTATTAAGGAAACAAACAGCTATCAATGTTACATTTCGTTTACAAAATAATGTATAGTACTAAAGCATTACAAGTTAACTTGAATATTGCAGCAACATATTGCCGTAAAGATTGATTATGCTTGTGTGAGAGCAATTATTCTAAGCGTGTAGATTAACGGGTTCAAAAACTGCTTAATTTTATCGCTGAAGTTAAATCTGCGACATCTTTTATCGTCTGTTTGAAGAATGGCTTCCCTAAGTTTCCGGTAACTTTTAAGCGGGCTAGAAGTCCCCGAAACGGGTTGCAAACAATTTGTGAAGTAGAAATTGATGTCGACTGATTTATGGCATAGTTTCTCCGGTTACAAGCCCGATTTTAATTTAAAAAAATAAAATTTAAAAATACCGAAACGAGATACAATGGAATTTATTGTTACGCAGCCACATGGAGGTGGTTTGAGCTTGACAGATTAAATTAACTCATTTCATTGACTTGCAAAGACCTAACCATAATAATGTTTATATAAACTATACATAAGCATTGAAGTAACACTGTTTTAGGATATCATGGTTAGATCCCAGGTTGTTACCATCGTGAAGTTAGAAAATAGACATTAAAAACTAGCTTTTGTACATGTTTCTATTAATTTAAAATAGCTTAGCCCTTGTTATTTAATAGACGAAGTCGGTAGTAGTACTAGTTCCATAAAGATTTTCTTAATTAGAATACTTGAAAAGCTGTTATCACGGAAAAAGTTAAAATAATTGTTAAAGGACGCCTTTAAGATGTTCTAAGCCAGAACATTACGTAGTTAATAAGTAGTAATCAAATTTTGATACGTTAAGACATTAAATAAAGGTCTTAAATCCTGCCTTTTCTTTAATACTTACTTGGTATGGGCGTAAAAATAATGTAATAGTAGGTACTCGTATGTTCTAAAAACTGAAGGAAATGTAACTGATAAAACTACACCTTTTGTTGTAATCGTTTTCTTAGTGCTTTGTTCTGTAACTAGTTGCTTGATTGATTCTAGAGTCGGTAAGTCTGGTGACATTTAAAGCGATTGAAATCTTTCTGACCTTTATAACTCTGAGACAGAAAAACCAGAAGACCCAACCAGTGTGTATTACCAGTGATGACATATGGAACTGAAACAGGCTACGCTCCTATAGACTGCATACGAAATCTCATTAATACTCATTAATAATACTCATTTATTCAGTATATAGGCCCTCTTCCGGGCACTTAAACACGTCCCAAAATATAGCTTTATCCTACCACGGCTTCGGGACTACATATCGGCTGGCGATGAGACGAAAAGGCGCAACAAAATCATCAGTCATCTTTGTCAGCCTTTTTACAGGAAATACAGTTATAAGACATGAAGTAAGTGCGAGCTAAGCTAAGCAGGTTAAGTCCATGCACTCTTGTCGTTCAAATAATTGTCTACCTTATATACCCTTTTTTGATAAGGTTTTTTTTTAATGTGGATTTTGAACTCATGTACAGGTAGTTCAACAAGAGTCTGTGGCACTTTATCAAAAAAAAAATACAAAGGTTGCACAGCGTGCTATGGAAAGAGGTACAGTATAGTTTTTTTGCGATATCGAATCAGGAATGAGGAGATTCGTAAACGAACAAAAAACGCTGACATAGCGCAACGGATTAACAAGCTGAAGTGGTAGAAAGCGGAGCAGATAGCACGTAGAACTGACAGCTGATGGGCCAGAAAGGTTTTAAAATAGAGCCACTTTTCCGGCAAGCGCAGCGTAGGACGTCCACTCACAAAATGGACAGACGACCTGGCAAAGTTCGCAGGAAGCCGCTGGATGCAGGCCGCTTTCAACTGACTAATTTAGAAGTCAAGAAGCCTATGTTCAGCAGTGGACGTTCTATGTCTGAAATGATGATGATGAGAAGAACCAGATCATTTAGGTTCATGTGTTATGCCTACCCAGTGCTATCTGAATATACAGATGTCTTCCCTCACTGCTGAGAACTGATAAATCTATAAATTCTGAAAAAAACCGAATTTTTGCTGTAGGAGAGGCCGGGGATATTTGACTATATGGGTTGGTTGACTAAGACCGGATTCGACCAAGCTGGTGTAAGTTTTAACTTGAGAGTATAACACTGCTTAATCTAGAGTAAGCTGATTTTTCATTCTACCAACCACTAATCTATAAACATTTTAAAACGGGCGATTTAAACAATGTTTAAGTTAAACTGAGAATAAGTAAATGTCAAACTTGTCACTTGTCAAATCCACTCTTGTCACCTAGAATCTGTCAAGTTGTATAATCTACCATTGGCATTCTGTTATCCTACAAAATTTAATTGTTCTGGCAATTAATGACAACCTATAAGAAATAGATTACATGGATTTTAGTAGGTTTATCCATTCGTTCATCATTCACAATAAAATAAAACTGAGTATAGTGTACACCTGAAGTAAGTTGGAAAAACGCAAACGAAGTTATCAAAAAGTAAATTCAAGAAGTAAAATTATTCCTGTTATAGTTAAACTGGTTTAATTTTGTGTTGTAAATGCAATGCCATGTATCCGGTGATTGAGCGGGTAAAAAAAACAGCTTTTCGCACTTAGTTAATTAATGCAACACTTTTAAATAGGTACGGCGTGTTTTTGACAGTTAGGCATCCTTCTTGACTATATAATATAATATGCAACTATTTAGGCAATACACTTTTTTATTTATTTATTTGGCACAAAACATGTTCTGAGTACCATTGGTAAATTACAAATGTGCCAAAGCTATATAGCTGCCGCGACAATGGTATTCTGCAGAGGTCCTGGGCGCTAAAAACAATTACGATATAAAGAAGTTAAATTAATTCACTAATAAAATTGGCAACAGTCAATCAAACATATTCACAGAACATTCGTTTCGGTTTTTCCCTATTACCTATAAAAATATATTTCACATTTTTGACCTAACAGACGAAACATCTGTGACCCAGCAACGCTGTTAGTGCGCTCAAAGAATTGTAATGCAAATATAAATAACTTCAGGGATTCCCTTATTTCCCGTTTCATAGCAAAGCGACTTGCTTATTTGTACATTTATAAACACAATAAATAAACTTCTAAGCCCAAGCTAGCATTTTATTAGTACAGCCGACTTTGCTTCCATCCGGGACCCGATTCATAGAGAAGATTTATTGCTCACGAGATTTATGCTTTTTCCTTTTGTTTGATGTTAAATGACTTTATTTAGGCACTTAAGCCGCTCTCATTTGCTCCTCCGACGCCATCTTTGTTTTTGTAAAAATAAGTAATGGCGGGAGGGAAATTTTGGAGGACAACAATCAGTATTTTTTACATGAAAGCGAGTTCAACATTAACTTTAAGCAACAGAAACTCTTAAAGGTAAGACATTAATTAGGAAAATCATTAACAAATGTAAAAGAAAAAGTAGGCGGCTGAGTTTTTTTGCATGCTATCTTATTAATTTTACTAATGATTCAAGGTGCTAAATTATACACGGATTTTAACTATTTTTTCTGTCGACTACTAGTCAAAACATTAGTGAACTTCAGAGTAACATAAAATCTGAAGTAACAAAACAAGGAACATTCAACAAGAGCGAACGAGCACTGTCCTTAAACGCTAAAGAACTTGCCGCAAACACAGTTGGACTTTGAAACTAAAATACGGCACAATCTAAAGTTTAGATGAGGTGCCCTTTTACACTCAAACGTGTTTTTATTAGTTTGACATCAAACAATGGGACACGCGAACTAAACTAACAACTCTGAAATTTCACGAAGACAAATTAATAATACCCCTCAATAAGCAACAGTAACACTCATAAAAAGGTGTTATTTTACAAAACATCTCTTGAATCATCATCTACACTCTAGAAATAAGGATCTTATTACTTCTTATTAGGTTTTATAATACTCTTGTAGCTAAGTCAAATGCCAAAGCGGTTTAACTACATCTGCCCCCCTAGCATGAGCACACAAACACGCTATGGTATGAATGATATAGCGATATATCGACACCAACTGTAAAAATGTGGTATAGCCGCCGTTTTGAAACAGCGATCATAATATGTGACGTCACCGGCACAGCGATTCAACATGGCGGCTATATCTATCATATTTTTTCAGTTGGTGTCGATATATCGCTATATCGTATCATATCATATCGCGTTTTTGTGCTCATGCTAGGGAGGCTGGTTTGGTTACTAAGCTTACAACACCAAATCCTCCGTCAAAGAAGAAAGTAATATTTACCAAAGATTCACTTTGAAGATTTTGATGACGGTAAAAATATAAATATCATCATCATCATCATGTCAGCCTATTGCAGTCCACTGCTGGACGGAAGCCTTTCCCAAAGAGCGCCAGAACTATAAATATACTTCCCCCAAATAAGTAAGCAATTATTTATGCAACTAAAACAAAGTACAGAGGCACCGATATGTTCGTTAAACTACTTATATTGCCTCATAAATATTATTGCACATACCACACATCGAAAACATCGCAAAGTACTCGTAGGCAAAAAGTGTATTTGTGTGGCAAACAAAAAATACGAGCAGAAGAGCTGGGGCGATCAAACAGAAGCTTAGATACCTCAGAAAGACAAATGATGCAAAGATGAGGCTGGGCGGGCGGTGCTATGTGTGAATCGATCGACAATTCAGACATTTTGATGATGAACCAGTTCTTTAAACGTAGATGGATTTAATCGATAATAAATTTTATGGAGGAAAAAATAAACCTTACTCAGGTATATCGGAATGAATATTTTTATCAAAACTCATAATCGGACACTTTTTGCAGTCCCCGAGCTTGTATTCTGTAATGATTTCCTATACTTAAAATTGTTAACCTATATTTTTTTTATTTTGTTAGCATTTTTTTAACCAAAAACTGATGTAAGTAACTATAGCTCAAAGGTTTCTCAGCTTATTTGAAGTAAATATACTGAATTTAATATTTTAGTCTTAATCAGTGTAATCGGATTGCGCCTTTTTAAATGAATTTACTAAATTTGTGACTTAGTACAAATTAGTAAAGTCATTAAAACATTAGTACAAAAAGGCGCGATCCGATTACACCTTTTAATTTCAAGACTGGACACTTAAGCGGCTTTTTTATATTCCAACCGGGTTATTCCTGGTCCTGGTCATTTAACTGCTTAGTACCTAATCGAGCCTTGTTTGTTTGCTTTACAATCTGGCTAGCTTTTGCTTATTTATTTTTTTAAACTTTATTACACAAAATAAAGTCGTACAAAAGATGGACTTAATGCCATGAGGCATTCTCTACCAGTCGACCATTAGGCTAAACAGAGATGTTTTGTGGGCGGTGCGATATGCTTCACAGGCAGATTTTATTTACGATTCAAAGTAGAGCGACTCCAGAATAAAATGATAGAAACACGATAGCAAGGCAAATTGCGCGCAGCCGGCGACCTTGCGGCGAATACCCGATGAGCCGATATGCAAAACCGCCGTGAATAATATCCACTATCATCAGTAGGAAAGAAGCGATCAAGAGTGAGTCTACGTGTGGTAACATTTTAGAAAATTGAAATAAAATCATATTATAAATCAATTCCAGCCAACTTTAATGTATGCCTGTCCATAAAAATAAAAAAACACTTAAAAAAAACAACCCAATAAAAACGTAAACTATATACAGACTAAAAACATTAATTTAACCACTTGAAAGCAAAACCATCTAATAGCATCAAGGGAATAACTCAGCGGACAAAATATAACAACTTTTAAGGGAAAACGTCAAACAATAAAAAAAATCGATGTCTCATATCAACTTCTTGGTCGCGTTATATTTGTATAGGTAATCAAGTTTTTCTTCTTAAGAAAAAACAATGGTGAGCTCAGTAGCATTCAAACCTCTTCTCGCGTGCAGGTATCAGCACGTTAAGCAAGATGTTAGATTTACCATGCTTTGCGGGAGTCGCAGGTCTGAACTGAGGTATCAGTAAAACCCCACCTGGACCGATTCTGGATGCACCACTTGGGTCCAGAGTCCTTTCAAGGACTTCCAAGTCAACCAGATCATGTCCAGGCGGGAGGTGCTTAGACAGCGGCATAAATAGAATGGGAGGTAGGCAGCTACCTTAAGTAAATTTTTGAAATTTTCTTCGATTCTGATCCCATATAAAAAGTTGTTACCGGGTCGTCAGTCCACCATGTGCAGGAAGATAGCAGGAAGCCGCTGGATGCAGGCCGCTTCCTACCGGCCAATCTGGAAGTCACTGCTGAACATGGCCCATGTTCCCCAGCAGTGGACATCCTTTTGCTGAAATGATGATGATGATGATAAAAAGTTGTTGTATTTAAGCAGCTGAATCATCCCCTATATCCCTATAAGAGGTTTTGCGTATTTGGAGTTCCACGTTGTAATAACTTGTCAAATTCTTCTAGAGGCCTTTGCGAAGGTAGTAAAAGAACCGGCCCAGTGCATGTCGGACCACGCGCAATGTACGATTCCGTAGTTTCCCGTCACAATGTACGTTATTTGCTATATGTTTTACACAATTAACAACATCATCTAAGTAATTTTACAAATTAACTCGGTAACTTGTAAACACTACCCAGCTGTGATAGTTTTCTTTTTAACTTCGACTGCTGTCGTGAATTTTTTAACATTTCCTTAACTCGTTACTCGTTATCATTTTGCTGGTAGAGAGACTCGTGACTCAAACAAAACAATTAACTTTAAAGCTTAATATTACGCAAAGGGATTCTTGAATTGAAAAATAGTGTTTGAAACCTACAATATTTTCTATGCTATGGACGACAAAAAAATCATCCCTACCGTACGTGTAGGGGAGGCAGGTACCCCAAGATTTTATTCTACTCGTCGTAGTTAATATGTATAATTATGCGAAATTAGAACAAAGATAATAATTAACAGCTTTCTAAGAATATGAGCCTCTGATCTATGCCACGTACAGACAGATGGACAGACAAACGGACGGACATGCCGAAACTATGAGGATTTCGTTTTAACTACAAAACTAAAAAGTGCTGAAGACCGATGAGGGTCTACTACAAATTTAGTGATGAGAATCGTTTAGATTATCACACAATTGTACTTAAATGTTCCGTAGCACAATTTGCGAAGTAAGTTGCAAATGTTGAAATGCTAGTAATTGAAAGAAGCACGCGATCTGAATATTAGCGCCATTCCTATATTTCACTAGCTGTTGCCCGCGACCTCGTTTGCATGGTTTCGAAAAAAACTGGATAGGGACACTCCATGGATTTAGCACTCTTGTTACAAAGAATTCTAAATCTATGGGACACTCTTATTACCTAGCGGTATGAAATATACTTACTTTATTCTCATACCTACCAAATAAACATTAAAAAAATCATAGAAATCGGTCAAGCCGTATCGGAGGAGTGCGACCACAACCAACATGACACGAAACTTTTATACGAGTATAAGAAAAATAAAATGGACTATTTGTGGACATTACATTTTACTTCTTTCAATAATATACGCGGTTTCACACTGTAGGTAGTAATACTCATAGTGAATAAATTAGTCATTCATGAAACTAGGTATTAAGTCAATTTTGAATAAAATTGTCAAAAAATAATATTCTTTCTTGACGAATAACCTGTTTTGCATTATCTGTGGAGGGTTCAGTGCAGCCTGCAAAATTTAAAATATCTTAAGTTTTTGTTTATTACGAGTCTGGGTTACCGTTTATTATTACAATTTGTAGTATAAGTATTCTTCTTGGCTGCTGTAAAATTGTTTTACTAAAAAACAATCACTTTAAAATCAATTTACCTCATTGACGTAAATTTGGTCATAAATATATCTACTGATTGAATAAAACATGATTTTTCGACCAAATATGACTAATTATCGACATGGTGATGGACCGCCCGATCAGCGTAGCGGTGTTCTTTGCTTTTCCAAAAACAGACCGCACGCGAGCTGATTGGCGGATGCTATACGTAGCGGAGGCCATAAGTGCCCGCGTCGCGTAACTTTGACCGCAACGTAGAAGCTTATGTTACATGTTGTTTATATAGGGTTATATACAATTATTCTGACAAGCCATTACGAACAGGTTAAGTGTATGTAAGTATTTATTTCTTCCTCTCACTTCCTGTCTTGTCTCCAGGCGATGTCTTTTGTCGCTCGACTTACTTCACCATGTCATTCAACTTTGCAAAGGCAAGTGCTCGCCCGAACTTTAACTTAAGTTGCGCAATACATGGCTCCCACTACAAGTTAAGTTTTAGCCCCAATTACAGCGACTACTAGGAGTTACATAGTTGCAAGGTTGACGATGCAACATCTGTATGTTGAAAATGAGTAAGTTTTACTGCAACTTTAGTAAAACCAAAGAAAAATGAAAAAAATAATAACAAATGAAAAAAAAAATATAATAAAATGAAACAATTCCCAATAAAAATTGTGGTGTTAAAAATTGATTGTAATTTTGGTATTTATTTGTAAAAAAAAAGTTTGTATTGATGTTTGATGAAAAAAATATTCTTGTTATAGGCGCTAGTTAGAATCACGATCCATTATTTACATATGCATGCATGCCAGGCCAACTCCAATACGGTATTTTACACCACTAATCATTTGGCATACTTTTAGAAACTGTCTTAACGCTATTTTTCCATATAATGCGTATTTTGATAGCAAACTATGACGTCACTGTTTATCTAACTCAACGGACTAACTTTTTATTGATTTTGGAACAAATAATAATCGATGTTTTTCAAATGAATTATTAGGCCTAAAGTGCCGGGTTATTAGGCCTAAAATAAGGTGACAGTTTTAATAAATGTTGTCTTAGAATTATGAATGATGTAAACATTTATCCTATTGTTTTACCTTTATGGTTGAAATTCTATAAAGTACATTTTACTCATTTGAATAATTGGCAGAAATAATGTTTACAAAGATAATTTTGGTAGGTAACAAATATTCCATAAATCACTTTAGATTTGCAAAATCCTTCAGTGCTGTTTAATAAAATAAGTTCCAAGTTATTTTTTGCTTTAAGCCTAATATTACAAAAGTTAATTTCCGTTTCGAATAAAACCCTAATGGCTAGGTGTAGGCTTTAAGTCAGTTCAATTTAATCAAGCGCATACTATTTCTTACTACTGGAAATGTAAAGGAAATGGCGGGAAATTGTGGCCAATGACCGAGTATTACGAAGAATTGCAGACTGTAAAAGCTGTGATTACCGTTGAATTTTTTGATTGGGACTAGAGATGGGAAAAATGTTTTTGTGTTTTTTATAACGGAAAGTTTTCATCAATTCAATTCAATATTCTTTATTCATTATCATCATCATTTCAGCCATAGGACGTCCACTGCTGAAAATAGGCTTTCCCCATGAAATAAATGGTTTTCACAATCAGAATAATAATGATTTTAATTGACATACCCTTCGCGTTCCGCTTACCCGTGGCAGACCGGAAAAACAATGGAAAACAATGGAGAACATTTTACGTGACACGCGAAGTGACAGATTGGCCGATTGGAAGAGGCCAGTATCCAGCGTCTTCCTGCAACCTTTACTAGGTCGTCTGTCCACCTTGTCGACATTCTTTATTGCTTTTCTATTGCCCTGTCGGGCACAGCAACATAACAGATGAGGGCATTATAATTATTCTTTTAACATAACATGCATTTACATTATATTATCTTCTATTGGAGCTTAGTTAATAGTAACACAAAACCCACAAATTATCATTTCTCATAGATGAATCGTTCATTATTGTTTCCGTCATTCTTGGCATGCCCGATTTTCACCCAATCACAGGGCAAATATATTTAAATAAATGTAAAATAGTACTAATTTATGTTATAAAAATGAAAACGTATAATAATAGAGCTTTTTGGAATGCAATGGTTAATTAGAATAATTTATATTATAGTACTAAACATTAATGACCATTCCCTTAGCTGTGAAAGTGAAAAGCCGCCCATTCATTTTGGTCACAAGAATCGCATATGAGAGGACCGGTAGCCGCCTACCAGAGTGAGAAATGATGCATAATTGTGGTTATTTTAGTAAATTGTCTCAACAATTTAGGAACACTTTCAAAGGCACCATCAATTAGAAAAACATATTTCCGAAAAAAAAAACAATCGACAAAAATGCTGGGCCTTTTTTCTATCTCTAATCATTATTGTGACATAGTTTTCATCGATATTTTTACATATCTATAGATTAAAAACCTATCGCGATTTCAGAGCACCACTAGGTATACCATTTTAATCCATAATATTAGAGATACTTGTTAGATGGTGCGCTTTAGATACAAAGATGAGACTATTTTGCACATATAATATACATAGCCTTTTAAATAAAATTGTTTATTAAAAGTTTAATATCACGGCGCATTGAGTGTCTTTTTTTCCGAAATTTTAAGGTTATAAGGGTAATATTTAAAAAAAAGACCCGGTGCTGGTACCTCCATTTTAGGCACTTTCTTGCTTAACAACCCTGTATACATATTCGCACTGCACATCTGAAATAACAGCAATTGCAATAGACTATACGCTACATAAAACTCTACTAACTAAAATAATTCTAAATAGAGTCGTCACGTAGCGACCCTCGTCACGATCGCGGGTCGCTCAGGGAGTTGTAGCCTAACTACTACTGTTTCGTTAACTAAGTGTGCGCTTGTCATATTACTAATATTACTTAAAATTTTACCGTGACCATTTAAGGGGAAACTGACGCATTTGACAGATAAACGTCAAATGTAATAAATGAATCTGGGCTTTTCAAGGCGTCCTGCAATATTACTTACTGAAAGTTATTATTCTATTGCATTTTTTTTCATGTAGAAAGATTATTAATTTTTGTATATTATAAGTTCATGTATTAACAACTTATAAAAAGATAATACATTGATTGATAGGACGTCCACTCACAAGGTAGTCAGACGACCTAGTAAGGCTCGCAGGAAGACGCTGGATGCAGGCCGCTTCCAACCGGCCAATTTGGAAGTCAATGGGGGAGGCCTATGTTCAGCAGCGGACGTCCTATGGCTGAGATGATGATGATGATGATGATGATGAAATTGATAAATAGAAATGAATATCAGTAAATAACATCAAGCAAATACCCTATCAGCAATACGAGCTATCTTTCTTCGAAACTAGTTAGTGATTTTTCACTTACATTTGGTATGATATTCAACGCTTGCCCATACAAAAGCAGTACAGATCGACGGGTGCAAAGTAAATAAAGTCATCTACAAAGTCTTGATTTTTTGTTTTTTGCACTATCGTTTTAATTACATTAGACTCCATAACATGATATATTTTTTTTCGCTTAAATCACTTTATTCCATTCAATTTTCGTACGTAGAAAAAGCCAGCTACGTATGTTCTTTCAAACAGAACGAAGCTAATGCGACCAAATAACGTTGGCTGCTTTGACGCGGGGGCGCGGGGCGTCCCCGCGCATACACAGAAGGTCATCAGTCAGTTGATACGCTCTTCGCCGGTGCGCTTAAATTTTTAGTTTGATTAAGGTTTTATGTCTGATAACGAGAATTAAACTAAGTTTTATTGTAGTCGTCATTTGAAATAGTGGTTACAATCCTTAAAATGAATAAAGAACGTCGAAAACTGTTAGTTCAATTGGGTAAAACGAGAAAACAAATTGCTATCGCGGAAACAGAAGAGCTAATAAAACTTACAAAACATAATTATAACCGTCAAACTGCTAATATGTATTAATTTTATTTAGTAAATTTTCAAAGATATACACATCTACAAACACTTGATACTAAAAGTACATACTTTTAGTATCAAGTGTTTGTAGAATAAATAAATCTAATAGATGTTATTTTTTTGAGTACCGACGCATAAACGACCATCTGCCATTTGACTCTTTCTACTTCGCTGTCATCGTAGATGTTATTATTTACTTTGGTATTTTTTTAATAAAATGTTATTGTTTCCTAAGAAGTATTTCTAGGATTTTTAGGGTTTCGTAGTCCTTACAAAGAACCTATATACTTACGCCTTGTCCAACTTGACTTGTCTGACTGTTTGTCTGTCCGCGGCTTAGAAACTGTTTGAAGTACAAGCTGTACAAGTAGAAAGCTGTAATTTTGGATGGGTATAATCACGCCAAAAAAAATGTGTAATTAAACATTAAATAATCACTTTATTACAAAAATACGTAAAGTAAGATTTTTTTTTCTTTTCTATACTGAAATTATCATATTATATTTGGGTGGATATTTCAAATATTGAGTAAAATATAACTTTTAATGAATGTTTGTTTTTTTGTTACCAGAAAATACAACTTCTGATTTGCAAGAAGAATATAATGACAATTTACCAAATGTAAGTACTGGATTCTTCAATAAACATAATGTTTTAGAAGATCAAGTATTACACGAACTTATGGATGATCTTGGCGTCACAGTTCTAAATGAGACAGATCTAAGTAGGCCAAAACCGTTCACATCTACACCTACCTTGACGCGTACTTTTTCCCGATCTGATATTATTCTTCCTGATGCTGGTACTGATGATGAAGATCAAGTGATGAATGAACTTATAGATGATCCTGGCGCCGCAGTTCTAAATGAGTCTCAAGCAGATCAAATTTTGCCCATACCGTCCACTTCTACACCTACCTTGACGCGTACTTCATTCCAATCTCACGTTATTCATCCTAAAGCTAGTACTGATTATGAAAACATTAGAAGAATGTCTATCACACCGACACCTTCAAGACACAATTCATTTTCCTCCAGACCTTTTAGCCCTACACATCAACCAGTAAATTCTAGAGATGACGCAATTATGTCACAAGTTAATCCCGAGTCTCCTTTAATAACTACTACTGACGCTTCTTCCGCAGCTGAAGCATCAAGTGAATGCTCTACGCCTTCTAGTATAAATGGCAGAAAACGACGTCAATTTACTGTTGATAGGTCTAGAAAGAAGAGATTACGAAACAAAGATAAATGGATAGATACAAGACGAAAATTATTGTTGAATTTTGGCAAACAACACTCATCAAGAAATGGTAAAATACAACCCGCTAAATATGTTAAGCCACCATGTAATGCTTGTAAATTCAAATGTAGTTTGAAAATATCTTCTGAAGAAAGAAAACATATTTTTGATAGATTTTGGGGGCTTGCTGATCATGAAAAGCAATGGATATTTATCGGTAAATATTCCAAGCGTTCTTCAAAAAAAAGAATAACCACTGAAAATGAATCCAAACGCAATTTTAGTGTAACTTATACACTTCCCGTTGGTTTAGATAAATCTAGCCCTAAAAATGTTAAAGTCTGCAAAACAATGTTTAAAAACACGTTATGCGTTAGCAATCAATTTATTATGAGCGCTTTGGATAAATACGATAAAAATACTGGCAATTGTTCAAAAGATTTAAGAGGACATCACGATAACAAAAATAAGACAAACACAGCAGCTGTCATCGAAGGTGTCTGCAATCACGTACAATCTTTTAGACCTGTGGAGTCGCATTACATAAGGAAAGACTCAAATAAACTGTACTTGCCCAGTGATTTGAATTTCTCAATTATGTTTAAATTATATCAGACATGGGCAGAGGAAAATAATATTTCAGATACAGTACGTACAGTCCGCCAATATCGAGATATTGTTAACAGGAAAATTAATATAAGCTTCTTTGTCCCTAAAAAAGACCAGTGCGATGTGTGCACCGCATTTAAAAGTTGCCCCGATACTCAAAACACTGATGAGTTTAATCAACACATGAAAAATAAAGATATTGCAAGATCGTTAAAGAAACAGGATAAAAAACAAGCTATTGCACATCCTGAAACTATAACTTCAGCTACTTTCGACTTTCAAAAAATTTTGTGTAGGTACTCCTCACGGTGAAACAAGTTCATTTTATTATAAACGTAAACTCTCAGTCTTTAATTTTACAGTGTTTGAAATGGGCCTTAAAAAAGGAATCTGCTATATGTGGCCTGAAACTACAGCTAAAAGGGGTTCAAATGAGGTGTCCAGTTGTCTTCTTAATTTTATTGAGATTTTTGTTAATGCAGAAATTTGTTGTTTGCGTTCATTACAATTTGTCAATTTTGTTTTTAATAAAAAGTTTCTATCCAATTTATAAATGTATTTCATTTGACCTCATTGTGCGTCACTTATTACTTTAAAAAATACGAAGTATAAAAAGCTATCTACATTATTATGTTGTGTATTAGATGTATTATTCATAAATATGAGTAAGGTAATAACTATAATTAAAATTAAATATTAAATTAAAATGTTACTACAGTAAATTATAGCAAATGCAACTTACACACGAAATTAAAAGTCCCATGTATAAACGACCAACTGGCAGTTGACTCAATGAGTATTATTTATAATACAGTGTAGAAGCGAACAACTGCAAAATCTCGTGAAATAACAATAAATTAGCTAAACTACCTGGACATACAAATCAATAAGGGTATGAACATTTATTGATAAAATTTACAAAAAAATGTATCGATTTATTTTAAAATAATTACACTTCTTCGATCTTTTCGCTCTCCTATAAAGTAGCTATTTTGCAGATAGCTCTTTTCACTTTGCACCCGTCGAGATACAGATAAACTATGGCGGAAAATTTTGTCGAAGAATTCATAATTTATGACATTTCTACTCTATAGGATATGTGCTCCATGGTAAATAAATATACATTTTATAATTTAATAAATTTGTATGTGTAATCCTAGATCATTATTCGTGAATCCGATTATCGGTATTGTGATATGAGATATCGTATTATATCGCAAGATTCTATTATTACCTCACTAGCATCCAAATCTAGACTTTCACAATGACACTCATGTTTCTAAAACACGTGTGTCATTATCCAAAACGTTGTAAGAGTGTGCATCTAACAAAATTTCAGGCAATTAATTAAATGACTTGGTGGATCTACCTACTTGCACAGTACCTAATTGCTGTGATTAAAAAGAAAAAAAAATAGATCTCTTTTCTCTTAAAAAAAAAGAAACTACAATACCTGCAAAGTAATGGCCTTGTAAAAACGAACCTACATTTTCCTGCAAGATTCACTATCAAGTTCATATATACCTACCCTACGATTAATCACATTGGCAGTATGTAATCGAATTCCTTGTCCAATTTTATCGGGAGAAAAGAAATTAACCTCAAATGAGTAGAGCAACCCTTGTCATAGGGATAGCGGGCAGCCCACTCAACGCACCTGGGATTTGTACTGAAACGAAGGGGGAATACTATTGACGCTTTATTAACCCGTGTTACGGGACTTTTGTCTATGGAATCATTTAGAATTCTAGTTGGTAATTTCTGTGTTAAAACTAAGCTTTTAGGTAGTAAGGGAAAGAGCGACAATTGATCTGCTACATATTTTAGCGCATGTACAGATTATTAAACCTACCAACAAGTGATTTTTTGGTGATTGTGTTAAGTATGTCAATAACGTAAGGACTTGGGTTAGTGATTTCAAAACCCACTTCGCGATTGTATGTGGATAAGGAATGACCACTCTAATTTTCATTCTGAAATGCAGGTACAACAAGCATGACTGTTTCGGTAGACGCAGCAAATAGTTTGATACGGGCTGATTATCATTAAATTTGAGTGATCTTCTTCTTCATCTATACGGTCAAACCCGGATGCGTCCAAAGCCATTGCTTTGGAGCCCAGGGTCCGATTTCCTTGATTTACTCCTCCACTTCCCACGGTCTTCTCTAGTTGTGAGATCATTGGCACGCATGTCAGCCCTCACGACGTCAAGCCAGAATTTCTTGGGTCTACCCCTTTTGCCAGGACCTGGCGGTGGTGGCATGGCCAGACATTTATTTCCTACGTAGCTTGCCGGTTTCCGCAAAACATGGCCGTACCAGAGGCGACTCTCCTGCAGTTTGTCTGCAATATCACGGACATGAAGGCTACCGCGGATGCGCGAGTTCCTCACGCGTTCCTTCCGCGTGACTCCGATAGTCATATTCATATTTAGGGTTTATATATACATATACCTATTTAGGGTTCCGTACCCAAAGGGTAAAAACGGGACCCCATTACTAAGACTCCACTGTCTGTCTGTCTATTACCAGGCTGTATCTTATGAACCTGATAGTGTGATAGCTAGACATTGCAGTTGAAATTTTCAGAGATGATGTATTTCTATTGCCGCTATAACAACTAATACTAAGAATATAATAAAATAAACATTTAAGTGGGAGTCTTATACAACAAATGTGTTTTTTTGCCGTTTATTGTTTGATATTAATAACTGCAAGAGGTAGACGCTTGAAATATTGGCAGAATATTTTAATGGTACGGAACCCTTCGTGCGCGAGTACGACTCGCACTTGGCCGGTCACACACACACACACTGAAATTGTTATTCCTAAATTTTGTAACTCGTGTAATGATTAAGGTTAGTTTAGATTAGTATTTATTTAGTAAGGAAGAGTGGCTTTCTCTGACAGGTGCTTAGGTACTTAATAGAGGTGACTTCCTCTATTAAGTACCTAAGCACCCACATGAACTGTTATTTAAAAACTTGAAATGAATAAACATTTTTATTATTATTATTATATTTATTTTTTTAATTGTATGGTTAAGCCTAGTCACAGCAAACATCCGAAATGATTAGAGTTAAAATATAATTTTCATCAGCCATAGGACGTCCAAAGTTAAACATAGTCCTCCCCAAGTGACTTCCAGATCATCATATTAAAATATCATTTTACGAAAGTCGAATCGCACAGAATACCACATGACATTATGTTAGCCTTTTGTACATTTTTCTTATAATTTGTATGTTAATATAGTTTTCATTACGTATACTCGGAAAGTAGTAATACTTTTCAGCCCTAGGGAGAATCGTTTTCAACTGACAGCTGTCAAATTATATAAAGAAAAAAGTTGTTCTAATTTTACATTTCTATTGAACCATTTTGCAACTTTCTATACAGCCACTCAATAACAGCGCGATGTAAAATTGAATTAAGTACCTTAAAGTTAAGTATTATAATATTTAAGATTTTTTTAATGACCTTATTATAAGTTTACTTTTAACAATTTCTTTAAAATAACAGATTTGGGCAAAATATTTACCATTTTGTCAATGATGAAAATGAAAAGTAATGGCTGGCTGGCAAAAAAAAAGCGGGAAATTAGCAATCCGATCTTCATTTGTTTTTCCGAGTTGTAGAACGTAGTGATTGCATACTCTTTGGTACAGTTTTAAAATTAATTAAAATTGACAAATTTTTTATTCAGCTAATTTATGTTTTTATTTTTACTTTCCTTGTATCCGTAATGAAGAGCACAGTGTTTACCTCGGCTTAAAGACTTATTTCCCTCGATCCCTCGAACTATTGGCGCCCTCGCTACGTTCGGGCGCTAAACCCCGTCTCGGGACTGAATAAGTTACTTTCACCCCTAGGTTAACAATGTACTATTACACAACTAAGACGATAAACAGACTTTTTACGAAAACCCCTACTTAATTTTGACTTGTTAAAGCGGTATCCCGCTTATTGTTTAGTAGTAGTTTAGTAACTTTAGTATACTTCCCCTTGTGCATTTGGTTATTTGTTGGATAACACAGTTGCAGTTGCTAACTAAAGGTAAAGTTAGACCTGATTTAGTGCGGGTTTGCGCTGCATTCGAGATTTAAATTCGTTAGCGCTGCTTTTTCTCCTTTTTCGGAAGGCTTTATTCTCTCTGAACGGATCCGCAAAAAATAATCTGGCTTCACGGAGCCGCTTTCCTTGGCTAGGTAAAAAGTGGAGAAATTAAAAGGGTGATTTAACGGTTGTCACACTTTTCTTCTAGAGTTGCATTCGTAAACATTTTTCTTCCTGTCTTTAGAGGTATGATTTATTTGCAGCAGTATTTTATTTATTTGACGCCTTGGATTTTCATTCTTACCTTTTTTTAGTTACTTATAACTCAGCAGTTGTCTCCAACTTAAATACATATCAGTTTGCAGCAGCGTAGCACCTGCTACAAGACTTTTTGGAGTGTGTGTTCCATCAGTATTTGTTGAGCTGTGCAGATGATTGGTCGAAATCTCGCTTTCGTAGGTCGTAGAGTCTCAGCACGTTCCTCTGGGTTTTTGGGAATCTATTACGTTTTTTATACTTAAAATTTTTTTGGCGGTAAGGAAAAACATAGGAAACATGCACATTTTGTAAATACTGTCTAAGAGGTGAAAATCTGATGGCAAATGCGCTCCAAACGTAGGTACATAGTAACTAGAAATTGGCACATCTATGATCATGTTCAAGCGTACTCCGACTACTTACGAGATAAAACGTTAGGTAAAAAAAGTAATACATATCGTGTAATCAATAAAATTTTAACTGCTAACCTCACATATTCATCAATTCAGCCATAAGAAGTCCAATACTCAACATAGGCCTTCCCCAGTTATTTCCAGATTGGCCGGTTGGAAACCTTTACCAGGTCGTCTGTCTACCTTGTTGGTGGACATCTTACGCTGCGAATGCCAGTACGTGGTCCCCAATCTAAATCCTTTCAGCCCCATCGGCTGTCAGTTCAACGAACTATGTGCCCTGCCCACTGCCACTGCAGCTTGCTATTTCGGTAGGCTATGTCAGCTATTTTTATTCGTTTACAGATCTCCTCATTTCTGATTCGATCTTGCAAGGAAATACCGAGCATGGCCCTTTCCATAGCACGCTGTGCAACCTTGAGCTTTCTTGTAAGGCCCATAATGAGAGGCCACGTTTTAGTCCCTAAAGCTATCACTAGTAACACACGCTGGTAGTAAACCTCACAACATGATCGCAAAGATTACATTCATCAGGCTTGTGTTGTATAATTATGTCTGTTAATTGCCCTTCCGTGCACAAATTATAAGCAAACCAAAACAATATTTTGATTTCGGCCAACAGAGGGCGCTGTAACTGGACTAAGTGCGTCAATCATCTGCACGGGAACTGAATGAAATGAGCGAGGGCAGAGTAACGAGCAGGCATTATAATAACAAATTGCTTGAGCTAGAGAAAATTGCGCTACTATTTCAAGCGTAATAAGCTTCGATCTTTTTATAATTGCATCATATTTTGCAGCTCCATTCTTGTTTTGTGTTAACAGACGCTTGTCAAGGCTGAGTAAATAAATAAGGTTTCCTGTATCATTTGAGGGTTCCGGAGGCACATGGCGAAAACATAACTTATTTCTTGATCCTCCATCAGCCATTATTATGGTTTCGAAGTCAACACGGAACCCTTATAGTTTTGCGATGTCTGTCAGTCTGTTTGTATGACCGCAGCATAGCTTAGAAGCTCTTAGTATTCGAAAGCTGTAATTTCGCATATACAGGATGTAACGAAAAGGTGAAAAAAAACTTTAAGGGGTTATTCTACGGCTAAATTACATCAACTTTTTCTATGGGACAAACATCGAAATCTCAAAAAAAAAATTGACGTTTCCATACAAACTGATGCCAGCTGGTCGCGTTTTAGTATGGGAAAGTTTTTTTTTTTTTTTGCGAATTCAATGTTGGTCCCATAGAAAAAGTTGATGTAATTTAGCCGTAGAATAACCCCTTAAAGTTTTATTTCACCTTTACGTTACACTCTGTATAGCACAGCATGACACATTAATCACGCCGACAAAGTGGTTGAATTAAATCTGGTTAAAAATTTATTTACACCCCCTTAACGTACAGTGGAGATGATTTTTTGCCTCCATTCTCAAGGTGTGGAATATCATTGGATAGGTCGTTAAAAATATTGTGGGCTTGTTAACACTATTTTTAGATTTAGGGCTCCGTGTGCTCATTAAGCTTTTAAGTGCATTATTTATTACAGTCAAGTGTCCCTCCCTCTGCGAGCTCAATGGTCGTGAACAATTACGGAACCCTGCTGGCTCGACACTTGGCCCTGTTTTGTTCTGAAATCCCACACGGTTACAGACATTTTTAACGCCAACAGTCTAGATTTTTCTTCTAGATCTAGCTTCTGCCCGTGACTTGTCTGCTTAGACTTCAGAATTAAGCCAAAAAAGGAATAAATAGTCATCCCATGGAAAAATATAACAACGGGATAAAAAAAATGCATTCAGCTAGCTTTTTTTTCTTTTTAGTTGATAAAACGTGATTGAGAACAAATAATATACAAGCAGTCACATTTATAATATTGGTACCTAGTAGGATTAACAAAAACCGGCCAAGTGCGAGTCGGACTCGCCTGAGGGTTCGGACTGAGGGTTCCGTACAAACCTGTAGGTACCTATATAAGTAAAAGTTCACCCATCATGACAATCGAGTCATTGTTATGGTATTTTTATTGCAAAATGAAATCCATAACATTACGAAAGGTAAATTGCGGTTTACGATTTATGATTTATTTAAAAAAAACTACTTACTAGATCTCGTTCAAACCAATTTTTGGTGGAAGTTTACATGGTAATGTACATCATATATTTTTTTTGTTTTATCATTCTCTTATTTTAGAAGTTACAGGGGGAGGGGGACACACATTTTACCACTTTGGAAGTGTCTCTCGCGCAAACTATTCAGTTTAGAAAAAAATTATATGAGAAACCTCAATATCATTCTTAAAGACCTATCCATAGACCCCACACGTATGGGTTTGATAAAAAAAACATTTTTGAGTTTCAGTTCTAAGTATGGGGATCTATTCTAAGTATTTATTGTTTTTTTTTCTATTTTGGTGTGAAAATCTTAATGCGGTTCACAGAATACATCTACTTACCAAGTTTCAACAGTATAGTTCTTATAGTTTCGGAAAAAAGTGGCTGTGACATACAGATGGACAGACAGACAAACATGACGAATCCATAAGGGTTCCGGTTTTTGCCATTTGGCTACGGAATCCTAAAAAGCGCTCAAAAGCAAGGCTGAACAACTCCGGTATAATGGATTTCAAAATAATAAGGTAATGAGTAGATTATAATAATAATAATATGTTGATTACTAAATATCTAAATCCAAATCTATCAATGACAAATATAATATTTTTACTTGAAAAAACATTCAACTGCCTTTGGTATAGAAAAACCAGGATAATTATTGTGAATGAAAGAAATAAAAAACTGAAACTATCTCCGAAAGTTTTCTATATTCTTAGACATGTACAAGATACGATTTTAGTATAAATCAAAATTACTGGCATCGTCCAGGCCTTGGGCCACCCATTGTGACTGAATTTGCAAAGCTGCGGTTAAAAATTCACAAATGCTGCTAATTTTGTGTAATGCTAACCCGCCCATCTGGCCCGCAATTTTGTTTGGTCACAATACCCTTTCTTGACGATACAATTTGGAATTTCTGTTTAGGGAAAATGTTGTTTTGTTACAGTAATGAGTAGCACGTGTTTATATTTTGTTTGAAATTTTAAAGTAGCTAACATAAATGTATGATAAGCCTACCATAAGCCCTTTACGAATTTACGTGTGATGCACACGTAAATTCGTGTTTAATATTGTTAAAGTATACAGGGTGTTGTTTTCAACAGTAGCCAAATATAGGAGGCGAATCTATTCATCAATATAAATAACGTTTACTATAGGGGAAATATCTTACTATAGGGGTATTAACTATAGGGGTAACGAGGTAGAGCATTAGATAGTATGGTTAAACAAAAAAAAGGTGATCCCAGAGAAAATGTTGTTCGTAATCATGAACATTAAATCCCTCCATATATGAGCATTTCCTGAGCAAAATAGTTTTTAAGTGTTCAAGTCTTCGATCACGACATAAAAGCACTTTTGTTATACCCGTTTGTAGGTCCAGGTACTTACCGGAAAAATGAAAATGTTAACCCTGTACAGGGTTATTTTAAAAACATCAACAACCCCCTAGGGGCTGATTCTGGTGCTCAAATAAAACAACTTTTTCTATGGGACCAACATCGAAATCGCAAAAAAAAACACTTCCCCAATACTAAGCCGATGACCAGCGGACATCAGTTTGTATTATCGGACATCAGTGATTTTTTTTAAAGATTACTATGTTGGTTACCTAGAAGATTCATGATGTTATAAAAATAACCCTGTATAAAGTAATAAGGTAATTAGATCCTGCTGTAAAAAGTATATTACCCTACGTTGATCTACTACTTCATCGTCGCTGGGTACTGTTCTGTTTTTTTGTTTGTTTCGATTGTACCAATAAATTCCAATGATAGTTTATTTTTGTTAAACCTTTCACAAATTAGAGTGAAAAAAAAAATGTTTTGTTTGTGTGTACAACTAATAAAAATATTCATTCGATGACAAACGAAGTTGCAAAATAAAGGACTCGCTAATATTGCATAAAAAAATAAAAAATCATAATATTTATATATAAATGAATCTCTATATCCCTTTGTCATCGCATCACGCGTGAACGTATGGAACAATTTCGCTAATACTTTTTTTGTTGTGTTAATTATTGTCAGGAGAAGGTTCTTTTAAACGAAAACGCGACGCGACGCGAAAGTCGCGGGCAACAGCTAGTTCACAATATTAATAGCAAATTCGTTATCATAAAACCAAAACTCAATGAAACTAATTTATTTCAATAAATAGGCCTGAATGTAGCTACTTTACACATCCCTTTTTTACCATGGTAGGGTATGTAGGGTGCTTCTGGTGGTAATATTATGGGCTAGCGCCAAGAAAAAGCAGCGCAAGAAACTTGGATAACATAAGCCAAAAGATATAGGATGCTGTTAGTTATGGTAGGTGTATATAGCAAAATCCCATGTAAACAAATCTATAGATATTCTTTCAACGTAGATCACGCTTAGATAAATAAATACTGGATTGCAATAAATTAGGATATACATGCTATGGTTACTTGGGTTCTTATCGTGTCTTGAAATAAACACATTTATTTATCTAAATCACAGTCCCTCTTGCACGCCGTAATAGTTACACATTTTATTATTTATTAGCTTTTAAAAAATATGCAAACTCCTTAGTAAAAGATTAAGTGGAACTCGATTAAGGTGAAGTGTGACTAGGAGGAAAAACTTGACAAATGCAAGGAATGAAACCTCAAAATGTTATCCTTAAGACATTTTGTGTTGAGTCGAGGTCGAGGAAATTTTTGAGTATTATAATAATTGACTCTACACTTAGCTGGGCTGCTCAAGTTAGCGAAGTTAGCCGAAAGGTATTCGCATGTCTAAGGAGTCTCTACCGCCTGAAATTCTTTCTCCCCTTCAAAACCAAACTTTTGCTCATGCAGACTCTTGTCATACCCATCATAGACTACGCTGATGCCTGTTGTTCTGACCTCTCTGAGGCACTTACTGATAAGGTGGATCGCCTGTTAAATTGTTGCATCAGATTTATTTTCGGCCTTAGGAAATATGACCACATATCCAATTATAGATCCAAACTTAATTGGCTTCCCATTCGTCAGCGTAGGAATCTTAGAATTCTTGGCATCCTTTTCGCCGTGCTCAATAACCCATCCTCTTACCTCTTACCTTAAGAATAGGTTTACATACTTATGTAACTCCCATGACCGTTCTCTCCGTTCTTCTAGCAATCTCCAGCTACTTACGCCTCTTCACCACTCTGCCCACTTCTCCAAATCGTTCACAGTGAGGGCTGCACGACTCTGGAACTTGCTTCCCTTAGATATTAAACATTCGGAATCAAAACTTTCTTTCAAAAATAAACTTAAAAAAGATTTCAGTACATAGTTGCATATTTTTTCTTATTTTATTAATAGTATGTATGTTTATTTACTTATTATTTATTTATTTTGTGTAATGTATCATATTTATCCAAATATATGTGTATTTTATTAAATTTAATTTGCATTATCATTGTTTAGTACAAATTACAATTTATTTTGGACCTTTACCGCACCCATTACCTACTTTCTGCATGACCCAAAGGTTGGCTGGTAGAGAATGCCCTTGGCATTAAGTCCACCTGTTGTACATTTTAAGTTTGTGCAATAAAGTTTTTAAATAAAAAAAATAAAAAAAATATGTAACATACTAGCTGTGTCCGCGGCTTTGCTCGCCAGGAATACATCTGTATTCCTTACAGCTTATCACCTTATATTTTACTTCCTTAGGAGATGAATTAAAATAGTAGCCTATGTATGAGCTTCCCTTGATACAATTGTTATGCTATCCCACAGGAGGCGTGCATTTTTCTAGGATGAAAAATAGCCTATGGTAACAAACATTTATCCATCTTTTTTAATATTTACTAATATTTTTAAAAAAGCGACAAGTTTGTCTGTAGTTCAAATTGTTTTGTTTCGAACAAACAAAATCGTTTGTTTGAAAGAAACAAGCAAACATATAAATGTATTAGATAGTCTATAAATTGCATCAGTGACACGGATTTTCCTTAAACAAATCTAAGATCTCTAGCGCTCACCCAAAGACACTAGGCCAAAAACCCAAACTGCGTGATTGGGCAAGATGTATGGCCCACTGTGGGACATTTGGCCCATTGAGTCGGAGCAAATATACCCAAATGTCAGCTTCGGGGAATATTCGTTGCATATTTTATCAGTACGTCGCAAGGCCCCATTTGTTTGGGAAAAAAAACATCCTCTCATAAGGTTTCGGGGTGAACGTAACTAAATATCTAACGATTGTATCTTCGGTTCGACAAATAGCGTTGTGGGGTTGCCAGGGTTTTTGTTTTTGAAATACTGTGGGAAGAAAATCAAAACATTCGAGAAGATGAAGATGAGAATGCAAAAATACATACAAGCCATCTTTAAAAAAAAATTTACATACATACAGTTAATAATATTTGTTAATGCTCGAGCCGTTTGTGAATATGAAATTATAAAATTAGACTATAAATAGATTAAATAAATTATGTTATAAATATTTTTACTAGGCTTTAGTCTCTAGTTAACAATAATTACGATCGCACGTCATTAGTCCAAAATTAAGTATAAAATATAAAGCTTGACAAGGGATATTCTTGCAATATGCAATATGCAAGAATATAACAAACAAAAGCTAGCAAGCCCTTGCTAGCTAGGTTATTTTTTGTTCGATGATGATGACGATGATGTGCCGTGTGAGGACGGCCGTAAAGAATACACTTCCCCACCACCAACATGAGGCGTGTCGTAAGAGGTAGACTAATTTCTGTAGCACGAAACGGGCAGCAGCGTCTGAGTGCAAAATGTTATTAAACACTGCTCTTGCCAACCCGCCTGCCAAGCGTGGCGAGTATTGACAATACCCCGTGTGTCCAAGTGTTCAGCGGTGGACGTCCTATGCCTGAAATGATGAACTACAATGGTATTACGATAGTACGATGGTTTGCACACTAAGAAAATGTGCTAAGTAAATCCAGGAATATGTGAATTTAAAATTAAATAGTAAATCTAAAAATGGTGATTTAATGAAGAACAATCAATATCAAAACATATTTGTGATTCGTCAGAATTTTCCAAACCCTTTATTGACAAGAAATTACTATTCATGGAAATTTCGGCGAATTCCTAAATTGAACTTCAAACGCGATGACGTTATATAAAACTGACAGAGCGCTGGAAAAACACTTTTTAATCTGTTTATGCTGGCTGGCGACCAAATTAATCTACTAAAGCTGCAAATTTGTTATGGCGGAGAATGCAGCTAAAAGTAATTTATTAAATAAATCATTAACACTCCGTTAGTCGCGCGTTCTACACTTGGAGAACAGGCAAGCATTTCGTGGAATTATAATGTAAATAATTGGTTCCTTACAATGACGCTTTCAGTATTCTTTTATTACTAACCAGTGAACACTTTTACTGACCCTGCGGTAACCAGGTAATATTTTTTCCATAAAAAATCCTATATAAAAATTGTTCTACATACGTAGAGCGTGCGAGCACTGGCGTCCCAAATAGGGGCGCGTGTACTGGAGTATTAAATGTAAATAATTAATCATTTCATATAGAATTTTAGGTCATTACAATACACATCAAATAAAGCAGTTTGATTTATTATATATCACATATGTTCATTTTGCAACTTTCGTACACAGATAATAATATAGTTATATAAATATAAATGTATAAACTATTTAAGAAATACCAACTGTTAACTTGTACTTTTATTTACCTTTAAACTTGCCTTTTCCAGTTACATTCCTGAGGTGTGGACAAAGTCGTTTGGCCGGGAATGTAGGAGCGACACTGAGATGTTACCTCTCGCATAAATCAGTTGACACAGCACCTAACGACTCCACAGCTGGTACAAAATGATACTCTATCTTCCAACATGTTACCTCATGTTGCTATCTGAAATTATAAATTTCTTTAAATGAATCATGAATAAGCTCTTTTACACGGCCTAATCATTTTTTACCCTACCACTGCTTCGGGAGAATATCTTAGGCTAGCGCCGAGAACAAGCAGCGCAAGAAACTCGGTCACTATTATCGCCCTCTTTTTAAATTGTATCAAATCAAATCATTTAATTCATAGAATATGATTACATTACGAGATTATTGATGTGTACGCGTTGGCGATGCGTAGTTGCCCTATTAAAAAAAAAACCTTGAAAAGAGGAATCAGACTATTTTGTATCATGGCTACACTTACATCCAGTATTCCAGTACATGAACAGTTCCTCAGGATGTTTTTCTTCTTAAAAAAAAAATTGTTCAAATATTCAATTGTTTTTTACAACAGCTTCACCGTGCAACTAATTCAATCGGCCAAAAAAAAGCCCTCCATATATCAAAACATTTAACTCAATTAGAATGTTCACTCTGCACATTATTTCATGCCTACCAACGTACAGTCTACCTACTCTCTGGGAACATCGTCCGTAGTCCATAAATTTCCCTTGATGCCGGGAATTAAAAGCTTAAATTGGAAGATTCGTCATGTTTAAAGCTAGGCCTCCTTGGGTCCGATTATACAACTTATCGTAGACGCGAGTGGGCGCGCTTTGAACGTTAGATTTAAACTGAGCAAAAATTGGAAAAGTTAACAAAAAAAGTACCAACCTACTCATGTTATTTTGTATCAAGTAACATTTATTTATGTTCACTTACAATATTTGTGTGTTTAAAAACGTATTCTGAATTTGAATTCATTATATACTAGCTGTCCCGGCCTTCGTACCGTCCCTTCATACATATTTTTTTCGTGTTTTTTTTAAAAGTTATTCTGCTATTCGGAGCAGAGACAAATTCAATAAATCAAAGTTCATAAAAATCGGTCCAGCCGTTCTTGACTTATAAATGGTGTAACTAACCCGACATTGTTTTATATATATAGATTTGAAAATTACACAACAGATACCAAACGAAATTGCGTTTCATTACAAGACTTTATCAAGCATGAATATTTATTAATTTATTTTAACAGAAAACAGTTTTAACCAAAATCAAAGAACATTATTGCCTATAAATATTTATTCCTATCCTTGAATAATATTAAGGAAATACTTAGGGGAGAGGGGGGCAAGACAGGGAAGCGGGTAAGACGGGGAAATGGCTTTATTTGGCAAGACAATCGAACAATCAGAATCCCACTTATGCACGTTAATGCGCCGCCATGATGCTAATTAGTTAGTTCTGTGACCGACTAGATAAACGTCATGTTTTATTTTTTAATAAAAAAACAGGTTTTATCTATTTTCCTTATCATTTTTGTGTTTCATTTGCTTCATATTTGTTGTCTACATATCACCA
This sequence comes from Anania hortulata, assembly GCA_963576865.1. Lineage (NCBI taxonomy): Eukaryota > Metazoa > Arthropoda > Insecta > Lepidoptera > Crambidae > Anania > Anania hortulata. The sequence continues at coordinate 3,585,367 of OY756389.1, read as the reverse complement.
GCAAAGATACAGTGTAAAGTTATTTATATGTGTCAACAATCACGACAACAGGTAAAGTATTTGTTTGATGCCATAACCGCCATATTTGTTTGTAATTATTTTATTGCTTTCGAAAGATGCGCGGGGGCAATATATTGCCCCCGCGCAATTTTGAAATTTTGGAAAATTTTTTCTTCATACCCTATGGGGTATGACCAAAAAGAAAAAAAATACCAAAGCTAAATCGTCATCATCAAAAAAAAGCAACAGTGATTCCGAAAATACTTCATGTTTATTCTGCAACTGACGCTATTTAGAGACTACACAAGGCTGAGTAGCATGTGCTGCGTGTAAAAAATAGGCATATTGTATTTGTGATGAAGTGGAAGATGAAAACGGAATCCGAATTCACATGTGAATTTTGTTAGTAATTACTGGCAAAATTCACATGTGAATACTGAGATCCAGAATCATGGATGATTAATTTGATGACTTTTCTGAATATTATCCAGAAAATAAGCATAGTGTGTAGGTGCCCCATCTTACCCTACCCATGGGGCAAGATGGGGAGATAGGACTTTATGCACATTGAAATATTTTTTAATTGAACTAACAATGAAAAGTTCGCTAATGAAGATTTTCAAAGATTGATTACCTAAGAATTGTATTAGAATAAATAACCTTAGAAAAGACTAACATTCTTAGTTTTATTGGACTTCAAACTTTAAGTGCACCGTCTTGCTCCCCTCTCCCCTAAGTAGGTACTTATTTGGAGGTTCTCGATTCGATTAATACTAAAGTTTTGCATAGTAACAAAAAAATATAATATTTATTTATATTCATTTAATCACTTAATAATGTAACAGCAGTATCAATATATACATTAGCATTAAAGATGGTAAATAGTTACATTATGTCCTCCATGAGGTATTCGTGAATTAAATATTTAATCAAATTGAAGTTATATGAATATTACATTTCATCATTCCAATTCAACTTATTTAACAACATTATATTCAAATTCAATTGTTTTATGTTATAAATGTCACATGCTTCATTAGATAAAGATAACACGTCAATTACTTACTACGTCACATTATTACGTCAGTATTGAAATTACAAATTTGAAAATAAAATTAAAAATCACAATGTAGGTCAATTCATGATTACGAATTCAATATGAAGTCAATTATGCCATATTATGTTCTATATATATTAAAATGATTCTTTATTTCTCTTGGTCGTCGCGTCACGCGTGACTTGATGGATGAATAATGGGCTAGTTTCCTAAAAAAATTTAATTAGTCCGTTAGTTGGATTAACAGAAAGTATTGGACACGTATTTTTTCTTTTCTGAATCAAACAAAAAATGATGAAGATATAGCCCGTTAAAGTTCCGCGTAAGGTCACGCCTTGCGGCACTTTTCAGCAAGACGTGACGTCACGTGCTCACTTTGATGCGCTTTATCTTCGTCCTTTTTTGTTTGATTGACAAAAGACAAAATATGGGTGCAATATTTTTTGATAATCTAACTGACGGACTAAATAGATTAATAATTTTTTGACCCAGGAAACTAGCCCATTATATTTTTGTTGTGTTAAATAAAGTCAGGAGAAGGTTCTTAGAAAATAAAAAAATTACGAAGTTGCGCAGAAAATCCTTAATGAATAAGACCATGCGAGCGAAGTCGCGGGCAAAAGCTAATATTATGTAAGTATTGACTGTTTACCGTTTACAGCACTAATAGACGCCATACGGTGCATAAAAAATTCACGGGCCCCATCGCACAGTGCCGCACGGTCGGCCCAAATCGGCACATTTGCGGGCATCGCTTCGGAAAATGAGAATTTAAGTGCCATATGCCGAATAAATATAGCGAAAGTGCTCCCGAGATATGCGGAAAGTTACGGTCGCCATTGTTGTTGAATTTTTAGTATGTTTTGGTGGTTTTTGGAGGCGGAGGGAAGGACCACATTTGACGGCGTAATTGAAAAATGGTTTGGAAGCGTGTTGGGTTTACACTGAATTGTTTTAGGACGGAACGACTATCACCTCTTAGTAAGCAAAATGAGTTTTCGTTTTTAACATAACTTTTATAAAAAGGAGAAAGGAAAAATATAACAATGAAGTTAATAACAAAATAAAAAAATATCTATCTATTATGACTTCTGTACATAGGAATACAGAAAAACAAACGTCAAATGTATATTCCTTTATTTCACTCTGTTTATCAAAAAATGTAAAGCTTGTGACGAAGAAAAATGCCGTATTTTTAATATGAGATTATATCGTGCGTCTCCGCAATGTTTTGCGAATGCCCCTTGAATATTAAATTTTATATCACCTGAAGGAAAGTCTTTTGACCTGCTTCCGTGACAAAATATGGCGTAATATTTTAGTTCGGTTTTTGGAAAAATTGTTGCTCTTTCTGTTGAACATTTTGTGGTCAACCACATTTACCAAATAAGCCGATTTATTTTTGCGGTTTTATGATAGTATTGCATGGATAGTCGGATATCGATTGAAATACAATAGTCTATCGATAACTGACACATAGTACTATCGATAATGTCAATAGTATCAAAAGTATCTATGTCTGTCTGTCTATGTCATCATCATTTCAGCCACAGGACGTCCACTGCTGAACATAGGCCTCCCCCAGTGACTTCCAGATTGGCCGGTTGGAAGCTAGAATAACAATATTGTGGATACTATTAATTGTTTTGGACAATCGTTAGTTCGTCAACTATTATTATACTATAGAAGTTTTTTAAGACATCATCATCATAATCATTTCAGCCATAGGACGTCAACTGCTAAAAATAGGCCTCCCCCATTGACTTCCAGATTGGCCGGTTGGAAGCGGCCTGCATCCAGCGTCTTCCTGCGACCCTTATCAGGTCGTCTGACCACCTTGTGAGTGGATGTCCTACGCTGCGCTTGCCGGTACGCGGCCTCCATTCTAGAACCTTTCTGCCAACACACTTTTAAGACAACACTATCGATATTATCGATGTAAGGTCACGATTGGTCTCTAACAATTATCATCTAATTCTAAAGAATTTGGGAATCACTAGACGGATCTGTAATAGTTTACACGGGGGTGACAGAAAAGATTTTAGTAATGTTTTTAATTCATTCATTCATTTAATGGCAATCGCACTACATGTATTTATCTATCGCGTATAGTTGACCGTATCCCGGACTACTTTAATACATCGAACCTTTAACTAATTTTCTAATATTTTATATGAAGATAAGGTCTTTCGATAGTAAAATACTAATAAACACAAATAGCAAAGTTAACAGGGAAAGGCACTCACATCGCTGCATTCAGAATGCTCTAGAGGGCCAAGTATAACGATATTGGTGTTCTTGTATTACCCTCAAACTTGCAATGACAACAATAATCTTGAGACTGCTGCTGGTTAAATATAAATATATATTAATCGCATCACTAGGTACCTACTCTCTTATGTTCTGCTTATGTAAGACGTTAAAATTAATTTAATTCCATGCTTATGTTAGACGTTAGAAATAGGGTATACAACCGTTTGACTTTTGAAATTATCATGCCGCGTTTACACTATCCGATTACACCGTATTCGGTTGCATCCTATATTCCGTTACCGACTAGTGTAAACTGTTATTCTGTTTAGCCGTATTCGACTAGGTAATTTTCAGTTAACTACTATATATGTGGTTCAGTTGGCAGTAAGAATATTATATGTAATCTACACTTATATTTCTAACTTATCACAGGTTTTGTAGCAAAATACATATTATATATCTTAGTGCTGGTATTCGTATAGCAGTCAATTGCGACATTTTTTGCGGAATGTTAGCAGCGGGAGTTCCATCGCTGAACGAACCGGGAAATTGTTTTGCGGTTCCGTATTCATAGAACCCTTATAGTTTCGTAGTCCGTCCGTCCGTCTGTCTGTCTGTCTGGCTTAGCTTAGCTTAGCAGCTTAGCTCAGAGATTTTAGAACTAGTAAGCTGTAATATTGCAATGGTATAAATATTTAATCACGGCGAAAAAATGGCAGAATAAAATCCTGAGTTTTTTTACACATAGGTACAGTGGTGATGATTTTTTTGTCACGTCTTTAGGTTGTTCGAACATAATGTAAGTTATTATATATTTCGATTCGATTGGTGTGCGTATTATTAAACTTTAAAGTGTAAAATTTATAATAGTTAAGTTTCCTCCCGCACCCCCTCCCTCCTCTGCCAGCGAAGTAGCTGCTTTAAAAAATGTCACCAGTAGTATATAAAACGAAGTTAGAATATACACAGCTAGGTGGGCGTTACAAGTTACTGAGTTAACTTGTAAAATGAACTCGGAGAAGAAAATTACTTACATGATGTTGGTGATATTTAAAAACAGGTAGCGAATACCGCATATTGTGACGGAAAACTGCGGAACCCTACATTGCGTGGGCTGGCACGCACTTGACCGGTTTTCGACACATTCAGTTAAATAAATAGAAACAACTTTTGGAACCTAGTCTAACCTTAAGGGTGCTTTTCTACTTATAGTATCATCAAAGCACCATCCGCGCCATTTATTAATGAAAGCACATATTGCAGTCTCTTGCAAAGTTTAGTTTGCCTTGCTACACAAGTTACATTAGATACTTACTTACTCATTATGCATTCAGGGTTTTCAGGTTCCACGTTGCATTTAAAGTTCCTCATAACAATAACAGGCTTCGTACGTGGACTGTAAATGGAATATGCCTGTGTTTTATTGTCATTTCTGTATAGAGCTTGGTTTTATTCGTACACATAAGTATTTTATGACCAACAAAATCGGTTCGCCAACGATTTCTTCTCATAATCTCTCACTCTTAACTCTTCTCAAACTATGTTGCTACTACTTTTTAAACTCTTCACCGCCTCCCCTCATAATTGTTTTTCAACCTTTCCTCTACCTGAAGGTTGTCTGGAAGAGATCGCTCTTGGCGATAAGACCGCCTAAATTGTACCATTCAAAATTTATTGTTTCTCTGTACTGATTGTTTTTGTGTGGTGTGCAATAAAGATTATCTATCTACCTTTCTATAGCCCCCGAAAAAAAGAGGGGTGTTATAAGTTTAACGTGTGTATCTGTCTGTGGCATCGTAGCTCCCAAACGAATGGACCGATTTTGATGTAGTTGTTTTTGTTTTAAAGCTGATACCTATTACAGTGATGGATCTTAGGTATATTTTATGAAGATGTGTTCTGCCGTTTGAAGCTTATCAGCTCATTTCGTACTTGACAAAAGGATTTTTGAACTTATTGCAAACTTTCACAAGTCTGATTGATTTGAAATCATGCACTGTTACCTTAGTAGTATTCCCAAGACATGACAACTTTGAGCTGATGCAGCATCAAGGAATCTGTGGGATTCCCAACTCCTAAGCAAATTACTGTAGATACAGCGTGTTTGGGCTCATAATAATGGTCTCAATGAGCAGGTGTTAGATAAATAATGATCGAGGCCTTGAGCTGATGTAGCATATTTGTGTCGTTTTTTTTTAATTTTAAAATTTTATATATTTATTTTTGATATTTTAGTTTGTTTTATTACCGTCACTTCTTATTTTATTTTAAAGCCAAATCTTAGGTCATCGGTCCACTACTAGATACCACACCGTTGAATTTCGCCAATATCACGTTAGTCAAGTTTTTTAAAAATAAATATATAAATAATGGACAATTACATACATTGCTCTAATCCTATGATAAGTAGCTTGAGGCGCAGGGTAAGGAGAATACACATAAAAGAGGTGTTTTTACACAAGTTTTCTGGCTAAAATACTGGATATAGGATGTGGAAATTAAAATAGCATGTAACTTATGATTATGTTGAAGTTTTTCCTGATGTATCTAAATAGTCGTTATTATTTCTTATAAAAACTAAAAAATATTTCAATTTACCGCGAGTACCGCGGTCTTGTACACATTTATATTTTAAACGACATTTTTGTTTAGTTTGAAAGTTCGTTTAGTTATATAAAACATTCGTTGAAGAATTTTTTTTTTCTTCAAATAGTTAATAAATTAAGAATTATAAGATTTTTTAATGGATTTTACTGTTAGCGCCTACTTTTCCATAAGCAGATATTTTGCTCGCAATGATAATCTATTTGCACAGGAGCGCAACGGATGGATGTTTAGTAGTCTGCGAGGAGCATTTGTACTATCTTAGGCACGTAATAGATGTCGCCCAAGTCGACGTTAAATGCTCAAGGTCACTTGCCTTACCCGTCGCCTTTATTGATATCATGAACAACGACGGTACCACAACACCCAGACCTGAGACAATATAGAAAAGTTAATTTCCTACATTGACAGACCGGGAATCGAACCCGGGACCTCAGAGATAGCGACACCAAGTCCGGTATACTTGCCTCTCGGCTACGGAGGTCGTCAAATAAATGAGTATCACTTAATGTGTGCCAATGTTCAAAGTTTTTTTCTTAGAAGTTATAGACGAGATAAGACGAAGACAGACGCTGCTTGAGTTGCCATGGCAACCGACACACCCTGTGACCTTGCCGACGTTGCCAAGGAAAGTCCTATGGTGTATTTACGGCAGTCTAGTGGGAAAACATTTGTTTTGCCCAATCGTGACTGAGATTTGAGTCAAAACGATTTAGATTGTATATTACAAGGCAGCAAAATAATATTTTCACGGTTACGCCATTTTAAATCCAGAGGGAGCGATTCAGAATATAATCAGGTTTTAAGATGTTTTATCTTTTTGTACAGGAACTTTCATTTTATGTAAATATTTATATCAGACGACCTTTACCAGGTCGTCTGACCACCTTGTGAGTGGACATCCTACGCTGCGCTTGCCGGTACGCGGCCTCCATTCTAGAACCTTTCTGCCCCATCGACCATCAGTTCTACGTGCTATGTGCCCCGCCCACTGCCACTTCAGCTTGCTAATCCGTTGGGCTATGTCAGCGACTTTTGTTCGTTTACGGATCTCTTCATTTCTGATTCGATCTCGCAAGGAAACACCAAGCATAGCCCTTTCCATAGCACGCTGTGCGACCTTGAGCTTTCTTATGAGGCCCATAGTGAGAGGCCACGTTTCAGTTCCATATGTCATCACTGGTAACACACACTGGTTGTAGACTTTCGTCTTGAGGCACTGAGGTATTTTGGACGAGAAGACGTGGTGTAGTTTCCCGTCGTTGGATTCGTCGATTGAGCTCCTTCTCAAAATTTGATTTACCTAACTGGATTATTTCACCATATTAAACCTAGATCTGTTTTGTAAGAAAAAGTATCTCAAATGACGGACAGATATAGGTAGAAAACGGAAACCTATGCTGAAGCATTAAAGCTTTATCGATTCATTAAAAACTTTGTGGAATTCAATCCTTATCGATTATCGATATAAAATATTTATTTATAATGTTATGTGTCTCTGATTAGATGAGCGTTACGTAACATGTACAACATGTTCATGTTTTTTCTTGTATCTCGATGACATATATTTATCGGAAAGAAACATCTTCGAGCAGCCTTTAAAATACACTAGAGAGTAAATACATTCTTGTTGCCAGAATACACAGGATGTAACGAAAAGGTGAAATGAAACTTTAAGGGGTTATTCTATGGCTAAATTACATCAACTTTTTCTATGGGACCAACATCAAAATCTCAAAAGAAAATTGACGTTTTCATAGGTACAAACTGATGCCAGCTGGTCGCGTTTTAGTATGGGAAAGTGTTTTTTTTTTGCGATTTCGATATTGGTCCCATAGAAAAAGTTGATTTAATTTAGCCGTAGAATAACCCCTTAAAGTTTTATTTCACCTTTTCGTTACACCCTGTATATAAAAGTATCAGTGAACATCTAAAATAATAGCAAAAGAACATCTGTACAAACAGTAGGAATATTATTTAATTATTTAGGCCTTTTAAAACTGTAATTTCATACTTCCAACCCCACAGTACAACCATGATGCCTTATATTGCTTCAAATTAAATCAAACGTTTGTTCGCCAGAATGCAATACATTTGTGATGTTTAAAAACTAAATACAGTCCAGTGCACTCAACCAAAAAATGGCATGCAATATTTATTAACATTGTTAGTTAAATAAATTGACTAAATTGATCATAATATAGATTGGCATGTCATTAAATTCATTATTTAATTACAATTAATTATTTTTGTTTTCTAAAAATTCCTTAACACTGCAATGTTGCCACAGCAATTTTGACAATTTAGTTTCAAAAGATTTTGTGTCACATATTATTACTTACTCGATTAAATTGCACCGTATGTGCACTGCATGAGGTTCTTGTTGGAGCGGCGTCGGCGTACGCCTGTGATCTCTGATGAATGACGGCGCATCTCGCGTTTTATTTTTTTTTTGGAAATTTTTAAGTATATTTTACTCCAGAAATACGACGACTGAAATTAATTACGATAAATTAGTATTTTTAAATTATTCTATAGACCTTATTTTTAAAATTTGGCACTACCTTGAAATGTAACTCTGTATATTGCCACGGAAGCAAGTAATAGGTAAGATTAATTAAAATACAATTACCACTACCTAATAGCATTAGTAGCAAACACGACCGAAAATCACGTAGGTGGTATACGTTTCACAGTTCAATACAATTAGAGCAGTTAAAATTAGTTGTAACGTGCTCTTGACAGTCAATTATTGGATGTCAGTTATTCGTTACGTGAAATTTGATTCTAAGACACATGAGTCATTGATTAAAGAGTAGCATAAAACCATGTAATTTGTTAGTTTATTGATTAAATAATTATATGATTTTTCGTTTGTGTTTTTGATTTTTAAATCAACAGTGTTCTTTTGTTTTATCAGAAACTCGCTGTCCCTTTAGATTCTTTTTTTCGAACTTCGTACCGTTCTTCATTTTTTCCCTGATTTTTATGATGTTTTAATAGGTCTTCTGCTATTCGGGGTGGAGACAAATCCAACAAACCAAGGATCATAAAAATCGGTCCCGCCGTTCTTGACTCAAAATTGAAGTAACTAAATAAACAAATAAATTGTTAAATTTGTTTTATGTAAAGAAGATAATGCATTAAAATGAAACAAATTCTTTTTTTTCTTATTTAACTCAGGTCGTTGTTTGCTAGGTACTTGTATGTTACAAGGTACATGTTTTTTTTTTCAGTTTAGCCTTCTTTCTTACTCTTTATATTCCTTACTTTAATATAATGACAATCAATATGTTGTTATATGGTGTATCTATTTTATTTTATTTATTTATTATCACAAAGCAACAACATATCAAATAAACAACTTTTTTTTAATACACTTTTGAAGCGTTAAATACTAAGTAAGCGTTTTAAATTTACATTAAATAGCTGATAGTCCTTAACTGAACTCAGTTCACGCACTATATCGATTGACATCGCCCACGTTTATCCCTCCGTGAAGGAGGGCCTCTGTCCCGTATCGCGCGATCTTGAGAAGGGCTTGACAGGCCTCGCCCCGCTGTGTCAAACCTGCCTGGCATGTCAAACCTCAGGAAATGCTAAAGGCTTTGTTGTGGTAAATATTTGCCCACCGTGGACACTTGGAAGCGCAAAGATACTTAACTTGATTGCATTTTAATGAAGATGTTTCTGGTCACATAATTATAGAACCATTTTTATTTTTGACTGCTGTCCCGGCGAATTTTGTATCGCCTTTTTTTTGGGAATTTTCCCTGTATGTTATAGTTATTCTGCTATCCGGGTCGGAGACAAATACAACAAATCAAAGATCATAAAAATCGGTCCAGCCGTTTCGACTTATAAATGGTGTAACTAATCCGACTTTGTTTTATTATATAGAGATACATATATATAGATAATAATAACTAGATAGATTAGTTTAGACTGTAAGCTTCATAAAAAAAATAAAAGTTAGTCAAGTAATTGACATTCAAGTACTACATAAGGGTCCAGTCTAGATTATATTCTTATCTCTACCAATAAGTTAGTTACATAACAGACTTCGAATGAGATAATGTATACCACTTGCATAACAAATATATTTATATTTCCTCTAACGCAGGTTCATCCCATTTCGCGATCAAAAAGAGGGACTGACAGGACTCTCTTGTGTCATGCTGCGATGCGTGAGCGTTTAGCCTAATTTTTTCGTTATAAATATAGAACAAAAAAAATTTAAAAAAATTCTATAAATAGGTTTTTTATAGGTTAAAATGTAACGCATGTAATTCTCTAATCTTATATAAAATAATGTGTCTTAGTATGGTTTACATCAATATTAATATTAGGACAAAAATTGCCTAATTTTTAATTATCATAGTGTGTAATCGGGAAGTGAATTGATAGGACAAAAACAAATATTATTTATGTAAGTAAAAATGAATCAATTCTCTTGAAAATAATATTTTATATGATTTAATTAAATCTTTTATTTTATTAACCTTATTGTTATCTGCAACGACGGTTTATAAACTCTAAGAGCCTGCGCGCACGGAAGACTGTTGTCGCTGCGACATTTTTGTCACTCATATGAAATCTTTAGATATCTCGAGATATCCAAGAATTTAATACGAGTGACAAAAAAGTCACAGCGACAAAAGTCACCCGTGTGAGCAGGCTCTTAGAGTGTATAAACCGTCGTTGCAGATAACAATAAGGTTAATAAAATAAAAGATTTAATTAAATCATATAAAATATTATTTTCAAGAGAATTGATTCGTTTTTACTTACATAAATAATATTTGTTTTTAACCGACTTCAAAAAAGGAGGAGGTTCTCAATTCGACTGTATGTTTTTTTTTTTTTTTTTTGTATGTTTGTTACGCGATTACTCCGCCAATTATGAATCGATTTTAGTGATTCTTTTTTTTGTTTGATAGATCATACTTCAGACGTGGTCCCATATAAATTTTATCGAAATTGATTTAGAACTTTTTGAGAAAATCAACAAATATATACCCAGATAATATTTTGGTTGTGGTTCTTGTTACCTATCTTCGACAAATATGAGCCGATTTTGATGATTTTTGTTTTATTGAATAGCTTATACTTCAAAGATAATATGATAAAAGTTTGCAAAATAAAAATCACCCCTAAGGGTAGGAAAATAGGGGATGAAATCGGTGTTCAGCAGTTAGATTAGGATTTATCACTAAAAATTGATGAAATAAGTAAATTTTATAAAAAAAAAACCGACTTCAAAACACTGAAATGCTAAAAATAATCCTAACACTTAAGTACCTAATCAGTTACTTTTGGAGTCGGTGCAAACAAAAACATTGAATCTCTCATCGGCTGGCACCGACTCCAAAAGTAACTGATTAGGTACGTAAGTGTTAGGATTATTTTTAGCATTTCAGTTTTTTGAAGTCGGTTTTTTTTTTTTTTGTCCTATCAATTCACTTCACGTTTACACACTATGATAATTTATATGATCGGACTAACTTACCTAGTGACGTCCGATCCTCAATTATGTGAAGTAATCTCGTCCTCATTGTGTACAATGTAGTACGCACTTTTTGCTACTGCACTGATTACAATCTTCAAAGTTAGGCGCGTGCTTGAACGCGTCAATAAACTAAAAAATAAATAACCGGAACGTGCCCGCACCGTCACCTATCAATGTCATCTGTCACCTGTCAATGTCATTATTTCAAAGGATAAAACTGGACACAACTTTCAAAAAGAAGGGAAACTAAGTAGTAGGTATATATTTATAGCATATAATCTTTTTTGTACTTTAAGGATTGATAAATACATACTAACTGGGTCGGGCTGGGGATAGGATGAGGACGAGATTACTTCACATAATTGAGGATCGGACGTCACTAGGTAAGTTAGTCCGATCATATAAATTATGTTCCTTAATCTCGTCCTCATTGTGTACAATGTAGATGTTCAAAGAGGAAAGTTGTGTCGACAAAGCAATATAAACATTTATTATGATCATTTATATGATTTGCTAAAGTCTTAGCACATGATAAAACTTTATTTTATTAACTATCTATTGGTAGATGCCAAATTCAAGTTTTATCTAACAAGGATATAGTTGTTTGATTAATTCATTGGAATTAATCAACCAACCCTGTACATCGATACAACCCTGTATATCGATACAACCCTGTATATCGATACAATCCTGTATGATGATACACCCTGTGTGATGATACACCCTGTATGATGATACACCCTGTATGATAATACAACCCTGTATGATGATATAACCCCGTATGCTAATACAACCATGTATATTGATACAGTCCCATCCCATTTGATGACACAAACCTGTACCTATTTTATACCATACAGGTGGGCCAAAAAATGTGTAGGAATTCTCTAAAATCAAAAATAGCAAATTTTACTTTAATTGCAATACTCTTTTATTTTTGTTAAAACTGTATGTCTTTGTGAATTTATAGATTTGCTGGGACTGAGACTGATAATCCACCTGTTGTACACTTTTAACTTTGTGCAATAAAGTTTTAAATAAATTCTCCTGGCTATTAAGTATGTATATTCTTTACGAATAAACTAGAGATCACGCAAACGAAATCGCGGGGCAACAGCTAGTTTAATAAGTTGTCATGGAAATGGAGCCAATGCTTTGAACTATTAATATCCGTCTCATTTATCCAGTAGTATGTAGTACATACTTAGTACATGGTTACCTAACAAAGTAAATTTATCGATGTGCAAGTAGGTAGTTAAGCTTGTATTTCTTTTGAAAAGATTTATTTTATTTTATATAATAAGAAAATCTAGTAACCTTTTAAGTTATCATTGTCTGTAATACAATTTTTTATGCAAATAAATTAGTCTTATTCTTAATAACTCCTGTTCAAGGTGTAGTTCCAAAGTAAAGGAAACTAAAATAAATAATATGGATGTTTACTATGGCAAATCTTTCATTAATTATATGTTATAAATAAGGAAATTATATACAAATACTACCAGTATTGTTCCAGTAGGGATCCTATTTTGTTGACAATAGTTTCAACATTACTTTACTGAGAAAGATTGATTTTTACTCATCTTCTTAGAAAACTGTTATATGTGTTACACTTATATGGCTGGAAATCAGTATGAGACTCCTGCACTTTATGTGTGGATCCCTGGTAGGGTATATTAATAAGTTAATGAAACAGTCTGAATACTTATTTAGAAAAAGATTCAATGACTGGTCAATTCTTGTAAAGCTAATAAAAAATTAAATAAGTAATAATTTACCAATACATCACATCGGATAAGATAGAAAGTTTACTCCGGCTCAAAATACTTGTAGCAGCCTTACAGCCTTAGTCCAATAACAAGGTAAGGCAACATTTATTGCCTGCATTGCCTTAATTATTGCCACTGATCAATGCCTCTATCGTGTCATCCTTTTTTTTTTTTTTTTTTTTTTTTTTAATTAAGTTCATTAGAAATTTTCTGTCATTATTTATTCTCCATTTTTGCTTTACATGGTAATTTAATATCTAATAAAATTATTTATACATAGACTTACATAGGTACTTGACAAACTTCAATTATAATTGTAAGATTCATGCCTTAATTTAAATAATAATTTTAAGTCAGTAGTATATTTTTTATGAAGTTTATAGTTTCATGGATACAATTTTAATTTTCTAATATGTTTTAATAAATCATATTTTATTATAATCATCTATTTAAATATGAACCTTTGTTATCCACCTGGGATAATTCAGTTTATTTACTATATTTAGTATCTTGATAATTTAATGATTGGATGATTATTTATCTTTGTCTTCAATTTTAGGTATCAAGCATTTTCACAAATGATAAAATGTCTAGAAATATATGGTTTATAACAAAAACATATTAAAAATATATTTAGGTCAGATTTGAAAATTCAAGTTATCATTGGAACTTTGTGTCTAGTTTTGAATTTCTCTTACTTTTCCAAAGGTAGCAGGTACCTACTTTAAAATTAAAATAATTGGTTTTCGACCTTATGACAAGTACATAAGGATCAATTATGGTGCGACATTTTTGCCTGTAAATAAAGCTGCATAAATCTTTCCATGGGTTTTTACTGACTGAAAATATTGGAATATAACATATGTATAATTTTTAATTTTGGTAATTTTTATCTTGTTGTTAACAAGGAGAATTATTTTTCCATATCTGTAACAGTGATCTTCACTCACATTATTTGTAAGTAAGACTCATCTTGAGTGTGTCTTTATTTAAAAAATTTCTGAGAAATTATTTACACTTGATGAAGACTAGAAATAATCTAACTAGCCATGGCGATCAGCTAGAATAATAACCTTAAGTCAGTAACAGTGTTAAATTTTAATTGCTTTCATAGATTATTATAGAATCTTGAGAATTAAGCTTGATACTATAAGAATTTAAGGTTTACCCGGTTGTGACCAGATCTAATATTATAAGTTACACAAATGGGATACCATATCAGTTGTATAGGAACATACAAACATACACCAGCCAACATGAATTTGTCATGGTCTCCAAACAAGGAGTCAACTTCCCTGTACTACGAGGTACAAGACAATGTATCTCGCCAGGGTCATTCGAACAGAGTATCGAACCTGGGACCTTTTACGTTAAGGCACTTCACGAATCATGTGGACTAATGATCTTTAAGTCACAGATATCAATTAGCAATTTCAAGTAATGTTTATTTATTTATTTAAGCTTTTTAGTAAAATATAAGAGAAAAAAATAAAAAAACTTAATATGGTCATAACTACATGAACTATTGGAGTAAACAGGTTGTTTTCTATGGTATGCTTTATAAAGTCTTGCCCTCTTGGGCCAACATCAAGAAGTACCTCAATTATATACTTGTGGAAATCCACACCGAGATAAACCATAATTTGTAAAAGCGCTATTTATCATTGACTTGTATGTATATAAATGGGGCAGAATAAGACAAGCAGATCTGAAACCAACAGATTGTCTTGGTACCATTAATGGTTGCCAAAGGCCCAATTTAATAGTAACAACTGATGAAATTATTAAAAACTTAAAATCTTTATAAACAGACTGAAATTGTCTAGGTAAGTATGTGACTTGTTTACACATTTTACTTAGAATTCCTTGAGCCTGCAATATCAGCAGGCAAAGGAGCTTCTTTCATAGCCTCCTTAGAGTCAAAGTGATAAGTTGAAAAAATTACTAAGACGGAGGGCATTACCTCATGGTCTCGGTACCCATATTCTCCCTCCTCTCTTTTTTTCTTCAGTGGCATTCGAAGATATGTATCGCCTTGATACCTTTGTGTTCGACTATATTTTCAACTTCAATTGATGAAGTCGGTCTCTGGTCAACCTTATAAGATGATTTGCAGACCCGCAATATTATAACAAAAATTTTAAGCCACAGGCTAACCCCTCGTGAAAGCAAGTGGAAGTGTTATAATTCTGCTGCGAGACAGACAAGAGGAATAATTGTTCTCTCGGTACATATGATGCGCTAGAATAAATTTATTATATTAATAACTTACCTAATGCTATTACAGATCCTTTGTAGTATATTTCTGGTGCAACATTATATCGATCTCATGGTCAACTCTTCATGAAGACTAGAGCCATAATGTTACGTCTCAGGAGGAATACCTCGAGGAGACGCTTCAGACTGAACAAAAAACCACTGGCCACTCCATCGTTAAGGCCAGTGCTTCTGTACAGAGCAGTTTCTGTGGAGTCATTCGGAGACATGACAGACAACTAGAATGAACATAATGATCACCAACGGCCAACCTCCCGTGAAAGCTCCGATGTCATTCATTCTGAGACATGAGAGACAACTAGAATGAACTTAATGATCACCACGGCCAACCTCCCGTGAAAGCTCCGATGTCATTCATTCTGTCTCGTTTGCAGGCTGAAGAATAACGCCACTCTGTCACACACACTCCTTGTTTTCATGATTAATTTCTGGCTGATTATGTTGTTGGAGCAAAGGCCACGTCTCGGCGAACGTAGTGTAGGACGCTTCTCAACTCGATGGGCCGACGAACTCAGGATTATGGCTGGATACATTTGTATCAAAGCAGGAGATCGTACTCCTTGGCGCTCTTTGCGTCCTTCCCTTACGTCCAGCAGTGGGCTGTAATAGGCTGAGATGATGGTGATGGTGATGATATTATATTTTAGTGTGCTGTGGTGGTGATAGAAATCGTAATAATCGTAATAATTGAGCCGAGGTATCGGTCCAACAATTTCACAAATTCAACTGACAAGTTTTGTTTTCCAGCCACCATACTTTTACACAAACATCACCGTATTTTCTTCTTGGATTTTTGCATTTGTATGTAAGCTGTAAATCACTAATAAGTTAAAAAACTAATTTATTCTAAATATTTACGTCTTCAGTGCTGTGTACAAAAAAGTACAATGACATTGACAGGTGACAGATGACATTGATAGGTGACGGTGCGGGCACGTTCCGGTTATTTATTTTTTAGTTTATTGACGCGTTCAAGCACGCGCCTAACTTTGAAGATTGTAATCAGTGCAGTAGCAAAAAGTGCGTACTACATTGTACACAATGAGGACGAGATTAAGGAACATAATTAAAAATTAGGCAATTTTTGTCCTAATATTAATATTGATGTAAACCATACTAAGACACATTATTTTATACAAGATTAGAGAATTACATGCGTTACATTTTAACCTACAAAAAACCTATTTATAGAATTTTTTAAAATTGTTTTTTTTTTGTTCTATATTTATAACTCTCTTAACCAGAAAAATCATCATCATCATTTTATAAGGCTCTCCAAGGCATCAAATTCGATAAAGAGTTAAAAAAGTTATTAATTGAAAAGACGTACTATAATTTAAGTAAATATTTTAACGGCAAATTGTAGTTTATTATAATTTTTAAAGAAATTGACATTATACTGAATTTTAATTATGTTGATATTTTTGTAGTAAATTGTAACTTTTAATTTTATTTGACATTTGTAATTTAATACATTGATATAATACTAAGTGACGCTATTGACATAATTATTATAATTTAGAAGCATGTGACATTAAACCTATTTAAATATCGATTAATTGAAATGCTAAAATATTGTTTAATAATTTTTAGCTGATATTGTTAAGATAAATTTTATCAAATAATTGAGTTTACGAATGTCTCATAGAGGTTATAATGTAACTATTTTATTACCATCTTATTATGCCTATTAACTGTACCTACTGCTATTGGTTTTATATAAAATGAATAAATAAATATGAATATGAATATAATAGTTGTAAACAAAAAATAAACAAAAACGTTCTAAATAAAGACCACAGGTATTTCGGTATGGTGCTCACACACGAACGCGCTGCGATAACGCTCCATCTGACGTGATGAAGTAATTTGCATTATGTGCACAATCAGCCGCAAAAAGATTTGCACCACATATGCGCCCTTAAATGGCACTAACTGGGATAAAAGAGTTAGTTTTTTATTTGCAACTGAGTTAGCCTTTGGAACCCTCTACCTGAGTTACTGTCTTCTGATAAATATATAGCCTTTTATTTCGATTTCCCGATGGTAAGCAGTGATGCTGTATAATGTGGACTACGCTTTCGTTGATATTTAACTGGACTAACAAAGCATAACTGTTTGTTGGAAGACATACATAAGCAAACGATGGTACCGTACCAGCCCCCATAGCATAACCACCAAAACACAATATGATATAGCGATTTATCGAGACCAACTGTAAAAATATGATAGATATAGCCGCCATGTTGATTCACCGTGTCACATGTTATGATCGATTGTGTCAAATAGCTATTATAATATTGTGTTTTGGTGGTCATGCTCATAATGGTGGACATAAAACTCTACGGTCAAGTTTTGTTTCTGGTTTGGTATAATGCACCGCGAGCTAACAGGTTGGCTTAGATTTAAAGATTTCGTTCCAAAACCCTCTCGTTCGAAAAGCTTTCAGTCATTTGTTTTACAGATTTAAGGTAAATAAACACTGATGTTACAACCCGACCTCAGAACCAAATGAGTCGTCCTGAGCCATCTGGCACGTTTTAGATCATTCCTATTCATGAGCCAGTCGCGTTTAATCAAAGAAAACATTTTAATTAAGCGTAGACGCGGCGCTACGCGAATCCAAACATCGCAGCTGCTAACTTCATGTAGGCAGATGCTACACAACATACAATGACAATACTGTGATAGCCATCTTCTGAGCCGTATTTTTTAACGCTGAGCGTGATGAATAAGAAATGAAAGACGCGTCTCTTGATAATGAAGTTGCTTTATCCATTGCATACGATAATTAACTGATTGTCGACTCAAACACATCAGCTTCTTAGGTAATTCGCTTTGAACGCAACTTTTCGGGTCAAGTCAGATGTTTTTTTCTAAATTAGTTTAAGTCTTAATATGCTAGGAGACACCCTTGACAACAAATCGTTGTCTGGTACCACGTTATCATCATCATCATTTCATGATTGATGACCTTTTAGATTAGCCGGTTGGAAGCGACCTGCATCCAGCGGCTTCCTGCAACCTTCACCAGGTCGTCTGTCCACCTTGTGGGTGAACGTCCTACGCTGCCTAGTAATAAAGGAAATTTATTTCTTTCTTAGAAACCATGGCCATTGGTGTGTACAGATAAAGGGCCATGTGGAAAAAATAACACCGCTGTAAAAAATATACTTCCCCCCGCTAACAGGAATTGTGTCGTAACACACCTGTAGCACGAGACGGGCACCAGCGTCTTCATGCGAAATTTTATAAAAACTGCGCTCGCTAACCCGCCTGTCAAGCGTGGCGAGTATTGGCAATCCCCCTCGATGATGGAGGTTATTGGGGGAGGCCTGTGCTCAGCAGTGAACGTTCGGCGGCTGAGATGATGATGATGATGATAGTTAGAGGTATTAAATTAAAAAAAAAAATTGCAAAAACTTAGGATTCAAATTTTTTTACTAGGTTCAGCCTATTTACGAGCATAATCAGAATAATCGTTTGCTTGCATTGAACAATGAAATCTCTACCCTTATCGCATCAAAGCCAATAATGGAGCAATCAGGCTAATTCCACAATCATTATTGCGATGGTTCAACTATCTAAATGATGCCCGTAAGGACTGATTGTGATTGTGGATAGTAATGATATTTGACGTCGAGATTTATTGTCATACGTTTAATTGAGAAGTAATAGACAAGCAAAGTGAAAATTGATTTTAACATGATTGTACCGTAGCACGGGCATTGCTCGCGCGCAGTTACTATGGCTGTTGGCTTGATGCACCTCTTTAGCACAACTGATACATAGGCCTGCTAGTGAGACTACAATATGTCGCACATAATAGTATGTCGAGCATGCATGCAGTAAATTTAATATTTGTCGCTGTAGACTGACACCAACGACCACCACGACCGGTACACGAACAGTTCGCACTAAACAATGCGTGGGAGAGGCGCACATGCTTTGCAAAGCATTCTAGTTCTACCTAAGAATGTCTGCTTTTCTCCATTTTATACACCACGATTTTTGGTATATTTATTATATTGTCAGTATCTATATTAATAAGCTTTATACACATAAATTAGACCAGTATTGTTCCAAATAGATTCAGTACGCGTGTCGGTTAGTTAATTTATTTTAATCCGCTAGGACCGCGGCGAAAACATTCACTTGTAGGCCGCAAACTTTGTCGCGACAAACTTTTTATTTTCCAACCCTAATTAACCTGTTTCCAACTTGTTGCCTAACTCAACTTTAGGATAGAGATGCCCAAGACTGATTTGTATCGATATTATCTTATTTAAAATTTAGATAAACGAAAATAATATAGTATGGTACCTATATCATCATATTATATTGTATTAAGCATTGTTTATCATCAAGTCCGCCAATGTACATAATTGTTCTTCTTATATTGTGTGCAATATATATATAATTTCTAAAGATAATTGAGTAGTGCCTTTTTAGCCCTTCGCGTTCCACTTACCCGTGGTTGACAGGGAAAACATTAGGGAAATTTTTTAGTGGCACGCAAAGGGCTTAGTAGTATTTTATGGTAAAATATTGTATCAAACGAATGTTATGTACTAAATAATTAAATTCGTTTCCAATCACACCAAGTCCTCAATAAATAAATAATAATAAATAAATAAATATTGGACAACATCACATACATTGCTCTGATCCTGTGGTAAGTAGCCAAAGCACTTGTGTTACAGAAATCAGAAACAACGACGGTACCACAACACCCAGACCCGAGGCAATATAGAAAAGTTATTTTTCTACATTGACCCGACCGGGAATCGAACCCGGAACCTCAGAGATAGCGACACCAAGTCCGGTATGCTCGCCTCTCGGCTAAGGAGGTCGTCAAGGTACTCAATACTCAATCATTTAATGTTAAAACTACATAAAGAACTAGATAATTAATAAACTTTTTTACTGGAATACGAGGCTTAAACTAGTATTGTTAGTAGTAGTAGGTAAATGGTTTTACAATCAGATAGGTCATCGGCCTCTAGAATTAAGTTTACTGTCTACAAAGTTACGGTCGCCAAACGGTGAGTTTTATTGTTTAAATTTGTAAGTTTAATTATATCATATAATATCAAGTTGTGGCGTTGCAAGCGATAGAAAGAATTTATCGATATTTTGGGCCTCTCTAATTTGGGAGAAGTAACAAAATTGTTAAATTAAAAGTTTAAAATAACGACGCTTCAAAGACTTTTTTCGTGTTGCGTGCATAAAATGAAAATTTTCTAAACGGTTAAGTGGCAGTTAGATGCGTTTTTGATGTAAATGACAATCTTAGAAAACATTTTTATTTTAATTCTAAAAGGAGACGGTTAGGTTTGATAAATGGATAGACAGTGTGTAAAAATGTGAATAACAAACGTCGTTATAAAAACTTAAATAAATAAGTTGTTATTACAGTCACACTATTTATCTATCCCGAAACTAATCAATACTTGTATTAAGACGACTAGATAGAGAATAAACATATCTAAAGGTACGTTTACAAACATCCATGACCTATGGTACAAATCTCGTACTCATCATACCAAAACTTGCCCCTTGTGGGATTCAAAACCGCCTGACTTTGTAAAATCGTGAGCAATAGAAATTAATTTCATATACGAATTGTTTTCGTGTTCGGATTTAAGATTAAAAAATACGTCTCCAGACCTCTTTACCTATATGTATGTTCAAGTTCAAGTTATAAAGTGAAATCCACTGCATGCATGCGAACTGCGCCTCATGCGAGGCGAGTCATGCATGAGTAGCACATTCGGAAGATCGGTACGCGCGCTAACTTATCTCTACACTTATTCTACGACTTGTGCCATCTTCTATTCATAATTCATTTATTCACTTTCATACAGTAACAGAAGTTCTTCTTCTGCTCAGCCATTTTCAAACAATTTGGTGTACCTCATCCAGAGCCAGGCCTCCTTCAGATTGTGCATTTAGTCCGGCCCTGCGGTACTTCCAGCCGTCGTTCGTCTCCACAACTTACCTGACGTCATCCTTCCATCGCATCTGTGGTCTGCCTCTAGGTCTCTTTTCGACCCAAGGCCTTCTAGAACAGCTTTGCCCCACGAGCCATGTTTCCGGGCTATGTGTCCTGCCGAGAAAACTAGAAAAGAAACTCGTAGGGATTACGCTGAGAGACCGCAGAACAAACACCTGGCTTAGAGAGAAAGTAAGGTCACCGATGCCATCGAATGAGTGACAAGTCTGAAGTGGCAGTGGGCAGGACACGACTTGTGTCATCATCATCATCATTTCAGCCATAGGACGTCCACTGCTGAACAAAAGCCTCCCCCAATGACTTATCATCGGGGGGGATCACCAATGTTTTCACCGGCCAGAGTTGTCTGTCTAAATAGCCCAGGGCCCCCGCAGAATACCAGTGTCGCGGCAGCTATTTCTAGCTGCCACGACTAATACTGAGCGGGGGACCCTTTTTGGCACTTTTCTTTCTATGTACATAATGTCACTGTGATGTGTTTTTTGTGCCAAATAAATAAAATTTATTCTTATTCTTATTCTATCCAATACTCGCCACGCTTAGCAGGTGGATTGGCGAGCGCAGTTTTTTTATAAGATTCCGCACGCAAACGCTGCTGTCCGTCTATTGCTGCAGAATAAGTCACCTCTTACGAAACGCCTCCTGTTGGCAGTGCGCAAGTGAATTTTTTACGGCCCTACACGAAACAACTTGTCTAATTACCTGCAATAATAAATCCGTCAGCCTGTATTCCAAAGCTTATTCTGAAGAATAAAGAAGTATCGCACTCGGCGAGGTTGCATGTACACTGTACAGGTAATGGTACAAAAACTACGGGCTCGGAGCTGGGAGGTAAATCGTGGCATCTGCACTGTCATTACCACTGGTACTTTTTCTGGGCGGGAATAGGGTGAGTATTCTAGTTAGGTTATTTTTATTTTTGCTACAAATTCCTTGGATTTTATTTGTGTTTGAACGTGTACCTATGTACATGTACCTTTAGCACATGCAACTGTATTAGAGCTGTCAATATGAAAACAGTCCGTGTTTTAGCTTTTTGCTTTTAGCCCGTTAACATCCAAGCGGTCTCATGAGACCGCATAACAATATAATTTCTATTGGTCTCGTTTACGTATGCTTAATCAGCTAGCTGTACCGGCGAACTTCGTACCGCCCCTACATACATTTTTATTCATATTTCCGTGTTTTTTATAGTTATTCTGCTATTCGGGGCGGAGACAAATTAAAAAAATCAAAGATCATAAAAATCGGTCGAGCCGTTCTTGAGTTATAAATAGTGTAACTAACCCAACTTTGTTTTATTTAAATAGATTTAATTTTATTATGTCCAAGTCAATTCTCAGATTGCCTGTTAGTTGCGACAACTGCACCTCAACCTACCACAAAACGTCAAATTTTCTCAATTGATATTGATCTCTACGTCTCGGACTTAAAGTTGAAAATCGGTTCAAAGACCTTTAACTTTTTGGGTAGGTTGACCTGCCGTTGTCTATACACCTAACCTAACCTAAAAAAAATTGACAATGAATTGATGAATTGTTGTCATATAAAACTGTCAAAAATAAATCTTTGATCGGCAGTACTACAATTTAAATAGAAAACATTTATTTGACACACACGAAAAAAATAGAAAAAATACATAACAATAAAACAATGCAGGATATCCGTGGTGTGTCAAAAAGGTTCCCGCTCAGCATTTGTCGTGACAGTCACAGAATTTGCTAAAAAAATGAAAAATTAAAAGTCCTACAAATTCAGAAGTGATAGTCACCGAGCGCAGTGACGCAGGGCACATTTGGTACATTATCTAGAACATTACCCGGGCAATCACTCTCTCTGACCATGTGTTTTGCTGCCATATTTCTTGGGTATAAAAGCAAAATATTGTATCTGGACAAACTCTAGACATACATGTTGATAAATTGCATTTCGTTGCATCGTGGAAAGCAAGACCACTTTTTTGGTGTAATGTATGACTGTGTACCGACTGAAGACCTCAATAAACCAACAAAATTAAAAAAAAATTTTAAAAATTAGAACGTAGGGTTGTGTTTTTAAAAAAAGTAAAACGTTACTTAAATTACAACTGTAAAGATCTCAAACGTAGCCGCCCAAATGCCTTACTATTAACTCTATACGTTTTCGATTCAAGCTCATATAGAAGTATTACTTCAACCTTGTTTTGCTTATTATGTATAGAGCTTCATTTGTAATATATTTAACAACATTACTTATGTTACACCAACGCTGCCCACCCTGCCCAGCATGGCAACACCGGGGCGGCGCAGGTGCATAAAACGGCAGCGCGTCACCAGTCTGCCTCTTTTTCGCCGCTGGACACCATACCCGAAAAACCTCTTAAATCAATATTCTTTTTGAATTTCGATCACCACCCTCCCCAGTTACTAGCAACTTTTAAATAATTAATTGATTTAGTACTTAGTTTTGTTTGTCAATTACTAAAATCAATACTTCTATCATGAGTCAATTCTTAAGAGATGTCTAGACTTTGTTAAGTTTCAACTGTTGCTTATGTACAAATACTATTATTTTAGTTCTGCGCGTGCCTAACTTTAATCCTAGTCTTAGTTTTCATTATTATGTTGGTTGTTCGAAATAAAACCATTGTCGTTGGTGTCTGAATTTTATTTAATCTTGCAGGTAGTTACACTTAGGTTTAGGTAATGTTTAGACTTAAAAATTGTTGTAAAACAGTACGTACTACTGTGTTATTTTATTACGTCAATTATCTTTACAGAAAAAATCGAACAAGGGTCAAGTAATACTGCTATTTATCATGTTTAGGTCTCATAGCCATTTAGTTGTTCATTTATTTAAGTGACCTCGCGCGATCTCGCCGCTTTGCTGCCGCAATACATATTCAGATTAAAATGAAAATGATTCATTAATGCAGACCCAGCATTGGAAGCAATGTGATTGAGCAATGCCTTAATCCAATACAGCGCATATCATGGAACCTCACAAACCAATTATCATGTCGATTACATGACGATATTAATTCGTTTTTTGCATAACACGAATGACGGAGGCACAGACACATCGGTATGAGAATTACAACAAAAAATCGTTATTCTACAAAAAATCGATCATAAGTAAGAGAATATGTATTAGCAATAGATTGGAAGATATTGCTAAACTACATGTGTGCAAATTTAAATCATCGCGATCATGTCTGAACATAGGCCTCCTCCAGTGACTTCCAGACTGGCCGGTTGGAAGCGGCCTGCATCCAGGCTTCCTGTAACCTTTGCCAGGTCATCTGTTCACCTTGTCCACCACCATCCAATGCTGCGCTTGCCGGTATGTGGTCTCTATTCTAGAACCTTTGAACCTAGAACCAGCACTTGACGTCCTATGGCTGAAATGATGATGTTAATGAGTTACCAGACAACAATTTATTGCCATGGGCGTCTCCCAGCATATTAAACTTAAGCCAATTAGAAAAAAAAAATGTCATCGACGTTCCATGGCTGAAACAATAATGATGATGATGATGACTATGTAAATGATAAAACTGTGTGGAATCAAAAACTGCCCAGCTCGCAACGGTACATATTTCCTTGTTATTACTATAAGTAATAAATACAGGCACTTATTCATAAATACATCTGTTTAAATGCTTTTTAAGAACAGGTTTAATTCATCTTCATCTTATTTTCTCTTAGCGCCTGTAAAGCATACAAAATAATAGACTTATGCGTACTAAACGCTATAAAGCAATGGTCAATATTTGTGTTCAAAGTTTTTAACTAAATACATCATAGCCGCAAATGCCGTTTGATTCACCGATTACGGAGTCATGCGAAATGAATTTGTAAATGCGTAAACACGAGAAAAAATGTCGAGTGACAAGACTATAAAAAAGGAAAACTAGTGCACGCCACTCGCACTAAATCCGGCAACGTTACCTTTGTTCCTGTGTTTCGGATAACGGGTTTTATTAGGTCGGAATAAAGTAAATTTTGGCGAAAACCGAATATGGTGCGGCTGTGCATGTCAGCAAAGCTCATGAATAGAAATTGCAATGCCAAAACCGCGGAAAATGAACTTTCGAGCTGATGTGCAAATTATTGTTTTACGCGGTTCGCCGCGAGTAATAAAAATCTAGAAACTACGGCGCCCTAGAGTGTTAAGGCTCTATCACACTTGGAGATTGGAGACGTTGACGTAAAGTAAAAGTAAGAGGTGCTTGTAGCTTAGTGGTGGCTATAATACAGGGTGTTAAAAAATACGAGATAAATTTTAAGCGGTGTTACAGAATCGAGTCTAAAATACGGTAAAAATAGTATAAAAATCCAGGGTAATTTTTTTTTGCTGTATTAGAACGAGTATATCTGCGGAAAAAAACCATTTTCCATTCCATGAGTAACCAAAACTTATTAAAATGGTTCCCTTGATACCTACCTACCTACCTTATACCCTGTATATTTTTGAAGACCCTGTGTATTTGATATTGGGATGGTGGTGTCGCTTTGGTACTGATTACTAAAGTTAAGTAACCGACCACTGAGTCCGATTCTCCGCTATTCTTTTCCACCCTTAGTACTTCACGTCACTTTTCTTGTTTTTTTTGTTGTTAAGTGTTGGTTGTTGTATTTTTTAAAGTAATTTCTGTGTGCGTTTGTTTTTTTTTTGCTTTGTGTAATGTCTTTTATAAAAAAATATTTTCTTTCTTTTTTTCTATGTAACCCAAATGTACTAAACTTTTGAACAAGGGTGGAACCATCTAAGATGTCACCAAGTCACTATCATCTAATGCGCTAGTTTCCTAAAAAAATCTAATTAGTCCGTCAGTTGGATTAACAGAAAATATAGGACACGTATTTTTTCTTTTGTCAATCAAAGAAAAAATTATGAAGTTATAGCCCTTTAAAGTTCCGCGTAACGTCACGCCTTGCAACACTTTTTGGCAAGGCGTGACGTCACGTGCTCACTTTGATGCGCTTTGTCTTCGTCATTTTCTGTTTGATTGACAAAAGACAAAATATGGGTCCAATATTTTTTTATAATCTAACTGACGGACGGACGGAAATAGAATAATCTTTTTTTGACCCTGGAAACTAGCCTATTAGAATTTGGCTTGATAATCTAACATGTTTGCGTTGCCAAATCGCACTGGTGGACAACACCCTAACTGTCAACTAAATCTAATACGGTGACATGCAATTTTACTGGCCTACTTTATTATTTACCCTCCATTTTCATGTAAAGCGGTCTTTTATTGTTTAGCCGGATACATGATAGCTATGATGGATGATAAAACGCGACTGAATTTCCTTTTATGGCTTCTTCTTATCCGTATTATCGTTTATTAAACTTTACTGTCCCGGGAATTGGCAGGATGATATATCAAATGTTATTACACAGATAATAAATAAAGATTTTCCTTATTAAATAGCGAGCTATTGAATGATATTATAGCTGCAAGTTTTTGAAGAATGTGGTAGTAAAAAAGAAGTGTCTACTTGGACTGTTACCTACTGTAGTTTCAAATCTGGCTGGGCAATTTTTTATTGCATTATAACGTCGTTTCTAATAAGTAAATATCAAAAAGTATACATTTTTGTAAACCAAAAAATATTTATTTTCGTTTTTTTAAATTTAAGTCTGCGTCTTTAAGTTTTAATAAACAGCGGAACCTCATTGCTAGGGTAAAAATGTATTTTTTTTTACTCCCTCTCATAAATAGAAAATAGTTTCTAATTAAATATGAGTTTTGAGTGACCGATGTAAAAAATAATAATTTAAATTTCATGTTTTTTTTCTCTCTCTATATTTGGAACAACAAACTTTGTGATTCATTATTATTTTTCCAAACGTGAAAGCATACCGTACAAAATATTATTGTACAAACAGAAGTGGCTGAGTTTCCGTTTTGCTATTTGAGCTACGGAACCCTAAAAAGGATGTTCTCAATTCGTCAAGTTTTTTTTCTCATACATCTTCTTCTTCAACCTGTCTCCACCCAATGCTGAGTGTAGGTATCCTCCATAGCACGCCATTCCAAACGATCTTGGTCCCTCTGGATCCATCTCTTCCCCACCACTCTCACCAGGTCATCGGTCCACCTAGCTCGCAGCCTGCCCACGCTCCTACGTCCAGTTCTACGCCTCCACTCCAACACCCTGCCCCATCTACTATCCATTCTTCCACTTCCACTTATTACGCGCTATTTCTAGGCCTATGTCGGTAAGCTTGGTTTTTCTTCTTATCTCTGTGTTTTTTATATGATCACGAAGAGAAATCCCCAACATAGCCCTCTGAGTGACTTGTAGTTTAGTTATCGTCTGCTTCTCATACATAATTAAACCCAATTTCAAAGATGCATCAAATTTTCTTTTCTAGGGCCGTTAAAACTTTAACCCTTACCTAAACTGGCCTATAAAAGACCCAGCAAGACTGGGCCTATAAAATTTATAATCACTCGGCTTGTTTGTCAGCCCTTTGAGACCCGTAATTTTAAAGACTCGACACTTTATTACCGAGGTCGAAGCGAAATAAGCTGAGTCCCTTTACAACGATTGAGAAATCTTGTAGGAAATCTAAAAACTTAATTAAGGTTTTTATTTTATCTATTTTATTTAATAGACGTACCAAGAGTGTACATAGTACATACTAATAAAAACAAATTACACATAAAAAGTACTTAAACACACCTATTACAGGTACTTACAACATTAGCTAGTTTGTTGACAATGAATATTAAAAATGAGTATAATCAATCACTAGTCTAAGAATAACAGAAAAAATTATAATAAAGAAATAAAATAAAGTACAAATTTTGAGATTTCACATACGAAAAGTGGCAAGTACCTACCTATAACATAAAGTTTTGAGTAATATTTTTTACTATCAAAGCCATATTTTTACATGGAAACACCATTTTTTTTTAATATTTGAGACTTGATAGTTTTTTATTTGTACTAAGACGATTAAAATATGTTGCAACAAGAGAAACTATTAGCAAATGTTATTGGTACGTGTCATCAGTGCTTAATATCATGGCATTACTCTGGGGAAACTTCGTAGATTTAGATTGAGCATTTAAAATTCAAAAAGAATGCGTCAGAACGATGAGCGAAGCCGACTTTAGGGGCAGTTGTAATACTTTTATAAAACTAACTAACTAAACCACTATAAAATAGGGTTGCTCTTAATAGCAACTTTCCCAAAAAGTGGGGAAATTTTGATAAAAGCAATGCCTACATCTAGATTGTCATGCGTTTGGAGCGGATTGAGATTAAACACTACGGGAGCTTTCTGTGGCTCCAATTTAGTTGTTTCAAATTTTGTACGCGGATTACTTATCTATGTTGTGTCATTAATCTAAGACACACAATTATCATTTCAGCCATATGACGTCCACTGCTGAACACAAATAATGCGTATTCATTCACAACATTTAGACACAATGTTGAATGGCTGAAGGTGACGTCATAACTCATAATAACCTTCTGCAGTACCTGCGGCCGCTTCATCAGATCCTCTGAATCATTAATGAGCGGCCTGGCTAGTAAGATAAATAATGTTAGCGCGGAACACTTGTTGTTTGATGTATATTGTGTAATAGACGTGCTTTCAGTACTTAAAAAAATATGTTTGTTGTTGATGTTGAAAAACATGAAATAAACATTTATTTTTTATTCAATGTTTTAAAGGTGCGTATATTAAGGTATTTTATTTTAACAAAACACCGATCCAGTGATGTGTTAATCTTTCATAAACCGAACAACAAACACAACTAGATGTATTTTCAACCGACTTCAAAAAAGGAGGAGGTTCTCAATTCGACTGTTTTTTTTTTTTTGTATGTATGTTACGCGATTACTCCGCCAATTATGAATCGATTTTAATGATTCTTTTTTTGTTTGGTAGATTATACTTCAGAGGTGGTCCCATATAAATTTTATTCAAATTGATTTAGAACTTTTTGAGAAAATCAACAAATATATACCCAGATAATATTTTGGTTGTGGTTCTTGTTACCTATCTTCGACAAATATGAGCCGATTTTGATGATTTTTGTTTTATTAAATAGCTTATACTTCAAAGATAATATGATAAAAGTTCGCAAAATAAAAATCACCCCTAAGGGTAGGAAAATAGGGGATGAAATCGGTGTTCAGCAGTTAGATTAGGATTTATCACAAATAAATTGATGAAATAAGTAAATTTTATTTTAAAAAATAAAGCCGACTTTAAAACACTAAAATGCTAAAAATAATCCTAACACTTAAGTACCTAATCAGTTACTTTTGGAGTCGGTGCCAGCCGATGAGAGATTCAATGTTTTTGTTTGCACCGACTCCAAAAGTAACTGATTAGGTACTTAAGTGTTAGGATTATTTTTAGCATTTTAGTGTTTTGAAATCGGTTTTATTTTTTTAAATAAAATTTACTTATTACTTTAGTTAACAATCTAACTTTATATCTAGCAATGACACGTGCGCAAGCCAGTATACAAATCAGTGCAGCGATACATTTTGAAGAAGCATAAACGCGAAACGTAAGTATAAAAAAATATTTCCACAATCACACTTATATCTAGCCCCAAACCTATGGCGACTAGATAACGGATACATAAAATATTTTATAAACAGTCATGACTTAGGTACCGAATTTGTACCGAATTTTAATGTTTAGAAAATAATTTTCGAACCCGCAATCGCTGGCTTTATATTCCGGAGAACGAACCACTACACCTGTCAAAGTTCTATAAGTTTACTTGCCGAACATAGCGTCGAACATTCGCAGAAACTTACACACATTTTTATACCGGCTTGTCGACGATTAAGATCTAGTTATGTTTTTAAAAACATATCTGGGTACGAAATATTATTTATACTCTCAGAGCACCTCAATGGCTGGATGAATCCGTTGAAGCCGCGCAATCGCTACGTTATAATTTTTATAAACTCATAAGTAATGGCGGCTTAAAAATACAAAATGGCGGTGGACAAAAATATGCGTAGAATATTGGGTACCTTAAGAGTGGCATATCTTTGAATAATATGTCTTTCAAAACTAAGATGAAGTTTGCGAGACTAATTTACAGCCAGGAGCTTAAAAAACCGGCTAAGTGCGAGTCGAACTCGCGCACCAAGGGTTCCGTACAAACCTGTAGGTACCTATATAAATAAAAGTTTACCCATCACGACAATCGAGTCATAGTTATGGTATTTATATTGCAAAATGAAATCCATAACATTACGATAGGTAAATTTCAGTTTACGATTTATGACGTATTAAAAGATTTTTTTTATAAAAAAACCGACTTCGAAATCACTAAAAACCACATTCAACCACTCCACGGCTGGCGCCGACTCCAATAATAACTGTTTGGTATGATTGTTTAAAAGTTATTTTTAGCTTTTTAGTGTTTTTGAAGTCGGTTTTTTTTTTATAAAAATTAGTTTTATTTGTTTGTTTTTTAGTGTTTTTTTTACAATCTAAAAAAGGGACCAATCTGGAGGTATACCCTTTCAATTGGTAAAATATTTTTCAAATCGGTTCATTAATGGCGGAGTTCTGAGGTAACAAACAATAAAAAAACATACTACCGAATTGAGAACCTCCTCCTTTTTTGAAGTCGGTTAAAAACTACTTACTAGATCTCGTTCAAACCGATTATCGGTGGAAGTTTGCATGGTAATGTACATCATATTTTGTTTAGTGTTATCATTATCTTATTTTAGAAGTTACAAGCCCCGTATTTTTTTTCTATTTTCATTTGAAAATCTTCATGCGGTTCACAGAATACATCTACTTACTATTTGGCTACGGAACCCTAAAAAGTCTGCGATTAAAAATACATTTTAAAAAATCCGACTACAAATAAAATTTTACTAAAAGTATAGTCATGATAATAAATATTAATTGTAGCTCTGACTACAATTACATCAGATACATGTTTTACTTATTGCGACTCTCCTGCTACAGGTATGCCTCCGGCAGCAATTAGTGCCCAGTACCCACATTATTTTGTTGCTATTTTTTACGCTTTTGACACAGTCGTTTTTATGTATTGTATCATTCCCAAACATAACGTTACGTTACATTAAAATACTCGAAAAAAGGATAAAGGTAACTCACATTTGGAGATTGTACGATTCTTACACTTAGCAATGGACATGCCGGAACTTGCTGGCATTTTCTTAAATTTTATTTTAAGTGTGTAGGTTATAATGATTTTCGTTCGGGCGAAGTGTCAGTCAGATGACAGATTAGGTGAAGGCGCGTTCCGATATCCGAATCGGACCGAAATAGATTTTGGCGTACCTTACTCGTCCGGACTGATACTCCGCTCTGTCCGAATGACACCGTGTGGCGTGTACCTATAATTTCGTGTTAATATGTTGTCCCGTCTGGCACCGTGCTTGTGGGCGGCGGTGCATCGGCCTATCGGGGGTTCCAGGTTTTCTCCGACCGATCTTGTGCTCCTCATGGGCCCGAAATCCGTTAGAGGGATTTGGGATTCTCTGGTGGTCCGATGTGCCGCTGCGTCACTCGCTGCACGTTCCAGCGTCGGAGGTTCCCGCCGAAAGTCAGCGTCGTGATAAGTCTGTGGCTGTCACGACAAATGCTGAGCGGGCACCTTTTCGACACAATATCTAATTTATATTGTTTTGTGTATTATTATATTATTTTCTCTTGTGTCGAATAAACGTTTCTTTCTTTCTTTCTTTCTTTCAATGGTATATAGAAAGTCACTGGTAATAAAACAAAAGTTTATTTTAAGAAAAAACACGATAACATTAAAATATGGTAAATAGTGAGATAGTATGAGTGAATATGGTATTGGGTGTGTAGTGGACATTAAAATATAAATCTAAAATAGAGGTTGCTATGTTTTATAAAATAAATAAACACAACTATCAATATGTCATTATCATCATCATTGCAGCCATAGGACGTCCACTGCTGAACATAGGCCTCCCCTACCATTAGTATTGCCACGCATGGCAGACGGGTTGGCGAGCGCAGTTTTTTATAATATTTCGGACGCAGACGCCTCTTACGACACGCCTCCTGTTGGTGGTGGGAAAATGTACTCTTTACGGCCATTCTCATACGGCACTTTTGGCAGCTATGCCAGCTGGTTATTGGGTAAATCAAAAATAAGTGACTAATAATGTTCAACGATATTAAATAATCTTAAAGTATCAATAAGTAGGTAACTATTATTTAACATTAGATCACCATTACCTTTTGGAACAAAGCAATGAAGTTATTACTTTATTTTTTGCACTTTCCTAAAATGGTTTACTGCTTGTGCAATTTTTTATGAGCTTCTGCTTTAAGTACGTAGCGCTCTCCGATTTTCGATTTGTCGTTTAAATATCCAGCAATCACCAAATAACTGCTTTAATATTGTTGACGCTTGGCATTAGAGGTTCAATCATTCAATGAACGGGCGAAGAACGTAAAGAGATTTTACTCAACTTTAACGCATTGGATGCCGAACGGTCGCATCAGACCGCGTTACAAATGCCTATTGTGGTGACAAAACGTGAGTTTTGCTAGGTATTCTAACTTAGAAGTAATACTTTCAGACCGAAATAAGTAAAAAACAAATGCTGCCATTTTCACCATATGAAAATAAAGGACAATAATGTGTCACCGACATTTTCGCCGATACCATTTCTTTTCGTGTTCTGAAAGTGACATGAACATAATGCTTTTGTCCCTGATGTTCAATGAGTATTTTAATTTCACGTTCAAGGCATTCTAGGCTTTGAGTCAATGCCTATTGAATGATCGGAAATTTCGCTAAAGTTAACAGGTCAGTGGTTCGAAATAAAATATGAGCGCGTATTTTGAATTATATTTTATGAATAAATTAGAGCGTTAGTTTTAAATTGGACCTTTAGGTGATCTGTTGGTTTACGTTCTTTGTTAACGACGTTACTTGATTAACCACGATACTTTAAAAATTGTACACTGTGAATGTAAGTTAAAAGTAAAATTTCTTAGGTTGTTGAGAACGACGCACAAACTTTTATTTTTTTTATTAATATTGGACAACATCAATCACATACACATCTGATCCTATGATAAATAGCTTAGCATCTGTTACAGAAATCAGAAGCAACGACAGTACCACAACACCATCAAACAACACCCAGACCGAGACAATATAGAAGTTATTTTTTTACATTGACTGACTGGGAATCGAACTTGACCTCAGAAACAGCGACACCGGTTCCGGCCTCTCGGCTACGGAGGTCGTCATACTTCTACAGGTTTCTTCTTCTTCTCGTGAATACAAATAACTTTTCTAAAAGAAAAATGTTGTTCTTTATTTATTAATTAACATACTTTTATTAGCTTCACTTGCAACTAACTAAGTGTGTAATCAAATATTGGAAGTATTTTTTAACTATTATCTGACATTCGGATGACAATACACTAATTTGACACCATCGTAATGATCTGATGATGGAACAAGGAGGTGGATGATAAAACTCTTTAATGGCTACTAGCATAACATCCATGTTTGGGCCTGTTTTATTCATTTTTTCTAATACATATGTGTTAATTAGTTTTTAGGGTTCCATACCCAAAGGGTAAAACGGGACCCTATTACTAAGACTCTACTGTCCGTCTGTCTGTCTGTCTGTCACCATGCTGTATCTCATGAATCGTGATAACTAGACAGATAAAACTTTCACGGATAATATATTACTGTTTCCGCTATGCTATACAAAAAATGCTTGAAAACAGAATAAAGAAAATAATGATTGAACGTACGAACGAACGAACGTGATTTTGCTGTTTTTTGCTCCATATTAATTACGAACAGTTATACGCTTGATATATTCACAAAATCAATTAAAAAATCAATAATGAAATTAAAATCAAATAAATATTTAAGGGGCCCTCTTAGCTTCGGAGTTCCCATACAACAAACGTGATTTTTTTTCAATTTTTTTATAATGTAGTATCTAATGTATAAATAATTGTACGGAACCCTTCGTGCGCGAGTCCGACTCTCACTTGGCCGGTTTTAAACTATGATATCAAGTGCTACTCTGTCAAAATGTATGTCCCTTTAACCTAACATTCTGTATATCAAAGGCAGGTAAAATAATTAGGACCGTAATAATTATATTATAAAAATGTCCGTTAACTGTTTTGTTTTTTCCCCGCTCGTGCCTGACTCTTTGTGAAAATAAAAGTTGAGTCATGGACGTGACGGGCCAGCATTTAGTCCCTCGCTCGGCTAATTAAACCGACGAAATGACGAAAACAAAACACGTCCGCCGTGATAAATCACGTGACATGACGCCAAGTGACGTGTTTGACGGGAACAAGTCGACGTGACGTCTTACTTTATTCACGCGGTGTATCTTTCCGTGTAGTGTGAGAGTGTGACTACAGTCATAGTGAACTAAATGAAATTTAACTTTTGATACAAAATAAAACAACAGAAAAGGAATGATTTGCATTTGTAAATGACGCATTACTGTTGGAATATTTAAGACATACATGGTGGAGACGAACATATTATGACATTAAAAAAGAATCACTTCTTCATACAAACTGATGTCAGCTAATCGGCGGTTTAGTATGGAAAGTTTTGGATGATTTTGGTCCCATTATTCTTTGCTTGTGTAGACTAGTAAAAAACAATATTTCCATTTAATGTTGTAAAATCGTATCGGTCGTCCGAGTCGCTCGAGGAATCGCTTTTAGGAAATCATTCTTACAAACCGCCTAATGTTGATTACTTAATATGATATGAGTGTGAATGAGTAAATTTTTGGGACACCTACTTTAAAAAACCCAAATAGCTTAGACAATACGATTAAAAAGCATATTAAAAAATATATCTTCCGCCCAGTGACAATATAATAAACTTTATTAATATTCTGAGTGTTGTTTTGACAGGTGTATTATTGTGGCTTATACTTTATGTGACCATAGAGTATTGTTAGTTCAAAATTTACCACCATTGTGAGTGAGACGATCTCACCAATGAAATCATAAATAAACATAAAAATCATCTAAACTATATCGGCAATGTACTGTAATATGGCGATATAATACTAGATGAACATACTCAAACATTTTAAATAACACTTTGACGGTCGGCAAAAATGTAACGCAAAGCACCATATTTAAAAAATCAAAATCAAAATATATTTATTTAGCCATGTTCATTATCATCGTAGTCGGCAAATCTCCCTTCATAGATGAAGAGAATGACATATGCTAGATGGTGTGCGATATGTGATCGTGTGTGGTGTGCGTGCGTGTGTGTGTGGTATAAAAAGTTACTGGGTTCATAAAAAAATATTGCAAAATAACCGTTAAAATAACTTAGAGAATAATGACGATTGAAAACGTATCTTTAGGTGCACGAGATACCTATCCGTA
Source organism: Anania hortulata (assembly GCA_963576865.1). NCBI lineage: Eukaryota > Metazoa > Arthropoda > Insecta > Lepidoptera > Crambidae > Anania > Anania hortulata. Next base: position 3,549,482 of record OY756389.1, on the reverse strand, counting down.
TAAGTAGTTCGAGTACTAACATTACGTAGTTCACAATACGAGTAGGTCTAATTATTGTCAAATATCAGTTTACCTGTAGGTAGCATAGAACAGAAATGACACGGTACGCTCATGAAATATGCCTGCCAGCAGCAGGGGCCTGATTTTATATTTTGTTTTAATTACCACAGTCTTTTGATTAATGGTGACTGAGTTTGTTCCGCCGTTTCTTCTCAGCACATGCCAGATTGTCTGTGTCTTGTCTCGAAGCGCTAGTAGGGCCCAAAAAATAAGGAGACATGTTCTAGCCCCATATGGGCCTATAATGTTATTAATGACGTTCATAAGTGGCAATTTTCTGACCTAAACTGAATAAAGAATTTTTGACTTTGAATTTGATGAACTACCTATGTATAAATTTAAATTGCACGTCATGATGATTTTAATAAAAAAGGTATTTTACTTTAATGACTATTTATATGATAAAATGAGTAAATACCACTTGTTAGTAAATAAAAAAATTCAGTGTTACGATGATAATTGATAACTCTAGTAGAATTTCTGAAAGCAGAAAGGAGAAAATGTTTTTGCATGTGATTTCATATGGTCTCATTGATGTCAAACCACAGACCGAACAACAATAAGTCATCATAATTTCAGTTAAATTTTCAATATGTATTACGATTGTAGCTTATAAATAATATAACCTATCACTTGTACAATATCCTAATAAATAAATGACCTAAAAATAAATGAACAGTGCTTTTCTTAAAGTGTGGACACCGTATACCAGACTTAGTATGAAAATCAATAAAAAGAGTTAAAATGACAAATAAATAAAAAACCAGTGACAAGATAAATACAAATCGATAATAGGTATAAAAAATTTACTAAGCACTGAAAGGCTTCACATTTTTGTAATTGTTGTATTTAATTATATTATAAGCAATTAGCATTTGCATAGTGTGTGAGGGCCCACCAACAAAAACGTAAAGTTACAATATTTACCACTATTTGTGATCTTTCTTTAGTTTGAAAATGTTCCTTGTAATTTTTACTAAAGATTGGCTTATGAATATATAATGTTCATGTTATAATCTATTAATTAGGAGATAAATTGATGTGGGCCCTCAGGGACCACAGAAAGACGTTTGAATTTTTTTATTATCTATTCACATAAGGTTTTTTAATGATGTGTAGATGTTTATTTATGGTTTACTAAAGGTCTATAACCAAAATTTGTTGGTGAACTCATTACATATTCGATTTGGGAGCTTATGTGTGTGAACTGAGGGACCCACCTAAGACGATATATCTTTTGAATTATGTCTTTACAAACTCTAACCTTCATTTTACAGATATTTCTACAACTTGTACTAAGTACTGTTGTTAGTTAAACTGCAAAAATCTGCAAAAATAAAAGAGGGCTCTCAGTACACACATACACATAAAACCGGCCCTGTTCGCTTATAATTTTTCATGTAAACATACCATACTTATTTAAAAAGACGCTGACAACAGTGACTACGTTTCTTGCACTGCTTCTTCTCGGCACTAGCTATTAATATTGTCCTAAAGCAGTGTTAGGGTCCAAAAACTATGCTTTTGGTAAGCAGTTTAGAGGTGGACTGTGGACAGAGACGTTAAATAGGGTACCCTGACTGGTAATTGTTGGTAGTGACAAAAACTGGAGAGAAGTTAACAAAATAGTCCAGATTGATGAATGGCAGATATACCTTCTGCCAATGTTCACTTTTGTTGCCTTTATTAAATCTTGAACAGCAGAAACGGAACTCATGTCCTCCGTCTATGAAGTTCTTGGGTCTACAGGTGTACCTCACATATAAGACTAGACACATCTAAGACGGAAGATGGAACGTACAAACCTGCTTCTACACTTCTTCTTACTTCTTTTATTTGTCGACCTGATAAGCCTAGAGGCGTAACGATTCGATTTTTAGTAACCAGTATTCCGCCACACAAACTGCATTGTTTGTGGCTTATAAGAGGTTTTCGCTGTCCTTTAATGAAAATTGGTACACCATGATTGAAGGCCTTTGTTTATAGTGGATAGAAGCACCAAAGTTTCACTTAGCATTAGTGTAGTTCCTTACTTTATCCTTGCAGTGACCAACCTGAATTCACAGGCTATTCCAGTAAAGTGACAAGTGATTATAAAGAATCTCAGAGAAACTTCATTATGGATGGTGGGTGTGCGATTGTGACCTATTGCACGTTTCACGTACTCAGTCAACAGTAAGCGTACCGTATTCATCTATAATTTACCATTTCTATCACAAAATGTAGGTAAAGTGGAATCGATGTTGAGCCTCGTTTATTTACTGTTCGTTTAATTCAATTAACCGCGATCAATTTTCATTTGCCAATTGAATTGGTGGCTTTCAATTGGTTTTAGTTCATGCGCAAATATTTGCTATAAATGTCAAGTATACATCACTAAAGTCATTGATACACATCCTAATTTACAAGCAGTAGTAAAACAAAATAAAATATAGGTAGTAATTTGTTTATGGTCAAATAACCTTTTAATGCAAGCATTCAGAATAAGAACAGCCCGTATCAAATGAGATAGCATTTTGTCTTTACCGTGCTTTCTGAAATATTTAAATAAATTGATGCAAAATTTGGCATCATAACCCTCAAGAATTACGACCCCTGCTCGCCATTTTCGCTACATTTGACAAAGACAAAAGACAAATTCTGCAATAAAAAAGTAATTTGAGGGCAAACAACAGTCATCTTGATGATAAACAAAAGAGGTTACTTCTATAGGACCTACGTCCACGTGAAAGGTGCCTAAGCTACGCGACATTTAGATGACTTTTATAGAGGTGAGGCATTTAGAAAAACGATAATTAGGTACTCAATCACTTCGATATACACGTATATTTCATATTTCACACACGACACTGCACTACTTGAGTAAGTACCAAATGTAACGTTTTAAAGGTTATTCTTTAGTCTTTAAATATAATACTGTCATGGAAGAGCGGTGCTTCCTAGCACAAGCAAATCATTTGCTTAAAAGGAAGCTCCAACCACTATATAATGTATATAGACTTAAGTTACGCAATAACGAGTTTTGAATTTTGAATTTTTTGAATTTGGATTTTGATATACAGAGGTATTTCAGGTTGATCGTATATTTAGACACAGTCACTAGTTCGGTGCAGCGCAAGACGTCTCAGAATAATATTATGCTTATTACTAGGACTTAATGCAAATACTACTATTGTAGGATGATAAAAGGACGGTATTTTGATATAAGTTATTTTTCAATTAACTAAAATAACACCAAATTATCTATGGCGAAGCGTATAGTAGATCACTGAGTTCTACTAAATACTCCTAATATCGCTACTAAATACTCCTAACACTAATATCGCACTATTAAAACACAGAGAGCCCCTGCTACAAACCCCGCGAATTTCAGACTTTGTCGAAGTTACCATGAGCTCTAAAAACAGTGTTACTTTTACCTCGTTTTTTATTTTAGGGTCCCGTACCTCAAAAATTAAAAACGAACCCTTATTGGATCGCTTCACTGTCCATCTGTCTGCCACTCTGTCTGTCTGTCCACCGAGACCCTTTTCACCAAGAACGCGTAGAAGTGTCATCTTGAAATTAATATCGAACACTTAACTCCGAAATTACTTAAAACTGTGAAAAAAATCAAACTTCTAAGTCAACGCAATCAAAATTTATATTTTAGTAGCCTTAAGGCTAAACAGCCCCTTTTTAGTCTTCCGTAGCGAAAAAACGGAACCCTGATGGATTCGTCATATCTGTCTGTCTGTCCGTCCGTATCTCACAGCCACTTTTTTCCGAAACTATAAGAACTATACTGTTGAAACTTGGTAAGTAGATGTATTCTGTGAGCCGCATTAAGATTTTCACACAAAAATAGAAAAAAAAAACAATAAATTTTGGGGTTCCCCATACTTAGAACTGGAACTCAATCTTTTTTTTATTATCAAACTCATACGTGTGGTATTTATGGATAGGTCTTCAAAAATGATATGATGATGGTTTTTAATATAATTTTTTTCTAAACTGAATAGTTTGCGCGAGAGACAATTCCAAAGTGGTAAAGTGTGTCCTTCTATGAACTTCTGAAATAGGAAAATGATAAAACTAAAAAACAAATATGATGTATATTACCATGCAAACTTCTATCGAAAATTGATTTGAACGAGATCTAGTAAGTAGTTTTTTTAACACGTCATAAATCGTAAACCGCAATTTACCTTTCGTAATGTTATGGATTTCATTTTGCAATAAAAATACCATAACTATGACTCGATTGTCGTGATGGGTGAACTTTTACTTAAATAGGTACCTACAGGTTTGTACGGAACCCTCGGTGCGCGAGTCCGACTCTCACTCGGCAGGTTTTTTTGATACTCAAAAGAGAATCAAAAACTTATAGGGTATTTCCTGTTGACTAAAAAAAAGCTAGTATATCCTCGTGGACGGTGGGCTTTAGTAAGAATAGCGAGTAAACGGTTGGCATAACTGACGTTAATGGCAATTCTGGTGACTCGCCGAGCGTAAAAATGTCCTCACTCATAATTTAGTGGGCTGCCTTATTTTTATGCGTTTCGCTTTATGAACCGCGGGATTATGAGTGTTCGCTTCTTGGTGCAAAGAGTTGTTTTACATATTTGTACGTGTTGTTTCTATTTTAATCACTGGTCTGACTATGAGCTCTTACAACAAATGTACTTGAACCTTTTTTTGTTTTAAAAATAACACTGCTTAGATACTGTTAAGGGTTTACGATTGGGCCCCAGATTAGTAAATTTATAACACTAGGTAACACGTTCAAATTTCATTTCATTCAAACCTCTAGTACACATGTCAATTAATTATATTATACAAATGTCAATAAGAAAAATTCAAAAATAATTCAATTATATTAAATAAATTACACACACTATGTCAATAATAAAATCCTAAAATGAATACCATTAAATACAATAAGAATCATTAACAAATTAGTAAAATTTACCGTTCTTCAAAGAATTCCTGAATTGAATAAAAACATTTAGACAGTAGCCAAATATGCAATTGCTTTTTATAAGTCGATATAGGTAGATGTTTGAAGGCTTCAGATAGCCATACAGTATGAGCTTCGTTTAAATAGTTGCATAATGTTAGGCAACATTATTCTGTTATGGTGTCTCATTTCTTTATTGTGATGTTTTCCCCTAGTAACGAAATACTCAGGGTGCTGCCGGACAAAAATGCAAATTTGTTATGATAATTGGTCTACTCGTGTCTGTCGAAAATATGTTTATTTCTATAATCAATTAAACTTCTTTACATAAGTAAGAACGATCGGCGGACTTAATTGGTGCTAGAATTCATTAACTAAAATCGAAACCTAGATTTATAAGTATAACTGATAACTTTCAAATCATTAAATTTAAAATATCTGTTACTCAAGCATAAACAACTCTTCTTGAAGTAGTTTTACAAACTAAAAGTACTTCTAGGGGCTGTAATTTACAAGTAGATTAAATATGACGGGCAGAGACAATGTTTTACGTGACAGCCTCTGCAACTCGCTCGATGGCGCACGAGAATTACATCCCTGTTTATAGAGCGTCTGAGCGCAGGCCACACTGTGAGCTAAGCGGAACGAAGATAAGCTACTTTCGCTTCGCTCATGTCGTCTGCGTCTTTTCATACTTAATTTCACACCGCAAACTGCAGAGCTAAACTCTGCTAGCACTGCGAACTTGCGAGCTCTCTTAGTTGGGCGACAAGAGTAAAGCGAGACTTATCTTGGTTTCGCTTCGCTTCGAGTGTGTCCTACGCTTTAGTGATGTATTGTACCTACTTTTAAAGTTATTGAATACGTTCTAATAGTTACGTGCCCCATTTTGGTAACAAATTTTATTCTAAGATACCAACTTCGTGTTATTTTTTTAGTTTATTTTTTCTATGAGTTAATAATAAATTAAATCAAACAAATTAACGTTTACCAGGTTAAATTATATTTTATATTAAAGTAATCACAGCGTTAATGAACTAGCTATCCGCTATAGCTTGGCAAAGACAGTCAGGTTTTTACGAAAAAGAATTTATATCACAATTTTAAAAAATTATCTTAGTCCTATTACCAGCCAACCCTAACTATTAACCCTTGTTTGACATTAGTAATCCTAGATGTTCTGCGAAAATATCGTTGACCCAATCACCCGATACAGTTGAACTTCTATAAGGGAGTGCGCTCACTATCGGAATGGCACGGCAAGGTATTTTTAGATGACGAATAGTTAGGTACCTTAAAACAATAGCACTACGGTTGAAATTGCAATGATAACGGTAACAATGATAATGGTAGGCTAGTGTTAAACTCATTTTTTCTATGTATGTGTATTACCTTGTAAGCTGTTTGTTTTCCAAATAAAGAAAAATAAAATAAAATAAATAAAATAATGGTCATCATGCCGTCCATATAGTAAGCGCAGTCCCATGCGTTAAGATTAGACATTGACACTTGACTTTGAAACTTAAAAACATAGAAATATTGATAAAATGCAACCATATAGTAAGCGCAGTCCCATGCGTTAAGATTACTTAGACTTTGACATTTGGCTTTGAAACTTAAAAACATCGAAATATTGATAAAATACAAGTTTCATGAAACCATATTTAAAGGAAAGGCGAAAGAATTTGAGTGTTTTCATTTAGTTGCAGAATTTGTCCCATCATGTAGGACTGTAGCTGTTTCGGGTAAAATTGTAATATGGCATGGCGACTGTGACACATTTTGTTTACCCTCATTTGAATAAGCGACAGTACGCTAGCTTTTTGTAAGCGCGATTTTTAATTGAATGATTAATGTGCTTAACTCGGAGTTGAGTCAGCCATTTTTGTGTTATTTATTGGGCCCTACTCCGAGAATTTGATTTGGTTGCTATTACTTAGGTGGCTTTCATTCAACATTTATACCTGTGAAATGTTATCCTATTTTACCAAAAAGTAACAAAATACAATCACTTAGACATGTCATACACATGACAGTTTTAAGTCTAACTGTTCAAAAACTAGACATAATAGAACATAATAAATAATATTGTTGACACTGCGACTACAGTTGTAAATTGACGGTCATATGCTATAAGCGTCCGTCATTTATGATAAATGCTTGGTCACATTGAACATTTATTGTCACGATGGTCAATATTTTTTTTTCAGTAAAAAATTTAAAAAAGAAGGATTCCACTAAAGTAAGTCTTAAATGTTAAGTATTTGATTATAAAAACACACAATAAAACATGTAATTGGATCTGGATCAAACTTTTAAAAAACTCGCGCGTAACGATACGACAATTTTAGCTTGTTCGTGCAGAAAGATTTCAGAAATTTCATTTCTTTATAGATCATCACTACTAAAGCCTGTCTCTCTTATAATAATGCACTTATTTCTGACCAAATGTTTTTTTTTTCATATTTTGTCAATTCCTGTTTCCTGTATCTTCATATTTTTTTGTTTGATGGAGAAAAGAAAAAATACGTGTCCAATTTTTTCTGTCAATCCAACTGGCGGACTAATTAGATTTTTTTAGCAAACTAGCCCATTGAATGTGACGTTAGTGACAATAAATGTCCAGAATGTCCGGTCACATTGAGAAAATGTCCGATTTGCTCGGTCATATTAGACAGACATTTATAACGTGCCGGACACTTTACAACTCTAGGTGCGACGCATCGGTAAACCGCGTGGCGTTTGACTTGACAAAAACAAAACACAAATTAATATAAAAAATAATAATAATAATACGTTGAAATTTTAATGCAGTAAGTAAGTACAACTCTTCTAATAATTTAAATATTTGAAAAATAAAACAGGTTGTCTTGAAGTAAAAAATTAACCTATTATGAGATACTCACCAAATAAATTCTAGATTGTACCTACTTATGCTGTCCCAAAACAATACAGTTTCTCTTTTAGTTTTTACTAAAACCAAATGCAACGTGGACAGAGCAGCAGATGAAATCTAGTTAAACCAGAGTGAAAAAAGCTTATGCTTAGTTTTAGAAGCTTATGTTAATCAAGGAAACTATAGGTCTGTAACTGTTTTTTTTTTCTATTTAGACCGGATTCGACTAAGCTGGTGTAAGTTCTAACTTGAGAGTATACCACTGCTTAATCTAGAGTAAGCTGATTTTTTATTCTACCAACCACTAATCTATGAAAAATATTTCAACGGGCGATTTTGACAGTGTATAAATTATACTGTGAATAAGTAAATGTCAAAGTTGTCACTTGTCAAATCCACTCTTGTCACCTAGAAACTGTCAAGTTGTATAATCTACCATTGGCATTCTGTTATCCTACAAAATTTAATTGTTGTGGCAATTGATGACAACCTAGAATAAATAGATTACATGGATTTTAGTAGGTTTATCCATTCGTTTATCATTCACAATAAAATAAAACTGAGTATAGTGTATTCCTGAAGTAAGTTGGAAAAACGCAAACAAACTTATCAAAAAGTAAATTCAAGAAGTAAAGTTATTCCTGTTATAGTTAAACTGGTTTAATTTTGTGCTTGGTCAAATCCGGCCTTAATGTATTAAATAACCGTTTGTTTCTAAACCATAAAAAGAAAACTACAACAATCTTTAACACCTGAAAGGCGATAGAGGTTACGGGTGACCCCTAAATACATTTTCTATTGTGTGAAGTTTCTAGAAACTTAACTGTTGCTCATAGCCGGAAAATAACTTGTTGAGCGTTATTTTATTTGTTAAATATCTACAAATAAGCTGTTTCTTTTGAGAGCCCTCCGCATTGTTGCCAAGAAACGTTGCTGTAATCCTATTTACGAACTCCAGTAAAATCACAAAGCTGTGTATACTATATAGGCATAACAAACTCTTCCGCCTGAAAGAAAAATGTTATGGATACATTATTTTATTTTATTTCGGTCAATTTTAATTTGTTTATTTTTGATTAGGGTTTTGTTTGTAGATACGATGGATATTTTTAATTAAAGAAAATGACAAAAGTCATTCCCCATGATGCATAGAAGATGTGGTAACAAGTTTCAATTTTTTTTTTTTAATTTGCTGACTATGGCAATGACAAGGTTTGGGAATCTCCTTTTAAGTTGTTCAAATCCTGTGTTAGGAGAGCCCGCTCTTTGGCTCGTTAATTACTAGCACTGATTGTACAAACAAAAGTAAAAAAATAAATTAATTAAAAAGTGTAAGGTAAATTTATGTCTGTGTGTGTTTTTATACCTAGGTGTTTGGCGCTTAGTTTGTTTGTATATTCTTAAATTTTTCCCTCAGTTACGTGATACTAATTATAGTTTAATGAAAAAAAAATAGATCGTTCAAGTGCGTGTACGCTTTTTGACAAAGACTCTTAGAAGGTAATCTTAGACCGCATTAAATAAAATCTAATCAAACCACATTCAAAATTAAACCCTACAAACAGTTCTATTACCACTTAATAGTTGGACAAATACGGACGGTAGTTCACAATGATATTCTCGCAATTTCATTGAGATTAGATAGCTATTAAACTTGCTGAAAACAATTTCGAAACTTTTGTACGAATGGTTGTTTGAAATTGTATTGTATTAATAACTGTTAATTGTTTCAATATTATAATGTTCGCGTTCCGAATCACAATACTATCTGTAACCGACACGTTAAGGCCGTACCTCCACCAAAACTTTAGCGTATCTCGTTTTTTCCTACTTTTTTACAGTTTTCTACTCCTTATTTAATGCATATAAACATAATAAACATAATTGAAAGACATAACAATAATCTTTGAATGTTTTATCTTCAAAATCATCGTTTAAAATTTGTATTTACTCTATTTTATATTTACGAAAACTGGCTATAAAACTACGTCAATAACAATGTATTCTATGCATCTCCTCCGTAAGTAATTCTTTTCTTAATTTTTGGCTTTCACTAATCGATAGAAAATTAAAAAACACCAAATTAGCCCAATTTTTTTTTCTGACAATTATTCATTATCTACGAATTGCTGTTTCTCTAGCGTGTCCTACAGGGAGACGGAGACGAAGAATGCTAAAGATCATTTGCTCGGGGAAGGGGATGAATGTCAGCGTCACCGCAGACAACATAACGTTGTCGTAGATTCGACAAACGATGTATTTACGAGTAAGATACAAATTGTACACGGCCCATTGCAGAGTAACGTAAGACAGGGAGACGTAATTTCTCTGAATCTCTTAACTAACGATCTAGAATTATAGAAGATGATTTTAAGCTCTTGGAATAGAACGGACTAAGCATCAAAATCAATGGAGAAAATACATCACTCATCTTCGTATTGCCGATGACAAAGCCACACTCTGGCGGAGTTAGTACTATCCTCGATATATATCTACTCCTCGAGGAGGCTTAGTACTATGCTTGGCGATTTCTGCAGAGCCTCCTAATAGGTCTGTCTTTTAAAATGAACATGGACAAGTCTAAGATTAATGTCAAACGTTCATGACACACCCGTACCAGTATTTTTTTAAATGTTCTTACGTCATCATCATTTCAAGCCATTGACCAATTTGCTGTAAACATCCTTCAACTCTCCACTTCATTCTATCTTGGGCTGTCAGCATTCACCTTTCTAATTTTCGTACACCACGGACTAGTATATATAGTTCTCATTTCAGTGACAACACCAAGTCTCGACGTAGTGCGATTAGAAAAACTTGTCGCCATGTCGTCTAGGTATAAAACTGCTATAAAATTCCACCATAATTCCTTTAAAGTTTGCACATGAACTGCTTATAATGGCCGTGATCCATAGCACGCGGTAGCACAACTTTCTAAAGCGTCATAAAGTGGCGTACCGCGCTGGAATTTTCTATTATACTTAACGATTCGGCTTTTATGTAGTGTAACAGCTTGACATTAATGCACTATCATCTTAAAGTTTTAATAAAATTACAGATGTTTCTGTGTGTTTACAAAGTATTAGTTGTAGTACCCTATTAGTTGACAAAGGTTGACTCTAGTCGTTGGAATGTGTTGTACATTCTGCCCACGCCACAAAAGCAGTTTAAGGCTCGGACTACGAACATCCGTAATTTTTCAGAACCCCATACAAATCAGATCGAATCCGGGCTTGTCCAGAGCCGTTTTGTATGGAGTTCTGAAAATTCCGGATGCATGTAGTCTGAGCCTAAGGGTTAGTTCACACCGAGACGCGACGCGACGCGACGCTACGCGCACATTTTAATACAGTGACTCAAAATATACTTTATACTCTATTATTATTATCATTTTATTATAGAAGACGTTGCACCACGTATATTGAATTCTCACAATGAAATGTGTAGCTTTTCGTGTGGTAAATAAAGTATATTTTAAGTCGGTCTATTAAAATGTGCGCGCAGAGTCGCGTCTCGGTGTGAACTGACCCTAAATGATACTAGCAAAACAAATGTCTATAATAATTACGTCGGTTTTTGGCACTAAAAAAAAAATCGGTTGAAGATTTAGTAAAATTTCCCTACGTTTAGACTAATAAAGTAGTCGTGTTTGTAAAGAAGAGCAGAATCCCTTTATAGCAGCATGGTTTTTGTTTTATTTGTTAAACGTGCGCCCTTAATTAATTTTCAATGTAAGTAATCTTAATTCATATTAAAATTTTATCTAGACAACCGATTGTCGTGGACGAAGTCCTACGATGTAAGTCTAAGTCTAATGGTCTAAGTGACAACGTTATATTTTAAAAGTATATTTTTAATCTATACTAAAGTATTTTCTAAGTGCTTCTTTTATAATTTGACACGCTGTTTTTAAAACATCCTCTAGAAAGAAATTAAATGGGCGTACAAGCGTTTAAGAAAAAGCATTCTTTTCAAACTAGATCACGCCTAAGATTAGCTCCTCATTTCTAAGTGGGTTCACAAACAAATCTCGAGTCAAACGGAGGAAAAAGGGCTTCTAGAGATTCCTCCAGTTCAAAGGTAAGAGGCCAAGTCGATTGGTGCTTAATGCCCGCTGCTCAGAGCCGGGAACTTTTGTGATCCGAATATATGACTTGTGGATTAGCTAACTTTGTTTTCGCAGGAAAATGGTTAGGAAATAAAAGTTTGGTCAGAATGTACGAGTAATACAAGAGGGAGAATATATTATGTGAAGTAGAGGCGGTTATAATACTTAACACGAACTTCTCTTGTCCCTATTTAATAATTTATTCATACGTTAGCGCGTATGTCTAGCGAATGTGCTGCGTATGCGCGCCTTTTTCTCGTGTCGAAGGCAAATGAAATCCAAAGATAAATAAATATTTAAAAGCTAATTATTTGATTAAAAATACTATTTATTTGATTAAAAATACTATTTATTTGATTATGTTATTCAATATATTATTCAATAATTATCGTATGATTTCTTAATGTATTTTAATTCTTTAAAACTTCTTAAAATAAACAAATTGATCTAATGATGCATGGCGTCATCCTCTCTGCCCACAATACCTATCTTATTGTTGTGCCCTACAGGATCTATAATGATCTGTTTTATGTACTTATTTATAACACCAGTGTAACATTATAGAATGCAATAAATATGTTGAATTGAATTGAACTAAATAATTTTATGTGACCAATAATAATATGAATTTAAAAATAAACTATCTACCATAATCAACTGGACATAACTTTTCAAGACAAAGCCAAGAAAACTGTATTTTTAATTGATGGATATAAATGGGGGAGATCGCGCTCTTTGGCGCTCTTGGGTAGGCTTACGTCCAGCAGTGAACTGCAATAGGCTGACATGACAAGAGAAAATTGCTCTTAGTTGGTTACACAGTTCTTATGAAAGAAACAGAAATTACAGAAAGTATTTCTAAGAAACCATTGATAGAGAGTTAAGCGTTATAAGCGATTTTCATGTTTAGGTAAAACTACCTAACTTCTCGTAACAAAATTTGTTGGATTATTGTACATAATGTATGTATTACCTAAATTTCATAGGCGGGGTAATTTTTGGAACTTTCCATACGACAGATGTTTTAGTTATTTATAAGGTACGCGTATAGATAGCGATTTTAAAATTCGTTTTGTGGTCCCGCCGTGGAGTGGTTATTCAATCCTCTTTGGCTTAATTCTGAAGTCTATTCGAAAAATTCGCGACATGAAACTAGTATAATTATATTAAATTTGTTTTTTTTTATAAATGATTTTTGCTCTTGACATAGCTAAGAAATTACGTAATAGCATGTACTACATGAAAACATAAGTCATTTTGTATAATCCTAAGCCCCGCCACCTCGTCATCTAGTAGTTATATTGTAGCACAATATTTGTACAAGCATTCCTATATAGAGCTGCACCTCATTTCTCAGCTTGCGACTCCTCAGCAGGCAGTTGAATACTTTATGACTTTCTCGCATTTTCCCGAAACGAAATTTACTTGTATACTTGTCGGTGTATACAACACTTCTTCTACAAAGAAAATAGTCATGTGAATAAATGAAAACCTTATTTTTTAGCGATCAGCAACATTTATGCAAGTGTTTAGTGAGAGAGAGGTTATTTTGATATTACCTGCTGATATAAGACTCTGTCTTCATTCAATGTAGCTTCTAAATGGACGAAGTGGTTTCAATTAGTTTCATAATGTACCTAAAGGTAAAGACATTATTGCGAAGAAATTACATGTTGTTCCCATAGTATGAAAATATGGTTTATTTATTCTGCTAACAATAAGATTCTTAAATCAAAATGGGTGAGTATTCTACTAGTACGTTCGAAAATTTTTGGGGGGGTTTATTTCACAACTTTTAATTCATAATTAGATAACAAATAACAAAAATATTTTTTCAATTCGAACCAATAAGTAGTTCCTGAGATTAGTGCATTTGACCAAACAAACAAACTCTTCAGCATTATAATATTAGTATAGATAAATTTACAATTTTTTTTTTACAAAATCACACCAATTATCTAGCCTCAAACTAAGCAAAGCTTGTACTGTGGTGACTAGATAACAGATAAATAAACTTAAATACTTTTATAAACCTCCATGACTTCGGTAGAAATGCTCGTGCTTATCACACAAACATTTGCCCCTTGTGTGATCGGAACCCGCAACCTTTGTGCAAATAAATATTTGAATTTGAATTTGTGGCCCGGAGCGCGAATACCAGACGGTCGTCGATATTGGTGCCATGGTAAAGTTGTTCATTCTAATGAGTAGAATATGTTGACGCGATTATCAAGTCTTACCCTGTGTAATAAATACCTAACTAATTTCTCCCATATCCAATAACCTCATTAAGAAGTAAAGGTAAGCACACACCAAGTTATTTCCTCAGGCAAGCGCACAAACAGCGTCAAAGTTCGCGACTGAGTCCGCACCTTACGTAAACACCGGAGTTTATCGTCTTTATAACTTCATCGACTAAGTGTACACTTACACAATACCGTATTTGTTGGGTACTTTGTGATTCTGAACAAAGGTGTAGGTGACATTATCTGTGTAGTCGAAAATCGATAAGAATTATATTTAAAAAACTGCTTACTTTTTTGCTATGCGCACGTTATCGTTTCTTTTATTTTGCGTGTCATCGGCTGTGTATGAACACGTCTACTTTATCGATTATGCCGTAGAACTGATAATCGATGGGGTAGACGTGTTCTTGAGTGGAGACCGCGACTAGGCAAGCGCAGCGTGGGCGCCCCCCGACAAGGTGGAGCGATGATAATATGCAAAGGTGCTAGCAGTAAAGTGTGCTTATATACGTCCCACTGCAAGGCACCACGTGGGCCCAGTGTGGATTGGTGGAGGGGTGTTGTAAGGTCAGTGACTAAACCTTACTGTCAGATGTTATTAAGTCGCCCTTAGGCCCCTGATTAGACTTTATGAATAGTATCAAGCGATATTAGCCGGGGCCAACTTTTAACGTGCCTTCCGAAGCACGGTGATGCTTGTGATAAATATCACTAATTATGATTGGAATAGTCACCCATCCAATCACAACCGCGGCGTAGGTGGCTTGACTTTAGTAATCACTGCCAAAGCGTTGCCGTCACTGAGCTACACACCACTGTTGGCAGTAGATGGAAAAAAATGCCAATGATTAGGTTCAGTGGCCTGCACTCTCCCAGTGCACTATATCCTATCCTATCCTACGCCTATGTCCAGCAGAGGACTGATTGTCAGTAGGCTGAATAGGATTATCATGATGTAAAAAGATATAGACTGCTTACGTATTGTGAAGAATATATTTTTAATCTAAATAAAATACAAAATGCCATGGTAATTCTTTTTGTGCTTGCAAATCTTATTACGTGAAATTTAATGCTCTAATCAAGAGAGCTGGTACTCTCTCCAGTTCAATCCCCAGTCTGTGACACAAGCTCCATTTCACGTATCTAGCACACAATCACTGGCTCCGCACTAAACGTAAAATCGTAAGTTTACGTGTTCCGTACGGGGATTTCATTATGAAGCTTGTGTTATTCACTTGCGACTACAACTTTAAGACGCCGAGATTTCAGGTGTGTGAATTCATTTGTTTATTTATATAGAAAGTTCAGGCAAGTTCATTTAGAAGGTTGGTGCTGGTGTCACAAATGGGAGATTTGTCAAGCGTTTTATGCTTCAGTTTATAGCAGATATGAGGTACTGCATGACTCCTAAATACATTTGTTTAAAATAAAATCATTGCGTACCTTATTTCGCTACTAAGTGGGAAAATGTATCTCTTAGACATAGACGTAGACATTTGATAGTTTTCGTATAGAAATTGTGTCAAATCGTCAATTTTATTCGTCGAATAAAGTTATCTGGCGATTGAGAAATCGGCCCTTAGTATAGAAAAGTGCCCTACATTGACAATGACAGTGTGCGGTGTGTCAATGAGTCAAAATAAAAGTAACAATAAGGATCTCACAGACAGATAGGTGGGTACTGGTTGTCTGTAGCTATGATTTGCGATACAGATATTTCGTTATTGTGTTCATTTTGCAAGGTAGAATTAACTCTGATTTTCTGAATGATCTGGACGTAGTTGAGTTCGACTAACCAAAGCCAGGTTTCTTTTAATCGATTGTCACGGTAACACGTGTCAGGGGGACACGAATATGGTCATTCATGCAAAACTCAGCTCTATAAATATCTCAAATATAGTAGGCAAACAAAAAAATTGATAATTTGTTTTACGTCATTTAGATAATGTCATTTAGATATGATAGAGTTGTGTAGTGGGGTGTGTAAATTCCCAAAAAAAACAAATTAAAAACATGACCCAATCAATGGTTATAATTTAAAAGGGATGGAAGGACAATCCCACATCGACCTCACTACGAACCCAACTCAAAACCAACCCACTTTTATGGATTAACGGGTCTTTTATACCCTAAAGTGTAATCCTTAATCATCGCCTGGACAATTCTAGGGTCAATCCTTTATCTATTAATCCCTTGAAAGGGTTCTTTTTATTCGATTTATGGGCGTTATTAAACTACTTTATCGTTTCATTAAAGCCCACTTGCATAGCCTGCCTTAATTGATATCTACATAAAACTTATATATATTTAAACTTTTATAGTCACAACACAGACATAAGAACAAAAACCAAGCTTACCAACATAGGCCTAGAAATAGCGCGTAAGAAGTGGAAGTGGGCAGGACATATTTGTCGAAGAACGGATAGTAGATGAGGCAGGAGGGTGTTGGAGTGCAGGCCTACAACGGGACGTAGAAGCGTAGGCAGGCCGTTAACTAGCTGGACCGATGACCTGGTGAGGGTGGCGGGGAGGGGATGGATGCAGAAGGCTCAAGATAATTAAGCATGACGTGTTATGGAGGATGCCTACACACAGCATTGGGTGGAGACAGGTTGAAGCAGAAGAAGAAGAAGAAGTTACAAATACGTTCCATTCCCGGGAACCATCTACATGCGGGGAATATTTCAGACGACCGTCTGGAGTAGCGGTTCGCTCTCCGGACTACAAAACCAGCGGTTGCGGGGTCGAATTCCGCAAGGGACAAATGTTTGTGTGATGAGCACGAGCATTTGTACCTAAGTCATGGATGTTTATAAAATTATTTAAGTAAGTTTATCCGTTATCTAGTCGCCTTAATACAAACTTTACTTAGTTTATTGGTTGGTGTGATTGTGAAAACAGTTTATTATACAATTTATTATTTATTCCCTATGCGGGGAATATTTTCTATATTGGATGGATGGAACATCCAGGAATGGTACACAAACATAAATATAAGAATACGGTGGAGGCTATATAGATTTGTCTACCAACAATATCCACCTGCATAAACTTCAGTTGATCAGTGATCATGGCTCTGGCGACATTTTCATTTCAGATTTAGTTATTAGCGGAACCTGGTTTTAAATGTGATTTAAAACCAAGTTTTTTAGAAACATAATGATGAACGTCTTGGTTTAGTGATTTGTTTTCCCACCTATAAATCCTATGGTCATGGATGTCATAATAATATTCTGTATTAGATATGGCTATTCATTACCTACTGAATGAATAATAAACACTTAATCTTATCAACTTACATAATTCCAAAATTATTATTATGCTTAATCAGAATTTAAAAAGGCAATTTATCAAAGTCAAAGTCAAAAATCATTTATTCAATTCAGGACAAAATTGCCACTTATGAACGTCAATAATAACATTATAGGCCCTTAGGGAGCCAGAATTATTATTTCTATATTTCTTATTCTCCTTTATGTCGTTTACAGTAACAGGAGCAATAAATTAAATTGACAATTCTTTAAAGTATCCGCAGTATTACTTGTTAGTATTACATTACATATTACTTAGTATTATACATAACTTAATAACATAACTTAGTATTATTACTTAGTAGATACATAATTTATTTATTTATTGGAAAAGATTCACTAGCAACATATCAGTAAACATTACAATTCAGAGTGATATGAGTAACATGTGTAAAAGATATAATCCGTATGTTTGAGAAATTCTAATTAACTATTCGCTCCTGTTAGCTAAATTTTTAAAAACAGTAATCAGCCATAATTTTCCCTTTTTACCAAAACGTTGTCATTGACACATACCCAACTCCTTTCATCGCGTGACATGACATCCCGCCAAAATCTACAAAAATCGGCCAGAGTCAACCGGGTATTTTTTATTTAGCGCGCTACGTGACAGGCAAAGGAACCACTGAATTCAGCCGGGGGCTGGCTCTGTGAAAAATTTATACGTTCCACACCGCACTGAATCAATCTGCGCCACGGAACGTACAGATTACGTGGGGTCGGAATATTTTCCCTAATTTCCCCCTGACAGACTAACAGAAGGAACAATTATTATTTTCGCGCCATTTATGACATTTTCTCAGAATTATTCATTTTTGTATATTTGTGTTTTGGAATATTTATTTCGTATCTACAGGGAAAAAAAAAAATTTCCATTGCTGTCACTTTGCCGTTTGTCCATCCATCTGTGTGCTAAATAGAATCTGGCTCTAGATCGTTGATAGAATTAGTTACCGATCTGATTCTAGTGGTAAAATACAAAACATTACCAATAAGACCATTAACTTGTTTATGATATTTACACATACTTAATTTGCAACATATTAAAATTTATTAAGCTGTTAAAATTTTAATAAAAGCAGACGGACAGTAAATTAAACACAATAAAAAAAAATATATTTGAAAAATACATTAACAGAGATTGTATTATTATTGACGTATGGAACACTA
This sequence comes from Anania hortulata, assembly GCA_963576865.1. Classification (NCBI taxonomy): domain Eukaryota; kingdom Metazoa; phylum Arthropoda; class Insecta; order Lepidoptera; family Crambidae; genus Anania; species Anania hortulata. Next base: position 3,530,752 of record OY756389.1, on the reverse strand, counting down.
GGACCAGTAAAAATCGTCTGAGACCTTTAAATACCATATAAATATACTAAAAAATCAGTAAAGTAGTTAGTCTTCGGCCATTCCTTGTTTATCTTTTTCTAAAGATCTCCAATAGTACTCAGCCCCTTAGAAAGGAATCGCAAACAATACTTTTGTTTCACGTTTCTTTTGTTTAAATTTTAAATGGCACGCGAAAAAGGCATTAGCAAGGAGAAAGAACAAAAAACATTTGTTACACTGCTTGGGCGTAAAATACGAAGACTCAGAAAGGCCACTCGTATGTGCAAATACGAAGCCACCAATCGCATGCCATTGAACTTGTAGCCAGCTACTAGCACAGTGTTCTCCCCTAAATAATAAAGAATTCACTTACTTACTTTTTCATGCCGGATATTTTTAAACTGTGGCAGCAACTTATTACTTACATGCATACAGGTACATATTATAAATAGTTCAGGAATTGAGTCTAGTAGTTTATTAAAAAAAATATAGCAATGTACAGTTTTCCGATTTTTCCCTGTACTTGTAGTATAGACGATATTACTTGGCAAATTTCATAGTTCCAGGTCAACAAAAGTACCTTAAATTTTATTTCCTTTGAATAAGTGTCGAAATATACGTTCTTGCGGCATAAACATTTGTAATTACGTTAAATTTTGTATTTACGTTAACTTAGAAGTTACATTTTTTACAGCTTTAAGAGACTGTGGAATGGAAGATATAAATTTCAACTTCTCAGTTTCAGTCTTGACAGACAGACGGACAACAAAGTGATCCTATAAGGGTTCCTATTTTTCCTTTTGAGGTACGTTTAGGTACGGAACCCTAATACGTCATAGTGCATGTACCATGCCACAGTGTGGCGCCACTGCAGTGCTTCTTCACGCCACTAATTGAAAAGCCTAGACTTAGAGAACGTCGGCTTACTGGTCGTATGTACGCTGTGTCCGGCGAGATGGTCGTAACGAAGGGGCCTCGATTCGGATTCTCCATGCAATTGTATTCATTACATGAAATGGTTCCCACTTATATCTTCATTTTCTCTGTGATAACATCAAATTGAATTGCAGAGGGCAAACGGAAATACAGATATTATATTTAATTCAAGGTAAAATAAATATAATATAATATTGGACAACATCACATACATTGCCTTGATCCTTGGTAAGTAGCTAAAGCACTTGTGTTACAGAAATCAGAAACAACGACGGTACCATAACACCCAGACCTAACACAATATAGAAAAGTTCGTTTTCTACAGTGAGAGAATCGTACTCATAATACGTACCGAGAATCAAACTAGCATGAAAAAAATAAGTTAACTAGCATAAACTTAACTAAAACATAGATACTTTATTTCTCACCACAGAAACAAACAAACTACAGGAAAAGATGATTTAATTACGTCTCAATCAACTTCAAAGAAACTGAAACTTTAATGTTGATTGATATAGTTTTTTTTTTCAAACAGAAATACAGTTTTGTGTCCAATGGCAGGCTGCACTTTGAGTTATGTTTTGTCATGTAAAACGTGCGAATAAAAATAACACACGCAGCTACACTAAGTACTTAGAGGATCTGTATAATTCTTATTGACACCACACCACCACAATACGAATCGGATTTAAAGTTGAAAATCGGTTAATTGACCTTTAACTTGTTGGATAGGTTGACCTGCAGTTGACTGTACAAAAACGTGTCTAAAGGACGGCCAGCCTAATTTGGAATTCTTATTCAGAGACGAGGACCGCGTCGTACGATTGTAGTTACTATGTGTGTCGACGGTCTGGCAAACATAAAACACTCACTAGAAAAGGTTAATTAATCTAGTGGTTTGCACATAGGTACGACTTCAGATTCCGAGACACGTAGTGTCGGCCCGATGGGACAACTAGGATAAGCCTAAGCAACTAAAGAAACCACATCGAAGGATGTCATCGTGCGAGCGCTAATGTTAACGAAACTAATTAACGAAGTTAATTTGAACGAAATAATTTTAACGCCCAGTAGTCTTACATGTATGCTTGTTACTCAATAACGCTTTAACGGTATCACGGTAACTCCTGAATTTGGACAGACATAGATATCGATAATTTTAATCCGCATTTGTGTTCTCGTGGAATAATTTTTATGGGGTTACGCACCACCTAAACAGCTAAAAAAACTAAATAGATAAATATTATAGATACTCTATAGTGTACACCACACAAAATAAACAATTCACAGCAAAAACTAGATGTAGAATAGCAAAATTTAACTATCCTTTACTTAACTGTCGAACTTTAGCTAAGTTCCTGATTGTTGATTTAATATTTTTAAAAATATGACCTAAATATATTTGGTTATTTATTTTAAAAAGTTGTGGGGCGACTCATTATCCCTGTAGCCATTTATGTTTGAATAATTTTGGTTACAATCCGAAGGATAATTTTAAAGTCTATACGCAGATGAAGTCGCAGGCAGAAGCATAATTTAGTCTATTGATAGTAGAGCAATACTGAAACATTTTAAATAGAATATGTGCCGTCGGATCAGGAAAGTTACAACAAATTCCGAAAATGATAATGTCCGACTTGCGTATAGTTCCGACGACAGCGTAGCAACGAAACGTGAAAGTTTTCCCATTAAAAATCGCGAACAGTCTCTTAACTTTGCATAAAATGGTACGTCTGCGAGCTACAAGATGATCATGACTCTGATGGTTTTGTTGTCAACATAACGTGAGAGGCAAAAGGTCTAATTCCGTTCCCATAGTTTTTAAAATTGGCTTTTTGGGTTTGCAGATATATCTTCGGTTCATGTTTGAAGAATAGACCACTATATTTTCAGTTGTTATAACTTCAAAAACTACAATGACTAAACAGAAGTGACGAATTCAAACGTTATTTTTGAAACTTTATATCTGCTACAAAAAGGTATATAGTTATTTGTTAGTATGAATATTTATATCATTTAATCTCATAAACTACGGGTCTGAAACTTGAACTCATTTACTAGTGTAGAAAGCCACCATTCCCCGTAAGACAAAAACTTATCTTTTGTCCCAAAAAATACATATGTTTCCCTAGGAATACGCATTAATATAATTACGATCGTGAAACGTGTGGAACCGATATCCACGCGATCAAAACCGAATGAAAAACTGGTACAGAACATATAAATATGTGATTTACCGAATTACCAGATTCACGCCTCACTTTTCGGCCAGTAACCTTAAAACTAGAGCGCTTTATGATCGTCTATGGCCGTCATAAATATTTTTTGGCGCGAAAACAGATAATAAAGAGCATTTATGCGTTGTGCTATAAAGGCTGTATAAACACAATTTTGTGGCTGGATAAGCGTGGATTGAATGCAATGAATGATAATTTTGTTTGCAAATAATTTATTCTTATATTTATAGCGGCCGTATAAAATTGATTTACACAAATTTATTTAGCGAATACAAATTTTAATAATACTTGCACAACATACTTACAGGATAATTGTGACTTGTTTCTGACTTTTGATAAAAGATAAAGATTAAAATAGGGTTTACAAGATTTGCTTAAAATATGGTTATAAAGATGTTAATATTAATTACATTTCCTAATATTTGTTAGTAATAGTTAGTGATTATTTGTTAGTAATTTAATGTAAATAGTTAATAAATTCTACTGCAATTTCTTTGACTGCCGACCATGTATTTAATTTACAGGTATAAAAATATTTCTTATTTCATTTTACTTAATATTAATAACTGTATCAAAATCCATTTAGTACTTACAGAGATAGGATAAACACAGAGACTTAAGTATAGAAACTGTGACAACTTTAATGTTTTTATACATTAACTCCAGCAAAAAAACAACTTTTATCCCAAAAATTCAAAATTTACGTCGCTCCGTTTCACTGGAAAACTCCAATGGGTTTTATTTTCATTCGGAAAACCACTGGCTAATAAATAGTTTAGCAGACAGTACGTGACTGCTGCCGTCAATAAAAACCGAACGTGCGAGAGATAGATAGTACTAAAGCGCGACGTCATAATTGGACCCCACAGACGCAATTTAAGTTACGTGAGAAATATTTCTTAAACGAGTGCTATTGTGTATACCTTATTAATCGTTTTCTGTATCATCATCATCATCACTCATCTCCTATAAAAAATATATCAGAGGTGCTGAAACATTGCTGCTTAAATTTAATTTAATGAAATAACTAATAAATAAATAAATAGATTGTTTCAACAATCACACCAATTAGCTAGCCCCAAACTAAGCAAAGCTTGTACTGTGGCGACTAGATAACGGGTAGGCATACTTAAATAATTTTTACACATCCATGACTTAGGTACAAACGCTCGTGCTCATTAAACAAACACTTGCCCCTTGCGGGATTCGAACCCGCATGGCTTTGTAGTCCGGAGCGAATTAATTGTTGTGGAATTTTCATCTCGTATTTTGTATGTTTTTTGCACTTGGTTTCATCTAGTTTTTGTTAGTAAAGCTGCGCTGTTGTATGTTATTTCTATTAGTGGAAACTTCATTGGTTTTAGTGCTACGTTTGTTAACATATATAGTATATTTAACTGTATAATAAAATAAATATAATAACGCAAGCCTCCGCCAAAAAGCGCCAAAGAACACGATCTCTCGTTATACAGCCACTGCCAGCCATCTTCCTTCTTCCATCGTCGTCGGTATGTCGGGGTGACGAGACGCTCAACATCTTTGTCTCAAAATATGTCAACGTCACCTGCCCCTGCAATAGGCTGATATGATGATCTATCTATTATCTATGACAACAAGTAGATTCATTGGGGGTAGCAGAACAAAAAGCATGGTCCATCTATTTTAATAGTTTTTATTTATCATTTAAAGAGCTTTAGAGTGCAAGTTTAGTGTAGCTTGTGTTCTAACATTACGTAACTTAACGTAAGTGATAAAGATCTGAAATTATTTAAATATCATTATACATTAATTATTATATTCAACGCCGCACCGAGTGTCAAGTGACTTGTCTCAAGACAACTTGCTTTACACCCAAAGGCGTTATGAAACGTGCTTCTACGAGAAGAGTAGCCTCCACTAAATCTAAGATAAGCAATAAAAACTAAACACCCGTTATTTATTGTGAACTATATCAAGAATACACTCGACATTGGCAGAATCACTGCTCTGCTTACCTAAAGAGCGGGATGAGTTCATATAAAAAAAAGACAAAGTACCTACCTTAAGTATTACGATTAAATTAAAATACGTTAGTTAGTTACAAGTAAAACTAATGAAACCGTGTTCAAAATGTACTTACATTTTCATACATTTTCTCGACAAGAATTTCTAAATTTAATATATAGCTTTATTTATAGAGTACAGTACGTAGACTGAGTGGACGTCAAAATTGAACATCCGTCGGACGCAATTTGAGTTACGTGGTCCGCTGGATCTCAAACAATTCAGTGTGCTGCTGATGGGACTTCCGCTCGCAAGGCTACGGGCTACGTAACTGAGGGAATATGTTTATGTCATAATAATATCAAAAGGACTCCAGGGAGTGGAAAGGACATATTCTATTGGTTATGCAGGTTGAAAAAACTTCACATTTGCAAATCTCGCTTCTAAATTTACTATTAAACGTGTTTGTGAGTATTTATATTTTTAAAGGTAAATAATAAAATAAATAAATAAATATTGGACAACATCACATACATTCTCACCCTATGATAAGTAGCTAAAGCACTTTGTGTTACAGAAATTAGAAACAACGACGATACCACAACACCCAGACCCGAGACAACATAGAAAAGTTATTTTTCAAAATAAGGATTGCTATTTTTTTATTTACTTTCAACGATTGTGCTTGCAGTTAAAGGGTTTGCAAATGTTATTTTAATAATAATAAATAAATTGTTTCCCCGATCACACCAACTATCTAGCCACAAACATAGCAAAGCTCTTACTATGGCGATTAGACAAAGGATATTATACTGAACTACGTTTTTAAACATCCATGACTTAGGTACAAATGCTATCACACAAACATTTGCCTCTTGCGGGACTCGAACCCGCAACCACCAGGCTTTGTAGTCCGGAGCGCGAACAAACACAACCATTTAAAAAATTTGTATAAATGTATATCTTTAATTTTACTTCTCAGTTTTTTATTTCTTATTATTATATTTAAATTAATTATTCATCTAAATGTTTTATTGTTATTTGTTAGTACCTTGTTATTTTTTTTTTTTTCACTTTAGTCTGAATTATTATAATGTGTGTGCTTTGTGTTTTGCAAATAAACAATTTATCTATCTATCTATCTTGCAAAGTGTCGCCATTAATTTCCTAAATCTAAACTATGTTAAATGTATTTGTTCTACTAATTATTGAAATAAAACCAAAGGATTGGGATTGACGGATTCCAATGGCATTTTGAGTTTAGCAATGAACTCACGTAACTAAGTATGATATTTAAAAAATGTTTCGATAGCATGTACTTAGTCTGGCCATAAATAATGTAACAATTAAAAATAAACAAAATATTACATTCGAATTCGGAATCTGTCATTTTTGATTGTTCATTGAGTTTTCTCATTTTGGCGCCAATACATTGAACAATATCAACAATATTTTGCGATATTAAAATGGAGTGGGGTGATAAAGAGAACTGAATCGCTGTGATTGCATTACACAAAGTAGGTATGAAGCCAAATGCAATAACAACACCACCAAAGCCCCTTAACAACACCACAGAATACCTAATAGTACTACCGTACAGAAGACTCACTCCCTAACAAAAATCAGGTTTAGGTATAAAAATATACCTAGACTCGCCAGAGCTACCCGCCCGCAAGCAAAATTGAAACTTAAAACCGCGCGCGAACCACGAATTTTCTTTGCGCGCCCCAGTTTTATGACCGAGCTGCGAACGACGGCAGGGGGTTGTCACTTGAGAAGTTTTTGTACCTAGTTGATTTATTAGTTTTACGATTAAAATAAGTAGATTAAGCATTACAAACGTTGATTCTGTAAACATATAAATTCCATCTGAATGTCGTGTGTTCGATTCCTACGGGTGTAGGTATTCCTTTGTAAACATTATCCTATCCTATTCCTAATATTGTTTCTGGGCTAATATAACTAATTAAAGATTTTTATTTTAACTATTACTTCGCTTCGGGCGGCGCGCTGGCCGAATATACCTAAACTGCGGAGTGACACCCCCCTGACAACACCATGTTCAATAACCACGAATAGTCCTTCCAGCAAGACTCAGCACCGGGTCATAAAGCTCGGTCTACGCAGTCTTGGTTGCAAACGAACGTTTCGGACTTTATCAGAACTGAAGACTGGCCGTCGTCTAGTCCCGATCTTAATCCGCTGGATTATGCTTTATGGTTAGTTTTAGAGAGTACGGCTTGCTCTAAACGTCATAATAATTTGGAGTACCTAAAACAATCCGTGCGATTGGCAGTAAAGAATTTTCCCATGGAAAAAGTGCGTGCTTCTATTGATAACTGGCCTCAACATTTACAGGGCTGTTAATTGCAGCCAATGGAGACCACTTCGAATAAGCTTTTTATATTTTAAATTGTTTTATATTTATGTATTAAACTAACACACTGTAAAAGCAATAGTTTTTTTTTTCTTTATTTCAGTATATATGGCAGGACTAGGTATTTACTTAATGTGCTATTAAGTTAAGCGACATAAAAGTGTTTCAACTCATTTCACTTTCCCTGTCAAACAACACTCTGCCTGCCTTTGTTGTCTTTAAATCTGTCTTTCCCACAACCTCTCAAGTGATAAAACTTCGTAACGGCACTTACTGTAGGATCCAAAGACTACGCACTCCAATTAACTTCACTCAAACTAAGACGAGCCCAAACTTTTAACTCGTAAACCGAACTGGGTACAACATCTTACTGAGTTGCTAGATTCCATGTTTTTCAATTGGAGTACCTTCAAATTCGGTATCATCTAGAGGTATATTTAACGTTGAGAAAGATATAACGTATTCACATTAATGAAAATAATTAAAATAAAGTATTCTAAAAAGGACAAGGACCTACAAGGTGGACAGACGACCTGGTAAAGGAAGCGGGCCGCTTCCAACCGGTCAATCTGGAAGTCACTGGGAGAGGCCTATGTTCAGCAGTGGCTGAAATGATGATGCTAAAAATATTGTAAACGACACCCCAGTGGTATAATACAAGCAGATAATACATAAATGTATGGAATTAAATACTGTCATACTCGCACAGGTACATTTTATCTTGTAATGTTAACACACTATTTAAAAAGAGGCTGAAAATAGTGACCGAGCTTCTTGCGCTGCTTCTTCCCGGCACTAGCCCACAATATTGTCCCGAAGCAGTGGTAGGGTAAAAAAATAATTAGGACGTGTAAACGAGCTTAATTAAGGCCTATTTACAGAAATAAATTAGTTTTATTGGTTTATTGTTTTATGATTTCCATGTGATATGACTATATTTTTTGCTAGAGCCGTCTTCTAGCACACCCACACTGGAGAAAAGTTTGTTTTCTGAACAGACCACATCCGGGAATTGAACCTGGTTCTCTTTGCGTTCAAAGCAATCACACACAGTGCCATTACACTAGTATCGCCAAAAACGTGGATCAAACAGGTAATCAATTTGAATAAATGTGTAATTAAAACCAACCAAAACAATTGTACTAAATATGCTACTTCTCTCGCATTCTATAAAAAAGGAATAAATCAACATAATTGCATAAAATTTTCTAATAAACTAACTCGATAAAAATATCTCAGAATACAAATCGGGATTCGAACCTGCGACCGTTTAGTTTTGCTGCCCGACCGCGATCCGCAAGGCGGACAGTCTTAAATTACGACTTTAGCGTAATTGTGGTCGTCTTGCAAATAATTTTAGAGATAAACTACTCATTCTTCACTCATTCACTCTTCAGGTAGCAGTAAGTAATGACGGTTTACGTAAATAAGATTTAAGCGTACACAGTCAAACAGAGTCCCGCGGTTCCATAATTTAAATGCACTAAAATATATTTGTTGCGAACTATTACAGGTGCCGAGTTTAATTAACAAGCGACAAACAAAACAATCTAATAAGCAAAGTTGAGTGCGATGTCGCTAGCTGACATGTATAGACGGGTTAAGGTATGAGAAATTGCGATTTGGGATTTGTTCTTCATTTGTTAGCGCGTCCACGTCAAGTACTTTTTTGCCCAGTAAACGCTCAACTTCTGTTTAGCCTAATGGTCGATTGGTAGAGAATGCCACATGGCATTAGGTCCACCTTTTCTACGATTTAATTTCTGCAATAAAGTTTAAATAAATAAACTGCACTTAAGCAGTATTGTTTTAATAGTATTGTTTTGGCAGTGGGCAGGGCATGTTGCACGCTGAACTGACGGTCGATGGGACAGAAAGATTTCAAAATGGAGGCCACGTACCGGCAAGCGCAGCGTAGGACGTCCACCTACAAGTTGGACCAGTGGTTCACCAGCACGTCGGTTGCAAAAAGCCGCTGGATGCAGGCCGCTTCTACCAGCCAATCTGGAAGTCAATTGGGAAGGTCTACGTTCCGTGATTGAAATGATGATAATGATGATTGTTATAACGTCAAAAGACAATAGAAGGTTGAAGTAATACTGCAATAAAATTAATGATTTCGGCAATCCCTTTATATTAGTGGTGCGAGTCTACGTGAATGGAAATGGACATCATACTTTCTCCATACAAGTCTGCCATCCTATTGAACTCAAGCGGTGATCTGTAGCGTTCTGTGATCAAAAGTTTGCTCAACCTTTCACATTTCGTCCATCTGACTTCAACTGTTTGAATAGTTGTAGGTCCGCTTTGAGAATACCCATATAACCGCTGATTGCGCTCCCTTGTGACATCTGCGTCTAGTAAACCGATTTCTGTCGCTGGAGACTGCGGTACAAACTTAGTTAGCACATGTTAGATGTGAGCCGGCGCGAGTGCACGTATTACCGCACGTATATCTACAAACTTAATAATATAGTGCTTCTACTTGTAGCCGGAGATGTCTTAACGTATGGTTCTGCTTCTAATGTGTTTTGGTCTTTTGGGGTTCTGAACTTCAAAAGAAATCTTTATGCGATTGTTTTTTTGTCCGTCAGTCTGTCTGTCCATTTGTCTTCAATCAAGACTTCTTTTCGTAGGCACGGGTAGGAGTATAAAATTCAAGCTTCAAAGTCTACGCAATCAACCTGAGGCCCAAGTTTCGTAATTTAACAAGCCGCAATCCGGTGTCGATCCGCTCCCAGTAACATTACGATCACAAACGGTAGTCTCGTAAACTTTTAATTTAACGTAAAATTATCAAAACTATCCCAAATCGACTGAAAATAGTACGAAACAAAGTGTAATTTTGGTTTTTTCCGTTTTCAGTCTCATAACGAACTATAATTGCATTTTTTGGGTTTACAAGAATACCGTTTGTGATCGTGATGTTACTGGGTCCGATACCGGATTGCAATTATTGTCAAATATTATTTTTGATCTCCCTCGTCAGTATTTATAAAATACTCATAGAATGTTTATAAATATGTCTATTCGTTAATTAGTCAACATCATAATACATGGTTTGCTTTGTTTGGGATTCATGTGGTTTGGGGCTAATCAATTATTGGTGTGATTGCGAGAACAATATTTATTCATTTATTAGGTAGCTCCGACTATCTTTAATTTAATTTCGTAATACTTAGATTTGTTTGCCATTTTTTCGACTTTTACTATATTTGTTTGTCAAACTGCAGATGTGAAAATAACGATCATTTTATACCTAGCAATTTCAAATCAAACTCTGCAAAACGTTTTTAATTAGTGCGTTCAGATGTAGGAACAAAACTGGCGTAATAAAAGGAATATCACTTCAAAATACGTGGCCCAGTTGAATTTTAATAACGAGCCACAGAGTTCAGAGTTTAAGAAATTAAATTATAAACGAAGCGGGAATCACGGAGTTGTTTCACTGGGATTACAGTTACGTTGAAGGTTTTAAACTTAATTGAAAATATTGTTAGGAAAGGCAACGAAAATCCTTATAAGATTTTGTAAAAGCGCAGCATAAAACTTAGATGAAAGATCTCGTTAGTCCACTCTTTGTAGTATCCCTCATTTATACCAATACTAGCTGTCCCGGCAAACTTCGTACCGCCCCATCATACCTTTTTTTCGTGATTTTTTCCGTGTTTTTTATAGTTATTCGGCTATTCGGGGCGGAGACAAATTCAACCAATCAAAGATCATAAAAATCGGTCTAGCCGTTTTCGACTTCTAAATAGTGTAACTAACTCGACTTTCTTTTATTTAAATATAGATAAATTGTACTGGCAATTGTAATTAGTTGTGAAAATTAATGTTTAATTGAACGCGACTTGTTGCCTTTTGATAGCCCAGTATTTATTTTGGATAATTGTTATTTCGTTATAAACAACACAGTCTTAAGCGCTACGCTGTCTAGGCTACAGTTAAAAGGAACGTTAAAGGTTTTTTTTACAAATAGCTGCTCTCGTTTACATTGGATACTCCATTGTGCAATATTTATTTATTTATTTTATAATGATAAAAATGTAATTCGCGACTGTAGTAATGATATTTTTTAACCGACTTCAAAAAAGGAGGAGGTTCTCAATTCGTCGGTATCTTTTTTTTTTTAATGTATGTTCAGCGATCATTCGTTACTGCGTTGACCGATTTCGATATATATTTTTTTGTTTGAAAGGTAATACTTTCACAATGGTCCCATAGAAATTTGGTTGAATTCTGATGATGGGATCTATAAGAAAATCATCAAACATTGCATGAACCCGTACCACGCCAACTGGTTTTAGTATCTATCTTACCTAATATCTTTGCCAAATGTGGACCAATTTTGATGATTCTTTTTTTAATGAATAGCTTATACTTCAAAGATACTATAATTAAATATTTTTGGGAAAAAAATCACCCCTAAGGGTAGAAAAATAGGCAATGAAATCGGTGTTCAGCAGTTAAATTATGTTTGCACTCGTTGAGAGTTGTTTTGATTACGATTATTCACTAAAATAGATGAAATAAGTTAATATTATAAACAAAATAAAAACCGACTTAAAAAAACTAAAACGCTAAAAATAATCTTAACACTTACGTTTACGATGAGAGATTCTATGTTTTCGTTTGCACCGACTCCAAAAGTAACTGATTAGGTACGTAAGTGTTAAGATTATTTTTAGCGTTTTAGTTTTTTTTATTAAATAGTAATAACTTTAAAAAAACAATGAGGCTCAATCATTATATTTGTTCTAATATATTATATTTTAATCAATTATTCATATTTATTACCAAATAAAAGTCAATGAGGCAATTGTTTTACAGTAAAACTGTACTTATTGCAGCTGCAATACAGTTTGTGCTTCACGCTGTTTAAAAATCGAAAAAAATGCGGGCTGTCTTAAAAGGTCCCCCTTAATTAACATTATTTCTATGATGTCTCGGGTCTGGGTGTTATGGTACCGTCATTGTTTCTGACTTCTATGAGAAGTACTTTAGCTACTTCCCAGAGCAATGTATAAAATACATTGTATATGTCAGATATTCGTTTTAATTTAATATTGGTTGAAATACTTACAGAATATTTGTTATTATGGCGGATGTCCTTACTTATAAAAAGTATCTTCAAAAAAGCGTTGAACATAATATGTTATATGATCATTATTACACTTAGTTATACAAAAAATAATAAGAACTGGTTAAGTGTGAGTATATAGCAATGAGGATTACGAAATGAAAAAAAAAACAAATGGTCCAAAATCCTCCGAACGCGAGTCGGACTCACACTTGGGTGTTTTTTTTACAAAATTTGTGATATTAGATATATTTACGTGTATTTTTGCGCATCGAATACGTATCTTACTTCCGTATCTGCTATAATGCAACCCAATTTCTGATCGATCAGATGTATTGGGACCTCAAAGCCTGGGACACAAAAAGCAGAATTTACTACCAACCTTATTCGAAGTCACTAGTTGAACATAAATGTTCAAGACTGGCTGAATAGAGACAGGTATCATGGCGCGTCATATTCAATTTTCGAACACCAGCATTCCATTCTGTGAACCTTACATAGTCGGGTTAAGAACTATATTTACTTTTGACGTGGCAGTTCCTACTTGGGAATGGAGTCACGTACGCACGGTACGGCGTACAATGTGGAGTCGGTCGTGTTTTGTTTACTACAAGTGTCCCAGTTTTGGGTATAGATGTACTCTCCCAGCTATAGGTTGACATATACAATTATGTTTACAATTGCAAGGATTGTTAATTAGTTAAACATTTGGAGTTTAATAATCACTGACTTCAGGTCGTCATTGATGATCATGGATTTTCGTCATGGGATAAGTTCCGAAACGAGGTTATCCGGCAGAAGACGAAGTAATGGAGTTAAACGTAGCAAGTTTAATTGGCAGTGGGCCGGCCATATCTGTCGCAGAACCTATGAAAGGTAGAGTAAACGGTTTCTATGGCTAGCGGGGCTAAATGAAAAAATGAGATCGTGCTCTTTGGGGGAGGCTGACATCCAGCTGTGGAATGCAATACGGTGACATGATGATGATGATTCATGAACGTATCTTTCAATGTTTTATTCTATATGACGGAATGTCGAGCGGCCGGGGCGTTGTGTCCTTATTTCCTTCGTCCATATTGTAAATAATTAAAGTCGATCGATTCAAAATAATTACACTCAATTAAAGTTATGGTACTACTTTAATTATTCGTACACTTTAACAATTAAAATAAGCTAGGATTACTAGAGTAGATAAGGATTAGAGCCAATGGTTTTGTGCCTGTGCATCGCGCGCAACGGTCGTTCCACCCATCACGGTCCGCGGCCATGACAGTCACAACTCCATTCGGTGTTACCCGCCCTAATTCCAAAATTAAGATTTTCGAACGAAACTTAATCAAATATCAAATTTAATTATCACAACAAAACAAATAATTCCGATTAATTTTAAATAACTTAATTTTAACGTAAATAACGGTGAATTGAATTTTAATAATCGCTCGCGCGCCGTCACGGCCGTCCTGCATTATCACACGTCCTCGTGTGCATCATCCTCTTCATGATCTGTAGACAAAGGAGAAACCAATTGTAGACCACACAGTTAGCTCGGTCATACTGACCACTTGAGAGGCACACGTCAAGTCACTATCAACAACATTAGCACCACTACTACATTACTGGCGCTGTATAGGCCAACGCCACAAAGGCCAATGCCACAAAAGCGATGCCACAACGGCCAATGCCACAAAAGCAATGCCAAAACGGCCAATGCCACAAAGGCGATGCCACAAAGGCGTTGCCACACAGGCGTTGCCACACAGGCGATGCCATAAAGGCGATGCCACACAGGCGATGCCACACAGGTGATGCCACACAGGCGATGCCACACAGGCGATGCTACATAGGCGTTGCCACACAGGCGATGCCACAAAGGCGATGCCACACAGGCGATGCCACACAGGCGTTGCCACACAGGCGATGCCACAAAGGCGATGCCACACAGGCGATGCCACACAGGCGATGCCACACAGGCGATGCCACACAGGCGATGCTACATAGGCGTTGCCACACAGGCGATGCCACAAAGGCGATGCCACACAGGCGATGCCACACAGGCGTTGCCACACAGGCGATGCCACACAGGCGATGCCACAAAGGCGATGCCACACAGGCGATGCCACACAGGCGATGCCACACAGGCGATGCCACACAGGCGATGCCACATAGGTGATGCCACCAAGGCCAGTGCCACTAGGCGCTTCGGAAAATAAATTATTTAAACTTACCATTGCCGTTACTAGGACATCCTGACTCTGCATTGTTAATAGGCGTTTCCAATCCGACATTCAACTCCAATGGAACGTAACACTCAGGCATAGATCGTATGCGAACGTGAGCGTACTTATAAGTTCGATTGGAGTTCAATGCTTTTAACACATACCTGTCACCATCGAGCAGCTCGGCCACTAAATACGGGCCTTTAAACTTGGGTTCTAATTTTGTTTTGTTACGTTCGTGATTTTCTAGTAAGACATAGTCACCAACTTTAAAATTATTTACCTTTGCTTTATTTTAGTTTGCAATACTTGCCACTCATCAGTGCTCAATCGATATAGTCGGCGTTGCACTGTACGATTAGGATCAGCTAACCTAATTTCTAATTGTCCAGTACTAACCCTACCTGTTGGAGTACCGTCTACAATATATTCGGAGTTTTCTTCAAGCAAGGAAATAAGCTGTGATTTATATTCTGTAGGTACGTCGGTATTGACATCACTAAAATGATCTACTTTCGACAAAGACTACTTTCTTCCTACATCGCAAACTAAAACTACTTTGGTTTTTTTTTTTTAAATTTAATTTTGTTATCAAAAATTTCAACCGCTAATCCCAATGAAAGTAAATCTCGTCCTATAATAATAGCTTCAGAAATACAATAGTCAGGTACAACATGAAACAATAACTGTAATGAGTATCCCTGTATCGAAACTGTGGATAGTATTTGAACGCTGCATTGAACACTAGACTGACCAATCCCTAATAAAGTGACTGACCCCTGCTGTCTTTGACCAGGCATTTTGCTTGCAAAACTTTCCATAATAAGAGAGCATTCGGCACCAGAGTCAAAGCAAAATGAAAACTTCTCACCGGTTTCAGCCAAAAGTTGGCCCATAGCTGGCTTGATGGTGCAGGCATTAACACGTCGCTCTAGATTGGTGCCGCTCGCAGTAGGTTCCTTTTTCGGGCACCGCGTAGCAATGTGTCCCAGTTCGCCACAGTAGAAGCAGGTTGGTGCGGATGACTTCTTTGTAGCGTTGTTTTCCTCGGGCTGTTTAGGTGTATTTGTCCCTGAAAACTGAGATCTTGGCTGAGAAAACGTACTAAGACTGTTTTTAACTGGGCAATCATTGGCTAAATGGCCCGTCCTGCCACAGGTATAGCAGCGCTTTGCTGATAACTCAAGTCGTGGTTTCTTCGCATCACTTAGTGTATTGGTTTTGTCTTAAACTGGTGGACCTCTTTTGCGGTAGGTAAATGCCATTAATTCTTGTTGTAATTTCGTACGAGTATCAATTTCTGTAGTGAAAACCAATCTCTGAAGCCGTGGGTCAACTTTGGCAGCATGTGCTAAAGTTACTGCTATAGCTATTTGTTCACTTGACAAGGAACGCCACTGACTCATTATTGTAGTAAGAAACCGACTGGCGTAAGATGAAAGACATTCGTTTTCTTTAGGGCTCTCATTCAATAGTCTAGATAATGTTGCGGCTGATGTTTCAACATAGTCAAATCTAGCTAGAAACAGGCTTTTTAGCTGAGGCCAAGTAATTCCAGGAAAACTGTTCTGAGATAGCCACATAGCAGCCGAACCCTTAAGTGCTTTACTCATGGCAATAATCAAGCAGCTACTCGATAG
Organism: Anania hortulata; assembly: GCA_963576865.1. Lineage (NCBI taxonomy): Eukaryota > Metazoa > Arthropoda > Insecta > Lepidoptera > Crambidae > Anania > Anania hortulata. The sequence continues at coordinate 3,514,280 of OY756389.1, read as the reverse complement.
TTCTTTTTCTTGCATGCACAGGTCTACAGTATTGCACCAAGCTCGTGCATCACTCTCTCGATTATCAGGGTTAAACTCGGGAAATGTTATTTTCGAATCGCTTGAATTTGGCTCTTTAATAACTCTAATTAATTCCATCATATGGCGTTGTTGCATTTCAAATAACATTTTCCAACGTTCATTTTCACTATTTAAAGAACTATTTCCAACACTCTGACCTGCTTGTCGATCCTGCGCTGTGTCGGGTTGTTCCACCTCTGATGACGGAATGTCGAGCGGCCGGGGCGTTGTGTCCTTATTTCCTTCGTCCATATTGTAAATAATTAAAGTCGATCGATTCAAAATAATTACACTCAATTAAAGTTATGGTACTACTTTAATTATTCGTACACTTTAACAATTAAAATAAGCTAGGATTACTAGAGTAGATAAGGATTAGAGCCAATGGTTTTGTGCCTGTGCATCGCGCGCAACGGTCGTTCCACCCATCACGGTCCGCGGCCATGACAGTCACAACTCCATTCGGTGTTACCCGCCCTAATTCCAAAATTAAGATTTTCGAACGAAACTTAATCAAATATCAAATTTAATTATCACAACAAAACAAATAATTCCGATTAATTTTAAATAACTTAATTTTAACGTAAATAACGGTGAATTGAATTTTAATAATCGCTCGCGCGCCGTCATATATTATAAATAATCGGACGTGACCTGTCTGACCTCATGGTTGATTAGTCATAGTTACTTTGGCATTAAGTTCGCCATTTGTACTGTTTGATTATCTGTATAATAAACTATAGGGAAATTAAATATATGGCTGCTATGAGGGTTAATAATATGTGTGACACTCGTCTTAAGCTAGGAGTCCCACTCCCTATGACTGGATGTAAGGAGTTGATTTTTTTAAACTGTTTTGCCTTTTGTGGAAGGTATTTATCTGAGACACTCATATATTTTTACTGATATATTTCATGCAGATTTCTTGTCTAAAGATGATTGAGTCCCTTTTTCAGAATCAGTTCTATATTTAGTAGATACCTATTATGTCTACAATTGCTACCTACAAAGGTATGTTATAAAATTTTAATACTTTTCGGAACAACCTAATCAAGAAATAAATTCTTTTCTACATTCCATTTTAGCCCTCTGTGAATTGGGGTATGTAGAACAGATATTTGGTTATAATTGGAAAAGCAGGCTCCATTGTGGATTCTCTTAGGAGATACCCTGATATAGGCAATACAATAAGATCGTAGGTGTGTCGGGGAATTAGAAATTATCAAGCGTATCTTATCTTATCATATCAGAGTCTATGGATATTCAATATGGATAGGACCACCCGATTAGATATTCGATTATTGGCTATTCGACGACCTTCGTAGCCGAGAGGCGAGCAAACCGGACTTGGTGTCGCTGTCTCTGAAGTCCCAGGTTCGATTCACTGTCGGTCAATGTAGAAAAATAACTTTTCTATATAGTCTCGGGTCTAGGTATTGTGGTACCTTTGTTGTTTCTGATTTCTGTCACACTTAATCAATCATCTAGGTTGTAAACTTAACCCGAATTGCATTTCATACTTTTATTCCTTGTTCTATATCTGATGTGTATTTCATCGGGTTTCGAATCCGATAAAATATGTGCTTATAATATTATTATTTTTTATTAGCAGTTTTTTTCTTCTAATCATCATTATCATAATTTCAGACTCAGGATTTCCACTGCTCAACATAGCCCTCCTCTAGTGATTTCCAGATGCGCCGGTTGGAAGCAGCCTGCATGCAACGACTTCCTGCAACCTTAACCTTTCTTCTAATAGATTTATCTAATCAATTAATATTATCCTCCAGCTCCAGGACCTAGATTTGTTGTTTGCGGGGTGTAATATATTGTGTACTGCAATAACAATCGGCAGGAGAATGTCCTCTTTTCTTCCTCCTCCCAGCATTTTGGTCCCGTTCTTAGTAGAGTACGCTTGACCTTGTTCCTAGAAGCGGCAAGTCTTGATCCTATTGCAATCAGACTACTGTAACCCTTCACAGAGAAACCACGAAGACCATTTTCAGACCATGGCTAGACTCAGCTTTATATTTTCCTTTTGATGTTTTTCTTCATCGCCAAGCGGGTATATTGATAAATAGAATTCTTCATTGCATACCATTCGAAGAAGCCTCTGTTTACGTTTATTTATTTATTTATTTATTTATTTATTTATTGCAATAATGTACATTATCAATACAATTGAAACCAGTACAAAACCCTGTTAGGGTGCAGCAAATATAAATTTTATGAAACTAATTACATAGAGAAAGTTACTTAGTCTATAGTAATTATAACAATAATTCTGTAACAATTTACAAAAAAAACCGTACAGTGTAGTACTACAACTAAGTTTTACATACTATTTTTATGTACAAGTAAATTATATACACTTGTATAAAATTATATTTAAACTTGAATAAATTTACTGGAAGGATAGTTTTTTATTGCACATTATGTTTAGTATTTATATCAATGTAGTATTTTAATTAATTGTGTATTTTACATGTGTGTAAATAAAAGTAGAATAATATTGTTTTATTAATACAATACAGAAACAGGTGTTGTAGAATGCTAAAGTTTTAGTAGCAGGTACTTAAGTACCTAAGTACTATAATTTTTTTAAAATAGATATTATGTAATTTTACTTTGGGCAAAGAAAATATGAAATAAAAAAATAGCTTTACTGCTTTATAGATGTAGTAGACTTTTTTACAAACTCGTCGGTCATGTATTCATCAATGTTATAGTAGGACTTTTCTAGTAGAATTGATTTAAGTTTAGATTTAAAGACGTTTAGTTTTGTTTCAGATTTTAGGAACTCTGGTAATTTATTAAAGATTTTGATGCATTTTGACTGCCTAAACATGTAAAGTTTAGGCAGTCTTATCGCTAAGAGAGAGCTTTTTTAGACAAACTTTAGGAAGAGGACAACTATAAAGAAAGGGGAAAGTATGTAAATCCGGACATAGATCATTCCACTGCCGGACATAGGCCTTTCTCAATGTATGCCACTGAGCCCGGTCTTGTGGTTTTTTTCTCCATTTGCTGCCAGCAGCGTATAAGGTTTAAATAAATTTATTTGTCATAAAAAACTTAATAAACAGTTTACTTAAAATGAGTTTTTTTTTTTTTTTTAAATATTGGACAACATCACATATATTGCTCTGATTCTGTGGTAAGTAGCCAAAGCACTTGTGTTACAGAAAGCAGAAACAGCGACGGTACCACAACACCCAGACCCGAGACAATATAGAAAGGTTATTTTTCTACATTGACCCGACCGGGAATCGAACCCGGAACCTCAGAGATAGCGACACCAAGTCCGGTATGCTCGCCTCTCGGCTACGGAGGTCGTCAAAACTAGATATAACTAATTACTCTTACAATAAGATTTTGCCTCTTTGCGAGTGCTGTTGGGCTAGTTTCCTAAAAAAATCTAGTTAGTCCGTCAGTTGCATTTAACAGAAAATATAGGACACACAACAAAAAATGATGAAGACATAGCACGTTAAAGTTCCGCGTGACGTCACGTGCTCACTTTGATACGCTTTATCTTCATTATTTCTTGTTTGATTGACAAAAGACAAAATATGGGTGTAATATTTTTTGATAATCTAACTGACGGACTAAATAGAATAATCTTTTTTGACCCAGGAAACTAGCCTTTTCTGGACGTGCTTTTTAGGGTTCCGTAGCCAAATGGCAAAAAACGGAACCCTTATAGATTCGTCATGTCTGTCTGTCTGTCTGTCCGTCTGTCCGTCCGTCCGTATGTCACAGCCACTTTTTTCCGAAACTATAAGAACTATACTGAAACTTGGTAAGTAGATGCATTCTGTGAACCCCATTAAGATTTTCACAAAAAAATAGAAAAATAATAATACATTTTGGGGGCTAAATACTTAGAACTAAAAAAACTCGAATTTTTTTTTTCGTCAAACCCATACGTGTGGGGTATCAATAGATAGGTCTTTAAAAATGATATTGAGGTTTCTAATATCATTTTTTTCTAAACTGAATAGTTTGCGTGTGAGACGCTTCCAAAGTGGTAAAATGTGTGTGTGTCCCCCCCTGTAACTTCTAAAATAAGAGAATGATAAATCTAAAAAAAATATATTGTACATTACCATAAAAACTACCAGCGAAAATTGGTTTGAACGAGATCAAGTAATTAGTTTTTTTTTAATACGTCATAAATCGTAAACCGCAATTTAACTTTCGTAATGTTATGGATTTCATTTTGCAATAAAAATACCATAACTATGACTCGATTGTCGTGATGGGTGAACTTTTACTCATAACGGTACCTACAGGTTTGTACGGAACCCTCGGTGCGCGAGTCCGACTCGCACTTGGCCGGTTTTTTAGTCTGCGTTTGTACATGTCTAAGCTATCACAATCCATTCGGTAATTTATTATACAGCCGTGCTCCCTCGAACAATACCGTCCTTTTTCCGTAACCAGTGCGTGTGTTTATCAATTCAAGTTTGTCCTTATTTCTTAAGTTGTATTTGGATACTTTTTTAAGTTATTTTGTACTAGTCTGTATTAATAGCTTCACCTTGTAGAGAAAATATAAATGTACATGCTGGGATTTGAATTTCGAACTCACAAACCACGGATAACTAAGCTACCACAACCTATAATAAAATCGCCTCCCTTAAATCGAAATAGTCGATTAACCTGTAACCTGCAATGAAAACCAGACATCGTCCAAACTACTTACTAACTTTACGATTAATGTTGTAGATTCAACTTACCTAATAGAATAGAATCTCTTAAGTACCATAAATTGGGCGTGAGCATTGATCGGGCGATTTGATCGCAAATAAATCCTCTAAATGGTTATAGGGTACAGGGGCGAAGGGACGTGCGGGTGATTCTGAGTTTGGATGAGTGCGCATTGTTAGGAAATCCCGTTTTTGGATTAAGGGCTAAAAGGATTTGGTGGTGGTATAATTTTAAGCTTCGAGTGCTCTTTTAAATAATTTAACTATGCATATTTTGTCAGAACAATGATGATGTTGATACATGTATTGGACCATTTTTTTTAATTTAATAAATAGGGTTTTATTGGCGTAAAATATTTACTTATGAGATAATAAACAACTTGTGGGGGGACCGTGTGGGGACAGCCGTAAAGAATACACTTCCTTACCGCCAACAGGAGGCGTGTCGTAAGAGGCGACTATTTCTGTAGCACGAGACGGGCAGCAGCGTCTTTGTGCGAAATCTTATAAAAAACTGCGCCTGCCAACCCGCTTATCAAGCGTGGCGAGTATTGGCAATTCCCCCCGATAATAAGTCATTAGGAGAGGCCTTTGTTCAGTAGTGGACGTCCTATGGCTGAAATGATGATGATGATGATGAACAAACAACTTTTCCCAACAATCAAGTTATTTGTGTTAACTGAATTATGTTAGAGTGCGAAAACTATTTCTTGACATGAATGCGGATGGCAAACGTACACTATCAATTTTTTTAAAGATAAGTTATTAGTTTCTTGGGTAAAGTAGTTTGTTATCATACCCGTACCTAAGCATATCCAAACTCTATAGTATTTTAGACAAATAACTTCATATTATATGAAACCTCAAAAAGGCTAAGGCTTAAACATAACTTTTTTTGATTTGAAATTTCATGATCTTTCATGACATTCAGCGCTGGTAAAAAAACTCGATTCATGCAAAATCACATTTTTTAAATTTGCTCATAATTATTACACAATATTTCATATACGTCTTGATACCACAAAAGATTCAAAACGTCACTTACGGTGATAGTTTTGTAAGAGCTATGTATGCTATGTTTGTATCCATAATACAAACATAGAACAAGATATAAGTCAATGAGCACAAGTTAAATTTGGGCTAAGATAGCAAAAAAAATTAAACAAAACGATGTTATTAAACTTTGTTTTAAGAGAATATTATTAGGATTTTAAAAGCTTTGGTGCTAACAGGATGTTTATTTAATATTTATTACAAAATTACAATGTGTTTCTTTGCAAGATCAAATCAGAAATGAGGAGATCCGCAAACGAGAAAAAGTGGCTGATATAGCGCAACGGATTAGCAAGCTGAAGTGGCAGTGGGCAGGGCACATAGTACGCAGAACTGACGGCCGATGAAGCAGAAATGTTTTGAAAGAAAAACCATTTACAGGCAAGTGCAGCGTAGGACAAAACCTGCTAGATGCAGGTCGCTTTCAACCGGCCAATCTGGAAATCATGTTCAGCAGTGGCCGTCCTGTGGCTTAAATAATGATGATGATAAATTACAATGTACTTATTATGAATTATGAAGTCGAAATCCTATCATAGCTAAACTGAAGATGATTAGGATTGAATGATTTGGTATCTTGGCCCAACTATAGTAGATACTTCAATGGTTTGTTAGATTAAAATATATACCAGTTACTGCTGAGCTAGTGCGTATAGATATCGTTGTTACTTCAATTACGTTTATCTCCAATCAGTTTGATGTTATTTACCATTGACCACACCGCAAACAGTTCACATAACATTTTCCCGCAATGTTGAGGTCAATTAACCTATTTAAATTGCAACAAAATAACAAAATAAATCAACGTGTTTATAAATTTATTTATAAATTTATTTAAAACTATAACAGACTTATTTGTCTATGAAACTGTAAGGTTTTAAAAAGAGTTTTTTCTTTTTTGTGAAACCTTAACCCTTACTTGTCGTCCAGCTACTTATTTATAGGTGAAGAAGTAATAAAAACTCTAAAATAATGAATTAGCTAGCACAACGTCCGCTGGGACGACAGAGTACAATTAATCAGTGATCATGGGTCGTCCTGCTAAAAGCGGCCTGATGGAACACACGCAAGTTTAAGTCGGTATACTTGGCGATAGAGGTGAGGTGCTGCCATTCGTCCAAGAGTTCCTCATAACCTGTCATCCCCACGCCCGGAAGCAGGCAGCCGTAGAGTTTCCTCCAGAAAAAAACAGCATAACGTAGAGTTGTATTAGTATGATCCACATTCAACTTTAGTATGTAGTTTGATTAATTTATATTCGTGTGTAAAAGGTTAAGAAGTAGTTACCTAAATTATTAAATATCTATTACCAACGCTTACTATTATTGATGTTTGAGCCTAGTTTTCCTTTCTTAATACAAATATCGCATTGCCAAAAATATATATTAACAGTTTCACGAAAATTGAATTTTCGTAACAACTTATTGCCATTATTTTTATAATGCATTATCTAAACATTATTTTGCTTTGGATCGTTCCTCGTATTATCAGTTGCAGTAATTTAGAGTTACGAGAAGTGACAGTGGTCAGGCTGAAAAGAAGAAATTAAATTACTTTTTCAATGGCTACCGCGCAAATAATGACAAAGGAATACAACCCTCCTGAATGTTTGAGGCGCCCGACGGCTCGATTGCTCGGCTGACCAGATTCGTGTCGAATTATTTATACCTTTGTTCGAGCTGGAACTGTGAAAGACAAACTGTGGCGAGTCGCAAAATGAAGAGACATTTAAAATGTAAACCTGTAAGAAAGAGCGCAAAACATTTTTTCTTGAGAAATTCGTCCCTTTACATTATTCGCTAATAGATTTTTTCACATACCTCCCTGCTAATAAAATTTCTTTAAAAAATCTTGTCATTTTTATATCTACCTAAATACATTTTAGGTCTATCTCAAATTACTTTTCTAATTAAGAGTTCTTTTGTTTAAGATGTTACTAAAATGATTCACACGAAGCCAGCGCTATGAGACTGGCACCAGCTCCTGGCTTCTGGTAGCTTTGTGCAAACATATCTGATATCTGTCAAAAGTGGCAGTGCTATGTAACGAAAAAGTGATTAGATGTAAATTATTTACATTTAAAAAGTGTTTCTTTTTCTTCTTCAGCATAAGTATTTAGTCCACAGTTGGATAAGTGCCTCTTCAAGCTCTCTCCAGCAAGCTCTATTCTAACTCTGCCTATATCGACACCAACTCTAAAAATATGATAGATATCTCAGAACAGGAATGACACGCTACGCTCTGATTCTATGATAGATATACCCGCCATTTTGAATCGCCATGCCGGTGACGTCACATGTTATGATCGCTGTTTCGATAAAAATTCAACATGGCGGCTTTATCTATCATATTTAAAAAAACTAATAATGTCGATAAATCGCTATATCATATCGTGTTTGGATGACCACCAACCGTGTTTTGGTGGTCATGCTAGGGGGCTGACTGACAAAATAGCGAGACAGCAGCTTGCTTACTACTGTAGTGGGTCTGAAAGTTAGTATAATAGGGTAGTTGACACTACCAATCAATTGATACTTTTTATGAGCTGTCAAAACATACCTCTTCCTTAGAATTTGTATTGCAATAGCGGACAGTGACGTCACTGTTTACCAAACTCAACTGACTATCTATTTATTAGTTTTAAAGCAATTAAAAATCTATTTCAAGAAACAATTAACAATTATGACTAAACAAAATAATTAAATAAGGTGTTATTTCAAAAAATAAGTGTCTCGGAATTATTTATGAACGGTGTCAATATCCCAATTAAACCCAGTAAAGAAAATGGTGATACAATTCCCCTAAACTATCTCTATCCTATTGTTTGTCAATTCGGAACGTATGATGTCATCGCCGCATCAACCCATTATCAAACACAACGCCTGAATGCCGACTGCCGACTACACAACGTCGTTCCGTTTCACGTACCTAATCGCGCCTTTGATTACTGACGCGTAAAGATACGCGCGTCCGAATATAACGGAACATGTTTTGTCTAAAATGAACATGTTTACAAGTTGTCATTTCGGGTTGAGAGTGAGAACACTGCAGGAAAAAAACTGGCCAAGTGCGTGTCGGGCCACGCGCAGTGTTGGGTTCCGTAGTAGCCCGGTATCACAATATTCGAACGAACGCAAACGATTCTGTTGTTCTTTATTCTGAATATAATTAATTCATGTTAAAGATATTTGTATTTGTTACAAAATTATCCAACACCCAAGTTCAACGACTATTACTGCTAAACTAATAAAGTTATCTTAATCGCATTTTTTTTTAAGTGAAATGCACTATCATTATGAATTTTTTCAAGCCCGCAGTTTAGCTTTTAGAGGGGGAGGGGAGCGCCCCACTGGAACAAAAAATTGCACTTTAAAGTTTAATATTTCGTAAATGGAGAATTAAATCAAAAAATAGTATGAGCAACCCCAAAGTCATTTTAAAAGACCTACTCAACGATACCCCACGATGGTGAGACTACGAAAAAAAAGTCATTCCCACTTTACATAAGCTACCCTAAAAAAAAATTTCAACAATTTTATCCTACCACTTTGTCGGCGTAATTGCGCACTCACCTACAAAATTACAGCTTTCTAGTACTAACGGTCTCTTAGCAAAACCTCGGACCAATAGACAGACAGACGGACATGACGAAACTAGAAGGGTTCCTTGTCAGCACTCCAGAACCCTAAAAACGATTAAGAATTGAAGGAGATATTTTTTTATTTAATTTACTAGCTATCCCGGCAAACTTCGTACGGCCTTAAATTTTTTTTCCTGAATTTTTAAATGTTTTAGTAGTTATTCTGCTATGCGGGGCGAAGACAAATTCAAAAAATCAAATACCATTAAAATCGGTCCAGCCGTTCTTGACTTATAAACGGTGAACTAACCCGACTTCTTTTATATATACAGATTTATACAACCAAACATAGAACTAGCATTACAGGTTATCCCAACACTATGTGAATAAAATAAAACAATGTTAAACATTTACCTAATCGGTTATTTTGGAGTCAGTGGCAGCCATGGAGAGTTTAAATGTTATTATTTGCACGAAATTGGAATTATTCCTTTCATTTTATGCTATATTCTGGTATCAATTAAAATCCCAAACCCTAAAATTAACTACCTATATTGTGTACTCAACTAAAACTACATAGGCAATGTTATCAGCAGGTACTCCGACTCTATTCAGGTTACACCCAACTCGTACTATTTGTTTCGTACCTTAGATTATGGACACATAGAAACGTAATCCGCGCGCAAAATTTAATACATAGAAAGTAGGTAATGTTATCAGCAGGTACACCGACTCTATTCAGGATACACCCAACTCGTAACTATTTGTTTCGTACCTTAGATTATGGACACATAGATACGTAATCCGCAAAATTTAAGCAGCTTCATTGGAGTCACAGCAGGCTCCATACGCCTGACAGCTCCGTAGTGTTTAACTCCTCCAAACGCATGACAATTTAGATGTAAGCATTGCTTTTATCGATTTTTTTCCGGTTTTGGGAAAAACTACTATTTAGACACGTGTGCACGACACACGTCTGTGTAAACGTTTGCACACAAAACTGTTTGAGGCTTCAATTTTGTAATTGCCGTAGGTACTGAACTATCATTCTATGTATCATTATTCAAAGTTACCTACACACTATCGCGATACCCCCTTCGTTTGTGTACCGCGGAACTTTTAGTTGGGACTGCTGTTGTAATTATAGTTTCTGGTTTAATTTAAATTCGGTCAGACATGTTACTTGTTTTTTAGCTTCAAAAAAATTTAAAACCAGATAAGTACGAGTCAGACTCGCCCACCGGGGGTTCCGTGTAGGTAAATACATACGAGTATTATAAATAGTAATCGAGTCTTGTAGTTTAATTACAAATTAACTACAAATTTTTATTTAAAAATTACTTGTAGTTTAAAACGGTTTTACTTACTTAATTTCATAGTTCTAGGTCAATGGAAAATACCCCATGAGTTTTGATTCCCTTGAGAGTGTCAAAATATACGTTTTTTGCGGCATAAACGACCGTTTCTTTTTTCACGTTAACTCAGAAGTTTGTCTTTTTCACAGCTTCAAGGGACTGTAGAACTGAGTATATGGTTTAAGTTTCAACTAGATAACTTCACGCGTTCCCGAGATAAAGAGTATTAGCAGACATACGGACGGACAGACAGACAAACGGACAACAAAGTGATCGCTTAAGGGTTCCATTTTTTCCTTTTAAGGTGCGGAACCTGTAACGAATCCTCCCTTTACCCCAGAATAATTGCTTTTTTAATATCAATAATTAAATACGTAAATAACCTATTTGGTTCCCTTTTATAAATCTAAATTGGCTGTGTGATCGTCTAGTTTAAATGGTAGGACCGTACGTTGTGATTATAGTAGTGAACCAAATTCTTTTAGAGGTACGTGGATGTTTTAATTAAGTTTCTCTAGAGTTTCCTGGGTGTATGCGCATTCAAGGAAGAGGAAAATGAAGCCCCGAAGGGCCCTGAAGAGCCCCACACCAAACGCTCATATTCAGGAGTGGTGACCATGTGATAAACGTTATCCCAAAAGCAATTTGCCACCTCCATAAGAATAGGACCTACCTGAAAAACGCATTTAACGTAAATTATGCGCAAATACGGGGAAAGACTGAGCCTAAAGATATTTAATATAAAATACTAACTACTTGCTCTCAAAATCTACCTATCTGACTTCATGTAAAGTCAACCAAAGGTACGGGGTCCCTAAGAAAATTACTTATCTGAAACCACCAATAAATACGACGCGCTATGCAACACTGTACCATAGGACAATCTCCCACATGTGCAATTTCGTCTGGGCTTCAAGCTCGATCAACGGATGATTATGTGGACGATTAAACCGGCGTAGCCTAGGCGGCACCTCGGCGACCCTTCGGCTAGTTGCGGGAAAGGAGAAATGGTATCCAAATAATAATCCACATAGAAGCCCTAGAAACGCACAGCGATCTTGGATCATCAAATGTTACAGCGGCACCAACACGCAGCACTCAAAGGCAGCAGATGGTGTAATAATGTAATTAAACCCGAATGTTTCCGATGAATACAAGGCTTCAAGTAAACACTGCACCAGCCTCCATCTCCTTATGTGATAAATCATCTGGCCACCAAGCTCTATCAATGGATGATCGGGTGTGTCATTAAACCGGCGTAGCCTAGGCGGCACCTCGGCGACCCTTCGGCTAGTTGCGGGAAAGGAGAAATGGTATCCAAATAATCACACACCGGGGCGCCTAGAAATAATACACATAGATCTTGGACACATTAACCGTTACAATGGTAACCCCACCTGTACCCATCGGAAGCAATTGAAATGAAAACAGTTCGTGAGAATCCCTAACAATCCTTTTATAATACAGAGCCAATCCAAAGATACCAATGACTTCTTTATAGGTAGTAGTGGTAGCGAGGTAATAGTGTTTGAGATGTAACCTAAAAAGCCATCGATATCCCCATATCAGCACGCATTATTCGGATTTAAAACGTTCAAGTATAATTGTCCTTTGGTAGTCTATTCATGATAGTCGGAATTAAGAAAAAATATGATTAAAAAAATAATTAAATTTTTAAATAATTGTAAAAATCACAAAATTTTAAATTTAAATTCTTTTCTCAGTTCTGTGGATATAGGAATTTGGTATAAAGGATTTAATAAGAATGGAAGCCTAAAAATAGCCCATTCGCTAACTACCTAAATTAAAACCTACATGAATGGAACTATTTTTAGAGTGCAGGAAAAGACAGAGATTAGGATAGGATTATGGGTTTTCCTACCTAACAGTACCTCCACCTAAACTACATATTTACGAACCTAGAAACCTTAAAACAAACGCCTATGTGCTTTACTGAAACCTATCGAACTTCTACCTCAGTCAAAATATTGTAATTAATAATATTTATTAGGTTGTGATTAATCGTATGGTGAGGATACGTTTCATTATCATGCCTTAAATTCTAATTTAATTATTTTAATTAAAGTCAGATGTCGCAACACTGGAATGTATGAATCACCATAAATACCTACAATAAATAAATTACCTTAAATGTATGATATTAGAACTCAATAATATGTCCCCAATATTCAAACGTGATTTCAAATTGTAAAGTAAATAAGTTTAGTAAGAGTTAAATGTAAAAGTTTCAACTATGCACTGCATAATATGTAGACTTAATTGCAAATTAAAGATTCATCAATAAAAATAACCGATTTCAAAAATAAAATGTCACCAAACAAAAATCGTACCGGTACCGATAACCCGTAATCCGTCAAATAAAAATCAATTAATTACAGTACGTAAAATACACTCAAGTGAGCTATAAAACACACAACATTAATTTTCTGTAAAGAAATTTAAAAAAAAGCTAAAACACAAGTAAAATTAGCATGCATTACATCAACAGAAATTGGAAATGGGTTCTTTTAAACAAATACTATACTCGTAATTCAAAATGCACAAATTCTAACAATTATAAATTGAAAATGTTAAAACAAACAATTTATAGAATAAATTTCAATTAAATAATTTACTTACTAAACTGAGATATATGTGGTTAAAGTTTAATATATTTATTACATTTATTGTTTAAAAGGTTCTCAAATATACCCCTTTCCATTTCCTAATGATATTTAAATAATAAAACTGTTAAAATCCTGTTGAAAGAAATTGTGTGTATAAAACCCATAAAAATTATAGAGATTAATATTCAAAAGGATTAGGAAATACTAATTTAAACAAAATTTTGACATTAGATATAATTAATTAACTTTTCAACAGGTATTCTAACTAATTAACGTAAGACGCAGCCGAAGCCTCACACACGTCACCCACCCATCAGGGTGCAATCGAATCCGAAACTCACAGCCAACTGCCCCGAGACCAAGCTGCTAAACCTATTTAACCAAAATCTCTTCCCCGCGTCCCATGTTTTAAAAGCTGACACCCGAACTCTCCTAATTCTCAGAGGTACTCAACCTTTAATAATATAAGAGTCCTATTTTAGCATAACAATATGACAGATTTGCAAATACATAGTACTAACTTCTCACCGTCTAAATCATTTTAGTTTCCTGCTATGAACAAAAACTAACATGAATATTATTGACTTGAAATATTGTTAGGTTTTTTCCTTTATTTTCCTTTAATTATTTCGCGAATACTCCAATAATCTTTACTGATATTATAAGTATCTTATAAACATAGCACATCCCAGACTCACGATCATTTAATAAATTATGACGAATCAAATCTTAATAAGTTACAGTAAAACGTTATCATTCAAACGTTGACAACATCTGACTTCGTGTTTTTGCCCAATTGTATAGCGTGCACGTGAGTTCGCCTCTTGAATCAACGGTGTGACTACTCAGTGTCCTTTTGTTAATTCGGTATTTTTTCTATACCTTCGCATTTTTTTAAATTTATTAGTCCGTCTCGAAAGTTTGTTAATGCTTTGACATACTATTTTGCACCCTATGTCCGAAATGTTCATGTTCGACGTCAACAGCATGCGCCCCTACTACGTGCGCCCGCGCATTGCATTGCTGAGTCTATCAGATTTTCAATGTAATTGTTTATTTGACTAGTTATGATTCCATCATAGCTACATTGTTTTATAAGTGTTAAGGTTCGCTGTAGGTAAATAAAGTAGAAAGCATGGTCATTGGAAAATTCGTCCTATAATCATGTCATTTATTTAGTAAGGTGAATTTTCTATATATTTTTAAATATTATTTTATTAATCAATTATTTTTATTCTTGATTTGCAAGGGTAGGGTTGGTACAAACCCTAAAAACACCGGCCAAGTGCGTATCGAACCACGCGCAATGAAGGATTCCGTGTTGCTCGTCACAATAATGCGGCATTTTATTGGATTTACATATTTAACAACTTCATCTAAGTAATTTCTACTCCAAGTACATTTTATAAGTTAACTTAGTAACTTGTAAAGGCTTGTAGCTGTAATAGTTTTCCTTTTAACTTTGTTATACGTGTACAGGTTGTCTCACTACTCAAGAATAACCTTGTAACCACATATCCTTTTGACATGGTGAACAAAGTTTTATGACTTTTAAAATATGCATTTATGTAAGGTATTAACATCCTTGAGTTACCAGGTACCAGACAATGAATTTTGCTTGAGGAGTCTCCCAGCTCACCCAGACCCGAGCCAATCTAGAAAAGTTAGTTTTCTGAACTTGCCCAAACCGGGAATTGAACCCAGGACCCTTTCACTTCAAGGCAAATCGCAGCGCAACTACACCAATTAGATCGTCGGTAATGCAAGCGAATTCCGTCGCTCCTGGCTTATTCCGGTAATGTGCTGTCACAGACTGCAGATATGAATTTACCGGAATGTTGGCTCGATGGACCGACATCCCAACAATGTTAATAGGAATGTACCGGTGAAACTGCACGGTGGAATTGAGATTTTACGGTGACCTCGCTCGTTGTGATTGTAATGGTGGAGGAACTTACAATACGGCCGACGCTTATTTGCGAACTCGGTGTATGAATACTTTTAAAACAATTGATCATTTTACTACTAAAACTAAAACTATTTTTTGTATCTTACGAAAGACTGACTCTGACTGACACGTTAAAAACGATGAATTGACCCTAATCTCAAATGTTTAACTACAAAAATAAACTAATTATGTCTGGCTGCTTCAACGTATCATCATTGACGACTTCCGTAGCCAAGCTGTGCGACCTTGACCTTTCTTATAAGGCCCAATTATAAGAGGCCAGGTTTCAGTTCCATATGTCATCACTGGTAGCATACATTGGTTGTAAACTTTCGTCTTAGGCACTTAGGTATTTTTGACGAGAAGACGCTTTGTAGTTTCCCGAACGCTGCCCAGCCGAGTTGGATTTGACGATTGACCTTCTCAAAATATCAGTCTCTCACTCTTCAACGTGTCAGTTCGATGATGTCAAATATTTTTATCCGGATGTAACATACGTTCACAGTTTGAAATCCATACCACAGATAGCAGTAGGTTAAAGCGCTGTGTAGGTACACGGAACCATAGACTTAGAAAACGCTAAGCACGGAACAACTTCATCTGACGTTAACTTTTTTAAGCAGTTGCCAGTTGCGGTGACTTAAAACAGCAATCAAGGCCTAGTTTACGGTTACCTACTGATTTTGGTTTACGGTTTACGGTCGAATAGGCAAATAGGTTATGGATTGGGGCCACGTACCGGCAAGCGCAGTCTAGGACGTCCACCCGCAAGGTGGAAAGATGACTTGGTAAAGGTTACAGGAAGCCGCTGGATGCAGGCCGCTTACAAGCGGCCAACCTGGTAATCACTAGGGGAGGCCTAATGTTCTGCAGTAGACGTCCTGTGGCTGAAATGATGATAATTACGGTTGCTGCACTCTTAAATCAACTTTCAAAACCGGTGAGTTGATGAGAGGAGGTGGGGTTGCCAACCATAGGTACACAACTCCGTTTGCGGAAACCAGTAACTCGTTATAACTGGTAACTTTGTACCAGTTGCGCGTTTGTGCAATTTAAATCAATAATTGCAGTAACTGGAAATAATTGCGATTGCCGAAACTCGCAACTAGAGTTGCTAAGTCTGCTTAGTTGCTCAAAATTATATTAAATGCTAGTTGCGAATTGCTGATTGCCGCAACAGAAAACTAAAAGTCGATCCGTACGATAGCGCCTAGAAGTGGCTTCCAAGATTTGAATACCTACCTACTATAGTTAGATAGTGACCTGTTAGTTACAAATGAAGCTAGTAAAAGTGCGTTGAAATGGGATGAGTTTGAACAATAACTAAGCTTGAGTACTGTATCAGTCATCGATACTCGTTGCGTTGCATCGGTCCCATTTGTACATTGGCCAAATCAATGATTGCATACCTAGCATCTAGTTTGTTCCACTGAACTCGGCAAACAAGAAGAGCCAGTACATATGATGAGTATTTATAAGCATTTTTAACTTAGTTTATAGTATACACAGGGTGTAACGAAAAGGTGGAGTTATTCTACGGCTAAATTACATCAACTTTTTCTATGGGACCAACATCGAAATCTCAAAAAAAAAATTTACGTTTCCATACAAACTGATGCCAGCTGGTCGCGTTTAAGTATGGGAAAGTGTTTTTTTTTTGCGATTTCGATGGTGGTCCCATAGAAAAAAATGATGTAATTTAGCCGTAGAATAACCCCTTAAAGTTTTATTTCACCTTTTCGTTACACCCTGTATATGTATAAATAAATAAATATTGGATAATAATATCACATACCTTACTCTGATCCTGTCGTAAGTAGCCAAAGCACTTGTGCTACAGAAACCAGAAACAACGACGATACCACAACACCCAGACCCGAGATAATATAGAAAAGTTATTTTTCTACGTTTACCGACCGGGAATAGAACCCCTAAGAAAGCGACACCAAGTCCAGAATGCCCGCCTCTCAGCTACGGAAGTCGTCAAAGTTGTCAAAGTTTTTAGTGGTGACCGTAATTTGATATTAATAAATTAATTCATAAGTACGGCCAACAGCAGGTCAACCTACCGAAAAACTTAAAGGTCATTGAACCGATTTTCAACTTTAAGTCTAGACGTCGGATGGGAATTGCTCCAAATGTAAACTAGACTTGGCAAATCTCGGATCATGATCAAGCATACTCTTACTACAAACGGGACGAGGATCTAGGAAAAAGAAATCGATTCTTAAGGACACGTGCATGAAGTAGGTACAATTTATAATAGATCTTAAATCATTAAGCTACGGTTGGCATTTATGGGGCGAGAATCATTACCTTGCCGTAACACAGTCTCGTCGACTAGCACGGAAGGTAAAGAACTTCTGTCTGTATACCGCCAATTGACAAGCATTTTGTTTTTAGTGCATTATTTCTTAATTAACTTAAATTTATATATGTTTTTCTCTATTATGTAACTACAATATCTTGATAATTGTACTAGCATAATAATATTTGCTGCTGTTACCTAAGTGTATAGTTTAAGGTGGTATACTGTGTACTAAACTTATATGAAAATAAAATTCTATTCTATTCTATTCTATTTACTCATCATTTTAGTACACGTAGGAGCACGGGCAGTTAGCATGGTTTAAAGATGTTTTAAATGTTCTAGATCAATTGACTACTAGATTTCGTTTTGTGGAGTAAACTGCATAATATATCGCACCAGCTGCAACAATGTTTTACATGACATGACAGTAGGGACTGTCCGCTAAAATCCATTCAGCTTAGCTTGGCGAATATTGTAGACATGTCTTTTTACAAAAATATTTGTGTATAAAATCAACGATCTATTAGCATATAAAAAAATAGTTGAACATTATTTTTAGATTTTTAGTGTTTTTAAGGCGGTTTTTTTATTAAATTTACTTATTACATAAATTTTTAGTGATTTTTGTGTGATTGACATAAGAAAAAAAAAATATTATTTTTTGATAAACTAACTGATGGACTAAATAAAATTTCGATTAAAGAAAAATAGTTTTACATGAAAAAAAATTTCAACTGCCTCTGGTGGGATTCGAACCCACGTAAAATTATTTTCCTTGAAATAATAAACTAGCATTATTATAATTGCAAAAAAACAAAATAGTTAATTTTTTTTTATCCAGTTGTCATCCCTATTTGTTTATGTTAAATAATTTGCAAATACCATTTTTAAATGGTCTGGCTGTTATATTCAGTATGTCTAAGGCCTATCGATTATACAGAATATTCGTTGCATCGCAACCGTGAGCAGCATTAATTTATAATCCGTACGCGAATTTCGGAATTTCGTTGCATACGCCATTATTTGGGCTCTTCAGTAATGGTGTTGCGATGATGACGTGGCTTGTCGAAATAATGGCAGAGGATATTGTAGTGTTCATGCAAATAAAGCTCATTTTAACCACTAAAAAGAAATTGCGATTTCCTCACTGTTTTAATATCCAAATAACCTACGTATAATTTATTCAGACAGAATTCAGAGCTTCAGACTTCACAAAGTTGGTAATTCATTCTTGGGGAAATGTATTAAATTTTTTAATAAAGTTCCACAGACTCTTGTTGAACTACCTGTACATGAGTTCAAAATTCACATTAAAAAAAACCTTATGAAAAAAGGGTATTATAAGGTAGACGATTTTTTGAACGACAAGAGTGCATGGACTTAACCTGCTTAGCTCGCACTTACTTCATGTCTTGTAATTGTATTTCCTGTAAAAAAGGCTGACAAAGGTGACTGAGTTTGTTGCGCCGTTTCTTCTCATCACCAGCCGATATGTAGTCCCGAAGCGGTGGTAGGGTAAAGCTATATTTTGGGACGTGCATAAGTGCCCGGAAGAGGGCCTATATACTGAATAAATGAGTATGAGTATGAGTATGAGTATGAGTATTAATCCTTTTCAGCAGCGGCAGGCAGGATATAAAAGAGATTTTAAAATATAATAAACTTGATTAATAGCTTGAATTATACATATTGAATTATACATAGTCCGCGACTATCCTAAAATTCCTACTACGGAAAACACGTAAATGAAATAATAAAAATCGGTTAAGCAAGATTCCTCATCGTTATCGTCATTGCAGCCATAGGAAGTCCACTGCTGAACATAGGCCTCCCCCAATGACCTATCATCGGGGGGATTGCCAATACTCGCCACACTTGGGAGGCGGGTTAACGAGCGCCTTCTTATAGATAAGATTTCGCAAGCAGACGCTGCCGCCCGTCTTGTGCTACAGGAAATAGTCGCCTCTTACGACACGCCTTCTGTTGGCGGTGGGGAATTGTATTCTTTACGGCAGTCCCCACACGGCACGGCAAGCAAGATTATCAAGGTGTAATTTAGTATGAAGAAGTAAACACTGTATACAATTGTATTTTTTTAAAAGTATATCATTATATACCTGTATATCATTATATACAGGGTTACATTGCAAAGGGGTGCCAAATTTAAAAAATAAGATCTAGGGAACAATATAAAGAAGCGTCTTAATCGTTATTATTTTTAATAATCGTATGTTAGAAAAAAAAAATACTTTAAAATATTCAAAAATAAACTCAATAGAGAGACTACGAAAGCCGCGCGGTCATTCATCAGAGGCGTAGGTACGGCGAGCCAGCAAGGACCTTACGCAGTGCACATACGGCGCAATTTTTTCATGAATGAGTTAAATTATCCACGTGTACGATTTTTAACAGCGGACAGAAATAATTAAATGTGAAAAAAAAACTTGTTCTTTGCGTAGTTCGATTAGGTTACTGACTCCGAGCCACTCCTAAAAATTTGGCATCTCTTTGCAATGTAACCCTTTATAACGCTGTTGGTTTTTTCAATAAAAAAAACAAATACAAAACTGACTATTTTGTGTTTGTTTTTTTTTCAATTCATGAGCGTGTAATCTAACTGAGTAGCAATGATATTATGTGTAGTTTATGAAGATGTTGATGAATATGGTTGTTGTATACCTCTTAGGGTAAATTAGGTAAGAATGTAAATATTTTTCTAGTAGGTAGGTAGCTAGTAGGTAGGTAGTTAGTCTCCTCTTTAGTTTTGTTTTCAGATTGCGTTTCAGTCATGATAATTTTATGTTTAATCTAAATATTTTTTTTTAGGGTCATGGGGTTTTCAAATAATGGCAATAGAATCTTTACAAGAGACCTTTGAACCCCTTTTGGCTTTAGGAGTATTTTTGTAATACTTTGTATAGTACCTATTAGTAAGATTATTTTAGTCTCAATTTGTGTTCATATTTATATTCATTTAATCACTTACTAATGTAACAGCAGTACTAATATAAACATCTTCTCCACCATCTTTCTTGTGGATGATGATTAATTACGCTAATCCAAATATCACTTTCTAGGATCGAAGCCATTTGGAATAACAAACTTTATTCCTTCTCGGAACCATTAGCATAGCAGGTAAGTGTTGTTAATGTACAAGTTTGTTCGCAACAATCAAAACTTCAGATTTATTCTTGTTGATTCTCAAGGTGTTTTTGCTTTCTTCCTAATTTGGAGTTGTTAGGAGGTATTTTGATCTGATTGCATGATGTTGGAACTAAATAACAAGTCTGTTTTAGTATTTTAATAATTTGTTTCACATCACAATACACTTACAATAAACTTACGGGACAATACGGCACAAAACAACACAAACACAACACGTACACAATTTTTCACAAACGCATTGCTTCTTTAAACAGCAACTCATGTAAGATTGATTTAATGTTTGGACAAATCCTACTTCTGCATCCTTTTTCTTCGGATTATTTTTGACTTCAGTATAAATTTGTAAGTTCACTACACTTAACTTGTTGGATGTCGAGCGGTTGGGACCGTGTAAGAAAAAAACAAGTTTTGTTTTGCTCGGCTGAGGGGTTTTCTAGCTTTATCGGAATATTGATTTTCAAATTTCAGATTGGAATCAATGCAAAGCGGGAACGAGGACAGCTTAATACCTTTAGCAGCATCTCTCATCTAAGTTAATTGAAGTTTGAAATTGGAACTAGCGTAGGGACAGGAAAAAACTTAATAGTTCTCATCACAAAGTTCATTGAACTCCAGCATATCAGTGTCAGGTTTCGCAAAGCTAAAGTACAGGAAGTTCTTAGACACCCTAAAAGATAGTAGCTTGAGGGTCGGTGTAAGGCGCACCGACGCTAACTTCAAATGGCATTGTGATGATGAGGGCTCCTGCTGTGGCTGTTGTTGTTGCTGTTGCTCTTGCTGCTTCCTGCTCCCTCCTCGTGGTCCCCTGAAACTGAAGACAGACTGTCACATCAGACAGTTTTTTTTAAGGATGTAAACGTAAACACCACGTGTAGTTAAATGTTTATGGAGGTGATTCATCATCCTCATCATCATTTCAGCCATAGGACGTCCACTGCTAAACATAGGCCTTCCTCAATGACTTCTAGATTGGCCAGTCGAAGCGGCCCGCATCCAGCGGCTTCCTGCAACCTTTACCAGGTCGTCTGTTCACCTTTTAGGTGGGCGTCCTACACTGCGCTTGCCGGTACGTGGCCTACATTCCAGAATCTTTCTGCCCCATCGGCCGTCAGTTCTACGGGCTATGTGCCCCGCCCACTGCCACTTCAGCTTGCTAATCCGTTGGGCTATGTAAGTTACTTTTTTTCGTTGACGAATTTCCTTATTCCTAATTCGATGCAGATAATTACAATATTTAAAACATTATTCATAGCATACACTATTTACATGGGTATTCATTCGTAAGTGTAGTGTATAGTGTTACAACGCTTATTTGTGCAAAACCTATGGTTGATCGTGAATCGCGAAGAGTAGTATTTAGTCTATTGTCCTGAAAGTATCCAGGATATTTTCTGTATAATAGACTAAATAAGTTAAGTCTATTCTTCCAATAACTAAATCACTTCATCATTATAATCAGCCCACGTCAGTCCACTGCTGGACATAGGTCTTTCCCAATGCACGCCATTAAGCCCAATCCTCGGATATTCTTTTCCATCCACTGCCAGCAGCCTTGCGTATATCGTCGCTCCACCTTATAGGAGGCCGCCCTACGCTGCATATGCCTAGTTGCGGTCTCCACTCAAGAACATGCCTACACCCCATTGGTTATCGGTTCTACTGTAAATGAGACCAGCCCACTGTCACTTCAGTTTGCTTATTCTTTGAGCTATATCGACTTCTTTAGTTTTCTGTCGGATAACCTTATTTCTGATTTATATTAAGTGATAAGTGCCGTGTGGGAACGGCTGAAAAGAATACACTTCCCCACCGCCAACAGGAGGAGTGTCGTAAGAGGCGACTAATTCGAGTGAAGTCAAACGTTACTCAGTCGCAAAAAAAGCGATACTCACCAAACGTTTGCAAATACTACAACTCTGACAACACATATTTAGGGTAAAATAGATAAGAACTGTTTTTTTACAATCGACGTCTTTCTCCAACGAAAATTTAGATAGTTGTGGTGCACTTAAGGAAAATACTCACCAAACTGTATATATTCTTTTGAAAGCACCAAAAATTTTGAAAGTCATATTGACGGCGGCTCGTGAAACTGAAACTAACTTCAAAATGACGGCAATGGACGGCAATGTATTTTTGAAACGTATTCAAAGAGGTTACAACAACATAGGGCTACGGCTACACAGTTGCATGTCTGGTTTGATATAACCTTTATAAATTCTAACCGTTTTAAGTCTGTGATAGCAAAGTATTTAACTAAAGCACGTAGTTTTACTTGATCAGTGTCTAAAGCTTTGAGTATAGTCAAAGATCTAAAGATACGCCTACAGAGTCTTTTGTAAAATCATTAATTGAAGGGTTCACCAAAACTAAGCTAATTACACATTATTACGAGATTTTTACCAATATCTTCTTGTGTTCAACTGGGCTGACATTTTGTTCCACCTAAGCCAAGGCAAGTTAGCGATGGACTGTCTACTACTTTCATTTTGAATACTTGCCGATGAAAGTTAAAACAGTTTTTCCAGCAAAAAAGACGTTACTCAACAATGTCTTTGAAGACTAAAGGACAGTGACCGCAGATTGGTACGTCAACACCCAGAATCTTAGGAAAAGTTCGCGGAAACGATCCTCGAAGCAACTTTGTCCTTCACCACGATAACGCATCCGCTAAGGTAATGGGAGCATATTTGAAGATTTTAAGTTATGACGCATCCGCCGTACAGTCCAGACCTGGCACCCTGCGACTTTCTAAAATTCGTCTAATTTTGTTTTTAAAATATTAACGACAAACTTAGAGGCACACGTTTACACGTGTACGAGCCCTGAATCGGTGAATTCGTTACACGAAGCCATTGAAGAGTCCCTGGGGAAGCCTGGTCTAACTCCTTTACAGTGGATCTAGCGAATGTAAAAATTTATATATTGTAAGTAATGCTTTAAAAAACTTTGGTCTTATACAGGGTGTACAAAAGAACAGGACACTCCTTAAAACCACGTGATCTGCTGATCAAATACAACAACTTTTACTATGTGAGTAACATCGAAATCGAGTTTTTTTTCCGATGCTCACATACATTATCATCGAGGTAGCGCGTTGGTTTGTATGGTACTCCATACAAACCAACGCGCTACCTCGATGATCTCATTATATTTTTCCAATTTCGATGTTTCTCCAATAGAAGAGAAGAAGAAGAAGAGAGCTGTACGGGCAATTTACGACCTCAGACCCCGAGACTCGTTGAAGGAACTGTTCAAGGAAATTAATATACTAACAGTGGCTTCTCAATTCATTTATGAAAATATCATGTATATTCGCAAAAACCTGCATCTATTTCCTAAAAAGAGTGACATGCATAATATTAATACCCGGAATAAAGATAAACTTGCCGTTCCAAATTTCAGACTGCATAAAGTGGGTAATTCGTTTATGGGAAAATGTATTCGCTATTTTAACAAATTACCACAGTCCATTGCTGAACTGCCTATGTATGAATTTAAATCGCATGTCAAGATGATTTTAATGAAAAAAGGTTATTACACTGTAAATGACTATTTAAATGATAAAAATGTATGGAATTAAATACTGCCGTGCTCGCACAGGTTCATCTTATCTTGTAATGTAAACACACTATTTAAAAAGAGGCTGACAATAGTGACCGAGTTTCTTGCGCTGCTTCTTCTCGGCACTAGCCCACAATATTGTCCCGAAGCAGTGGTAGGGTAAAAAAATATATTGGGACGTGTAAAAGAGCTTAATTTAGGTTTTATTGGTTTTATTAGAAAAAGTTGATTAATATAAGCAACTGATCATGTGGTTTTAAGGAGTGTCCTTTTCTTTTGGACACCCTGTATATTATTATCATAATCCAGAATCTTTCAGACTTACCTAAGTACTAACTATATATTTTGTAAAATATAGTTAATATAATTTGGTCTGACGCTGTTACTTGCTGCTGCGGCTGGTATAGGAGTCATACCTTAAAGCAACAGGTAGACAAATTGAAAGGAACCGCTCCGTTGGGGTTTCTCTTGTTTTATGACTAACTTCTTTGAAACTGGAATTTTAAGTTTGTTTCACACTGAAATACCGCAATTTTTGTTCAGCAGCGAGTTGTAGCTAAAGTTTCCAGCGGTCGCAAACTGAAAATTAATTCTAACGCTACTCTGAGGATTACCTTTAAATAATCTTAGGTAAATAAATTTTGCTTTGTCATTAAGACATTTACAAATTAAGCACTAAGACGAATTATTTCAAATATGATCAAAACATCTTAATCTTGCAAGCATAACGCCATTTTAGATTTTCGTAGCTAAGCTGAAGCTGTCTGACGGCTGCGCCTCAGATGAGGTCGGCAACGCTTTGTAGGTAGGTATTTTTACCGATTAAAAGTAAATATAATTACGTATTTTATAATAAATTTTTTATCAACCAATATTTCAATAAACAGAGAATACCAGTAAATTTATTGATAACAAGATATTCTTATTCTTCAAGTGGAATTATTAAAATCGGAACAAAAGCGTTCTTTGCAAAGCGATAAATATGCCTAGCCTTGCTTGAGTGTCAAGTGTTTGGGTCACGTCTGACTTAAAAATTCATAAGTAAGCCCATAGTCGACTTATTTACAGATTTGGGCATCCTCAAGTTTTAAGTGGGCGGATTTAAAAGTTAGGCTTGTTCTTAAGTTTTTCGTCAGCCTTTTAATAATTCATTGGGTTCACGGAGACAGTGTCGAATTGCTCTGAGAAAATACGGTCTCTGTTTTGTATTACAATGTTTAAATCTGCAGGTATTGTGTAAGAAGATTAGTAGGTAGGCACAAGACTGAAGTTGTGCTTCTAATAATAGCAGTGGTAGCTAAGTGTAAGAATGGTCTCTTTTCCCTGTCTAACGAACTGTCCTTACAAGGATCTGATAGCAAGCGCTCCAAATGTAGAATCTCGACTTGACGCATGGATCATAGTCAAAGCGTAGAATAGGAACGAGACAAAGCGCTAGGAAAAAGAGCAAGAAATAAATAACATAAATAATCAATTTATATCTCAGGACACAGTTGTTCCTAAACCCAAATATCTTTGCCAAAAAAATGGTGTCATCATCATCATCATCATCACTATTTCGACCATAGGACGTATTTTCTTATTCTTAGTCGTACACTCCTGGCGGAGTGGTCGTGGTTATGGATTGTCTGATATGTTTGTTGCGGCTTTTGCAAGACTTCTCCATCTTTCTCTATTCGTGGCACTACGGCCACATTCAACAAGGAAACGCTTCGTAGAAGATTTCATGAGGTCTGTCCATCTTGTGGGTGACCGGCCGCGAGAACGTTGACATTCCACTCTGCCTTGTTTCACTTAAGTGTTCCAAAGAGCTTTCGTTGCGGATGGTATGTCTATGTACATACCTCTCCCAATGACTTCCAGATTAGCCGGTTGGAAGCGGCCTGCATCTAACGGCTAACTGCAACCTTCGGCAGTTAGTCTATTCACCTTGAGGGTTGGTGTCTTGGCGATACGTGGCCTCCATTCTAGAGCTCTTCTTCTGCTCCATCGGCCGTCAGTTCTACGTGCTATGTGCCCGCCCGCTTACTGCCACTTTATTTTGCTATTCCGTTGGGCTATTTCAGCTTTTGCTTGCTTACGGATCTTTACATACCTGATTCGATCTCGCAAATAAACTGTTAATAATAAAATATGGCACCGCTGAAGAGACTGCAGCACTGCAATGGTTATGTTTGTAAAAATACTTATCTTTCCCAAAACAACATGGTCCGTAAATAAAAAATATACACAATTATCTTAAATTACATCCTCGTGTTACGAGACACCAAAAATTTAATTTTGCCATGGTATTATAACTGATAGTGTCAATTCTTTAACCACATTTACAGTTTATTATCAAATTAATTACAATCGAGCACCTACTTTAAATTATGGTAATTAATCGACTGTGACGTTTACTGCTATAAATACTTATATAATCTGTCATTTTACAGGTAAGTTAATAACAAGTACCTAATAATTAATTATAATAAGTGCTTTGGACCCTTTAGTTTATAATAATGACATAGGTTTAAACCAGAAAAACGATGAATCATAATTTCTGTATTGTTAATCGATCGATTAAATTATATCCTTTGGTGGCGTAGCCAGTATCAAGGTGAATCACAAATCTGAAATATGTATTAAATCTAAGTAACAGGCTTAGCTTATGGAAAAACAAAAATTTAAGTGACTTCACGATCTCGTGACGACTATTTTCTTACAATTTGAATAACTTGTAAGAAAATAGTCTCCAGGCACCAAAGATGTTCATAAGTTACTCACCGTATGATTTGTGGGTAACATTTGTCATTTCTCTGCCTAGGGACCGGTTGAAATATAAAAATAATGTGTAAGTATTACCTACTTATGACATTTAAAAACTATTTGCTTTTTTCAATTTAAATATAAATCTAAAATATTTGTATTGAGTTGATTTTTATTGTTCAAACATGATGGGTCGTTAATACTCATCGTGACGCCTAGTCAAAGGCTTGCATTAAATCTGACAGTATCGATAGAGCAATACTGTCGATAGTATCGATACTATCGATAGAATTGATAGACTATCGATAGTATCGTTTTTCCTTCAACTATCGATAGTCTTCTCGATATTGAAGAGGAATACTATCGATAGTATCGATAGTTCATTAGTAGGCAGCGATCGAAACTATCGATACTATCGATAGTATTGCTGTTTACCGGTAGTAATGCAGTAAAAGGGATATCGATACTATCGATACTATCGATTGTCCTATCTATCGTATAGATGAATTGATTGATGATGAATGAATGCGTTCAACTATCGATTGCAAAACTATCGATTTTTCGGCAACACTAGTCGCTAGCTTTACAGCCCGCTCCACCAGTCTGCACTGAGCCCACGTGGTGGAGTATAGCCTAAACCACCTCATAAGGCCTTATGCCCAGCAGTGGGACGTATATTAAGCTTACCTTTCTTTACTTTAAACCCACAAAGAGGAACAAGTGAAATAAATTAGACCTATCATTACATTTAATAGAAACACATACAAACATTTTATACTTGAAGGTATGTTGTAATATGTTACATACTCAAGTAAGAAGTACTTACAACGAGCGAGTATTACGAGTATTACTCAGGAATACCAAGTAGTTGAATCTTTGTATAATATAAGTACCTAACTGGAAACTAGGGCACAGTCGATAGACAATACCGTATGATATACCTTACGAGCCTTATAAATTCAAAGCAGATAGTCTGTTCTAAAATTATACAGGGTTATTTGTAAAACATTAGCAATCTGCTAGGGGCTGATTCTGGTGCCCAAATACAACAACTTTTTCTACGGGACCAACATAGTAATCTAAGAAAAATGCTTCTGCTCTGCTTCATACAAACTGTTGTCCGCTGGTTGGCGGCTTAGTATGGGGAAGTGTTTTTTTTGCCGATTTAGACGTTGATCCCATGGAGAAAGTTGTTGTATGTGAGCACCAGAATCAGCCCCTAGGAGGTTGTTGATGTTTTACAAATAACCCTGTTTAAGTAAACTTTCGTATTGACTGAGATTAGAATAATATCTTGTTTAAAATCAATTTAAGGACCCAATTTATTTAAACTTTATTGCACAAATTAAAATCGTACAAAAGGTGGAATTAATGCAGTGTGGCATTCTCTGCCAGTCGACTATTAGGCTAATTAGAACATTAGGACAATTGGCAAAGTCTGAAGCCTGTGTCTTAAAAGCAGAGGGTTCGATTCCTGGTTCAGGTCAATTCAAAAAACGATCTTTTCTAAATTGACTCGGGTCTGCGTGTGGTGAGAGATACGTAACACAAGCATGTTAATTCCTTTCTTCGGGGCTATAACAATTGGTTTGTTAATACAATTTAACTCAAAGAAGCCTTTGTCAGTATATGAAACACTCTTTTATTCATGAATCTATTATTAAAGATAAATACCCAAATCCAAGAATTCCCTAACCATCTTAAAAACAGAAGTCAAACTTTGTTACTCGTTCTAGTACAACGGCAATACCGCTGCGCAATTGTAAACCTTATAACTAGAGGTGCAAGGAGAAAATTAAGTCGTTGCCGTCTGCTCCCGTGAGGGACGCAAGTAGGTCAAATGCGTCTTTGACAGCAGTCGCGACCTACGCAGCGGCTTTACTTGCGACAAGTTGGTACTTGGACGGTCGGCCACAAAAGTGTTTGCGAATATTTTAACTGAAATTATTGGCAAGCCTGCCAATATTGTTTTTATGTTTGTTATTAAATGTTTAATGCTTTGACGGATTGGAATAAAATTTTAAGATGATTAGATTTGAAATGTAGCCTTTTTTATCTCAGATAAAAAAACACAGTCCCAGAATCATGTAGAGTGACGTATCTTTTTCACAATATGTCTCTCTATAGACAGACTGGTGATTGAGACTAAACTACAAATATTAAAGCTGAAATAAGTTTTGACCCCTCATCTCTCAGCAGTGAAAATAATAAAAAAAAACCCCTTCCGTTTGCCGCGAGAAGAGTTTGGCGAGCGCCAACGTGCGCACGGGCAAACGGGAGCAACGGCCGTCCGATTTTGCTTCCGAGTGCACTCACAAAAACGCTTATAAAACCAAGATGACGCAAGCTATTCTCTTACTGTTAACGTTTTTTTAATTATGATTAAATTTCCTATGATTACATTTTAAATATCAATTTGTATTATGAATTTATGAATTTAATTTAGGCATTAAAAAAAAACTTCCGCTACAAAAATTACTAGCAATCGTAGGTTCTCATTCAAATTCATTCAAAATGTTACTAAACACTAACTAAAAGGATCATACTATAGACTCAAATGCTTATCCCTGCCAATAAAGACCTATTGTGTTTGTAACACACTACTTGAAACTCGAACCCAAACGCGTGTTATGAAAACATTGAAACTCTTCATAGCTGATATCGACTTCAAAATAAAGTAATTAAGTTTGTTTAATTTATTTTTTGCTATTTATGTTTTTTAATGTTATTTTTTTTATTATAAAAATTAAGTTTATTTGTAAATTTTTATTGTTAAGTCCTCTAAAAAGCTTTAGTCAAAACAAAATATATCTGGTGTACGATTCATTCCCTATTTTCACCGTTAGGGGTGAAATTTTTATTTTTTCGGTTCGACACAAACAAACACATTAAAATCGATTCACATTTGACGAAGATATCGTGTAACATACCTACAAAAGAACTTAATACAGTTGAATTGAGAATCTCTTTTTATAAGTCGGTTGCTAAAAGTGGTAGCTCGAAAAGACTCCATGCTTATATGCACCGTGTTATATGGTTTTAAAGAATTAATATCTTTTTAATATACTTCATCATAAACTATTTCGTGCTACTAGTGATCAACCCAAATTCTGTTTCTGCACCTCGATTCAGAACCCTACGGTAACTCTGTTATCAACCGATTCGGTCAGATTTCTAATAATTTCAATTCGCAATAACCGTATCGTCGATCAACTTGACATATTTCATACCGAATCGAAATTTACATTGGCACGTCAAATATTAAGTGACATTTCAGTGGCAACTGCCTGTCACTCAATAAACATTTACAAAGCATGTTTTTTATGAAAGTGCTACAAACGTTTTGGTTAAAGTTAAATATTTTTTCGTTTTTCACAATTAAAATATTATATGATCGATAGAAATGATTGATTCGTATTGAGGTTTTTTATAATGTATAAAACAAATAAATTTAATTTGAATTTGTAATAAATAATTAATTCCAATTACATTAAAATATTCTGTAACAATAGGCTTCGTGAATGCAACCTGTAATCAAACCGATACCGATATCATACTCGAACTCAAATCGGATGCTGTTCTGAATAGCTCTAAATCCGACAATCGATTCGAGAAAGATTTCAAATATAGAAAAATTACTTTTCCAAATTTTCTCTAGTCTAGGTGATGTGGTACTGTCATTGTTTCTGATTTCTGTAATACAAGTGCTTTCGCTACTTATCATAGGATCAGAGTAATGTATGTGATGTTGTTCACTATTTATATTTATTTATCATTAGATAATTAGCACTTTTCTCCCCGCCTGTACCTAGTCCAATTGTTCCAGTAATAAATGTACCCGTGTCCCAAAGCTCAGTAGAACAATCCTTAAATTGATTTTTCTGGGAGGCTATTCTCTCATTCAATGTTAATTTAAATTTTGTA
Source organism: Anania hortulata (assembly GCA_963576865.1). Taxonomy (NCBI): domain Eukaryota; kingdom Metazoa; phylum Arthropoda; class Insecta; order Lepidoptera; family Crambidae; genus Anania; species Anania hortulata. The sequence goes on along the minus strand of OY756389.1, from coordinate 3,483,233 downwards.
CCCTATTCAATTGCGAATGCATTGTTGATTTGATTGTAAGAGAGCATTGTCTGATTCAACTCCTTTTCCGGGAAATTTAATTGATAAAACAATAATCTTAAGTGAAGTAATAGTGGTCCCAAACCACTCTTCTTTTTCATCTATACGGTCTATTCCGGTTGCGTCCAAAGCCATCGCTTTGGAGCCAAGGGTCCGCTTTCCTTGATTTTCTCCTCCACTTCCCACGGTCTTGTCTTGAGCGTCTCTATTTGTGAGATCATTGGCATGCATGTCAGCCCTCACGACGTCACGCCAGCATTTCTTGGCTCTACGAGTACCACTTTTCCCAGGACCCGGTGGTGTTTCCCAGGACATGGCCATACATTTGTTTCCGACGTAGCTTGCCGGTTTCCGCAAAATCCCTGCAATGTATAGTGTAACTGTCTACAATATACATGATGGCCAGAAACGTGACGTCCGAATTATTTTTTTTAAGTGCCTTGTGTTGAGAGGTATCTGAATCACCCCTATGTATGTTTTACGATTTTTCGTTGTTTTCGAGTTACGATTTTTTTAATGAATTTTTGCAAATAAATTAGTTTGAAAAATTTCAAAAAGAAAGTAGACGGTTTCTTCGTTTTTTTTTCTTGCAGCTAAATCTCTATGAACTGTGCGTTTATGCATAAAATAAACAGCCTCACAACTTTAATTGAAGTTACTACAAAATTGACCTATAGTTGAGAATTTATGTTGTGAGTCATCATTTAAATTTTCAACTGAAAATTAAAAATCTAAACTGATAATTTCTTAGTTTCTAAGTAGCTTCAGAGAATGCGCTAGACTCTAAGCTTTCATAATAATAATAAAATTACTTCTTCATAGGCTTCATAGGCTATTTTTCAAAAATCGTAACTCGAAAACTACGTAAAATCGTACATAGGGGTGATTCAGATAGCTCTCAACACGAGGCACCAGAAAAAAAAATTCGGACGTCACTTTTTTGGCCAACCTGTATAGTGGTCCCCAACCACAAAAAAAGTGCTGATCTATATGACATTATACTTATTTATAAGACCCACTGTAACCACTTTTATAGCAAAATAAAGATTCTATTCTATTCTATTCTATTCTATTCACTATTACTCATAAATCATAATTTTAAAATAATCGTTATGATTCTAGATGTTTGATATGTTGAAATAATAATAATAATAATAGTAATAGTAATAATAGTAGTAGTAGATAAGCTAGAAGCACTTCAAATTAGATTTTTAAAATTATTAGTAAATAAAAAAACAAAAGCTAAATGTAAAGGTGACTATACAAAATTATTTAAAATATGTAACATTCTTCCAGTTAGTCTTAAACATAAGTATTTGTTGGCAATCAATAGTCCATGACTCTTGGGAGCGTGTCCTGACGCTGATTAAAAATAAACACTGTACAAGATCGATGTCTTCAGGTAAATTTGTAGTACCAAGGGTTAAAAATTACTTTGGTGACAGAACCTTAAAGAAGCGAATGCCATACCTCCTTAATAGTTTGCCAGAAGACATCCGTCGAGAAAGAGACAAAAATAAATTTAAACGTAATTTAAAAAAATATTACTTGAACACCTTAGTTATATAAAAATAATCTGTAAAGGATTTTAGGTGAGACTCACTTGATTCTACAGACAAACTGTGTAAACAGTTTTGTAGGACTCTGTTTGTAGAAATTGCAATATGTTGTATGCATAATAAATAAATAAATAAATAAATAATAATGTTAGTCAGTTTTCTTGGGTATGATAAATAAGTCACGGTGTATAGATCGAACAGTGTAGCATACACTCAACGTAAAAAGTCGGTAGTTATATCTAAGCAATTTTTAAAAGCTCTTTCTCGGCGGGTAATCTCTCAAGCAATTAAGACATAATTAATGCCTAAGTAAGATATACAAATAAAGCCTAAGTTTTGAGTAATAAATAAAGAAAACCGTTACTTAGACAAAGTTTTAAGCCCTTTCAAGGCCATGTCTTTAATTAGCTAACTGTAATCCTTTAATGACTCGCTGGAGACGAAGCTTCGTCCCACCTACACTAAGACCGAAAACACTTAGTCACATTATTTAAAGCTCTATTTAAATTAAGACTAGCTCCCGCCCGCGGCTTCGTCCGCGTGGAGTCCAGTCTGTCAATTAAAGTCTTTAACAAGGACCAAATAATACATTAATTTAAAAACAAATTTGATTACCATAAAACCGGTTATAGTAAGTCAGCATTAAAAGATAGACTTAAGCTGTCATATTTTATTAGAACTTATAAAGAGAAACAATTCTATTTTTTATGATTATTGCATAATTTTAACCGTTCACGCAGCGCAGGCAACGGGAGCTCTCAAAAGAAAACGCCACGTTGTTTCTGATTTCTGTAACACAAGTGCTTAAGCTACTTATCATAGGATCAGAGCATGTTGTCCAATATTCATTAATTTATATTTATATATATATATATATATATATATACAAAAAACAACTAAGCTAAACAGTACCAAAATTTGGTGTAAATTATATATTTGTTATTTTCATTATTAGGAAGATCAAACGTGTCTCCTCAAAGTCCCAAGTGCGGATTAAGTGTTTTTGTGGTTGTCAACTGCCGAGCACTTCAAAGCGTTATGAGTTCTCGTTATTATAACTTTGCTACAAATGTTTGTCGAAAACGAGACATCTTGGTTCACAAGAGCAAACTTCATCCGATACGTGAAGTGTATCGGCTTGTGATTTTTTGACATACATTGTTACGTTACATTACGATTACGAAGCAATGGGTTTTACACAAAAAGTACCTACAATTAATTTTTTAGGAGATGGCAATCGAGTCTAGCTTATGGTAAATAAGAATAACATTATAAAAACTACAACTTTTTTAACACACTGTATTTAGAAATGATTGTGACGCTATTAAATGTTTATTGTTATGCGATTGGCCGACTTGTTACAACGCGCAACAAGTAAATACTTAAATCACTTTATTTATAATAATAATATCATTTATTTTATTCATCATAATTATTACACATGACGTTGTAATAAAAGGTCCATCTATTGTATACCTTACATACTAACATACAGTATGTAAACTAACGAAAGACGTTCCTGTTAACCCTTAATACTACAGCGTCCATAAATACAAAAATAAACATTTAAAATAAAATTGTTTTAAATTTTATCATTTCATAAAAAATATGAACGTCCGACCCTTTTCTCGTCGTGCGAGTAATATAGAAATAGCAAGATGCATAGCGTATTTTAAATCTATGAGCAAGATAGAAAAGCGACGTTGCCAGTTTGCGTATTGTAATTACTCTAGTTACTATTATTCATGGTTGCGCGAAAGGACCAAAGAAACACATCTAACAGAATGGAAAAATAGTGAAGGATGCAGGCAAACGAAAAATGCAGTTCCGGCGGTATCAAATAAGCTTGCCCGCAACCTCATCAGACTAGCAAGGGACAAAATTCGCAAGGTTATAGGTGTTATAACCGGCCATTGTCCTCTTAACAAACACCTGTGTAACATAGGTGTGACAGACAGCCCGACATGCAGAGGATACATGGAGGCAGAAGAAACGCCACAGCATGTGCCATTGGAGTGCAGAAGCGTGGCAGATCAACGGGCACGGATTCTTCATTCACCAGGATCTCTCCTGGAAGCCTGCAGCAGTCTGAAAAGGCTGCTGACCTTCTGGGACGACCTAGGATGGTTGGAGTAAGAAAGACTAAGTAGCACGCACAATGGACCAATCATGAGGCTAAGTGCGGAGAAAGCCCAGCTAAACTAACTAACTAACTACTCTAGTTACGATTCCGAGTTACGTTTTTAGTTTTAAACTGGTATTTCTTTTTTTGTCTTTTTTTATCCTCGAGTTGAATGTAACTATTTTTAATTTGTATGAAAGGTGAACTTTTTTCTTGCTATTTTAATATTGGTGGCAAAAAGTTGTTTATTTTAATGAGTAGCATTTTCTAAAAAAGAGATTTTCTCGTCAATACAGTAATATACGTTAATAGCCCATATAACCCATACTATACGTTACCTACTTACTTCATTCGTTGATTAGTTAACCAAACAATACCTACGGCTTGTTCAACAAAAAACAGTTTTCCCGCAAGTTGTAGCACAACCGCATAATCTGACATTTGATCGATCGCCGGAATCGCGATCGCATGTCTTGCCCTTATTAATCAGAGATAAGGCCTTCGGGACCTGGCCGGCCGGACCTGGGTTTTCTGCATAACTTTTTAAGTACATGACTAAGAAATTCTCATTTATTTCAATAATGAAAACCATTAAATTTTTTATATTTTAAAACAATTTTTAATTCTAAATGACGATTACATTGATTGTTGCTGCAGCTGTGGTACAAAAAAGGTTTTTCTAGTTCTTCAAAACTATTATTAGTTCAATTATTTAAAAAAAATGTTTTTCAGGTCACAATCATTCTAAAAGGTCTTTCAACAAGAACGGGTAGATGTTAAAATTGAATAAAACAATATGTGTGTGAGATATTAACTAAATAAGAAAAAACAGATTTGACAGATGCCGCCAAAACAAAATGGCCGCCACAGATTTCTAACATCCACCGCTCTATTTGAAAGACCCTTTAGATAAAACATCAAAGATATTATCATAGAAATTGTAGGTTATTTATTCGTATTCGTAAAAGTACTATTTGTAAGAGATAATTCTTATAATTTAAATTATTTTCCAACAATATTTTTAATAAAAGCAACATTTTGAATATATATTTTTACATCTATCTTTAAAATGTTTATTATTAGTAACTAAGTAGATATATATTTTAAGCTTTATGACTCTCAACGTACAGTTCATGTATGCTTTGTTAGTTGTCCCTAAATAAATAATTTGATTTGAATCCTAGTTACCAGAGGCAATCTTTTTTTTTTATAGCTTTTAAAAATTTACTATTGTTTCCAAAAAAACAATGTCCGCATACCATGAGCCTATAGATACTTTTATAGACTACCAGACATGGAGGCAGGGTGTAATATTAATTAAAGCAAGCATTTATTAAGTATAAATTTTTCAAATTGACAGACTGACTACTAAATTACCTTACTCGTCCTCCCTTACTCGTCCGGATTGATACTCCGCTCTGTCCGAGTGACACCGTGTGGCGTGTACCTATAATTTCGTGTGAATATGTTGTCCCGTCTGTCACCGTGCTCGTGGGCGGCGGTGCAGCGGCCTATCGGGGGTTCCGGGTTTTCTCCGACCGATTTTGTGCTCCCCATGGGCCCGGAGTCCGTTGGAGGGATTTGGGATTCTCTGGTGGTCCGATGTGCCCTGAGGTTCCCGCCGAAAATCAGCGTCGTGATGAGTCTGTGGCTGTCACGACAAATGCTGAGCGGACCTTTTCGACACAATATCTAATTTATATTGTTTTGTGTATTATTTTTTTCTCTTGTGTGTCGAATAAACGTTTCTTTCTTTCTTTCTTTCTAAATTATAACTTGTACTGACCACTGAAAACAACGTAGGGACGAATAATTTAGGAGTTGAAAAACCAAAACAGCCCTAATGACCTACTAACAAATACAGGCTGGTTTTGATTTTACGAGTCAGCCTACTATTTACAGTGTCTACTATTTCCATGGGACTCCAGGCTCTATTTTAAGTGGAAAAAGGATGGAATTCCGGTAAAGATAGCAGTTTTGCATATGAAATGGGATTATGCGAAATAAAACCGCTGGCCGATTAGCACGGGGAATTACTTACTAAAGTCAAAACAGAGATGGATCTAGGTCGGACAACAGACTAACTTACCTTAAAATGTACCTATAGGTACTTACCACGAAAAATGCATCATCATTTCAGCCATAGGACGTCCACTGCTGAACAAAGGCCTCCCTCATCCATGTAGGTGGACGCCCTACGCTGCGTTTTCCCGTTCGTGGCCTCCATTTTAAAATCTGTCTTCCCCATCGGCCGTCAGTTCTACCAGCTATGTACCCCGCCCACTGCTACTTCAAATTGCTAATCGTTGGGCTATGTCATTCACTTTTGTTCGTTTACGGATCTCCTCATTTCTGAATCGATCTCGCAAGAAAACACTGAGCATAGCCCTTTCCATAGCACCCTGTGAAACCTTGAGCTTTCTTATTAGGCCTTAGGCCACGTTTCAGTTCCATAATTATGTCAACTGGTAACTTTGTGAATACTTACTATGATAAAATAATAAAGGCAATGAAATTAAATTAAAATTATATTATGATAGTCAAGTACAAGATAAGTCAAATAGACTAAAATAAAAATATAAAACAAGGATCAACTGCTCTCACTCAATGCGAGTGGCGAATGAAAATTTTTGTGCTATATTTTAAACTCTAGCCCGGCCCTGGTCGCGTGCAAATGGCTAATAAATAACGAGTGAGATAAAGAAACGTATTGCAATACCACTTGCATACTTAAGCAGATAGAGGCTGTCGTACTATGTACTACGCTATTGTCGCAGTGTTTAAAGTTAAACTGCTTTTGGTTTAATTAATTGTACTAATTCTGTGGGTGTGAAATCTACGATTCAACTTTACCTCCATTCCATACACTGACGTTCTCTCTTTTCATCGTGGATATTTTTATAATTGGAATCTAACTTAAATTATAAAATAGCTGTCCCAGCGAACTTCGTACCGCCTCTTTATAGGTTTTATTTTTCGTGAATTTTTCCGATGTTTTAATAGTTTTTCTGCTATTCGGGACGGAGACAAATACAAAAAATCATAAATCATAAAAATCGACCCAGCCGTTCTTGCCTTAAAAATGGTGTAACTAACCTTTTCTTTGTTTTAATTTTATACAAGCTGTCCCGGCGAACTTCGTACCACCTCAATAATTTTTTTTTGGAATATTTTATTATTTATTCTGCTATTCGGGGCGGAGACGAATCCAACAAATCAAAGATCATAAAAATCGGTGCAGCCGTTATGGAGTGAGTTAGCCATGTTTGTACAGTATACAATAATACCTAGGAAATAGTCACGGATCGTCACTGAATGTCTACGGGCAGGCGCCGATTAAGTTAGGCCAAGAAAAAGGTGTCAAGACGATTTCGAAAAGTACTCCAAAGATTGACAGAGTTTGGCGATAGATAGAGATGGTTAAGTGTGTTAAATATTCCCTGTAGTACTTTCATGGGATACTAAATATTATTTTTGCAATTACATGCTAGTTATAAACGTATTTTCAGTTGCTCAGTTCAGCTCAGTTGGAGATGCAGTCGCCCGGGGAGTATAGATCAGAGAGAAAGAGGCGGTGGTATTTTTAATGTGTAGGTACTAATGTTAACTATATCTTGTAGATGCACGAGTAAAAATATATAATCTTAACAGAAAATCCCTAAAATTCTTACCCAGAATATCCTAGCTTTCATGAACAATGTTCGATATTTCAGGGAGGATTCCAAAATTAAACAATCTTAAGTTTCCCTAAGATAGTCGGTAATTTATAAGGTCTAATGCATAAATTATTTCTATAAGCCCGCTCGTTATTATTCATGGATTCCAGTTTATAACCAAAATCAGCCGTTTGCCTCGCAAGCTAATTGTTTATAGGGTAAACTTGCTTCTTCGTAAACAGAAGTATCGGAGGCATGTTATTTATTCAATAGAAAATTTTAAGGAGAACTTCGAATGAAATTTAAGTTGGTGGCTTATTGTTTGAAGAGTCTTTGCGATGTTTTTGATAATATACCAATTCAAGTTTAACATGGTACAGACTTCAAAAATAACAGTCATATTGCATTTAGCATTTATTAGATACCAAAACGCCTGCGCAGTAAGAGAGAGTTGTTTGTTCAAGTCCCGGAATGGGTAAAATGGGTAAATGCTTCAATGATTATATCATAAATTTTAATAACCTGGAATTGAATGGAGGCAAGCTAGCGTAGGACTTCCACCATCAAAGTGGATAGACCACCTATTAAAGGTTGCAGGAAGGCGCTGGATGCGGGCCGCTTCCAACCGGCCAATCTGGAAGTCACTGGGGGAGGCCTATGTTCAACAGTAGACGTCCTATGACTGAAATGATGATGATGATGATGAAATAACCTGGTACGAAATAGAGATACATAAAATACACTATTCAGCCGATCGTTATTCAGTTTTAGACGAAAATCTAGCCACCACCCCACATGCACCACATTGTAGCATGAGAGAGATCTAGTGACTTTCTTGAATGTTTATAAAAGGACTAGACTCCTAACTCTTTTCTCTCTTTTTATAGTTTGTTTTAGGTTATTAAACAATTCATATTTTCTAATATTACAAGTAAAGAGCACAGGAAAAGAACAAGCTATGGCCACAAGGACAAAGAACAGAAGAAATCGTTATTATAAAGATAATAATCTTCCCAAAAATTAACGGTTATTGCTTTTTGTTAATAATTAGAGGCTGTACTACGAGACATGCATCTTTTTCAAATTATGTAAATAAACAAACATCACACATTGCTTTGATTCTAAGGTAAGTAGCTAAAGCACTTGTGTTTTAGAAATGAAAAACAACGACGGTACTACAACACGGAAAAGTAATTTTTCTACATTGACCGACAGGGAATCGAACCTGGGACCTCAGAGATAGCGAAACCAAATCCGGTATGCTCGCATCTTGGCTACGGAGGCTACGGAGCAAAAAAAACTGTTTTGACGTTTTGTTCTACTAAACAACGTGTTCTTTTGATTTCCCATAACTTTAACCAACGATGCTATAACGTAAAATAATGTGTTCGTCGAAAGAATAAAATGTCTTTGTCGCACTGTATTGGAAATACAAGCTATATACAATTTTTATGGAGTTTTTGCTAGCATGACAGATAACGCCTTAAAATCCTACGCACATAGTCACCTTGGTCAATATAAGAGGTAAAAACATTAGAAGTTCATACTTGTCATAAAGCCTCAAGTGCATATAAATAGTTTTATGAAATCAAAAACATATAAAAAAATCTTTCAACATGTCGTTCCTAGAGGAGGTCGAACTTATCTCCTCAATTTATAGGAAATCAAAAGGAACACGTTGTATAAAAAATACACAATGTTGCCAGTTAAACAAAAGTATAAATGTGACATTGCTTGTTCTCCCCTATACCTTTCAAGTGTAATCAAGCGCCAAATTGATTCTACTTTTTCTGAATCTGAAACCGAACACAGAGCGCAATAATTTCAAACCCAATCGTCCAGCAAAGGCCGGCTTCACGAGCAAAGCAATTGCCCGGCGGGATCCCGCGAAATGGATGGGAACGGATTCTCCCGGAGATATTGTTTGCTAGGGATAGTTTTTCACGTTTTTTTTTTAAATTACATTTTGTGGTTAATCGTTTTTATGCAGTTTCTCTAGTTTTTATGTAGACTTCCAGTATCCAGTATATAAGTTGGCAGCCGTCTGGTGTAGTGGCGCTCCGGATTACAAATCCAGCAGTTGCGGGTTTAAGTCCCGCAAGGGGCAAATGTTTGTGACAAGCACGAGCATGTACGTAAATCATGGATGTTTATAAAAGTATTTACTCGTAAGTATGTCTATCCGTTACCTAGACGTAGTACAAGCTTTGCTTAGTTTGGGGCTAGAGAGAGAGCTGTGATTGTGAAAACAATGTCGTTGTGTCTGATTTCTGTAACACAAGTGCCTAGGCTACTTAACATAAGACTAGAGCTGTATATGATGTTGTCCAATAATTATTTATTTATTTATTATTTAAGGTGTTTTTGTAATAACGCAAAACCTAAGTATGGAGCAGATTCTGGTGCTGAAACAAACTGATATCAGCTGGTCGCGGCTTTGGAAATTCTAATGATGGTTCTATAGGTATTTCAGCAGTAGAAACGTATTATAGATTTTTTTTGTTATGTGAAGTAAAGAATTATCCCTCAAAGTGAAATAAAAAACGTATACCTGAAATATAGGTAAGCAAAAAACTTAAGAATCTGATTCGCACAAGAATATCTTTTTGTGGTCAATAAGTATAAATAAAACGGTAAACACACATTCGCTGAACAAACAACAACCATCACAAAAACGACGAACGTGCAAGGCAAGGCGACCGGCAATGAAATGCGAAAACAAATAAATCTTCGCGCGTGGACAGCGCAATGCACCCATGGGTAAGATGCCGCTATTACTTAACTCGACTCTTTTCTCCTTGTTATATATAAGGTGCTTCATAAATATCTGCAACGGCTGAAATGGGTAAAAGTATTGCTTATATAGATTACGATAGTAAAGAAATTTTATGTCCAGAACATCATTAATTTTTTCATTAAAAAATATATATTAAATAAAGATTAGGCTTTATTCTGTCTCAAACCATCCACATCTGTCCAAAAATGCTAACGTTTCACATTATACCGCTCCCGCGCAGTGTCAAGGGCGGATGACGAAGTGTGTTATGCAAATTGAAGCAAGTAACCATTTATTTACTGTCTTTTCGCAAATAATTAATTACCGATCCGGGGCACGAATTTCCTTCACTATCATAATCTATATAGGCAATACTTTTACTCATTTCAGCCGTAGCAGATATTTATGAAGCACCTTATATACCAATATAACTTAGAACTGCCCTAATATTTTACAACGTGTACAATACGCGTATTAAAATCATAAACAGCTTTTACTGGTTGTCTAAATAAAATCCTTATATTAGACTTAAGTATATTTTGGTATTATAATATTTTATGTTTTTTAAGGAAGTAAAGAATAATTCCTCAAAATTAAATTATAAAACGTATAATAAATAAGCAAATTAACTTAAAAATCTGATTAATTCAAAAAGTAAAAACCGCAACACACAAAACGATGAATATCGTAAAGGTAAAAGGCCCATTACCACAATTACTTGTCAGATTACTATTTTACTAAACAATAGCGTTTACCAAATAGTATTTCAATAGCCTAAACTCATAAGAAATTAGAATTTTAAAAAGCTCACTTCTTTTTTTTACAATTTTTAATTAATTGGTCGACATAAGCAACGTTTACCTTACCCGCTTGTCACCAAATGCAGTATGACGGCCGCGTTGACTTAAGACTTTTATAAGGCGTTATATCGCATGCGAGATCGCATCATGCGGTATATCGACTGAGTTAACGTGTTGTTTTTTCACATATTCAAGATCAACTATTTAACTGGCTTGGTTTTTAAATAAGTACTTTTACTACTTATATTTCTCAGACAGAAACGAAAAGTAGTTTTAGATTTCATATACTCCCAATATTTTTGTACGACCTATCTATCGACACCCCACACCAAGGGATAGTAAAAAAATCATTTCTACTATTCATAAAGGAAATACCTACTTTTCAATTGTCCTACCGTAAAAAAATTTACTAACATTTTATTTTACAACTTTGTTGTAGTTCCGAATGCCTTCGTTGCGACACACGCTGTTGTGAAAAAAAAAAAGTGGTACGCCCTTGCGAAAAGCCGTTGCATCTAAAATCGCTAAATCGAATGACGGACTTGCGAACACGCTGTCACGAAATACCTTTAAAATGTGGTACGCTAGATCGATAGTCACGGTATCGAAGTCCATTGTTGCGATTAGAATGCCTATTCAAATCTATCGTATGGAAATCGAACTCACGACTTCGATGAGACACAAAAAGATACAGCACCTTTAGATAATCTCGATTAGTATTTAGAAGGAAGAGAAATGAAAAAATAATATTTTTGATAAACTTTTTAATTATGTAGATAGATACTATAGGTATAGAAAACAAATCAAATTTGTAGGTAACATAAATAACAATAACATCCGGTATCCGCATAGATAGAATTAAATATCAGATAAATTTGTTACAACTCTCAGAAATCAGAAATGTTTATTTGCTGTAAACTGATGTTATTTCTCTTTAAAGAAATAAAAAAAATTCTCCCAAAAGCTACTGCTTTTTTCATTAAGTTACCAAAACAACAATGTTATCTAATAAAAAAATTAAACATTAAATGAACTCAATATTCTGTGGTATGGCGAGTATTTAAAGCTAGCTCTTATAAAGTCCAAACTGCTTATTGTATTTTTTCTTATAATATAATATTTTTCATTTTCTTCCTTACAAATACTAATTGAGTCCATCTAAAGGTGCTGTATCTTTTTTTTGAGGTCGTAAGTTCGATTCCCATACGATAGATTTGAATAGGCACTCTAGTCGCAACAATGGATTTCGGTAACGTGACTATCGATCTACCGTACCACATAAAAAAGGTATTTCGTGACAGCGTGTTCGCAAGTCCGTCATTCGATTTAGCGAATTTCGATACAACGGCTTTTCGCAAGGGCGTACCACTTGATTTTTTTTCGCAACAGCGTGCGTCGCAACGACGGCATTCGGAACTACATATCAGACCCACTAAATGTTACCCATGCCAAATTACAGGATTCTATTAATTAATTAAATTTTTGAAAGCATCTGAACTTAGCCGCGGTCAGATAGACAGACGAACAGACATGACTTGAGAAGGGTTCGTTGTTGACTACGGAACCATAAAATGAGATTCAAAAGTTTACTTTTAAAAATTCACTCTAATTGTAAACTTGGCAATTAAAAGAATGAAAGATAATTTAGTACAGTCGTAACCCTTAATTGCAAAGGAGACGTAGATTTTTATCACTTAATATAAAAAGACGATCTCCTCCAACAATCTCAATAAAACAACAACCCTTATTTAAAATGTCCATTATAACACTTTAATGTATGTGTAACGGAATGAGTTTTAATGGCTGAGCGAATTAAATAGTGAATGGTATCTCATAAATAATGACCATTAACTTTTTCCTTTACGTAGTTTGTAGGGTTTCGTATCTCAAAAGGAAGAAAAAAACGGAACCCTTATAGGATCACTTTGTTGTCAGTCTGTCTGTCAGTTTGTCTGTCAGTTTGTCTGTCAGTCTGTCTGTCAGTCTATCTGTCAGTCTGTCTGTCTGTCAGTCTGTCAGTCTGTCAGTCTGTCAGTCTGTCAGTCTGTCAGTCTGTCAGTCTGTCAGTCTGTCAGTCTGTCAGTCTGTCAGTCTGTCAGTCTGTCAGTCTGGCAGTCTGTCAGTCTGTCTGTCAGTCTGTCTATCAGTCTGTCTGTTTGTCAAGACCGTTAATCTCGGGAACGCGTGGAGGTATCGAGTTGATAAAACCTAATACTTAGGTCTATAGTCTCTTGAAGCTGTGAAAAAAACAAACTTCTAAGTTAACGTAAAAAAGATAATGCCGTTTATGCTGCAAAAAACGCATATTTCGACAATCACAAGGGAATCAAATCAACTTCCCGTTGACGGAATCATGAAAAGCAAGAAACAATGTCTTATAGCACAAGTCCAAAAACCGTAAATTTGTAGTAAATATATATTTGTATTTGTATAAAAAAGGATATTTTAACAAAATCGGTAAATATCTTCGAGCCTCGATTTCCGTTATAGACGAATTATTTACATAGCTATAGGTTGGTACGGAACCCTCGGTGCGCGAGTTCGACTCGCACTTGGGCGATTTTGTAATCGTCTTTGCTGCTTTCTTTCTAGCGCTTTCCACTGTCTAGTATTGGTACGCTTTATCATAATAATCGGCAAGTTTTGTTACATTTCACTTCAGTTAACCAGGGGAATAAAAAAAGCGGAACCCTATATATGTGATCAAAATCAAAATCATTTATTTTTGCAAATAGGCCATTAAAAGCAATTTTACACGTCCCAATATTTGTTTTTGCCCTACCACTGCTTCGGGACAATTTGTGGGCTAGTACCGAGAAGAAGCAGCGAAACTCGGTCACTATTGTCAGCCTCTTTTAAAATTAATATTTTTACAAGTATTGGTGCGAGCTAAGCAGTTTAAAATCCACACATTTTTATCATTATATAATCCCTTCGAGCGGTGGCACGGCCGACTGTCGGCCGCGAGCGGTAACAAACACCGCAGCAGTGGCCGCGGACGGCTGGCGTCCGCGAGCGAATTTGCCGGAATTTGTACTAATCATTATTCTCTGACTCATTAATTCCTACTTAAATCTATTGCAACATGTTCTAGGATAATATAACTTCTTATTTTTTACGTAACATATAATAAGACTTCGACATTTGATGTGATTGAAGACGAAATTGGAGGTAAGTACATTTTTTACGAAAATTTAAATCGTTATTTCTGTAAAATTATTGTATGTAGGTGTACAATTTTAATTGCGTATCTTGTTGTGTTATGGGGAAACATTTAATAAAAACTGCTACTCATGGCATTTATTTCGTTTATATATTTACAAAAAAATACAAAATAGTGGTCAAACTACTTTTTACAACTTCAACGAATTTTACCAAATTTACATATATTACTATTTTCTACGTATGATAGACATTTCTGTAGCAAATTTATCGGAGATAACGTTTCAATAATTAGATTTAGCGCTTTACATACAAAAAATACGATTAATCATATATATAGCAACGGACTGCCGTTCGGCGACCAGAGCGGTGGCGCAGACGACAGTCGGCCGCCACCGCTAGGGGAAATCCAAGATGGCGGATGATAACTTTTTAAAGGTACTTTTTAAACTCACTTTGTGGTCTGTCAAAGTCCTTTTTCTCACGGAATGTTCACAGCGACTTTAAAAATAATTTATGTCGTATAAAAATCTATTCCTAGTGAACAATATTTTAACTCATAAATTATAACTATTATCTTTTCGTATAGGTATATTTATCATGAAAAGGTACTATTGGCAGTAAGCTAACAATGTATAGATTATTCATGAATTAATGTTATATTAATTCACAGCTGCAACATGCGAGAGTTTCCAGACGACTCGCTTTCGGCGTTTCCAGGATTTATAGCGCAGTCACGGGCACCGAATGGGAATAGGAAGCAGTGACTCAGTGAAATGTTCGATTATACCTGAGGTATTGTCAGTATCTAGATAATTTTGAAGTAACATAGGAAGTAAATCGTGTCAATATATATATATATATATATAGTTGCCTCTTACGACACGCCTCCTGTTGGCGGTGGGGAAGTGTATTATTTACTATAAAACCAATAAAACAAATTTATTTCTGTAAATAGGCCTAAATTAAGCTCTTTTACACGTCCCAATTTATTTTTTTACAAAATAATTATATTCCGCTTAAGCAATCTGTATGCAATGTCGTATCACTTTACATAGCTCGCAGCTCGTATGTAAATGCGGCAATACTCGCAAGCTGTGGCGTTATTTAAATTTGTAATCCTAAGCGCGGGAGCGCGCACGTAAATTATTTCCGATAGAGATCGAACGAAGAACAGGTAATAGATTCACTGACTTACTTTCTTTGAGACTCGAAAAATGGTTTGCTTTGGAATTTTTGCTTGACTTAAACGTGCTACCGTCAACGCAAGAACCTATTTAATTTTAAGATAATATTAATTCAACCGACTTACAGGAAACTTGGTTTTGCGTTAAGATATAAATATTTCGTGGTTACGTATTATTTAAAGACAATGTGGATCCATAGATACCGTTACTCTTTTTTTATTACTTTATTCATAATATGGCATACAGCTCAAACAAATAAAAATACAAAAAAACTATACTTAAAGAAAACAGTTTCAATTATCTTTAGAACGTAGTAAGGTTTGCTTTTTTTGTATTTTTAACTATTTGAGCTGAACATATGCGATATTATGAAAAATACAACTTTTTATCCGTTGAAAATGGAACCTAAAAGTTTGGGAATGACCTGCCATGCGCCTGTTCGATTTGACCCACACTTACAGGGATACCCTATATACAGAGTGAATTTTGGAGAACACAGAAACTTTTTGGTTTGTTTATATTTATCATAACAAACCACTTTATTGAAGAATTTTAATGCCTATCCTAACATAATTCGGGTTCGATTCTCGGTCGGGTCAATGTAGAAAAATAACTTTTCTATATTGCCTTGGGTCTGGGTGTTGTGCTACCGTCGTTGTTTCTGATTTCTGTAACACAAGTGCTTTGGCTACTTACCACAGGATCACAGCAATGTATATGAATTTTGCTAGTGTATGTTTGCCGTCCGCGTTTTTGTTAAGAAATAGTTTCGTTCATTGACAAAATTAAGTTGAGGTAGGCAAGTAGTTTCTTGGTCAAAGTTATGTATTATCATGAGTTCAATAAACCTCTAATTTTCTTTCTTTAAAAAAAATCATCATATGTGTCACCATATGACTGTGAACACCAATAGTTCATAAATTACTTAATTCGCAAAAGGTAGGTATAGGTGATTTTCAAAATGCATTAGGTACATCGGATACAATGAATAGGAAATTTTACCGATTTTCAAAATTGGCTATTTTGGGGGGGGGGGGAGTGTGAGAGGAACAGGGTGTTAAGTTCCTCATCCCCCATTGAATAGGGAGGATTCTCGTGAGGTGGCATCTGGTGTTCTTCTCGCAATGTCAAAAAGGTTCGCTTGTGGCACTAACCTGCAGAACACCACCACGGACGTCATGCGCTTACGTCGAGTCGCGTTCAAAAAATTATAGGACGGTGACAGACGGGAGTCTCAACCGTGTATCGCATAACAAAAAAAAGTTCAGAGTACTGTCAATAGATTGAAAGGGTTTCTATGATCTCTGCGCGTAAGGTCTGTTTAATCTGTGCGTGCAAAGTTCACCATATGATTCTGACATTGCGTGTTTGGGTGCGTGTTGTTAAATAATTTTGTTTGATCAATGTTTAAGTGAAAATACATGAGAATAGTGCTTAAATCGATAAAGTGAGTGTGTTTAGATGGATTTGCAGCATTAGTTTGCATAATGGAATGATATTTCAAGGTAAATTTTATAAAATGTAAACAAATATTTTGGCGGCCGTCATTGCTCGAGATTTTTGGATAGTTTCAATATTAATTCGATAAATTCATATCAAATAAAGCTTTGATAAATCTATTTATAGAGTCAGCAACGTAATTAATTTAATAGATTTGTTTTAATAAGCCATAATTACTTACAATATCGAAATATTTAGCGCGACGGCACTTGACAACAAAAATGTATGATTTTGTTGGTCATTTAGAATTTAGAGTTCTAAATGAACATTTAGAATATCAAAGTTTAATCCTTATCTTTTATTTTATGATAAATCTAAAGTAAATTTGATAAGCTTTATGAATACATATTTACTTTTTAGGAAAAATAAATGAGTTTTGTTCTACACACCATTTGTTCGAGGTACCTACCGATTTTAGGGTGATTTTGCAGCGGTATTTTCATTTACCTTAATTATGTATTAATTATTTACTTTTCTTACATTATTATTTCAAGAATAACAATATTATGAATCATTCTTTGTAATTCAGTCGTTTTTTTGAGGCTAATTGGCCAACTTAATTTTTTGCAAAAATTTATTTTCCCGTGTTGGCGGGTGGTCTGCAAAAGACTTTTGCCAAAAAAAGCCATTATTTAGCAAAATTTTTATGGAGTTGACTTTTTGTTTGTTTGTGCTTAAAATCGATTGTAAATTCGTATTGATGAATAATGAAATAAATGAAAGGCAATCTCTCGAAAGAATATTGTTTATTTGGTAGATAATTACCTTTTTTTGCAAAAATCGGGGAAATTTAAGGTCAGCTGGATTCATGTCGCTAATAAATCGCGTAGTTAACTCGAATTGCATAATTTAATACATAATAAAATAGGTTGTTTCCTAAGGATTCCAAAGGTATACAATACAACCCCCTTACGTGCCGGCTAAGCCACCATATGTTAGTTTGACCCAAAACGCGTCATTATCTGCGTCATGCGCTGCTCACCTGTGCCAATTGTAAGGTGAAAGTGATTTATTACCGTGCCAAAGGAAGGGAAATAGTTTCGTTCATTGACAAAATTAAGTTGAGGTAGGCAAGTAGTTTCTTGGTCAAAGTTGTGTATTATCATGAGTTCAATAAACCTCTAATTTTCTTTCTTTAAAAACTGTGAACACCAATAGTTCATAAATTACTTAATTCGCGAGAGGTAGGTATAGGTGATTTTCAAAATGCATTAGGTACATCGGATACAACGAATAGGAAATTTTACCGATTTTCAAAATTGGCTATTTTGGGGGGGGGAGTGTGAGAGGAACAGGGTGTTAAGTTCCTCATCCCCCATTGAATAGGGAGGATCCTCCGACCAGACAGGTGTTGTGTCTGGTGGGCTACTGCCCGACGGTTGTTGTCGGGTTCTTGTATATATGGTTCAATCGCTCCGATAACTTTAATATCGCGATGTAGGATACGTCAGATTAGTTTGTATGTGGCGAGATAGATGTCGCTACAGCTATAAATTGTTAGTAATGTCTTAATAAATCCCCAGAATTTTCAATTAAATTTTGAAAGCTGTTTAAAAATTATAAAAACCAATTTCTAACTTTACATTTAAAAGTCCGCACAAACGCAGTCGGCCGAGATGCACCTTTTAATGACATCAATTATACCAAAATGTTCATTGAGTCACAAAGTATTAGAAGAGGCGTGTCACATACGCCCTCCGACCGCACACTGCTCATACAGTTCTGCGAGGGTAGTGCAAAATCTTTCTTCGGGATGTCAGTTCCAGTAGAATTTAACTCATCCGTGTCGTGCTATCGTGTAAAGCTAAAGTGGCAGTCGGCTGGCCAAATCTGTCGCAGAACCGATGAAAGATGGAGTAAATGGGTTCTCGATGACGTACCTTGACTTGGAACGGGACAAACAGCTAGAAAAAGAGACAAAATTAAATATTCTCTGCCAGCTCTGAAACTTACATTATCTGCCAGCTCTGAATAATACTTTATATGATGAACGTATCAGGAATAATAAACACGCAGGTTAATAAAATGCATGTTGCAAGCGGGTGTCTATGACATACGTTGTCTTTGGTGCGAATCGTTAATCATAGATTACTTACGTGCATTAATCACCGCATCATCGTGTCTTGTCGAAGCGTTTCGTTGCGACTAAGAGCTATCAAGACGTAATTGATGAATTTGTAACGTATTTTACTCTTTATAAAAAGGGTGTCTTTTTTTACTATTTGTTACTCCAAGGTTTTTGGGGTTCCGAAGCAAATGGCAAAAACGGAACGCCTTCCATAAGTTACATCCGTTTCAATAACATCCTGTCAATGCAAATATTATTGACAACTTTTTGTCTTATCAAATGGTTTGCACTAATGGTTGTGGCTTCAAATCCCGTGAAAGTCAAATATTTGTAGCATGCTATGCTATGGATGTTTTTATGTTTGTTAATCCGTTTGTATCTAGTCGCAATATTAGAAGTTTTTCTTAGTTTAGCAACAAAAAAATTAGTGTGATTGTTAGAAGAATCCACAAGGATTAAGAAAGAATCACCTATGTACTTAACAAGTAGAAAAAGTATTATACGCAAAGACCAAACCAAAAATGTATAAATATAAGAAATTATAAACAAAGTAATATTTAAAATTCTTACTATTATAATATAACATAGTTTATCGGGTTCTTCTATAACTCCGACTTAACACTGAAGTCATTATTAAATATTATTAACATTATGATGTATTTGAAATGATCAGTAAAAACTTAATAAAACTGTTTTGATGTCGAATTTTATTGTCTTTGCAACAATTCATAATAACAGACATGAAAATGACCGACTCCTGATTATTTTTTTATGTAAATAAGATATCTATCTTATTTACATAAAAAAATAATCATATGAAAATCTTGATGAAATTTTAATCCTCGACTACCTACTTCAAACGCTCGAAGACGAAAAAAAGAAAAAAACTCAAGGAATAGCTCTCAATGAGCACGTATTGAATACCACATTCGATAAACAGCTCTACACGTTGGAAATACAGTTTACAATCAAAAGACAGTATCCCCACCTACAAGTGGTCGACTACCAACGCTTACATTTATTCAGTGAATACATAATGAAATACAGAGTGCTGAGGCGTAGACAAAAGAATATTTTTATATTAGGCATACCAAGCTACTGAATTTGGTTAATATCACAGAGAGCTGCGTATCATTGCTGTGCCAAAACGAACTTTATACTGTACATTATAAGAGTGTCCCTTTGCGTTGGTTAAAAAGAGAGGTCATGTTTTCATTGCTCGCATTCCTCTTTATAATACCTTTTCATGTATGAGACCACTTAAATTATGATTAGGGACACGGCTCAAGGCCATTACTTGTGAAAAGAAGATTGTATGAGACAAATTTTCGTGAAAATTGCACCTGAGGAGGTGCCTAAATAGATTAAATTACGTATGGAAGTAGCACGTGGAAGAAAATTTAGCCTGATAAAGTTTCATGTGTTTTGTACAAAATATTTTGGCTAAAATCCTTGATAAATAAATAAGATCCTATTTAACTAGTTACCTTTCTTTTACCCTTAAAAGAAGGGAAACTAGTTTCCGATAGAATTTTAATTTATCATCTTATTGTATAGTACAGTCAGCATCCAAAGTAGCTGATCAAAAACTAATTTTCGAAAATACTGACTCTTCTAAATGTCACAATACCCAGACTTCTTTAGTTGACTTGTGCGTAGTGATTTTGTCTGATTATTGTGATATTTTTGCAATGAGTTTATTTTGAAAAATTCAGACACTAAGCTACTTTTAATGTTGACAATCCCATCATTTAAATAGAAATTCAAAATACATCTCTTCATACTGAATAGCCAATCAGCTATAAAAAAGGGAGTATAGGAAAGTTACATTTCTTTTTTAGATTTCATTGTTGTTTCCATGAGAAAGAATAAGAATAAGTTTATTTCCATAAAATCCATTTCAGTTTCAGTTCTTACACTAGGCTAAAGCCTGTCCTGTGGGGACAGTGAACGGTTTACATAAATATTTACACTTGCATAACAATTACAAAAATTTTGGTGTGGTGAGAATGGTATCCATTTATTTGCTTTATAACGGAAGATGAATTTATCTAACACTCACTTAAGATAATAACATCAAACGGCATATTCAACCTAGCAAGGGTGACCAAAAAGTTATCGAACTTACATTGCATACTTCGAATATTCACATGTAGTATTTTATTAGAGTATTTATTTATGACAGACAGACAGACAGACAGACAGACAGACAGACGCACCCTTCTGGGTTTGAAATTTCATGGCATTCAACATTCATAGAATTATCTATGTTGGTTAATAAGTCTAAAGTAGTTATAATGGTAATTGACAGAAACGGGAAAAATATAGAAAGCGATTTGAATGCGACATGAAGAATTCTGCAGATTAAGTGCGTGAGGAGCAATTCTTGATTTAGAAATGCTACGATAGTAATGTGTGTTTTGTTGTGATCACTGATTAAATTAGAGTGTGTGTTTGCGCGTTTAAATATACAATTGGACTGTATTGCTGGTCCACAGTAAATCACACAGTAGTCCACAGACAAATATACAAAAGGAATTAAAGATATATAATTTAAAATGTCTCCAAGTAACAGGTATAGAAATACGTTTAGTAGGTAAATTTCCGGAAACTTACTGATGCTCTGTTGGTACTCCGAGTAGCTTTTGTAGATCTTCATAAGAGTTGTTGTATTTAAAAGAAAGTTACTTAAAAAACTGAACCCCATTTAAGCTGATCATAAATACAATAAAGAAAGACCCCTTCTAATACCATATTTACTTGGTTATTAATTAAATCTTTATTACATTACTAGGTAACAATTCGTTGCAAAGATATCTTGTAGCACCGATGTATTATTTTTCTCTTCGAGATTGTCTGGCGCATATGTATTTCTCTTTTGAGAAAATGCAATTAGAAATACTTTTTTTTGTTCATAGATCAATTGTTTTTTTTTTTGTTTTTATTGTTTTGGCTTATTACCACTCAACTAACTTTACCAAAAATATAGTAAAATATCAGACTATATTTCAAGATTCTGTAGATATTTCAAATGTTCGGATCGATTGACTTCAACGTTGTAAACATTTTTCTGGATCAAAGAAATTGGACACAAATTTTCATTCTTTTAGCATATTAAGCAATCTATCACCAAGCCTTTTTCTTAAATTACCCAATAATGCCAGCCAATATCATTACCGAGTTCAGGTGTGCCAAGGTAAACCGCTAAGCTCACATTCCACATCGGCAGAAATAACCTACTTTGGCTGAAAAGTCGAGCGTCGAAGCCTCCCACCAATTAGTCTAATGCCCAATATTTTAGAGTACCCTAATAAATAAGGTAGGGTCACACTTGTCCGTTACAAAGATAAGGATACTAAATGGTTTTAATAAATTTCCATAGAGAGGTAGCCAAGAAGAAATATTATTATACAGAGTGTAACGAAAAGGTGAAATAAAACTTTAAGGGGTTATTCTACGGCAAAATTACATCAACTTTTTCTATGGGACCAACATCGAAATCTCAAAAAAAATATTGATGTTTCCATACTAACTGATGCCAGCTGGTCGCGTTTCAGGAAAGTGTTTTTTTTTTGCGAATTCGATGTTGGTCCCATAGAAAAAGTTGATGTAATTTAGCCGTAGAATAACCCCTTAAAGTTTTATTTCACCTTTTCGTTACACTCTGTATATTCAGTTGAGACTTTACGGTATACACTTAAAACCGGTAATGGAGCAGACCAAGTATGAAATAAAATAAAATAAATCTATATTTTACAAAGTTTATCATATTGATATTAGTTTATTAACAAGACGGATTAGCAAGCTAAAGTGGCAGCGGGACAATAGCACGTAGTACTGACGCCCGATGGTTCAGAAAGGTTCTAGACTGGAAGCCAAGTACCAGCAAGCGCAGCGTGAGACGTCCACTCTCAAGGTGGACAGATGACCTGGTAACGGTTGCAGAGAGTCTCTGAATGCAGGCCGTTTCTACAGGGTTACATTGCAAAGGGGTGCCAAATCTTTAAGAGTGACTCAGAATCAGTAACTTAATCGAACTATGCAAAGAACAAAAAATTTTTTTCACATTTAATTAGTTCTATCCGCTATTAAAAATCGTAGCCGTGGATAATTTAACTTATTCTTTAAAAAATACACTGTATGTGCACTGCATAAGGTCCTTGTTGGCCGCCGTCCATACGCCTCTGATGAATGACCGCGCGACTTTCGTAGTCTCTATTGACTTTATTTTCGGAAATTTTAAAGTAATTTATTTTCGTAACATAGGATTATTAAAAATAATAATGATTAAGACACTTCTTTCAATTGTTCCCTGGATATTATTTTTTAAATTTGGCACCCCTTTGCAATGTAACCCTGTATACGGCCTATCTGGATGTCATTGAAGGAGGCCTATGTTCAACAACTAATAAATATTTATTCTGTCATTAAAATGAGATCATTTATCTGAAACCATCAAAATGATGATCAAATTCTGATTAGCCAACTTTTGTTAAAAATTTAATTACTCTTTATCGAATAAAGAATTTTGTATCAAAGATCCTCATATTAGCCTGCACGGGAAATATTTAATATTTCCCTATCGGCATTCCATTAGCAGGGCGCGCAATTGAGTCGTTACGGGACATGATAGGCAGAACCGCCCGAACGGGGCTGTGGAGCTGATGTGTTGCGAGATAAGCGTATCTCTCGGCTTTTTGACTGAGAATGGAGTTGCTTTTTATGTGGACGATGAGTCGAACGCAGGGAATGCGCACACGTAATATCAAATACATTTATTTTATTTATTATTGCACAACTTAGTTTATCTTACTTCTTCCTAATATTATTTACTCGTGTAAATGCGAAACTTTATATGAATGGATGTTTGTTATCAATCACGCCAGAACGGCGGAACGGATCTAGAGAAAATTTGTCGCAGAAATAGATAGCCTAGAATAAAGATTAGATAGGATTTTTTATCCCGGAAAATGTACAGTTCCAGAGGGATCCTAAATATCTGTCATTATAGCGCTACGTGCCGTTAGATGCCGCTGTTCAGTTGGCAAAAAAAAACAAATATGAAAAAATATATGCAACACTAACTATTTATGCAACATTAACTAGTTTTGGAAAAAACCGCGCGAACGAAGTCGCGAGCAACATCTAGTGTAATATAAAAACTAAAACTATTATTTTGTAAAAAAAAAATGCACGTTGGAGAGGCATTCTATACGAGTAACTAAGAACTCTGAAGCTAAAGGTAGAATAAAATTTTAATTATCTTTTTAAAAAAATTTAGTGTAAAAACTTACCCAAAACTACTCCGAACTGGGCCTAGTCCTATCCTTTTAAATATAATATCTTAATAAGTGAGTATCTTCATTATCATTATCATTTCAGCCATAGGACGTCAACTCCCCTCATATCCACACATAGGTCTCCCCCAGTATCATTAAATAGTATTAATTAAATATTTTTGCAATTTTAATAACAGCTTTTGTAATGCGTAATCAGGGTGGTTAATTAACCAAAACCAATAAATATATATATATATATAAGCCAAATAAACCATAGCCATAAAACTAGTTTTTTAAAAACAGGTGCATTAGTCTCACCGAAACACAATAATTTAAACAAATAAGATTTTTTTATATTTATCAAGGACAATAGAAGAAAAATGTAAGGGAGCTTTCCTGGACTGGACGCGGTATCAATTTCTTTATTTAGTTAAAAATTATTTTTTTTTGGTAATTTTCCAGCTACATAAATAAAATAAAACAACGGGTAATCTATAAAATCATAAACTCAACGCACTTTTAAACAGAATTCGGAAAGGAACATTTATTTTTAGAATATTGTACTAGTACTCACCACACAATATGTCAAAGTATAATATTAGGGTAACCTATATATTATAGGGTATTTATTTTCTACTAGCAGCGACAGATTGCCGTTCTAGTTAAACGTCTAATCAATTCCTCTGAACAAGACACCTACATCTAGCACTCAATATTGCATAAGCCCGATAGCCGTCACCTCAAGTCGCCGTGTCCAAGACTAATTGTCAATTAGGAGTTTCCGAGACTCGCCGGCCGCTCGGAGAAATCGGTCAAGTGTAAACGATAGGTCAACGGATTTTTTACGGTTAGATTTTTATTTCAGTTGCGGTAACAGTGTCTTGGTTAAGTGAGATTGGTTTTATTTCTATAGTCAACAGCGAAAGGAAATTTATTTTATGGAACAATATACCTCCACCAATAAGAAATCTGTGTAATATTATAACTTTTAAGAATAAATTCAAACAGTATCTCTTGCAAGTTCAAAAGTTAAAATCGCAATAATCTTTATGTCTGGTTTAAAATTAAATGTTTTCTGATTTTTCTGGTGTCCACGGAAGATCAGCGTTAAGGTACCTTTTTGGTTCCTTGACATATTGCTGAGTGGAGACCATTTTTGAAAATTTTAAGATAAAATTGTATTTTTTACTTTTCTTCCATGTTTACAACTATGTGTGGTTTTGGAATAAATTATTTTATTCTTTATTCTTCTTCTTTATTCATGGGTTTTATTAGTGTTGGTTATAGCTTGACACTTGAAAGATTTGTGTAAGGCATTTTTCTAACATGTCCAGTTCAATATTCTGTTCGACATAATATCATACTTTAATTTTCTTTAGTGCAATATACAAGTAGATCACATTGCACAAAGATGTTTAAAATAGTGATTCAAAGGACATTGTCCGAGCAATTTCTGAATTTTTCCATACAAACTTACACCCTCCAAAAGATGGATTTAATTTATCTTTTAATTAAAGGCTTAAACAAACAAATAATATATAAATTGTATTTACCATCACACCAATAGGCTAGTTTCCTAAAAAATCTAAGTAGTCCGTCAGTTGCATTAGCAGAAAATATTGGTATTTTTTCTTTTCTCAATCAAAGAAAAATTTATGAAGATATAGCCTGTTAAAGTTCCGCGTAACGCGTACACGTACACGCCTTGCGACACTTTTTAGCAAGACGTGACGTCACTTCAAAACTTCGATGCGATTATTTTCTTCATTTTTTATTTGATTGACAAAAAACAAAATATGGGTCTAATATTTTTTGATAATCTTACTGACGGACTAAATAGAATAATATTTTTTGACCCAGAAAACTAGTCTATTAGCTATACCTAAACTAAGAAAAGCTTATGGTGATTAAATAACGAATAAACATACTTAAATAGAAGTGAAGTGAAGTGCTGGGATTGCGATTTATCTTACACTAAATTTAAAGCGAGATTCACTCTTTCGTTAGACCCTATTCAGTTTACTTGTACTAACAAAGGTCAAATAAAACTCTACCAGTTTGGTAACATACCCTGTGCTCAGAAAAGCGGGCAAGGAATTTAATTGTCAAGTATAATAAGTAAGTCGACAATACAAAGTCAACCGTACCGTCATAAGGTAAATACATACGGTGAGCTCACTACCAGTTACTACGCTTAACACGAAACACTCTTTGAGAAGAAGAGGCTCGTAAAATATATCCAAACAAAGGATTTACAGTAGCCATTGAAGATTTGCACTATTCACCTTGTTCCATCAAAAATCAGGTTATCTATCGTTGTTATTTAAATAATGTTTTATCATCCAAATGTGTGATACTAAGGGCCTCTTTCACCACTTGCTGATAAATTCCAGATAACCTATCTGGCACTTTTTGACAGCTAATTGTATGGGTTATTTGTAAAAACAAGTGTCAGATAGGTTATCCGGAACTTATCAGCAAGTGGTGAAAGTGGCTCTTACTCTCATAATAGGTGAGAAACGACTCGCAAGATTTGATTTCATTGTTAGTTAGCTGTTATTTAGCAACAAGTGCTTCTAATATAAGCGTGTTACAAATGTAACAAGTTTAAAGTTATTTTGTTAAAGTAAAATGATAAGGCCTTAATCGAGGCCCAGTTACAGCACAGCATACGTAATAAAAGGCTCTTTCGTCTATTATTTTAAAAGTCAGACACGTGTAAGTTGGTAATTAGGCTTCTAAAAAACACTAAAGGAAGAACCTGCTAACCAAAAACTCGGACATAAATCTAAATCCCATCGGATACACTGCTAATACATAGAAGACCTAAAAGGCGTGAAGCGCGGCGATCCGCCTTAAATGGAAAGGATCCCGGGTTCCATTTCTGGCTCTGGACAATTAGAAAACGAACTCTTTTAAATTGAATCGTATATGGGTGTTTAAAAATATATATCTGTGCAGTGGACCTACTGTCTAGTCTACCTCTACTGTGGCCGCACCGTTCAAAGCTTGAAAATAACCGTTTCAAAATCAACACATAAATTCGGCAGTACAAGTAACGCCCTCTGCCGAGTCGACGAAATAGAAGAGACCTCCATTTCGTCCCTCGTTATCTTGAATGAGTGACATAATGACATGACGGTGGGGGTCAATGTGAAGTATAATTTGTGCCTCTTAAATTAAATTAATTCCCAAAATAATAAGCGGTCCTAATACATGGACGGCGATATAGTAGAAGCTTTTGTCCGTTTAAATGTTTCTTAACATCATATTATTAAAGTTTAACAATATTGCAACTAATGAAATTGGGATTACTACCAAACAAAAATTTGAGTGATATCAAATCAAATTTTAGTGACTATGAAATAAATAATAGTCCCCAGAAAATTATTAAGGATTAGGAATTAATTATTTCAGAATCGGAATCCAAAAAAAGGTTTTGTAATATTTTTCTGTGTTATTATTACTTAAAATTATTATTGATTAGTGACTTATTATGTAACACAACATGATGTCCTCTTCGTATTGTTGAAATAACAGACAGTAAACGGCACAATAATACTGAGACGCAGCAACGCAGTTCTCTGATGTGCAGGTCAGAGAAATTGTTACAAAAGCTATGGTGCAGAGGTAATATAATGGTGCCACAAACAAAAACGAAGAGGTCTTATTTGTACGCACTTTTCTAAGCAATGTCGTAACAATGGCGGTTTTTTTTATTCGGACGGACCTAACGCTGGCGGCCTTGGAAGAAATCCTTATTCAGCTACACCGGAATATTGTGGCGAGTGCTAATGGCTCTCAGCCTAAGTCTGCCTTACTCGCGGTTGCTGAGACCCGGCCGAGTCGTACGTGTCCGGCCCCATACTAGCGGGCGTGATCGGGGCAGTATCGAGTGTGTTAGAATCCAGGAGGATAAAATTAAAAAGTAATACAAATAAGCATAAGAAAAAGAGTTTGTTTTTAGGTCTAGATTATAATTTCAAAGGAGTTCGAGTTTATTATTGATATTAATAAAACAAACAGCGTATAACTTGATGTAATATATAATTGATAGTATATAACCGTTGAGCAATTCTATACAATAATTACATAAGGTACTTATCTGTCTACCAGGTATGTATGATACTCAGAGCCGGTTATAACCGACAGGAGGCAGAGTAACGTTCGCTCCGACCGCTCAATAGCAACTGACTGTTGTTTCGACGCTCCCTTCTATTTATAGGCGGAGACAAACAAGTTACCCCACCTTTGACTATCAATTACTAAGTGCTACTACAACCACGTGTTATTCAAATCAAATATTATTTATTATTTTTATAAGTTGTTAATGATAATATTTAATGTTAAAATATACTTTTTATTATTATATTAATTATTTAAAGTCTCTAAATGATTTTTTATTTTTAAAACATCTCACAAGTGCATAAGATTTACCAAGCGTCGATCCTACTAATGGTGGCGCCGATAAGACCGGGACTGCCGAAAGAGACCGGACCGCGGTCAGGTTTCTTTCTAGACGGCCCAATCTGGGGTTGTATCGGACTGTGTCCCTACGCCCTCAGGGCCGCCTCTGTAGGCATGGACTTGGGCTTGGGCCGTCATCCGAAGGGTGGACAGAAGAAAAACGGGTAAGGCACCTACCCTGGAGGGGCTCAAAAATGACTAAGCCAGCCTGAAATGTTTTGGGTCATGCATGGGTGCAATTAAAGAAGCTCGCACTCGCTTATAAAACTTGTTACTGCAATACTAGTAAGTATACATTTCGCGTACAATAGTCCTATGCAGACACGAATACTTTACATTGTCAGACTAAGGTTCATATTGTTAGTTATTTGAACAATTTTAAGTGATGTTAGTTTTAAATGTTACAATAACAAGTAAAGTGAATCTGGTTCCATTGTCTGTGATTTGGTCAGCCACAAATAAATCCTGTGGGAATATGTAATCATTTTATTAGCTGTTTTTAATTAATTAGCCCTATACGTCATATATCATTCGTCGTATATCATTTTAGTTAACTATTTACTTAAAATTATATATTTCGTTAATATTTAATGTTATTAATTTAGAGAAAAACCTTGTTACAGTCACTTTCAGTTCTAGACCGATATCCTTATTTATTAGTTTAACTTTAAACTGATTAGGTCGGTCAATGTAGAAAAATAACTTTTATATATTGTCTCGCGTCTGGATGTTGTGTTACTGTCTTTGTTTGCTGATTCATTTAATATAGGACAAACCGATGAATGTGATGTTGTCTAATATTTATTTATTTATTTTATAAATATTGTTTAATTAAAAAATACGTCATTAAATAAATAATCTGTGGCTGTCACGACAAATGCTGAGCCCTTTTCGACACAATATCTAATTTATATTGTTTTGTGTATTATTATTATTATTTTCTCTTGTGTGTCGAATAAACGTTTCTTTCTTTCTTTCTTTCTTTCAAATAATAATAGTTTGCATGAATAAAAAATAATGTGAAATATTTACTTCAAACAACATGCTAATAACATTCTTACTAAATTAACATTTTGCGCTTTTGTGTTGTTTTAAATATAAAACGAATAATTCTGTCTAGACAGACATGTTTATTCAGATTTACATTGGCAAACATAATAATAAAATTTTGTTTACTGAACCCTAAACAGATACATTAAGGTCTATTTTTAAATGAAACGATACAAGGTTTTCCCTATGCTTTTGGTGGTATCATAACAAAAATAGATAAAGTAGGCCTAATAAACCTTTTTTGAATTTAGTAAAGTATTCAAGAATTAACTGTTCTCTCCCAATAACGAGGTTTAAACTTAAAGGGAAAAAAGGAAATTACTTGTTACTTGAATTGTAAAGTCAAAATAAATTTAAATTTGAGTTTGACTAGAACACCAATTTAAAAGCAAGCTGAAGTGTAACCAGCCTACTGCTTACAGACTACTTCAGCTTGCTTATCCTTTGAACTATATAAATACTGCCTATTGAGTTGCAATGGGAGACACCAGGGGACTGATTTTGACACATGTGCAGAATCTATGTCCACCCTTTAATCAGTGGTGGCTAAAACATTCCATTATAATTTGAACTTTATGCTTTTAAAATAAGGTCGATAGATCTATTTTTCTGTGACAGTGAAAGCGAGTAAGAGTGAGTCTCTTGCCTCAACCTCTATTACAGTGGTTTGATGACTGTCGACGCTCTCGTAGCTTCATTGTCATACATGAATTAAATGGCATCTGTTAATATAGCAAAATACACCGAGTTGCCAGCTTTACTGAGTGTGCTCCTGTTTAACGTTAGTAAGTAAGTTAGTAATTTCTACAATTTTTTAAAATAAAGCTAAATAAATAACGTCCATCGCCCATTGCTACACGAAACACATATCCTTAAGAATATTTTTTTTTTAGGGGATTTACCCAGTATTAGTAAAAACTTGATTTCTGCCAATTTTTTTACCTTGCAAAAATGGGTAGAAATCTGGTTTTTACCCATACCTCTCGACACCCATCAGTAATGGAAAGTAAAATGGGATTTACACAATGGGGCCTGCCTAGTGGCACGCCCCCGACCTGGTGGCCCAAACCTATAGGTACAGGTGAGGTTGCGGGAAGCCATTGGATGCAATAAGCCTTCTGTTTATTTATTTAAACAAAAAAAAACTAGTTACTAAGTGGACTTTTGTTATTTGGATACTAGTCAATCTTTCACATGTCGATGACTACACAAAAGGCATATTACTATTATAGTTAGGGGAAAGAGATTAAATGTGTCCAGTATCATAATAATATGCTATTTAATCACAAACAAAAAGTAATAACTTTGTCTAAAGCAAACAAAAGAGAGCGATGCAATTACGCGGTGAAGTGTACTTACGCTGACGTAGGTAACTCGCACTCAACTGTGAGCTACGAGGCATGAGATCCGTAACCCGTAGTTCGTAGCAGCGCGCGTAGCTAGTGCTACGAGCGAACTGCTACGAGTGCTACGCTTACTGTAGCGAACTGTAGCGATATTAGACTACTGTATTCTGTGGTATTTGTCAGATAAAGACTATAGATTACCCCACTACCGCACTACGTTACCCCACTGTATTACAACTTAATTTCCTCTACCCTAGGGTTGTCTGGAAGAGAGCGCTTTTGGTGATAAGGCCGCCTGATTGCACATAACTGTATCTTGTTTGTAATAACCTTTAATGTCTTGTGCAATACAGTGTCTATTTATCTATACAATGGGTAGTTTTTTGGACCCGACAAACTTTAAGGGTGGATTCTACGAGTAATTTTATCGAGGAAACACCCCCATATGTGGGGTCAAATCTCAATATTTTAGGAATGGCGGCCATTTTAAAATTTGATTGCAATAAAATAATACAAGAGTTTTCTGTCGTTTAGAGGCCTTAAGGTCATTATGTTGTTTTTAATAATTCTTCACTATAAACAACATTGTTATCACAAAAAAATACTTATCCAAACAAATTGATGTCAGATAGTTGTATTTATTTTTCTTCATTTGGGTGATGATTCCGTGATTATGTATTTATATTGTAAGTGTATTAGAATATCAAATTATGTACAATAAACAGTGTACATAATTTAATATTCTAATACAGTTACAATATAAATATATAATATATAAAACAGTTACAATATAATCACGGTATCATTGTGCTACCCACAACATTAACTACGTTAATTTTATAAATAACGTTCAAAGATGGTGTTCTCACAACCAATTCAAAGCATTTACTGGTATTCTTAAATTTTCTCAATTAGTGTGGTGAAGTGTTTTTTTTTCAAATTTTTGTTGTAGCGCCAAAATCAGCACCTAACAGGTTTTGCGTTATTTCAATAACATCTTGTATAAATTTCGCCTAGTAACCCGGTTTAGTTGGCCCGCCTACTGCTTCAAGACCATGTACTTACATATATTAATGTCAAAATACACATAAACCTTTACGAGTAAACACAAATCCTAATTCCCTAATGGATCCCTCCGTCCCTCGGGTTTACATTTTACTTTTTAGGAAGCGTACTTACTGATAATATTTAAAATTAAGAGCCCGCTATATTCTTAGAGTATTTGCATTGGGATAACTCCTAACTGATGAACTTTTGTTGATATTTCAGCTAGAATGAGACGGGCTCTAAAAAAGAGAGACAGCGCTAACAACCTGTGTTTGCTTACGCGAACCTACGCTTGTATTCTTTGTCAACGCATGCGCAAAGGAGTGCAAAGGTAACTCAGCGAAATCAGTTATTTATCGGTATAATTTTATTGTAATTTAATTTATATTACAGATTCAATATCTTATTTTTTCATTGTAAAAAAGAGAGCTTAAACAACGTCGAAAATTTGTTTCTCATTACAATTAATCGAAAGTATTTAAATATGTGCGAAAACTGAGCGATAATAACACGTTTTTGTCTATAAAATGGTTAATATCAAAAGTAGGGTAAGGTAAATTGAGTTAAAAACTCAGCTGAGCCAGATGAACGTTTAACCCCTTTTGAGTATATTTTATCGATACATGCAGACTTCAGTTTAGTTTGACGAATGTCGAGTTTGGCACTTAGCAACATTAGGCAACTTTCTATTTTATTTATTTGTTTTGATGTAATAAGCAAACGTTATTACTCTACAAAAAACCGTAATGTGGATGCACCTTTACAAACAAACTTAACAAAGTACCTTTATTCTGTCTTTAGTACACGGCCACCGATTTAATAATGACAAAGATTTAAATAAACTAATAATAATAAAATTATTAATAAATCACCCACCGAAACCGATGAAAGGTGGAGTAAACGGGTTCTCCCGAGATAAAATCTTTTGCTTTCGGACAGGATTTCTTCGAATTCTCTCCCTTACTGCTTTGACCACCTTTTTCGTACGAACACTACGTGGACGGCCAGATCTTTTTCTGTCACAAACAGAGGAGGTCTCATTGTACCTATTAATAGCCCGGTACACAAACATTTTACTAATACCAAGCGTATAGAGAGTTTTAAAAATTGCGTTTGGCTCCATACCTACTTTGTGTAATGCAATCACAGCGATTCGGTTCTCTTTATCACCCCACTACATTTTAATATCGCAAAATATTGTACAATGTATTGGCGCCAAAATGAGAAAACTCAATAAACAATCATATAAAAATGACAGATTCCAAATTCAAATGTAATATTTTGTTTATTTTTAATTGTAACAGTATTTATGACCAGATTAAGTATAAATATATAAATGAATCTCTATTTCCCTTGGTCATCGCATCACGCGTGAACGGATGGAACAATTTCGCTAATTCTTTTTTTGTTGTGATAATTATTGTCAGGAGAACTTATGGAAAAAAAAAAAAATTACGCAGAAAATCATCTATAAATAAACTAAAGACCAAGCGAACGAAGTCGCGGGCAACAGCTAGTGATCAATAAGTATTTTCAAGCTCTTTCAAAAATAGTAATTTTAAAAGCAAAAATTTTACTTTTAAATAAGATATTTAAATAAACCGTAAGGTGGGTAGCGCTTTTAGAAATGTTTTTGTGTCTATTAATATAACGTTGTTTTCTAATCGTATAAGATCAGGAATTCCAAATTAATTTATAATAGCTTGTAATTAATGAGGTAAACTACATGGATTCGCGGCAATAATGATCGAAACACATAATGTAATGAATACGGTTAATTGGTCGCAGTTCGCGTAATTAATATTAATTACTAAGAAAAGATACAATGCTTAATATATTACTAA
Organism: Anania hortulata; assembly: GCA_963576865.1. Lineage (NCBI taxonomy): Eukaryota > Metazoa > Arthropoda > Insecta > Lepidoptera > Crambidae > Anania > Anania hortulata. The sequence goes on along the minus strand of OY756389.1, from coordinate 3,449,331 downwards.
TCTTAGTTTAGTATTACATCAAGCTTAATTACAAAATTGCTAGAGTATTTAATTGTAATTAAGGTTAAAATAATGAGGTTTTAAACTTATGATTAGAAACGCGATATGCCTCACCACGTTTCGGATTTCCTTTGCTTCTACAAATAATCAAGACTGTTTTGACAACCGTGCCAATACTTGCCAACATACTACGGTTATATGGTCACCATTTTACAGTATCCACATTGACAGAATAGAAGCAATCCAAAGGCGCTGTCTCCGTTACTTAAGCGCAAAATTTGGACTAAGGCGTAAATTGGGGACATATGAGGCTAGACTCGAATATTTTACTGTGAGCACCCTTCAGTCGAGGCGAGAAGTAGTTTATTTGTCGACCCTTTACAAAATAGTTAATTCTATGTGGGACTCCGAGGAACTATTAAGCCGTTTTTCGTTTAAAGCTGGTGGTAGCACAAGGGCTCAGAAGCTTTTCTCTTTACCACCTTGTAATAATAAAGTTACACACAACGACCCTGTCCTTCGTATGTGCAGAGCCTACAATAGTGTCAGTAAAAAATTAGACATATTTTCACTTTCGCATTCATCTTTCATAAAGACTTTCAAGTCTCTATGAGAGACGAAAGCGAAACATTACCATTAATTATTGTATTTTTTTGTTTTATTTTTGTTTTTTTTGAGTGATTTATTGTTTTTAACCGTCTCTTTCTCATTGTAACTGTCACTTCTATCGATTAGTTAATTAAAGCATTTATCTACCCTATTTAAATGTCGTGTGCAGCTATAATCGGAATGTAAATTTTTAAAATTGTGTAGTGTTTAAGATTTCTATGTATATGTTGTGATTTATGTTCTGTTGCTGTACCTATGAATAAATGAATGAATGAATACTGCTTTCAAAAAAGAATTTTAAAATCAGTGTTGAAGGTTTAATAGCACTTAAAGCAACATAAGAGCTGGATGCCGAGCCAAGTTTCCATGACCAGCTCGAATTGATTTCTCATTAAACGGCGCACATAAAAGTCTCCATAAAGATCTGCACTCCAGTTTATATGTTTCTACCGGTTGCAATTCAGAATCCGTTCTATTGAACGCCAGTGTTGGAGCTTAGTGTCTTGAAAGAGATACTTAACGGACCAAGGAGGTCAAATTGGAGCGATCTTTTTAAGAAAAGTATTATAGTAAATCTGTTACTTGTCTTTAGATAAATAATAATAAATAAAAATACACCAGACACCATACTGATTGTCATGATCTCGAAGTAAGCAAATAATATTCTTGTGTTATTATATATTAAATAAGTATACTCCAGACAACACAATACACTGGATGCAAACTTATGAAAGAGTCCCATGTCCTGCAATGGACTTCTAAAGTCTGATGATATTCGGAAGATAATCACCAATTGTCGTGGTCTTGAAGAAATAACATTTATATGTTACGACGTAACAGACTTTATAACTTTTTTTTTTTACATTTATTAACACAACTACCTTTAATCGAGACTTAACTAAAACTTCCATCTATATGTTTTAAGTTTCACTCTCTATCCGTCTGTTTATTTCAAAGTTGAATGGTATTTTATTCAAGATTTCGACGTCATATCATGACAAACGACGAGGTAATAATCAAAATTTAATTCCTAACGTCCCACTGGCCCGATATTGCGTCATCATCACATTATCTAGATTCGTTTCTCAACATGAGTGTCGCGGCCCATAGACTCCTAGACTCTACCTAAAACATGAAACAACCCTGACTTTCACTGTAATAACTTGAAGAAACTCGCCAACATAACTGATGTCGTCATCAACTCAGTTGGAAGGGCTGTCGACTGGTTTCCGAAAGGTCATGGCTTCGAATCCTACCAGCCCCACTAGCATAAGCACCAAAACACGATATGATACAGCGATATATCGACATCAACTGTCAAAATATGATAGATATAACCACTATGTTGAATCGCCGTGCCGGTGATTTCACATGTTATGATTGCTGTTTCGACAAAAATATAACATGGCGGTTGTATTTATCATACTTTTACAGTTGGTGTCAATATATTGCTATATCATATTATCGTGTTTTGGTACTCAATTGCTCATGCTAGGGGGGCAGAGGCAGTTATTTTTATTATTAAACTTAAATATTATCTTTGTATATTATATATTGCAATGTGAGAAAGGAGTTGTTTGACAACCATCTAAAAACCAACTATTAGACTTTGTAACAGCAGTTATTTCAATTCGCACAAGTACTTAGTAACTACTCTATTTCAGAATAACACTTGAATCGAAATCGGATCGAGTGCAGCTCATTAAATGTACTGGTCATAAAAGTCAACATAAAGATCCGCCACGGCCGCTGACTGTACAGTTCAGAGCAAAAGTCCTTTAATTTTTTTTCCTTAATCCTATGGACATAAAGGTCAGAAATGTTTATCAACGAGTGCTCTCGGGTGTACAGAACCGAGCGCAGGTGAGAATTTCAATTTGCTTACGACGAGTTATTAGAGTGGACGCCGAACCCCTCCCGACTTCCAATGGAGTATTTGCAGTATTTTCTGTTCTGATTTTTGTAACAAGAATCACTATTTTGTGGCCATGGTTTTTTAACTGAAAAACACTATAAGGTATAATCTTATAATCAAATATTCTTCGGATCGGCTCTTCATCATATATACCTTTGAACTACCCTGAAGAAACAAAAAAAAATGCTTCAAAATAGGTCTATCCGTCTGCAACTACGATGTCATAGACTGAAACACAGACGTATAAAGAAGTCGAACTCTTTTTGCTATCTGAATATCCTACACTAGGACCGTAAAATTTGAAAACGACCAAACAACGCGTAGATAGAAAATAAAATAAATACGAATATAAAAGCCTCCTTTACCGCCCAGTTGTGGTACAAATCTACGGCTCAGAACGCATTATAGGGGCACACTGATCCAATATAATACCGCGCTAAACGAAACTGAAGCTATGCTTTGCCCAATAACAAATGTATCGTTCTATATTTTGAGTATCGGCTCTAAGATCTACCTATTTGTTTTTTTTGGGTTTCGTACCTCATAAGGAAAAAACGGAACCCTTATGGTCAAAAGTCAAAAATCATTTATTCAATTCAGGACAAAATTGACACCTAAGAACGTCAATAATAACATTGTAGGCCCTTAGGGGGCCAGAACATGTCTCCTTAATTTTTGGGCCCTACTAGCGCTTCGAGACAAGACACAGACAATCTGGCAAGTGCTGAGAAGAAACGCCGGAACAAACTCAGTCACCACTAGCTGCCACACAAAAATATAAATCAAAATAAACAGGTAGGTACATCAGTTTAGTGCAGGCTGGACTGACCATACATTCTTGTCATCAAGATAGTCTTGAATTTTATAATACCCCTTAGACATCAGTGTAGTTTTGACATGTGACTTAAATTTATTAATAGGAAGTTTGGTAACATTGTGAGGTATATTATTGAAAAATTTAATACAATTTCCCAAGAATGAATTACTTGTTTTGGCCAATCTAAAGATTGGGACCACAAGTTTGTTTTTGTTTCTGGTGTTATATGAATGAATATCACTTTTCTTTATAATAGGATCACTTAGGATATAGGATCACTTCGTAGTCCGTCTGTCTGTCTGTCCGTCTGTCTGTCAAAACGCTGAAGGTATTAAGTTGAAATTAAAACCATATGCTCAGGTCTATAGCCCCGTGAAGCTGTGAAAAAATTACACTTCTAAGTTAACGTAAAAAAAGACACGGCCGTTCATGCCGCAAAAAAAAAATATTTCAACACTCTCAGGGGAATCAAAATTTATAGGGTCCTTTCCGTTGACGTAGAACTATGAAATTTGGCAAGTAATATCATCGTATACCACAAGTACAGAGAAAAATCTGAAAACTATACATTTGTACATTTTGTAGTAATTTTGTTATTAAACTGCGAGACTCGATTCCTGAATTATTTATAATTTATACCCACTTTGTACAGAACCTTCTGTGGGCGAAACTAAATCGCACTTGTCCGGTTTTTTTTTAATTAATTCAATCTGTGCCCATCGCTATAAGACTTCATACAATACAAATCAAGTTTTAAATTAACTTTCTGTAGGTCCCTAGGCTACCGCCATCTCCTTATCATTTGTTCTGAACATGATTCACCACCGCCATTAGTGTAGTGGTTCGCGCTCCGGACTACAAAGCCTGGTGTTAGCGGTTTCGAATCCCTTGATTTGACCGCCTTGACTTGCCCTGACCCTGTTCGTGTGATGAGCACGAGCATATGTTGTACCTAAGTCATTTTAGGATGTTTATAAATGTATTTATGTATGTTTATTCGTTCTATTATCTAATCATAGTACAAGCTTTGCTTAGTTTAGGGCTAGATAATTGGTGTGATTGTTAAAAGATATTTTTATAGTTGTGTAGAATTGACTGCTACTAACGATTAAATCACGTCGCAATTAAAATAAATTGAAAAAAAAAACATTTCTCGGAAAGTGACAATAATGAAATGTTACTCGTACCTAATTTAAGCTGTATTTAATTTAAGATTTTCTTGACTTGACATCACTTTTTGCAACTCCCAGTATATTTCTTTTTATCCCAAAATAAGTTTAGTTATCACATTTAGTTACCCAAATGGTTGAACCCGTTTCCCGTTTCAAATACACCATTCTTCCATTATTACACTACTCTAGCAACACAGAACGGTCTGTTAATCTGGAATCCTTCCCAGCAGCCTGCACAAAGGCTTACAACAATGCGAATGTTTGTTCACGCCCCAGCTCGTAAACTTATTCACTTTGTAAGTTAACAAAAAACTGGCAGCGACTTTGTAAGACGGACCGCGACCATAACTCACTGGTTTGGAACGGACGCTAGCGATTTTTCAGACGCGAGTCGGTATGTATTAGTTTCAAAGTAATGTAGAGTATAGAGGAGCTAGAACAGGCTGTTCAGTTTGTTCAAGTAATTTAAGACTTTAGTTTACACATGTGAAGTTGGATTCATCATGAACAAAGGGAGATCGTATATCATGTCATATCAGAGGCCCAATTCCGGTAATTTGACAATAGTCGCAATCCGGTGTCGTTACGTAATACGTACGTATGATTTGACGTAAAATTATTAAAATAAACAAATACCGATACGACTGAAAATAGAGCAAAAAATCAAATTTTGGTTTCTTCCATTTTCAGTCGCATTACGAACTATAACTATATATTCATTTTTTGGGTTTACGAGAATACTGTTTGTGATCGTCTTGAAAACTGCTTCTACGGCTTCCCGTAGCCATGAGCCGACGATCTATTCGTCCCATGAATCCAAGAAAAGCAATAAAAACTAAACACCCGTTATTTATTGTAAAATACGTTCGGCGTATTCGGCGTTTCTTTGCGAGATCAAATCATTAAGTATACACTCGACATTGGCAAAATCACTGCTCTGCTTAAAGAGCTGGATGAGTCCATAAAAAAACTACTGGGAGTATAATAGATTCTTAATAATCCAAAATATGTGATATCTTTGCATGCCAAAGTCACATCGTTTTGCTGAGCAGTTTAATAAGACCTGATGGAATACCAAAAATCAAACTACCTTCACGTACAATCATTTTTCATACTGTTGTAGGTATTCTTAAGATAGTAAGATATATGAGATTAAGGGAGCCGTGCTCTTTTTCCTGTGGTAACATATCGACACTCATAAGTTCTAGAAACGAAAATGTTATACGGAATGCGATGGAAATGGCGGAATAAAACATGATGCCAGTGCCCACGTTCAATTTTCATCACTCATAGGGATTGGCCGGTGGATAAATGAACCCAGTTTTTCTATACCCATCTCCGGTTGCAATGTAATAATGTTTTCATACGTAGCGTTGATCGTTTGAAGGTTCAGTTGGCAGTTGGCCGGGTGATGTCACTAATAAGATATTTAGTCATAAATACATAAATTTAAAATAATGTTGTGAATGTATTAGACAAACAACAACGTGGTATATGTGTAAAGTATGCTTATATATAAACGTCCCACTGCAGGGCACAGACCTCACCTCAACTATGAGGTATAGTCCAAACTCCACGACCAGTGCGGTTTGATGGAGGGATGTTATAAGGTCAGTGACTAAACTTGTCAGATGTTATTAGGCCTCCAACTAGGCTTCACGACTAGTATCAAGCAATATTTATATTGAGTCTCGATTTGCTGGACTGATATTGGTGCTCAAATACGTTAACCTCTACCTATGGGGCACATTGAAATTTAGAAAAACCCTTTTTTTAAAATAAAATCGGGTTTTAGAGAAATTGAACTACGAAGCGGGTAGCTGAACTTTGGCAATCACTACTAAACCTCTGTCGCCACTGAGCCACAAGCACAAATCGATAGTGTACACTTTGTAACTGTTCATATCCATGAATCGTTATTCCAATGCAATTTCTATTCGAATAGGAATCATGAAATTCGTACACGAACATGCTGGTTTCCATAGTCGAATTTTGTTTGTAAATTCTCGATAATTCTAGCCAAACAATGTATTCAACGTCCGGCAGAAATGCTCGCTGGGCCTGCGTACAGTACGACTGCGACTTTGCGACTGCATTGATGCTACATCGCGTTTTGCTAACTCTCTGCGATCGTTCGCTGCATCGCGACCGGCGACTTGGCGACTGCATCGCGTTCTCGCGGTTTTATATTGAGATTGAGTTCCAGAAGCAGTTATATTTCCGATCGCTGATGCTAAAAGTTGCAGTATGCATCCTCTTTGTTAAAACAATGCATTTATTATACAGGGTGAATCAAATTAACCTTACTTTCGAGGAAACTATAATTTTCCTAGATTTTCTATCTGCAGGGCAAAGGCCTCTAAATCTCTCCGACCATCTCTATTTACAGTCAAATTCTGCTAATCCTGTAGCACCACTGTCTAACACTTCGACCAATGACGAAAATTAATGTTGCCATTAGGGGCGTCTCCCAGCATTCCCAGACTCGAGCTAATTAAGAAAAATTTGTTTTCTGGATTGCCCTGAACCTGGAATTGCCAGATACTTTGTGTTCAAGATGTGTTCTTTTTGTATTTCTAAAACGTGGGTGTAACACTTCATCCATTTTATTCTAGACCATTTTTTTTTTGGTGTTCTAAAAGTCTGACAGTCCAAAAATTCGCTTCAGCGGGGAAGCAGGTGGGTATCTTATTAGCACTCGTAATCGTATATTTATGCTATGGAAAGGGCTATGCTCGGCGTTTCTTTGCGAAATCGAATCAGGAATGAGGAGATTCGTAAACAAACAAAAGTTGCTCACATAGCCCAACGGATAAGCAAGCTGAAGTGGCAGTGGGCGGGGCAGATAGCACGTAGAACTAACGGCCGATGGGGCAGAAAGGTTCTGGGATGGAGACCACGTACTGGCAAGCGCAGCGTCGGACGTCCACCTACAAGGTGGACAGACGACCTGGTAAAGGTTGCAGGAAGCCGCTGGATGCGGGCCGCTTTCAACCGGCCAATCTGGAAGTCACTGGGGGAGGCCTATGTTCAGCAGTGGACGTCCTATGGCTGAAATGATGATGATCGTATATTATTCACTATGTGCCTGTCAATAGGTGTCTTTGTAACAGCGCAATGTTAGGCACACGTAGAACGCATTCTGCACGGCCCGCCGTAAAGGATTTTTAAAACTTGAACACAAAACTCGTCAAAATTTTAAATCGACTGTCTAGTGGTCTATACACGGAACACAAAAACTAAAACGTAGATATAGGGTTATCATCACTTTCCAAATGTAACTTATTTGGTTCGCCAAATTCAGTGTAGTATTTCAAAGCAAAAACACGGTAAATTTGAAGTCTTTTAGCATCTATTGAACTTAGTATTCTACACATAATGAGGAATATTATTGACTTGACAGATTTGAGAATGACAGTTTTTTTTCTTCTGTAAAGTAAAAGAATTAACAAAGTATAAAATATTCAAATAATAAACTTGATAGAATTTGATACTTAGAGAGAACTTGAAAAGGTTGAATATTAGTTTGTTTTCCTTGGTTTTCAATGGTCTATTTTCTAATGTCTGATATGCATATTCCAGTTTTTTGTAGTTGTTTTTTGATAGCTTTTTAATTTCATTTCTTTTGTACTCAGATGTTATTGGTATTACGAGTAGAATCTTAGTTTAAAAGAATGACAACGATTTCAAAGTCAACCTATCTATAATGTATTTATATTTTTGTACATTGTCGACATACCTATCAAATGTTAGGAATAATATTCTTCTCTGTATCTTATATTTAAATACTGTAAACCGAACCAAAAATACACCATAATACAGGGACTTTTATCTTTATTATGCCCATATATTAACAAAGTGGGGGAGAAAAAGTAGAAAAACGGAGCCTGGGGTTAACCATGAACTTTTATAACAACATTACTTCAACCTTGTTTTGTTTTTCTGTACAGAATTTGACTGTACTTACAAAGAGTTTATGGTTAGGCCCCCGTCATAGGACGGGATAAACTTGATAATAAGATAAAAAGAAGAAGAATAGTCCCTCGTGACGTAATTATAGTCACATAGAACTTTGTTTTAAGTCAAATTACCTAAAAATAGCTTAATGACGACCTCCGTAGCCGACAGGCGAGCATACCAGACTTAGTGTTTCAATCTTTGAGCTCTTTGAGTAAAGACAACAAACAACAAAGAGTAAATCGAACCCGATTCCCGGTCAGTTGATGTAGAAAAATAACTTTTCTATATTGTTTCGGGTCTAGGTGTTGTGGTACCGTCGTTGTTTCTGGTTTCTGTAACACAAGTGATTTGGCTACTTATCATTAAACCAGAGTGAGTATGTGATGTTGTACAATATTATATTTAATTTTAGGCCTGGTAACTTATATAATTTATAACTTTATTTGTGTGGCAGCCCTACCCGCTTCGCTTGCTGCGCGTCAGATTTGCTCGCTTCGTTCAGCAAGAAGCAAGTTTGTTCGCGGCCAAATTGACAGCCGGATATGCGCCGGCTGTGTATAATAAGCTTTAGTTAACTCGCTCGTAGTTTTGCCTTACGCTAGGTCATTGAACCTTCAAATAATGTTTCGTTCCAAACAATAAAAGCTTACACTTAGTTAGGTTAATTCTAAATTATAGGATATAAAGAATAATTTGTAAAATAGGAAGGAAGCATGATTTTGACGTATAACAAATTGCTTATTATTTTTTATTTAAAATTGCTTTGTATTTAAAACATTATTAACGCATTTTTTGTATTCGTTCTTTTTATTTATACTGCGAACAATGAAGCATTCATAAGTTGCTAGAGATTTCGTTTTCCTATTTTTCAAAAACCAATAAGCTTAATCTTCTATGTTTTGAGTTAACTTTTCTCTAGGAGCATTATCGAAATCTCAAAAAATACTGTCTGTTCCCTTAGATACTAAAATTCAGACAACTTCATTGGCATCATATTAACTGATATAAAATCTATTGTTATGCGGTCTCATGAGACAGCTTGGATGTTAACGGGTTAAAGCTACTTTCTCTTTTAACCTATCGCTATGTATCGTAGACATAGAGCACAAACTCTGTACACCAGAAATGTCATTTATTTTGTACAACAACTAATCCATCTTTATTTGATCAGTAACGTACTGTTTTTGTGCGGGCGAAAGTTGAGAAGATTTGGTTTTAATGAAAAGTCACTGATCAGTTTCGGAGATGGATGTTCCGTATTACTCTATATTGTATGTGCTAAGTGCACAAGACATTTGACATTGACGCCCTAATTGGCAATTGGAATTCGACTGTGACGTCGTCTTTATTATGGTATCTCGTAACATTAGTATTATTTCCTTACGTCGAGATTTACTTTTTACTTGTATATTTACAATTTAATTTTTGACTTATTATTTCATATTCCACTTGGCAACTTTGCACAATACTGTGAACTCGGCGACAGACAGAATAAATTATGTTACATTGATCGGTACAATACGACATCCGTAAAGACCATAACAGCACAACATTTCAAATCGGCGGCAAATATAAGTTATGCTACATACGCCCTTACACTGCGAGTTCTTTAAGCACGATAATAGCATGACACTAACTCGGCGTCAAAGAGCATAAGTAACATGACATAAACATTGTAAAGAATCTTGTCATGTCTTTTTACAAAAATATCAGTGTATAAAATCAACGTGCTGTTTATAATAATAAAAAGTTATTAAATTCTTTTGCGTGCCGCAATTTATACAGTGTGTCTGGTCATGGACTAGCAATAATATAAATACACAAATACACTACATAGTTAAGTCCAAACTACTTATCAGCTATGTGGCAGCCATTTTGTTTTTTTTTTCTTAAAATTTAATTATTTTTTCAAATTATGAACGTAACAACTCCCTGTTTCAAATTTTATACGATATACTAGAGTTTTGCGCTTCAAATAAGCCTATTTTTATACCATTAACGCCTACACTTTGGGAGATATGATTTTTTTTGTGTCCACGTAGAGACTATTTCAAGAAAAAAAAGATAAGTAGTTTGGACTATGTAGTGTATTTGTGTATCAGAATAGTTGTTCTAACAATCCTTAGAATATCGCTAATCCCTGACCAGACACACTGAATTTTTCTTATGGATTTTCCGGTCTACATTAGGTATGTGGCACGCGAAGGCTTTTGTGTATATATTATTTTTCAATTATAAATTTTGTTAGAAAGGAATGTCAAGATTTTTTACAATATTTGCCAAGCAAAAAAAGCTGATTTTGTGTCCAACATTATGACCTTTGTTTGATCCCTAATCGCACAGCACTGAAACTCGGCGTCAATGCGTTCATTACATACGTCCTTACATTAACTACTATGTAGTCCTAGTTCTTGAAGTATCTCAAATATGGCGCGGCGGGTTCAAACTACTTACATCGTTCGTAAAAAAAACCCGTCAACTAAACAGTTTCTTCAAACTTCACCCGTAACGCCAGCAAATTAGCGTGTTAATAATTAAAGTGAAATCTGCAGGACGGTGACAAAAGCGGGTCATTAATTTTAATATTTTACTGAGTGGCGGTAGTTCCACAGCAGAAGTTGATACAGTACCTACACTCACTTCTCACACGCACACATATTACATGTTAACACGATTCCGTACTTGTAAACCAGTGGGAGCAGCGCTTTGGTAGTTATTACCAAAGTTAAGCTACCTATGCCGCGGTTGGGATTGGATGGGTGACCATTCCAACCATATTTATTGACGTTTATCACAAGCATCTCCGTGCTTCGGAAGGCATAATATCACTTGATACTAGTCGTGAAGCCTAGTTAAGCCGCCCTAAGGCCTCTGCCTTAGGGCGGCTTAATAACATCTGACAGTAAGGTTAAGTCACTGCTCACTGGCCTTACAACACCCCTTCACTAATCCGCACTGGGCCTGCGTGGTGGAGTATGGCCCAAACTACTTCAACACACATTACCTTTTATTTTACGCATTCCGTACGCAAGGTTAAGACGCTATGCACACGTAGCAATTTCAGTTGACACAACGGACAACTTTTTAAACAGTTGCGGGTTGCGGTGTACAAAAAGGCCTATGAAAGGGAGTGGGTTACCGATAATAGACGTTGCTGGTTGCGGCAACCAGCAACTCATCATAGCTGCTACTTTTTCAGTTGCTAGTTTGTGCAATGCAAATCACCAATTTCCAAGATTGAATAGCCCGATGGATTAGCAAGCTAAAGTGGCACTTGGCAGGGCACATAGCACGTGGCACTGACGGCCGATGGAGCAGAAAGGTTCTATAATGGAGGCCACGTACCCAGCGTAGCGTTGGACGTCGACCCACAAAGTGGACAGAGGAACTGGTAAAGGTTGCAGGAAGCTACTGGATGCAGGCCGCTTCCAATCGGCCAATCTGAAAGTCATTATAAATAAATAAATAAAATACTTGCAACTAGGTTACATCTGCGCAGTTGCTCAAAATTATATGAAAATTAAACACAGGAAACAAAAAGTTGCTCTTTCTGCGTAGTGTAGCCTTACGATTATTGACAACCCAATTGACAAACGCAAGGGTTCCGTTCCGAGTTCGAATCCTGCTTTGGGTCTTGGCTTGGCTTGGGTCTGGAAGAGCTCGAAGATGCCACTGGCAAAATTCACTTTTCAATTCACAATTCCATACGAATGATATTCCATTTCAATATAATAGAAAATTGAAACGATCTTAAAGGTACGTCGACGCGATTTATGATGGAGCTCCAATATTTTTTAGTTGTTCACATTTTCTGAGATCTTGTGTAATTTAGATCTCGTCTCACATAGACAAAAATCACACATAGAAAAAAGAAATAGACTCAATATAAATAGGCTGGAAGTAAGTGTACTGGTATCACGTCTCTTGTGTCACCCACTCGACCCGGTTCGGACGGGTCACGACTGCCGCGAGCGCTGATGATTTGCCAGGTCTCGTTATAGAGGTAAATACCGCGTGTTTTACACCATGACTGTTTGAATGTTCTATTACGAATGAGGAGTATAGACTAGAAATATTCAAAGACAAAACTTAAAAAAGATCGACCGTCTCAGGTAGAAATCGCACCCACGTCTAATCGCATGTCATCATAGCTTCAACAGCGAGAAACTTTGTCAAATTTCGACGGTTTAGCTAACGTCTTCGGTAGCTTAGTTGGAATATCACTCGCTCGGCATGCGATGAGACGTGGGTCCGTTTCTCAACTGAGGTAGTTGATTTTTATTTAAGTGTATAACACTTTAATATTACAATATTATCTAGATATACCTAACTAGCCTGTTTTTGCTAAAAACATATTTTTTTAAAGATTGCATTTGGAAAGGAAAAGTTTTAACCGGGCTTAATTTCGATAAATAATCTAATATCACTTCTATTAAAATCTCAATTTAGAACTATTTAAACACGCTTATAACGTCTAGACCGCATTTGTCAAATCGAATAAAATGAACTAAACTCGATTGATTTACACTAGCCATTAAAGTTCCACTATCCTATCCACTTCCTGCTTTCACTATCTGATCAGCTCGACAGTACCAAATATATAATGTTCTATAATATTTTTTTAACGTTCAGCACTGTGTACGCTAAAGCTGTATGAGGTGACACTATAATTTGAGAAATACAATTTTTTATTTGAAACCAGTGATATCCCTTCATCTTCTCTCATGCTCTTAGTGCTTTGTTCTGTGCCTTGTCGGGTTCGTTGATCCTAGATCTGGGAAGTCTAGTTATTCCATTTGAACTAAAAGTTCCATATGACCTCTGTAACTCTTAGACAGAGGAACGAGACTATTCCTTCAACATTACATAATAAATAAAATGATTTATTTTAAGATTACTTTTACAAAGTTTGTTGAGGAGTCTTCCCAGTAAGATTTCAGATCCTACTTGTGTTGGGAATAGAAACATAAAAATTTTAAACTAAAGCGTATTTAATTAAATCTAAGTTCGAATATTTTGTTATTTATATGTGTGTGTGTGTATGTATGATGTGTGTGCGGGTGTGTGTGTTGTGTGGGTGTGTGTTGAACATTCCTAGGAGTTGGTTGTGGATTACCAATACCACATGCTGTTTGGCTAAATACAAGTTGTAACCGAGTGTAATAAATTTGTGCTTATACACTATTAGACTTTATACCCTATTTCCTCTCTCTTCCTCACAGACTCGGCTATAAGTAAGTTTGGCTATGTTACCGCATCCCTCGCAAATAAGACAGTTGGATTAGTTTCCGGGAAGCTACTGCGGTGTTATTGAATCTGACTACATTATCGCGCGCACGTGAGCTGGATGCGAATGGGATACACATATGTTGCACTTTGCAGTTTTCTATGCACCAACACACTTCAGCCATCGTTCATGATGCATTTTACTTATTTTTACACTATATTCCGTGGTATGGTGAGAATCCAGTCTGAGTGCTTGCCTAAAAACAAGTTTCCTTATGACAGAAAAATATTAATTACACTTAACTAACAATGTTAGCCAATGTAAATCATGTATGCTTAATATATAGCTAAAGAGTTTGTTTATTTAGTTGAACTCGTTAATCTAAGGAACTACTAATTTGAATTAAAAAAACTATTTTTGTGTCGGATAGTCCTTTTGTCGAGGAAATTTATAGGCTATTTAACATTACAGGTAAATAGGAGTGGAGAATCAATGAAAAATGTTGCAAAACGGAAAAAAAATATTCATTTTGAGAGCTTCCGTTGCGTGCGCTCAAAAATCATGTATGTAGACAGAATTATTTCCCTTTAAAAGTTCAAAAAATGTATTAGACACTAGCTCCCGCCCACGACTTCGCCTGCGTGGAGTTCCGCCTGTCGCTTAGTTATGAACGACCAAATAATACATTATTTTAGAATTAATTTTATTACCATAAAAAAGGTTATAGTGAGTCAACCTTATAAGGTAGGTATAGGTATATGTCTACCTTATAAGGTTGACTCACTATAACCTTTTTTATGGTAATAAAATTAATTCTAAAATAATGTATTATTTGGTCGTTCATAACTAAGCGACAGGCGGAACTCCACGCAGGCGAAGTCGTGGGCGGGAGCTAGTGTCTAATATTTACTTAGGTAAATATTTGCCATAATAACAGTTGGAGAACTTTCTATCTTAGGTAACATAAGCAAGAAGCAAATGGCAAAACTTCACGCGATACTTACACGATGCAACAACGATGTCAGTAGGACTCCACAAAGCCCCAACTGGAATTTAAATGCAAGAAAATGCAGTAACGTGAGTGTTAAGGCTCTCTCCGCACAACTTTATATTGTTGAGTTTTCTTCAGTATAAGGGGAAAGACACACTATAAACAGCTTACACGACACGTGAGAGAGTTATGTTTGGATTTATAATACACGAAATACTATTACCGTAGGCTGATTAGAGTTCATGTGATCACGTCTTCACTATTATTATACTACTGCATGTATTGATCGCTTATTTGCTCTGCGAAATATCTGGGTACAAGTGTATAAATTATCATCATCATCTTCATTTCAGCCATTGGACTTTCACTGCTGAACATAGGCCTCTTCTAGTCACCCCGAGATTGGCCGGTTAGAAGCGGCCTGCATTTAACGGCGTTCTGCAACCTTTATCTGGTCGCCTATCTCCTTTTGCGTTGACGTCCCACGCTGCGTTTGCCGGTGCGTGGCCTCCATTCTAGAACCTTTCTGCCCCATCGGCTTAGTTCTACGTGCTATGTGCCCCGCTCACTGCCACTTCAGCAAGGCAGTGCTTACTTGGGCTATGTCAGCGACTTTTGTTCGTTTAACGATTTCCTCATTTCTGATTCGAAATTACATATGTCTTATAGCGTGCAGCGAGTGGTGTGTTCTCCCCCTATAAGTCGAGTAACGTCTGGCCTGCATTCACGTTGCAAGTAAGGACAATGCGAGACATATCTTTCATTGCAGTCGGTATATAAAAGTTGGGAACACATAACACTTCTATGTTGAGTGTATTCGCTTGGGGCAGTGAGAATTTACGTGTGGTGTTTTTATTATTTGCTTTTTTTGTCGTGAAACTACCACATACTCATACTTGAGGTTAAGCCCGTGGCCTGCTGTTAGACGTCAATTTTGCCTTACTTTATTTTTTCTTTTTATTCAAAAGTCCATATTTCCGTTTATAAGTTATCTAACGTAACGTAACGGGACCGTTACGTTTACAACATTGTGCACGTAAATGTCTAAATAACACAAAAACTTTTATCTCCCATTTCATCCTAGCAGATGCACCATAAGAAGTGAATTTTATAAAAATGACGAATCTCGTTTTGGCGAGCCGATGAAACTAGTGGACTTTATGACAATGATTGTTAAAGTAGACTACATTCCTAATGAAGACACTAAGTACTTGAAGAATATAATGAAAATGAAACAAATAAAATCTATAAAAAATACGTCAAAATATTCTCTCCCTCTCTCCCAAACTTAAATCAAACCAAACCAAGGAGGCTGCACTAATTTGAATTTGAAAAATAAGTAGAAGTAAAATATTTTTTATATTTTACTGTACTTAACTTTATTTTTTATTTTATTAGCATCAGCAAAATCTTTGTCTGTTTTTATATTGAAAATAAGAAAACACTGAGCAAATAATAAAAGATATAGAGCTGAATCCATGGAATTGGATTAGATATTGCTCATTCCAAATCGAGGCCATCGTCTTTGCTGAGCTGCTAGAATATAACGAGTAGCTCAAT
The DNA here is from genome assembly GCA_963576865.1 of Anania hortulata. Taxonomy (NCBI): domain Eukaryota; kingdom Metazoa; phylum Arthropoda; class Insecta; order Lepidoptera; family Crambidae; genus Anania; species Anania hortulata. The sequence continues at coordinate 3,433,080 of OY756389.1, read as the reverse complement.
GCGACTGGATCCTTAAACACCTTTGATAACGACAAATCCGGCTGTAAGCGAATTTGGAAGAAACGCTGTATCATTTGGAGCAGTTTTTCCCAAACTGTGGAGGAGCAGTGCGCCCCAATTTAAAAAAATTGTCGGCCCTTCTGTTTGATATTCGATAGCAAGCATATTTTTTAAAAAATATTGGTATCTTTAAAATATAATATACGACGATAAATACATTCTTCGCTTCAAATTTCTTGGGTAACATTTCTTAAAAATTCTATTTCACCTTGTGCTTGCAACTTATTATATTGTAGTAGGGTTGAGTTTTGCATTACTTTATTCAACTTTTTGGAATCGAAGCTTTCAAGTCCTATTGGAGATGTCAACCTTATTTTTAAAAGCCTACAAAAATTCAAAATATTTTCGTAAAAATACATTTAATATATGTTAGAAAACACACTCGTTGCAGTAAACGATATTAATCTGATAAGATTAATTCGTATACAAAGATTTACCGATAACAATTTTTATTTGCAATACATATTTATTTAAACTAATGAAAAGACATTATGTCTGGTGACAATGGGTTTTTATCATCACTTTTGGTAAATATAACGTTAAAACTTAAATGAAAATCATTTAATTTATCGTTCATAAAGACAATCATTTCACGGTTAAATATTGATCAATCAGTACTTCTGTATGGTAAAAAATCAACAGTCGTATCGTTTTATTCCAACATAAAAATGTTTTTAAGTGCACTATAATACACTATTAAAGAGCAGTAAGCATTTTTATTGCTGAAGACTACAAATGCGCCCGTTAGATCCACAGCCGAACGTTTAAGAACCACTGGCTAGTGGGGACGGTGGAATCAATACCCCCAACTCCACCCTGTCAGATAAGCAATATCTCCGCACCTGGCGCCTGTCACATCAAAAGTTCGAGCCGATAAAATCTAGAGGTGAAGTGACAGAATGAACTATATGGGTTACGGTCTCGCTGTAATAGTGTTTTTAGCACAAGTTATGCATGAATACATGTTTATTTTTTGGAAAAGTACCTATTTTGAATGGGCTATGGATAGTTAATTTCTAAAAAAAAATAAAACACAAAATTTTTAGATCAATAAACGTTTTGGCTGTATATTTAATAAATAATAAAGGAAACTTTTATTCAGTATCTCTGTTTACAAAAAAAAATGAATTAGATTGTGATGTCCTTTTAAGTACTTATACGTACCTGTGTTAGGTGCAGCACCGCTTTTCTATAGCAATAAGTCGTATTAGGAGTTGAGATACTCCACTGGCCCAACAATTCTGCACTTAATATTTTAAATTACAGATTCTATGCAATTCTGAACTTAAGTGAAGTCATAAATTACAAAAGTTTTCATAAAAACTATTGTATTTATACGTAATATGGCCTGTTATCCCCTATTTTACACACCGAGGAGATAAATAAATACATAAACTTTGTACATGAAATAAATTCCAAATCAAACAAACAGTATTATATTACTTACTAGCTATTGCCCGCGACTTCATTCGCGTGGTCTATAGTTTATTCATAAAGGATTTTCTGCGCAAATTTCTTATTTTCGCATTTATAATATTAGTAGGAAGCAGGATAGCTTTTGGGCCGCGACTTCGTCTGCGTTGACCTTACCCGGATAAAAAGTATCCTATGTGTTAATCCAGGCCATGGTCTATCTCTATTTCAAGTTTCATTAAAATCCATTCAGTAGTTTTTGCGTGAAAGAGTAATTAACATCCATCCATACTCACAAACTTTTGCATTTATTATATTAGTAGGATATCATTTTATAATATTTTAATAGATAAACATAAAATACACAACACTTTTAAAGCGTGCCCACAACCGCAAAAGAATTGACGGCACCATTCTGCTCCGAAATGACCACATCTCACGAGTGCGCAGGTAATTTCTCACCACGATAACACTTCACCGGGAAAAATTGCATCTACGAACGTATGTATTTGTTTGACCCTATTTCAGACTTGTTTTCCAAGAGCTTATGTCTTCTGGAAATGGCATTTACTTAGATTGAGAGACTAGATTTAAATTGCACACTATTCTATTTATTGCTAGTTACCCGCTGTGTCTTTATACAGATAGCATAATAGTGTACCTACAGTACCCGGCGGTAAATATTGCACATCGGCAATCATCGCATTTCTTAATACAAACGACTGCTAATTTCCATGTCCATCAATTATTAGATTTATTGTTTATCAGAATTTTAATTCAGAACGAAGTAACTACTTTATTGGTGTTTTGTTTTGATTCCCGCGTGAATTATATAGAGCTATAAAACTCACATTATGTAAGTATACCAAAGAAATTAATAAAAATAACTACAAAATAAATAATTATAGTTTGGGAGTTTTAACAACTCTATGTAGTGTCAACAAACGTCATGGTAGTGTGCGACAGAGATAACGCTATACGAAGCCGAAATTTGCCGATTGTCTCTTTCCGAAGGAAATATTTATATTTATTTAAATATTATGTTTATTGCTTTTAAAAATACTCTCCTTTACATTTTAAACATTTTTTCATGCGATCGAACCGTTTTTTTAAAACAGGAGGACAGATCTGAAGGCATGTTTTCTACGTGCTGCTTGAACGCTATAACTGCCTCTCCGGAGTTGGTAAAAGTAAAACCTCTCATCAAATCTTTGATTTTGGGGAAAATACAGAAATCACAGAGTGCTAGGTCGGGGCTATGCGCAGGATGGGTGAAGAGTTGTACTTTTTCGGAAGCTAAAAATTACTTTGTTTTGTTGGCCGTGTGTGAAGAAGCGTTGTCATGATGTAGGAGAACGCGGCTTTTGGGTCGTCTTTCGCAAACTTTTTCTAACACCCTGGGTAAACAAATGGTAGAATACGGCATTAACACTCTTTTGATCTTCAAGTGGAATTGTACAGCTAGGACCCGTAGCTAAGAAAAAAAACGCGATCATTTTTTTACCAACGTTTCTCGCCTGCCTCGCTTTTGTTGGCCTGTTCTCATTTTCGAACACCCATTTACAAGATTGCAGTTTTTTTCGGGTTCAAATAATAAATCCACGTTTCATCTCCTGTGACAATGTCATAAACAGTATTAGAATGTCCGTGGTCGTACTTCAGTAGCATCTGTGAGCACCATTCCACGCGAGCCCGCTTCTGCTCCGCTGTCAGTTCATGAGGGATCCAACGACAGCCAAGTTTCCGAACTTTCAATTCTTCGTGTAAAATTTTCTGAATTTGACTCATACCAATCCGCAATAGTCCTCGAATTGTCTCATAGGTAATCCACGGGTTTTCTTCAATTAGCCGCTTAACAGTAGCCACATTATTTTCGTTAACGGCAGTTGAAGGCCGCCCTTCTCGAAATTCGTCATGTAAAGAAACTCGACCCCTATAAAATTCAGCAAACCATCGCCTCACAGTGCTCAAACAAGGTGCTTCTCTCACAAAAGCATTTTGAAGACGAGCGGCACAGTCTTGCGGAGACAGAGAACTTTTAAAATCATAAAAAATCATCGCTCTAAAATCTATTCGACTTAATTCCATTTTCGTTGCGTACGTAGAACTTTGATATGTGATAAAAAACAATTGACAAATCATTTCCCGCCAATTGGTTTTTTTTTATTACTAAGAAGGTTGCAACGTTTAAAAAAATATAACATTCTAAATTTAAATAGTTCCGATTAGCTAGAAGTGCAAAACTTTTAGTGTGCCCCATGTAACTATGCTATACGGATACACATACCTTCCACGCCAAGCAGTCTATCTCGAATTAAGTAGTATCAGCAATCTATACTTCCATACTTATATTATGAAGCTGAAGAGTTAGTTTGGATGAACGCGCTAATGACAATCGTCATCATCATCATCTTTCAGCCATACTGCCACTGCTGAACATAGGCCTTTCCCAATTACTTCCAGATTGGCCGGTTAGAAGCGGCCTGCATCCAGCGGCTTCCTGCAACCTTTACCAGGTCGTCTACCATGTCCACCTTGTTTATAGTAATACCACCGATTTGGTAGTATAGGTACAGATGGCCCATTTCAAACAAAAAATCGTGACCGCCCTAACTCGGGCTATTCTTCGGACGATTTTGTTTTAGCCGCGTAGGTGCCAGAGGTCGCATGCGCAGGCCAGACGAACAAGTCGGCACTCGAGCAACTTGAGATGTAAGAACACTAACTGGCTACCTTTTACAGAATATAATCATTAGATGGCGCTAGAGCCAATGCTTTAGTAATACTCATCACTAATGTCTGACTATCATGAATTAGTCGTGCGTTTATCTGTTCATATGTCTAGTTTAATTCTAAAGATTACGCGAGTAGTCGTAGCTAATATATGTATTGTTATGTAAAGCAAGAGAACACTTTAATTAAAATGTAATTAAGGCTTTCATTTCTGCATTCAAATTTCGTAACCGCCGAAAATTGGTCAGCGGGCTTATGAAAATTGTTGGCCCACTTACGATTAGAATCAACTTCGCGGTCCGTTTATTGGCAAACTTCCGCGAAGTTGGTAATGAAACCTCGCGGTTGGGGAGGATCTTCAACGGTTATGGACTAGTAGATTGCTTGGATTTGCTTGTTTTTAATTAATAACGTTTTTTTAAGTCATTTTATTTAACCCAGCAGTAATGATGCAAGGCTTGCTTGAGTTGCTCTAAAGAGAACCTACAATTGCAGCAACTGTCTGAGATAAAATCACTTGCTCTTTGCCACAACCCTAAATTAATTAATTAATAACGGACAACATCTCATACATTGCTCTAATTCTATGGTATGTAGCCAAAGCACCTGTGTTATAGAAATCAGAAACAATGACGGCACTACAACACCCAGACCCGAGACAATGTAGAAAAGTTAGTTTTCTACATTGACCGACCCGGAATCAAATCCCGGATATCTTTTAAGATTTCGGCACCTAGTCCGGTATGCTCATCTCCCGGCTACGGAGGTCGTCGTCGAATATAATTTACGCAATTGGTTTTTGGTACTTATAGCTCAGTGGCAGCAGCGCTTTGGTAGCGATTACAAAGACAAGCCACCTACGCCGCGGTTGTTATTGTATAGGTGACCATTCCAACCATATTTAGTGACATTTATCACAGCAACTCCGTGCTTCGGAAGGTGCGTAAAAGGTAGGTCTCGGCTAATATCGCTTGATACTAGTCGCGAAGCCCAGTCAGGGCAGTTTGATAACATCAGACAGTGATATTAAATCACTGGCCCATACAACACCCCTCCACCAATCCAGACTGGGCCAGCGTGGTCGAGTATGGCCCAAACCACCTCATAGTTGAGTCGAGGCCTGTGCCCTGCAATGAGACGTATTACAAGCATACTTTACTTTTACGCAATTGGCTAAATCATTTATTTTCTGTACCTGCCATTACTCTTTTTCTCAATCAATCCTTCTATAGCAGAAGAATTGTTCTTAGTAATGTCATTTATCATTCAAAAATAACGATTCCTTTAAAAATTCACGTCCTTCTAATAACATGAAAGCAGCATTTATTAACAGTCGAAGTTTCGGAATACGATAAATATGAAGATAAATCGGTAAAGGATAGAATGAAAGGGTACTCATTTCCAAATGATTTATATAGATCTGTCGATTTCTTGAATTCTTACGGATAAAGATTCGCTACTTTGAACATGTAGAATTAGTCAAAGTTGTCCACAGAAACCGTCTACAAAATAAACTAATAAATGTAAAATAATAACACACTAATCTTTATGGTCTAACCTATAAAAACAATAAAACCCAATTTATTTCTGCAAATAGGCCTAAATTAAGCTCTTTTACACGTCCCATTTTTTTTTTACCCTACCACTGCTTCGGGACAATATTGGGGCCTAGCACCGAGAAGCAGCGGAAGAAACTCGGTCACTATTGCTAGCCTCTTTTTAAAAAGTGTGTTTACATTACCAGATAAAAACAGGTACTGTGCGAGCATGGCAGTATTTAATTCCATACATTTTTATCATTTAAATAATTATTTACAGTGTAATACCCTTTTTTCATTAAAACCATCTTGACATGCGATCTAAATTTATGTATAGGTAGTTCAGCAATAGACTGCGACATTTTGTGAAATAAGCGAATACATTTTCCTATGAATGAATCACCTACTTTGTGCAGTCTGAAATTTGGAACGGCAAGAACGGCAGGTCTTGAAGTAGGAATTAACATCTTGTGTTATAAGGTACAAGACAATAAATTTTGCCAGATTAAAGCCAAGATATATTTTTATTAGTAATGTATGTTATGACGTCATTTCATTTTCAGACAACGGCAATGGACATACCTTACCTCCCTTATTTGCACATCGCCACTTTTTACTCCAACAATTACACGTTTTCTGATGCAAGTACCATTATGCAAACATTCTACAAACTATAGATGCTACAAACCAAATAATTTTACACGATTTATTGTTATTGTTTTTCAAAATATGTTTCAATCTTGTTCGTTGGTGCGCAAATGCAATTCGCGAACCCAGACTTTTAAATCGTCGTGGCGTCGAAATATGCCCACGGCTTTTTTTCAAATAAGAATCGAATCTTTACCATTTTTATAATCGACTGCAATTATGAAATCTAAATAATCAAAAGATTTGTGAACTACTTACATGTTTATCAAAGTTTAACAAAGATTTAATTTGAAATATATATTTTTAGGTGGAAGACACTGCAGTACGAGGTGAAAAACATTTTTCTTTTGATTTATTTATCTATTTGGTTGGTTATTTTTACAAAGCGAATTTATTATTTAAATATTTTAATCGGCAAATAAACAAAAATTTCCATTCAATCTTTAGCAAAGAAAAAAGCATATTTAATAAAGGTTTTCCTGTCCAAGTTGGCCTTAATGAAATGCGATCAAAGCAAACTCAGCAAATATCTTTTATGCGGGAATCTGCTACAATCACTTCTTTCGGAATTCTAATTATTCAAATTTCTTTACACGTTTTATCAATCATGAGATTTCCAGGAATTTTTATCTTGTTTTTCTCACTTAAATATAACCAAGTGGTTTAATTAATAATAATAAGAATAAATTTATTTATTCAGACAACAATTTGGTCCATCTTATGTTAGTAAATAATATAGCTTACAACTAGGTTAGTAAAAAGGCAATTACATTAAAAAGATAACGACAAAAACAAAACAATTAATAGACATAATAAATAGGGTTCGGGTTTATAAGTGCGGTGATCCAGTGCCGCAGTAATGCACTGTCCCATTTCCCCGCCAGTACCCTTAGGATCCTGTTGGGACTACCGACCATTCTGTTTTTAAAGGACAAGATCTTCTTCCTTGCCACTGCATGGAAGTCGTCTATATGGGCGTCGGAAGGAAAATCCTTTAAAGAAAAATCATTAAGGAAAATCTATTACTTTCTTAAATCGTGCTTGAATGGCGAAGTGTTTTTTGTTTCGAGTTTTTGATATTTGTCTTGTCCAAAAAATAATACAGTAAGAATGTAGCTTTTAAATTATTTATTATTATTGTGTATTTGCGTTGTAGATAAGCTTATGTAGTAGTTTATGTACCTTAGTGGTCAATTTTCGTCACTCAATCAATCGTCAATCGTCGTCGTCGTGGTTTTGGCACTCCCAAAATCTAGAGACATGGGTCGGAGTTCAAACTCTAGACTCGGCGGAATTATGTACAGAGTTACCACTTGCTAGATAGTGGGGGAAAACATCATGAGGAAACCTTCAGATAATAGGTGTGTAGCCATGGTCCAAAATGACTTGATTTTCCTATTAGAGTTAGACTAATAAAAGCGTGTTCTAAAAAAAATAGTGGGTCCATTGACACACTCTTGAGCTCTTGGTAAATTATTTTTCAAATCTTTGCTGTTTGTGTGAGGAAATAAAAAAAAACAACAACGTAGTATAAATCAGATTGCTTTAATTTATTTTAGTTTTATACAAATCGAATACTACTTACGATAGTCAATTTTTAACGAATAAACATTTTACCCGTTGAGTTTTATTTTTACAAATTTACCTTTGTATTTTATTTTGTCATCTATTACAAAAACCTCCATAGGGGCTTTTCATTATAAACTTACATTACACACAGTTGTATTATTTCCATCTTCCCTGTTTCAGCACACAAATTTTACCACGAATGTTGTTTATACCACTTATGGAGAAACATGTTTCACTAAGTTTCACTGACAGTGTTACAATATAGGTGTCCCATAAAATAAGAAATACATTTCTCAATTTCCTCATACTATGACTGGGTCACACAATTTACCAATCTGGTTTAAAATTTCACTACACTGTCGTAATAAATCACTGACAGTGAAACCCTAGCTGTGAAACAGGAAAAGGGATGTATCAACTTACTGCAGTCGTATAATTTTAATTTAATTTTAATTAATTATCTTGACTATGGTTAAGCCACAGGAACACAACGTGGATTATTTTAGATGAGATTTTATAGAAACTTTTTTGGAAAATGGCGAAGTGAGCAAAATAATATTGGTCGTTTGTGCATACAATGAAAATGTAAAAGTGTCTTCGATATTCGGGAGAACATTTACTGAGAAAATTAATTGTCGGGAAACGATACTAAATAAATTAAATCTCTGTCAAAATAAATTATCTGTTAGTAAATAAATATTTAACATTAAAGTCTAAAAATCTTGTACGAGTCGATTAATTCATTTAATAACATAGAATACTTTAGCTAATTATGCCCATTTTCATTTCGTAAATCTATATAAATACCGATTATTAAATAAATAACTTAATTTTCATTTCGAATCGTAAATAAATATAGGAGAAATCTATTAATAAGTAAATAATGGAAAACAAAACAAAAGTAGGAACCCGTAAACGTCCTAATATTATCCCAAATATCGGAGAATTAGAATAAACTAGATCACGATTCTACGTAATAGATGACTTAGAAGCGACAAGTAAGCGAGCAACAACAGGTGTAATGTGTTTCTACCCTACACTTGGTGAAGTCTGTGACTACTTGTTTTATTATAACACTCGATAACTGACGGTAAAGTCCAAGACTACCATTTATTTTGACAGCGCGTGTGCCGCGCCGTGAAAAAAGTTATCAATCATCACAATCAACTTATTTTGTAAATTTTTCAATAGACTTTTTTCACAATGCAGACTCTAGCGACCGACTTTAGTGTTGACAGCAATATAGCAATATTCGGTTACTGTCCTTGACTATTTGTAACTGAGGAAATATCTTTTTGTATTGTACAAGATTTTTTATTGAAAATAATTATGTACTGTAATTTCGGACCACCGGAACTTTAATTAGTACCCAATATGGATTTAGATATAAAATAAATAGGTTTAATTGACTATGTATATGAAATTGAAGTGATCTTTACTCAGTCACAAAAATCAACGTTATGTATTAAAATATGTATTTTTGTAATCTCGCTGTAGTGGTCGGGCTTAAAGATTAGGAGACTTACCACACTCTATACTTTAAGCACTGGTAAATGGTGCATGGGATTTCAAACCTAAAATTATACTGCAATCAAGTGTCTTGAACTTTGAAACTATGACGCGATAATCGACAAAGTTAGCGGTGTACCAGTTTACGAAGTTAATGGTACCAAGGCATACCATTAGATTAATTTGACTCGTCTACCGATTATTGACCGGAAATCACGGTTCGTGGTTGTTGCGCTCGTCCATTCGTAGAGAAAAGTAGCCTGAGTATTAGGTAAGTGCACGTGGCTCTGACCTGGACCTAACTACTTTTTGGAACAGGGTTAATATTGTTTGGTATACGCGTATGCATCAAAAATTGTGATATATTTTTTAAACCTTTTATAAATTGCCTATGACAATAGCCGTAAATGGAAAACATTGGCTGTGGGAGATGCAGGCGAGTACGCTGTTTAAATTATTAACTTCATAAACTGGCATACCATCATCTTCCGCGTCTACGTATTTATTTTAAAATTGTTGAAATATTAATGCAATCGCTAAGTCGTGCATTACCAAGGATATAAACGTGCTTCAAATTCACAAACTGTAAAGGTTATTTTGTTACGAGTACCAATTAATGCCAAAACACGACACTGCTTCGGTTCAGTTGCATCATTGCCAATTTAAAATGCTTAAAGTACACAACGTGGCCAGTCTGTTGAAAAATTATACAAGAGTAAGTAGTTAGGATTCGGAAATGTTAGAAAACTTAAATCTTAAACTACAGCATTCAGAATAGTTAAGATGTACATGAGACTCCAAAATACCTGTTTCACGATTAAAGCATTTTGTTACTGTTGTGCAGTATGCAGTGTTCTGTGTTTGTGTGACTTAGGGTTATTTTTTATTTTTTGACACACCAATTATCTTACCCTAAACTAAGCAAAGCTTGTGCTATGGCGACTAGATAACGGATAAACATACTTAAATACATGTATAAACATCCATGACTTAGGTTCAAATGCTCGTGCTCATCACACAAACATTTGCCCCATGCGGGATTTTGTAGGTCTACAACAAAGCGCGAACCACTACACCAGACGGTCGTCAGTAAAATATTATATAATGTATTCGTAAAAATGAAATATCTTAACATAGTAAAATTCTTTAAACTATTGGAAAATCCTATTTTAATGGATTTAATTCCAAAAGAAAAATAGCAACGCTTTATCATACAAGCCTGAAAGAAATTAATTATTAAATATATCAAATGTTAAGGTAATTGTTGACTATTATTAAAACCAATCTTCGACCGAAATAACCGGTAGTTCATTATTTTTTCTGTTTCTTGATCAGTTCCGTCTAGCTCTCGTAATTAAAAAAGTAAACAAATCTTGGACAACACATTTATGATTGTTAGAATTATACATATTTTGAGCAACAAAACGAAATAAGTAATAAACTTGTATGGAATGTAATGAAAAGCCATCATGTCCTTCATTTGCATTCAGCGTCCTTACGCTCGCGCCACCATGAATTCCAATAACATATTAATAACCCTAAGCCACACAGACACACAAAATTATAAGTACATTAATATAGAAATATTTGACAGTGTGTATAAATGGTTCTTTGTGTAGATAGTGAAATTCGGAAAGAGTTATGAAGTCGAGTCTAAGTTAGAGTAACACGCCAATATTAACTAAATGGAAATAAGATAAAATCCTATATATTTACTAAAAACAGATTATACAAACACTTAAAACGTTGTAACTAGGTTGACCTAAGTATCCATTCTGTGTCTGTTTGTCTGTTACGCTTTTAAAGGAAACCACTTGAACTGATTTTGATTAAATTTTGTGTAGAAAAGGTTTGAGCTCTAGGCAAGGGCTCTGGGTTTTGTGCTTAGGGCATCTATAAGACGTCTTCTATACGCAATTTTATTTCATCAACATCCAAACCTGTGCTCAGTCTAACCTTAGACTCAGACTTTCACGTAAAAAGTTTATCAAAATTAAACCATTTAGTGTGTAGGAGAAGACGTATAGAAAAAATAATGAGTGATTTTATAATGTATGCCTTGTAAAAGCCAATCGGTAGCAAATGGTTGCAAAAATAACTGCATCAAAATCGGTCTAAACACCATGAAGAGACATCATAAATTTTACTTAGTTTAGTAACTTGGTCGGAAAATATGGCAAACTGTAAACCGAATGAAATCAACCTAACGATATATTAAAAACGAGTTTGCAAATATCTGCAATTTTGGTAAGTTTTGCAATCGTTTGCCTCCCGATCAGTTGTATGAATTATAATTGCACTACCGTGAGAAGTGTAGATGGGTCAGTTCATTTGTACGTTTAAATCTAACCCGGTCCCAAGCAGGCATTCTGTTAACTTTCATTTAAAATGTAGATCATTCTACGCGTTTTAAGTGTATATTTTATATGAGCGCCGCGCTGCCACCGCGCACGCTACTAACTTTTCACAACCTCTCTTTATTTTTTAAAACAAAATAAGCTTTTAAAATTGGCTGATAATGACGCGGCCACAGCCCGGCGCCCCCCTCAACATTAACATTAAATTATATGTTAACAAACACCCTAGTTCGTTTTTAATTTTTACAATAAAATTCTCAACTTTATCCTTTATTTATACCCCTATAATCCAACTTAATATCAATATTTATAAACCCTATTTTTGGCACTAACAAATCTAATTAAATATAATTAATCAATTAATTTTACAATTTTATTTCCACATCCTGTACTCCTGGGTAATATACATAAATATTTGATCAAAATTTAATTTAATTATTATATAAAAGAAGTGGATTTCATATTAACTTATATAAAGACTCTAACACAATAACGGGTATTAAAAATTTTTCGAACTAATAATAAAATATGTTAAAAAACATGATATCTCTTAGAGCACCATTACGTACAGAATAGTTACAGGTACGGTAAATGAACTTCACAATTATATTCAGCATAATAAAACTTAAATAATTACGTGCCATTATCTAGAAAATATTTTTAAATACATACATAATCGGAATCATCAAAGTCCATATGAATCCAAACGCAACATCACATTTCACGCACGTAAAATTTCGATGATGAACAAAACGTCTATTTAAAAATTTATTAGAAAGAACACACCGAGACGTAACATTAGTATTAATAATCTATATTAGTGAGCTTTCTTATATTAATTCCTTTATACCGTAACCTATGGGGACACGACACTCACTAAGCTATCACGACATCTACTAGAGTGAAAGAGGAACGGACATAGATTAAGACGTGAATAATTGTTACTCTCATTAAATAATATGACTATGTTACAATATTCTAAGTACTAAAGGGAATTAGAAATGTACCGATAGAACTGCTTACTGTAAATTTCACAAAGCGCTTGCCTGCATTGTATTCGAACCTAACTGTACGTCATACCTGAGTGATTTAAATTACTATGTAAAACACAATAAACTACTATTTAAGGACATAACAGCGATCGTAATGATCAAAAATTCTCTATAAAATTTACAGCACTCACTCCAAGTAGGTATTGAACATCTTTTTGAGCATTTTTTATTATTTTTCGTCATTGTGTTACTTTATAATCCAAAAGTCAACATTTTTATTGCCTTGCGATTATGATTTACGCTTGCCAATGGTCGATAAATTACATCCAGTTGTCGAAATTGTCCGTTCATGCCGGACGATCAGCGCCACTGGTACGCAACTGGCTGGATTTATATTTCACAGACACTAACTTTATGACGTAGGAATTGAGCTCAAAAAGACAGGTTCACAGTTGTCTAATCATTGAAGAATTACATTAGTCTTTTTTCCGCATTTTCTATATTTATATACAAATACACATCGCGATAATTTCTGTATATACATTTATTGTGACACTATGTGATGAGTAGTGATGATGAGTAGAAACTCATGTCTATGCGCCAGAATTCAGCGTAAATAAAAATTGTATCCAAATAATATATATCCTATTGCGTGTGACGCTAGATAAATGGTATAATGTTATGTTGAATACGTGTAATGTCAGCTAAAGGTCTCGTTATCCCAAACTACATCTGAAACTCAGACGACTACATTATTCAATGTGATATATCATACTTTAGTCCTTTAGTGTAATTCGTTTAGTCATCGCGCTAATTTATTTATTAATTCACTTTTATCTCTGACCTTATTCTACCTTTGGTTCCTTTACGTTAATTGTTGATTTTTATCAATTCCACATCTGTAGGCAATTCCTCGCTTCAATTGATTTTCCCGAAACATTTTACTTTAACGCGAACTTAAAGACTCGCTATTTAACCTTATTTAACCTAAAGTAAGCTATTTGACTTGACTACCAATATTTGATCCTTTATGCTATGTACACGATACTTAATACCCTAAGGTAATGTCATTGTCTGTGATCCCTCATTTTCTTCTAGAAAGGATACCATTCGTTTTATTCTATCCTGGAAGTAGTCCCCTCCAAAGACAGTTTTAAATTAGTTTATGCACTAGTCAATAGTAAAGTGCTTTTCGGATCAAACAGTATTTTCAACAGAAACATTTTTCACGTCCAGAACCCTTCACAAATCACTTCGAACCAAAATCAATGTCCCATCACGTCACGCCACTTTAACACAATCTTTATCAATAACCTCTTTAACCGTATCAATTAGAAATATAATTATATTTTTAACAAATTATACTCATCAACATTTATCTGTATAACATCCTAGTCAACATCACAATCGTTTTATAATATGTTGGACTTAACTAAGCTATTTAACGTATCGAGTCATTTATATTTACCGTCTTGCGACTTAGTTAATGGAGACGTGTGCGTTTCAACCGCTTTAGATATAGTATTATACATAATATAATTACATCGGCGAAGACTAAGATTACTTCTCTCATGGTAGGGTCAAAACGAACCCTAGAACTAATGCTACTGTACGATGATGTGAGGGGCCGAAAGGAGCACGGCGACGGTTGCGATGATCGTGAAGAGCGTGAACACGAACAAGCAAAACCTGGGGAAGAAGATTCCATTGAGAAATTGATTGGAGCAACGTTGCAAACTGTAGGTAGATGTAGCAAAGGCACTACAGGTCATAGATGTCAGATTAAGCAAAAGCAACCGATATTGTTAGTATAAAAGTTGAGTCAGATTTGATTGTGGTTGTAGCAAAACTACTACTATCTGCAGTTTGCAGTGTTGCAGTGCAACCTTTGCTTTAGTCTTTGCCGCTATTGTATGATCTTAAAAATAACACAAAACTAGAAAGAATAATACTTTGATAGCTTCTTCGTATATGCTCAAGAGTTAACGATCCTCAATTTTTAGTATAAAAACTACACTCAGTTCAAGCATATTTTATTAAACATAACCTCACTTTGCTAACCGAACACGACTTGTGCGTAACCACAGTTTTACAATCTTGTACTGTGAGCCATGACTCGGGAATTCAACTTAACTGTTTTAAAAAAATGTAGGATTAAAAAATATTTGATATAGTTTAAAAGCATACTTGGTGCAAACAAAGATTTGAGGGCTCATCGATTACCATACTTCTAACCAGTACTAAAGTAAAGCAATTAATTTATTAATCAACCCCTTAATAAAGTTGTCAAAGCAGCCGCAATGATTGATTGATTTCCATTCATAGCGGCTAATTTCGAAAGATCTTTCGTCTTATGACCAAGTGCGGTCGCTTTGAGTCTTTTGTTGGACCTGTTTCATTAGGCTTTAGAGTGTTAAAAGAAAAGTGTGAAAAGTCACTGTTTTTATCTGGCATAATTACAAAAATGTGCCCTGATATTTTCTTATGAAACAAGAAATTAAATATAACACACTGCTGTAGTCTGCGTATTCGTTTGCGTGGTCTTCGATTCATTCAATTAGTATTATAGCTTGGCAATTAATAAACACTTTTTTTTTAATTGCCACCAATGTTGTACCAAGGTAAAAATATAATCTTATCTGTAAGGAAATTCCCGGTTTAAAGTTCTTAAACACAGATATGCAAACTCTCGGTGCACACACGTAACAAAAGATTGACGTAACAACAACACACTTTAGGTACTGTTTATAAAGAGCTCATGGTTACGCCTGTATCATTTTATCATCAGTTGTTGGTGGTAAAAGTACGTGCGTCTGGTGCAATATAAAATCATAATTTTACTTTAAAACTTAATTTAGGTTAAATCATATTCAATATCATCAGCCTATACAGCCTCTTCAGCCATCAGTTTATTACTTCTTTTGATAATGTTGCAATCTTTCCGAATGGGAGCAAGTTAGCCTGCCGTGCTTGTCCAAAGATAATGTGCAAGTGGCTACACAATATCGTCAGACCGCGGACTGATGGTCTAACCACTGTTCTTTGTCCATCTCGGCCTCGTTACTGCTTCGGTCTACTATCTTACCTTCTAGATAAGTAAGTTGACCTCTTGTATTCTAATAGTTGCCGTGGTTTTACTTACTTATTAATTCCTACCGTGACTTACTGTTAAACCTTTCTTGCTATTAGCTCACCTGTCAACAACCATCGCCGCAAACTTCCAGTCGCTGATCAGCTCAGCCTCCTCGTCTGCCTTCTTCATCCTAGCAGTGATGAACTGCAGTTCCCTCAAGATGAGATGTAGCTCCCTGTGATGGCTGCCGAGCCCTCCACCCACATCCTCCATGGTGGAGGGCCGCACGAACGACCTCCGAAAGTCCGTTCGGAATATTGAGCACCTGTATTGGGGATAACTATTGTACTGTATAGAAAGAATGGTATAGGGTAACTTAGAATAGGTTTAAGAAGGTTTTGAAAGAGTAAGCAAGGACAACGGAAACATAAATTTTCTTTTACAATATGTAGATATCATTTGTATATTATGTTTTAACTTTAAACATGTAGATAAAAAGTAGAATTAATTTATAAAGACAATTCAGACACTTAAAATTTTTCGTTTTTAAAATAAATAATAATCAAATAAAGATATTCCCTATACATAGTAGGTAATATATAAATACATGCCATGCAGTACTTTTGATGCAATAATAATTTACAATAACTTTCGATGTCATAAATCAGACTCTTTGTGTGAATTTGAAATATCGAATCGGTTGACACTATGCTGTGTATTTTCATTTACAAAAGAGAAATAAAGAACCAAGACTTTCTTATCTACTAGGTGACAAGAATATATACGGTTTTTTGACCGTAGCCTTTAACAATGAGAGGAAATGACAGATATCACTCTAGTTGAGTGATTTCTTGTTACAATACGCCTAGAAACCAGGAATCATTGGTTTAAATATTTAACTAAAGACATTACTTACATGACAACAGAACAAACGAATTGTAGTAAAAAGAGCTTCAGGGGTATTGCAATTTATTGGTATGCAGTTGGAAAGATAGGTAAAAAATAAAAATTGATTGAAAAGTATTTTATTTTAGGATAAAAAACAATACCTAATTTTAAAATACTCAGCTCCTCGTAGAATCCAAGAATGTTATGGAAGTCAAATTTGAACATTAGCAGCGATCAACTTCAGAATTCCTATTTATAAATTTTTACTTGCTGGATATAAAAAATATTCTTTACCCTGACTAGAAACAGGACAAAGCGCTGATATAAACAAAAATAGCTCTACATATTGTTTGTGTATTATTACGTTAGTAATGGACTATTAAGTTACTAAACACACTGTCCAAAAATATAACATCAAATAGAAATAAAAATTTTAAAAGACTTTGTTAATTGAATTCCTCAAAAAAACAATTTTAGCACAAAAAAATACATTTGACATTAGGCCTCGAAATAGAAAGTCACAGCGAATGGCTCTAAGCTCTTTGCATCCAGCGGCATTCCGCAACCTTGACAAGGCCGTCATTCCACCGGGTGGAGGCCCCTTTGATGCAGTTGACGATTAAGTTTGTAGTATTGAATTTGAAATCTATTTTATAGATACGCTATTTTTTTGCTAACCTGTATCATCTTGTTGCTAAGCAGAGGACTCCCCCTAACTCTTTCACCAACGATTTAAATAATATTAAGGACAAATAAATAATATAAAAGCATTAAAATTGCTAGAATCTTTTGTTTGTAGGTATTTCTTTACCAAACTACTTATTTATTTACATACCAAAGAAATGAATGTAACTCATATTTAACTCGTAGCAAGATTAACATAGTTTAGTTGCTCCAAAATAGTTGGTCCCGTCCAACAAAAAGTTATTGCAGGTAAAGAGAGTTGTAATAACCTATTAAATTTTGGCAACTAACACCTTGATGGAAGGATAAAAGTCACTAGTAATCTCCAAACAACAAATTTTCAATGTTGTTTTTAGGCAAATTTAAACTAATCTCAAACTCTACTTACCCTGGTCCTAAATTCCCCGTCGACGCGGTGCTATTTGGCGGCGGGGGGGCATGTCGGAAGTCGTCATCGATATCCAAGACATTGGCCAGGAGCGACTTAGAGGACCGCTCCTTGAGTTCCAGTTCTCTCATGCGTGTATTCATCATGATGGTCTTGCGAGTGATCTTCTTGCCTGGCCGCGACATGCGAAGGATCCAAGGCAACCATTGGAGGAATACTGATTTTATCTAAGGGACAAGATGATAGGTCAGTTATCTATACTAAAACATAGTTATCTATAACTATGTTAGCAAGTGGTGATCTCCAAAAGGATGTCGCCTCACGAAACTAGCTGCTAGTTTCATTTGGATAAGTCAGGACGAAAGAACTAGTAGCTGATCCATTCATCCTCGACGCTTAATATTCAGGGCGTCATTTTTATCTAAATTTCTTAAACATCAGGTCAGTGGTTTTCCCCGTCATATATATAGTAGACAACTCAATTACATTCACCTAGCCCTTTGCAATGAATTATATTAATGGAACTAAAGTTACTGTGACATTTTGTTGGTAACTTTTTATGTTCCCATCTCCAGTTGAATCTAGGTATTGGTAAAGTCAAACTCCACAACACCTGTGATGAATGTCTTAAGTTTCTTTGATTATAATTTCGCAAATGCGTAAACCTACTTGAATTTATTTGAAAAAACTCGTAGTGCACTTACCCACTGCGGCATTTCATGTATGTCCGCTGTGCGATGATGGTAGTTCAGTACCACCACTGTTAGCACCACAGACGATGCCACCATGAACATGATGCAATTGAAGTACGTCCCTGTTGCCCAGAACACGTTGTTTTACTCACATATCAACAATAATAGCATTTAAATAATGTTGTCAAATTTTAACAAAACTGTAAAAATATTATCACGTGCATGTTTATTTAAAAAATCTTTTTTAAAACAAAGAAGAACTTAAAAGGAAATTAAGCTGTAAGGAGAAAATTAAGTACAACATTTTTACTTAACCTTTAATTAAATTCAAATCAAAACGAGTCTTTAAGCATATTTTATTTGAAATTTAGATCACATTTCATCGCATTGACAACGAAAGCATTTCATGCATTTTAATCAAACATGCAGTCAACTAATCTAAATTAATTACAAATGATCTTCTAGCTTTAGTGGTGAGTTCGGAAATAAAATACATTGCATTTATTTGCCACGTATATCCAATTTTTAACTCTGGTTATAATTCGAATATTGGTTAACTAACGCAGTAAATAAATACCCATGTATTTATTTAATGTTTGTCTGAATCAAAGAACCTTTCTTTTAATTGAACTTTTAAGAAAGAGTCTTTCAATTGTTTACCTGTCTAAACCTAGGATTTAACTGCTCGAATCCAAAATTAGTGAAAACCTCTACAAAACTGACAAAAGGCTCCGTCCGTACAAATTCCACCAGTGTTATCTCCTTTGCCAGTCTCGAAGCGAGTTTATTAGTAAGTTGATTACAATGACAGAAACAGACCGGACAAAGTTGCATAGACGATTTTGACTTGGAGGGTGGTCCCTCGCTACCCGCATCCACTTTGTTGCTTTAATCCGCCATTAACTTTATATCCTGCTTTTAAACTACAAGCAAACCAAACCTACATATTTATAAGCTCATTTACATTTAGTTAATCAGGAGAGTTGTGCGTTAGATTGCTTTTTAGCATAACATGCCAATGTCCGTTGATAGACACAAAATACTGAACCTCTACTCGTTCAGGCCAATTATGAAAAAAGAAAAAAATCAAAATTGAGAAAAATAAAGAAATTTGTTTTTAACAATACGCAGTCAAAGTCAAATTTTAATACATTACAAGAAGATAGAATTTTGGTTTGAGTAAAAATGTACATGGTATCATCAGAAAGAGTTCCACGTCTCAGTACAACTACTTTTTAGTCTAACGCGAACGGAAAGTGCAGTATTTCTATTTGAAGTGTCGAGAGCAAGAACGCTGTAAAGCATAGACAAGTCTCCAGAGACCTAAAATGCGAGTCGGAAACAGAAAGAGTAAAGATGCTATGCTCTCCTTTTAGTTTAGTTTCAATTAAGCAAACACTCTGCATTCTATTTAGATCTTTGTTAAGTTGGTCTTCCAAGAATGGGTAAAGGAATATCTGTAGCAAAAACTTATTTTTTCATTAAATCTTAGATTTTTTAAATATTCCTTATTACGCATTCTTCGGTGTTTTAGAAGGGATCTATTCACAAGATCAAATTCATGTTTTATTTTATCATCATTTAGATTATTTATCAGAGGTTTTTGATCAAACGCGTGGAATTTTCTCACCTATTAGAGGGATCGCCTCTGAGGTTTTTGTGATTACGTGTCCCACCAATAGAGAGAAAACTGTTTGCGACAGAAGAATTGTAACACCTGCAAAGATCAATATAATATTCTATAAAAACAAAACGTTCTATTTACAAGGTTAAAAGTAAAACCTATAGGCATAGTATGTGTACCATCCAGTTAAATGCTTATCTAGTCATAGACAAGACTTATCCTGTGTGTGCTGAGTCGGTATCAGGAGCTCAAGTGAAATCATAAACAAAACAAAACAAAGTAGTCATGCAAACACTATTTAGTAAGGGTTTTATTTTTGTGTTATCATTGCTTTTTAGATATAAATTTTTTAATATATTAAATTAGAGGTTTCTAATGATTTAACTTTAACAGCACCACCCTCCAAGTATCTGCGACGCGGCTAACAGCATACACAGCATCGTTGTTGTTTTATTTTTATACATCCAAACGATACACCCATCTTTAACACAACATGGAATCGATTACGCGTAAATCCACACAACAGATTTAAAGAATACAGATGTATGTGAACACTGAAATTCAATTAAACACTGAGAGATCGAAAACGCAACTTACCTTTTGGATCCGAAATATACGAACATAAACTTGTAATTAGTTAGGTAAAGTTACATGCCATGCTACTGATATTGAAATCCAACATGAAGTTTACACAAAATAGGAAAATAATGTAGTTGATAAAGCTGAAGCAGAGAGAATCACGAAATCGATTCCAAGATACGTTACTTAAAACAATACGAAACAAAAATACTGGCGAATATCTACTTACTTTCGACTGTCATTGAAACGGATTCACAATTCTCAAAAACTGAAATTAATCTTAAAACAGCAAAGCATGATTCTTTAATATTACATAAATCTGTTTGAATCATACGACATTTTTATTACTGACAACAAAACTAAAGCTCGCATTAGCTGGAGCAACATTAAGCTTACAACGATTTAACATCAATTACCGTACATAATTTACTCCTTGTAATGTTTTAAAATAACTCTTTAGTTAAAAATTGCTTTTAAAAACATAAATCATAAATAGAGCATAATAAAAATAAACGAGAAATAGTAAAGAAAGGTGAAATGAAAGTATGTGGAGATTATGGTAGTGAAGAATAAAGTAGAATGGGAGTAGAGGATGGATTAAAAATTTAGGATAGGTTTGGGTAGTGTACCTAACAGGGGGATTGCATCGGAGACCTGCGGCAGAGTCTCGGCTACCAGGTTGAGAAACACCGTCAGCGAGAGTAGAATAGTGACTCCTGCAATCAAACACAATGTTAACACCCCCACAGATTCACCCGTGACCCCAATCGCACGAATCACACTTGAAGTAATAGAACACAACTCTCCAATTCCTTTTTTTCCGTTTTCACGGATCGCAATCAAAGTAATGGCTTCCTGGTCCCGTAATACGATAACAATGATGATGGGGCTGAAAACGAATGACGCTTAATGAGGTCTACACCGAAATATACTTACCGACCGGGACGCGCTAGGGCACTAACACAAACACAAACAGTCATACCACGTTCTAGAGATGATCTAATATTTACGTTACGCGCACGTTGCTTCCGACCTCCTCTAAAAGTTTTATAGCTCCACCGGCTCACTCAACAAGCTACGTCGCCTCTCTATTTTATAATGAGAGCATGGGGCACAATACTTTGGTTATATTTAAATTTGAAGCCACTGTTTTTTAATTAATTACGTGTTTATTAACTTCACTAGGTCTCAAATCGTTTGATTATGAAATATATATTATATTGTTTCTACATAGATTATTAACGTGATAAAGTTATTTTCACACCGACATTTAAATATAGTAATTGACCATTGACACCTCCTTGAAGAGCTCCAAAAGAAGCATCGTGCGTCATATTTGTGCTGTTTTCCTACAGTGCAGTACCTATGAGAGGCACAGCGTCCGAAGTAGAAGGCATCTTTTCGGCAACCAGGTTCAGAAACACGGTCAACGACAATAATATCGTCACACCTGTAGACACCAGCCAATAACTGTTTAAGCTGGTTTTTGAAAAATAATACTACTTAACTGTTCTAATACCAATGAATGAAAGCAAAGCACAGAATTTAATTTAAAACACCAATTTTACTTTATTTGTTTAGTTCTGAGTTTGCTGACAAATATCCTCTTAAAAACCGTTTTATATTCTAACAATAGCTTAATATAGGATTCTATGCTTGCGATAAATGCATTTGAAAAGTATATTGGTTTTTAACTTTTGCATAAATTATCGCGATTTATAACTTTGAAAAAGCTGTTTTTCGTTTGCTGATTTTAGTTTATCTATTTGGCAAAATGTTAAAGTTTGTAAACCCGTCATTTTACGTTTCTTGAGTAAATACTATGTGGCGTAAAGTTTATCTCAGCCTATTATCATACCACTACATGGCAATAACCTTTGTCGGCTACACATACAAGAAGGTGTTCAACCACTAGTGTCCGACATTGAATACCTCTATTCATCGGAGAACACTTAAGTGATCGAACCCGGCTTCCATCATATGGGTCGTTAAGCCATTTCAGACTGCGATAGAGGCTTGAACAACTGATAAACTAGTTAGAACACGTAGTTGCATTAAGCCAGCTTGCTGGGTAATGGCTCAAATTCTTAAGATATACGAAATTATTAATTGTTTCTGAAAATACCACTATTATTATCATCTAAATGCAAATGAACCCTAAGTGGACGATCACCATTTTTCAAGGATTATGAACATGTGAACAGTGAAAATGTAATTGAATATAAACTTTATTCAAACAGATTCTTTTGATAAATGAGTGATTTGCGACTTCTTCATTTTAGATATTATTTTCATCGCTGGGCGCGACTAAATCTAGATATTTACAAAAACACACAGACAAATTAACCCTAAAACACTCTAGAGTAATCCCAGTAGCACAGACATGAGTAAATTTACCTTAAATGACATAAATCATAATTGAAAAGAACTGACCGAGTGTCAACTTCTCTCCCGAGTCAGGTGGCAGCGTGAACCCGAGCAGTGCCATTGAAGAGATCAGCACGCACGGCACGATGAGATTAAAGAAATAGTACAGGGTTCTTCTCCTGATCATGATGGTGAACGTCACGTCCACGTAAGGCTCGGGGCAGCACGCGTATGTTATCGTGTTCTTTTTGCCTGGCATTCCTGGTAACATGAAATCCATTTAGTAAAGTAATCAAGAACGTGTTTAACACATTTTGAATCGATGGTCTTCCAAAACTATTCGTAATTTTTATACAAACTCTTTTTTTACTTAAGAAGAAAACTTTTTACCAACATTTTTATTTTAGAGGTACCAAAATAAGCCTGTAGATAAATCGATAAATAATGAGGTCCTTACCTATTAAATACCACTCCCCATTCGTGATAAAGTCTGACAAGTCTCCCCCAGCTTCGTCCTTGAGCACCAGATCCAGCTGTCAGAGCAAAACACAGTGAAACCTCCAAACATATCAGTCACCTAATTTCATCTAAACTCAGTCTGGTATAAACCATGCAAAAATCTGCTCAAGACTTCATCTCCGTGCATTTGAGGGTTGTCTAATAATATTAATAGAGGTTTATTACAACAGTAGAGGATATTATGGTAACAGTGAAAAAAATAAAGGAAAGGGAAAATGTGAGAACCTGGAAGAGTGCATTAGGTCTAAAGGGATGCTAGTGCATGCTAAAGAAGATTTGAAAATTTTACCGCCATACGGATAACACCTTATAAAGAAATGTAGTCTTACAACAATTTTTACTATCTAACAAAACAACTAGTTGGTATAGTTCAGAAGAAAATACGGTTTAAATCAGTACTAAAAATAAACAAACAATTATAAATGCATGACACATAAAAACATACTCGTATGTGTCAATAATAGTACTATACATTGGGAATTGATTGGCATGTTTAATTGAGTCATAGTTTAAACCTAGTTATTTTTTTTGGAATAAGTATTATATTAAAATCAAATGTAGGTTTCACTATGTCTTAGTGATACGTAGGTCACACTATAAGTTTTGCGTAACTTAAAAAAACAACATGTTATAACCAAAATATTATGTTTATTGCTTTTCAAAATACTCTCCTTTACATTTTAAACATTTTTACATGTGATCGAACCATTTTTTAAAACAGGAGCACAGAATACCTAATAGTACTACCGTACAGAAGACTCACTTCCTAACAAAAGTCAGGTTTAGGTATAAAAATATACCTAGACTCGCCAGAGCTACCCGCCTGCAAGCAAAATTAAAACTCAAAACCGCGCGCGAACCACGAATTTTCTTTGCGTGCCCCAGTTTTATGACCGAGCTGCGAACGACGGCACGGGGTTGTCACTTGAGAAGTTTTTGTACCTAGTTGATTTATTAGTTTTACGATTAAAATAAGTAGATTAAGCATTACAAACGTTGATTCTGTAAACATATAAATTCCATCTGAATGTCGTGTGTTAGATTCCTACGGGTGTAGGTATTCCTTTGTAAACATTATCCTATCCTATTCTTAATATTGTTTCTGGGCTAATATAACTATTTAAGGATTTTTATTTTAACTATTACTACTTATTATGGACATGGAATTAAAGAAGAATAAATATTTCAATATGGTGTGAAATTTAACAAAACGTTAGCTCTGATTCACTATTCGTTTTATTCAGACAACCGGTAAACCAACAACATCTTTTATACGCATTATTATATTGACGTTTAGGCTAAGTAGAAGACATTGCGGGTCAATTTGCAAAAGTAAAAAAAATATTATCAAGTATGCGCTCGCGCGACGTGACCGCACTGTCGTGCGAGCCGAGCGACAGCCTACTGGCATACGCCGCTTCGGGCGGCGCGCTGGCCGAATATACCTAAACTGCGGAGTGACCACAGATCTGAAGGCATGTTTTCTACGTGCTGATTGAACGCTATCACTGCCTCTTCGGAGTTGGTAAAAGTAAATCCTCTCATCAAATCTTTGATTTTGGGGAAAATACAGAAATCACAGGGTGCTAAGTCGGGGCTATGCGCAGGATGGGTGACGTGTTGTACTTTTTCGGAAGCTAAAAATTACTTTGTTTTGTTGGCCGTGTGTGAAGAAGCGTTGTCATGATGTAGGAGAACGCGGCTTTTGGGTCGTCTTTCGCGAACTTTTTCTAACACCAGCTCTCAGCATTAATACTCTTTTGATCTTCAAGTGAAATTGTACAGATGGGACCCGTAGCTAAAAAAAAAAACAATCGTTTTTTTACCAACGTTTCTCGCCTGCCTCACTTTTGTTGGCGTGTTCTCATTTTCAAACACCCATTCACAAGATTGCTGTTTTTTTTTTCGGGTTCAAAACAATAAATCCACGTTTTGTCTCTTGTGACAATGTCATAAACAGCATTAGAATGTCCTCGGTCGTACTTCAGTAGCATCTGTGAGCACCATTCCACGCGGGCCCGCTTCTGCTCCGCTATCAGTTCATGAGGGATCCAACGACAGCAAAGTTTCCGAACATTCAATTCTTCGTGTAAAATTTTCTGAATTTGGCTCATACCAATCCCCAATAGTCCTCGAATTATCTCTGTAATGTCTCTGTCTGTAATCCGCGGTTTTTTTTCAATTAGCCGCTTAACAGTAGCCACATTATATTCGTTGACGGCAGTTGAAGGCCGCCCTTCACGAAATTCGTCATGTAAAGAAACTCGACCTCTCTCAAATTCAGCAAACCATCGCCTTACGGTGCTCAAACAAGGTGCTTCTCTCCCAAAAGCATTTTGAAGACGAGCGGCACAGTCTTGCGGAGAGAGAGAACTTTTAAAATCATAAAAAATCATCGCTCTAAAATCTTTTCCATTTTTGTTGCGTACGTAGAACTTTGATGTGTGATAAAAAACCATTGACAAATCATTTCCCGCCAGTTGTTTTTTTTATTACTAAGAAGGTTGCAACGTTTAAAAAAATATAACATTCGAAATTCTAATAGTTCCGATTAGCTAGAAGTGTAAAACTTTTAGTGTGCACCATGTATAAGACAAAAACACGAGCTACAGTACACAACAAAAACAAATAAATACATACAACAAATAAATACAAAGTGATATGCAAAAATCTTTACTATTTAAAACATTGTTACGGATAAAACCCCATTAATAAAATAGGTTTAAATCATAATTAAAACCATAAATAACAAAGCTCAATTAACACTAATACCGAAGTCAAATAACCTTTAGCTGTACACATTTACAGCACAGCACTAATCTCACAAAATACTTACTATAACCAAATTTAATCTTACCACCGTTGACGGAGACACAACACGCTTAGAAACAATATGTGAATGCTTAAATAAAGTGGGATAGCGATTAACTTAAAGGTTGGAGAAAACGCACTAACATTGAAAAGATAATTAAAGAATCCTGTTTAACCCATACAATAGCTGAGGCTAAAGTGTAACGAAATAAATTTAAGGATTAGAATAGATAATGTTAAAATTGTAATGAAACCTGTGTCATAAAAACAGTAACATGCGACTTGCAAATTTAAAGCACAAAAATTACAAAATGTCAATACTTACCTAGTGGAATATTCTGATTTAACAACTATGCCTTAAAAGAATACATTACTTAAGAATTTTGCTGAGTTTGTGATTTTTGTGCTATTTAATCATGCACATATAGGTATTACCTACACAATCATATTACAGTGTATCCGTATGGCGGCATTAAGAGTGTATTATTTCAAAATACAATTTACTCCACAGTGCTTCATGTGTAGAAGTCATTTTGTTTGCTCCATGCAAAATAGTACATACAAAACTTTTGGGACTTTCATCCTGTTGGTTCCTCACATGGTTCCCTTGACGTCCCTAACGTTCCCTAACTTTTTATTTTGCCCAAAAACAGAGACTGCTTTTACAGGTAACTCTAGGTATCAATTTGCTTAGTAAAGGTGCACTGAGGTGCAAAAACATCAATTTAAGAATTCGAAGATGAAGGAGCAAAGTAGAAAAATAAACGTACTTTACACCTGAATTTCACTACTTGTTAACGACATGTCGTTATTAGCCTGAAGGATACCACATTTTGGCAGAATGTGCGACTTGGCAAATCTCCAGAAACAAAAGGTTTGGAATTTTGTAGAAAACTAGAGCAGTTTTGAAAGTTTAGTAACCAACAAACCTGCGGCCAAGTTTTATAAGTTGCAGACTTTATTGTGGTAGAATGACTTTACATACTCAATATTATAGTGATCTGGATTACATTACTTAAAACCGACTTTATACTGGTTAGCAACAGATCAAACATTTATAAAGGGCCCATAAATATTCAACGTTTCAAAATCAGAAACATTATTATGTTACAAATTAAAAATGACACTACAGTAACATGTATAAGCAGTTTTCTTTTTGATATAAAACTTGCGTAGTCTTTGTGCTAAAACAAATTCATTCTTGTTTCCGAAATCAGAAATCTTAAAAGTGCATAATTTAAAGAGTACAAACAAATAATTTTAAAAGATTAAATACGTTTCTGCAGAAAAATACAAATTTTGGCCTGTATTGGGTGCTTGGACCGTCTGATAAAAAGTAAATTACTGACGAATTCAAGCACATTTGCTTAGCTAACCTTATAATTGGGAAAAAGTGTGCCCAAAGAGCATGGGTTGCATGGCACATATTGACTAATAACGTTACAAATAATTAACATTTTGTTTTAAGGAAAATCACACCGGTTTGCAAAGTAATCAAGTTTTTAGACCCACCGAAATGAAGTGATTGAATCCCTTGTGCCAACTTGCAATCATAATTTAACGAAAAATCTACCAATATTGCACATTCATTGGGCTTGATATTTTCAATGCTCTTAGATGAGAAGTGCTTTTTAAGCAGGAAATATTTCATTAAAGAAATTTTATGAGTTACTTAATTTTTATAAGGATTAAGACTTTGTTGCGACGTTGTAAGCGTGAATTTGTTTCTTTTCACACTCTACGCAAAATTTATATCTTTCAAATTATTGTCTGTATACCTGATTGCCATCGTAGGTCCAGCTACCGAACTTCATATCACAGTGTTGGTCATCGAAGGGGAACCACGTGATGTCTATCTTGCATGTGCTCTTGAAAATGCCCGGGGGCACGTACAGGCAACTGCCGTTGTTTCTGACCACCACGTTGGTCTGGTATGTCCCGTCAAAACCCTCGTCAGCACTAAGAAAGTCCACAATCTATCAGATGACATTGTCCAGAAACAAATAAATTTCAAATAGAACGCTACATTTGAACTTGAGACCAATAAAACAGTTGAACATG
This sequence comes from Anania hortulata, assembly GCA_963576865.1. Lineage (NCBI taxonomy): Eukaryota > Metazoa > Arthropoda > Insecta > Lepidoptera > Crambidae > Anania > Anania hortulata. Next base: position 3,404,575 of record OY756389.1, on the reverse strand, counting down.
AAAACCGAATTCATCTTGAAGGTAAAACCAATGAATAAATTAAAACACAGTCAAATTAGGAATATAATTTTAATAGCAAAATGATAACAAATCGCCTTTCAGGTGATCTGAAATTCTATTTATTGGACAGCAGACTCTACAAAGGTACGAACGATCCAGCTAATTCACAGAATCGCGTTAAGCCTGTGACCCTCATCAACTCGGTACTAATGTCAAATAAATGTTATCTAAGAGTAGGTACGACAATAGTAGGCTTTTAAAATTTCATTAAAAAGTTAATACCAAAGTCAGAAACGACTGGCTCGCGTTTAATGAAAAGAGCGATTCAAAAGTATTCCAAAGTAAATTGGCTATTGGTAAAGCATTGTTTCTTATATTTAAAAGGAAAGCCAAATTACGTGCTAGTAAACAAAAAATGGGTGTTTTTATAATTTTTAATTTAGATAAAAAAGTTTTTATAAAAAGTAATTTCAAAAGCTTTAGAGAGTTAATGCAGCATTATGACTTAATTTAATTTATTTTACAGTAAAGTTTTATGTTCGTTTTATAGTGCCTCGGATTCATCTGGGACGTTTATTACTGTACATTCGATGATGAAATTATTAACACTGGTTTTATGGATAATTTAATCATTTACTTGTACAGAGGTCATCCTCTCGCTTAGCCAGACATTGTACAATCTTATCAATCGGTCTTTAACAATAAAAGAACTTGACTGATTTTACAAGGAGTTTATAATTTATTAACTTTTCTAATAACAAAATAGCAGGAATATAAAACAGTATACTGAAATCCTTCTAGGAAATATAAACAAAATAGGAATTTCTCGAAGCAAAATTATTTCTTCGAAGAGATGAAACAAAATAATATTACTCTAACATTTTGAAAGCGAAATATCTAAGTTGCTACAATTAATTTTAATTTTCTTTCCCAAAAACTTTCCCGTGTTCATTTCTAACGCTTGTATATGGTACTTAACCACAGAGTATAAACTTTAATTATAACCTCCTTAATAAGATTTTTAGCTAAATTATTATCTGACAAGCGGGACGATGATCGTGGTGTCTCAAATCAGCGACTCGAGTGCCATGTACTTTTATTCATTTTTTTTGTGGCAGCACTGAGTAGGACATTCTTTGAGCCACGCGAACGATTGTTACTTAAAACAAAAAAAAAAACAACAAAAAATATGTAAAAAGTGTATAGTACCAATCGTCACATTCGGGAGATATCTCCTACTGTGTTGTCACATTTATAAACATAAACGTTTATTAAAAAGTGTTGTTTTTTAAATTACGTTTATGAAATGGTAATGTTAGTGTTTATTTATTTTAAGATAATATTACGCCAATAGCAATATGATGTTAAACGCATTTAATTAGTGTGCGTGAAATAAGGAAGCAGAAAATTAAAATATTTTATTGCAACTAAATTAAATGTGATATGATAAAATAGGTGTATTTTTTGAAATGATACGATAAACTTATCGATACATCTAAAGTATTGATAATTTTATCGTTATTAACCAGTGATTATTTTTAGAAATCTGCTATAAAATAATCTCTACATCATAAACCCTCTTGAGAAGCTATAGTGTAGTATAGTAGTAGTTTACAGGACCAAATGTCAAAAACAAGCCACATTATAGTTCTATTAGGATTTAAATAAATGGCAGAATTTGCCCTTAGATAACTCATCCGACTTTCAACTGGAAATATCACAACTGAGATTTATTTACCTCTTACACAAATCAATTACGATTAAAGTATAATAAGCCTGACTAATATAATGTTATCATCAATTTTAGCGTTATTTAAATTTAATAATTATTAGTCGTACCATAAGTATTTATGCTAAATGCTATTGGTAAACTATTAAACATAAACAAACCCCAGTATCTTTATCTGATTCTTTGCCACCGCTATCTTTATTTATTCTAAATTTAGAAATATTTATTATAAAAATTTTACAAAACAAAAGCAAGTGATGTGTTTGCTAATATTGCTTTTCAGACATATTATTTAAATTTTTATAATCACAACGAATACAACATTTTTACTTGTATTATAAGAATTTATAAAAAAGGCCCAAAAAGAGATAAGAATTAGGAAGAAATTGTAAATTTTTATTTTAAATTGTTTTGAAATCAATAGATAATTATTTACTCAATTGAGTTCGCTAATAAGTGACGTCAAGCTATATATTTAAAACTAATTATATAAACTTGTTAATTGATGCCAAATTCATTCGATTTTATATTACATCTGTATTTTTATATTTTTTCAGGAAAGAGAAAGATGAACATAAAATATGGATCAGCGAATGGCTCCACGGAATTGCACCAATCATGAGAAGATCTATAGTTAACAGATATTGCTAGTTTTACTTTCATTATTTATTATGGTTGCTTGCACACTTTTTTAGTTCAAAATAACCTCAAAGACGCAAATTATGAAGTTAATTTCATCTGCTTTATGCAGCGATGGTTATAACGTCATAAAACGTTTAGCATTTAACGGCACAAATCATCGCCGCCGACTTTACTGCCACATAAAGTAGTGTTACAACTAGACTTTAAAGTTTGAAGTACTTTGAAGTCTGCGCGTTAGGGCTGCCATCTTGAATTTAAAGACGCAGTAAACTAATCAAGAAAGAGAGAGCACAGATTTTCTTTTACACATAACTTATAAATTGATGTAAAACTTTGGTGTATTTGATATAATATTATTATGACTGCTATTGAGTGATTGATCAAATACGAATTAAACAATATCAACTTAATTTAATACAAGAACAATCGACAAAGAATTACTAAGAAAAAATAAAACAGTCAAAGAATACAGTCAGGAATATAATTAACATTACAAAGCTGTGACTGTGTATTAGGCAATTTCGAAACGGGGACATTTCGTATGTTTTAAGAAAACCAATTGACGAAAAGAAAAACTAACATACTCACTGTTTAGTTAAAAAATATAGTTTCTCGTATACAAGATATGCCTGTTTCGAAATTGCTTAATCTATTTGAATTTTGACCTGATTCGACGTAGTGATGCTTTTAAAGTTCATATAAATAGTAAGTACTATGGCTACTTCGGAATTTTTTATAGTATTATAATAGTTATAAATCTTAAGTAAATCTAAAATCTAGTTGTAAAATATAAAATAATAATTTCCATATTCTAAAAGTGGCAGCCCTATTTAGTCATAAACTAAGTACAAGAACGAAAGCACAGTTAAACTGTAATTTGTCTGTCCGCCTGCAGTCTGGTTGAGAATCTGGAACCTTGAAACCTAGATTACATTGCTAATGCAAAATTTAGTCACTGCTTTGGAAAATTACATTTGTTTATTGAAGAGGGAATCACGGGTTCTTCTTTCATTCAGATGGAAGAAATATTGGGAGAATTTGCATATAAATATTAATACGAATCAAAACCTCATTCATGCATTTTGTAAAAAAATATGATTACATGTTATTTTAGATAACTAATATATTTTTACAAGGATGATAAATTGTCTAGATTGAGCATACTGCTTAAATCGTACTGAAAAAACAGGCCAATATTGGTCGAAAATTAGGTACTCAGCGATGCAGATATTTTACTTTTTTGTCTTGTCTTTCTTTATAGTTTTTTACACTTTATTAGGAAATTTAATTTTCGACCTTGGCCTTCTACTTTTTTTTAGAAATCCTGTAATTAAAATTCATTAAAAAAAATCGAACTTAACTCGAAAACTACGAAAAATCGTAGAACATACATAGGGGTGATTCAGATACCTCTCAACATGAGGCTCCTAAAAAAAATGTTTGGACGTCACTTTTCTGGCCACCCTGTATAACGCTTCTGAAATTTCGCACTATCTTGCAATAATTATCTTTTATAGTTAAGAAAGTATTATATATTATCTTACATATAAAATTCTCGTGTCACAATGTTCGTTTCCGTACTCCTCCGAAACGGCTTGACCGATTCTCTTGAAATTTTGTGAGCATATTGAATAGATCTGAGAATCGGCCAACATCTATTTTTCATACCCCTAAAGACCACGCAGACGAAGTCGCAGGCAACAGCTAGTTTTTGTATAAAACTAAAACAACATTCTATATCGACTGCAGCAATTCACAGGTTCGTATGTGAAAATTCGATAGTTTTCAATACGGCCGAATTACTTTCGAAACAGGCATAAAATTGACATAAGTCATATATATATAGATATAATATCAAAACAAAATTTGCAATAGGTAAGCTACAAGATGATAAGGTAAAAAAGGAAATAAATAGGAAATGTGAAAAAAGGGCACATGTCAGGTTATTAATCGTAAAAGACCAAGCTACTATGTCGGAAATGGGATATCCTACACTATTAATCGGAGTTTTTTGTCTCAATTTTGTCGGATGTGGAACATACTACAATAATTATCGGAGTTTTTATTCTTAGTTATGTGGTAAGTGGTACATATGAAAAGTACAAGACTGTACCAAGTCTATCATTTTTTTTAGCCTGAGACATAATGTAAAACGTAGAATCGCATTAATTGTAATAAAACGATTGAGTTGAAAAATAGAAAATCGCTCGTGCATTCTTCCCGCTAACTAAATTGGAACTGGCAGATCCGCCGGTAAGTTCGTCTCAATATAACTACCTACAGTGTTAATTGAGTGCAATGAAAACGTCAAACTTTTTCCCTAGTCAAAAACAGAGAAAGAGCTCTATTTGACAATTGAAACTTTATGAGGCCAAAGATATTGATATTATAAGATATTTAAAGCAAAAAAAAAATCGACATAATGTAGTTCCAACTTTGTTAATTGCTGCAGTCGATATGACTATTATTGATAAAGTACAATCCCTAACCCTAATCATGGTAATAAAATTTCCACACCATGAAATCTAGACATTACGTAAGCAGTATTGTTTTTACTCTGAATTCTATACAGAATAAACAAAACAACACTGCTATAAGAGATCATAATTTGGCCCCAGTCATAATCTTGTCGCCTAGGGCTGGCAACGCAGTTTGTGAGCTGCAAAAATAGTTTTTTTTAGTTAAAGTTGAGTCATTGAAAAACTCTTTTTCAATAAAAATAAAGAAAACAACAACGCCGCAAATTACACTAAACTCAAAACTTAATAGTAACTTTATACACAATGTGGCCAACGAATGCTTAGAATGCTACGAACTACGTTCTGTCGTAGCAAGAAGAATACGAACAAGTGCTACGATTTTGTCTGTGATCTATCGTAGTATGAAAACTACGAACAATATTGTAGTTTTAAAATTATAACAGCGTGTTCACAGTGTTGTACAAGTTTTATATAGCTAAGTCCTATTTCACTATGAATACTTCGAATGTGTTCTGTGATATGTGGGAGCACGTAGCGTGTAAAGCCCCTGAAAAGTGTGTAACCGCCCCGGCTTGGCGCGTGGCCAGAGCGATACGTGTTTAGGCTGGCTTTATTCACAACGCAGTGTAATTCTAATTTTCGATTTGTCTTAAAAAATGTCTAGCGATCACCAAAAAACCGCATAACTGTCAAAATTTTGAAACAGGCCTCGCACTTTCCTACTTACCTAATATTTATTATTTATTTATTTCAAGGACAACCAACAAAGCCTACACCTTAAAGTTAAACAATACTATTACATACACAAGCGAGTAAGTGTTGCCTTACTTACAGGCTGCTACGACATGCGTAAATATAGATATTCTTACTCGTGTACCTCAACATGTTATTATTTAAAAAGACACTTATGTATTTTTTTAAACTTAAACATTTTTTTAAATCATATCTTGATACCTAGTGTATGTCGCCCCATACGGAATGCTGTCAGCCTGCATGAGTATCGCGCTCAATATAAAATCAAGAATAAAAGGGTTGTAGGAGAGCTGTGCTATAACTTGATAGGCTATAGTATAGCATATCAACTTGATAACTTGATATGCTATACTATAGCCTATCAAGTTTGATACCTTCTAGTCGCTATCTATAGGGTACTATTCGCTGTGTGCGCGATGACAGCGCCCCTAGTGACCACAATTATTGTGGACCTGAGTCTCTCAGATTATGGCAACTGGATGGTTTGAGAATGATTTTCGGATTGTTTTTCTTCGAAATTAGATGAAAATATCTAAAAAGTTTGCGCATATTATAATAAGTGATTTTCTAACTTGAACTAAAATACGAATTTTATAATACCTACGGGATTTTAATCAATACAACATGATATAACTTTCCAACCTCAAAATGTGCAAAAAGGGAAAAAAAATGTATTAGCACAGCGTGTGAGAGATTTTAAAGAGCTCAGAACCAATGGACGAAGCTACTTAATAAGAGCTGTGATCATAAGACAAACGTCTGTAACACAAATTCCCTACAAACTTTTTCTTTTCACAGCTGCAGCTATCCATTTATTTCTTTGCTCCAATTTCCATCTTGATATTAGAAACGAATACAACATGTACGAAATGTTTTTCCCATTGTTTCTACACTTTATAACAGAACACGAATAACCCATATCGCGAATTTTAACGTTTTCACTTAAAAATACTTAATAACGTTAGTATGGAATTCTATGGAAATATAGCAATTTGACACATGACAGTCCAGAGTTTTTTCACATTTTTGCTACATTGCGCGCCGCGATCGATTTGACGGCCCCCACCACCCACTTTGCACATAGCGAATAGCCTGTCAAGTTCAAGCTATTAAAGGGTTGTAAAGAAGCTGTGCTATTTCATTGCATCGAAATATATGTTTAAATAGGTATATTTAAATGTGTAAAAGAAAACATTTTCAGAATAACTACGATCGCTTCGGTGTCAACAACAGCCGAACCGACCGGCTAAACGCTGCGAAGACAGCAAACAACGTACTATTATACAGCCTGTAAGTGATTTAAAAGCTTTCATAATCGAATGTTCGCTTCCCGCGCTGGCAGTGCGCCAACATTTGGCGGGGCCTAAACATTGGCAATATGACGGCCAACGTTGGCTGAAAATGCAACAGATTAATAAATAATTTAAATGCAATTGCATTAAATCAGTGGTTAACAAAAGGATCATTATGTCAATAAAACTTAATAATGTTCTTAGTTAAAAAACGTGCAACAACTTATACTTCGATACACATCACAATGATGTTACTTACATGATCATTCACCATACATTAAAAGATATGAATATTAAGATATTGTTATTTTTTGTACTTATGTGTATAGGTAGTATTTAAATTGTTTAAATCATATTTATGGGTTAGTGAAGATAACTGAGTGTATGAGACAAACCTTTACCAAATGTCATTTTGTTTGTTTGCCAAAACTCCAATACGATAAACTGTTATAACAAAAGCTTTTTTGTTTCGCGTTTTTAATTACTGTCTCTTTTAGTGCTATAGTAGTAATTAAGCACAACGGTTGTAAAATGAATGTGACTTGGAAACTTAGGTCGATTTAGAAATTTCTTTAAACGCGTGGCTCTCTGCTTGGCAGTTCTTTAATACTTTCTTCCCTTGCAACGTTTTATGTGATGACAGTAATTAAAATATGCTTTTTTTAGATTTATATCTAACTGATATTACTTAAATCATAACCTGTTACGAAAAAAAATATTCCATTTTAATTTTTGCACGCACAAAACTCTCTTGCCACGTCATGACAGGCCAACGTTGGCCAAACCCGCCAATGAGTCCACGTTCGTGCAAGCTCCCAATTTCCTAAATGGATGTAAACAATTTGGGAGAGGGTTATATGTTACAAGGGATCGATTGTCCCGTGGGTTACGGGCTTAAGGGTTACGACGGGATATTGAGGCCAAAGTGACTTGTTTAGAACAGCTGCATACATTATGGGGTTAGTGATTTGGCTTCGATTAATAGTTTGGGTAATAAAGTTGACTGTGGACTGTACTGTGTTGAAAGTAATATACAGAGTGTACTAATAAATTTGTCCCTTTACAACCACTAATCAGCTGCAGAAATACAACAATTTATACTAATTAATTACTAAAATGATGCATACAAACTAAGGTGCTACCTTAACAATAAATTTAAGGAGGACCTAATTTTTTTACACTATTTCAATTTTGCATGATCATCTTTTATTATGAGATGTAAAATATGTTTCTATCATAACTTGATTGAACTGGAGTAAACGAGTTCTTGAGCGGAAACCCCGTCTCAGCAAACTTAGTGTAGGACCCTCCCAGCTCGATGGGTCGGCGACCTTAGAAAGATGGCTGGCTGTGGCTGGATGAAAAAAAGAGAGAGATCGAACTCTTCGGTGCTTTTTGTGGAAGGCTTACGTTCAGCAGTGGACCGCCATAGACTGAGATGATGATGATCATAATCAGCATCTGATAACATGGTTTTATGGGGAGTAAAATTTTAAAAAATCGAGCAAATGTTATAGATTTCACAGCTAACAATAGTTTCAAAATTTTAGTTTTAGATATTTGAAGTTTACTTGTATTTTGAATGTATCATGTACAAAATAGTATAAAACAGTTTGTAAAAGTATGACAATAAATTGGAAACATGCCATTGTTATATTGCAAAGAGAAGTGAGAAATGTTTGATACATTGCTATTGACGTCCAAGTAAGTGACAAAACTGGTAAGTTAAGCACCTCCTCGTAGAAATATTCGGGTGAGATTGTTTGTAGCTAAGTATTTTATCACAACTTTATCTTCTATTCATATAAAGATGAATTGCTGTTCGTTTGTCTCGCTAAAACTCGAGAATGGCTGGACCGATTTGGCTAATTTTGATATTGAAATATTTGTTGAAGTTCAGGGAAGGTTTAAAAGGTCAGAAAATATTAAAAAGTTGCAAAGAAAGTAGTAAAACAACTATTTTATTTTCCTATACAAACTGTTCGTACCTGTCAAACGAATTGGCGGAACGAAGTTCGCTGGGTCAGCTAGTCAGAAATAAATTCTGGAGTAAGTTGTTTAGGATCAATCGTTTTTTTTTTACTAAGTTAAAACCGTTGCGATCGGTATGATATGCTCAATAAATCTATAAATGTCTAGCTTTAATAAAAATCTAATGTAATTTAATGTAATTCAAAATCGAATTCTATGAGAACTATTTCTTGAAATAAAGATAATTTTAAATCCCGTGTTTTGGTCTTGTATCAAACCTAATTTGTATATCATTCTTAAATGGGGTTTCCCAAACTATAATTATCAGTAAAAATAGCGAAGTGCCCAATGCCATATTTCACTTACTATAAAGTGCAATTAGGAGTTTTGACTGAATCCATCAGGAAGCCTACTACGAAAAACGAAATACGATGTTTCGGACGAAACGAAAGACAAACGATACGCAAACGATAGGCTTATTAACTACGTAACACTTTTGGATGTCGATGTTTTAATCGAATGCGACATATTTTCGGAACGACTTGGTGGTGAATGAATGAATAAAATGTTATTTATCGTATTATGTACCTATTTCAAAAAATCCGAAGCGTTTCGTAGTAAGTAATCCGAAAAACGATTATCGTATTGACGGATTTCGTTTTTCGTAGTAGACCTGCAGGCACAAGTAATTTTTACCGACAATGAGATTTGACTGTAACATCGTAACAATTGATTTTTATTGGTCTCATTTATAATTTTGTCCAAAATACTGTTGATACATTGATAAGATAATATTGTGACAGCCCCCTGACCTTGACTGGGTGGTGTCACGGTACAGATTGTCGAAAACATTTCCGGAGAATTTTACGTATCGAATATCAGGAGATATCTCAGAATGAAAACGGGAAGAAACGTTTAACCTTACATTAATACAGGGCGAATGTAATATCATATATTTCTTTAAAGGCACATCATCATCTGCTGATTTGCAACAACTTGTTTGTGTGATCAACATCGACAAAACCATATCGCCTATCGAAATCAAATCTGCTTCTTTCTTCTACTATTATACTACTTTTTCCCGTTTCAAGTGCTAGATAGTCTGTGTACTTACTTTTTAGAAACTATCACCGCTCTATGTTTTTTTTTCCAAAATCTCGAAATCACGTTTTTTCACGAATCCGATGTTGGCCCAATACTAAGCGTTGTTATTTATCGACAGCTGACGCACTTTCAAGAAAATAAACGATTTCGTATTCACCCTATATGTTTGCGTTTAATTTTCTCAAAGTTGGCTCATTGCCGTTCCCCTGAGTAACGCCCCGTCAAATGTGTGGGAGTACCGTTTGCCGATAATATTGTTTTGTGATGAATTTATACCTCCTTTTAACGTTATTGGCTTTTGTTTTCCGAATATATTTTATGCCATGTACAAAAATGACAAGAAAATAAAAAAGTTATAACCATGAGAAATTGTTAATAGAGAAAAACAATACTTTTATCATTGCTATTTGTGCTGCATATTTATAATTATTTTATTAATAACACCGCCCAAATTTCAATTACTTTATTTGTTATATGCATCAATTTGAGATATTGTTATAACATTTTACATTTGCATTATACGTACTTGACAAATTTAAGTTTCTTTTAACACTGTATTGGATTTGGTAGGGGGTAGTCGAACAAAAAACATGGTCGATCTATTGTAATGGTTTTCATTTATCATTTAAAGAGCTTTAGAGTGCAAGTTTGGTGTAGTTTGTGTTCTAATGTGTGGTGAAGTGATAAAGATCTGAAATTATTGAAATACCATTGTATCGAGTCGCCGCATTATATACCGCATCGAGTTTCAAGTGACTGAATGAATCCAAGAAAAGCAATAAAAACTAAACACCCGTTATTTACTGTGAACTATAATTATAAAGAATACACTCGACATTGGCAGAATCACGGCTCTGCTTAAGGAGCGGGATGAGTCCATATTGAAAAAAAAACACTGTTTATCATTTCGACGTTCCATTGCTTTAAATAAATAAGTAATAAATTACATAGTTATATTTGCGGTCGCATAAGTTGACGTAACTTGAAGCAATAAAAACCTACCTCTACCATGAAATGTTTTTTAGTCCTTAACAAATTGTTTACCGCCTATTTTATCGACAAGCGACTAACAACCAATTCCAATTTTTTAAACCTGTTTAGCGATACTCAAACGATGTGATGAAGAAAATATCAAACCCCATTTAAAATATCACAATTTCCGATACTATTTTTTATAACTTTTTTTGGCCAGTCTTTTTTTTATTTAGGAAATCAACGGCGATACATTGCATTTTAAAAATTAAATAGTTTCTTAAAATATACAGCTAATTATAGATTTCCACAGATTAAATAAGAACGTAGTAAATCGGAGGTAGCAGTAGCAGTTGCTCCAGCAAAATTGTTGAGTTTCATTGTCACAACCATATCCTGAAATATGGTTGAGCCTTTATGTTACAAATAAAGTCAAAATAAATGGAAAAGTATTTAAGCACCTAATAGAATGGACATTTAAAATCATTTTCCGGAAGTTATAGTTCAAAACAAGTGCACTGGCCGCGAGCCAGTGAGCTTAAATGTACCATAAACCTTTTAATTTTGATTGCTAGCACACACTTACGGTTTAGTCGCACTTAAAATAGTTCGTTTTTTAATCCTACCTAGAACGATTTATTTGTTTGAGAGCCACTATTGTTAAGCGAGTACTCAGGGCCTATTTCACGATTATCAATTAAGAATTCATTTGAGAATTAAACTATAATACAGCTGATTATTGAACGTCTTTTACTAATACTGCAAAGAAAACAGTTGACGACTCTACAATAACGCTGTTATGCTACAATCGACAAGTTATTTTAAGGTCCGTGTAGTCGCCAAATGTAAACTAACATGTGGTTTTAAAAGCCTATTACTTATACCCCGTTAGTCAAAAAAATATTCTAAAAATTTTCAAAAGCTACACAACATTCTGAGCATAGGCATAGCAGCATACTTTGGGTGAAAAAAAATATTAAAATAATTGATAAAACCAGCAAAAAAGATGCTAATTCTTTCTTCTTTTGAACCGTTTGACCGATTTAACTCGTTTATACGTCGATTGATAGGCCAACATAATAGCTATAAACTGAGCATAGGATTTTTTATTTGAACAATTGTGTCTATGCGAAAAGTATTATTTTCCTCAATTTTCGCCACGTAAAGATGCAGCGACTGTCGTTACAGCCACGTTTTATTGCGCGCTATTTTGAACCGTATTTTAATATGTTTTTGGGCGACAATTGTACTAACATTCGTCGAGTTGCTAATTTAGGGGCTCGCCTTAACTAACGATGACGACGTATACGACGATAGGCTCTTAGACCATATTGCACCTATAATCTCGACACAAAGTCAATGTAATCCAATATTTTTTTAATAAAAAAAACCTATAAAATAGTAGCGATATTTTTATGTCCCGTAGAGGTGACCTATCTCGATACAAAATATAAATAAGTACACTTTTCTAACTTCGTCCGCTCGTCTAGCGCAGATAAGAGCCTAACGACATTTTAAGGATATTTTCATTCAAGGGGCGTTCATTAAAGAAGCTCCGAACTTAAAACTTTTTACTCGTTAGTTTTATGAGAACTTTTACCAGTAACTTAAAAGTTTAGAGACGACGTAAAAATTCATGTCTACCTAAAATACTCGTATAACCAAATGAAAAACACACTATCATATCTTCGCTCAACTAATTATCGCTTTATTTTTGTTTTAACATACTTTTTTGATAATCTAAAATACTACTGCAAGATTTCTACGTTTGTTGAATCCAAAATAAATTTATTAGGTACAATATTTTTAATTTGAGTACATAAATACTTAAATTTATCTGATCTTATCTTATATAATCATCATCATTTCAGCCATAGGACGTCCACAGCTGAACATAGGATATTTTTTTTTATAATATAATAAAATAATACTTAGTTGCCCATTTAGGCCTTATTTAGGCCTTAAGTGTTTACTGGTATTTGCCCAGTTCATATTATATTCTTCTATATTTATTTATTTTGTTTTTATTTAAAAGACACAGTTACAGCAAATAAATTACAAACACATCCAACAAAAAAAAACAAATCCGGCAACCCATGACAGCAGAACTTTATTTTGTAACTTGCACCAAATTTTTTATATATGGTTGCTTAAATAATTATTTACGGTAACTTTATATATTTTAGCTTTTCTTTATACACATTAATACTGGCTGGAATATGTCCTTGTGAATGTTTACGCTATTATTTTAAGGTGCTTTAACGTCCACAAAGCCAAAAATAAGGTTTACTCGCTTTTAAGTGAAGGAATCATTGAAAAATGTGTCAGTTAACGGCCTACAACGTTTTAATAACTCTGGAACTACTTTTTATAGAGCTAAGGTTCTTAGATAGAATTTGCATTAAAAAAACAAAATCGACTAAGTAGGAGTTAACAGCTTTCTAGTGAAAGGACGGCAGTATAAGACTTTATCAATCTGTAAATTGTTTTTTTTATATACCATTCGACTATGACTGTGTAATATATCAGATGATTCAAATAAACTGTCTGGCGGTCAGCCAGGAGGTAAAGACCGATAAAGCGTTTAACTATTAAATCATAACCGAATCGTTACTTGCGCATTCGTGTCCAATGTACATTGTGATGAATAAGAAGGGGCGTTTGGCCCGACGCCAGAGATATCTTTGCACGTCGGGAACTAGACTGAGAAGATCAGCCAGCTCGTTAAAACGGCTAAAGGGTTCAGGCCAAATAAAAACAAGAACAGGCGGAAGTTAATTATTTTTAAATCGGTTTCTACGATTCTTTTTTTAAATATTTTGCAAGTATTTTGAAATACATTAAAGCGTGAAAAACATCTTTAGTGAATTTTTTTGTACCTACATTTGAATAAAAAAAGCAAACTGTCTTTTGTTATTTTACAAATATATTAAGTTGTAACATAAAAATAAGTTTATTTTGTTCCTATGTAACACTTTTCGCAATACACGCACACAAGACTTTACTGCACTTACACACACTAATTCTTTTTTTATTAAGAGCATTGCAAAAGTTATTAATTTGTTAAGCCTTTGACTGCTACGAAACTGGACACAATAGAAAATCTGTTGTTTGAGGGTCAACGATGACATCCATGGCGCTTAATGTATTAATCATACCTAGATACCGACTTATACTGCAGTCTGACCATATGGGTAAAAATCGAAATTCAAATTCCGTCGGCTATTGCAGGAAATTGTGCAAACGTCTTTTTTTTAAAACACAGAAACACGGCTATGCTTGTACTAAATGACCTAGCGTATTTTTTTAGACTGTGTTTTTTCACCCTCAGTTACTAAGGAAATTTGTTTAGCAACAAAATGGGGTGACAGGCGCTAACTGCAACGGCATTAAGGTAAATCGAGGTGATGCCGGCAGAATTAGGAGCTTTTTCATGTCATCATTAGCTGCGAGGTAATACGAAGAAATAGAGATGGAAATATTTTGTTCTGTGCTATTTAACCTGAGAAATTGTCTCATTCATTCGAAACTTGACTTGTATTACTAAGGAGGCAGGGTTTTCGAGTGGCGACCACGAAAGCAGTGTAGGCAAGCTGGTGTACCAGGTACACTGATGACCTAGTCAAAGTTGTAGAAAGCCGATAGATGCAACCTGCCTAGAGCCGCTTACTGGGGCGTTCTATAGGGGAGGCATATGTCCAGCAGTGGACACCAAAGGCTGACGATAGTTACCAAAAAATAGAAAACAAAAGACTGACGATAACGACGATGATTCTCAAAAAATGCACATGATTTCAGCCATAGGACGTCCACTGCTGAACATATGCCTCCCCCAGTGACTTCCAGATTGGCCGGTAAGGAAGCGGCCTGCATCCAGCGGCTTCCCGCAACCTTCACCAGGTCGTCTGTCCACCTTGTGCCAAAAATATTAAAATAACGAGTATTTAATAAAAGAAAGCACTAAAAGAAATATCGTAAGATCTAGGGAAAGCAAGCATTTTTCAGTTATACATAGCGTATTTTAAATTACAACTTATCTTGCGAACGTTGTTATTATTTTATTTCCACTTCTCCTGGTATTAGATATTATAATAATGTGCTATTCATGTCTAGACTGAAGCTAAAATATTTTCTGCAAAATAAATTCTGTTATAAGTCAGCCAAAGGTCGCTATTGTGCGCCAAAATAGTGTCTGGGGTTATATTTTATTTGCCCAGGGTAAAATGAAGCTTGGCTAATTTTTAGTTTAATCCATTAGGGTTTGTGCAACAGACTGCAGCAGATTTAAATTTATGCTGCACTTGTTTTTATTTTGCTACGTTTTGTGCAAGATTTCTGGAAGTTATTGTTCTGAGCACCTACATTAAAATAATAACATGAAATTCATTTGCAAATATCTTGCAATTTTTATTAAAATATTGCAGTGGGTTACTAAAATGGTTGTCTTATTTTCATTTATAAGTTGAACTTAATTTTATAATTATCTAAAGCATTTTTGTTACAAAATGAAGCATAATTATTTAATACATTTAGAAAAGTAATTAAATGTATGTAGAGAGGTGCGTTTAGGTACTGAACCGATTTGTTTACAATTAAGCTAAGAGGATGGCAAAGGCATTTAATTATATTGATAAAAAAACTTTACAAACTATTTGCCCGCGCGTAGTTAACTTGATTATGTCGCTGGCTGGTTTTTTCACCCTCAGATACTAAGGAAATTTGTTTAGCAACAAAATGGGGTTTTATTCTATGATCTACCTGCATGTATTATGTATTTTTTTCTTATACGCTTATAAATACATAAATTTTAGAAAATTGTTATTCTCTCAAGTAAGTAATGTGTAATGTGTAATGATTCTTGTTAGAAAATTATTGATTAAACTAGTAAAATCTTAAATAATAAAAAGAACGTGTCTTATTAGCGACTAGATGATAACCAAACAGATTATATTTATGACACAACTGAACACACACAGCTGTCCCGGCGAACTTCGTACCGCCTTTTATTTGTTTTGGTGAATTTTTTTACTGTAAAGTAGTTATTCTGCTATTCGGGGCCGAAACAAATTCAACAAAATAAAAATAATTAAAATCGGTCTAGCTGTTTATTTATTCTATTTTATTTATTTGAACTTTATTGCACAGACATTTAAAAAAAAGTTGTACAAATGGCGGACTTAATGCCAAAAGCATTCTCTACCAGTCAACCATGGGGCCATACAGAGATGGTATAGGCGGTGCAACAAAAAACAAATTGTGTTAAATTAAACCATACAAAACTAAAACAAACTAGATGAATATATACAGTTGTACATACTAGATACATACATAGATAGCTATATACGGTATATACATACATAAATATATTTTTATAAAATATATTATAGTTCTTGACATATAAATGGTATAACTACGGGTTAGTCTTTGTTTTATAATAACATATCGTTTCTAGTCTAACATTTACCTACACAAGCTTTTTGGTGCTAGCTAGCTACAATGTTTGTTGAGTGAATAGCATTGGCACCGATTCAAACGTAATTCCTGATAAAACCTCCCATGCATAAACTTTAACAAATTCAATTTTATTCTGACAGCTATGAATATTTATTGTATTGTTTAAAATGTTTTATTATACCAAACGTCGGTTAAATAATAATATGATTAAGGTTTTGTGGTTTTGAGTATATAGTAACGAAACGAATAGTTAATTATTGAAATGAAAAAATCACACACTTATACGAGTAAATACATTTAGTTAGTCTCCATTTCATTTTCATGTCATTTAGAGAAATGTGTGGAATGCAACTTTTTGTTAAAATTTACATTTATCAGTTTAAGCTTAATTTAATATAAAAAAATATATTTTAACGTCATTAATAGTACTTGGACATTTTTTATTATTATGTAAGTTCATGTAAATGATATTGGTGATTTCTATGACAACTACTAGATAATTTTATCTTTAGCAACAATAGAAAAGTTTATTATATTTTTTATGCCAACACAACCTGATAATACCATCTGCAAATTTTCTTCCATCTGAATTATACACCGTGAATTTTTAATTACCCGAGAAAATTAACTAACATACTCAGATATCGATATACATCGAATTTGGCGAGTAAAAAAAAATGTTTTTATGAGAAATTTATTTAAAAGGTCCCTAACATTCCGTAAAAAATATGCACCATAAAAGTCCTGCTAATTCAAATAGTAATCATTATCATTCCAACATTAACGGAACCAAAATCCACCTAATTATAATACTACGAAGATGGTTTACATGTTTTTGATGCATTAACAGGATTTATTTAAAGTCCTATAAAACGATATTTTTGTATGAACGCTATAATATTTGTGTGCTACTTACTGATATACATATTTTTATAAACGCAAATTTTAGTTTTCTCGGGTAATTAAAAAGTCACGATGTAGAATAGAAAACAATAATGTATACCAACACGCAGCAACAGCTGTTGAAAACAAAACTATATAAAGCTTAGTAATCAAAATAGAACGCTTCACTAAATAGATGAAAATTACACTTAATTCAAAAATTTAAAATTCTAATTCAAAATTGTTTATTTGTGATTCACAGGTAAGAATACAGATGTCAAAAACATTTATGACAGTGCTCTGTGATCTTAATTTTCTACATATTTTTCCCTGTTAAAATTATAAATAGGTCAGTATCCTATTGACATTTAGTTATCAAACCAGCAAAGTTAGTCAAGCTTTATTTAGTTTTTACATTGTTAGACTTTTATTTTCATATTATAGTCGAGGAGACGTCCTATTAAAACCTCTGAATACAAAATCGCAAAAATCGTATACGACTCTTGTAATTGAATATGCAAATTATAACTCGAAAGCTTTTTAAATAAATCGATTTCGTGAATTCTGCTACGAGTGGTTCTAAACACTCGTTATTAGTTTTGTTAAAAATTAATTTTATACACGAATTGATTTTGTGTTCGATATCAAGATGTATTTCTAATAAATAAATAATGCTTTAAAAATACCTTTCCTGGGGCCTTACCATTAACGCCAAACAGTAAATTTAAGCAATGTTGTTTTTATTTCAAACTCCATTTATAGACAACAGAATAAGGTTAAATTAAATATTGTTTTAAACTCTCTCGGTCAGTCTGTCTACTTTGCAAAAAGAACCCGTGATTATTACATCATCGACGATCATTTGGATATAAATAAAGAATAATTGCGGAATTTGTTCATAATGTGACTTGCATTGCAAAAGTAACGTTTGAAAATGATGTTGCTTGAAGTCGTAGTCCTGTAATCAAGATTATTACCACCATTAGACCCCCCCCCCCCCACCACTAGTTAGTATTCTCACCTATTATACATGAGTACGTCTGGCTTCCACAGTTTGTTTGGAGTGATCCGGAGGTCCTTGACTCCTCCGTACTCGCTGTCGTTCCACCTCAGGTTGTAGTCATTCCATTCCTGTCGCACATATTAAAAATTATTAGCAGAGGAAAGAGAGGTGACGAAATAATTTGTGCGTATATGGGGCTATTTTCAACTGCAGTAAAATATGGTTACGGGCTCCAAGACTATAAATGGTGGACGCCACAGAAATGCGACACGCGACAAGATGTAAAGACAACTTTATCTAACAAGTTTGGTGACTGTAATTGCGACGACGTCACATAGACAGATACACTTGCTACTTAAAATATTTGCAATTTCACAGACTATCACGTCTGTGAAATAGTTATACTGCGAAAAGTAGCCCTGAAACTTAATTGCCTACACAAAAAAAATATTAACTAGATTAAGCAAAGCCTGCAACTTTAAAGCGTTTTAAGCACAGTCAACAGCTTATCAATATTTAACTAAATGTCAAATTTTCTCTTTTGTTATAAGTTAAAAATCTGTTAAGAAAATTTGTCACTTTTGGGTATGGACTTTGGACTGTAGTTACTAATTACGCTTTATTTTCTTTGCAGTGGCATCATTATAAAGCCTACATACTTACAGTAAGCACCTAACATTAAGTACTTTGTTGAATAATTATTGTTTATTGGCATGAATTGTACTTACTTCAATACAAAATAAATAACTTAACTCACTTTACATTTCAAACAACAGTTAATGACTTTCTGTTGTTGTGATTTTTTCTGTAAGCAACTTTTTTGGACGGTGTGCAATAGAGTCTGTGTATGTCCGTGTCGCATCTCTGTGGCGTGGTCTACTTACTGACGATAATACCCTTTGTCATAATTCCATGTAGCCCAAGCCTTTAGGTTAATGGCAGTTGTAAATTAAGCAAGATGGTAGATGTTCCTTACGTTATTTTAATGGCTTGAATACGATTATGGTTTATTAGAAGGCTTATTATTAGTTAAGTATTTTAATACTGACATAGATACTAACATTATTATGAATAGAGATATATAACCAGTAAGTTATTTCATTACTAGCATTAATTAATCGCGTAATTAGTTTGAACTACTGTAAGAAATTTAATCTGTTGACATGTTAAGATTTGAATTGATCGTGAAACTAAGACATTTGGTTAAAACTTGCCTTAATAATTTATCTTTTTTATATAAATGTAGCCCTTAGGAGCCCTTAGGAGCCCTTAGGAGCCCTTAACCGTATTGCACCGTAATAGCCAGTAGTGAAAAAAATAAAAGGAAAATATCAGTTAGTAAATGTAAAAAATATGACTTTATCAAAACAGAAAAGTTAGGAAAACAGCATTGGAATTAGAAAACAAGGCATATTTTCATTTGAATTTTATACAGAGACTTGTTTTTTTGGAGCATTATACAATTTGTTAGGTAAATGGTATATCAAGCCTAAACTAGCCCATGTTAACATATACATATAAATGCTATGGTGAAGTCAGAAATTTGATATAATGTTTTTTTTTTCATTCGATTTGTACATATTTTTTTTAAGTGTTGATATTACATTTTTTGACTTCACCATAGCATTTATATGCATATGTTAACATGGGCTGGTGTCAGCTTGACATACCATTTACCTAAGACCCTGTATATATTGCAGGAAAAATTTGGTTGTAATCCCACACTGGCAACACAAAACGATTGATCGAATACAGGGTTATACCTAATTTATTGGACATGTAACTTACGTTACTATATAATACTATATCCCTCGGGATATAACTATAAGTATATTACGGTATTATATATCATACTGCGACATATGCATAACGCTTCCATGTGTCTATAAAATTAAAGATTTCAGCTATGCTACACCTACGAGTAATTAATAAACTATTGTTAATTACTAACCAGTAAGCAATTCAATGATTTATTGCTTACTAATGAACCTAACATTGGTAGTAGGTAAGTTAAACGAGACTTAAAACTTAGATACCTACCTCTAAGGTATTGCGACCATTTTGTATTTTGTACTGTAACCTCAACATTTCTCTCTCAACTTCTGGCTATTGACATTGAGCACGTTCAGATAAGAAGGGCAAAAGTGGGGCAGTGAGTTGGATCCTCTAATATTACACAAGTTCGCCGCCCAATATCTGTGCTTGTTGAGTTGTTAGGGCAAGAACACAATAGGGAATATGCATGGAAAAAATATATTGTTTTTACTATATTTGTAAGAAAATATAATGAAAGTATTCTATATAATTAAATGAGAAAACAAAATTGATTTTAGGTAAAAAATAACCGTAATATAGTAATTAGAAATTAAGGAATACCTATCTCTTTTCAAAACAACTTTTACTATGAAAAATGTATGGTGGACGTGTAATGTGACGTCACGGTACATATCGGACCTCCTTGTCTAACACGCGACTTTAATGGGCTGTAAGTCAGGTATTTATCAATATTTTTCGAAAATTCTGTAAGTTTTATTAATTATAATTAAGTACTATTTATTTTAGCACCAAATAAAAAAACATGCATATTCTCCATTGCGTGATAATTTTACGCAATTCATATGTCGTAGTATAATAAAAGTATCGTATTACAATAAGACTTTTTATTGAAAGTAACCTGTTCCTTCTAGCTTAGTTCCATTTCATTAATCATTGATCTTTCAATTGACAAGCCACTTTGAAGCAAATCAGAACAAAAGTGTAAAGTATTCACTGGCAACAAACATTAGATTAAAACTTTTTTATTATTTATTATTATTATTAGTTTTTGTTAATGCCTATTATGATTGTAATATAACAAGTCGTTAGTGTTGCCATCTGGAATCTTTGAGATGAGGGCGCTTAAATGAGTAGCCGAGCACAGCTCTGTAGTACATTTAACATCTCACCCTATATTACGCTCAGATAAGAGACAAAGACGATCCGAGGCAATAAGTTGAGTCCTTAGTCCCTGCTACGATTACACAAGTTTGGCCTTAATAACTGTTTGGTGTGTTAGGCTGGGGGCACGAGTGTTACGAGTTACGAGGACAATCGGATAAAACTTTGTTGAGACGGTTTGCTTGAAGAGATGTACATAACAATCGCAATGTTTTCTGTCTTGTTGCTAACCACTAAGCCCAACAAAACGAGATACACTAGAAATCAACCATAAATGTACACCACTTAGTAAGCAATAAAGAATTGACTTGAATTAAATATTATTTACTTGGACTCATGCGACCGTTTGTCAAACGGTTAAGCGAAGCGAAGCTGTAGGCTTGAAGTGAAAGAATAAATTTCACACTTTTTTTTAACTGTGTATCAAAATTTACGTCTAAAAACATCTTCTGTCTTTATCAATTCTGATAAATATAATTCCTTACTTTCAAAGACTTCTTTAAATGAAGTAAATAACTAAACAATTTAAATAAGAAATTTCTTTTGCGTACCTTTAATAATTAGCAATTGTTTGGGAACCATCTTAAGGCAGTTGTCTTACCTTAGTGTGCCCTACCTTTTCGTTTTTGGTGATAAGGCCGCCTGATTTTACATAAATGTGTCTTGTTTGTTATTACAACAAACAAGAGTTTAATGTTTTTGCTCAATATTTATTTATATTATCTATCTAGTGTGTCACCTAGTACGGGGGCCGTTATCAAGCCTAGTGTTACGTACAACGTATTTTATGAATAAAAATATTTGTTTATTTGCATACATTTTGTAGCCGTCAATTCCCTTTGTCAATACGAAATCAGTTATACAGCAAAGCGATATTTTACCATTCTTTAAAAATAGTTAAAGGAAACTTCAATCATTCGTAATATCACTCATGTGCCTTCATCCTTAAATCCCTACTCCTAGTAGCCAGTGTGCGAGAGAGATAGATTACAACCGAACCTCTCCGTGTTCTCTCCTGAAGGAACGTTGTCAATTAAATCCGACATATTCAATGGTTTGCTCGAACCAGGACTTCAAAGGATTAAATGGAGTATAAATTAATCTGCAAATACTTGGAAATCGCCACTCAGATTTAAGATAACATTGTTGAAGATATAATTATATAGATACTGTAATTCAGAATAAACAAAACATTAGTCACTTAAAAAGTACTTGTATTAAATAATTTGTAAGTACAGTTAGTACTTGCACAGCTTGTTTTATAATTGTTTTATAATTTATAGTTGTTTGAATAACACAAAGATTGCAGGATTCGAACCCGCGACCGCTGCAGCTAGTTTTGCACTCCGGCACACGAACCACTAATCTAAACCTAGGCAGCTGTACACTACATTACATTACCTTACTTTGCATTCACGCTTGTTTAAAAAAATTGAATAGATAGATTTTTTGGTGAAGTTATCAGAGTATTAGATTTAATAATCAACTATAGTTTTAAAGATTCACATGAATCCTTTGTCTAAAAACTTCTAACAATTAGCGTTTTCCATATATTTTATATAATAAATAGATTTCATTACTAATACAATTAAGCCATCATTGAAAATCCTTCACAAAAGAACATTAATTTTATATGTCATAAAGCGTGAACATTTCAACGAAATAATTTGCACCACTTCACGCACAATACAGAACTGGGTGTCGAACCCATATCCTTTATGTTTTAATTGCGATTCATATGCACAGTTGATCACGGTGGCTATAAATAGATTATTTCGGTAAAATACAATAATTTCAGAAAACCTCCGTGATTAACCAGAATTGAAATTGTGTGTCGAAATCGAAAATTGAGTCAGTCGCAAAAGTATTACTTCTCTTTATTGAAACATTTGTATCCAGGGTGTCCCTAAAAACAGTGTAAAGCCCATCTCAAGAGAGAAAAGGGTACGAGAATCACCTCCATGTTTTTTAGTTTACAGACTTTGTTTTCAATCATTGACTTGATTTAATGAATTATTGAGATAGGTACACGCTTGATTGGAAACTCAGGGATCGACTAATACACCAATTTAAAGTTGCTAAGCGAGCTATGAAAAGAGCTATGCTCGGGATGTCTCTGAAGGATAAAATCAAAAATGAGGTTCATTATCATTTCAGCCATAAGATGTCCACTGCTGAATAGGTCACCCCCAATGATTTTCAGATCGGCTGGTTGGAATCGATCTGAATCCAGCGGCTTCCTGCAACCCTTACCAGTACGTCTGTCCACCTTATAGTTGGACTCCTACGCTGCGCTTGCCGATACGTAGCTCCCATTCTAGAACCTTTCTGTCCCATCGGCCGTCAGTTCTACGTGCTATGTGCCCCACCCACTGCCACTTCAGCTTGCTAATCCGCTGGGCCCTGTCACTTATGTTCGTTTACGGATCGCTAAGAATCTACTACGACAGAAAACTAAAGTAATCGACATAGCTCAAAGAATAAGCAGACTAAAGTGGCAGTGAGCTGGTCTCATTAGCTATAGAACCGATAACCGATGGGTAGACGAGTTCTTAAGTGGTCACCACTTAAGAACTCGTCTACCCATCGGTACCATCTACCCATCGTGACTTGGAAAACGCAGTGTGGGACGCCCTCCTAGGAAGCGGAGCGACGATACACGTAAAGCTGCAATGGATGGAAAAGAATAACCGAGGATCGGGCTAAGTGGCGTACATTAGGAGAGGCTTACGTCCAGCATTTGACTGACGTGGGCAGATTATAATGATGTTAATATTTGATTATTTTTCAGAAATAATTCAGAAAAACATTTGTCGGTCGACCTGATACCATTGTTCCATAAAGAAATTATGGACGTCCATTAAAAACTAGTGATGATTCGGATACCCTTTGTCAATTTCTGGTCTTGACGCTATTTTGGGCACAACCTGTTTATTTTTGCTACTAACTTTATATAAATACACGAAACAAAAGCTATCACAGACAGCCAAAGTAATACAGACACAGAAAAGCCATAATACGTTAGATAAAATTACAATAGAATAAAACATTGTAGATAGATACAACAGTTATATTACTTTATAGATAGTTTATATAGAATACAGAAGCAGGTCAGCATGCAGAAGTATAAATACATGCACATAATACTGTAATCCAAGGTTTGAACAACTTATAGACAATTACATCGGGCCTATAAAACAAAAGCATTATTTTAAGTCTTTGCAGAGGTACGCTCTTCAAAATAGCATTCGGTTTCATCTCACAAGACCAGGACTCTTGGGGTACTACCATTTCGGAACTAAGCTGCCGTATTGGTAAATGCTAAAATAATTATCGTTTAAGTCGCTTAACAAACATACCTTTGGTGCTGGAACACAATACAACCCGAACGTTATACTTGACAAGGCAAAAAATTACAGCCAACATGAAAAGTATGTACATTAAGCCTCTTCGTTTATTTTTCTTTTTATTTTAAAAACAAAACGAAACGTAACTCTTACTATGAATGTAAATAAAGCATAAAATAAAACGGAACAAACGATTGTAATCTTCTAAATGGATCGGGTAACAAAACAATTATAATTTATGTGTACACTCGCAACCCTTGTACACAATAACGGATTTTAATTTCCACAAAAATGTTAAACCTGTCATACTGGCACCACAGAAAAAAATCTAAATAATAGACAAAGGATTTAAAAAAAACTTTTAGCGTTCTGTATTTAAAAGTTTAAGTTTCGTCCCAATGAGTTTTAATCCGCAGGCAAACTAACAAACCATGGTGGCGGGTCCTAGACCCCCACATGACCTTCCCAAAAAGAGTAACTTCACATTCCATGGCCATGCAGAGTCAAAAAACTACAATTCGTTTGTAGCCAAACAAAACAAAATGTACAGCAGGTACCCGGGGTGTGCATAATCAATGTACAGTGTCCATAAACACGTCTCAGTAACAACGTCAGTGCATAAACAGGTACATACAATATATCCACCAATATGTTACTTTCAATTGACCTCCTAACACTGCGAATCCCACACCGAGAAATTTGAGACAACGCTGTTTTATTTATTACTTATATGCCGCGATCAGGCAATTAATTATGTGTTTATGTAATCATTGTTTAACGTTTAGTGTTCATTGTCAACCATTAGTACATATTGTTAATCGCGTTGCGGCGTACACGGCAGTTGAGCACAACAGAATTAAACTGCACATTTGACAAGTACAGCTATTATAGCTAGACACTTACCTGAATTACCAATCGGTTTAACTAGTCTTGGTATAAACTACTGTTGTATTAAAGGTTTTAAGAGCTAATCTAACGAATGACAGGTCGTGGCAAGATGCATGACAGGGTCTACCGGCTATCTACAGCTGTGGACGGTCAGCAATGAGATGTCAGAAAGATCGACGAATTCCATGAAAATAGAGAAATCGAAAACTGCCGCATACTCCACAACGCTATGCAATTTTCAAAAATAACAGTCAGAGTAGAAGAACGTAACAAGATAGAAAAAGTAAAAGATAAGGAAGATCGTACAACTCAAAACGGAAAGTAACAGTAACGAAATGAAACATCAGAAGTTTTATTATGTGTTAATTTAGGTTCGTCATTTTAATCACACTTACCAATGACAGCCATATATTGGTTATAAGTAGCTGATTCTTCTCGTCCTATTGGGTTAGACGATGTCAACAAAAACAGAAAGAAAGGGCGCAGTCAGTATTTGTCTAGACAACTCAGTCGAGACCTGGACACACACGGGGGCCGGGCGGCGCGCGGGCCGCATGCCCCGGCGCGCGCGCCGCCCACACACAATCTAAAGATATGCGCTGTGTACAACACTTTAACACCGACTCTCCATGCGACACTTGTGCCGCGAGGGCAGCGCCCCACGCCGCGCCCGCCACACGCTTCTCCACTGCTTGCATTACCCGTGTATTCTCCACTTTACTCAAAAGCACGGCTTCATGGCAATGAGCGATCGGCGCGGAGGCGGGGCGGCAGGGGCGCCCGGCCCGGCTCCTACCACTTACCAAATTAAGCCAGACGTTCGTAGTCAGGATTTGATTTTTCTCATCCTTATTTTGATAAATGAACGCACGGCGTCGCAAGAAAGGAACGAAAAAACATAATGAACATCAGATCGTACTCTGTTAAGTGACACTCGAGGTTCTTGGGCGTCGGCCCTCCACAGCTACTTTATCCCTCATTAACTCGCTGGCTAAATTTGCCGTCCATTCAAGGCTCTTAAGGCTCCATTGTGGGAATCGAACCCATCGATTTTTAATTAAAATAAAGGGAGTAAACCTTAAGTCGAAATATAAAAACGGTTTGAAAGCTGAAATTTAATTTGGTTAATGTAGAGATGTAGCGGCGGCCACAAAGTAATTTTAATCTTGCCCGATAATTTAACTGACGAAGCAATAGTCGCTTTATGGGCATCGTTAAGGGAGAGCAATTAAACAGATATTCCGCGAATAACAGAGCTTTAGCGATGACTAATGTATTTTATGGGTAGAGTCCGGAAAGTTGTTTTATTCGGTGATTTATAATGGCGCTGGCCGTTGTTGCGGGGTGTGGAAATAATAGGTTATTACTTGTATTTTATTATAGTTAATGTTATATTTTTTAGTAGAAGATAACTATTAAATCAAGATGTGATGTCGTCACACTGATTCTGTGAATCAGGACACAATAGAAATTCTCTTGTTATGCGGACTCATGAGACCGCTTGGATGTTAACTAGTTAAAAAACGTTGTTTCATTCATCATCATCAAATAATAAGGAAGTAACAAAAACCTATGTACATTTTTAGGGTTCCGTAACTCAAAAGATAAATAGGAACCCTTATAGGATTACTTCGTTGTTTGTCTGTCCGTTAGTCTATTTGTCCGTCTGTCTATCTGTCCGTCTGACTATCTGTCCGTCTGTCTATCTGTCTGTCAAGAGGTCAAAACTCTTTTCACCAGGAACGTGTGAAGGTATCAAGATAAAAATAAAACTTTAAGTCAAGTAACGCAATAAAAAAACAGCTGTATATGCCGCATTTTTTATGCTCACAAGGGAATCAAAACCTATAGGGTGCCTTCTGTTGAATCATGAAAGGGTAGAAGTAATGTCTTATAGCGCAATTAAAGAAAAAAGGCCAGCAACCTTAAATTTGTAGTTGAAACCATTTTTTTTTCAAACTGAAAAAGCGGCATAAATCTTAGTACTATACCTATTTAATTTACATACCTACAAGTTTTCAGAAAATAAGACAAAAAGTAATTTCAATTTCGGAAAATAAAAATGCTGGCTTGTTCCTCTCTCAAAGGCTTCGTACAGACAGCAGCTCGTCAACCTACCACAAAACGTCAAATTTTCTCAATTGAAATTGAGCTCTACGTCTCGACGACTTTAAGGTTTGAAATCGGTTCAATGACATTAAACTTTATGGGTAGGTTGACCTGCCGTCGCAGTACATACAGCGAGGAACCGCTGCAAGCATTCTTGCCTCCTTGCCTCATGGGCACACTTTTATTTTTGAGTAAATCGATTTTAGTTTTAGGTTAGTTTAGCCTATGTTTAGCAGTTAAATAAAAAATAAAGTGTGTACGGTACCCTCGGTCAGCAAGTCCGAATCGCACTTGGCCAGTTTTTCAAAACCATTCTGTGACAAACTAACTACTAAACTAAAATTAGTTTGATAACTTAAAAAATCCAGAAATCGTATACTCTGTTAAAATTAAACTTCAAAGGCCTACTAATTTCGCAGCTCGATAATTTGTAAAGGAATGTAATTATAAGGATATTTCGGACGACCTACTAATCTCGGCGCTGATACGAATCTCGAATTTTTACAAAATGTCTATAAATTAATATTTATTAATTACTTATCTAAGAAATTTTTGACGTCAAAATCTTTAAATCTTAATTTAACCTCGTCTTTTCATAGTAATAAAAAAAATCTTCTTAGAATTGTATGATTAATGCAAAAAGGTAACTAATTTTATTCTTCTGCCTGTAACAAGCAACAATCGTTTGGTATAACTGTCAAAAATCAATTAATGCGGCCCGGATCTAAGACCCCGTGGCCACGTCAGATGTTATTGTAAGTACATAGACACTTAACTGTTAACACAACCAAGAGGTTAGATTCTAGCGTCTTCTAGCTAGCCCGTTCTGGTAAGCGAATTTTTCAAAAATTTTGATTTGTTAAAAATTTATGTAAATTTCGACGAAACTTATAAATATAACGACGTAGAGGCGCGGCATTCGCCTTCAATAAAAATCAGCTGGTTTTCAAAACAGCTGCTGGTCCTGGGTTCGACTATTAGTTTGGGTCAATTCTGAACTTTTCTATGTTTTAGGGTCTGGGTGTGCTCGGAGACGCTTCTATCAAAATTCGTTGCCTGATACCTCGTAACACAAGAATGATAATTCCTTTAGCGAAGCCATGACGATAAGCGTATTGATTATCTTTTACCTTTTTTTTAAATTTAATAAGGCACACTAACAACATATACTCGTACTTATGTGGTCTTTTCGGTAACGACACATTCAAGCTACTAAAGTCATTACACGCTATAAAATTCCATAAGCAAAATGTTCAGTGTACAGGTGATTGCTTTAGTGAGAGTTAAGATTATAATGAAAGTCTAGCTTAACTTGTAACCGCGCTTCCACACGAGATGTGAAAAAATCGGTGGCAACGAAATATAGCGTACATCTGAAATATTTTTCGGTCAGAACGTCAATTTGATAACAGGGTGTCGCTCGTCAAAGCGAGACGCGCTGCAAAATTATCCATTTGGGTAATTGAACGGCGGCCGAGCGGCTAAACCATAGGCTAAAGAGAACAGACATGCTAAGCTATTCAAATACCAGTACTTATAACACAAGACGTGTAAAATAATAAGCTCAAACTTTATAGGTACCACTGAGATAAAATAAATTGAAGCTGAAGAAGGTAATTTAAAAATAGGTGACATATGATGTCACCGAATGAAATATAATTAAGTCAAATTGCCCCTGTTGACGTAATTTTAAAAAATCACGAAAGGTCTTACTTATGCTGGTAATGAAATTTTGCACAATCGCATTTACAAAGAAATTACAATAAAAACTATTGAATTATACTATTACACTTGAATTAAATTCAACTCCCTCAGGTGAGAATCGAAGTCTCTTCACTATCTGGGCTCTACCAACTAGCTAGTTATTTGTTAACCTATAGTTTTCCAAAATGTTTTAAAACTATTTTTGATTACTTGTTGCAACATGTTAAAATAGTGACACAGTATTGTATGATAAATTTCACATTCCATTTGATCCGGCTGATATTTATTGCCTGTGGCTAAATCAAGGAATTTACTCAGCACCTCCCGCGTGAATATTTCACCTGACGGCATTCATTGCGGTTTTTCACTTCGGATCCGTCATTTTGGTGCCCAGCTTTAAAAGATAAATCTCAGGATCTCTGACACGGTAAACAGATTTCAGCTGAAATTGCGACTTCAGTTGTTGTTTAACCCAAGTTTCTTTAACACTGAACAAAATAATCGGGATGTCAAGTCGATGGTATCGTCTACAAAATTTAGTTTTTTTTACTTCAGGGAAAGTTTAGTGTTTTTACGAAAAGCTCAAACACTGTGAATTTCCATTGGTTTTAAAGCCGCAAACAGATTAATGATATCGAAAATAAGATATAAGAATGAAATTAAATAAAATGAAAAATGAGTTGGGATTCGTATTCATGAGATAAGACGTGAGTTCGATTTTCACCTGAGGCAGTCATTTTTCTTTAAAGTATAATATATATATTTTTTATTATTATTTTATTAAAAAACCAAACGCAAATGTTTGTGTGATGAGCACGAGCATTTGTAACTAAGTTATTGATGTTTATAAAAGTGAATGCTAAGTAATTAGTAAGTTAAATACTAAGTAAGTTCATCTGTTATCTAGTCGCCATAGTAAAAGCTTTAATTGTTTGGGCTAGTTAGTCATTGTTATTTTATTAATTTATGGTAAATTGTTACTAATAGCGTAAAGGAAACCGTATTTTTTTTAAATATTAGCACTTAGCTTGATATATTAGCATGTATAGTTAATGTTGTCTAAAATAGTGTATGTCTTGTTGGTGTTAATATATAAATAAAATAAAAAATAAATAAAATGAATAAAAATAAAACTAATTCCAGTTTTTGTGGAACGCAATTCCCAAAACCGCAAACATTTGTTATCCAGACATATAATTTCGTCTGTGTCATAAGTTGTTCACATATATAAACCAGAGGTGTTTGGGCTCGTAATAGCGGGGTTTATTATCATCCCTGTTCAAATTGAAACACACGGGTTCGGGGCAAGTACCTTATGTGTATATGCCGACGTGACAATACGCCAGACGCGACAAGCATACCTGAGTAACGTACCCCGCAAAAGTATTTTGAAAATGTTATCGTATATTACATTGTATACAAATTAATTGTTTTTACAATCACACCAATTATCTGGACCCAAACTAAGCACAGCGTGTACTATGGTGACTAGATAACGGATAAACATACTTAAATACTTTTATAAACATCCATGACTTAGGTACAAATGCTCGCGTTCATCAGACATACAATTGCCCCTTGCGGGATTCGAACTTGCAACTGGCTGGCTGCTGGCTTTGTAGTCCGGAGCGCGAACCGGAATAAATAATAATAGTTACTCCACATATTTTTTGTCGATAAAATTAGACATCGCACTGAGCCCTAACGGGTTTGAGGTACCGCCTATATCACATTGTATATCTCGGTTTCACGAAAAATATAGTTGTACCATTTTTCGTTACAGTGTAGTTGTAGTGAGTACGAATAATGTGTCGTTGTTGTAACAGACATTTCGACACTAAAGATCACCTAAACCTAAGTTTTACTTTGGTCTTGTAAATCCTATCCGGATTTATAGTGTTGTATCTGAATACAACTCTATAAATCCGGATAGTTGAGATTTACAAGACTAAAGTTGAATCATTACTTACCGGTTTCATTCGACAACTAGGTATTTGCTACTTGTATCAAATAGAACGATGGCTCGCTGGGTTTAAATGGTCAAACTTGGTCTGGGTTCGAGTCTGAATTAATCGCTGGAAGGGTGCTATTCAGAACACTTGACAAATGCGACAACTTGTTTGTTAACATATTTGTTGCATTGTTGAGACAGGTATTCGGGTGATACAGATGATATCCGAGCTGTGATGTTTCTGCCCCGTTTTTGTTTGTATATGTAACGTATGAGTAAATCCTTTACTCATACGTTACATATTTACTCATATTTACACATACGTTACCAATGTTAATTGTCGACTATGTACTTATGCTTGCTTATAATACTTGCTAGTACCTAAGTGAAGGCAGCGCTTTGCTAGTGATTACCAAAGTTAAGCCACTTTTTGATTGGATGGGTTTCAATTCATTCCATTCCATTGAC
The DNA here is from genome assembly GCA_963576865.1 of Anania hortulata. NCBI lineage: Eukaryota > Metazoa > Arthropoda > Insecta > Lepidoptera > Crambidae > Anania > Anania hortulata. The sequence continues at coordinate 3,372,889 of OY756389.1, read as the reverse complement.
ATTCCAGTGACATATACCACAAGTATCTCCGTGCTTCGGAAGGCACGTTATAAGTTGGTCCCGGCTAATGTAGCTTGATACTAGTCATTAAGCCTAGTCTAGTAAGATTAAGCCTTACAACACTCCTCCACCAACCTGCACTCGGCCCGCGTGGTCGAGTATGGCCCAAACCACCTCATAGTTGAGGTGAGGCCTGTGCCCTGCAGTGGGACGTATATAGGCATACTTTTATGTATGAATGAATGAATGAATGAATGAATGAAATATTTATTTGCTTAAAACACGGTATTCATACAAAGATATTTACAGTACATATTACGATAGAGTTCAAGCGTGTTTTACCGATCTATCGGTGGGCAAAAATTGAATTATTTAATCTAATGTCATCGTGTCTAACACAAATTAATATGAATAAGCCAAATAAATGTCAATAAAAATTACAATAATTCAATATCACAATGTCGCTTACAAGTCAAAACAATATAATATAATATAATGTCAAATACATCGAAAATTAACGTTGGGTCAATCAACTACAAGAATGTCAGAGATTATCGGTGGCAATTAATTAACAAAAAAAAAAACTAATGTAGTTATTATATCTCTGGTTTTTATCTTTAAATACGTCTTTAGTCAGAGTGTATATTAGATTCTCTTTTAGTTGATACGAATTACGGTATGAAAAAAATGCAGCAACAGCTTTTTTCCGTCGATAGTAAAATCTCGTTTTCCTCGAATATAAATAACACACAAACATAGAAAAAAACACTATTTTATCGCATGAAACATTACAACACGTTCGCAAAACAAACCACCAAATATCTGTATCGAATATTGATAGGCGCGTAACGTTCTACGGTCACACGTTGCGTTCCATACCACGTCGCACGTCGCTCGTCACACGTCACGGCGACGTAAGGCAACGTGCAGAATAAAATGGCGACGTTTCCTGCGCAGAATATATCAATTTAGGGTTATTGTCCGCAAGTAAAGTTGTTACCGTCACGTCAGAAAAAGTTAGGGGTCTATTCTGAAAAATAGTCGCTGTTTCTTTTTTAATAAATTATGTTTCGATTAAACAGTATTGCAACATTTCTGCTCCTTTTTTGTTTGAAATTAGTTTATGTCACTGTTTTCGTAATGCTGTGTGTATTTTGAAATGCATATTGAATTAATGTAGACGTCATTAAAAACATGTTTGTTTTTTTTTATATTATTGTCTTTTATAATGGGCTAGTTTCCTAAAAAAATATAATTAGTCCGTCAGTTGGATTAACAGAAAATATTGGACACGTATTTTTTCTTTTCTCAATCAAACAAAAAATGATAAAGATATAAAGTTCCGCGTAACGTCACGCCTTGCGACACTTTTTAGCAAGGCGTCACGTGCTCACTTTGATGCGCTTTATCTTCGTCATTTTTTGTTTGATTGACAAAGGACAAAATATGGGTCCAATATTTTTTGATAATCTAACTGACGGACTAAATAGAATAATCTTTTTTTGACCCAGGAAATTAGCCTATTACAGATTTTCGAAAAATTAACAGTAATATAGTATGTTATAGCGTCAATTATACGTAGATGTTACTGTGCAGTGCAAAAGATTAGGCAAAATAATAAAAATATGCTACGGACCCACATTTAATTCCGTACAAATTATCGTTAATTCAAAAGAAATTATTTTTATAGCAAACCCTCCTTGGATAACAAATGATAAATTATCCGGAACAAGGTACGAACCAGGAAAAATATATCACGTTCCGAAACAAAAGCGTTTTTCACCAACAAAAGGTATAGAAAAAATAAAAACACGTTCAAATGAACCGTTGACGAAATAGTTGACGAAGACATTTTCCGGGTGGCTGCCAGATAAATCAATTTAAGATAGAGGTCACAAGTAAATGTTGTTTGTTTCGGGAAAAAAACAGGAACGCTGTGAACGTTTTGTTCTCGCTTCACATATTATACTTAAATACACAATTGGAGCTTTAAAACACGCATTATAAAATATCGAAATAAACTTCTTAAGCGGCAACTAGTTTTGGCGGTAAGCAGGAAGTTTCCTTGTTAAATGGTAGCAAATTGATATTTTATTACGTGTTAATTTTTGTTGTTGAAAAAATTAATTTTGATCTAAATGACCATGATGTGGCTACAATATTCCAAATCAAAAACAGCAATTTTTTTATATCTATATATCTTATATATAAAATTCTCGTGTCACAATGTTCGTTCCCGTACTCCTCCGAAACGGCTTGACCGATTCTCATGAAATTTTGTGAGCATATTGAGTAAGTCTGAGAATCGGCCAACATCTATTTTGCATACCCCTAAAGACCACGCAGACGAAGTCGCGGGCAACAGCTAGTATATATTAAATGAATCTCTATTTCCATTGGTCATCGCATCACGCGTGAACGGATTGAACAATTTCGCTAATTCTTTTTTTGTGTTTTTTGTTAATTATTGTCAGGGGAAGGTTCTTTTGAAAAGAAAAAACAATAAAGTTGCGCAGAGATTCTTCTAAGAATAAACTAAAGACCACGCGAGCAAAGTCGCGGGCAATAGCTATAATAATATATAAATAGATAATCTCTCTTTATCTCAAGTAAAATTTGACTAGAAATAAAGAATCTCTCTTAGACTACTCTATAATAGTGCGTAAAACGTATAAAATGACTATAGTTTACACGATAAATAACTCTAGTTGATTCTGGATCAAAACAACATATGAATATGCATATTTTTAAATATTATACATACAAGAATTTAATATAGAAAAATAATGACCTAAATTTCCGGGGGATAAACAAGGAGGTGACAGAATCAACATGCATATTAATTTAACAAAATGTAAATAATTACATAACAATGTTGGCAGGATTTAGCAATTTAAATATTGCCCACGTAATTTATTGCCAAGGATGACAGAAACAAAACAAAATTATGCATACGAATATGTGAGTACACGTAACAAAACAAATATGATTTTCAAACAATTATTTTATGATAATTATTGCGTGGGTATTAAAAATTGAGAGTTCTTTTAGTAGTAGTAGAGTTTATTTTAGTAATTTTACTTTTCCATTTTTTACGGGACATAGTGGATAAAATTTGGAATTGACTCGAACAAAACTTCTTGTCCGCTGCGTGACTAAATATTCTCGCAAACGCAAACGTTTCCACTATATTTTCCGGGAGCCTGGGATATAGCAATTTAGGACATTGTCCACGACCACGCCGGTGTGGCCACAGTAGAGATAGATTAAAAAGGCTCACTCCCACTAAAAGCAAAAAAAAATACTGCTCATAAGCTTAAAGCAAATAAGGGCTGCATGTATACCAAAAAAACCTAAGTAATTTTACAACAATCGTCATATTTTTTAAGAAGAAGTTTTCTTCTGCTAATTTAATGATGTTGTGTCTAGTATTAGAGCAGCAAAATAACTCTTAAAGATTTTAATGTAACTATCAATCCTAAACATCATACGTCAAGAAGGCGTACTGCGAGCGCTAATTTCATAGCTAGACTAGACGATTTAACAGTAGGTTATTGTGCACCCTAAATCCGATTTTTTTAAACCCCTAATAGCGCACTATATGTTGTTGTTTATTTTTGATTTTGACCATTAGTTGAATGAGTGTGTGAATCACAAACTTAAACATCATCCAAAGTATGATGTTTAATTTATAGAGACCTAAAAAGGGTTATAAATAGTCTTATACACTTTAAAATAAGAGCCTATTGTACGTAATTCTATTATACTGTGGCCGAGTTGGCGACACGTTGATTGAAGAGTGTGGGGAGGGACGATAAGGGTGAATTCGGACCAAAGTTTGCGAGGGATTTGATGAGAGAGCCTATTTTCAAATATCTTTAAAACTTGTGATTGGCCCGTTATTCCACTAAAGCCCTATTTATGTAATACCCTTACATAATGCATATTTTATTTAATACTTATATTGTAACTAATGTTCGAATATACGGATATTAGTTTAATTTTTCTAGTGAAAAACTAAAAAATCAACTTCAAAAAATATTTTCAAATTCAGAATCATATTGCATACATTCAGGCCTTCCATAATAGTAATCTAACTCTATTTACTCCTACAGCAAGAATTCATATTTTTAAAGCAGCGGACTTCCGTACTTAAATTGACAGTACTCGATTTATAGTTTTATAGATAGTATTCTTTTAAATTATAATATTCTTTTTATATTTTTGTTTTCGTCAAATTGATTCCCTAACTGTTATTTGAAAATAAAGTCAAATCTTTTAGCGAGTCTAATATTTAATTTAGGATGATTTTAATACAAAATAATGTTAAAACAAAGCTCATCATTCTTAAAGCTTATAAATAAAACTTGTTTATCATTGGTATATTTTATTCAACCTCGCATATTTTATCGCTTGCCTGTATACATTTTATTTTAAAATCATGTTACATGAAATAGGTCGCTTGTCGAAAAGCACTACTCAATATGGCACTCAAGAAGAGGTGTCAACAAAGACGCGCTCACTCTCCGCCCAAAGCGTTCCGCGCCCCATTTTTGTTCCATTTGGCCAAACTTTGTTCCACCCCTATCCCACTTATGTTCCGCTAACTGAATTCAGTGAGACACTGCATTTCCTATTCTACAAGTCTGGTTCCTTTACTTTCTTTCCTTTAAAAAGAACGCTTGCAAGCCTTGAAAGTTTTCTTCTACACAGGGTGAGCACTTTTAAAACCATGAACGAAGTTTTGGTAAATATTAGCAAGACTGAGTTGTAACTAGCATTGTATACTGTAATGTTTAAACAATACTAGTTACACAGAAAAATAGACTGCTTCAGGTGGAAATCGAACCCTCGTCGTTTCCTGTCCGGGCGACAGCTCTTCCAACTGGGCTACAGATATTTATTATCTTGTGACCCTAAGTGTTGAATTGTCTCTATCAAATGCATATGATCATCATTTTAGCCACAAGATATCTACTGCTGAACATAAGCCTCCCACAATGACTTCCACATTGGAAACAATGGAAGTCCTACACCGCAATCACATTTGACATTAGTGCCATCAGTTTACTTTCTGACAGTGGCCGACCTGAGTTCTCAGTCTGTTCAAGGCTTTCCAGCTCAGCCACGGCAGATTGCTATAGCAGCAATAACTTAAGTAATTAACATAAAACATAAACATAAACATAAAACCTTATGTAATTTTCTTTCCTACCACAAACATTTACCTTGTCTTCAAGAAATAAACTAAGTATACAACATCTAAATAAGAATTAAGTTAACTCTAAGGCACTAAATTTAATGAGCAAACCATTTAAATTATTGTCGTTTAACATCTTGGTACGAGCCTTTACAAGCCATTAGAGGAATCTACAGGAATATTTGTCTTATTGAATTTCGGGACAATCCGCAATTTCAGTAAATTATACGAAATATGGCGGCGTACTATAGAATGTCGAGATTACTACGTGAAAGAAGACACATAGCTTTAATAAGAGTGAAAGATACATTGTTATTATAATTCAGTTTTATTAAAAAAGATACCTGAGAACGTACCTATCGTAAGATTTGAGACTATTAAAGAAAGTATTGTCTATAACGGTGGTGTTAACTACTTGGTAGTTCTAAATGTACTAGCTTTAAAATGACAAAACTTTGTTGACCGATTACCTACATACCTATTATAACTTTGTTATAAATAAATACATTATATTGGACAACATCACATACATTGCTCCGATCCTATAATAAGTAGCTTAAGCACTTGTGTTACAGAAATCAGAAACAATAACGGTACCACAACACCCAGACCCAAGACAATAAAGAAAAGTGATTTTTATACATTAACCGACCGGGAATAGATCTCGGGTACTCAGACATAGCGGCACAAAGTCCGGTATGCTCGCCTCTCGGCTACGGAGGTCATGGCTCTTGTTTTTTTGTGAAAAATAGTGATGAATAGTGATTTTGACATTCCGACTAGATTTTTTATGAACTTAAATCTCTTTCTTTACTTCTTATCTTTATTTATAGTGATAACAATCTTACTAATACAATTTAAACTAATTCTTCATTTCCCTCTATCACTAACAGACATACACACATACACACTATCTCTCTTACGTAGGTTACGAATTTACTAAAAATGTTCCTACTTATTACAAAATTATGGCCGTAATTGTACTAAACTTTGCCGTAGCCACCTAAGCTCCAGTTTATGCGTAAATAAAAATGAGGCCAATGACTTCTAACTTAACCCTTAGTTTACGACGTCCTTATTACGTGCTACCATCACGAAATCATAACAAGGAATGAAATCAAAACATGGCGTCTTTATTGGTCGTAAATATCCGAGCGTCGTTCCCGTATCCGACCGAACGCGGTCGACAGTGCGGAACAGCAGGGACGCGACGTTTATTTGGAAAAATAGAATATAATATAATAATATTACCATCGATACCTACTATTAGCAATCGACAATTTGCACTTGCTTCAATGCTTTATAGTAATGACTCTGTAGTGCAAAATTGCAGCGACAGTCATGTGTTTTACCAATAGTGCCGTTGCTGAGCGTTTTGCTGATTCAAGCGCTTGCACGCAGTGCAACGAATACTCGTTTCAATGCTTGATTGGTTTACTATTCCAATGCTTCATTCCACTTTGAAAAAGTGTTTTTGCCTATGTTAAAAGCATCGAGTTTTCTATCGGTTTTCTCCATCTAACAAACTTGAATACTAAGTGAATATACTTTTCTGTTCATTATTGTAAACACCTTTTACTATTGGCCTATTAGTAAAATAGAAAAAAAAGCTGCTCTAGACATTTTGGTTAAGTAGCACTTGGATTTTATGGCATAACTGTTTTTTTTTTTCTCGATTTTACTTTTGGTCACATAGTAAAAGTTAAATTCATAGTAGTATACTTTGTTCTGGAGGGTGATAAAAAATACTTTGTATTTCCTTAGTATTAAAATCAAACTATTCACTTTTAAACAGTGATATTAGTCGTAGCAAATTACATCTTCTAAGTATTTAAACTACACAACACAGCGATTTCATTGCTCATAAATATCCGCGCGTTACTCGCGTATCCGAACGCGGCCGTCCGTGCGGAACCCGGTGAACGTGCTGATGGTTATTTGAGAAACAGAATTGGGAATATTTGTCGGTTATGGTGTAGCGACATCTATCTCGCCACATATGAAACTGACGTATCCTACATCGCGATATTAAAGTTATCGGAGTCATTGAGCCATATATACAAGAACCCGACAAACAACCGTCGGGCAGTAGCCCACCAGACACAACACCCGTCTGGTCGGAGGATCCTCCCTTTTCAATGGTGGATGAGAAACTTTAAAACCCTATTCCTCACAACCCCAAAACTGGTGACCCCGACATGATACGTCATCGTGACGTCATCGTCACTTCCTCAAGCTTTCGAGCAGTGAGTCATAGAGCTAGCCAGCATCCACGGCTACTACGGGTATCTTTTTCAATGGGGGATGAGGAACTTTACACCCTGTTCCTCTCACCCCCAAAAAGGTAAAACCGAGAATCGGATGACAAGTGGCTAAAAACTCTGGACCGTATTAAGCAGTGTTGTTTAAATATGTCAGACTGTCTACACAAAAAGCGGAATAAGGTAAAAGTGGGGTAATAAGTAGGTAATATTAATATAACTGTTAGACTTTTTGGGTGCTGAGCGGTCGCATGAGGCTGCGTTAAGTAAGCCTTTATACTTCCCACTGCAGGGCACAGGCCTCACCTTCACTATGAGTTGATTTAATCCACACTTTACCACGTGGGCCAAGTGCGGTGCGGTGGAAGGGTGAAAGGGCCTGTGACTAAACCGTACAATCAGATGTGATCAAGTCGCCTTCAGACCTCTGACTAGGCTTCACGACTAGTTGCGATATTAGCCGGAACCAACTTATAACGTAGCCTACGAAGCATGGAGCTGCTTATGATAAATGTTACACTATATTCCCTAACATAAATGGCACCAGAAAATTACTTCAGAGACATTACTCCCAACCTCCCTGAATCAGTCTTAAGTCTAATGTAGGTCTTCCACGTACTAACCCAATACATCGCCAACTACCTATGCAACAAGTTTGCAACGTATTGTTTTCAGCACATTAACCTCTTGTAGCCTCAGGCACGGATCCGTCGAATCCGAAATTAACTGCTTTATTGTATTTACAACATGACCTAATTTTTATATAAATTGTTATTTAAATGACAAAATACATTGTGGTCCTGCACAATATAAAACACTTGTTTTACTTTTAGATAGTCCGTGGGTGCATCTACTAAAGTAAATAGAGTTGTGGAACTAGTTAAAACCAGTTTAATCTAGATCTATATTGTTCGAAAATTATACCTCGGCATGTGCACTAAAGTAAACAGGTTATTTTTTTCGAATAATCCCAAAATAAATTTGGTCATAAGGCTTTAGTATCTAGTGAGCAAATTAATTGTTTCAAATTATTTTTCACTGTCCTCTTTTAGTGAGTAAGAGATCAAACTAACCTTGATTATGCGTTCCTATCGTATTTATAGATATACTGTGTATGTATTTACTAATCCGTACTAACTATAATCGTCTAAAACCAATTTACGTTGCGATAGAAATAAAATAAACTGAACCAAAATTAAAGAGAAAAAATGTTAAGTCCGTGCAAATAGAGATGTGTCCGAAACCGGTTGAAACTAGCTCAATCCGGATCCGTTTCGTGCCGCTCGCAAATTAAACCGCGACTCGCTCGGCACGTGCGCTTCTGTGTAAACGAAAAATGCTGGCAAGTAACGAGTGTTTTGCCCTAAAATTGTTTTGAGCCGTTGCCAGAGTCGCAAAGCCGTGTAACTGAAAAACAACAAGTGACAACCGTTATGAAATTTGAGTACACGAACTGTGTAGACATCGCAATAGGCAAATTAGGTATATTTATCGTAGGTATCTTAACAAGGTGTAATCGTTGTGTCGAGGCGATAATTCTGTAAATATAATAGATATCAGAAAGATATAAATCTTTTAACTATATCAAAAGTACGTTAGGCACCAAACAAAAAAAATTATAGCAACATCTTTTAAAAATAAAACGAGAAGCCAAAATTTTAACATCAAACGCTTTAAATACATTCATTATGACATTTGTAGAGACGCTTTATTTTCCCTAATAACACGCTTTTCTTAGCTTTATTTGTAACTAACTAACTATGTAACTAATCGAGAAAGTCTTGTACCTAGGCAGTGTTGTTTTTACGTCAAACACTATATCTACTGAAAAAACAAGATTGAGGTACGTACGTAATACGAAGTTTACCAATGTAATATTTTATCACTATTATGATACTACAAGTATAATGCCCAAGGTTAATGTTTCAAATTAATTCCCTTTAAAATTTAATGTAAATATTGCCCGACCGATTGATAAATTCGTCTAATTACTAGTAACTGGCGAATAATTTTTGATGTCCATTTAGATATTCGAGAAACGGATTTAACTACCAGTAAATCACTGGTTAATTTCATTTTCCGCGAGCAATTTGAATTTTATCAAATGAACAAATACGCTCCTATTAGTTCAAATTAAGGTTTTGTTTGCTGTGAGTATATTTGTTTATGTAAAACTCTTGATGAATTTGCAAAAGCTGACACAATTCATTAAAATAGCATTGAATAAATACGTAGCACACTGCGTTAAATAATCAGGTTTTGGAAATGCATCACGTATCAAATTTTATTGTTTTTAGCTCTGCCATTCGTCTTTGCCTTAACAGATAATTAAGGTTTTAAAACCGTTGTTTCTCATGATTGTGACTAGTTCAAGTCCAAAATACACAATTACTAGATTATATTTTAACATTGAAATCAAAAGTTTTTTTATTTAATTAATTTATAAAGAATTTGTGCTCCCTTAACGATGATTTACCACAAACCCTAGAACGGGATATCAAGGTATTTAGACGTCCTTTTACCTAAAGTAAAACAACAATTAGACACACAAACAAGTTCGCTTCTAAACTGTTGAGTGTGTTCAAAAACTGAGCAGATTTACTTACATGAGTTTCCAACTGGCACAACGCCAGGGAAACTTTGTCTTTATTTAAATCGAACCAAATTACAACAAGTAAGATGTGCAATTTTCACACACACACAAACTTAATGGCTTTCGCCAATAAACATTAAAAAATCTTTTTCATACTCAACAATTTAGAAACGCATTTCATATTTCAAAGATTTATAATGGTACACGTTTCCAAAGGAAAAGGCGTTTTACATTGTGAAATGTATTTTTGTGGGTTTTCGTTTTCTTGTGAATATTGAAATTATTATTGAAGTTATTTCACAATATAAAACGGTATTTTTCGTCAATGACACAAGAGTGGCGATCTGGTTTTACCACTTTCTAAACTATTGATTTTGCACCTCAGTGAATAAAAAGTAACAGACTATTAAATTTTGAGCTTTTAAACTGAAGAACTGTGAAAAATAATCTCTTTCCTTAATTTAGAAAGTGGTACAACCGACCACCATTTCCTTTTATACGGTTTTTCTGTCAGCGTTTTGTAGTAAAAACAGAAAATACAAGTAAGCTATATCAACCAAAACTTGTAACGTAACGTAAAAGTAATCCCTCAAATATAAATTATTAATTAGGTCACCAGGTTAGGTACCACTAGATACCACTTCGAAATCGGTATCGGTGGCAACACTGTCCAAAGCCGGCCTAAAAATCATTAAATATAGGCAGGAACAGTAAGTATATCCTGCAATATTACAAGTAAAAAAAATTATAGCAGCACCCAAATTGCTCCTATTTTAAAGACAAAAAAAATGTCTCACAATAACGCTGACAGACCCCACTGGGTTATTGCCAAGAACTCACCACGTCAATAATCTGTTGCAGCGTCAGGCCGAACTTGACCTCCAGCGGTTCACTCTCGTTGGCAACGGGCCTCTCCAGCGTGTTGTACGACGCGAGCAGCGCGTTCAGAAGCCTCTTCTCATGTGGACCTTGCTCCGAAACTGTGGCAAAAAAGGTCTACTGTTATTAAACAAGTAAAAATAACGGCCCAAATGTACATATACAGTGTGTGGCCTACAACCGGGGATAATATTGAAAACCAAGAGTCTCTGGAGTATTAGTATCTTTCCTGAAAAGATCCCAGTTAACCAAAACCCATGCACTAGACACAATAATAATTAAAAGTTACGATTCATAATCAGTGTATAATTGCGAAACAATATTATCGCTTACGTTGTAAATGTCGTGTCAAAGAGACGTTCCGAGTAGCTCCGAATAAGTACGATGCAGATGAACTCAATCGATCAAGTTGGGCGGAATTATTGCATTGTTTGCATTACATTGAATTTACGATTAAGTTTGTTAGAAAAAATCAAAAAGTAATGTTTTGATTTTAATTAATTGGGACTATAATGGTTCATTGAGTAGTGACCTATAGAGTCTCTGTTTTCAATTCAATATTATTCCCGGTTGTAGGCCACATACTGTAGAGGTACATTCATAAGACCTAATGTACAGACAACAGCACGTCATCCTACCACAAAATGTCAAATTTTCTCAATTGATATTGATCTAGACTCTACGCGTTGGACTTTTTGAAGTTGAAAATCAATTTAATGACTTTTAACTTTTTGGGTAGGTTGCCCTGCCGTTGTGTGTACCTAATATACGTGGCAATAAATAAATGAATATGAATAAAGCAAGCAGCACCATTACACAAATAGACGTCTGTGTATGTGGCTTTTCTGAGGTTCATCTGTCTCTATTTTTCACCACAGGGTTATTTCGCGATCAAATTATTTGGTCATAAATTCTGATTAATTTATATTTTCCTTAAACTAGTACCAGCACCCCACCTTTGAATACTAAACTGTACGACGTAAGTATATTTGTCTTTACGTCAAAAACTATACACAAAAAAACTAGATTCTAATAAGGCTAAGGTCCTTAGAGCTTGTAATAAAGCAGAAACCGCAAAATATGTTTTAGCATTAATTATTTTATGCATGGAATTTTTTTTTACAAATACGACGCAATAAACATAAAACTAAGTGAAACAACTCAACACGTAAAGTTATTGTGGGGTGCAATGTTTGACTTAGTTCTCTCATGTGATTATGGCGGATTTAACTGTGGAAACGCAGATTTCCATTATACAAAAAAGAAGATGATAATGATTATATACAACATTATTTGACGTCTATCTGTAAAATGGTGCGTACTACACAACATAGTATCGAATCGCTCCTCCGATCTGAAACACAGGCTCTAACAGAGACCACCTTTTGTTCTAATTGGGCGATTCAGTACCTTTTTGTTTAACTCCAACATATATCGCGAATGGTTGCCCTAAAAACCATGCAACTCTCCATTAGTAAAGCTATAAATAGCTGTTTTACTGAAAGATAGCAAATTTTAATACTCAATGCGATCACGGTAGATGTTAGAGTAACACCGACTAGCCAACCAGAATTTGCAAACAGGGGCCTAACCATGAACTTTAAAAAGCACCTAAGCTGTGTTGTTTTGCGTCCAAATCCATAAAAAAATCATTAATAATACTGTTTAAAGAGCTCATGGTTAGGCTCCAGTAGCAACAGCAAAAAAACGACCCCAACAGAGACATAAAACTAAATAACATAAAGCTGTGACTAATAAATCAAAAATTCTGTAACAATAACGGCACAAGTAAATATATTGTCCTAGTATTTCGTATTTCTAGGTGAAATAAGAGCTGAGGCGTTACATTCCATTCATCATACCAAACAATCTCACAAAATTTCTTTTTGTATTATCTCGAATAAACTCGATTTATACTTACCAGAAGCATAAGTTCTAAACCTACCGACCACGCCAAGTTTCCTTTATTCCCAACAGCCATACATTTCAATCGGAATTCGGAAAGATATTAATTACACAAGTTCAGGGCGAATCAGTTAAGTCCCCATAGTTCACAGTCTCTAAGCACATCTAGAGTTACCAGTGGATAACACTATAACACCTTCATTCTACACCTGGGACACTTTATCCGCATTATAGTTCTTAAAGCGAAGTAGTAAAGTCCATATTGGCGGTACATTATCGGATCTGGCTCGAAGGATCAGCCATAAACACTCATTTTGAGGGCTTATTCAGCTCTCGTGGATGTGATGTATGTGGGTTACAGTGATGGACGTAATGTCCGTCGTCTGTAGTAGTCTCAATAAATAGTTTTATACGCATTTATTTTTGTAACAGAATATTTTGCCTTTGTATATTAAATATTGAAAACTGTCAAAATTGAAGTAACATCGAAGTAATCAATAAATATAGTTGATTTCAAATTGAAATATTTGCATTATGTTTATGCATGAAATAACTAATTTACAAAACAAATATAGTCGCAGCCATTACTTAATTACTTCTTTTTAACATGTAATTTTTGAGCTACATAGAAAAATCATAATGTCTATCGTTGTTAATATTTGAATAATTCACTGACATTTATCACATTTGACAAGGAATGACAAAACTTAGTTCTAGCTAATATCTTTTACACTAATCGTTAAACCTAGCCAGAGCCATGCGTAAGGGCAACTTGATTTACACCTCATGGTCGCAAGGGTTTTTTTGCGGGCAGGTCAATTTATAAAAGAACTGCTCTTGCATCTGACTACGAGGATACAAGGCAACGGAGTCCCACAGGAAGGACGACCACTCAAGAAACCGTGTATTTTATCTTGTAACACACAGGATGTTAATACCATAATAAGATCATGACAATTTGTGTATTAGACAACACATATGAGGAGATAAAGAAGTAGTTTCTACCCCAAATTCTAAACAGTAGCACTCTTCTGTTCTAGTTAGAAAATCTTCACCATAACACATTTGCTCCTTAAACCTTCACAGACCCTCAAGGGCTCTTAATTCATAAATAATGAAGGAGCAACCGTAATTCCAGATTTCTGTTTTAAGGCAAACAGAGGGGGTGTTCGCAAATAAAGATTTATGAAGTTCACCTGTTGCCTCTTTACGGGCCACAAAAATGTCGTTATTCGTAAGTAGCTATTTAGAGATGCAATATGCTCCGCTGAGTAATTTCTGTGGGGTTATTCATATACTTTGTTTTGATTTTACATACGTTTTCATATAAGAGAATGAAAAAAAGGGTAGAAAAAATGCGTCCTAGTTTATGCCGTTTCTAGCTGGGGTACCTACTCTTGACCACAATATTCATGTAACCAAAAAGAGTGTCAATGTGGAATAAGGAATCAAAACTTTAAAGAACTTGTTGACTCAAATATTCACTTTTTGTGTAACCCACTGAAGGGTTAATTAGAGTCGTAATTCAGTTAACCCGCCACTGCCGGCTCAGCGGCCTGTGTGGGCAGCTTTTGATCCACTCTCGTAATCACATCAGCAGGGTTAACCTTAGGTCCCAGTGTTTTGCTAGGAGGTATCTACTTAACTTGATGAATAGGCAACCAACGCCCCGAGACCTTGTTTAAACTAATTCAGTCACATTTCAATCTTTAAGCTTACATTCGTAAACAACTCCAACAAGAATTGAGTTCTCAATATGACACAATAAAGTTCTTAGCCGCACCGCAACGCAACGCAAAAATCCTCTAATGTCTTTTTCTTTCTAAATAAAACAAAATTTTATTAAAAAAATAACCTGCTTCAAAAACACTAAAACTGAACACAAGTATTTTTGAAGTCGGTTTTTTTTTTTAATTTGTTTTATTTGTCTGTTCTTTAGTGTTACTTTCCACTCTAAATGGCGATCTGTGATGTAATTATAGCTAAATTGCTTCTCATGACGATTAAAATAAGTCCAAACACAGCTATGATACATTGTTTTATTACTGACTTCCAGTGCTTACCTTCCGCCTTCTTCATCAGATCAGTTTGATGGTACCATTCTCACCAGAATCATTTATTAAAATTTGATTTGTCCACTATGGCAAGGCTTAACTGTCTTAATGAAAATATCTTATCGCTTCTCGTGGAAGACTATTGTGGCCAACTATTGTCTCCTTCATCAGTTCCACCTCAGCAAATGATACTTTCTGAATGCAAATGCTTGACTTGTTGTTAAATATACCAAAATCGCTATATGTAAACCTATAATATTTTAGGAGTTCCCTCAATTCCTCATGGATCCCATCATCAGAATTGAATTTTGAATTGAAAATGGAATTTTTCAAATCGGTTTATTAATGGCGGAGTTCCGAGGTAACAAACATAAAAAACAACCAAATTGAGAATCTCCTCCTTTGTTTGAAGTCGGTTAAAAACAAAAACATTTAAATAAAACCCTTGTCACACAAGGCAACCGAAATATTTTTTCTTCTTTTTAGTCCTCCTGGCACGTAGTCCTCCTGGCGGAGTGGTCGTGATTATGGATCGCCTGTCAATTGGTTGCGGCATTTGCAACACTTCTCCATCTCCCTCTATTCGTAGCATGCTGAGTGTATCTTCTATGGGAACGATTCGTAGAAGATTTAATGAGTCTGTCTTGTGGTTAACCAAAATAATACTAGTTTTTAAATTGCACATACGTTTCTTGTCAAGAACTAGAGCTAAAGTAATATTTAAAAGGATTTTTTAAAAGTTTGTTTATCTTTCTTTCACGTGCACGTCCCAAAAAACAACAGATAGACACGTTTTCTTTTTGTATTGTGACAGTTGAATGGCCGGGGAGTGACAGAATTATTTTTATTCCCGCAAAATACACTATTCCCGGAGGATGCGTGATAAAGTCTTTCGTTGACAGGCGAGATCCATGCGAGTGAAGCCGTGAGTCTAGACTCTGAATAAAATAAAGTCTCCTCTCCACCTTTTCGTATTCTAAGAGCGTGAGCGTCGAAACTGTAGGCATTGTTACAACCAAATTCTAATTCTAATATTTTTATGCAGAATGTAGGTACATAGAGTGGTCTTAAAATAGTTTTGGATAAGCTTCATCTTACCTTATAGACATGTAACATTATAAAGGAAATAGGTTAGTAACAATATATTATATCAATTCAAATAAAATTAACTACTCGTATTAATTCTCGTAATAAATAAATCGGACAAGTGCGAGTCGAAATCATATTATAAATAATTTAGGAATTTAGTTTAGTTACAAATTAATTACGAGGTATAAGTAGTTTTTAGATTTTTCTCTGTACTTGTAGTAATAAGACGATATTACTTGCCGATTGTTCTAGGTCAACGGAAAGAACCCTATAAAATTTAATTCTCTTGAGTGTCGAAATATACGTTTTTTTCAGGCATAAACGACCTTATCTTTTTTTTATTAACTTCGAAGTTTGATTTTTTCAAAGCTTCAAGGGACTGTTGACTTGAGTGTATGGTTTTAATTTCATCTCGATACCTTTACGCGTTCCCGAGATAAAGGGTCTTGATAGACAAACGGATAACAAAGTCATATAAGGGTTCATTTTGAGGCACGAAACCCTAAAAATTTCTAATCTAATTACCAATGTTACAAACTGGTATTTTCGTAGACAAAATAGACAGAAACTTCAAATGTTGCATTAATTTAAAAGTAATTGTATCATTTTGACGTATAAATCTGACAAGAATCTGACATTGAAAAATTTACGAAATCAATTCGGTATTCTGCTCTTTTTGGAAACTGTCTATCACTTACTTGTTATATTAGACCTTATCTGTTTATAGTTAATAAAGTTCATCGAGATTAGATTTTAAGTTATTTTATATTTTATCTCGTTAATTTAACTAAAATCATATGGACGAGAATACTGTTTTTTAAACGTTCCTTAAGTTAATAAATAAGGCATTCAACTTTAGGAGCCGTAACATATTAAATTTAAAACTGGTACACGAATAAGTATATTATGTTATTATTAATGTATTATAAGGTTTCGGTTAAAATTACTTCCTTGGATAAATTAGGCATCATTGATAGGCAAGATTAAAAATTATGCTCCATGCTAACTAACACTAATCTAACTTGATGATAAATGCATTGTACATCGCAATATTTTTTCTCGATTTCTATTTTGAACCCATAGTAAAAGTTTATATTGATAAAAACATCTGCATTCGCGGAAAATTGTTCCCTTTAATTATTAAAAAAAAAAACATTTTAAGTGTCAAATAAACCGTTGCCTCTGGTTCAACGAACATTATTGTAGCATAATTATGAAATAACGCTTAAAGAGCTCTTTAATTTACATGTTGTATTGTTTACATGTTACCCAGCAGCAATGGAATGAAATAATATGGAATGTTTTTATTTTAAATTTTAATTCATCGCTCACACGATACATTTAAAACAAATTTACTAATTTTGTTAACATGATGCATTTTTAAAGTGATTTCCACAGCCATTTTACTACTTATTAATTACTTTAATAAATAAAATTAATAAATATGCGTTAGACAAAAGTAGACACGTCTTCTCTGTCATGGTCTTGAAGTAAGAAATAACATTCTTGTCTTACGAGGTACCAGACAGTGATTCTTGCCAGGGGCATTTGCCATCACACCCAGATTCGAGCTAATTGAGAAAAGTTGATTTTCTGAACTGACCCAAGTAAAGAATCGAAACCTGGACCCTTTGTGTTCAAGGCGAATTATAGCACAACTACTCCTATTGGGTCGTTAGATTATAAGACCAATATTGAAATCGCAAAAAAATGAAAAATGTTCTATGGAATATCAAATAATTTTGTAATTGACCGTTGTCACTAATCAATACGTATACCTTACACATTGTTCTTATTAAATTGATAAAACATTACTCTACTGAAAACTTTAAAGATGTGTTAGTATGTTTTTTAACGCCATTTACATTTTATTTTTAACTACTGTTGTAATTAAAGATTTATTTGTTGTTCAGGTAAATTCCCTCTACGTTTGCTGATCAAAGCGAAGCAGTAAAAGATAATGAGGCAAATGGCGCTAATTAGTGCGTGTTTGGCCTGCTAATTTGCGGAAAATGTCGCTTTGTTTCTCATTATAGTACGTTAAGCTATTATGCTGATAGGATAAGCGGCTTTCTTAATTAAATCAGTGGGTTTTTTGTGTTACTTGTAAAGATTATTAATATAAAGACTATCAGTAATAGTACATTACTATGATAATATAACATTTGAAAAAAATCGACCGCCTGAGTTGGGAATCGAACCCACGTCTTCATCGCATGCCGGGCGAGTGCTTTTGCAACTAAGCTACCGAGGACGTAGGCTAACTGGACGAATTTTGTCAAGTGTTTCTCGCTCGAAGCCGCTTTTATCTGATCGATGTTGCAGCTATTCATGTACCTAATTAGTATTATACTACCATCAAACACCCGATAGAAGTATTGTTACAAATGTTTGAAAAAGCACTCGCCCGGCATGCGATGAGACGTGGATCATAGATTTAACTAGCATGTAATTGCTTAAAAAAAATTACTTTACTGTCGCGGTCTGTAATGACCATCCATGCCAACCAACCATGCTTGTTTACTCTGTGGCATAAAATATAGATAACTTTGTGATGAAAGCCAAGACACCCCATCAATCACCCAAAAACAATAGCGAAACAACTGAAAGCTCCAGTTTTCACGAGGCCAATAAATAAACAATAACACTAACATTAATCCGTGGCTCCGCTCGCTAATATCGCGCTGGATTAGCCGCCTTTATTGCGAGTGAGAGAACCGTTATTGTGGTTTTTGAAATCCGAACAAAGATGCTGGCCGAATGCTGGACGGACGATATTCTGTTTGTTTTAGTTTTCGATTTTCGAATAAGGATGCTGAATGAATACCGGACCAATGATATTTTAGTATTAGTTTTTGAATTTTGAATCTGCTCGAACTTTAAATGCTTATTTTCCCCTTCCGTTTCCCTAATTTTTACTTTGACATTGGCTGGGCGCAAACCGCGCAGCGCCATTAAAAAAAAACTTTAAATGCTGACAGAAAACAATATTATTAAAGTTATTTTTTGAAGTCTTGTCGACCCGACTGAGGTCATCCTATACAAATTTGACAATCAGCAGTTATAAGACATTTGCGTTCGCCCTAAAAAGTACAAATCCACAAATTTTACGTATTTTTTTTAAGTAATAGAAGGACGTTAATTCTCAATTTGAATTTTTTTTTTTTTAAATCTTCCCAAATTTTTCTTTCCATAAACACCTTGATCTAAAAATTTAAATCTGTCAAACCGTTCTCTAGATGGTCTTATTTTCACTTGTCAACCTTTTTTTTTCTCTTCCTTAACTAACTTTACGTTTTCTAGTACCCAAAAGACATCCTGAAAATTCAGATCATAATAAAAAGGCAGGTACTTAAAGCTGTAGTTTGATTGTAGCCGTGTGTACAATCCTAAAACTTGCTGACTTATTTTTTATTCCACACGCGTTTTCTAAGCTACATTGGCTGCCAGTACGAAAATACACATAATATTGCTCGGCACTTATTGGTTGAAACATATTGCAAGTACTCGCCGGTATTGGTGGAAAGTGTGGAAACTTTATTGCTGGTTCTCGAATGTTCTGCGGGATTAAACATTTGTGACCTCTTTGATTGTAATTGGATTTTGGATTGGCACTAAACTTGTTTACGATTTTAAGTTAAAATAACGCATAACAATTTAGGGAGAGATTCTAGGGCTCAAATAGGTACAACTGTTTCTATGGGGTAAACTTCGAAATAAATAAATTCTTAATCTTTGCTTTTATCTCTAAATTTCAACACTTTTTACAGAACTCGCAATCCGAATTTTTTCTTACGTCAAGTATACCGTAACAATACATTTTTTCACAACCCAATAGTTCGCTTGTGTCGTCTTTAAAAATATTTACTGTAAAAAAAAAAAAGAATCTCAATAGTGCTTATGGTTTTTCTCTTCCATAGCAGATAAGTAATTATAATAAGAAGCATGATGTGTTCCCCTATAATTGGTTATGCACTTAGTCAAAAACATGTTGGAATTTGTATTTTCTTTTAATAGTGTTGTAACTGTTGGAGAACCTGATAAATAAAATAAAATAAATTACAATGATATGTTGCAAGGTTGCAAAGACATAGACATCCTGAACTTCAATCCAAATATCTTCAAAAGGCAGATTAATTTGATTATAAAGTAAGTAGTTTACAATTTAGTTTATTGTTACTGATTATTTTTGTTAGTTTTATTTTTGTGAAACATTCTTTCTTTGCTTTATTGTTAAATTTAATTTACAAACTGATGTCAGCTAGTCACAGTTCAGTATAGAAAAGTGTTTTATTTTTTGTATAATAATTGTGTTCATTACTTTCGCAACAACACAATAGGGATATGCATAAAAAATATATTGTTTTTACTATATTTATAGGAAAATATATAAAATTAGAGTGCTAATAGTGAAAACAAAATTAATTTTAGGTAAAAAATAACCGTAATACACTAATTATAAATTAAGGTATACCTATCTCTTTCTAAAACAACTTTTACTATGAAAAATGTATGGCGGGCGTGTAATGTGACGTCACGGTACATATCGGATCTCCTTGTCTAACACGCGACTTTAATGGGCTGTAAGTCAGGTATTTATCAATATTGTTCGAAAATTCTTAAAATTTTATTAATTATGATTAAGTACTATTGATTTTAAGACTAAATAAAAAAACATGAATATTCCCCATTGCACCGCTACTACAAGTTTTGTTCTTCTATTGATTTCGGGTGAATACATTGTTTTATTCCTCTATACTTTTCCCTTTTACTGTCATCCGTCCAATTTATGCGATGAATATGTAAATGCGCGCTGGATCAACCTTTTCCTCGCAGTCAGCAAAAGAAACTGTACCTTTTTTGTCAGCGGTACTCGTAATTTCCAAATGGAGTAAAGCCCTTTGAGTGATGCCAATATATGAACCCTGTTATCTTTGCCGACCCAGGTATAACATACTGACATTCATATGTCTGTGGAATAAGGTTTAATATTGCATATATCTTGGACAATATAAAAGGAGCCCCATTGCGAAAATTGGGATTATTTCCTTTGATTTGGTTGTAGAAATATTTATGACGTCGTAACTCAAATAACAAAATTAAGTGCAAATCAATATTCATGAAGTATGGATTTGACTAAGAAATTTTTGTATTACAGCCAAGTAGGCAGGTAAGGTAGGTACTCGGCTGGGCAGCGTTCGGGAAACTAAACAACGTCTTCTCGTCCTAAATACTTCTAAAGACAAAAGTCTACAACCATTGTGTGTTACCAGTGATGACATATGGAACTAAAACGTGTCCTCTCACTATGGGCCTCATAAGAAAGCTCAAGGTTGCACAGCGTGCTATGGAAAGGGCTATACTCGGTGTTTCTTTACGAGATCGAATCAGGAATGAGGAGATTCGTAAACGAACAAATGTCGCTGACATAGCCCAACGGATTAGCAAGCTAAATTGGCAGTGGCAGTGGTATAATGAAGGCCACGTACCGGCCTGCGCAGCTTAGGACGTCCACCCACAAGGTGGTCTGACGATCTGGTAAAGGTTGCAGGAAGCCGCTGGATGCGGGCCGCTTTCAACCGGTCAATCTGGAAGTCACTGGGGGAGGCCTATGTTCAGCAGAGGACGTCCTATGGGTGAAATAATGATGATGATAATGAGGCAGGTAAGTTTGTTAAACATTTTCAACTTTTATTCGTGATATAAACCTAATAATATATTTTACCTTCTTTTTCGTTCTTTTATAATAATGATAGTTTCTATGACTTTTTAGACTAGCATATAATAAAAATCCCGTTTTATTAGTTACCTTCCTATTCTATTGCTTAAATACAAAAACTTTCACCACGGGATTTAAACAACTGATATAGTTATTAGTAGTGGTGTAGTGGTTCGCCCTCCAGACTACAAAGCCAGCGGTTGCGACTTTTAATCCCGCAGGGGCAAATACTTGTGTGATGAGCAAAACGAGCAATTTGTACCTAAGTCATGGATGTTTATAAAAGTAATTAAGTATGTTTATCTGTTATCTAGTCGCCATAGTACAAGCTTTGCTTAGTTTGGGGCTGGCTAATTAGTAGAATGATTGTGGGAAAAAAACATTACTTAAAAAAAAGAAAGTGGTCTTGTGATTTTGATGTTTGTTCTATAGTAATAGGTGATTTATTTATGCAATAGAATCACACCCATGAACACACGAAAAGGCGAATCACAACGTCATAGTAGTCCGTCTTTTTAGGCTGGTCGACATGGCTTTTGACCTAATGCAAAAGCAAACTAATAAACACACTTAATAATCCATAACAAAAACTACTTCCAAACATCGCCGGCTCAGCCCAAGGGTTCCGTAGTTAGGGCCGGCTGATCCACCCGCATTAGGCAGAAATCCAGGGCTGATACACTTGTGATGTTGCTAAGAGCCCGTTCTGTTCAGGGTTTTCGACAGATGGGAATAGTGAAAATGCTATTTTGCTGACATTTATTATTATAATAATATTAAGTAATCTCTTGTCAGTCAAAAAAATGGACTGGCCTGATGAAATACTGAGCGTGTAACCTTAGTCTTACAGTGAGTGCTCCACGACGATAACCATCTTCAAGAATAGCCAATACTCGTAGTAGCCATTGATAATCTTGGTTGATAGAATTAGTTTCATTCGAACCAAGGATTTACAGACTTTGGGCTGTCTACAAGAGTCACGGTGGGTCTTAGAAGAAACCTTTGCAAATGGTAAGACACCATAATGTTAAATAAAAAAAATTACAGCAGATCAGTCTGCTTAGACAATTTTGGACTTAATCAGTACCTGAAGCAACAGCTTCGTGTTTATACAGGGTGTAACGAAAAGATGAAATAAAACTTTAAGGGGTTATTCTACGGCTAAATTACATCAACTTTTTCTATGGGACCAACATCGAAATCGCAAAAAAAAAAAACACTTTCCCATACTAAAACGCGACTAGCTGGCATCAGTTTGTATGGAAACGTCAATTTTTTTTTGAGATTTTGGTGTTGGTCTTATAGAAAAAGTTGATGTAATTTAGCCGTAGAATAAACCCTTAAAGTTTTATTTCACCTTTTCGTTACACACTGTATAATATCAAAATACTTTCGAATGACAGACCGCCCATTTTAACCCACACTTTAGGTATGCAGAGCATGCAGTCATCTTCCTCCCTTTGTCTAACAAGCATGTTAGTAAAATCTGCCAGGATAGGCGAACAATATTCTTAACTAAAAATTCTATCAATCCTTTTATGAAATAGCGTTAACGGTAGTCTCGAAAACTGTTTAAAAAGTGAACTGATGCAGAAAATCTTACAAAGCCAAACATGTCTCGTATGCACTTTTTCCGGATTAGACTGGAAAAATCCGGATAAAACCGTACTGTGGTAGCCCTGCCCGCGGGTGACGGCGCTGTGGTCGCCTTTTAGTGTTCATCCGAATAGTTTGGTAGTAACTGGAAACTTGCGGTTTTTGCATCGCTGGATTTGTGAAATAGTAATATTAGCACGTTTGTAGATAAATGTTAGATTTCAAGGAAAGTGTCATAATAATTACGTTCAGAAAATTATAAGTTGTACAAACTTGTCTTTAATAGTCGTATAAATCAGACAGTAAAAGCTAATTACTAACCTTTTAAAAGTGCATTCTGTCACTAACGTCTCCATTGAGATCAAATAACAATGCAGCCAAATACTGAAACAGTACTAAAGTTAAGGTCTTGGTATTTTGCTGTATTTGCGATAAAAATAACCATATGCGACTCTCGGTGCTTATACTAAAATAAAATTATAAAGTCCTCAAACTCAAAATAAAACCCTTTGTTACTTTGATCCAGTGTTCTAGAACTAAGTATAATTTATTCGGCACTTAATTATTAATGTACTTAGTATATTATTTGCTTACGAAGTTGTGGCTCTGAACATACTTGTATCTTTCATTTGGTAGAAGTGTAAAATAAATAAAATTACGTAAGTTTAAGAACATTAGTAGCAATCACATTAATAACAGATGTTTTTGAGTGATTCTATGTGACCCCATATTTTGTTCTATGTAAATATACTTTTATTCATTCAGGTCTCTGGATACATTGAATATAAGTTGACGTCAAGTTGCGATGAGGAACTGTAACAAACCTCAACTTGAATTACTATTTAAGTATTCGGGGCTTACATATTTTAGCGCCAAAAATCCTGCCTTTCCTGCCACAACGTTACCGTTTTAAATCCTATATCAACAATCAAGATACAATATTTTTAATGGTTTCGTTGTCAAAATCACAACCAAAATAACAAAAGCAACATAATAATAAATCACTGCAACGCAATAATTCCGCAACAAACAACTCCGTGCGTGTAGTGTAGCCGTACTACCCTTGTCACATATATCGGACGTCACATGTCATACACGATTTCCTACGCACGGATGTATTCCGAATACGTGACTGGTAAACAGTTGGCATTGGAAATAACACGCATTGATTCAGGTCGAGTCGTTTTAGAAAGTACCTTCTTCTATTTTGAGCTGCTAAAGAATTTTGATTTACTTTTCATTTCGATATTCACTCTACCAGTGTGAGACGAATAAATGATTAGTTGTACAAATTTTAGTCAAACTGGCATAACTCTAAAACTCTAATGAACTCTAAGGAGTTATATATAATATAAGTACCTATTGCTTTATGATTTTGTGTCTAGACAGTGAATTTAATTAAAAAAAAGTAGAATCCCTCATTTGACGTAAGTACAGTTAATGGCAGATCAACTACACACACAAAAAGTTAAAGGTTATTGACCTGATTTTCACCATTATATCCGATATGTGGAGATCAATATTAATTGAGAAACATTTACGTATTGTGGTAGGTTGACGTCCTGTTGTCTGTACATCACGTTTTTTTTTGGTTTGTCTCGTATTTTTTAATTAACTTAATGGTAGTAATAGACTTGTCTACTGTAATTCTGCTATGGATGAGCGGACCATTCTAGAACAAGCTAGATTATTTGCTAAAAAGGAGGCTCCAACTGAAACTGTATTAGACTAAGTTATCGAATTAAACTATTTGAATTTGAATGTAAAAATCTTAATTATCATTGGAAAAGACTTTTATCACTTGTACATTAAATATTTATATTTTAGACTAGTATTATTTGTGCTCTCTAAAATCTTACATTTAAAAACCACTTAAAAATTCACTGCAATTCTTTCCCGCTTTTACATCGTATAACCCGCCTGAGGCGGACAGCCATCGGCACGCTACAATTCATTTTAATTTCATTTCTCAGCGCTACATATTACCAGCTTCTCACTACTCCACGTGAATCGGAACGTAGGCGTCGGCCCCGGGGGGGGCGCCCCGATCGCAGACCCCTGCGGGTGGGACTCAGCGGGCGCTCTGTGGGGGGGGGGCGAGGGGGCAACATGAATGGGTTGCCACCACGTGCACGCTGTGGTTTTCATGTCTGGACGCACCGTTGCGCGTTTATTTTTTAATGGCGCCGTTTTTAATGATCCGATGGACGTTTACATACACAAATTAGGGGTCTGCGGTATCATAAGGTAAATTGTGGGTCGGAGATTGTGCTGATTTCGTGTCTTGATGGGCGGCATTGTTCTCAATGTTCTTATCAAACAATAGACCAACAAATTTATAGGATTTCGTAACTCAAAAGGAAAAAAGGAACCCTATATAAACACATCGTTGTTCGTCCGTGTGTCAAAACCGATATCAGGATCGAGTGGAGGTATCAAGTTGAAATTATATAGATATAAGATACAAATCCAATAAACCAAAGATCATAAAAATCGGTCAAGCCATTCTTTATTTATTAATGGTGTACCTAACCCAATTTTGTTTTATATTTATAGACTAGCTGTCCCGGCGAACTTCGTATCGCCTCTTCATTTTTTGTTGAGAATTTTTTCGATATTTTTATAGTTATTCTGCTATTCAGGGCGGAGACAGATCTAACGAATCAAAGATCATAAAAATCGGTCCAGCCGTTCTTGACTAAAAATGGTGTAACTAACCCGACTTTGTTTTATATAAATAGATAGGTGCTAAAGTGGTGCTATATTTATTTATTTATTTATACTTTATTGCACATTTAAAAATAATTGTACAAATGGAGGACTTAATGCCAAGACGCATTCTCTACCAGTCAACCAGTGATCAAACAGAGAAATACAAAATATAAAATTAAATCAATTTTTGATAATTTCACTATTTAACATTTATAGTCATTGAGGTCACCGGGTCTAACTTAAAATAAGAACACAGCTAGCTAGTGTCCAAAGATTAAATTCTAGTGATTTTATATAAAGTTTGTTCTGTAAAGACCACGTCACCTTTTCACTACACATTCTATGCAACTTTTGTAACAACTTTTCGCACCTTCGGTAGAACAAGGGCACAAATGAGTTTTTGAAATTTTACAGAAGTTATTTTTACATTTTTTTGCATTTCATTTGCAATTTTGCTCTTGCTCTGCTAGTATTAAGTAGTTCTTTGGCTTAAAATGAACTATAGACGAAATGTTTAACAAGTTGTTGTTATGAGAATTAAAAACGTTTAGTTTTTTCAAATCAATTGTGCTCTTCTACCGAAGAAGCGTGTTATTGTATGTTTTTTCGTTATGGAAGCAATAAATGATGCAGTATTAAATATTTACATAAAATGTATTCGATTTCATATACACATTCTATCAGCCGTATAGTAATTTTGTATTCAAAGTTCATTTTACATTTTTTGTATTTTTTTTAAAGTTCTTCAAAATGTTGAGTAGAATGCTTCTTGACAAGGCGACGTGGTTTTTACGGGATACCCTGTGAAAGCGACTCTAGTAAATTTATTTCTAATTGCTCAAGTAAAATTCACCGACGGCGATTTTAACGTTAATTAACAAAATTTGAGCGTAAATGACTAACATATTACTCACAGAAATTATATTAAAATGATATGGTCTCCTAATTAACTGGATTGGAAATCAAAGGTCTACTTTTACGAGCGGGAGCATCTTACCATAAAGAAATTGTTTTAACAAGACATGTTACAGAGTTATTAAATTTTGAGTTTTTTTTTTTTGTTTATTGTTATTTGACTCAAACAACAGACATGCTTTTACAGTGCATGCATTGCATTCAGGTTTGTCCACAATGTCAGACCTAATCAACCAGATAACAAGCAGTAATGTGTACGTAAACAATACATAGGTTAGGAAGCAATTCTTATAAAAAGTACACTAAATTTTATAATCTTTAGTCCAAATCAATTTGATACATACTGCACTGTAAGCCAATGCAAACAATCTCTATTTTCTAGTAGAAAATTTTGTTTTGTGAAAATATACTTGTATTTTCAGTCGTTAAATGAAATTGTGTAATAACAAAAAAGTTTCTTTTTCACGTTTGTCTGTGTAATTTTTCGGTTTTCCCTTAATCAACAGTCGAAATATAACATATACTCTGCATATAACACCGAGATCAAATCAAACCAAATGCTTATATTCGGTCTGCGGTCAATTTAATCAACCGACACAATTGCTTTCTGCGGTTCATTAATTTGGATTATCATGAACTGGATAGGTATATTTTCTCCTATATTTTAAATACAAAGTAAAAAGTATTGATAGTTAAAATTTTATAGCCAAGAACAGTAAAATAATAGTTTACAATACTAATAAAACGCTTTCGTTTGCATGCGGGACTCGTCCAATGGAATCAAATGAGCCCAAACTCGTAGGTTTTACTATTGATTGTCCTACACGTTACGTACCTAAGAGTGAAGATAAAAAGAGTGTTAAAAATAATGAACATTACTTACTTACCATCAACCGTTATTTAGTATAAGTAATTTTTACTTTACCAAACTTTATTTTGGAGATAGGAGAGATTTGCAGATCAGCTTTAGCCTTAGCTTTAGCTTTGATCAGATTACAGACAGATGGCAGGTAGGTTATTTCAGCGGCGACATTGTTTTATCGTTTTATGCGTTGCTAATTTACGAACTCTGAACGTTAAAAGATAGTAACCTATCTTTATTTAATTGTGTTGTAAGGATATTCCATTTCGAAGTAAATAAACATGTATTATAACTACACGATATAGGTAATCGTATGTATCGATGCGCTTAATCTAGGTTGCGATCATCCAAACTATTTACAGGGTTGTTTATTTTTACTTCACGAATATTTCTAGCAAAAAGCTTTTTAATATAGTATATACCAATATTTAACAGTCTGTTTTTTTATTTTACACTTATACTAAACAAGACAGTCAACTACGTTTGAATTACTACTTGGACGAATTACTTATCCGTAAGATAATGATGTTTATAAACGAATATATCTGCCTTTAGCTTTAATATCACCATCATCATCATTTCAGCTACAGGGCGCTAAAGATAGGCCTCCCCTAGTGATTTCCAGACCCAAACTTGGCAACTTCTAAGACAGTTTGGGACACAAAAAACTGGATAGTAGTCCATAGTTTATGGACCAGGACGAAGTCGTCACTCATCACATCTGATGTTTTAAGTCAACAATTCGACTTAGCAAACGCAGCTGCTAAAGGCAGATAGAAAAGACTACTAAAAGTCAGTGTAGCTCTTTCTCTCATATGAATACTGATTATTTATAAAGACAACTTACATCTGTTAAGTTAAAACCTTATAAGCATCCACAAATAATTTAAAAGGCATTAAAATATTACTCTATTAATCATTGATAAGGTATCCACTGTGATAAGTTCTGGATTGTATTAGAAAATATTATATGTAGGTATAGAATATTTCAAGTCTGTGAACTTAGCAAGTTATTTTTATAATTAACCCTTCGGTACTCTGGCGTGAAACTGGCTGCCAGTTAGGTACAATAGTTTGGTATTGTGGTAAAGGATTTAAGGTGTCCCTTGTAACTAAAAAGCATTCCGATATTGGCATCTTTGTTTTAAGCGCTGTTGCAATTTCTATAGCACTTTTTCTTTACTTTTCACTTTAAAATGTTAAACAATGCAGCATATATTTATTACATATCATGAGAGAGCCAAAATATATATGTCATCGACTTCCCAACGCACTCAAAGAATAGCTAACCGCGGAATATTAAATCAGGCATTCAATTAAACGAGGTACGTACCAGAGCGAATCTGTCGAAGCAACAGCCTCGAGGGCGGGCGGCGTCGCCATGGTAACCGCCCGCCCGGGCCAGGGGTGGCAAACTTTGAGAATAAACACTGAAAGGCACTCTTGATACCAAATCGAATGTTTTGCTAGTGAACAATAACTCTTCCATTTGTATTTGTTGAAAAGCATTTAATTTAAATCGATTGATGATTCCGAAATTAAACTTTGAGTGAACAAAGAGGGTACTCAGTGTATTTTCTGAAATTTTATGTGTCGTTTCAGTTGGTATTATAAATAACCAAACGAATCTTAAGCTATTAATTTGTAAGTAGTACTAATGATTCGACATAAATGATTAATTGTATCTGCGCAACTGTTTTTCGAAATTCCTTTTATACTGATTATTACAATTTTCAGTACAGTAACTTAGAACTGTTTATGCATTTGAAAAATCCCGACTTATTTTATAAATGCACTTCTGAAATTTGATTCCAATGACTATTGCTTGGAATAAATCGTGTAGCCTTGTCTGACAGAGTCATTACACAGGTCTTGCGTGGTTGATTGTAGCCCACCACACCTAATAGTTAAGGTATCCACTGCCACTCAATGCTTCAGCATTTGCGATGCATTGAAAGGTATAAAGGCTTATACTTACTTTTAACACGCTTACAATATCTAATCAAATCTTGGTAGTCGAGTTAGGCCGTATTGATTTAACATTTTGGTAGTACATACTTATAATCCAAATGACAACACAATTTGACACCAGAGCTGATTTGATGGAGTTAAGAGGTAGATTAGTGGAACTCTTTAATGGTCACTAGTATAACCTTCGTGTTTGGGCTTGTTAGATTCGTTATGACGAGTCCCACCTCCTGATTTATACTCTTCAAATAAAGCGAATTGACTGCCGATAAATCACGTGACATTACTGCTAAATGATTTAGTGTCACTTGATTTTTCGGTCGACAATTTGGTATCGAACAGGCCCCCGATTCAGAACGTTTCGATACCGAGTGGTCAACCGGTGAATCACGTGACACTTATGTTGAATTCTATAGTGTCACGTGGTTTTCCGGGTGACAAGTTTTTACCGAAAGGTTCTGGAGCGGGGGCCTGATCTGAATCAGGGACTTGTGCGTATAAAAGTGTGTTTTATAGTTTTTAAGCTACAATATTAAAATTATCATTCTACATTCAAGTGGCAGCCCTGGCCACCTCAATTTTTGCCCCAGTTAGAGGGGCGATTGGAGGGACTCGGATCAAATAACTAAGTTGACCCTTTTAGTGCGTGCCGCCATTCGAGGCTGATGTATGCGACTCAATTCGCTTTACCTTTGATTGGTAAATGAAGAATGAACGGAAAAGCTTTGGTGGCGTGGGAAATTGGGTTTGTTACACAAATGTAGAGATGGTTCCTAATGAATTTTGGCTTCTAATGAAGATGGAATGTACTTCAAACCAAGAATAAGCGTGGTAACTAGTAAACCGCATAGATTATTCAGAGATTTATGTTTAATTGGCCATAAAACTATAGCATAAATGAATTATCTTTGTTATATGAACATTAGGTACGTGAACCCAAGCTATTCTGGTTTCATATAAACAGACGAAAATCTCGGCTGATCTATAATGCAGAATCCAAAGTTGCTGGAAAGCAATAGTCCCATGAATTATAAAAGGTAATAGAAGTTTTCTAATCGGTCCGTAGTTTTCAGCATGAAAATTACTAGGAAACAAAGTCAAAGCTAATGAACGCCAACATCTTGAGGAACAAAATGAACTGTCAGAAGTATCAGGTATGAACGACATGCAGGCTCGGGTAGCAAATTGGCTAAACCTGCCGCGATCGCTGCGAAGCAATTATACGCGGACACAGCACACACAGACATAGCCACTGTCAGCTAACAGGGTTGTCATTAAATAAATATGGCTTCAGTAGTCTATACCCGAAAGTAGTACCTTTTGGGTACTTTCGGATTACAAGTATACGCTGTCTTTCTGCTTGTCCGTCCGTCATTGAAACTTAGTTCTTATAATCCGAATGACAACACAATTTGTCACCAGAGCTGATTTGATGGAGTTGAGAGGTAGATAGTGGGACTTAATATACTGTCTTTCTGCTTGGGCTTACCACAAAAGCGCTGTAGCTACCGATACCCTATATTTTTTTCTAAGTTTAAACATAATAAGTTTTGTTACGTGATTTTCCTACGGCATAAATGATTCATGAAACCGACACACACGACACCATAATCGATTATGTACGAAAAATAGTAAATTGCAAAGCTTATTTTTAAAACAAACACAGCGCTCGCCTATTTATATTGAATGATCAAACAAGTAGCAACCCTATTTCCTATCAGGCTATCGGCCATTTTGATTTTGTTTCTATTTGCTGTCTTTGATCAACACAGGCAAGGAACTAATCACAGTTGCTTCTACGATACTTTTTGGTCAGGTCGCGCTGAAATAGAGCGTCATTTGTTTTGATTAAAGTGTGCTGGAAATGACAGGAGATTTAATGAAAAACCTGCTTCTTGCTTGTCGGAGCCGCATTGTTTGGTGCGACAAGGTCCTAAAGTGATTATTAATGTTCACTTTTAGTTTACGTTTTTTAAAACGTACTTATCCAATCCAAAGAGACCTACAAACTGCTAATCTTGAGTGATTTCAAATATGTAGGTCAACATTTTAATGCCAATATATATCTTGAGATTCGGTGATGGTTCCATAGATAAAATAACTCAATATTAACAGAAAACATTGTTTTTAGTTTTAATATGCAGAAACATTTACATATTTGCGACCTCATTAAACTAACATCAAATATATCAAACTATGTTCCGTTGCAGAAAGTTAAAAGCCGGAAATAATTTCTAAATTCTGCAAAACTAACGGTATGTATCATAAACGCTAAGCTGAAGTTTCAGTGAGGATTTGCATGCGAGGAGTTAATGGAAGTAGAATCGCCTCGTTTGAGTTTAATCACGCCCTGCGAGACCGAACGTAGTTAGAAACACGTAACCAGGGAAATTAAAAACATACTGTTCTGAACTTAGTAATTGAGGCAAAATTATAATGTAGAACATTATGCAAATTAGCTATACCTACTACTACTACTAACTAACTCTTATGTTATCTCTTACCTAAGTTTAAGTAATCCGTTTGATAAAGATTGTATAATATGTATAGAATTAGAAATAAATAGATATTTAAATAGATTTGGAAGTCTATGTTCAGCAGTGGACTTCCTGAAATAATATAAACCTTTGACAATTTATAAATAAAAACGGTCGGGTTTTTCACCTGGCCACTTTCAGATGTTCAAAATCCGAATAATCATCATGGTACATTTGATCAAGTCCTAAATCTAGAAAAAATCGCAATCAGTTTAAAGAGTTTGTGAGCAAAACAATATTTTTTGAGCGAAATATGTATCTACTCTCTAAATAAAACCTCACAACATCAACCATGGTCTTAAAAAAATGAGTGCAGGTAAAATAAAACTATTTAGTCTGGTTCACCGACACCAGAGCCACCTGTTGGGAACTTTTTACGTCTTTTTGCGCCATCTCCCAGCACCATTAAAGCGATTCTGATTCTGATAGTTCGACAAAAGTAATTTGGAGAGGTGGAGAAAGCTTTTTCGAAGAGCTTAGACGGGCTTTAAAGTCTGCCTTAATAATTCGATAGTGGAAATTTCCATTTACTTTTTGCTGATACGATATTATTAAAAGTTCATATACTAAAATCTGATCTCTTTAACTTTTAATGGAAAGTTATAAGTAAATGTTTCAGGATATTTTATACAGAAAATAAGTGTACGTTAAAATATTTTTATACGATCATGTATCTATTTTGTTGTGATTGTAAGAATATTTATTTTACGTTTATTTATAAATAACGTTTTGATGTAGAAGATAATCTTCTGGTCTTTCCTTTTAACTGATTGTTAAATATTTGCAGTATTATTTCCTTAGGATGTTTGTGGGTATAAAATGTATGCCATTGATGTAACAACGCCGGCTTACTAACAGCTAAACACTTGACGAAATTCGCCAGCGCTACAAATCTATGTCCTCTATAGCTCAGCTGAAAGAGCAGTCGTCATACGCTATTTTATCACATATACAGGGTTATTTTAAAAACATCAACAACCCCCTAGGGCCATCTGAGGCCATCATTGGAATCGCAAAAAAAAAACTTTTCCATAAGCCGCCGACCAGCTGACATCAGTTTGCATGAAGTGGCGTATTTTTTTTTCGAATGATGTTGGTCTTATAGAAAAAGTTGTTTTATTTAAAAATAACCCTGTATATGAAAATCGTCTTTAAGTTAGGCATTAACATTCTTGTGTTACGAGATCATCATCATGTCAGCCTATTGCAGTTGCGAGAGAGAGCACATATAGACCGGAGTCAATAAAGAATATCTTTTACTAGTTTGACCCAAACAGGAAATCGAACCTTGACCTATTGTGTCGCGCCACTACGCCGATCGGGTCGACATAACCGTCGATACTTAGTTCTACCCGTTCAAAGCCGGGTGTGTCAAAAAAAAACTACCGAAATCAAACTATTTATACATAAAGCAAAATATGTCCTAAATTATACAGAAAGTAACCGACGCCTCAAATAATTAGTGCAGTTAACAAGTAGAATACTAAATGCGTTAAGCACAACAAACTGTAATTACACGGCGCGGGTGAGCTGAGCGCGCGAACTAACGAGCG
Organism: Anania hortulata; assembly: GCA_963576865.1. Taxonomy (NCBI): domain Eukaryota; kingdom Metazoa; phylum Arthropoda; class Insecta; order Lepidoptera; family Crambidae; genus Anania; species Anania hortulata. The sequence goes on along the minus strand of OY756389.1, from coordinate 3,339,046 downwards.
AAGCCGCGGGAGCGGGTAATTGTATCACCGCACTGGCCTCTGACTTGTTAAGTAACAAGCCAATGTTGTCACAGGACGACATAACACTGTCTTAAGTTAAGTCTTTATAGTTTATCCCTCAATCTTCTAAAAAAGTCGGGTTAGTTACACCATTTATTGACCAAGAACGGCTGGATCGATTTTTATGATGCAGAATAACTATTGACCAGAAAAAAAATTAGGGGTGGTACTGAGTTCGCCGGGACAGCTAGTAAAATATAAACAAAAGATTAGCCAACCAACTTATCATGTATGTCATGATACATATCAGATTTAAAAAACAGTTTAAATCGTAAAATTTAAATTTGGTAATTGATTCACATACCAAAATTCGTGTGTCCTACAATCAGTCAGGGCTTTCCACTACCGACGTCAACCGAGAACGAGATATGGTCTGTTACATACATTACACGCTCGGATGACAGATGCGGTAGGCACACGACCAAAATTTAAAAACACTGTTTTTAATGTAATGTTTTTTCGGTAATTTAATTTTAATCTCAAATTAATCTATTAAATATTTATGTATGGCCTGATTTTTGAATTGAATTTGTCGTGTTGTTACAATTAATTAATTGGTTTGACCTGAATTGTAATATGTCCACGCTAACATACTAGTATGTCTGCTTGTCCAAGTGCCCATGAGTATATTGATGTAAGTTTGATAAATCACAATTCTATTAATAGTAAACTATATTAATGCATAACTAATATAAATATATATATTATGTGTATTAAAGACGAAAGATCGTCTTACTTATTATTCGATTATTATATTTACTTATTGATCGAATGTATTCGTACACAGGACATCATCTGTAAATTGCCTTCTTTGGTAACCAATCCAGCACTGTAGGAGGCCTCAATTGCTACCAGCAGGAGTAACTTTACTCACTTTACTGCTGGGAAACTGATACATTGACATGTAGATGCCAAATTATGTAAAAGGTAACAAAATGTTTATGTAACACGAAGATACTTATGTAACCCTACACACTCGGGTACTAGATTAAGTTTGTAATGATATCCCATTTTCCATTCAAAGATAAAAAGCATAGTATTTTATTTACATTCGTTTTTATTTTATTTATTAGGGATAAGAACATCATCATCAACCATAGGACGTCCACTGCTAAACATAGGCCTCCCCCAGTGACATACAGATTGGCCGGTTAGAAGCGGCCCGCATCTAGCGGCTTCCTGCAACCTTTACCAGGTCAGGATAACAACAGCCTATATACAATTTGATTTACTTACATGAAATTGTTTACCAAGTTTAGCCGAACATTAGTCGTATTTTTAGGATTCCGTAGTCAACACCCTAATACTTTCGCCATGTCTGTCCGTCTGTCCGTCTGTCCGCGGCTTATCTCAGTGTCTCTTAGTATTAAAAAGCCGTGATTTCGTAAGGGTATACATATCAGTTACGCTGACAATGACGTAGAAACGAACGAAATCATGAATATATTTTTTTAGAATACCTTCTCTACGCGTACAGTGGAGTTTTTCTATCGCATAATGTCGTTAGATAGATCGTTTAAAAATATTGAGGTTGTGCGAACACCATTTTTCGATTCAGGCATCCGTTTGCGTAAGACGTAGGTTTAAAGTGAAATTTTTGTAAGAGTCAAGCCCCTCTTACTAACGAAATGACTGCTTCAAAAAATATGAAAAAATTCGCAACCGTAGCATATATACCAAAGTTAGAAAGAAAACTATCACAGCTAACAAGATACCAAGTTATTTTTAACATATAGGTACTTGGCGAAGAAAGTACTTTTCTTTTCCTTAGATGAAGTTGGTAATTATTATGTAAAAAAGGTATACAATTCCGCATCTTGTGACATGCTAGAACGGAACCCTACATTCAAAAACGATTAGGCTTTATTATTTCAATTTTATAAAATTGATGGCAGTCAGTCTTATTAAAAAAACATTGTTTTGAATTCGCTTCAGCTTCGAGACATTATTTAACGTCACTGCTGTTACTACGTTATTAGTATTGTAAGTTTAAATAAATACAATTAGCAAGTTGTGATCAATTATCGCCTAAGAAAACTAAAATAAGACGACGTGCTTGTGGCGAGGAATGGAATTGACGCTCATTATTTTCCTGCCAACTAATGACACTGTGGTTTATACCGGTTAAGGCAATAACTAGGAAAATATTTATGTTTAAAACTGAAATTCATAAAAATAAATATGGTTATATACTATTAGAAACACAACAAAAGTCATTACAACCCTAAAATAATGTTGCGCGAGTAATATAAAAGTAAACAATAAAACGAGTTGCAAGATCAACTATGAAAATCAGAAACACTTGTGCATTGAAAAAGCAATCTAGCACTATAATGTAAGCTTTTGAGAGATCACGACTGCAATTGAAAAGCAGATCAAAAGAAACAACGGTTAAAATGTGGAAAAAAAAGCTAAAGTCCCACCCTAGAAATGACAAAGGCCAACTATTACTAGCTAGCTCGTAGACGCTACGACGTAGCGGTTAAACCAGAAATAATATGACGCCGTAACAGCCACTAGAATGAAATCTAATGCTAGACAGAGATAGTCACAAAAAGTCACAAGTGTGAAAGGAATGAAAAATCATAAAATGGTTACGTACAATGATACTCGACGTTCGTAGCACTGCTCGTAGTCGTAGCATACACTCAGGGCTACCGTAGCGCTACAAGAATACTAATAATGTTTTTAACCGTACACGGGGCGTTATATTTTTATGTCTGCATATAATATTTTTGTAGAGGGTAAGGTAAACGCGCCAATTACAGGAACGTGCCTAATAATGGCACGTGGAAAAGATACATGGAAAAATATCAGGAACTTTAGGGACACGGGAAAAATAACAAGCTGCCATTACGCGCTCGTTATCATGTAACTGCCCCTTTCAGTATTTCATGTGTTTATTTCACGACGAACCTCCGTAGCCGAGAGGCGAGCAAGCCGGACTTGGCGTCGCCATCTCTGAGGTCTCGGGTTCGATTCTCGGTCGGGTCGATGTAGAAAACGATTTTTTCTGTACTATCTCGGATCTGTATGTTGTGGTAACGTCGTTGTTACTTATTTTTAAACCACAAGTGCTTACATTAAAATTAGACTGTTTCTGTCTTTAATAATTCAGTCGTTTATGTACTATTGTAAAACTTTTAAGAAGAACACTTATTTGTGCCTACTAAAGTATCATACCACGAGTCAACAATTGAAAATATGGATCCAGTCTATATTTTAAAGTTACCACACACACAAATTGCTACTATCCACACATACGCAACTTGACGGAGGCAAACCCCGTTGACAGCGCTTGTCATCACCCCCCCCCCTCACCCCACTCGCGTGTTGTTCCACCTCTTTTTATTTTACACAGACGAGTTAACATCACGTGGATGGGTTGGACAGAAATATTTTTTTAGAGGCAAAATATTAGCCGGTTTTAGGAGAGGTTGGAATAGATTGATACTGGCTGGATAAGTACTTAAAAACATAGTTGTTATAAAACAGTTAAGAAAATATTGGTTCTATTTCCTAACAGTGCGGCGAATTAAAAACAAAACCATCTTTATGTAAAGTAATAATCGTTGTTACAAAAGTCTCCCATTTTTGACTTCTATCACAATTTAAATAATAAAATTGATGTAGTTTAGTATTGTTTATTTAATAATTATTACCAGACCACAACAATAACAAAAACCATTGTCGCTTAAAAAACTTAGTAAAGATTGCTTGACCAGAAATGCTTTCATAGATTCCCTTTTATCGGAATTTGAGGCTTGTCATCTGACTGCATCACAATAGCTGGCGCCGAACCAGGCGTGCCAACCCGGCCAAGCGAAATAGATCCTAACACGAGAGGTTCCGCACTGGTGTAACGTTTTCGTAAATAACATTTATACTTTACAGGATTATTACAAAACAGATATTTATTTGCTAAATTAATTCAGAACCCCTCGACAATGAATTGACAACCAGAAAAACACGTAACACTAATGCTAAATGAGCTAGTTTCATAAAAAATCTAATTAGTCCGTCAGTTGGATTAACAAAAAATATTGGACGCGTATTTTTAATTTTCTCAATTAAACAAAAACTGATGAAGATATAGCCCGTTAAAGTTCTGCGTAACGTCACACCTTGCGACACTTTTTAGCACGGCGTGACGTCACGTGCTCCGATTCCTAAACTTTGATGAGCTTTATCTTCGTCATTTTTTGTTTGATTGACATAAGACAAGTTACGGGTCCAATATTTTTTTATAATCTTACTGACGGACTAAATAGAATAATCTTTTTTTTGACCCAGGAAACTAGCCTATTGTATACGACAACTTCAGTAGCCTAGAGGCGAGTATGCCGGACATGGTGGCACCGTCTCTAAGGTCTGGACCTCAGGGTTTGTAATGGTCATATTAGACATTTATTCAGTATACAGGTTGTCCCATAACTCAAGTCTAACCTAGTAACTTGTAATGTGGTTACAAGGTTATCCGACAGCTAAGCGAAAAAAGCAGTCGCCCGGATAGTGATAGGTCGTCGGCTTGATTACCACATAAGGCAATCAGTTGTTAAAAAAGTGTACCTACTATGAAATACAAAAACATTTATTTTTGTAAATAGGTCATTAATAGCTCTTTTTCAAGTCCCAATATTATTTTTTTACCCTACCACTGCTCCGGGACAATTTGTGGTTAGAATAATCTTAAGATCAAATAATCGATCATCGTCAAATATGGTCTTTGATAATAAATTAGATAGATACGCTTTATAGAACACTACACAAAATGAACAAAGTACTCGTACATATAAAATACAATTATAGCTACACAATGGAGGCGGCCTTATCGTCTAAAATCTGTTTGCTACAGTGTGAATACAAAAATAACTAGTAATTGATCTTTTGACAATGCCTTTTATTCAACTAATCAATCAGCGTTATTAATGTAAGTATGTTTTTAGGTGCACTAACTAACGTTGCCAGTCACAAGCGAATTTTTCCTGCTTTTCAGTAACTTGGCGATCAGCGAATATAATAAATTCATTTGAACCCGAAAATGATGTCATCATATCATCGGTGGATCGGCCAGCGTCCACGGTCGTTTGTCGCGCCGATGGCGGCTACCCATTCACAACTAACGAAGATTAACGAGGGCAATCCGTCTTGCCACAACGATCTGCGTTTATGACGAACCCGCCTACACTTTCGAGGTTCTACAAACAATAATTGACAAGCTATTCTACCTTTTTGTGGCTCTACAACACAATTGACAATAGATTTTTCTTTTTCCGATGAATAGATCAAATCTCGTGTGATTGACACATGGAATTTATCCGAAAATTGATTTAATTTTAAACCAATCTACCTTTTCTCAATCATCGATCAGAGCGATCCATGCTGAGTTTAAAACTTCTAATAGAAACAGGAGTGAATAGAATTTTAAAAAGGTTTTTTTTTAAAGGACCTATGTAACCAAAGAGAATCCTTTGGGGCTGCCATTATTTGCACTGAATTAAGGATAGGAGATAATCGATTAAGGACTATAATTATTTCCGTACCTACCTAATGTCATTTCAATCAGTCAGTGAATGACAACGGATTATTTTTAGTGACTTTATCCCCGGATTTATAATTTCATTTCAATCTTTTTGTGTTAGAAGTTCTGCATTCGGCGTAAGTTTTAAAAAAATGAAGTTTTGTTTTTATTTTAAACTTTTTAGAGATTACTGTGTAAGCAACACATCAAACCTTAGTATTGAGAATAAAATACGATGTTTTTTTTACTGCAGTGCCTCTCGGGAGTTTAAACCATAAACACTTATCGAAGGACCATTGCTGATCACTTACTAGCCCTTTACAGAAAACTGCGTCTAAATCGGTTAAATCGTTTCGGAGATAAATGGCAACATCCGAATGTACACACAAACAAACAAACGACCAAACAAACAACCTCTCACCCTAAACGCATAATTTCTCCGTTCTGTCGTGTGTAAAAAATAAAAATGATTTTAAAATCCAGCAGTTTTGTTGTTTTATTTCGCGGTAAAGCGTTGAAAATCAAGTATTATGAATTCATAACATGGCATAAATTTAGTATTTACTGTGAAATGTGAAAAATAATAAAATCACTGATTCTGTAAAGTAAAATCCAGACATAAATAAATTGCATCATCAACGTTATTTATTTTAAGTAGAAATTTTCGTAGGGAGATCCACAATTTATAATGGTTAGTTAAAAATAAATCGACTGTTTGCTAACCTGTCCATCTGTGAGTTTTCTAATAAATAAACTCGTTTTACCTTACACCTTACACCAAGGTTCATCCATATATTATACTTTAAGATGTTGATAAATCTAATGTGTCTCGCTCGAGTGTCTTTAGTCATGGTTTAAATCAAGTGTATATTTTTATTATTATGGAAATATGTGCACAGAATATAGAAAGTAAACTATTATTTGTCTGTATTATAAATCAACTGTACCATGTATTACATTAATATTATACTATCGCAAAACTCGACGCACAAAAGCCCTGAACAAAGAACGAGCTAAGCTGAGCGAGCAGATAAGATATGCAAAGCGCCGGAGTCGGCCGATAAAGATTTAAAAATGGCGGGTGCGAGCGTGATTGATCGCCCGAATGGGGTGCGAATCGGCTGCCTTTTAAAAAAGTGTTATTTTACTTAAGATACATATTAGTATGTGCCGAAGTTTTTATCTGAAATCTAACTGCTTTGAAATTAGATAAAATGAAAAGGTTGCAAAACATAAACCTTACCTTGAGTCATTATTATATGATCTTTATTTTTACAAGTATTCAATATTAATTTTAGACAACATCACATACATTGCTCCGATCCTATGGCAAGTAGCCAAAGCAATTATTGTGTTACAAAAATTAAAAATAACGTCGGCACCACAAAACCCAGACCCAAGACAATATAGAAAATAAATTTTGCTACACTGACCGACCGGGAATCCAACCCGAGACCTCAGAGATAGCGACAGTAGTCCGGTATGCTTGCCTCTCAGAGTTTGGGCTACACTAATTTACTTACAAAGTGGTTGTAATAACGTAAATATTCGGATGAGTGTAGATTATAAATTGAGTTAGCAAAATAACACAAAAATACATGTGTTACTCGTATTCACTGAAAAAGCAATAACGATCGCTAGTCAGCACTGTGTCAGCACCTACCTACTTACCCAACTAAATGTAGATAAGTAGGTATTAACGTAAATTAATGATCAAAATACAGTTTAAATTGCCTGCTATAATAAAATATAATTTAAAAAACTTCTCTATCTCCATAATTTTAGAAAATTTTGCTCTTGAAAATATAGTATGACATAATTGAAAGGTACCTTTTTGGTACAATAATAATTATTTTCTTTCATTTCTGTAACCAGTTTCATTTGTGTGCCAAATACAATATTCTTATTCTTAAGTACATAAATAATATTCTGTCATCACAGTGTAGATGTTTGCCCTAACTTATCGAGTTCTGAACGTTATCATGACAGTATGTACAATGTTATGTATTGTATTTGATGTAACATATATTTCTATATTTTCTAAATAGAGATAGGATAAAGGAAAACTTTTAACAATTGGGCTACTAATCATTTTATGTCATGTCAGCCGGTTTAATTGTCCAAATCGTTACTGTTCAACCAAAAACTAAGCCCGACAACTAATTGGACAGACAGAGGACGTGATTACCAACGAACTTATCGACTAAATTAGGCTTCAAAGCCATGAATTGGTACAGGCTGAATGAGTCAAGTGTGGATTAGAGAGTTTTTGTGTTTAAATTAATTAATTGATGAAAATGTAATATTATCTATTATTAATTTAACAACCAAAAGAAATTACGATCCAAAGCTATCAGTTTTTTACCAACTATTAACTACCATACTTTTACAACGCGTAACATAAATAAGCTATAATAAAGTAAATAATGTAATGTGTATGCCTTTATACGTCCCACTGCAGGGCTCAGGCCACCACCTTATTGTCAGATGCTATTGAGCCGCCCTAAGACCCCTGACTAGCCTTTACGATTACCATAAAGCTATACTAGCCGGGACCAACTTTTATCGGGCCTCCCGAAGCACAGAGATGCTTGTGATAAATGTCAAATGTGGTTAGAATGGACACCCATCTACTCCAAACCGTGTAGGTGGCTAAACTTTACAGTTAAGCTTCAAGCACCTCCATATTTCATCATCATTAATTATTCATTATTCTTTTATTTGAATTTGTATCGCCTATATCGCCCGCCCACAAAACGTTTTTGTTTAGCCTAATGGTCGACTGGTAGAGAATGCCTCATGGCATTAAGTCCACCTTTTGTATGATTTTTAATCTGTGCAATAAAGTCTAAATAAATAAATAAATAAATATGTAAGAATAAATAGTTGTGCCATAAAATGAAACAAGTTTACCAAAGAAACATCGGTCGAAAAATGTTAAATAATTTTACATCAAACTGCACGGTCAACTGATCGATTTAGTTTGGAGTTACTTGCTTCGGCAAAGTTTAGTTTCATTAGCAAATCAATAATTTTATCATCATCATTTCGGCCATATATATATATATTTCCACTGTTGAATATAGCCCTCCCCCAGTGACTTTCAGATTGGCCGGTTAGAAGCGGCCTACATCCAGCGGCTTCCTGCAACCTTTACCAGGTCGTCTCTCCACCTTGTGGGTGGACGTCCTACGCTGCGCTTGCCAGTACGTGGTCTTCAATCTAGAACCAATAATTTATCTATCAACTAATTGGCTCGGGTCTGGGTTGTGCTACAAGACGCCACTGACATAAAATCATTGTTGGTGCCGTGACAAAAGAATAATAAATCCTTACTATGGGACCATGAACATGGTATGTATATGTATATAATTGATAATCATATATATTTATACCTATCAATTTAATGTAATGTTAGCGTGTATACATATTTTATTTTTCCTGTATTTCTCTGTTTGACCACTGGTTGACTGGTAAAGAATGCGTCTTGGCATTAAGTCCGCCATTTGTAATTATTTTTAAATGTGCAGTAAAGTATAAATAAATAAATGAACTGACGACCTTACAAACATGGCTGGCAGTCAAGTGGCTGGGTGAAAAAAACGTTAGATGATACTCTCTTTGGGAGAGGCTTACGTCCAGCAGTGAACTGAAATAATTATTTATTTATATTTACCTCAACCAAATATAAATAAATAATTATTGGACAACATCACATACATTGCTCCGATCCAATTATAAGTAGCTCAAACACTTGTTTTAAAGAAATCCGAAACAACGACGGTACCACAACACCCAGACCCGAGACAATATAGAAAAGTTATTTGTCTACATTGACCGACCGGGAATCGAACCCGGGACCTCAGAGATAGCGAAACCAAGTCCAGTATGCTTGTCTTTCGGCTACGAAGGTATTCATGATGAGATAATAACTTATTTATCAATTTACTCGTAACTAATTATCAAAAACCTATTTGCTTTTGCTATAAATAAAGGTCCCGACATACGACACTCGTCACAGACAGCAGACGATAAAATAAAACTCCAGAGACGGACAACTAGAAAGAAATAGGGCGAGAAACTGCAAGAGTTATTGTCGCTGCAATAAAAACGTCTCAGGGACCTTTTGCAGTGGATACTCTCAGTGAGGGGTTAAATATATTTAAGAGTAGATATTACACAGGTTATAAGGCAAAACTCTATAGTAGGATTTTATGTGAAAGACTGACAAACTGACTTTTTGATGCCTCAATTTCATAACTTCATCATATAAGAGATTAAACTGCTATATCTCTGGTTGGTCGACAAATAGTGCTAGATAAGTTTTTCTCGACTAATCAGTGAGCTATCAATTAAATGCTGCTAAAATGCATTGTATGTCCAGGCTCTTAGTTTTCATACATGCATCAGCGTTCCTGAAAGTAGGAGGTGATCCTTCCAATCCAATCATTATGGGATGGAGACATCTATCCCCGGATTCCCGGTAAGATAAGTTTCAAGCGCTAATCCTCCTTACACACGCTTAGCATTGCAAATCAGATTGAACCGAACTAATCAAACAAGGAGCTCTGATTATTTGGGACTTCATGTTTTACTAAAAAGGTCCAGTGCTCAGGCGATAAAATAAAACCTTGCCGATGGAAAATGGAAATAAGAAATAAAGGGCGGCCCCGCCGAGGGCTGAAAAGACTTTATTAACTGTTGTGACGCAACGTTTGAGCCTGGCAATATACCTGGATTAAATAAAAAATATAGAAGACACTGGGGAATGGGACAGTACCTATTAGGTTTATAAATGAATTAGTTACTTGAGCTATCAGACTACACTTTAAAAAAAAGATTGATTGATATTGCACTCTGTAAAAATCATGTGTAATTTACTTGTATGGTGTGCAATAAAGAGTGTAGCGACATCTATCTCGCTACATATAAAACTGACGTATCCTACATCGCGATATTAAAGTTATCGGAGCGATTGAAGCATATATACAAGAACCCGACAACAACCGTCGGGCAGTAGCCCACCAGACACAACACCCGTCTGGTTGGAGGATCCTCCCTTTTCAATGGGGGATGAGGAACTCAACACCCTATACCTCTCATCACCCCCCCCCCCCAAAAGAGTATCTATCTAACTATCTATAATACTAACAAATATTTATTCGGTATATACATTCAGGCACACAGCTTTAGGATACTAAATAACTGACCTGTAATGTAAAGATACAATACAACGCAAGAAACTCAGTGACCCTTGTCAGCATTTTTTACGAGAAACACAGTACAAGACATGCACGAGTAGTAAGTGTCTGTTGTACAAATTAAATAACCCTATTCATTATCTACCCTTAAGTGACCTACAGCTGAAATGTAGGTACGAAAGAAGGCCATGTTACAGATAGAAGCAGTTAATAGACATACAAGAATATCACTTAAAAGCCCTTTTTGCTCCCATTTATTAATTCAATTAAGTCAATTAACGACCCCCGTAGCCGAGAGGCGCGCATACCGGACTTAGTGTCGCTATCTCTGAGGTCCCGGATCCGATTCCCGGTCGGTCAATGTAGAAAAATAACTTGTAACTAGTGTCTCGGGTCTGGGTGTTGTGGTACCGCCGTTGTTTCTGATTTCTGTAACACAAGTGCTTTAGCTACTTACCATAGGAACAGAGCAATGTATGTGATGTTGAACTGTGCCTGTAAAGCAGCACACTTTTAGCTGATTATTATTTTTTAGAAACCTGTTTAACTTGCTGGCTACATAACTACGTTTGCATGAGATCGCGTAACATTAAAATGTAAATTTTGTCTCCTTTAGCTGTGCCGAGGGGTAATATCTGTTGTGTCTAATAAATATTCTCTTATCCACCATAAGGAACCCCGTTATTTACCAATAACGTTACCGTACCGTTACACCGCGAACTCAATCTTCGAACCCAACAACTCGTTAAAAGTCGTGCGGGCGCATCTAATTTAAGCCTCTCCCACGGAGGGCTTTACAACTGAAAGTATATTTAGCTGAAGCGTCGATACTTCTCCGCCTGAGTGTCGCTTGTCTTTCAGAGGGTCGCAAAATACTTTTAGGTAGGTATATTCCGTATTCTAAAATAAATTGACATTCTAATTAGAGGTAAACTTAAAATACATATTTGATATTATTTATCAGAACGGTAAATGTGAAAATGTATATTATATCCCTTAAAGTTTAAAATCAGCTGAAAAACTAGAACTTTTATATTTAGTTTTATTTATTTATTTATTACAGGAAAACCAGGGTTTACACATTATAAAAAATATAACAAAATAGCAACTATTAAACCATTTATAGGTCTTCACAAATAGTGACGAGCTAGAAATTAAAAATCATATCGAAACATAACTAACAACTTCAAGAATGAACAGACGCACAAAACTTATTAATATAATATAATAATAAAATATAAAAAAACTAATTTTTTTTAAAAAAGCGCTTGCTTTAACTGCCGCCTCGCCGCACCAACAGTAGTGTGGTGAAGGTCAAACTTGCCATCTATAACAACATATATACACTACTCATTTGTGTTTTGGATACTGTTGCGATGGTGATCTAGAGACGCTACACTTGATATGCCACAATAACATAAGCAAAACGCTTACACGTGTCGTCTCTAAAATTATGGCGAGGACTGGCCAACAGCAACCATATGATTACTGTCAGAGAAAACAAGTGACGAAATGAAAGTTTATCAAAGTGCTTCTAAATTCAAATATATTTTCTGAATTTGAGCATGATCGTTTCGATTTAGTTATATTTTCATAAAGAAATTCTGTTAATATTATTTTCTTCATAAATAACGATACTGAAGATTACACCCGCTACCCTGGCAGCCTGGCAGCAGCAAGTCAGAAGCCGTGAGGCCGCAATAATTCGCTGCCCTCGCGGAGTGCTTCATTCTCTAGATATAATAAATTGAAGTGTCTACACTTCTTCCCCAGGGCGGCTCTTGAGTGATTCTCGAGATCAAATATTTAGAGAAATAGAACCCTTTTTTAATTGTCCTTTAAATTTGTAACTATTATATCTATGATGATGTAACACTGAAAAAAAAACGACCGCCTCAGGTGTGACACGAACCCACGTCTCATCGCATGCCCGGCGAGTGCTTTTCCAACTAAGCTACCGAAGACGTTGGCCAACCCATCGAAATTTGTCAAGTGCTTCTCGCTGTCGAAGACAGCATTTTATCTGATCAATGTTGCGGCTAAACGTATACCGTATATTATTAGGTATACGTATAGTACCTTAGTTGCTTAGTTGGAAAAGAACTCGCCCGGCGTGCCATGAGATGTGGGTTCGTGTCCCACCTGAGGCGGTCGATATTTTTCAAGTGTTATATAATCATAGATATAACTAGCATGTAATTGCTAAAACAATATTCAAATGGTAACTGTTGGCTTTTTCTACATACAAAACGCGTATGTCGTAATTTCATACGTCACAGCACGTCTATCGTTTTCCTTCAACGTATTCATCCGTATAGGAGGTGCGTAGCGAGGCGACACGAGATTAAAACGAATGTAAATCAGTCCACAGAGAGCTCTGTGAGAGTCATGTCAAACGTAGCAGAGGTTTTTAGACTCAGGGGAGGAGCTGAGCACTTAGAAAAAGCCTTTCCTTTCGGGGAAGGATACACAAACGCTTGCTTAAGCATATATCGCTTGTTTTTCGACAATTCTTTCCTTCCCGCGTGTAAACTACCTATTAGCAAAAACCAACATCTAATAACATAATAATTTTTTTTAACAAATTAAGCAAACTCATAATTACTAGTAAACAAACAGCTCCACGTAACAAATATATATTAACTTACTCACTGTAACAAATATATATTTAAAACTCATATAAACATATTTATAGATAAATCATTTACTTACTGCGTTAAGACGTAAACTAGCTTTTAATCCAAGATAATATTGAACTGTCCTCAAGGAATACGTGATGAAGTATTTCTGTGTGAACCCAGATTTCACGCAGAGAGAGGTGTGTAAATAAGTATTTAATACTAACGCAATTTGTTATACATATACTGAACGTTCCAAGCTTAATAAATTCCCGTTTTGCCAGCCCCATATCTCTGCTAAAACGAATGCAAATCAAATCGTCCTCTAAGGAGGCCCTTCGTATGCGCGCGGAGCACCAAACTGAACGCATCGATTCCAAGGCAGGCCTTAAGTGCTGGAGTGAAAAGGGAGGCTTACTGATTTTTAAATTTATTATTTCCCTTTGTCTTAAACTCAGTCAAAGAAATGATAATTGCTTGTCCACTCTAACAACTATAAAAATAATTAAAGTAAGCTGATAAAAAGAGTAAAAATATGTTCTTAACTGTATTAAGAACCCTTAAGCCTCTGAATGATTTTACATTAGACAATTCAGCTGCTTATTTTATACCAAAAAAAACCCTAGATCAATACTGTATTACGAGTACTTATAATACTCATTTATACCATCATCATATATTCATATAGAAAATCTTACAGACATTAATTGATACACGTTTTAAAACTTCCCATTACCCTACCACTGCTAAAGAGACTACATAATTGGCTAGTAATAAGAAGAAACGGCGAAACTCGGTCACCGTATTCAGTTTTAGATATAAATTAGTTTTTTTACTTCAATAACAATAACAACTTCACCAAAGATCGCGCTTTTACCCAAACAGCAAATTTAAAACTCTAGTTAAAGAATTCAAGATTTTTGAAACCACGGAGGGTATAAGCATGAAAAAATGGAATAGAATGCGATCCCCGAAGTTCGCTAATAGAAGCCCTTGGGGGCAAACCCGGGCTAAAAATATCGCTTAATTTACCCGCTTAGGTAAATTAAGCTTCACTTCAGGATTTTAACGTTAACTTGTTCATAACGAGGTCCATAATTATCCAGGATTTTATGACGTAATGATTTCACTTAACCCTCATTATCGTGGTATAGATGCATTGTTTGCTTGTGTCGATCTCTATACAATTAATATACCTATGTGTCCTCCAGATAACTAGAATTCTAACGCAAATGGTTTGACGACATCAAAGATTGGACGGGTTTCTGCTACCGCCAAATCAAAGACCTCGCCAGTGACCACCCACGGCTTCACGAACTTAACTGTTCTCTAACATTGTTAGAAGATGGCACTCAATGATGATGATGATGATAGGTTAGCTTTTGCAACCTACACCAACCACGAGGTATAAATCATTCTGAATCCAGTTCTGAGGCCCACGCAGTCAATATGGCAGGTGACAGCTAGCAGATGCCATAAAATTAATATACTGTACACTCGTTTAAGATATGCTATAGTAAAAACTCTTTAGAAATGAGTCTTGAACGGACTATTAATTTTATCTAAGCCACGTTATTGATGGAGTGTCTGGCTTCGCTATTAACCTACCTTTCTTGTACAGCAAACTTTAAATTGATAAAGAAAATATGATCGATTGGCCATAAAATTAAAAAGCTTTCTAGCGCTAGGTAAATAATTTGAACGCTTTTAAATAGCTCTCGGGTAGTTTAATACCCGTACGTGCCCCTTAGGCCTTTAGAGGACAGTTGAGGCAACTGAATGTCAAAAGACTAGACTTGAGGAAAAGTGTATCCAACTGTGGACGACAATTAGGTAGTAGATTTTGTTTTGTTCCTATGTATTTGTTAACGATGATTTCACAAGACTAAAACATATTTATTCACGTGTTAAACTTACACTTGACGACATTTTGGTGTAGTGGTTCGTGCTCCGGGCTGCAAAGACGGTTGACAGTGTTTGCGGGTTCGAATCCCGTGTGGGGCAAATGTCATGATCACAAGATTTTGTACGGAAGTCATGGATGTTTATTAAAGTATGTTTATCCGTCATCTAGTTGCCCTAGTATAAGCACAAAATATCTATAATGGGCGCTGTCGCTTCTTACAAGTTTTGCTTAGTTTGGGGCTAGATAATTGGTGTGATTGTGAAAACAATTTATTATTATTAAAAATATAGTAGTTGAATGTAATTTCAACTCGATACCTCCACGCGTTCCCGAGATAAAAGGTCTTAAAAGACGAACGGACAGACTGAGATTTGTCCGAATAAGTTATAAAGTAGCCTAATGCCGAGTAGACGATCTGCATACGAGCCAGAGTTTATTTCCTGCAAAACTCGTCACTTTATTTACCAAATTTTATTTCATGGCATACATGGCACACACTCTCCCCATTTTATGTGCTGTTAAATCAACAAGTCCCGTATTTTCACCATTAAGCCAATAATCTAAGATCGTTCCGCGTTATTTCGCGACAAAGTCGAGTTAACTCGATTATAGTTAGTGAGCTAACGACGGGTTTAATTGAAGTTCATTTCCATCGTAATGAGTGTTGCCACGCGTTCTGCTAATCGTTGAGTTTGTAGCTAATATTTAATCTTTTACAGTCTGTAACGGGGTGAACTGTAACGAGGTGTGACGTATGAAGAGATGATGGAAACAACTTACTGACAAGCGTTGGTCTTTACGTAAAGTACTACAGCAAGCGAACCAAAAACTACCAAAACAGACGACCGTCTGGTGTAGAGGTTCGCGCTCCGGACTACAAAGCCAGCGGTTGCGGGTTCGAATCCCGCATGGGGCAAATGTTTGTGTGATAAGCACGAGCATTTGTATCTAAGTCATGGATGTTTATAAACGTTTTTATGTATGTTTATCCGTTATCTAGTCGCTTGTACTATACAAGCTTTGTTTAGTTTGGGGCTAAATCATTGGTGTGATTGTGGAAACAATTAATTAATTTATTTGTTATTATTATTAAAATAAGCTATTCAAAACATAGACACAACGTTTAGAGGACTGTTCTATTCATCGCTCTATGTTTTTTTTAAATTGGTTGAGTAATTCCGGAGATATCTTCGACATCCAAACATACAAACTCTCTTTATATAATAACATAATTTTGTAACTTTAATACATGACCTGTTTTTGGTCTAAACTCTGGATTAGGTGTAATAACGCTGTTAATAGCTGCTTTTATTTTAATGCCTTATTTTGTCTCTTGGTTCATTAACGTGTGGCCTTCATTAATCATGGGTTAATTGCTGAATTTGTCGACTCCAGACGTTTGGGATTCTTCCCGGGATGCGTCCCGGCCCAGTGATGTATGGCCCGGGATATTACATCCCTTGTTTGTTTACGGGCTAAAAGGATGAGTGTACGAAAATATTGGAAGCCTGCGGTTTTTACCTGAGACCCGACTTTAAAACCGGAAAGTTGTTCTAAATGTGTGCGTGCTTAAATTATTTTGGTAAAAAAGCAGAGAAATCTTTGATGATGCGGCATTTATGACATTATCAACAAAGTGACACTCAACGCTTTTGCAACACTCACCAGTTTTTGCCTAGTGAATGAAATCATCACATTATTCCTCCTATCGTTTGTCTCTTTTCTAGTCAAGGTACGCGTGACTATGACCCTAGATTTCGCAAGCCTAATTATTACATTGATGACCTCCGTAGCCAAGAGACGACCTCCGTAGCTGAGAGGTCGGGTCAATGTAAAAAACGAACTATTGCATGTTGTCTCGGGTCTGGGTGTTGTGGTGCCGTCGTTGTTTCTAAAACAAGTGCTTTAGCTACTTACCTTAGGAATAGAGCAATGTATGTGATGTTGTCCAACATCTGAATTTACATTTAGAGCACTTGAAATCTTGGACAGGGAAACAGACCATTTGGATTAACGCTACACATCTAGTGCAATCTAATTATGACGAATAATTGTTTTTTTATTGACATAGGAAGTTATCGAATCTATATGCGTTACTAAGATACACTATGAAACTCATTTATGCACCACTGGTTTTTTTAAATTCGATTTACAACAATACAAACTTCTTTTTGGCCGGTAGTAACAAAACTGAAACAAATCTGAAAAATTCAGGGTTCACCGTTTCGTGCCACCTTTCAGCGAAGCTACTCGACTAGTTTCTTTATATTCAGTATAGTTCCGATACCATGAATATCTAGCTTGTTTAGTCACGGCAGCATACAGGTCTAGTTTTTTTATTTTTTTATCAATGGTTCGAAAAGAGCACCTGATTAGTTTTCAGAGCCGATGTGTACAAATTCTTTCATTATCGCCGAACTTCAGCTGAAGATGATACCTTAAGAAGAAGGTTTTCATTGTAACTAAAGAAAATGTGTAGCAAATGCAGTGTAAAAACTATATAGAGGTAGTATCCAACGCCTGTACTTTTACCGAACTACAACAAACAGATCGATGCATGGGCTTACTTACACCAACCACGTCTCGCTACTTAGGCACTTGTTTTATATTGAGCGTAGGCAATTACATGACCCTTCAACCCACAACGACAATAAGGATATCAATGCCAAGGATTTATCGGTACATTTGGACAACAACTTGGTTGTTTACCGTCACGCGCGCGATCGTTGCCACAATTTATCGGTCCAGCGGAACAACGGACCCAAACAACGTGGAGACAACTGGCCAATATTTCTTGGAGACAGCGCAGGGATGCCAATAAGATTGGATATATTTCTACTTGTGGTTTTACAAAGTTATTCCAAAGTTGAACTATCACTTTTTTTCTTCTATTGTATAAGCGCAACGTTCTTGTATCGCTTATTGAGTAAACAGATTGCTGATCATCTCGCTAATACTCCAATTTTTAAATAATGGTTGTCATTCAAATAAGTTATTACGACCATTCACTCCCACCGATTTTGTTAAGAAAATCGCTAAGCTATAACGATAATGGGCTGGCCATGTTTGATAAAATACATTCTAGGAAGAAGTCTCGGATCGTCACTTGTTGAGTTGAAGGGCAGAAGTCAGTCAAGGGGTAGGCAAAAAAAATGGAGAAATGAAAAACAGGTAGCGACACACGATCATAAACACGATCTGGAAATTGAGTACTCCAAGTTTGGCTGATTTTTTTAAAGAGTTTTGCCTGTACGTGCGATGATTTAAGGCCCTACTCTAACTACTATTTAGACATACTTGGGATTACAATAAAATCTAAAATTAGGTTATCTGACAGAAAACTAAAGTAACCAACATATAGCTTAAAGAATAAGCAAGCTGAAGTGGCATCAGAACTGAAAACCTATATGCCAAGTCGCGGCATATAGGTTTTCAGTTCTACCCAGACGTGTTCTTAAGTGGAAACCGCGACTTGGCATACGCAGTATAGGGCGATCTTCAACAAAGTAAAGCGATGATATGAGCAAAGCAAGTATCAGGTTCAGAAACGTGCATTGGGAAAGGCCTATGTCCAATAGATGACGGAGAGGCCTTTGCACAGCAGTATGTTTCTAAGGCTATATTAGACAATGGCAATGCTTCGTAGAAAGGTCATGTTTATTTTATTTGATACAAATGGTTTCGGAACACAGGTGTGAAAGAGATAGTATCCACGTTGATTGGACAAGACAGTTTTTTCCTAAACTGTGATAGAAAAAATTACGACCCATCGTGATCATCGTTCCTGTATGAATCATACTCATACATGGACGATGATCTTAGTAGTTAGTACTAGTCCTTAAAGAAATAATAAAAAAACTTCTACGGGGACCAACACATGAGATAAACAGTACATAAGTACCTAGGTATAGTTTTATTGTTACTTCAAACACAAAAAACCAAAACATTGTCGTCATCATCATCATTTCAGCTATAGAACGTCCACTGATGAAAATAGGCCTCCACATCCAGATTGGCCGATTGGAAGCGACCTACATCCAGCGTCTTTCTGCGACCTTTACCAGGTCGTCTGTCCACCTTGTGGACGTCCTACGCTGCGCTTGCCGGTACGCAAACAGTGTTGTAGTAGTGCCCTATTAAAAGCTCATGTTTAGGCCCCAGATTTGGCTAAAGAAGAACCAGCATAATTTTTGCGGTGAGTCGAAAAAACTGGTTTTGCCTAATATTATGAACTTCGGCACCCCTAACACAAAGCTAATAAATCGCGTGTTCTCGAACTCGCAAATTTCACTCGGCGTCTTCCCGCCATATTTGGTTACGGCCCATAAACCGGCCCTCGCGTCACTCACGTGGGTTGGACGACTAGTCGGCTAGCCGACGTGAAGCAAAGTAGATCGCGTTGTTTATGGTGTCATAAAATACCAAGAGATTTCGGTCTTTTCCGATACTTTCATATTTCATTAGATTTTTATTGATGTTATTATACCTACATCTCATCTTATAATTAACGTTAATGCGTTAGCTTTCGTTTTTAAAAGATGAATAGTATTTTTTGTGCTTGTGCTCAGTGGCAGCAGCGCTTTAGTAGTGATTACTTAAGTTAAGCCACCTACGCCACGGTTGGGATTGGATGGGTGACCATTCCAACCAATATTGAGTGAATTTTATCACAAACATCTCCGTGCTTCGGATGGCACGTTAAAAGTTGGTCCCGGCTATATTGCTTTATACATAACATAACATAACAGTCGTGAAGCCTATTAAAAGGCCTTTAGACGGTTTAATAACGTCTAACAGTAAGGTTTAGTCACAGTCACTGGCCTTATAACATTCTTTATATGGACCCTTATATGGATGATGTGGTGGAATATGACCCAAAGCACCACATACTTGAGGAGGTGAGGCCTGGCCCTGCAGTAGGACGTATTTAGGCACTGAACTACTTATTTTTATTTATTTACTGTCCCACAGCTAGGCAATGATTTCCCCCAAGTTTTTCTGTCTGTCGAATGCCAGTCTGCCAGTCCCGTAGTAGAAAGAATTTTTTATTCTTTATAATTATTATTTAATCCGCAAGCTTCACTACAAGAATTTTAGTAGGTATGTACCTAGCTCTAATAAGTTTATCTAAGATACTTCTTAGTAAGATACGTTGTAATATATAGTCATAGCATATATAAGGGACTTATAGCTTAAGTTTTAAGGTCCTAAGGTTATATCCCCAAGGACCGCACTGCTCGGCAAAGGCCCCCCCTCCCTCCCCCCCCCCCCCCCTTTCTATCAAAGTTTAAAGTTGTATACTAAAAAGATCATCATAAAACCGTACTTGGTTACGGCCCATAAACTATCCCGAACGTCACTCAGACACGTGGATGGCACGAATATCCAAACTATAGCGCGATGTTTACGACATCGTAAACATCGTAAACAAAATTTCATGCAGATTTGGGTTTCTTTCAGCACTTTCAGAGAGTATGAGATTGCATTTCGGACAATATTGTTTTAGTTATTTATTTGAATAGGTATAAGATTAGGATGCTTATTTTACAAAATAAGACTTCTTTTTTAAATAGCCAAGTGCAAGTCGGGTGTACGTACCAAATGTACCTAGACCTACCACGAAACTATATATGTATTTAAGTTTTGTTATGTATTTACCAAAAACGTGTTTAGTTTCGAATGAAAGGAAACACATTTTTGAAATGAAACACATTTAAGTGTATCGCGAACTGAGTTTAAGATCCACAGCGTTAGCACAGAACAAATAATAGTTATGGGTTTTAGAAGTTAAACTTTATACAATGCTAGTCACACAAAGACACGAAATCTCAGAATCTGCCACTACTGTCCGATTCTGAGATTTCGTGTCGGTGTCTGCGTGTTCGGGCTGAAAAGCCCAAACACGTTCAGAGTTTTTAAGTCCGTGAACGATGTTAGTGTGTGCGTTATGACCAGTTATTAGTAATTCTTATTTTACTTTATAGTGAACTCTAAGATTGATGAGCTTAAATTGAGAGTAGATTTGAGTTTTTATGATATAGCATAAACAAACAAAACAAATAAAAAATATTTGTTTGTCGTCGACTCGGAGAAAGAAAGATTAATTTACAGTTTATTTTTCAAAGCAATCTGCTCTAGTATGACTTATCATTACACATTAACATAATAATAAGTAAGGAAAGAACATTATTTCTCACTACTTTTCCATGATATTCTTTTATTATAAATAACAACAACACAATATATCTAAAGCTAATCCCAGCCATATTGACTACAAAATATTACTGGATATTCAATAAATAAAAATCCCGAAAATGTAGTCAATCTAGAATAAATAGGATTTTTCCTATCACCGAGCAAGACAGCCTGTCTAGAAAGGCTTTATCAATAGCTACTTTTTCTTCCAGATAAGATTATGCCATGAATATCAATATTTTTTTTCGTCCTGACAATGGGTTGTACAGCCAGCATCAAAAACTACTGACTCTTCTAAATGTCACAATATACTGGCATCCTTATTTGACTTTTGCGTAGTAACTAGTAATATTGTCAGACTATTGTGATTAATTTTTCAATAAGATCATTTGGGAAATTCAAATACTAAACTACTTTTGATGTTGACTGTACCATACATCAATTTAGTAGATACAAGTTTTGTTCTATGACTCACCCACGAATTTGGAACACAGTACAGATGCTTCTAGGTACTTTCACTACTTACTATAAATTAAAGCTCCTCGCAGTATTTGACTTTGAATCGTCCTGTCTCCCTGCACAGTTGGCGAGCGCAGTTTTTATAAGATTTCGCACGAAGACGCTGCTGCCCGTCTCGTGCTACAGGAATTAGTCGACTCTTACGACACGCCTCCTGTTGGCGGTGGGGAAGTGTATTCTTTACGGCCGTCCCCACACGGCTCTCTGAAACTATTATATAGATTTTGATGCCAATTTCACTGATTCTCGAAAAATATTTGTGTATAAGTTTTACGTCTACCGCGGCTACGTCGAACTTGAATAAAGTTGCCTATATTATTAATTAGGGTGCAAGCTTTGTTTGTACCAAACTTCAATAAAATTGGGTCAGTGATTTTGCCGTGAAAGCGTAATAGACATATAGACCGAGTTACTTTCGCATTTTTAATACATATTACAATGTAGATTAGAGATACCAATACAAAAATTGGACTGGTGGGACTAATTATCGACAAAGTTGATGTATTTGTCTGATAGAAGACAATTTCGAAAATTTTTACAGCGCTTAAGTTAAAGGTGATTACAAATTGTAAGGGACTTGATATAGAAAGCGCCCAGTCCCCCTAGCATGGCCACCAAAACACGATAGGCGCCAGCGGTATAGACGCCATGTTGAATGTTTATCGAAACAGCGATCATAACATGTGACGTCACCGGCACGACGATTTAACATGGTGGCTATATCTATCATATTTTTGCAGTTGGTGTCGATAAATCGCTATATCATATTCTGTTTTAGTGGTCATGCTAGGGGGCCTGGGCACGCAGACAGGGCGCGCTGCAAGGACTACAGTTTCTTTTGAGACTTTTAGGGCACGGAACCCTAAACAATAACTTAGTAATTTCATAGACTCTCAGAACCTATCCACTTAGAAAATTAACAAAAATAGGCTTTATCTAGTTCCAATGTCTAGTAATAACGACGAGTCTTGTAAGAAGCGTGACCTATCTTCGTACAATCGATTTTAGTGTAAGGTTATATTTTTCCAGTTCTATTTGCGTTTCAGTAGGGCAAAGTATACGCGAAGTATTCTTATCGGCTTACTCGTGCCGTCCAAATGTCAAGAGTGGCTTTATTATTATAAGACTAGCCCGGCTGGGGCCAATATTAAACAATCCTGTTTCGCACACAGTAGTTATACAAGGTTTTAGGAATATTTTTCATCTGCTTTTTAGCAATTTGTTTGTGAATTGTGTTTTTGGTTATTCAACATTTATTTTGTGTTTTTTGTCTATGTTTCTGTATGTGTAGCATGTAAATATTAGACTTTACCTATAAAATTTGTTATTATTTTGTACAATACCTTAATAAATAATTATTTGTATCAGAAATTTGTATGCAAATTGTTTACATTGTCACTTGGACTTCATATGAGTGACGAAACAGTCACGGTGACAAAAGTCACCCGTGCCCTCTAGCTCTAAAACTCAGTGGAAGTTTACCGCGTCATTTACGTCGATAAGATAAGATCGCATTTTTTTTCTCTTCACCCGATGAGAATTTAGATTATACTTCATCACAAAAAAACTCGTCAATTCACAAGTTTGACCGCAAATCCCCTGCCGCGGGGCGTTGGACGGGCATTCAAGCGAGTGCTTACTATTGCACTGTTACAAAGACACCTCTTGACGGGAGTAATCAATTCAGAAACACAGCGGATGATCTTCTGCGACGTCCTGCTGCACGCCGTAGCTAATATGCGGTTAAAGTTTACATCAGTGTTACTGTCAAGGTGGATACTGGCAACCAATATTTGATGGCTGTGCGCTCGTTCCAAGTCGTCAATTGTATTTTGTTTTTTCTCTTCTTTTTAAAATTGTGTGCCAAAAATCACAATTCACGTGTGGATTAAACTATTATTTTTTAATACTGCAAGGATTACCAATATTTCGTAGGTAATACACAAATTTCAAAAACGTACAAATTTTATATTATGTGGCATTATCTGCCAATCGACTACTAGGCATTACGTTGTTATGAACTGAGTTAGAAAGGCGTAAAATAGAGAGTCGGGCTCGTTAAGAAATCCAAATTAACCTCGAAAATCAAATTTCATAACTAATATTTGAGCAACAATTTATATTCAGCAAAATAATTCAGATGGTAGCTTTGGTTTATATAAAATGCAAATGGCGGATTGTCGTCGATCCCCCAATTTAAGCTTATCAAGTGGCTGACGAGCTCGGAGATCAACAAAGCAATTAAGAAAGGCGGGCTGTCTTAAAACAATAATTAAATGTTTTATCAAGTTTCGATGCAGGCGCGAGCCTTAGCAGGGTAAGGAACTTTCACTCTTTGGAGTAAGTACAAAATATTAAAATAAAGGGTTTGTGGAACTTATAAAATAAGCGACGGTGGCTAGCATGGGCCTGATTTCTGATGTTGGTCCTATAGGGTTATGTTGTTAAGTCATACCTAAAGCGATGATTTTCAGTATTTTTTAGGTTAAGCTTTTTAATTAATTGCCTGCAACTTCGTGAAATTTTTTATATGCTTCATTGCCCATTTATTTATTATAGTGCTAAAATAATAATGCCTGTGCTAGCTAAACTTTCCTATTCACTAAAAGGGACTTAACGCGTTCATTGTAGGTACATATTTTCCTTTTTATTTGCCTGAGATTTCGACGTATTGTAGACGTCGGTGTTCCAGTCAGCCTGTGACCATGGCCGGTGTAACCCAGTCGCACCATATCAGGCCAATAAAAGATAAAATATGAACTTAGAATGATTGCGTTGATTCATGTTTTAGCTTATAATAATCATGCAACGCGAGAATTTAAAGTATTACATTTATTTTAACCATATAAGCACCAGTTTTGTTAAAATGTTATATTTATTGACTTACTAGCCTCTTCGTATCTTTTTTTTCGGGAATTTTTCCGATCATTTAATATTTATTCTGCTATTCGGGACAGAGACAAATTCAACAAATCAAAGATCATAAAAATCTGTCCAGCCGTTCTGGACTTATAAATGGTGTAACTAACCCGACTTTGTTTTATACATAGATTTATAAAAACGTTGGGATGCATAACATTTACACTTAATTGTGTGTGTTTGTTCCGTATTCGCGCAAATAATAAATGCTGAGGCACAAATAGACCACGTATTGTTCTAAAAGAACACAATACTTTTTACACTGTTATATATACCACTGTTTAGAGGTCCACGCAAACTGAGTAAAAAAAATTACAACAAAACTATTTTTGCAAGCATCACTATGACGTTGTTAGTATTATGTTAAATACGGAGTGGAATTTCTAATAACCAGTTTTTGTTGTTAATGTTTTAATATTCTAATAAAAACAACAATGTTCTAGAAATTTAAGCGTTAAAACTGCATAGAATGCATGGTAGTACCAGTTAATTTTTTTCTAAATATGCGCTTGACAACACACTGATTAATATATTCTCGAAGAGAATTAATATTTTTGTGTTACTATGTATTTTTTGGCCGGAGGCAGCAACATAAATAGACTCTGATTTAAAAACTTACTCAACAAAAGACAATAGCTAAATTGACTCAAATCGACCAAAAGCACATCACCAATTATTTTTTTTCTATGCTCTTTAGGAGTCACCGACCAAAAGTGACCCGGACCTTTAAGGCTTGCGTGGGGACCCAACATGCAGAGGCCGTTTTAAGCACAAATAATCAAACCTTAAGGTGTTACACTGCTGGATGAAGTCTCTGACTACATCATGGAATGTAATCAGAGATTATACCCAGCATGTGTACAGAAACTATTTCAGCAAATGACAATGAATTGGGTTTATTGAAGGAAGATGGAGCTGAGTTCTGGGTTATGGATGGAGACTACCGGTCACCTGCCTGGTTCATAATCTCAGACTAAAAAAATTGGCGGGTGGTGACTCGCCGGCAACTGAATAGGCCCCTCTGGCGTCATGAGTCATGCTAGACTTATTATTACTATAAAATGTGTATTAAGTTTTGTCAGATGTTAACTCTTATTACGAGAAAATCAGGGTGTTGAACTGCCAAAGGTAACACTTATTTGCGGAGTCCATTTACAATACAGAGTCCGAAACCTTGTCACTCAAGCGGGAACAGTATATAAAATATATAAACACACCAAATTCTAAGAACAAAATCGTAATCCCTCGCGAGTGCTCCCGCTGCTGATTAACCCTCAACGAAATGGTGCGTGCAAAACGTCCCGTCTCAAACCCTTTTCTTTGTTAACAATTCGGGACAACTCGCGGGACGCGTCCCTCACTCCATATCGCCTCAATTACGAGTCTCCCAAAATCCCCGATGTTTTTCTTATACATATTTCCGCGGAGTCTTATATGGGATGCGACATTGGCGTAATAAAATCGGTTCGTCGTATGATGTGGGAAATGAAACAGTCGACTGACTATTCTGTTTGGCGCCAGCAGGGTTGAGTAGTGCATTCCCTTACTTAGCGACTTTTACTGTTAGGGGAAATCGGGCAATTTGCATCTATTTCTACAAATCTAACAATCTACTTAGACTACAAATGTAAGAGGCTTCAAAATTATCATAATTCCGAAGTTGGCGGCACCTCAGGAAAGTTTGTCAAATATCTAGAAGTGATTATTCGATTTCATAATCACCCTGTATATTTCTGATTAATTTTAATTGCACAACGTGTTTTCTCTAATTCAAAACGTAGCAAGCTTTTTTTCTCAGAGACGCAAATTGCTTTAAAATAAAATTTTGATCGGGCCGTACAGAGCTTTTTAAATCTCACATACAATGTATTGTATCCGTCAATGGTAAAAAATTTAGATGTTGCTACTTTTCGGGAACACAATAGGTACATAAATAGGTTATGAAAACAAAAAGTGTGATTTTCTAAAAATATATTACTTGCCATTCTGAAATGTACTAACATGTATCATTTACGGTACTGCACCTATTTCGATCGATGTCAAGATATTTTATTAGTTATTAGGAAGTGTAATGATCATAAATAGTCAAATATATTAATCACACAAATAAAAAAATTAACAATATCAAATAAGTCCCTCAGACTCTTCCATCGATATTTATCTTTCGCCAATAACTCCCAATCCTTTGTCAGGTTAACCAAATCGTCACACCATCTTTTCTTGGGTCTACCCCTTTATTATTCTGTATTATTTATTTTGTTATAAATAAATAAATAAATATCGGACAACATCAAATACATTGTTCTGATCTTATGATAAGTGGCTTAAGCACTTTTGGTACAGAAATTAGAAACAACGACGGTGCCACAACACCCAGAACTAAAACAATTCAGCCATATAAATCATCATTTCAGCCATAGGACGTCCACTGCTGAACACAGTCCTCCCCCAATGTTTTTCATTGGGTTGCCAAATCTCGCCACGCTTGGCAGGCGGGTTGGCGAGCGCAGTTTTTTATAATTTCTCACGCAGACGCAGCTGCCCATCTCGTGCTACAAGAATTAGTCACCTCCTACGACACGCCTCCTGTTGGCGGTGGGGAAGTGTATTCTTTACGGCCGTCCTCAAACGACACCCGAGATAATATGGGAAAGTTATTTTTCTACATTAACCGACCGGGAATTGAACCTATTTAGTTTAATTCAATTAGTATTAGTAAGATAAGAGATAACATAAGAAAAAGAACTAGGTTTACAAATGTAACTACTTTGATGAGGGTATACGAGTAATATGGGGTATTACTCGTATACCAACCGCAGATTGGAGCATGATATTCTAATTTGCAATTTAGACCAACCCTACAATATACTGTGTAAATAAAGATGTGAGAACTATTGAATTCAATAGTTTATTCTAGAAACATCTGAGTGACGATAGGATTGAAGTAGTGGCCCAATGTTTTGCCTTAGGAAATGCTAAAGTCCCGGGTTTGATACCCAGTCGAGTTTAGGAATAAAAAAATAAAAAAATAAAATTGATTTATTTCAGACGATGTAAGACGATTTATGAAACGGGTGGTCAAAAGGTGAGGTAAAAAGGAACTCTTTTATGAATACTACGTAGTACGTCTGTCTGTCAAGGCCCTGTTCATGAGAACCGCGTGGAGGTGGCAAATTGAAATTTGAAACCTCCAAGGTTTGCAATCAATTAACAGCTATAAAAAGAAACTTCAAAGTCAACGCAATCAAAAGATATGGCTATTTACGCTGCATTTTTGATACTTGGTAATCAAAACCTAGGGCAATAGGGATGATGAATAACTCTTTTTTTCGTCTATCGGGTAAATTATCATAAAAAAAAATACGGAGATATATTGATTTGAAATGTCGCATGACGTCACGTATTAGTACAATTTTTACTTAGAAGTGACGTCACGAGCACCCCCCCCCCCACTTCCAAACTTTGACGCGCTTTATCTTCATGAGTGTTCTTCATTATTTTTTGATAATCTAAATAGATTTTTAACTATTTTTTTTTTATTTAAACTTTATTGCACAGGTAAGTACCATTGGCGGACTTAATGCTATACAACATTCTCTACCAGTCAACCTTAAGGTAATGCAGATAATGTAGTCAGTGGCGGAGTATAAAGTATCCGACATATTTTTTAAGACAAGTAAAATACATACAAATACATACCAATTTAGACAATAATAAATACATACTATATAATATGTTAGGGAAGTCGATGATTATTAATCGAAAGTGTGAAAAAGAAGAGAAAGAAACATACAAAAAAGAAGTTGAGTCATAGTAGAATGGTCAGTTCTGAGAGGTGCCAAGATAATGCTCACGTAATGATTTTTTAAAGACAAATTTTGACGGAGATTGTTTTATACTAAGGGGGACAGAATTCCAAAGGCGAATAGCTGAAAGAGTGAAGGAATAGGACAGGAATCCAGATTTATGAAGGGGAATGAAGAGACTAAGATCGTGGGAAGATCGAAGATTGTGCGAAGTAGTGGAGCCTTGGTAAGTAAAGCGTTGTTTCATGTAGTTTGTGGAGTGTGGGTCGTGTAAGATAGTGAAGAGAGTGCAAAGTATCCTCAGGTCTCAGCGCACAGGGTGGGCAACTATTTAAGCTGCGTGCGAAATGAGGAAATGTGGTCATACTTACGAAGCCCGAAGATGAAACGTATTGCATTGTTGAGGAGGCGGTTGGGCTTGGGAGAGGTTAGAGCAGCACACATCAGCGTAGTCGACCAGAGGCAGGACGAGAGCTTGAACCAACAGGGTCTTCGTGTGGGGAGGATTTTATGTTCTTTACCCAGTTGTCATGCCTATTCCCGTTGACCTAGAATCATGAAATTAACCAAGAAGCTTGTCTCATAACTCAAGTAAAGGAAAAAGGCCGAAATCCATAAATTTGTAGCTATATCACAAAAAAAAACAATAACGTGGTATCAATATTTAAGTTGGCCTCTTGAGCGCTCAAATTTAAGATAAAATGTTGTAACTATAACAGGGCTGGTACAGAAAACCCTCCCTGAATACTTCAAAGAAAATCCCTCATATCGCTTACGCTTTACAAAAAGCGTCCCAACATTATTCCAAATTCCGCAAAAACGGTTCATAT
This sequence comes from Anania hortulata, assembly GCA_963576865.1. Classification (NCBI taxonomy): domain Eukaryota; kingdom Metazoa; phylum Arthropoda; class Insecta; order Lepidoptera; family Crambidae; genus Anania; species Anania hortulata. The sequence goes on along the minus strand of OY756389.1, from coordinate 3,309,471 downwards.
CCAACGCTTCATCCCGAAAGAAACGATTCAACCAAATGCGCTCGCTTATCAGCACACCTCAGATCCACGATATCGCACCCTCCTTGCTGATAGCGTCGGCAAAAAACGCACCTCATCCTCTTCCTTTGTTGACGGTACGTTGATATAAGTCCTTTGTGCCTTTATGACGCCTTCGTGTCGGCCTCATTGAAATTAGCCGAATTTGCGTCGAAATTCAGCCGAATCTCCCTTTGCGTTTGTTGATGCCAAGATGAATACCCCTTTGTTGAATAACAACCGTTGCCTTGAATTTTTTATGTTTTTATGATTATGATGAGAGGGTTTGATGTTTCGATTATATGTATGAGATTATGTAGGTGTAATTCTACCATAAGAGTGTACAAACCGTTACAAAGAAGTAACTACTCAAAGTAATTACTTATCTACCTTTGGTGTCCTAAATAAGCTAGTATTTAGTAAGCTTAACCTTTCTGTTGCCAACCAAATTGCCAAATATACATAGGTGAACCAATAAATTACATCTGAAGCTGGGTGTCGTAGAAGATTGTTATTTTTTTATAACATGCATGTAAAACGTGTTTGTCTGTCTACATGTTTTTAACTTCTATATCGGTAAACATTATTCTATGTATTTGTCGTTATGACAAGTAGATTTACTCCTTAATAGGAAATTAACAAATTACAAAGGACCGATGAAGTACTGAAAAGTTTTTACCAACAGTGAGCAGACGTCTGACGTGCCCACATTAGCTTCACAACAACTACTTACCAGCGACCGACCCTACACAAAAACTCCCCATTAACACACACTTCACTTTATTAAGCGGTCGCCTTAAAACCAGGCCCACACGGTCTGGTTGAATCAATTATATGGCCTTAGGGCTACCACTTACAACTTATTTGGTATACATCATTTAAAAAAACAATATTGGAAACGCTGTTTTCGATGTATTAAAAAGTTTTCGATGTGTTTTCAACGCTACCTATTTTTTGTTATCTAGTTTTATTATGCATTACATGCAGCTATATATAATGTAATGCGCAACGTCATAATTTTTTTGTTGTTTTGAACCAATTTCGTTATTTTGAATTAAGGAATTAACATCCTTAACATACTTAATCCGAGGTAATTAAAAAAACACTTTTTTTGTTGGATCGTACCAGAAATAAAACCTCTTTGCATTGACGGCATATCACCATGGCATCACTATACCAATGGAGGCGTCGATATACAGGTGAATTTTTATTAGTGTAAAATACTTAAGAGTTTAAAATACTAATGTTAAAAAAATCTTTGCACAGAAAACCATTTATCTATCTCAACTTAATTTTGTTAGTGTAAGTTTGCCGCCCGCGTTTATCTTAAGAAATAATTTCCGTACACTATAGATATTATGTTGCCTGTTATATATTTTCCACTAGCAAAAAGTGTCCTATATAATGTCAATTATGTGGCATAGCAGCTTTGACGGCTTATCGACCTATCGACATAAACAATATTTACCGATCTGCGCATAGGTAAAATTTGATAATAATATAAAGCTTCAACCCTATGATGAGGTCATATTCAACAAAAACAAGGGTCGAGAACCGCTTTAATAAATTATTTTACAAACTGTTGCCGACCGCAAGTAACGATGACTTGCGCGGGCCAAGTCTTCAACCACGAGTTGATAACCTTATTGCGGCTTTATGAACTAATGGGTTGAAATGTTTAGTTACAGTACAATATCATGTGCCAACCCTAGTCTATAAATAAATTTAGAAAAAAACCACTATTTTCTAAAAGTAACTATGACTTGCAAAGAAAATAGATCCTCATTGATGTAAGTCTTCGCACAAGCGCTAGTTATCATTAACTCTAAACAGTATCTAAGCAGTGTTGTTTTATCAACCGACTTCAAAAAAAGAGGAGGTTCTCAATTCGACTGTATGTTTTTTTTTTTTTTTTTTGTATATTTGTTACGCGATTACTCCGCCAATTATGAATCGATTTTAATGATTCTTTTTTTGTTTGGTAGATCATACTTCAGAGGTGGTCCCATATAAATTTTATCGAAATTGATTTAGAACTTTTTGAGAAAATCAACAAATATATACCCAGATAATATTTTGGTTGTGGTTCTTGTTACCTATCTTCTACAAATATGAGCCGATTTTGATGATTTTTGTTTTATTGAATAGCTTATACTTCAAAGATGCTATGATAAAAGTTTGAAAAATAAAAATCACCCCTAAGGGTAGGAAAATAGGGGATGAAATCGGTGTTCAGCAGTTAGATTAGGATTTATCACTAAAACTAGATGAAATAAGTAAATTTTATTAAAAAGAATAAAACCGACTTCAAAACACTGAAATGCTAAAAATAATCCTAACACTCAAGTACCTAATCAGTTACTTTTGGAGTCGGTGCAAACAAAAACATTGAATCTCTCATCGGCTGGCACCGGCTCTAAAAGTATCTGATTAGGTACTTAAGTGTTAGGATTATTTTTAGCATTTCAGTGTTTTGAAGTCGGTTTTATTTTTTTTAATAATGTTGTTTACTTTAAAGACATAAAAACAAGTTTAAAAAGATACTGTTTAATCCATCAGGTAACGGACACGCGGCTACATGTGAGTAGTTTGAGCTTGATAGATTAAGAACTTATTGTTAAGCTTCTGTAGTAGTAGACCCAAAACGTACTGTAGTAGTTGACGTCGTGAGGGCTGACATGCGTGCCAATGATCTCACAACTAGAGACACTCAAGACCACGCGAATTGGAGGAGTAAATCAAGGAAAGCGGACCCTGGGCTCCAAAGCAATAGCTTTGGACGCAACCGGGATTGACCGTATAGATGAAAAAGAAGAAGAAGGTTAGGCCTCTTTAGAAGATTTTGAAGCATTATATTTCCAATTATTATACACAATCGCGTAATTTTTTTACAATTTCTTTCGTATGCATATTGGAATTTCAAAGCTTCAAAAATACACCTGAGGTGTGACAGGGGTGAGACGACGGGGTGGTTTGCGATTGACAAGAACAAAACGAAATTGAAATGGACGTCAGATTCACGATTGCCTCAGCCCCCGCCCTACCTATTTCGTGCCTCAGGAGGTGACTACTACTTCCACACAGGCTATAGTTAAAGAGGTCGATAATTAAAAAAAACCAGCCAAGGCCTACCCTACATTGCGCGTGGCTCGAGTAAATTTCACTTTAAAGCCTGAGTACGTAAACGGATTCCTGAATCGAAAATACTGTTTACAAACCACGTGTAAACAATATATTTACACGACCTATCCAACGACACCTCACACCATGCGACAGACGAGAAACAAAATTATTAAAAAAAAAGAATTTATCTACCACTTTGTGTGGGTATACACGAAATTGAGGCTTTCTAGTACTAAGAGTCTCTGAGCTAAGCCGCGGACATACAGACAGACAGACAGAACGGATGGGCATGGTGAAACTAAACCCTAAAAAGAAACTGCTAGTAACTTTGACTATATCCACCCACACTTTTTTATTTTAAACATTATTAACCATTTTAGGTTCACTTGGGCTTTTCAGGGTTAGCTGTAATTGAATTCCGAACTATTCACTAACACGGTATTACACATTATTCTATAGCTATCAGTTTGTATGACGTTGACAGAGACAGAACGATGTGTTCATCCTATACTAAGCGAATCCGGAGTCTCCGCCTAAAGGTACCATAGTCTTACGAGACAATAGGGATGACGACTGGGTAAATAAAATGAAATCATATTTAGTCAGTCACTTAGGTTATCAAAAACTAATGAACTCTTATTATTTCTTGACAAAAGAATCAACCAAAAAATAACAAAGATAAAGCGCATCAAAGTTTAGATGTGGGAGCTCGTGACGTCACTTCTAAGTAAAAATTGTACCTAGGCGTGACGTCATGCGACGTTTCAAATCAATATATCTCTGTAATATTTTTATTATGTAAAAAAAAGAATAATCTACCTGATACACAACAAAAATTGGTAGTCGTCATCCCTATTATGCCAGTGTCAACCTTATGCTGACTGGATACTGGATAGCAACAGTAACGATGACACACAATTTAAGGCAACCCTAACAACAAGTAAATAATGACTCAACATACTCTTGAAAAACAAAACATCATCCACCTTTATTGATAGAAATTAGTCAAAATAAGATTCCAAACGGCCAATCTGGAAGTCACTGGGGAAGTTCTATGTCCAGTTACTGACATTACAAAAATAAAATTATAAAAATACTGATTGAGATGCGTCTTTTTTCACTAATTCCGAATATGAATGTAACTTAATTTGTAAAAAAAAGTGTCAGATACGTATTTTTTCCTTATGACGGCAGATAGACCTCCTTTGGCAGAAACAATGAACGTTCCTACTTTAACATTTCCGAAAATCTTCAAGAACGCATTTTAACAAATTCTTATTCGTCATTCGTTAGACATTAGTGTTTTAATACATTATAGTTCATATCGTAGACGTGAATTATTCAATTGTGCTAACTAGACTGAGGTTATTCAGTATCAAACAGTCGGGTCATAGAGACGGGACATCATTGCGAACGAAAGGACGGCTCAACTAACGTAGGCTACGTTTTAGTACACAATTATTAATAATCTAAGTCTACTCAAGCGGGATCCGAGTTACCGCTCGCAACTGTTTTTTTTATTTTTTTATTTATTTAAACTTTATTGCACAGACATTTAATAAAAAGTTGTACAAATGGCGGACTTAATGCCAAAAGCATTCTCTACCAGTCAACCATGGGGCCATACAGAGACAAATGTTCTACAAGGCGTACATAAAGGAGCAATAGAACTTTAAGTTCTATTGCTCCTTTTTTTTACAACTTGTTTATATGAATGATGGGAATAAAGATTATAATGTCTGTCTTATGTTTTATGTTAAAACAGGCCTACTTTGTAATGTAGTGGCAAATTACAAAAATATGGCCTAAAGAACCTTATAAAAATACTAATATACCGTAATTATTTTGAATTTTCGTATTTTTGAAATAAAATGTAATCTAAAAAAAGAAAACGCGAGGTGCACCGTTATTCATCAGAGATCCCATCTGTACGCCGACGCCGTTCTAACAAGGACCTTATGCAGTGCACATACGGTGCTATTTAATAAAATAATCAAATTTTTTACGAGTTCTATTTTTATCACCAGATAGGAATAATTAAAAGTTTTAAAATAAATCTTTACGTAGATCGATAAGTTTAAGTTAATTAAGTTGTTGAAAATTTAGCACTATCTTGAAATGTAACCCTGTATAACACTATTAAAAAAACGATATATTGTATAATACTAGCTGTGCCCGCGTCTTCGCTCAAGTGGAATACGGTTTGTCACACCTTATTTTACTCGCTTAGGAGATGGAATAAAAATACTATGGCTTTCCCTAGGGTTCAAGTTTTTTTCATACAAAATTTCATCAAAATCGATCCAGCTTTCACGACAAAAAGGAGCCTATGTCCTTTCCTAAGCTCTAGTCTATCAGAATCAGAATCAGTTCTGTAGTTTAAGCGTGACCGTGCGTGTCCTAACCTTCTTGTTGTGCCCAACAGGGTCTATAATGATCTGATTAATGTACCTATTTATAACACCTATGTAATATTATAGAACGCGATAAATATATTGAATTAAATTGAATTGACAGCGTAACAGATAGAGTCGCATTTATAATATTAGTACGAAGTATAAGTAGATATAACAAGCATATATTGCAAACTTAAAATGTGAAATGTTTATGTTCGGACTGAATAGTGAGCGTCTACGAAACAAACTTATGAGCACTACATTCTACGAACCACATTCTCGTAGCACAATGATGCTACGACCGATGTGGAGCTACGAACGTGCTACGGTGTGACGACATTGAGTTGCGATGTTGCTACGAAGCTACTCATTTATGATACAGTGTAGTCTACCATATTGTTTATGTAATGAACCAACCAAGTGATTAAATGGGCATTGACGACATATATATATTTGACGACCGAGGGCTATCTTTGAGGTCCCGGGTTCGAATCCCGGTCGGTCAATATAGAAAAAAACTTTTCTATAATGTTTTGGATCTGGGTATTTTGATACCGTCATTGTTTCTGATTTCTGTAACACAAGTGCTTTGGCTACTTGCCATAGGATCAAAGCAATGTTAAAACGAAAAATGCTAACCATCTTTTTTGAGTTTGGTATCAAAATTTCTAAGCGTCTGTAATTTTCAGAACCTAATTCACTTTTTCGTTTGTTATTTTAGTATAGTATAACAAAGATAATCTATCTATCATTCAAAAACAGCTACACATTCCAAAATTCACGGTTTACTGCAATGTTAGAATTCATTCATTAAATAGCTGCATTGATTGAAAGTCCCGGCTGCCACAGCCATTGTTACGGCTCTGCCTTGCCAGTGCTAGTACACATAGGTTTAAATAAATCTAATGCACCGACGTCCCAGCCTCATACGAATAAATTATTCATTTCTGCAGCGGAAACTGAGTACGTTGCGCTGACAAATTTCAAGTTAAGCTCTGTTTAATTACCCTAAAAATGTAGGATAAAATAAAATCTTCATCTAGAGTATGTTGTTCTGAATCTCAAAAGTGTTCGTTTGTATGATGAACACTTTACTTCGTCAGAATCTGAGGACGGAACCGAAATAATTCATCATCATTAACAGCTTACGTCAGTTCACTGCTGGACATAGGCGTCTCCCAACGCACGCCACTGCGCTCGATCCTCGGCTTTTCTTTTCCATCTACCGCCAGCAGTTTTGCGTGTATCGTCTCCACTTTAAAATCATTGTCTTATTTAAAATCAAGTTTGTAAACAATTTGCTTAAATTTACATACAATAGTAGGCCCACTGAAAGATAGCGTTGTGGCGCTGTGGCTATGTGGACTATGGCTCAAGCCGAGTCCTTTTTTTCCAGGCTTATAGTGGCCTCTGTGTGTAATGTGTAAATCGTTATAAATGTATTTCCTTTATTTCTAAAAATTTTGTATATTTTGAATTTTATCAATTAATTTAGCTTACACATACGTACAGTCTGTGTCAATTTACTGAAATTTAAAACCTGAATTGTAAGAAAAGTCTAATAAAGCGAAGGGTACATTCACGGCAGTAACAGCAAGTGTGTCAGCAGTGCTTCTCTCTTGCACCATGGGCCACCTTCTATCATGTCTTTGAAAGAATGGCTATCGACACGAGAAGAAGACGAAGGTTCATCGCGGTTTAATAAGTCTAAATAACAACATGGTATAAAGCACACACACACGTATACATAATTCAACGCACTGTATGTCACGGAAGCGCCTCGGTAGGGCTGCGGTCCCTGGCTGCCTTGTAGGCCAAGAATAGCATTTCCTAAGTTATTTTATGGCCTCTTTTCGTATATTTTTAAGCGTACTCTGTTAAAAAGTACAAACTACTTAGGTACAAAAAATAGCGTACAGACGAAAATTTAAAAAAATAATAATAATAATATTGTTTACTTAAAATAAAATGAGAAATATTAGGTTCATGTCTAATTAGGCAATATCCTTTTTATTAAAAACTTGCTGTCCTGGCGAACTTCGTACTGCTTCGTTTTTTTTTTCGCAAATTTTTGTTGTTTTAATAGTTATTCTGCTATTCGGGACAAAGACAAATCCAAAAAATCATAAATTATAAAAATCAGCGTAGCCGTTCTTGACTTATAAATGGTGTAACTAACACGACTTTGTTTTATATATATAGATAATGATTTTTTTGATGATTTTAATAAGTAAAAAATTCAATATTTGAAACTGTCACAAGTCACAAAGTATGCAGTTAATCTAAAAGGATAATATCTGTTGTACTTTTTTATTTGTAGCAACCCTAACACTGACGCTCCGTAATCCGCCTGCTTATTTGCTTACACCAGTTCCGGCACTGCACAAGTCTTGACTTCTTTCTGTTCAATTATCTGCCGAGATAATGCACAATGCTTAACAAAGTCAACGAGAAAAGCATAAATACTTTTTTCATTACTCATACTTGGAAAGTAGGTCTGAAGTTGCCTAAGGAGCGGGTTGAAAGTAATACTTTTCAGCTCTAGGGAGAATCGTTTTTAACTAAGAGCTGTCAAATTATTTAAAAAAAAACTACTTCTATTTTTACCCTTCTATTGAACCATGTTCCAAATTTCTATACAGCCACATAATAACAGCGTGATGTAAAATTTCACGAATCAACGATTTTTATTTTTAATTACCTTATTATAAGTAATTTACATTCAACTATTTTCTTAAAATGACATAGATTTTGGCAAAATCTTTTTTATTTTTTCAATGATGAAAATAAAAAATAATGGCGGGAAAGCGGCAATCCGATCTTCATTTGTTTTTTCGAGTTGTAGAAAGTAGTGATTACTTACATACTCTTTGGTAGAGTTTGGTTATAATTCACTTATTTTTTCTTTAGCTGATTCATGTTTTTATTTTTACTTTCCTTGTATTCGTAATGAAAAGCACAGTGTTTACCTCGGGTTAAAGACTTATTTAGTCCCTCGAACTACGGCATTCGGAACTCCGTCTCGGCACTAAATAATTTACTTTCACTCCTAGGGCAACAATGTACTATTTTAATGAATATAGTATTTTGGAGGCAAAGAGTGTCTTTTCCATACTTAAGTCCATGTGCTACTCGACCAAAATGTATGGAACAGCTGATTCTTTTTCTCTGTTTCACTATTGTTTCTTTATAAAAAGTAGACTGAACGAATTTGATACAAAATTGAGTAAACCGACTGAACGACACTGACTAACGATCTGTAAAACAGTACAGTTATAATTTCAGGAATAAAGTTTTTACTAGCAATTAAACGATACCAAAGCGATGAATCGCAAACCGCCGATTATCATGGCTTTAACGATTCATCAGTATCGTAATAATTAAACTGATTCATTGTGATTACAGTTACTATTAAAATAATTTTAGGCAGCAGGAATTTTTTACAGACATTGCTAATAAAAACCAGTAAAATACCACTAATTGAACCAGTAAAAATTTTGGCTGTTTAATTCTTTGTCTGCCTCCTGGGGGCTTTTGAAAAAATCTTTTGTGACATGAGTTTAGAGGTTAGCTAAGTTTTCGTGTTGTTCTAGTGTAGTTTTTTGCTTCTGAAGGTAAATTTTGCGTTATATTCACTACGATACTATCGTTAACGATATCTTAATCGCAATAACAGTATCGTAAAAGTATCGTTATTGTAATATTCAAAACGATACTATCGTTAGCAGTATCTTTATCGTAATGGCTGTATCGTTTAAAACTTAGTTTTTTTGTTGTTGACATTTTATGTTTCATTTATTATGTAACAGTGACGTATTATCTTTATTGTGTTTCTTGTTATCCTGTGATTTTATGTTGTTTTGATAATTTATTTTTTTAAATTTGACATGTTCATTAATTTCATAAAATTTAACAATTTGATTTGGTTTTACCTATCATCAATTTAACATTAGCATGCTATGATCGCGAATCAATACTCGGATATTTAAATTTTTAAAACCTATATGTACCTTGTGTATATGAATAACTGCATCTGAATCTGAACACATTAAAATTGGTTTCGCAAGTTTCACGTTCGCTATCTATGCTTTTTAATTAATTGCCACATAATGCCTGCACCAATTAGCCAGGCGCGGCATCCACCAGATTGTCGGAACTTCGTCTTTAATGAGCTAAGACAGGACTTCAAAGGAAATTTTCTCATTATGGGACAGTAATAAATTAATCTTTTGATGCTAAATCCTTTTGCTTCTCAACTACTTACTTTGAAATAAATTACTCTAAGATCGATTAGCTCGATCATAGTAATATAATGGGTAAAATATAACAAGTTGATAAGGTTGTAGTATGTATGTATTGATATAACACAGGATGAATAAAAGAATAGGACACTTCCTAAAACCACGTCATGGAACCAACATTGGAACCGTGTTGTTTTTCAATGTTAGACCAATGGGAGCAACATTGAAATCGTGTTTTTTGTTACTGTTTAGGTACCCTTTACTTCACACCATACAAGTAAATTACACAATATGATTTTTACAGAATGACGTACAGTTTAGGCGGTCTTATCGCTAATAGCGATCTCTTCCAGACCACCTTCAGGTCTCTACCTCTGACAACCATAGTAAAAGTTGCTGTAAATGAGCAGCTGATCACGTTTTAAGGTATCGTATTCTTTTGTAAACCCTGTTTAGACGCTTTTTATTGCACACCATACAAAGATGTTACAGTTGGTGTTATCAGAAAGATGCCCAATTTAAGCGTCTTTTCGTTAAAAGCGATTCTTTCAAACAACTCTCAGGGATAAGACAACTGTTGCGAAAGTAAGCACACGTTAGCAAACTGATAATAAAATTCATACGTGGCAAATACGACGTTCATAAGTGACAATTTTCTGTCCTAAATTGAATAAATGATTAACATGATCACTAATTTAAACATCAGTTAGATTTTAAATACATGTTCTTTTTTTATCTGTGTGTAAATTCTTCTTCTAAGACAGTGTTGTGTATACCTATAATAGGCATATGTATAAGAACAAGACACTTCACCTTCATTTGTGTATGTTGCATATGTATGCTGTTGGTGTACCTATTAAATAAATAAAAAATTTAAAAAAAATTAAAAAATTATTTTTTGACTTTTTGACTTAAGCTTAAGAGTGCTACCTTATAATTATTTATTTTGCCATCAAAACGTTAAAGTTAAAAGTAAAGAAGTGACCCCAAATTACTCGTACAATACAAAACAACTGAGTTGCGCAAAAGAAATACGTATCAAAATTGACACCGCATAGAATATTTATTAAACCGCACAATTGAATCCATGGAACTCATTTGTAATGTTTTGCCCTAGAGACGGGACAGTTATTATTCACAAACAGCGTGTTTGCCAATTAGTACCTGTGTGGTGTGTATCAAAACAGGCTACAATTCAGAGAATTAAAGCGTAGGATATACTAACGGGTTCCGTACCCATAGGGTATCAACAACCCCTTTTTACTATGATTTCACTATCTGCCTGAATATCGGATGGTTTGGTTGTAGCTTTTGAGCCATTAAAAAATTTTAGAGCATAGCGGATTACCCTACAAATAATAAAAGCAACAACCTTCCAACATTTTTGCTTATTCTCTATCGTATCTATACACACAGGCGTATTACCTTAATTGAGTGATTATAGTGTAGTCACTATGCTGTCATCATCAGGCTTTAGAAGACCACAGCTGGACATAGGTGTTCCTTAACGCTCTAGGCTGTTTGCATCCACCGCGGCTTCCCTTGAGTACTCGTAGGCCATCAATCCACCGAAAGGCCTGCTTACTCCGCGTCACCATAGTAAAAGAACAAAATGGCTAATCGCGCAACAATAAAAAACTATCGTAACTCGTTTTGCTGGGCTTAAAATGTACATAGCTCGTCTCCAAGTTATGAATCATAGTCAGGGTACATGACATGACGCATTTTACTCTGAGTATTGATCAAAAACACTACTGTTGACCGTGTTCTCTGGCAACAAAAAGGCAAGTAGAGAGACAACACATTCAAGTTATCTCATTGATCATGTATTCGCATTGAGTACAATAGCGAGTTTAATGAACATTCGACATAGGCACTCGTTCGATGATTAACTAACAAACTCGCCAGCGATCTAGTAACTTCAATTCAAATATTATGAAAAGACTCTTTTTACTCCAAGTAAATAATAATAAAAATTAGTTGTCATAATAAAAATGACATTATTCGTTGTGATACGTCCTAGGCTGCTCTTGCCGGTACGTAGCCACCATTCAAGAACCTTTCTGCCCCATCGGCCGTCAGCTTCACGTGCTATCAGCCCCGCCCACCACCACTTTAGCTTACTTATCCTTCGGGCTATGTCAGCGACTTTTGTTCGGTTACAGATCTCCTCGTTCTAATTCGATCTCGCAAAGAAACACTGAGGCCTATAGTGACTAAATTATCTAACCAAATTGACACGACAGATGAAATCCGGGCCCTTCAGATTAATATGCAAACATCTGTCGCTCAAGGATTAATCGATACCAATAACAGATTCAGGACATCGGATCCGAAAACTATCGATGGCAAACGGGCGCACAAAAGGCATGGTATTATATCTGGCGTTCTGGTAACATGTCGGGAAGCAATTAAGCCGTCGACATGATTACGCATTGCCTTTGACATGCCCATATTAAATTTCGCAGACACCTGTCAATACCTCGGAGCCAGATATTTGGTTATTAAACCTAGAGAGTTGGCTCGGTTTTCGGAGTTTTTGAATATTGCATGTTAGTTAAAAGTTTGAATAAATATCGCAGTTTTTACTAAATACGAGCTATTAAAAGCCTTAATAAGGATCTAATTTATAATAATAAACAATATAGAAGTATCTACAAGTACCTACTGTAAAACTAACAATACAAATTATAAATCATTGGTTGAGCATCGGCTCAGTAGACGGGGACCACGTCTCCTGTATTTTAAAAAAATGCGCACGTGGTAGCAAAAATCCGAAAGACAAAAACAAATCGTTTTTACAAAATTTACTATTTTTTCGGGAAACTTTTCAAATGTGTCTAGCCGACAGTCATAAAAAGCGTCTGGCAAAAGTCTAGCCTTTCTCAAATGATGTGCTTACGAAAAATATATTTACTTTTATTTAAATTCTTTAAAATACCCGTCATATATAAGGTGTCCCGTCGTGCGTCAGGTTTTTTTAAATTTGTAATAATTTTAAGGAAATATAACATGTATTTATTACTTTAACGAGTAATTATTTCACAGATAAATATTGCAACTTGCAAGCATCTGTCAGGAATTAGCTAGTAACATTATAATTATACAAAATACTGAATTCGTTTTAACTTTCATCATCATCATCATTTCAGCCAGGACGTCCACTGCTGAACGTAGGCCTCCCCCAATGACTTTCATTGGGGGGGATTGCCAATACTCGCCACGCTTGGCAGGCGGGTTGGCGAGCGCAGTTTTTTATAACGTTTCACACACAGACGCTGCTGCCCATCTCGTGCTACAGGAGTTAGTCGCCTTTTACGACATGCCTCCTGTTGGCGGTGGGAAAGTGTATTCTGTACGGCCGTCCCCACACGGCACTTAACTAAGTTTTAACTTTACAGTAATTAAACTTAACTGTCCTTATGTGTCTAATACACGTATTTCTGCAAGAAACCCAATGTCTTACAATATTTCTTAAACTGAGTTCTTATTGCGATGCAATATTCAGCCTTAATATTTGACTCAAAACATTCTTTGACTACTTTGTCTCAGGACTCTAAAAATATAGTTGGTACAAATTATTCTTTTTCATTGTTAAGTGGAATTTTTATTACTCAGACATAGAGTTGTAAAGTGTCCGTCACGTTATAAATGTCTGACCAATATGACCGAGCAAATTGAACATTTTCTCAATGTGACCGGACATTTTGGACATTTATTGTCACTAACGTCACAATCAATTCTATTGACAAACTATGAAAAAAAAATGATCACAAATAAGTGCATTATTATAAGAAAGACAGGCTTTAGTAGTGATGATCTATAACGAAATAAAATTTCTAAAATTAATTTATCTTTCTGCACGAACAAGCTAAAAAGCGTCACGCGCAAGTTTTTGTTTTTGTTCAATCCAGATCAAATTACATGTTTTATTCTATGTTTTTATTGTCAAATACATAACATTTAAGACTTACTTTAAAGGAATTCTTCTTTTTTTTAGTTCATACTAAAAAAAATATGTGACCATCGTGAGAATAAATGTCCAATGTGACCGCATTTATCATAAATGACGGACGCTTATAGCATATGACCGTCAATTTACAACTCTACTCAGACATTACTTTATGTCTGTCTGTTGCTGCCCGTATCTTCAGTTTTTCTATAGTTAGTTTCTATTGCACAAAATATTAAAATAATTTAACTGTTTTAACTTGACACTTCGCTCATAAAATAATTACTTTTTAACTTTCCCAGTTTATAGTAGTTGAAGGATCAAAAAGACTTTATTTCGAACAACGTAGAACATATCAAAACTCCATCATTATTAACAATTGTTTGAAGAGTTTAGCATTTAGGTACCTTTTGTATTATGAACGGCGTATTTACTCCTACTTTACTACAATATAAGTTTTGCCCTTAATATAGACAATACGATGTAATTGCTTATTACAAAGGAACAAAGAAACATAATGTGCTTGCTAATAACGTTCCTCATAACAGAATATTGCAAAGCAGGGATATTGTTAATACAATAATATCACAATCTTCCTTTATTGCCAACTTTTTCTTTATTTCTATGACATGAACAAAACATAGACCCAATTTCACCGAGATCTGTTATTTACTAACAGAATATTAAATTAAGGGTAATATTTTCACGTGAAAATAATTCTTTCAATTGCCTTTGGTGAAAAAAATAAATCTAAACAGTTGAAAAATTTTAAGTGTAATTGATAGAATAAACTAGCATTATTTTGAATGCAAAAAATAATGAATATTGAATTATTTACAGAGGATTTGAAGTACCACTGATGTGTCAAATAAACTAATCCTAACTAACTTTCTTTTCTGCGTACTTTTTCGATACGCACTTGGCCGGTCTAAGCTAAGTAGTGGATATTAAAAGGTTTTTATTAATGTTTATCCGTTATTTATCTTTTTATCGTAACAATCTTTGCAAAGTTTGGAGCGAGATTGATGTAATTGTAAAAAAATATTTTATTATTTTTATTTTTATTTGCAAGTGCTAAAGAAAAGCCTAATCCCACTTATACTACAGTCCTCGTAAACATAGAGGCTGTTTACGAAAACTACGCGAACAAAGACTTCACCGAAATATACGTAATTACACGTCCCGGATCTTCTCCAATCACCGCCCGCTCCGGAGGGACTACGGGTCCATCAAAGGCAGGGCCTATTAGTGGGTCGCATGGTTCCACTGTACTCGATAAAAAGTAAATTATCCTAGCAACATCGGCAGGTCAACCTACCCATAAGCCGAAAGTCACTGAACCGAATTTCAACTTTAAGTCCGACATGTAAAAATTAATATCAATTGAGAAATTTTGACGTTTTGGTACGTGGTAGGTTGACTAGCTATTGCCTTTACAAGAATAAGTTAATAATAAACTTGTCACTGACGGTCTGGCAAAGTAGGCTCCCGGACGATAAACCATCGGTTCCGGGATTCGAATCCCGCAAGGAACAAACGTTGTGCAATGTTTCATTTTCAACAGTCGACATTTTTAACACCTCCAAAGCTCAATTTAAATCTCAAATTAATAAAATTCTGAATAACAGGGGATAGGCAGGCGCGGTCACGTTTACACTCACTCTCACTCACTCACTCTCTCTCTCTCTCTCTCTCTCTCTCTCTCTCTCTCTCTCTCTCTCTCTCTCTCTCTCTCTCTCTCTCTCTCTCTCTCTCTCACACACACACACACACACACACACACACACACACACACACACACATATTTATGTAGAATGTAAGTACTATTGTAACGCTGTTGGTTTTCTCAATAAAATACAATAAAAAATGAGCATAGAAGTGTACGAATGTCTCCATTTTCCGTTCTGAAGTTTCGCCATAATACAAAAACATTGCTTAGTTTGTGTCTTTATCGTTATAATTTTGAAAGAATTTATAATTTTAAAAAGATATAAAAACGTGCCGTGGCGGGATGGCCGTAAAGAGTACACTTCCTCACTTCCAACAAGAGGCGTGTCGTAAGAGGCGACTAATTCCTGTAGCACGAGACGGGCAGCAGCGTCTGCGTGCGTAATCTTATAAAACTGCGCTCGCCAACCCGCCTGTCAAGCGTGACGAGCATTGGCAATCCCCCAATGACTTTCATTGTTCAGCAGGCTCGAGGTGAATGTTCAGCTGTGGACATTCTATGGCTCAAATGATGATGATGATAAAAACATACAGACACAATAAAAATTCTATATACTTGTATGCAAAACAATTAAGAAACAACCCAATCCTCTCCTACATAATACTCAAGAAAACACAATCCTACCTTTTTATGTAATAACACAATAATAACTGTAAAAAACGTCCAAGTTCAAAATACAAGTTGGCACATAAATCTTTTTCCTTCAAACACGAACAAAAGACAAGATGGCGACCGTGTCAGCGACTTAATACACAGCGGACTCAATTTAAACTGATTTTTGCCATTCGACCTAATCCAACAAAAGAGAGTTGTAACAAAAATCTTGCGAGTAATCTGCGAAAAAAGAAAAAGTCAGTTTCTGACGCGACCGTTCGACAAAGTCATCTTAACGTAAGTACCAGTGAGTGCTGTCTGCCCCATTCTAATCCTCGAACCCTTACTATAGAGCAGGAACAAGTTTTTAACTCAACGAGATAGCTCTCCGCTACTTTGCACCGTGTTAAAGTTCATTTGCGTCGCTGTATTCTGTTGAAATTCTTCGACAACTTCAGAGTTTTCTTGTTTAAAAGATGTAAAGTCATTGACGTTACATGGCGAGTAAGGGTGACTAGCCGAAAAGTTTACTTAAATAAATTGATAGCGTTTTCTGTTCATGTAAAGTTTTTAAGATAACAATTTTTATGGTTAATAAAACGTTTACTTAATTGTACTCGTACTGTTACATAATACTCGCTGTGCCAGCGGCTTCGGCCTGCAAGTAATACGGCATGTCACCCCTTTATTATCTTAGGAGGTAGATTGAGAAATAGTAGCCTCTGTTCCCAAGGGTTAAGTTTTTTTCGTACAATATTTCGTCAAAATCGGTTTAGTTTTTGCGACAAAAAGTAACTAATATCCTTTATCAAAATCCAATCCATCTTTACTAAAAATAATCAAAATTGATTCAGGCGTGAAAACGTGACAGAGTTATTTTAGAATTAATAATATTAGTATGGATATAAGTACAAGTATGGATTATTAGTTGTTTTTTCCGTTTAGATTCAAAAAGAATTAAATTTCACTTGCTGAAAATTAGGTAAGGGCATATGGTACCGTCTTCGTCACAGCGGCGCTTGTGAGACGCTCACAAAAGCCTAAATTGAGTAAAGGAAATTCGCCTTTGACTTTGTTAATTTAATAAGTACTTTAGGAAGCGACGAACGTTTCTGTATGACCCAGATTTGTTTAACATGTTCTTTTATCGTTACCTCTCGCAAAGGTAGCTAATCGAATTCAGTTCATTAAAACTAAACGTACGATTATGTAATATTTTACCAAAATAAAAATAAAACTGAGAGCTTGAAACTCATTCGCGATGCATTGTTAAAATTCTTTTGTTAATATTTAAGGTATGGTTTTGATACAATCGACAGAAACAGCCAACATCACTGGAAGGCATTTACATTGTTTCTGGCTGCGCGCTACTCTTAATAATACTTTAAATGAAATATAGACAACACACCGCTTGTAGTTGTCATGGTAAGGAATTAATAACATCCTTGTATTACGTAGGTAACAGTAAATACAGATCTGAAGTAATTAAGAAAAAACTGTTCTATAAATTGACCCAAACGAAGAATCGAAACCGTGACTCATTGCGTTCATAGCGACTTACAACTACGCTATTCGGGTCGTAGACATACTTTGTATATGTATTGTAAATGTATAGTTATAATATAGTATAAGATACAATAATCTTATACTATATTATAACTATACATTTTGTAAGATCCATTTCGGCGGGAATGTCGTTTCTCGATGTTGCGTGACACTGCCGCCGATATCGAAATCACACCTTAAAGATATCTTTCACGTCGCTTTATTTGTAAATTGTAATTGTAATTTGTAAAGAAGAAAAACTTAACTATTATGTTTCAGTTTGTATGCAAGAACTTTATTCACCGCCTTACAACATCCAAAGTTGGCAAATTCCATCAAATCCTTTTCTGTGACATAGGTTAATACTATTCCAGAAACTCCCAACGAAATCGTGCGTAGGGAAAATAAACACACAAGTAATTTTGTATAACTTTGTACACAAACACATTAATTATAGAAATATGGCGCCACCACTCGTAATGGGCCAAGTTCTAAGGAACAATCGCGGGTAAATGTAATCACACAACTTAGCCGTTACACTGCTGAGTTACCGACGAGTTTTTAGTGTGAAAATTTTGCAAGTGCGCGGTATCTAGCGGATTTGAATTTTGAAAGCAGAAAAATGTAATTGGTTTCGTGACATGTAGTTTTTCTTAGTTTATTATGCTTTAGCAAAGATATATGAAATTCTATATTACATAAGCTTATTTTAGTTTGGACATCACACATACGAAAATCATTACGGCATTTGGGTTTTGTACATTAAAAAAGGGAAAACGGAACCATAACGAAACCTAATTAACGAATCACTTTGTTGTCCATCTCTCTAGACCCTTTTTCTCACGTGACAGTATTTAATATTAAGTAATTAAATATTAAAGTCTACTGTCCCATGGAGGTGTAAAATACTCAAGCTTCTGACTTAACCTACCAATATATACGGTCATTTATGTCACCTATTTGTAGCCTAATTGTAGTCTTATACTCAAGTAAATAAAAAGTATCACAAAAACAATTATTCCACTGCTGCTCATAGACTACTTCCAATGCCCACTACTAAGCCTAGTCCTCGGATTTTTTTTCTATCCGCCCATTAAAAACTTTAGTTTGCGCTATATTTAAATTTTATTCAAAACTACCTGTCCCAGCGAACTCCGTACCGCCCCTTCACACATTTTTTTTTGTGAACTGGTTCGTGTTTTTTATAGTTATTCTACAATTCGGGGCGGAGCCAAATTCAACAAATCAAAGATCATAAAAATCGGTTCATCCGTTCTTGACTTATAAATGGTGTAACTAACTCGACTTTCTTTTATATATATAAGATAGCCCACGGCACACTGGCTTGAAATACTTAAACTTAGGTAAATGCCTATGTATCCTGGATTTCAAGTTACTAGTGAAGCCTTTACAATACTAGTAGTATATCTAGGAATACCTATCATTAGGATATCTTCAAAGGAGCACGTCGTCTAGTTTATTGGGCGCAGTGAGACGAAAGATAAAGGCTCGCGAGTCAGACGTCGACTCTCTAGATGATGGAAAATTACCGGCCGCACATGCTCGCGAGCAAATTGTTCGGAATCGGATTGGCTAGCAAGTGCCAGTGTGTGGCAAACGCGTTTTAATTTTCTTTTTAGAGGCGTTTTCTTAAATGAGTTATAAAGGTATCACAAAATAGATTTTCTGTACCCGTTTCTGAGCTACGAGTAGCTATAAAGAGAGCTTGTCGTTATTTTTTTTACTGCTGTGATTGCTTGACGAGACTTCTGACAACCAATCGCATCACTTAATAAAAATGGTACGACAAGTCGTTAATTTTTATCGCCAAGCTCAGACTCGGGTAGTAAAAACATCTTCAAAAGAAAAACTCATTTCCCATTTTGCACTATTTGAAGATCTCGTGCCAAACTCCACGAACCTTCCTTTCATATGTACTCAACCATTACAGTAATATCCCCGGCCCTCCAGAGATTCTCTGTATCTCTGTCAAATTGCTGTATCGATTTGTTTCACATTGGCATCTGTACATAAAATCGGCCCTAAAGAGCTCAAGTTAAACGTTCAGCGAAAAAACTCGGGAATCTGTTTTACAAACGTTACCGTAAAGCACTCCCGAACGAGCGATACGGGTATCGGGAAGATAGAAGTGGAATCGGGTTACACACCTTCCGATGTTTTGGTTACGATTTTCCGATCTTAAGCTTTGCACACACGAAACCTCGAGACTAAGGCCGGCCGTACTTTGGATGCGTTTTCGTAAGAATGTTAAATGTGTGAATAAAAATATAAGAAATCGCATACGTGGCTGTGTGCGGGCTTAGTTGTTAGAGAGTTCGGATCGTTCGGACATTGACTATTAGACAGCGCAAACACAACGCTTGAACGTCAGCTGCATCACGGGATTCCCAGTTATTTTTTGGCCTAATATCGTTTAACAACGGTCGCAGATTACGAAATCGATATATCGAAATGAAATCCGAACCCACATCTGTACGCGATGGAATTTCGGAAACACAGAGATTTCGAAATCCAACTGCTCAATTCAGGGAATTCGTAGCTCCGCCCAGAACGAATTTCGACAAAGACTCGCCATTCAAATGGACTATCCATTTGATACTGATAATGTATTCAAAGGTTTCACGTTTTAGCTTATGTCATTTAACAGTGCATTTTAGGCCATGTCAACCTTTGGGTTGGTTTTACCTTTAAATTCAAAGCAGGTGTTCTGCATTTAGCTCTATGTTTTTCACTTATTTGACATATTGAAGTATGTTTCTCAGTGACTGAATTTATTTAACTGGTACCAATATACCAATTGATTACATTTCATTAACAACAAAAATAAACTAACCTAAAACTCAAATCTACTTAATCAAAAATAAAAGCGTGTCCATGAAGCAAGGAGGCGAAAATTCTTGCAGCATTTTCTCGCTGAATGACAATCAGTTTTTTTTTTAATATTTTTTATAGTCGTGCAAAAGATTTTGGCTCTTTAGGTTAAGTTATTTTGCAACATGGTATTAAATTTTCAAGGGAATTTACATATCGATTTACGTAAAGGACAGCAATTTTATTTTATTTTTAATTATTCCTATCTGCGTTTAAAAAATAGAACTCGTAGAAAATGTACGGTTAGTCGATTAATTGCACCGTGCACTGCATAAGGTCCTTGTTGGAGCGGCGTCGGCGTACGCCTGTGATTGGGCCGGAACCGGGCGTTTTCTATAGAATTCAGAAAATTTTAAATAGTAAAAAGTAGTTTTTTTACTAGTTCTAGTTATTTTAAAAAGATGAAACTATCTTGCAAATCGAAAGCCATCGCTTTGGAGCCCAGGGTCCGCTTTCCTTGATTTACTGCTCCACTTCGCACGGTCTTGAGCGTCTCTAGTTGTGAGATCATTGGCATGCATGTATTTCCTTTTCTTGTACGCTCCATAGTTGTGTGGCAGAGTTGGCTTTTATAGGAGCGACTGCCGTCCGACCACCCAACACCGAAGGAAAAGCCTGCGCTATAGCCTCGTCTGTTGTTCAGCAGGTGCACCGACTGGCAGGTGAGGTCGGCTTGGGCCCAAAATGTCTTGGTTGGGCCCCTTACACCCCTGTATTTTTTTCCCAGCAGTGTGTTGATTCAAACTGCGGGTGATGATAGATAACTGAGAGCGTTTCTGACCCTGAATTAAGTTAGAATAGTCGTGAGGTGTAGGCTCTACATATTGTTTCCACCAAACGTTACTGTTGCGACTGTTCATCGTTGTCGTTTCGCGGAACTTTTATAATTCACTTTTACAGCCTTTTTGGAGATCCCTAACTCGATAAGGAAAACGCTCGTCCCTTAGCTCTCACGCATCCATCTTGCCTGCTTACTGTTCTTTTCGAAATTGTTTTTGGAGATAAAAAAAGTTATGCAATTTACTCAAATGTGGAAAGTATTACAAGATATATTTTTAAGAGGAATGAAATTCAGCAACTGTAATATATTGTTTCTTAAAAATCGTTTCGCTCCAAGTTGTAAATTTTATTAAAAAAGGTCCTTTTGCGTACTTTGTTTATAAATCTTTGACACAAAACATCGGTCACATATAAAATACCCCTTCGACAATTTAATATTAATTTTAAAACTTGGTCTACACAGGTGAAGTCGCGGACAGAAGCTAGTAACAGAATAAATATTAGACAACATCACATACATTGCTCTGATCCTTTGGTAAGTAGTCAAAGCACTTGTGTTACAGAAGTCAGAAACAACGACGGTACCACAACACTCAGACCCGATACAATATAGAAAAGTTATTCTACATTTCTACATTGACCGACCGGGAATCGAACCCGGGATCTCAGAGATAGCGACGAAAAGTCCGGTATGCTCGCCTTTCGGCTACGGAGGTCGTCAGAATAAATATAAAGTGTTTTCATACAAAGTGTGTACGTTTAATTTTGTCATTTTCCGAAGGCATCGCATCTACATACAGCCCCAAAGGATATTAGTCCCGTTTGTTGGCTCAGCGAATATTCTGGGAAGCATCTTTGCGGGATTATGGGAGAGGCGATTTTCAAATATTTGAAGATAGCGTAATAAGATAAGGGATATTACGCACTGCACGGTTGTTGCTACGACCTCTGGCGGCGGTAAAACAAATTACACGCTTCATGAAATGAAAAGACTCGTTCCCGTGAGCAGCCGGCCTCAACCTAGCGAAACGTTTTAACAGTCTTCCATGAAGATAGCAAATTATGGAAGGGGCATTTTTATTGCGAACCATTTTATTTCAGTTTCAGAATATTCGAGATAGAGTAGTTTGGTACTACAGATTAAAAACAAAGCAAAACGAATTCAGTTAAAAACCACTGTAAAATTTTGACGCCCTGTCTCGCCACTTACGTTGACGACCTCCGAAACCAAAGTTCGCGCATTCAATTCCCAGTCGGTCAATGTAGAAAACTGACTTTTCTATATTGTCTCAGGAGGTGTTGTGGTACCGTCGTTATTTCTGATTTCTGTAACACAAGTGATTTGGCTACTTACTATAGGACCAGAGCAATGTATTTGATGTTGTCCAATATTTATTTTTAATTATTGGTCGTAAATTCGAATCACAACAAGTACCTCTGGATTATTCGCAATATTATATCAATTGCTTGGCGGTGTGAACACCAGCACATTCTAACATGGATGGCAGTGTTAGTCAAGATCCAGAAAATGTAAATGTAATATAAATCTTTCCGAATCAAGGATCATGGTCAATATTACGCCTAGAAACGAGATGAAACGCTAGAAAGAAGAAGTTATTCAGACAGTCAAATACTCTGAAGTCTAGAAAGCACGCAGCACTCCAGTTTGGGGGGGTGAGAGGAACAGGGTGTTGAGTTCCTCATCCACCATTGAAAATAGGAGGATCCTAGAGGAGGAGCTGTTGTGTCTGGTGGGCTACTGCCCGACGGTTGTTGTCGGGTTCTTCTATATATGTTTCAATCGCTCGGATAACTTTAATATCGCGATGTAGGATACGTCAGTTTAGTTCGTATGTGGCGAGATAGATGTCGCTGCAAAGCCTTAGATTGCTATGAAAAAATCAAAATCATTTACTTTTGCAAATAGGCCATTTTTCTTCTGTCGTGTCAATGGCGACTCTAGGCGGACTCCAACCAAAACTTGGCAACTTCTACGGCGTTTTGTGTCGCTCTGTGTAGGTCATCCCTCGTGCAGGTGTAGGGGCACAAAGGGCAGGAGATTAGATGAGCTATAGTTTGTGGGTCCGCACCACAGTCGCACTCACTCTGATAGGCGATTAATATAATTATATTTTTTCGTACCACTGCTTCGGGACAATTTGTGGGCTAGTGCCAAGAAGCAGCGTCTTGCGTCGCTGTTGTCAGCCTCTTTTCAAATATGTTTTACAAGTTTTGGTGCGAGCTTAGCAGTTTCAAATCCACACACTTTAGCTCTAACGGTGTAATAACCCTTTTCATTAAAATCTTCTCAACATGAATTTAAGTTCAAATACTGGCAATTCAGCAATGGATTATGGTAATTTATTAAAAATACGAACGAAAGTGTGTCAACCAAACATAATATTTTATTCGCTGCATCACACAGAAGTTGGATACTCCTCGTTTTATATCTTTGCCGTCAAGTGTCTCGGTGAAGTTTTAAAGTCCATTATCGAAACGTTATTTTTACGAGCTAAAGACGATCCAGCACACTTTATAGTCCATTTTCAAGTATTTTAAGTTGGACGTGCGGGGACTTATCTCGTCTGAACGTAAAACAGCTGGCCGCAGCTTTAGAACTCACTCTTAGGCGCAGAGCTGAGGTGCTCGTAAAAGATCTGACTGGCAAAAACTTTAGAGATCCTTACGCCTGCAAGTTTGCTTAAACATGACGTTTTTTTTTTCATATTAGTGGTACTCTTTTTACTCTATTACAATATTACTCTAATACAAATCTTGCATTTTTAAGGTTTCCTTTCTCTCAGCGCGTAGAGTAAGTTAATAAAAATATTTCGTATAAACAAAAATGTATGCCCTATTATAGATACACTTTGTCTGTTTACCAAGACCCTCTTTTAATAAATAAATAAATATTGGACACTATCATATACATTGTTTTGGTCCTAAGGTACACGTAAGTAGCTAAAGCACTTCTGGTATCGAAATCAGAAACAACGACGGTACAACAACACCCAAACCCGAGACAACATAGGAAAAAACGATTTCTACATTGGCCCGAACTAGATTCGAACCCGGGACCTCAGAGATGGTAACGCCAAGTCCGGCATACTCGCCTCTCAGCTACGGAAGTCGTAGATTGTTCTTCTCTTTCTTTTAGGGTAGCAAATTCTTTTTTTTCTGGGTAGGCGTATCCAACTGAAATTATCAAATACTAAAGTACACTATTTTTTTAGAGTTGTTAACTTAAGCTTCTTAGTCAACGCAATACATTTCATGTCACATATTTAGATACTCTTTAACTCGCTAATCAAAACCCCTTATTCTAAAATGTATAAGGTATCTTCTTCTTTTAAAATTTGACAAGAAGTGAGGTTAAGGAAATATCCGAAAATAGTTTTTTTTTTCAATTTCGTTTGTCTTCATTTTTGTTACAAAATCTTCTTCAGTAAATGCAGTAATAAATAAAAGTGTCTAACTTGGTGTTATTATAATGCCTACCCAGTACCTAATCAACAAGTGACAATAACCGGTCAAGTGTAAGGCGAGCTCACAGCATCCTAAACGGTAAAGAACCCGCGCCTCGGTACGAAAGTCCGGCTCGTACTTTCTTTTTGCATAGTAAGTTTTATGATGTTGTTAAAGCTGGGGTTTTATCAGTGCTCTATTTTTCAGCTACAGTAATTAATTACTTATAAGATCTTAGTAAAGAATCCTCGAAAACTTCACCTCTAAAGTTTACATCAGCTTAAGTATTTGAACAATAAATAAATTTAGTAAGTGAGTGCCGTGTGGGGCCGTAAAGAATATACAATCCCCACCGCCAACAGGAGGCGTGTCGTAACAGGCGACGAATTTCTGTAGAGCGAGACGGGCAGCAGCCTCTGCGAAATTTTATAAAAAACTGCGCTCGCCAACCCGTTTGCCAAGCGTGGCGAGTATTGGCAATCTCCTCCAATGAAAGTCATAGGGGAGGCCTATGTTCAGCATTGAACGTCCTATGGCTGAAATGAGTATAACACACCAATTTGGGGCTAGCCCAAACTAAGCAAAGATGGCGCCAAGTGTACTATAGCGATTAAATAACGTATAAACATACTTAAATGCATTTATCAACATCAGATTGAGGTACAAATACACGTGCTAATCACACAAACAATTGCCGCTTGCGGGATTTAAACCCACTACCGCCAGGCATTGTAGTCTTAAACTGAATTGAATTGGATATTAACTAAAACTTGTATTACAACAATTAGTTAGTTTAGGGGTAATTTCAGAATCGGCAACGTTACAAAGCAATCACGCAACACAAACCACATTGTTACCGGCGCCATTTACTACCATAGATCAAACGAGCAATTATTTAGTTCAGTTCAGGGTGGCAACATGGCAACTAAGGTGATTAGAGCACCTGCATAATAACCAGTGATCGGAGTAGGTAGATTGATTTGATGTACTTTGGTGGTGCTAGCAGAACATGGATATGCCTTTTTTTTTAAACTGATATCAAGAAATTCCGGAATCCCGGAGGCATGTCCATATTAATATCAATGTTGGAGATCATTGACCCCAATCAATCTACCTACTCCGATCACTGATAATAACATAGGTACTACTACTTGTAACTAGAGCTTGCAAGTGAATAGACTGTCAATGACTTGCATTAATGACCATTTTAGTACATTTTGGTGTTAGTCTCTGTCAGGTTTACTACTGAGCAGGCAATCATTTTGGTCACCGTTTTTTCGCATTTTTCTGTTTAACATGGGTTACAAATAGAAAAACCCTAGGAAATACCGGTGCATTGGCCGTGGCGGCACGCAACGTGTGTGTAAGCACACTAAGGTTATAAAGTGATATGCTTTCAACTTCTGTTGCTTCCCTAAATTAGTCGTCTTTCGACCTGTGACGTCACATAGTTGGCATAATGCCTCGAATTACCTACAGGCCCTCTAGCCTAGCGTAATAATATTATTACAAGCTGATTACATTTGACTAGCAGATAGTACACAAGAGCAGTCAGGTTTTAGTATCGGAAGGGGTTCACGAAAATAAAATAACCATTACACAGGGTTATTTTTAAAACATCAACAATCTCCTAGGGGCTGATTCTGGCGCTTAAATACAACATTTCTATGGGACCAATAGTATATTATCAAAGATGTATCGGATATCTACTACAGCGAGTCGTCACTGGAGTAATCGTTTTAAAAGCTATTTACATATTTATCTCAAGCTAAGTTCCTAAACCGTCAACAGGAGGCGAGTCGTAACAGGCCACTAATTCCTGTAGCACGAGACGGGCAGCAGCGTCAATCTCCTCCTGATGAAAATCATTGGCCTGTGTTGGACCAGTGGACGTCCTTTGGCTGAGATGATGATGATGATGAAGTTCCTAAATACATATATCGAAACTAGTAATTTTAAAAGCATAATTTGTTAATGTAACATTTGTTTAGCCTAATGGTCGACTGGTAGATGCCTCCTGGCAAACCCGCGGCACGATTCTAATCTGTGATATCATTGCTTTTTGTACGATTCTAATCTGTAAAATTAACTTCAAATAAATATGTGAAAAGCTAAAAAATACAAGTAGGTATGTTTCTGACAACATAACAAGATATCAAATTGAATTGACAACTTATACATGTATCTGGCATACATGTTTAAGTTGCTGATTTAATTTTGTCTGTTTACCCCATTTGCTAGTGGCGCCGCCCTCGCGGCGAAACTTGTCAGTTTCTATTAATTACTTGAAACTAAGCCCCCGGGCAAATGTTTGGTGCCGAACGAAATGTGTTCCGCTGAATTCTCCTGTTTGCTGTCTGATAAATGTAATTTGGTAGGTACCTTCGTCGTAGTCGTGTAATTAGTGAGATAGTGAATGTTGTTGATAGAAATACTTACTTTAACTTTTTTAAAGAGTAAAATCGAGTTTTGGATTTAAAATAACAAACAACATTTAAATTATTTTAAGTAACAAAAGTCGATTTTTCCGGTACAGAAATAAATAAATTGTTTTCACAATCACACCAATCATCTAACCCAAAACTAAGCAAAACATGTACTATGATTACTAGATAACGGATAAACATACTTAACGTACATCCATGACTTCCACAAAAATTTGCGCCGTGCGGGATTCGAGTCTGCAAATAGCGTGTGTAGTATTTTAATGTTCAATCAAAATAAGATTTATCCAATCAACAATCGTTGGTACAAGTTATTTTAGACACACTTACAAACAAACAACATTAGCTAATTCTATTGTTTTATTTAGGACAATGTTTTGTACGCCCGTACCTGCTACATATAATAAACACCAGATGTAAGAGCGACCTAACATTTACTTGACATATTAATAAGAACACAGCTAAGCAACGAGTGTTTTCCAGAACATTCATCTCGTGGGATTAATTAATTAATTTACCCAGAAATATGTTACGAAATGTAGTACAAATAGAAAATTTACTTGATATAAGACAAGCTACAAATGATTTACGATAAAGGTATTTTTAAATATTAAAATCAAGTAAGACAACTGTGTAGGAGAATAGGCTAGTTTCCTGGGTCAAAAAAATATTATTCTATTTATTTCGTCGGTTAGATTATTAAAAAATATTGGACCCATATTTCATCTTTTGTCAATCAAACATAAAATTACGAAGATAAAGCGCATCAAAGTTTGGGAGTGACGTTACGCGGAACTTTAACGAGCTATATTAACTTCATCATTTTTTGTTGGATTGAAAAAAGAAAATACGTGTCCAATATTTTCTGTTAATCCAACTGCCGTCCAGTTATCCACTGCCTAGTTAGATTTTTTTAGGAAACTAGCCTATTGGGGGTGACTATATATGTTGAGCAGTGGACGTCCTATGGCTGAAATGATGATGATGATGATGAAGACAACGGAATAAAATTAAAAAATCAACCGAAATCAGAGAAAATTGGAAATGGCCGACTCGCAAAGAATTCAATGAACGATTTTGAATAAGCCGCCTGATTTAAACGTTGGTTAAAGTCTGTTAAGCCGTTAGATGCAGGTCGCTTGACGCTTACAACCGGCCAATCTGGAAATCACTAGGGGAGGCCTATGTTCAGCAGTGGTGGTCCTGAAGCTGAAATGATAATCATGATGATGATGATGAAAGTTTGTAAAATTTTGAGAAAAGGGCGTTTTTCCACGAAGTTGTTGATTTTATAATTATTTCTTGCGCAGGTTTTGAAAGCTGGAACGGAGTTTGCAAATTAACATAAATTTTTAATTTGATGACCATTCCTTGGCCTCATCGATTCGCCTTAACCGTAACCCCTGGTTTGATTCCCAGTAGAGATAAAATCAGACAATGATCTGTTTTGGTTTGAGTGTGCGTGAGATACTCCTGGCAAAATTATTTTTCAGGTAGCTCGTAAGTAACACAAAGATGTTAGTTTCTTAGTAACGTATCCTTTATCCACGAAAACATGCAACATTGTTGAATCATTTTGTAAATTATTCATACTTTCAACTGGCTGGCACAAATTGACTGAAAATATCGAATGACTGAAATTATAATCGTTTCGCTTCTAATCAATCATACGGTATGTCATAAACAACAAGTATAAATAACCTATTATTCATTGATTGTATATGAGTGTCTTAAAACATGGCGATTAACAACATCCATTTGAATCGAGAATCCGAAGCAAAACTTGTTAAATAAAAGGAAAACAATGAAGTTCTGCCGCGCGGTAACAAGTGGTAAGTGAGCATTCGTATGAAAATCCGATTCAAGCGACAAGACATTTCTAAACTGGGAATCGCGGGATGCCTCAATCGAACGCCTTTGTGCCTATCAAATCAAATCCACGATTTTCACTGACTTTGGTAAAATCACAATCCTTCTAGTTAGTATTATAAAATAACTCACAAAATAAGTACGTCATATTATAATTTTTTGTTCTTAATCTCAATTAGGTATGATAAATGAATTGGCAGGATATATATTGGGTTGTATCTAATATAAAATTGGGGCACAAAATTATAGTTCGACAAGTTTGTGCGCGAAACTCATGCGGGGCGACATTCGCTGCCTGGGACGATTGACGGTCAGCATCGAAAGTCGATGACCACAGCATTCAGATTTTCAAAATCGCAATACACCACATTATATCTACCTAAATCGCTCATGACGTAGGTAGATGGTCACGCTAGGTAGCAGCTGGTGGTCACCCCTGTAAATTTTAAGTATTAATAGAAATTGAGTCTTTTCCCCTCTACTTGTTACACAAGAAACGTGAAATAACCAGTCTATAATAATCCTAACAAGGTAAAAGTGATCCAAACATTATTTTACTTCGTCTGTAGGTAAAATGACTATGACATTAGTCTATGAATTAGACTACGAGTATGAATTTGACATTGACATTTGCTACTAATTCGTCTAAACGTTTTTTAACCCCACATCTAAAATTACTATTTCGTGTAGCCGAAATACTACCGACTTAAAATGTGTCACTCTTGGGGCAAAATTTAAACTTCACAGCGCTTTCACCTGGGACCGGTTCATTCACCGCCAACCATTCAGCTTTGTGAATGGCTAATTTTAATTTCGCGAACGAATGGAATTAACCGTCTTCGCAACTTTGAGCAGGTTTCTTGGACTGGGTTATGACTGTAGCATACGAAATTAAGTCTAAGGGACGGTGTATAATGGTAACACGAATGGAGGATATGTTTGTCGACTTGAGTTTTGTTTAACAACGTAAGTACAATCTGAAATACATAAAAATAATAAAAAATATTAAAAAATCTTTGCTTACTTTGATATATATTTGTTTCGTTCAAAGAGAATAGAATTTTGTGTTGTTTTTGTGTTCAGCAGTATTTTATCACATGAATCACACTGGGGGTTGCGCGTAACAGGTCTTCGCGTGTGTATAGCTGTCAAAATAACGCAGGACATGAGAATTAAAATTACAACACCACAATAATTAAACCAAAGAGTAGGTTAAGGTGAGTAGAAAGACAATTGCCAAGCTGAAGCAGTGTGATCCTGCAGATATCGTAGTTTCGAAATTAATTTTATTCATGTGACACCTTTAGTCGTCACGAATTCAATCTCCACAGTGTGCTCTTGGCATTTAAATATTTAACCAACAAGAATATATAACTGGGCTTAATTTCTGACAATGAGAGTATTACCTCAACCAAATTGGCCTCTCTAAGACAGAGGTCGTTAGGGGCAATGACCGCGAGGGAAAGACACAAGATAAGCCCATGAACGTATAGTTGTGCCATAAGACTAATCCTTATGCCACAACTACTTACTAACTCACTCAGGGCTGGGACTAAACTAGTCAATCTGCACCATTAGCATATCTGAAGAAGATAATCTTGTATTTTGGTAGCAGTCAAAATTACTGAAATAGTTATCTTTTCAGTATAGTTATTTAGATTAGTAACACGATATTTTCACATAACTAAACAGCCGATCAGCGCCCCTGCTATTGTTACAGTAAAAACAGTATCTAATCAGTGTTGCTTTTACGCCAATCTTTAAAAAGTAATTGGCACGAAAATAATATTATGAGGGTGGGTGAAGAATCTACCTCTCATACTTCTGGTTCAAAAAGACAAAATATATAAATCTACTCTTATGTAAATCAAAATGTGCATTGCATTTAGCTCAGATTGTGCTACGCTACACGAAAACATTCGTATAAACTATAAAATCTCGCAAAATTAATCAATTCTAAACAATTATAAATAAATTATCCTTTTAATCAGCAGAGATGTTGAGCAGACCAATTTGTGAGGAAACAGATCCAGTTGTTTCGTAATTAAATGCGCAATACTCAAGGCGGTTGAGGCCATTTTCCGAAACATAAAACGGGCAACGAGACGGCAAGAATGTGCCGCGACGAAGCAGGGTTAGACTAGAGCGAACTTTTCGTTTCTATTCTCTTATTACTAACGCTATAATTTTATCCTTGAAAGAAGACCAGCATTTTTTAACGATTTCAGAGTACTTACAAGCTTAACGTCTATAAGGCCAATCTTACTTAAAAATAACAAATGTGAATGTTTTACTCAATTACGCTTTAACTTTTACTAAACAGAATTATCTCAAATTTGGCTTAAACATATATTAAGATTAATAGATAGGTTTTTTTTTTTGTGTTCCGTGTTATGGGTTAACGTGGGATGATTATTTATTACCCTTTGCCTTTATTCTGAAATCTATGCATTCAAATTAGCAGGCAGAAGCTAGTTACTAAATATTTATTAAATAGTTACTAAATTGCTTCTTAACCAGAGGTAGTAGAGGTTAAATCACAAAAGCTTAATGTAAACCCTTTTGTAACACCTCTAGGATTATTGTCCTAATTCTTGTAAGTTATAAAATTTTATAGATATTGTGTGAGCAAATGAAAACTCTTCTAAACTAAACTTAACATTAAAAAGAAAGTAGTTTATTAACTGTGTTTCAAAACAATAGAACTAATCTTATCTTTAATCTTGCCAGGAACAGCTCAAAGAAGAAAAACTTGGGGTTTAGCTTTGAAGTCTTAAGAGAGTTAACGTAATTCCATTGGAGGCAACACTTAACAACCCACCACAATATACTGTGAACGAAGATCGAGTTGAAACTTCGAGATAAAATGATCTTGCGAGACACTGGAGAGAATTAAATTCTGAACGCTTAAAACTATATTTAGGATACTAACGTCTATATTTAATTCTTTTGTGTTGTTTATGCGACTGTATTTTATAAATTTGTCTAGTTAACTAATTACCTAATTTGTATATTAAAAGAAAAACGGAATATTTTAGCAAAAATCGTTAAAACTGCGGATTCCCATAGACCGCCTAATCTAGGAAGAGTCTAAATTTTGTTTTTAGCAATTACATGCTTTGTTATATCTATGATAATATAACACTTGATTAGTGGTAGCTTAGTTGGAAGAGCACTCGCCCGGCATGCGATGAGACGTGGGTTCGAGTCCCACCTGAGGCAGTTGATTTTTTTCAAGTGTTATATATCATAGGAAGAGTCGCCATCATAAACCATCTTTACTTTTATTTTTTTATTGTTTTTATTTTATTTATTTATAAACCATACAGCCTTACAAAAGTATAATAAGATGATGAGCATGTTGTATAAAGTAAGGCCAATTGACAACATTTCATTTATTTTAAGGTACAAAAATTCAAAAACCATTTGGAGATTTAGCGATGCCTAACACGTTAAGTATTTTTTGAAAAATTTTTATGGCCTAAATTTACAGTAAATTTCAATAAACTGAAAAGTACCACAAGATAGGCATTGCACACGTATACGCCATTGTCTTACAACAGAGTGTAGGAAAAAAAAACACAGATTCAAGCTAGCTGTCACTTTGACGTATGTTGTTGCGTTTGTTGCTCGAGTTTTATAACCTATTATCGATATTATCCATAGTTTTATACTATCGATAGTGAGCTTAAAAAAACTAAAACTTTCTTTTAATTCAATTTTTTAGGTAAACATTATTTTGTATTACTTTTCGATTGATTTATGCGATACGTTAAAAAACTTACACTAGGCCCTCTGGATTGCTTCGTAACAAACATGTTGCTCAGTCTTTACAATAGATAATACCTATATCTGCACAAGGAAATGCATGCAAATGAATAAAGAAAATGTAGTGAAGCGTGTTCTTTTACAAAAAAGAACTTCGCATTTTTTTTAAATTATCGATATTTGGAAGTTGCTTTTAGTGTCACAGCACCAACTCTTAAAACATCAGTGGCAGCTTTTTTTTTTGGTTAGTTACTAAATTTGGCAATGGCACCATGTCTACACAACCTCACTCTTGTACTTATGCTCTTTTAGAATAAGCAGTTTTTAAATATTTAATTTCAGAGGAAAGAAAGAAAAGAAATGCAAATGAAAATATATGTATACCTTATTTTTGAGTATAGTTTTAAATAAACAATTAAAATTGGTATGTAAAATATTTTAAATGTTGTCAATTACAAGGTTTCATTTTACATGTTATTAGTAGGTAGCACAGTGACATTAGAAGGAAACTTAGAACTGCTTCTGCCTCTTTTGGTTTTTGGTTTTAAATTTCAAATGTCAAATATTTAATTCAATTACGCATCTAAGTGAGGATATATTTATACATATACACAGGCTTATTCGTACTTATACTTATTCGTAGATGCTATTCGAACTTTAAGTAGGTAAAATTATGATAACTTAGAAAGTATTGAATATTTATAATATGTACGGCGTTTGTGTGGCTGAACAGATAATAAAAAACAAAATTACTTAAAATACTTTAAGAATTAAATTATCAATTTACTAGATTTAACATTTAAGTAGATTTAGCCCGCAGCTTTGTTCGTGTCATCTTTAATTTAATTGAAACCTCTCTGGCATGCGCTCAACTACTTACTCGTACTAAAGTAATCACAATCAAGTGAATGGTTTAGAAATGCATAGGGGACAAAGAAAGAATCAAACTAATGTTCAGTTTCATATAAATATTTTTATAGATAACGCTTCTTCTCTTTTGTAAAACAAATTTGACATTTACTATAGTAGCACAGTATTCTTTAAACTATGAGAATTAAGTATCAATTTACTCGATTTAATATTTAAGTAGATTTAGCCCGAGGCTTTATTCGTGTCTTTAATTTTATTGAAACCTTCCCTGGCATGCGCTCAACTACTTACCAAAGTTTTATCACAATCGAGTAAATGGTTAAGAAATGCATGGAGGACAAACAAAGAAGCAAACAAACATTCAGTTTTATTATAAATATTTATATAGATAACGCTTCTTCTCTTTTGTAAAACACATTTGACATTTACTATACTTAATTAAGTAGTAGCATATAAACTGGGGTAAAATGGTGTCATTGTGTTAAAATTCAAAAATATTAAGGTTTTTGTGTCTCAAGTTACACATCAATGTTAAATGGCACTATACACCTTTGCCCTGCGAAGAACATAGACCAATAGATTCTAACAAAGAATAAACAATACCAAACGTGTTACATTACGCTTGTTTTATGGCGCGCTATCAATCTGCCTACGATCAGTTCATCAATCAAGCTCCGGCGGAAGAAATGTATTATAGTATATTAGCCGTTTATGCCCGTTTGCGCCTCGGATAAAGGTAATAATTCGGCCCATTTGTTATACTGTAATGAATGGTGATAAAAACACATTTGACGTTATTACCAGCAGACATACGAAATAAAATATGATTTGCTATGTTTCTGGAATCGTGTTAACAGTTCAACAAAGGCCTAAGAACCATAAACTCTTAAAACAATATTAGTTTAACCTGGTTTTGTTTAGAGTTAGGCGTAAAAACAACACTGCTTACTTGTTTGGAATTCAAAACTAAAACATCATTTAATAATGTCATTCTGTCTCTGTCAACTCCATATAAACTGATTAACTGACAGCTATAAAAAGATGTTTTCGGATAATTATGTTATACGGATCGTTAGCGATTAAATTCGACAATCACACACTTTGTAAATTTTTGTTTTAGTATGTGCAATGAAGTAATTATTGAAAAAAAAAAATATTGTATTCATTTCTGACCCTGTCCCGTCCCTAAAAGACATAATATTTCTGGTGCATTATGGAGCCTTACAAATCTATGCCATTTTATTACTGGCGTAAATGGCGTGAGCTACACATTCTAGAACAGATGAATTAACATAGTACTAAAGTCTAAACCCACCTGTGACAGCTTATCAAAGCGAGCTCAGTAACAAATGAATAAAATAATTGCTGTGATGGATGACATATACGAACTCTCTAGGCGCAAAATTCTGACAATTCTACTAATTTATTAAATGCGTAAGTAATTCGGAACATAAGTTGTTTTGGGACGCTAGTTAAATTATTTCCGTTTCCATGTCCTTCAGTGAAACAGTGGGCTGATGCGTGTTAAAGTTAAGGTGAAATGAAAAAATGAATCTCTATTTCCCTTGGGATGACCAAGGGAAATAGAGATTCATTTTTTCATTCATCAGCATCAAGCGTGAACGGATGGAACAATTTCGCTAATTCTTTTTTTGTTGTGTCAATTATTGTTAGGTTCTTTTGAAAGAAAAAATAAAGGAACTTGCGCAGAAAATCCTCTGAGAATAAAGTAAAGGCCACACGAACGAAGTCGCGGGCAACAGCTAGTAAGTAATAAAAATAAGTACCTTCGCATTCTAATTAGTACGTTGTTTTCCTTTTCCCAATCCGCAAAGGGTTAAATGTTGGTCGAAAATCGGACAGCAATCAATAGAGGCAAACAGTAATGACGACAGACCAGCATAAACAATAAACATTCGCGTAATGAACGTCCCGCAAACACTGGGGACTAACTTATTTCACTTTGTACACATTCCGCTGATGGAGTATTTTTACAAACATCAAAAAAGGAGTAAATATATTTTAGTTACACATGGAGTTTTACTTTGACCTAATAAATTTAGTTATTTTGTTTTTAGTTTGTTTGAATTTAAATAAACGTACAATGATTTAGAGCTCAAGTCCTTGCGTGGATCACAGGATTAGGTTGTTTACCTAATCCTAAGATGGTAATAAACACCAATATTGAGCTGTCAGTTTGTATGACGGTGGTGTGGTGGGTGCGTAACTGCCACTGGCATTATGTCACCCACACAATATTAATGACCACTTTGGAACCTACCTGCTCGTTTTCTGCTTTTGAGCCTTAAATATGTCTTAAAGTTTTAAGTATTGTTGCAGGTAACAAAATTGTTTTTTTACTTCTTTTTGAATCCCTTTCAACTTACGCTGTCGTTCTATGTACAGTTAACGGCAGGTCAACCTACTCAAAAAGATACGTAGAGATCTACTATATCCATTAAGAAAAGTAGACGTTTTATGATAGGTACACGAGTTGTTGTCTGTACTAAGGTGATTCGGTGCCGGTGGTGAGCAGGTCCACCTCCATCAGGCCATGAAAGCAAGTCATTGGAAATGGAAATTTTATTGATAAGCGCCCACGTATAGGTAGCTTGAGCTTGACAGATAGTTATATTAATCAACAAAGTATTTGGCTTCTATTCAATGAGACACTAACTCTGCAAAGTTACAAATTTAATATCCATACTGCAGTTAGGTAGGTCCACAATTTTTTTTTGAATTTTTAATACTGTTTCGAAAATCAACGCTATCGCAGGAAAGACCAAACGGCGTACGGCGTACTCGTACGTAAACGAAGCGCGACAAAAACTTTAATCCCCCACGGTCATGGAATACTGTAAACTTAACATGGCGTCTTTTATTATTACTTTTTCGAGTGCTAGACTAAGTAGTCACAAAACTAGTTCATATTTTCACACATATTTATTCGAAAACAAAAGTGAATAAAAAATAGAATAAAGGAAATTGTTTTGGTAAATTATATAAAACGAAAATTAGAAATAAAAAGTAAAACGGCTTATTTTAAAAGGGGTTGATAGATTTTTTTTGTCAAAATATAATTTGAGGTTCTGTAAACTTTGTTATATTTTTATGCAAAAATGAAGGGGCCGCTTCCAACCGGCTAATCTGAAAGTCAATGGCTTATGTTCAGCAGTGGACGTCCTATGGCTGAAATGATTATGGTGATGATGATGTTTTTAAAATCAAACGACTTTTAAAAAAAAATTAAAGTTCTTCATGCCCAACTTCATAATGATTACTTACCTCTTTTTAAGTTCTTGTACTAACATAATATGGATTTAGTTGTCCGAAATAAATGCTTTTTTTTGGGTGAAGTCTGTTTTTTTTTAAAACCTGGGTTTTTATTTACTTTTGTTGTAAAATTTGTAAGTTTCAACAAAATTAATGGTTTGCTTACAAAATTCGCCAGCAAGAAAAACAAACTTTATCTGACTAGTAACACTGGCTGTTATTGCAAGAGAATGCGCCTTTTGGCACAAACCTCGACGGAAAGTGAATCCACTCTAATTAGAGTTCTCGATAGGCTGCCGCTGCCAAAACTGCTAGTTCCTTTAAGCGGGCCTTATAGCAAACGATCGGGCCTTATAGTCGAAGTTTAGTTATTTCTTGTAAATATATTTAAATGAACCAATATGATTATGATTTTTTTATTTCTTGATATGTAATGAAAATTATGAATATATTCTTATCCTATTTCATCTTAATTTTATTGGTGTTACCTTTGAATAATGACACATAGTATGTTCACGACAGTTTTGAGTGCAAACGTTTACACACGGACACAAGCTCTTAATAGTACTTTTCCCCAAAACCAGGAAAATACGATAAAAGCAACGCCTATATCTACATTTGTCGTGCGTTCTGTGCGGATTGACATTAAACACACGAAGCTGTGAGACGTAAGTAAGACCCCTTTGTGGCTCAAATTTAATTTCTTCGAATTTTGCGCTTGGATGACGTATCTAAAATAATTACGTACGTAAATACGTACTAACGTAAAATTACTAACTAGACTTGCAGCATTTGAAATCTCTATTCACCGCTCCAGAAACGTTTTGTATGAACAATTGAAGATCGTAGATCGTGGAGTGTAAACCTGCTTTATTAAGTGAAAACAGCGATTGCCAAACGACCTGCCAGGCAAAGATTAATTGGGCCATTACTCGTGTTTTTTGTCCGGCGTGTTATTGAAAATGTTGACAATGGTACCTTTTATTCCCGTTTCCCTTCTACAAAAAGTATTAAGGATTTACCATCCATCCTTAGCCACTATTCGAGGTCTGATACAGAATACACTTCTACAATATTTCTTTTGGATAACTTGTGACAGTACAAATGTGATCATCGTTATCGTCACAAAAATACGATAATGTCGATGTCACAGTGATGTCAATTTTAACGAGAATAATATTTAAAAATAAATGATAGATTAAACTGTAGAAAGCTTCATACAATATCAGGTTTAAAACAAAATAAATATAAATGATCAAACATTGATCAAACAGTGGCCGCGCTTACCACAATTTGATCGGTTTTGCCATATACAAGTGATTGCGTTGTCTACCCTATCCTTTCTATCTAAAACACAACAACGCTGTTGATAAATAATAAACCAAGATATTGGTTATGTTACAAACAATACCGTTATAAAACTGAGTTTCTTCTCAGAGCAATTCTTAGAAGTCTAAATAAAAGAGGGAGGGTTGAATACGCTCTTACAGTGTAAAAGTATGTCAACTGCTATTGTAAGTAGCTCAACAAAGTTCGCTAGGAATAAAAAGTAGTAAGAGCTGATATATGAAACCCACATACTTTAATTAAGGACTTTGCGACCTCATTATAGGACGTAAGCTACGGAACGAAATTGAAAAGTTACCCCACGGATTTTACTTTGTGCGCAAAAGTAATTTAACTTTTATTTTTCTCTCCCGTCTTCGTGTGAACGCTCCCACTCCCTTTGTCTTTAAAATGAATCAAATAATGCGATAACTCTCAAATAGGAACAATCTGGAACACATTTTTGTGTTCGTTTTTATTAAATTTCCACAAAATTACTTTTACAGGCTTTGTATTAAATTCGCGTCGTAATATACTCTAGACGCTCTTCATTAATTGCAAACTTTTAACTAAAGCAGCATTTTGTTAAAACTCTTCGTAAAATCTAGTTTCAAAAGTTTAAAAAGGATTTTTAAGAGGTACGCTAATGAACAAAGTGCACTTTCTATTCCAATAATGTCGTCTAGAAAGCATGGTGTTAAAACATTATAAGTGATGAGAACTCAGAAAATAAATCAATATCCCATATAATAATTTGGGTATAATAAAGATTTAAACATAATAATGGATAAACTGTCTAACAAATTACTTATTTATAAAGGTACGGTCGGCATCAAAAAATTCAACACTTCGATTTCAACATTTAGATTTTCAAAATCGCTATAGAAAGACATGGAATATTTCACGGAATAATTACACAGATACAATACAATTTCGAATACTCTACAGACAAACCGAAATTCGTGTTTTCTAAACTGAGGAGCTACAACAATAAAACACTGTTGTTTTATCACACCAAATTGGCCAACGCCAAAAGCAAATTTCCTGTATTCCCGGAAAAGAATGCTTGACATGCGTGCAGCATGTATCCGAACTTATCCCTTAAATGTATTATACTAGAGCAGCTATCTTAGGAGAACCCATGATTAAAAATTCTTTGTTTGATTTTAGGTAACATCCAAATCAAAATTTATAACTTCCAATTGTTTTTTTTTTTGGAGTTCTTTTATTTCAAGCGTTATACTATCTTAAAATTTAAAATTTTGTTATTGTAGCGTGTAATGAAGTAAACTTTAAAATTCAGTTGTTTTTTGAGACGACCGATTATCGCTTTTATGAGTATCTAGATTCTAGACCAACGTCTTCTTGTTATCGTACAAGAAGGTAGTATTAGGTTGTCCCAATAAAAAGAAAAAGAAAAAAATATTACTATGGACATCACGACATATAATAGCTAATAACACAAATACAAACATAAACAAAGGATCGGTTACAGATAAGAGAGAAAAAAAGGTAGATGGACAGAATAGAATTAAATAGTGTATAGAATTTAATACAATAAACAATAAAAAAACAAATTCGTCGTTATGCGCGTCGCGAAGCCCATCGCAAAAGAACAACACTCAGCTTATGTCGTGGCCCAATGATTGTTGGAACCCAAAAAAAGCACTTATAACTGCACATGAAACCTCTAGAGATGAGATGAAAAAAGACATTTTCTCAGAGTGGTGAGGATTGCC
The DNA here is from genome assembly GCA_963576865.1 of Anania hortulata. Classification (NCBI taxonomy): domain Eukaryota; kingdom Metazoa; phylum Arthropoda; class Insecta; order Lepidoptera; family Crambidae; genus Anania; species Anania hortulata. The sequence continues at coordinate 3,269,429 of OY756389.1, read as the reverse complement.
ATTGAAGGCATATAGACAGTGACATAAATTACTTGTCTGTTCTAGGGAACAGTTAGTATTTCTATGACCAAAACAGGATAGCAGCTCTGTTTGTAAGCCGAAATAGTTAACAAGAGCCAGTGGCTGGCAATTGGAACACTAAATATGGTTAAACTAGTTCCGTTTCCAACTTTAGGCTTCAAGTCGTGTAACTACAAAACGAATGTAATTGCTCAGCAGTTCCGTTGTTACGCTGTTTGGAAGCACCGAACTGCAATGTGTGTTGTTGTTTTTATTAAGTGTTAGGTGTTATTAACGTTTGATTTGATTGAGAAAATAAACATGCTAAGATGTTATGATCATTAAAACGTATTAAACTACCGTCATCATCATTTCAGCCATAGGACGTCCACTGCTGAACATAGGCCTCCCCCACTGACTTCTAGATTGGCCGGTTGCAAGCGGCCTGCATCCAGCGTCTTCCTGCGACCTTTACCGGTCGTTTGTCCACCTTGTAGGTGGACGTCCTACGCTGCGCTTACGTATTCTAGAACCTTTCCGCCTCATCGGCCGTCAGTTCTACGTGCTATGTGCCCAGCCTACTGCCACTTCAGCTTGCTAATCCGTTGGGCTATGTCAGCGACTTTTATTCGTTTACGGATCTCCTCATTTCTTAACTACTAGTCTTGGCCAAAATTATAACTGATAATATAAACATGTTTTTAATAATTAAACCCAATCTAATATCCGGATTGTTCTTTACAATATCACTATCCTTATCAATATTTGTTCATCGGCTACGTAAATAAGTATAATATATTTTGTAGTATTTAAGTACAAGAAAAATGATCATTTGAAATCTGTATCCCCGATGCGCTGGACTGGTCAGACCAAGTAAATTTTAGCTTATGTATAAGTCTGTAGCTAAAGCTAAAGCACCTCAACCTTCTCTTAAAGTCACATTGCATAGGTGTATTTTGCAAAGCACTACGAAATTCAAATAACTAGGCCGGTATTTCACATATGACCGAAGAAGTAAAGTGCAGGATTGGACAAGCGAAGGCTGCTTTCTTCAAAATGGCCAAAATACTTTACATCAGATTCTGTGTAACCAGATGTTACGTTTGGTCGACACTTTTATATGGCTGTAAACCGGTTGGAAGCATTAGAGATTTGGATTCTTCGGAAAATGTTTAAGATTCCATGGACAAATTTTACTCCTAACGCTAGGGTCTTGCAGATGGCAGGAACTAATAGGGAGTTCATGTGCATGATCAAGAAAAGGAAAGTTGCTTTTTTCGGACATTTGCAGAGAGGTGCGGAGTTTGAATTCCTAAGACTGATTCTGGAGGAATACCAGGAAAAAGAGCCCCAGGACGTCAAAGACGCAAATAGTTTAACGACATCAAAGATTGGACGGGCCTTTGCCACTGCGAAATCAAAGACCTAGCCAGCGACCGCCCACGATTTCACATACTGTTCTCCAAACTTAGAAGATGGCACTCAATGATGAGTCTGTACACGAGTGCGCAAGGAAAGCCGCTGTCAGAGGCGAGTGGTACCGTCTGCTAAAGCGGCTTTCTCACCTACAAATAACGCCCAAGATGCCCCGAGAGTGCAAGACAGTGCAGAAATACAAAGAATGTTTTAAACTAGAAATTCCAGAAAACTAAAAATGCGAAGCAGCATGGCATCTGCGTTTATATTAAAACAATATCACGCTGCGTAAGATACAGGCAGCTGTTTAGTATTCCATGCACAGAAAACATACAATTTTAATATCGAGAAAATCAGTTGAAGGACAATTCAATTGAGACAAACAAATTTTATTCCACTTGCGACGCGGTCTCGGGTTTAAACTCGTCAAGATACGTGATCACTTAAGCTAACTTAAAATGTCTACCCTCAAATAAGGATTTATTCGAGACGTGCCGTTGTAATGCCATTTTCTTTTTGAGTTTCAGATAATGTTTACTTACACTTGTTAAATGTTATTATAAATTGAATGTTTGGATATTGGATATTTGTAACTCAATTAAGTTTTAATGAAATTTAACAAAGTATAGCGACATCTATCTCGCTACATATAAAACTGACGTATCCTACATCGCGATATTAAAGTTATCGAAGCGATTGAAGCATATATACAAGAACCCGACAACCACCGTCGGGCAGTAGCCCACCAGACACAACACCTGTCTGGTCGGAGGATCCTCCCATTTTCAATGGGGGATGAGGAACTTTACACCCTGTTCCTCTCACCCTCAAAAGTTTATATATTGATCTAGCTTAACACAATAGATTTTTATTATTTGCTAGCTGTTGCCCTTGACTTCGTTCACGTGGTCTTTAGTTTATTCATAAAGTGTTTTTTATGCAGCTTTCTCATATTTTTTTCGTAAGAACCTTCTACAAGGTATTAGAAATATGAATCAAAATCGATAAAATCATTCTCAAGTTATGGCGTCACTAAGAGAAATAGAGATACATTTTTTATATGATATTAGCTGTGCCCGCGTTTTTTTTGCGTAGACTACTGGATGAAGTGTCTCTAACATAAGCAACGTCTGCATTTAAGACCACATTTATTTATTTATTTAAACTTTATTGCACAAAATAAAATCGTACAAAAGGTGGACTTTTAACATTGCCTATGTTTTTAAAAAAAGTTTGGGGCTGGATAATTATTGGTATGATTGTGAGAACAATTTTAACTTTAAGATCAATAATGAGCTTTTAACTTTAGATTTGAAACTGCTGGTTGTATTTATCAGAAGACAGTAACTCAGATAGAGTTCCTTCGCAATTTCGACTGTAAAACAGTGTCTTTTCGCCGAGGTTGTCCTCGTTTGGTTGTGTAACGAAAATCTATTAGATTGTGCAGTTCCATTGCACAATGCCCGAAATGAATCCGGTAAAAAGAGATTCCGAAGAATTGAGAATCTTCCCCTTTTTATTGTTTATGTGTATGAATAATTATTAATTCCTTTTTGGCCAGACCACATAAGATAAACAACATCTAGAGTATATCAGAGAGAAAAATGCGCTGGTTGCCTCTATGTTACCCTCGCGACTGCAAGCGCGATATGAAGAATCAATAAAATGCTTCAACAATATGTTTAATTTGTTTAATTGTACTATTTATGACCTCCGTGGCCACAAGGCGAGTGCGCCTGACTTGGCGTCGCCGTCTCTGAGGTTCCGGGTTCGATTCTCGGTCGGGTCAATGTAGAAAACGAACTTTACTTTGTTGGGTCGGGTCTGGGTGTTGTGGTACCGTCGTTGTTTCTGATTTCTATAACAAAATAATTATGCAATTTTCTTAGTTTTTTTAAACATATTTGCTTTGAAAACTTGTATAAAAATCATATATAATATAATTACGTAAAAGTAAATATACATACAGCTAAATGGCCTTTAAAACTCGACCCTTGAGCATCGTGATTACCCGCATGCCACCTTTGACCACGTAAATTAAACTTCGCCCGCAAAAGATTAAACCGACGCATGGAACTTTGTAAGAGTTCAAAGACATTTTAAGATTAAAAGTAATTACAGCTTTATTTGGGAAACTCAAATATTTAATACCGGGAGTATAAAAATTAATACCATGTGAGACTTGGAAACTCAAGCCTAACTTAGACATGAATATGTATATGTTTTTTCTTGTAAACATACCGTACTTATTTGAAGAGACTGACAATAGTAACCGAGTTAGAATTAAACAATATCTAAGCTGAAATATATTGGATGTGCCGTCGTTGTTTCTGATTTCTGTAACACAAGTGCTGAAGCTACTTACCATAGGATCAGAGCAATGTATGTGATGTTGTACAATATTTATATTATGTTTATTGATTTTCTACTTATTCCAAAAAACGGCCAAGTGAATGTTAGAAGTTTTAACGCACGCAGTAGGTTTCATGGTTAATTGAGTCAAAAAGTTAGTAATATTTTATTAGGAAATCAACATAGAATGGGCGCTGTAATTTAGACTGAAAACGCAAAAATCATGAAAGGTGAAAGTATCTGAATGAGATGACGTCAGAGGCTATAACATAAACCTCGGCAAAATGGACAAGGGCTTTACTCAGATTCAGAATGCAGAAATTTAAATAAAATTTAAATAAATCAAATAGGCTGAGACATGTTAGCAGTAACACTGGTAACAAAAACGTAAGTAATCATGAAAATTACTATCATAAATCATAGTTGAGGTGAGGCCTGTGACCTGCAGTGGGACGTTTATAGGTTTACTTCACTGTCATAAACACTGGTACAAATGTAAGGGTAATACATACTTAGAAAACACACACTATCTCTTTCTACCTCATAACAATTTGGGTATATAAATCAAAGTTTCGCAGCACTCAATCGATCTTGAAAAGTTATTGAGTCTTATCTACCACTGGAGACGTTGACCTACATAATAAAACCGCTTGCTTGTCCTCACATGTTTATGCCCGTGGGCATTCTGAGCTATTCTCGCGAGGAGTGACCGGCCCACGCAGGGCCGAGGGACCGAAAACATAAATTGACGTCGATACCAATTAACTTTCGACTGCCCGCAAACCAGGAACCGCAAAATAAATCACTCCACTCCCCAAATGTAGGAATAATACCTTTTCGGGATTTTTAGAAACACCATTTCGCTTATGAATAATTTGTAAAACTATGGTTTGTCGACATAGTTTAAAATTAAATAGTACATTGTTAACCTGGGGGTGAAAGTAACTTATTTAGTCCCGAGACGGGGTTTAGTAGTTCGAGGGACTAAATAAGTCTTTAACCCGCGGTAAACACTGTACTTTTCATTACGAATACAAGGAAAGTAAAAATAAAAACATGAATTAGCTGACAAAAAAAATTGTGAATTTTAACAAAACCTTACCAAAGAGTATGGAATTACTTCGTTCTACAACTCGAAAAAACAAATGAAGATCGGATTGTTGCTTTCCCGCCAATTTTTTTTTTCTGTGGCCGGCCAGCTATTGAGCCATTATTTTTTATTTTCGTCATTGAAAAAAGTGTCAATATTTTGCCCAAATTTTTTTTAGAAATAGTTAAAAGTAACTAAGATAACTAAGGTAACTACTAACTTTAAGGTCATTAAAAAATCTGTAATTAATACATATCTTTATGTCACTTAATTCAATTTTACATCGCGCTGTTATTGAGTGGCTGTATAGAAAGTTGCAACATAGTTCAATACATAGTAAAAGAAGCTTATAATAGAACTAGTTTTTTCTTTTTATAATTTGACAGCTGTCAGTTGAAAACGATTCTCCCTAGGGCTGAAAAGTATTACTTTCAACCCGCTCCTCGAGCAACTTCAGACCTTCTTTCCGAGTATAAGTAATGAAAAAGTATAAAAAAATCAGTTTTGTAAAAAGCGTAATCTGGTGTTTTCACAAAGTATTCGCGCGTTTTTTTAAGTTTTTTATTATTGCACCCAGATTTAACGCAAATGCTTCTCCTTTGAATGCCTCGGTCAAAAGGAAACTGATAAGAAAAACATTCCGCTAAAGCATTTTCTAACGAGAACGGCATCTTTGTACGCGAACACTGTCTGCAATATGTAAATGAAACACCAAGTATCATCACTTGCTGTTTTATTGAATTGGCTGGAAATGTGAACTAGACATTTGGGGTCCATCTCTGATATACAAGATGAAGCACCAGGGTAAGGTTCAAAAAGATCTAATGGAGCTACGAAAAAGGCTGTCTCTGACAGAATGTAAGTAGGTATGACACTGTCACTACGAAGTGTAATATAAAATGGTATTCGTAGCATTGAAAATTCCTTTCCCTTCGCAAGATATGAGCGTCTCAATACCTCCATTTCACATTCTATTGGTCGGTCAATGCCTTCGCAGACGTCGTTAACGTGTTTCGGAACAGCCGTTCGGAAATCGAGGAGCTGTCAAAAATATTCCTCGGAGTACCGACGGATCGTCGCGATCGGGGTAGAACCACACAACTCGGACGTAATGGCACGAAAATGATAAATGCTCACACGACCGCCTCGCTATAAATCTCCCGCGATTACTCGCTACCTCGCGACGTTCGAAACAATTTGTTTTCTTTTGTTTCCTTTGGATGTACATGCGCTACTTTGATGACGGCATTGTTTTTACCAAGCGATTGGCACGACAGCCAAATAATGGACGATTAGCCTATTCGGATGGGAAGGTTTAGTTTATACAAACACGGAGCCATGCGATTTGATCGCCAGCGAAATAAAACATTTGCCTGTATATTGTTTACACTTCAATTCGAATAAAATGGAATTGGATAAATCGCCGTTAGCAACTGAATCACACAACTCTGCATTGGTCAGTTCTTGAACCTTGGTAAAAGAGTTGTAGAGATACAAACATAAATCTTGTTAAAATATCAATTTTAACTTTGCCAAAGGAATTATGACTATGTACTTTGTAGACTATTTGATAGAAACCAAAACTATTTTATAGTAAAAAGTGCAACTAAACATTACCTACCTACAATTCACCTGAAGCCGAATTCCCTGAATTATATCGTTATAGCAAAATTATGTCTATGTTCATCAGTGGCGTCCTATGCTATGGCTGAAATGATGATGATGATGCAAGTTTAAATTTGATTTCCTTTGTTTTCACTAATGACACAAATGGTACTTTTAAGCTATTATTAGATAGCATCAAACGTCAAAATAATACACAAATATTAGAAAATGAGAACGAAAGTTAAATGAAACCAAAAATTTAGCTTATATTTAAATTGTAAACTGTCAAACACATGTAAATATGAAGACCATATTTTTTTTATTTACTAAATTCCATTTGGTTTGCGATTGAAAATAGATTGGAATTTCATGAAATTATAGTTAGAATTAACTTAGTTTTTTATAATTCGGTTATTAATTATAAATAGAGTACCTACCAATGTTGTTTCTAAATTCTGTAACACAATTTCGTTCGTTACTTACCATAGGATCAGAGCAATTTAATATTGTACAATATTTTAAAGATAGTTTTAAGACAATTTTGTCTTTATGTCAAGCTCTTTACGAAAAAACAAAAGAAGATTAAAGTAATAACAGCTTTAAGGGATCATGATAAGCCTTAGAAGTCATGACATGTCAAAGGATCGCTATTGGACACTAACAATATCTATGTTTGGTAGTCAATAAATATTGTTTAGTTACAGAATCGAAACTAACTTCACGACGTAAAAAAGACTTCATATTTTATAGTACTTACACTACTTACTTTACAGCTCATAATTTGCAATATATTGGCGCTTTACACATCGCTACCCGTGTTACTCTCTTGCGCTTAAGAGCTTCATATCTATCTTATCTTTATGAGGCTTTATCGATTGGAACTAGCACAAAGACGTAGCAGATTTCATAATAGGGAGGCTTAGTAAAACGGATTTTTATCCAATGAGATAGGCTTAATTCAAAAATACAGTTGTATGATTTCATCATGAGTATTGTTAAGTGCATGGTCACATGGTGCGGACAGCAGATAAGTATGGTACGTTTGGTATTATCATTAGTTTTAGTTTTGTTCTCCTTAATACTGAGGTGGTTCAAAAAGAAAATTTGGAATATCCTAAAGGAACAGTCGAAATATCGAAATTGGCAATTTTATATGGAAACAAACTTTGGTTAGTACGAAGTTCAACGGGTCATCTAGTAACTGTTAATACATGTAGGACTGAAATCACTACTACACTCTTCGTCTCCTCATACAAGCAGAATTGGCTGATTCTGGCAGTTTTTTAAATGTTTTTATACCACATTTTTTTAAAGTAATCTTACTCTTTGTTTAGCTATTTTCCACAGATGACAATCTTTTTTCTTGTAATGACAAGTTATAATAATCACATAAATGAAAAGTGATTAGAAGTGAATTTATGTACAATACACAATACATAAACTTATAAATTTGTTATCACTTATCAAGACAAAGGAATATGACTTCAACAGTCTAGTTATCAAAGTTTTTATCGCTCCCTGGAGCCGAGGATCCCATAGCTATTTCATCGATTCGCCCATAAAAACTTTAATACTGAAACTGATACACAGTTGATGTCACTAAAGGTTTGAACGTGTTTCGAGTAAAATTAAATTTGATATTACTCGCATAACAAGCGCAGTTTTGGAAAGTTTTAACTGGTTCAGTTGTATTAATTTCCATTTCTATTGGATAGTACCATACTTACGTACTTTTTGATGCTTAGGATTTCTAGTGTATCAAGTCATATTGCTATTATCTTACAAAAGAATATTCACTAAATAAAATGTTTTGTTTTGAGTTAATGAGAACTAAAATGGCTTCCTCGAACAAATATTTTCTAGCTTCATTGATTTGTGTCTCCCTTCATAATAGAGCATTTTCAACGAGAATAGTTTATAATATTGGTATCTCCTTAACTAGTCTATTCTCGATCGTTAAGCTTTAAAGGTGACTCAAAGTAATCATTGGCAAACAATAAAAGAAAACCAATCCATTAGACGCAATCTCGTTTTAATTAATCACGTAGATTGCGCACCGACCCCATAAAATGTTCGCACCTTAACGGCGCGCGAATCATTGGATTTCAGGCGCGTCCGCTTAACCAGCGAAACAGGTACGGATTTACTCGTAAAACACGAGTTTTTCCGCTTTTATTGCCTCGTATACCTCAAAGACGTGGAAATGGAAAGTCTAGCGCCTTATAGCTACAGCCCACGTGCCGCGGGCTCGTCCCACATTGTACCTACCAACTACGATGCGCCCTGGGGAAATGACTCTATTTTATTATCTGCCTGAGAACCTCGACAATGTACGCCGACATCTCTTCGTTTACGACTTCGCTATTTTTCCGTAAATCATCTCGTTACCTGACCATTGTTCGACCGAATTATCCGGTCGGGCGCGTCGCCCTTCATACCGCGTTACCTCCGCTCCTCGCGCTTCGCCAGTCGGAGCATCCTCCGGCCTGCGAAGGCTGACATTCACACACAACACCTCAGCTCTCACCATCACGCCAATCGATTCTAGATCGGGGGTAAACAAACGCGGCGGCGCGGCGGACGCCTGTTGCGTGCGGACACGAGGTCGGTCACTCACCGGGCAGCAAAACCAGCAGCGCCAAGGCCGCCAGTATAGGGGCCATGGCGGCGACGCGCGGGCATACCACACCCGCGCACGCTGCGCTAGCACGCCGGCGCGCTCATGCGGCCTGTAACAACGTGGCGGCCGGCCCGAGCGGCGCCCGGCGCGGGACTGGGCGCGCCCCGCGCCGCCCCGCACCCCCGCACCCCGCCCGCTGCGCAGCCTCCAGGTGCGCGAGCTGCGACCTGAGCCCTGCCCCTTGAAAAAGGCCGTGGAATCTCTTTATGTTTAGGTCATTACTCATTGAGCACTTTCGACTTTTAGCTCATATCCCAGAGCTGTGGCAAAGGACCGTCGTCAAATCTCACCTGTGAAGGGCCCACGGGCATCGCCAGCGTCCGCGGGCCCGGGATAAAGTAGGGCAGCGGGCTCAAGGTCGGTGCAGCCCTCGGCCGGGATGCGATGTCGCTCAACGCCGACTTGTAATCTTTATGTGCCCTTGACGGCCCTTCACGAAAGTTGAGCTGTGTCCCTACTGAAATATTAACGAGTGCGCGTGGCCTATACCCACCCACGTGATAGACGATTCATTAACTATGCGGAAAGTCTATTAATATTTAAAATGTACGTTATCTTTTCACGGTGCTTTCAGCGGGGAAAATCTTTTTAAGTACTTTAAAAACGAGAGTCACGCACGACGAAGTTTGGTTTGAGGACGGGTCTATTTTACGTTGAGATACTTGACAGAGGTGCGGCACCGGGTCCAGTTAATTGTGCCAATCATAGCCCCACGGTGGGCGCCAGCTCGCACGCCTACCCAATCCATTAGTCATCTTATCCCGAGTGAAGTGTACTCCACAAGTTAATGGCTTAACATGACTTGCCCGACGACACCACTACTATATTGGACATGACTGGTACAAATCTAACCTTCATATTAGATGCCGGCGTCGGAGAAGTAATCCTCTTCAAATCAATCCATCTGAGCTTCGCAAAAGGAAAAACTCTTTTGTGCGAGTCAATAATGTAACAAATCTTGTTTGTGCTACTATCTTTTGTATTTTATCATCATTCTGTAATATACTGTAACTGAACAAGATAAAATATTAGGTTCATCATTTTGTTCTTTTTTACTTATTAAATAACACTTCCTTAGACAAGATCGCCAAGAAACTTGGAAGAGGCCTTTTGTCCAACAATCGGACAAAATAACTTTGAAAGATCTGTTTTTTTTATTATTATTACTCTAAAACTTTGCTAGACACTTTTGAACACTGAAAAGTTCATACCATTATTAAACGTTTACAACAAAGCTGAAGTTGAGATCACGTACCGGCCTCCGCGCTGGGCGCCAATATAAACGACGAATAAACTCCGCAGCCAACAAATTATTACAACTTATCTGTCCCTTAACATTTAAAGAGAGATAAATTGCTCCAAGCCTTTACTACTCAATTAATCTCCATATACCAAAATGAACGGTCTGTTGCTCGCTTTAATAGTTCATTTCGTTTCCAAATGAAAACACGCCGATCGCAAATAAATAATATCTGAAAGGCAACACGAATCTACTTTGGTTTTATTGCCGTATTTATTGCGTTGTATAAATATGCAATTAAAATATAACTGCCGTATCATATTCATGAGTTGTTTGCTTAAGAACAGAGGACGGATTTAATATCAATTTAGTTATTAACCACAAAATTCACAATGTGTATCAATAGTGTACGTACGTTAAAACGTATTTTCAATCTGCCGAAAATTAAACACACGAAATAAAACGTTTTTATTACTATTGGCCAAATCTCAAGTCAAGTCAAGTCTACAAATGTTATTTTCATTGTATGTCTCAAGCTTTGAACAGACAATAGATGCAGAATAGACAACAAATACAGAAAGGTTGTAAAACAAAAAATCACTTTTCTCGCCTTCGAATGCCTTATACAGAGCATCTGCATAAATAGGTTGCGTTTGAAGCGGTCTGCGGAACGTTCTCTGGGCCCACACTATCTGATTTCCATAGATATATTCAGACGGCGCATATCTTACTTACAATTCACGCCAGAAAACGCAAAGCACAATCATAGTTGAATAGGTACCTATACTGAATCTGTGTCAGAACTCGGAATATTTTATATCATTGCATTTACGTTATAAAATATAACAATTTCGACGAAGTTGGCTTGCTTTAAATGCATTGAAGTTTAGTTTTCCTCGTCCTATCGACATTACCTAGTTTTTTCATAAGTTCAATATTTTACAAAATGGTTATCATTCTTTAAAAACTTGAAATAAAAGTTAAATTTTAAATTTTGTAAAAAAAACCCGGCACCCGTTATAAAATAAAATTATTTACCTTTTTTACTTACCATAACCTAATTATAGGATTAAACCTCACAAGTCCTAAACGGATTTAAGTTTTAAAATAAATAAATTAAGTAATGTCTGTGTTGGAGCATCTAGCAGTAATTAGTGTTAGAAATAGTGCCATATTTTAAGTAAATATTTTCGTTTATTTAATTAGTTAACCACGGCTATACCTGTAAACGTGTAGTCTTTGGGACTTTGGAGGTATCTAAAGTCAAAGCTTGAAATCAAATAACTGTCTGGGCTTTATTTTGTCACAATTCAAGGTACTTATTACAGAAAATCTTACACAAAACATTCCTTTCCTTTCTACAGTTGGCTAATTATTTCAGGCATGAAACGTCCAGTGCCGATCGTAGGCCTCCCTCAATGAAGCGCTCTGCATCCAGTGGATTTCTGAAAACTTTACCAGGTCGTCTGTCCACCTTGTGGGTGGACGTCCTACGCTGTGCGTGCCGGTCGGTACGTGATTTCCATTTTAGATCCTTTTTGCCCCATCGGCCGTCAGTTCTACGTGCTATGTGCTCCGCCTACTGCCACTTTAGCTTACTAAATAATTTAACTAAGTAATCAGTTAAACAGACTTGTGTAGCATGAGCATAATAACATAACCTCACAATACCTACCCAGCCATTGTCACAATGCGAACTCATCAAAGTGAGCATTAGCAAATGTATAAAGCCGGTAGCTGCATAAAGTCGTAGTGGGGCGGGCCATAAAATATTACTGGCCGTCACATCTGAATGGGCGATCAAATACACCCGCAACTACCCTCGTCGCCGCAAACAGGACGAAGTTATGCCCGCTTCCTTACACCTGATGCAAACGATCCGTTTCTAATCTCTTTTTATTACACTTAACGTAAATTACTGACGAGGCCTTGTAGTAATTTGGTTTCATTAACAATGATTTCTTACAATAAACAACAAAATATATGCATTGTTAAAAGCAATCTAGCGTCAATTCTGGTTTTATTTTTAATCATTTACGACTAGAACTCTAAAATCAAGTCAACATAGTTCAGTTTAAATGTGCTGCAATAAAATTGCAACACTCCCATAATATCAAATTAGACTTACTTAATTTTATATAATAGTAAAACCAACGTTACTATCATTAGTAAGTTACAATGGAATTATTAGAAAGTGAAACCAGAAGTATGTACATATTAAGAATAAACTAATAATGAATTCTAGACAGTAGACTGACAAATTAGCGCATCCAAATAGCCAAAATTGTATTTTTAAAACTAAAACCGACTTCAAAACACTAAATAATTTTGGCAAATTTTTACTATAGTATCTTTGAAGTAAGTAATTAGCTATTCAATAAATTTTTTTTTATCAAAATCGGTTCACATTTGTCGAAGATATTGGGTAACATTTATACAAGAATCAAGAACCAAAACATTTGGGTATATATTTTGTTATTTTCTCAAAAAGCGCTTGATTTATTTCGATAAAATTTATATAGGACCACCTCTGAAATATGATCTACCAAACAAAAAAAAAATCATCAAAATCAATTAATAATTGGCGGAGTAATCGCGTAACATACATACAAAAAAACAGTTGAATTGAGAACCTCCTCCTTTTTTGAAGTCGGTTGAAAAAAACATTTAAATGTCCTATGTTGGGTGCCAAAATTCTAGCAATAATAAATTACTCGTGCCGACTATTTAAACTGCTAAATTTTTCTGTCTTTATTATTGTCTATGCTTTAATATTACTTAATCTAAAAGGCACTACTTAGTCAAAATAATAATAAAAAATCGTAGCATCATCATCATACGTCACACGTCACGCGCCCGCCCACTGATGAACATATAAAACACTGTATTTTGTTTTACAGGCAAAATGAAGCAACAAACTACGGCAAGAATCGAGAGCGGCGGTGAAGTGGTCCCATGTTGGGCGCCAATATTCGAGTCATCGTGAATGGCTCCCTTCGGTGCTTTAAATAACTTATTCTGATACTACAAAATTGCGCCAAAGACATTGTTACCAAACATTTCACTTAAGGCTGTCGCAGCACTATCGTTAACACATCTACCAAATAATTTGTGAGATCTTTATTGAACCCTAAGTGTTAGTCCACACGATGTGGTGCGGCGCCGGAGCAGTGCCGGTGCACTGTCCTACGTTCAAGTATCAACCGTCAGTTATTTTGCTTAATCTAGGTAATTACAACAATAACATCTTACTTTTTTTTATATTTGAACAAAATTTAAAGTTTTGAGTGGCAACCTTGTAATAAAAAAGGATTAAATCAAATTTTAAAACCCCTCGGCTAATAGAACTAAGCAAGTACTCGTACTTGCAAGGGGCAAAAGTTTAGATAGATAGATAGATACTCTTTATTGTACACCACACAAAACAAATAAATCACAGGAAAGTAAATACTTAGTGAATAGCACAATTTAGGCGGTCTTATCGCTGGAAGCGATCTCTTCCAGACAACCTTCAGGTAGAGGAAAGTGGAATTAATATTGAGAGAAGGGAGGCGGTGAAGAGTTCCAAAACATAAAAGTCCAAAAATTTAACAAAATAATTAAACAAACAAATAAAATAAAATACATACTTCCTAGTACATGTACATAGTAAAATACTGTAAGTTTGTGTGATATAAGCACGAGCATTTGCTATCTATCTAGTTATCTAGTCGCCATAGCACAAGCTTTGCTTAGTTTTGGTCTAGATAATTGGTGTGATTTAAAAAAAAAAACCGTCGAGGGCTGCCATTTGCTGACTAATTGAAATAACGTTGGGTACGTTAATGAGTGGTAAGTATATTTAAATCCTTTTTCTATTACAAGGTTGCAATTCAACGTTGGTTTCTTCAAAAAGTTTCAGTGTTGTTTTTAAAATCCAACTTAGATTTCTAATAATTATTTTTATTGTGGCACGATGAATCGTGCGGCGCCGCGGCCGTTGCTTCACACACTAGTGTAAGCCACACATTAAATCCAAATATTGAGAAAAAATATTTCTGCAGCGCCCCTTAGCGAATTAACACCATAATTAAGCTATCTAAGAACCATCGCTGACGAATGACGACGAACGAGGGTGAAAAAGTAGTTCTATGTAATAATAAGTAATTACTACCTAACATAAAAATAAACTTGGTGGTATTTTTAGTGGACCTTCATTGTAGGTAAATCTGGAACTTGCGTGTTTGGTTGGAGTATCTAGGTAATATTAAAAATAAATAACAGATATATAACTATATTAAGACTTACTAAAATTACTTTGGAAACAATCCAACATAGTTTAAGCCATAAAAATTAAATCTGACAAACTCATTACGACAGATGAAGTTGGAGCAAACGCCAATAATTTCCTTCTGTTAAGTAGTCCACTGACCTCATAGAGCTAAAGTCAATTAAATTAGTAAAAGCATTTACTCTGGCCGCTTTCCCGAACTGTAGAATAAACTCCCCTCAAATCCAATCAAAAGACGTTCGATAAAACTAATTTCGTAGACGATTACCAACTTTTCTAATTTCGTCTATGGAGCCCTAATGAGTCCGCGAGTCTTAAAAGCACGATACATCGGACGCGGTTGCGGCGCGGTTTGGAACCGCATGTAGTTTGCGGCACTGAAAAAGTGTTTCTTTGTATGCATCTGTTTATGTCAATGTCCTGCACATTAAAGGCAATGCAGTTGCGTCGCATCTTTCACCGCATGCCATCAAACGCGGTGCGGTTGCGGTTTCAAATCGCGTACCTATGCGATGTAGCACAATCGCAGGCTTTGACTTTTCATTAACGGTGCGGGCGCAATTTTTTATAAAATTTCGCAGCCAGACGTTGCTGCCCGTCTCGTGCTACAGGAATTTGTCGCCTCTTACGACACGCCTCCTGCTTGCGGATGAAGATGATTGATCAAAGGTAGACAAATACACTATGGAGCCTCCAGCGCGCCGGCGGCAACCACAACCGCGTCTGATGTGAGGGCTCCTTGGCTGGTATTCAAAGCAATTGCCGATGAACATGTGGCTATCAAATTGGGATTATATGCCGCAAGAGCTAATACAAATACAATGGGCATTATGTAAACATGGGTTGGTTGACCGCTCGCCCTTTTCGCACGAACTTGAGGGTAAAGTTTGAAGGACATACGCTGAAATTAAATAATCTGAAATGGAAATATTTTTTTAAAGTATTTTTCTAAGATTCTTCTAATTTATTGAATGGCAATCTGCCTGTCAATTTCGTTTTTCATATAAAGTACTAAGTACCTTTTATTATATTTTAGTTCGTATGAATGATTTAGGAACGCATACGGGATAAGCAAATAAATATTTACTATTCGTCTATTTAATGTAAGTACCTAAGTATCATATATTTTGACTTAACCAGTTTATTTAGGTACTGGTATTTATATAACTTATCGTACATAACTTCCAATGGAAAACACTTAGTTTTAGTTTGACGTACTTAACCGAAATTAAAAACTTTAAGCGATAGACCTTATCCAAATGTAACAGATAGGTAGGCAATTTATAAACCTGAATGAGAACTAAAAGCTTGGCGCGCTAATTTAAAGATGGTAGCGGTACAAATTCGCGCATTTGCATACAAACTCCCGGTAAGGACGCCGTAATGGCGGTTCGTGGCGGGAAATAGCCGGGCCGACGGCAAATGGACGCGTGCCGAACGCGATCCTTGACTATCTTTATTAAAAGCCTCTTAGGCTTTAGGGTTAGTAAAAGTTATCCTGTTAACTTTTTCGTTGCCTATATTGTTTAAGATCAGAGAAGCCTATATTGGCATGATCCGCCATGTTTTGGTATAGGCACTTGGTGTTTGTTTGCACTCTTTTTAATAGAATAAAATAAAATGCACATTTGTAACAGGTAGGTATGTAGACCGGTAATACGCAGGGCTAAGATATTCAGGTTACGCTTGCGCTTCATGATTGCAGCCTCGTAGTATGTATGGGTTATGCCCTTACTCACAAGAACATACTCATGCCAAACTAGTCTATCTGTGTATCATTTAATTAGTAACAGCCAGTCCAGACATATATTAATCTGTGGTTAGTAATGTGTATCTCCCCAGACGCAGCTTGAAAAACTGCTTTTTTTCGGTTTTTCTGACTGGTGCAAAACACAGGCGTTTGCCCTTTGCCTAAGCGCCTGCTCAGGGTGTGGACTTAGAGTGACCACCAGAGGGGTGATTTGTCGCCGTCGCCACTACCAGAATTGCGACTGCTTCTTAGAGCCAAGAGTGCACAGCGAACACGCAGGGAACGCGCAGCAAACACGCAGGGAGCGCGCAGCGAGCACGGAGCGAATAGCGCTAAATTCGCTTGCAAATCGCAAGTGTGTTTACGCTCTTGGTATGGCATGGTTTTTGGAAAGGCCCTTTTTTAACCTCCCTTCGAAATCCTTCAGGGATCGGGGATCTGATATTCCCTCGCCGCAGACTTGCTGCACCCACCAGGTGATTGAGTCCGCCTCTTTAGATCGCTAAGCCTGCGTGTCATTTACTTTACATGCAGCTTGCAACGCGCCGAGACTTAGATCTTGTTTCTAGATTGATCTTATACAAGATCTAAATAGGTATTTAAGAAATTAAAAAATTACCTGCATTCTACAAATCCGGCATTAAAGCATACCACCCGCTACCCGGTGAAATAATAAGTCTCTTAGACCCGGTAAAAGAGTTCTGCGGCATGCCTCCACTGCCAAGGGAAATGCCTCAACGGTGTGGTTGACAATCGTGAAGATGACGTAAAGCCCCTTCAGCAAAAAAAATCTACCGAGGATTAGGATGCCTTAGGGCCTAAACGGATGAATACTTAAATGGTATATTATATACATAAATAAAAGTTACAATAGCTCGACTGCCCAACGGATTTGGATGAAAGGTAGGTAGATGGATTAGGACCTAGATTAACATATAAGCTACTTTTTATTCCGAAATGACGCGGAAGAAGTAGCAGGCAACAGCTAGTGTACTTGATAAAAGTGGTTATTTCGTATTTTTTCACTTTTCTGGAACGTGTAGTTCGAAAATGGGTAGGAATTTAAAAAATTTGACATTGCGAGGTCAAGCGCTGCCATTGGTATATCCTTATCAACTTCCGCCAGCCCAAGGATCGACCAATGGCAGCGTTTGACCTTACAATGTCAAGACGAGTCCGCAGCTGCGTTCGTCGCCATCTGTCATCGGCTTTAGTGTGTTAACTCCTTAAGCATCCTGAACAGCTCTCTGAAGAAATTGCTTAGGTCCCAGCACGTAGTATATTACTTGATCTGTGGTCCTAGTTCACGTACTCAACAACTCCTTTGTTCAGTGGACTATAAGGCTCGGACTATATGCATCCGGAATTTTTCAGAACTCCATACAAAACGCTCAATCCGTTTTGTATGGAGTTCTGAAAAATTCCGGGTGCGTGTAGTCCTAGCCTAACTATTGCTTGCTTCGTTCAAGTTACTGGTATTTATAACGGTTACCGGTAATTTAAAACGGTAACCTAGCTGTACTGCAATACATTAAGCTTTATAACCTTTGATTCTGTTGCGTATTAATGTAAAATCTTTAAAAAAGTCGCGTGGTTGGTAAAAAATGACATTTGTCACAATTTGACATCTCGTCATGTTGTCAATTTAGCATCTCGTTCCGTTGTTGGTGTATGTGTATTCTATTAAAAATAACATGAAAAACAGTAATTAATCATCATGAATCAAACTATAAACGTTGATCAATTAAACTCTGCCCTCACGTCACTTAGAACATTACGTTTGAGCGTGAGCCATGTGTTTGAGACTCTATCAAATGGCTTACGTGCTGACCATGGAGAAGAAGGCAAAGATAAGTTCTTATTAGAGCTTCAAGAACTCTTGAACAACGTTAACATTAACCTTCGGGATCTAGAACAAACTGTAAACGGCCTTCCAATTCCAACGGCGCCTTTTAACTTGGGTAATACTACATTTTTAAGCCAAGAAACAACGCAAGATCGACAAGCTTTGTATACCCAGTTAGTTAATAGTTACAAATGGACTGACAAAATACATGAGTACAGCTCGTTCGCCCACACATTGCTTAGTCAAAACTCTCTTAAAAGGTCCTATATTAATTCCGGAAGCACAAAAAGGAGAGGTAAACTACAGAGCAACCACAATGTGGCTCCATTGCAAGTCGATAATGTGATTAATAACATAGACAGATCTTACAACGACATGAAGATTACTATATCTCGTCCATTTGCCAGCAATGCTGTTGTGCAGATCAATTTAAGTCATGTACTCAAAGCTGTTGTGGCATTCAAAGGACTTCTCATGGAATGGGTTATGGTCAAAGGCTATGGAGAGACCCTTGACTTGTGGACTGAGTCGAGACATCATGTCTTTAGAAAAGTTACTGAGAATGCCCATGCAGCTATGCTACATTTCTACTCACCGACATTACCAGAGTTAGCGGTGCGGTCATTCATGACATGGCTGCACAGCTACGTGAACCTATTTAGTGAGCCATGCAAGCGATGCGGCTGCCACCTTCACCATATATCACTGTTGCCGCCGGCATGGCGGGACTTCCGCACCCTGGAACCGTTTCATGACGAATGCAAACAATAGTTAATGTGGTATTGAATGAGGAGGCACACTGATGAATTTGACTTAGTGGCCTCCTCCTTCAATATCAAAGTGGGTTACAAAGACAAAGTGATTTGTGATATCCAAACTATCTTAATTATTGACTTTAGATTAATCAAGTGATCATTATTATATTGTAAAACTTAATAAAGCCTGAGGACTTAGCAAAGTTTTGTCAAGTGGTCACTGCATAAATCAATTTAATAGTAAATATTAATTTGCATTACTTTTCAATTGATTTATGTGATTTTTTGTGGAACTGTTACTAGGTCCTCTAGGTACAAATTATATCTTAAAAGTGTAGCATTTTATTGATAACATTTCGTATAAACTCAACAAATAATGAATAAAGATTTTTTGACAAAACTACAATATAAGTTTTCTTTAGATAATCATAATTCAATATGATTCACCTCTGTTGACCTTGTAAAGGTTGCAGGAAGCTGCAGCTGGATGCAAGCCGCTTCCAACCAGCCAATCTGGAAGTCATTGTGTAAGGCCTATGTTCAGCAGTGGACCTCCTATGGCTGAAATGATGATGATGATGTGTACAAAACAGTGAGTAAGGCAAAACGCATTTAGAAAAATAAATAATGGCTAAATAATCTAACACTATTCGTAGCGTGTCATTCCTGTTCTATCACTATTATGTTTACTTACTATTGAACATGGTACATTACGTGACTCTTGAAAATGTGTGTGTGTTTTCTTTGTTTGTTGCGCACTTTTTCCAAGAGTAAGTCTATCACTAAAGAAGGTGAAGTGGCTGTGGACCAATGATCCTCGATTTGGCCATAAAAAAAGAAGATGTGCCTGTGTGGTGTACACGTCTAATCAATCAGTGTCTTTCTCGTCTCCCGCAAAAAATGGCGGAAAATTTTGTTCGTTGATTTAACGGCTTGCCATCTCCCTTTTATAGATACTCAAAGATTGAAATAGAGTCCTGGAATTCTTCTTGAAAGTCACCAAACAACGTTAACAACGTTTCGTTCTACGAAACGCAAGTTTTATGGTCTATGGCTGATTATGACACTGACGGATAACAGCTGTCATTTTGACATTTGTGGATTCACTTTTTCTGATTTTCCCATGTACAGCAAAACAAAAATATTTTTTCTCTAATTTAACATCGCTCTAACCATGGTTGGTGATCCATTTTTTGACCACATCGACCACAATTACTACAAGTGTCACCGCAGGTGTGTGGTGCCGCTATGTCCAAGCACAACCGAGAACACTCCTGAAAAGCTATTTGTACAAGTGCCCGCAGCAACAATTGCCAAGGACGAGTGGCTGCGGCTAGCTGGGTGCCTTCCTTTGCCTTCTGGCACCCATTATTTTTGCGAGGACCACTTTGATGTAAGCAATTAATATTAACGAGTTAATAATAAATAAGGTAGGTACTCTTGCTTGCTATATTAACCCATTCCTTGCCGCTATGATTAAGTATAACCTTACCCAGGTGCCACTTATTTTTTTTGCTTAGTTGAATGAAATATGTGCAAAATATTATAATTTTATTGATATTTTCAATAAAAAGCTTATAAATTCTTGTATTTTGAATACAACGCACGGTATTCGTCGCCGGCACCCAACAAACAAATATTCTTGACAAAGTCCGACAACGCACGGTATGCGTTCATATATTGGATAGCATTATGCAACATTTTATTAAATTTATTTTTGGTTCAAATGGAATTTAATTGAATTGGAAGAGCACTCGCCCGGCAAGCAAAGGGTTGTGGGATCGAGTCCCACCTGAGGCAGTCGCTTTTTTCTAAGTGTATTTATCATCTTAGATAAAAAGAAATGCAATAAAAAGAGTTTTATTCGTATTCATTTATTAATTTTTCATGTACGTGTTTTAGTACGAGCGGCGAGTGCACAATTGCCTACCTCATCTGATACAAAGATGAGCCCTGTGGCACATGTTCAGAAAAGTACTGCCACTTCCGCGAAGGGTTCCGTAATTTTGGCCAATTGCGTTTTTTCTCTGAAATCTAGCACTTTTCTGAACATGTGCTATAGGTCTCACCTCTGTACCAGACGACGTAGGCAATCCTGCACTCGCCGCTCGTACTATTCTATCTAATAGTTATATATTATTTATTTAAATATAAACTAGTGGTAAAAGCGGTAAATGAGATCAGCAATAATGACTTAGTACCTAACTACTTTCTTAAAAACTTAATTTCAATATGTCTTAAATACTCATTTGAGATCAAGTAGGTAATTAAAGTACTAGAAATATTTTTTTTACAAATACAACAGAATTATGTACTATTACATTTGAAAAACATATTCCGTAAACTCTCTAAGAATTACTCTGAAATAAAATACGCCTCAAAAATATATCTTAGTACTTGTAAAAACAAAACTGTACTTTTACATCTAAAATAAATATCTTATCAAAATCAACAAATAAAACAAAAATGTTCTTCTGCAATACGTGGTAAAACTTTCTACCCATACCTAGAGGGTAAGGGTTCTAAATGATGATCAGAAAACAGACAAATAAATCAGCAAAAAATGTTAACTTTAGCATCTAGAGCACTAGAGCACTATCTCTTCAACAAAAAACAAATTAATACTTGTGATATAGCCTGAAACAGTCTACCTCACAAAATCCTGGTTGGTCTGGGCAATCCGGACAGTAATGACCAGTGTCTTTCCTTTGCTTACTTTGGGTCCAGCAAAATTTGCAACGACGACGTAATTTCTTTCCTTTAGAGCCTCGTTTTCGTGGACAAGGTTGAAGGACATGCACATTTGATAACCGTTGGGGTTCCGGCTGCGCTCTGACTCTGGGAGCTAATAAAGTTTCGATTACAGATAATTTGAATTCATAAAAACTCATTTTACTTCGGCCCGAAAATATATTATATAGCGTAAAAGAGTTATATAACATTTGCTGAAATATATGTACGCCCAGTTTTTTATACCATCTTAAACATTTCCTTTCACAGGAATAATAGGCCAACATTTGGTCCTGGTGGTCTATACCACCCATATATTTATTGTAATTAGTGACGATTTCTGGTTTTTGGACCACTGCACCAAATCTTGGTCTCACTTCAACCATTTTTGTGCCAAACTCGGTGGACAGAACTAAGACGTCTCTCCGATCTCGCCACTTTAATACGCAAATTCCACTGGAAGAAAATTTTGCAATTGTCTCCCCCTTTTTCAATTTCTTGCTAATTACAACAGTTGGTGTCCCTTTTCGATTTGCACGAAGTGTTCCCGTGCAGTACGTTTTCATGTTCATCAGTTTTCTGGCTAAATTAACGGAATTGTAATAATTGTCTATGTATAGAGAGTGTCCAATATTTAGATAATCTGCAAGTAGATTCAAGACTACTTTTTCCGTGTGATTCGTGCCACCAACAATAGGATCTCCAGCTCCACTGTAGACAATTATCTTTAATATAACTCCGTGCATGTCAGTCAGTATGTACAGCTTTATTCCGTAGGGGTGACGTTTTCCTTTTAAGTATTGTCTGAATATTAATCTCCCTCTAAACAAAACAACAGACTCGTCTATACTTAAGTTACGGCTTGGATAGTAAATTTTACTCATCATATTGTTGAAATAATCAACCAGCGGAGTTATTTTTGATAATCTTGAACTTTGTTCTGAGTTCGGATCTTCAAAATGAAGGGCACGAAAAATAAGTAGAAACCGATTTCTACTCATACATTTTGTAAAACATGAATGTTAAACAAAAAATCTCCTCCAGTAATCACTGACTCTGTTTAATTTTATTATACCCATATGAAATAGGACTCCGAAAAATGTTTTTATTTCTGTCATCGTAATGTTTCGCCATGCTTTCATTCGACTGTTAGGAGCAGTTGTGCTAGATAATAATTTCACCGCATTTGAATTTGCCCTGTCTAATATGAACTGGAAAAAGGTATCATCAGCAAGAAGAAAAAAATAATCTGCAGGACTATTACCATCTGGGTGCACTTTTAATACAGTCCCATCCCTTTCAAAATTTAGCCTCTGCTTTGGAACAGCAGTATCAAACCATGTTTCTACGTCATCATTGAGAATATTATTTGCTACTTCTTCATTAGATTCAGTTTCTTCTTCTTCAGAAACCAATTCTTCAAGTATAATATTTTGCAAGTCAGCTGATTCTCCTCGATTCTCTGAATCGCCGTCAAAATCAACATCAGCGTCTTCATCTGATAGTAGTGCATTTAACAATTCGGCATCAGTCAAATCTGTCTCTTTATTCATGTCATCCTGTCTTATATTTGCAAAGTCTTCATTATTTCCAACAATACCCTGTAGTATTTTTTCTATTTTATTACCGTTTTCAATATCTTCTTCTGTTTCAATAGCTGCCGTTTGCTCAGTATTCTTTCTAGGTCTCTTGCTACTTATAATGTTTTCATTATCATCCCTGACATTTTTTACTTTTTCTGTGTCTTTTTTATTTGTCTGCTCTTTCTTACTTCTAGGTCTTGTGTTGTAGAGACTACTTTCTGTATTTATTATCGGAGCAGTATCAGACCCAATTTCTGCACGCCTAGTTTCCACGCCCTTATCAACTAAACTCTCTCCCATTTGTATGCTAACTCGCGGACTGACATGATTTTCTATAACATAGAGATGTGTGATGTGTGTGATGTGTGTGATGAGAATAATAAACAACCGCAATTTGATGTCAAGATAAGAGTATCTTGACATCAAATTGCGGTTGTTTATTATTGTCTGTATGTGATGAGATAACTCTATTATCAATATTTTTTTGCTTTTTATCGGGACAATAACGAATAGTAGCTACGGATACAATATTAATTGGTGAAGGCTTAGGAGGTGAGCTTCGCATGTTTTCATTATTATCGTTATTTAAGCATGCAAAGTACTGCGACGCATCTTCTATGTTATTTTGCCTGTTAATAATATTTTCTGTTTCTGTATCGCATTCATTGCTTGTGCTAAGACCACCTAGAGTTCTCACGCCCTTTCTAGTCAGCAGCAGTTTATTTAGCAGTCCACCTCTTGTCCTAACACCAAATCGCGGAATGTTGATATTACCTGGTTGTGATGAAATGATTGATGTATGATCTTCATAACCTATAGCTGTTGTAATACTATTATTCGTTGTAGGTTTAGGACAACAAGAACTCTGTATATTTTCATCATTGTCGTGCACAGCTGTGAAGTCTTGTGCTAACACCCATGCTTCTGTAGCACTCATATTAGAATATGTTTCATTGAGGGATCTAGCCGATGTCAAATTATGCGATTTCGAGCGCTGATACTTTCGAGCAGGCTTATCATGACTTGTATGAATCTCTTCATACCTGAAAACGATATTTTGCTATAGCAGAATGAACTATGTGCAAGCCACTTTAATAATATTATTGACGTAACAGAACTTACGCTCCCGGAGAGGGTATATTTTGAACAACGTGAAAACTTTTGCGGCGTTGTGGTGTTAGTAGACCTCTGTATAATATAACGAAATAGTTAATTAGTAAAACAATTCTTATCCAAAACCAAAAATTTGAAAACCCCTGAGTTCATTAAACTTTCTTTTGAATTATAAAAAAGAGGCGTCCAAGCTAGACGACAATAGATAGACCGAATAACTGGTGTATCGCCTGTGCAACATGAAGTATGCGGGGCGGAGTGACGTATTTGTGATGCGGAGTGGCAGGGCGTGGTCGCGGAGAAGGGAGCCATACGTTCGACACAGTAGGCTGAAAATTGGCTTTCGAAGACCTTAGGAAAAGTTTTGAAGAGTTCTGTTTTTTGTAGCTTCATTAGTGTCTCTGATATCATAATCAGGTGATCATAATGTGGTGTAATTTTGTGTACTTAAATTTTTTTTTGTCTGAAACTTTAGAAATTTTCTAGAAATGGCTAATATTTTGAAAACCGGGCTTTTGCCCATTATATCCTCTTAGGTTACATGTTTTTGCCTATTTTTTTCTATGTAATATAAGTTAGGGGTGCGATTTAAATTCTGTCAAGATAGATCTTACAATAAATAACCCCGTACATCGCAGAGCACGCTCCCCGCACACCTCTTGGGTGTTTAACCCCGCGTCCCGCGTGCGTATTCCACGCATTATAATAAACACTTGTATGAAAAGGACACTTGCGGTAGTCACGCATAGGGGCAATCCCGCGTCCGTGATGAAATCCGCACGATATTAAAAACACCCTTACCGCGAAGGCGATACGCCAGTAAATCGGTTTACCTATAGATGACAATTTAACACGATATAACTCACCCGTACAAACTTACTGGGTGTCACAATAAATTATAGTATGTTATACTTACACATTTTTATTTGGTATTTCTTCTATCGTTTTTTCACCACGAGCAAGCATCACCAAATTCTTACATCTATCGCCCATTCTGCATACCTATTAAGATTGTCTACAAAAAATAAAACAAAAATAATGTTGAAAGTATTGAATTCATAATTGCAGCAGAAGATTCCATATATCGCTACCGGTAGCGATAGTTGGAAAAAAAATCAAAATATCCCTACCAGTGGGGATATACCAGTAGGGATACACGGAATAGGGGAATTTTTCAATGTAGGTATACTATTTGTGATTTTGTTTTGAATAACATCATCCATTAGATTTTTCTATCTGTGTGCCGGTACACGCACCCTAGTCGGTCACAAATTTGGAACTTGTTTTTTTTGTAGAAAACGCTAGTAATATGGGTAGATAATATATATTCATGAAATATGACTTACCTTCCATAGATTTATAAATAAGCACTGGTATAATATGCAAACGAAACCTGTTAAACTTGTTAGAAAAATTGCCGAAAAATTCACCAACTTTAACGGTCAGTAGCATGTAACTTTTGTGTGGATTGACAGAAAAATAATATATTGCCATAAGAGAAATATAATCTACCTGTGTTGCCAAAACAAGAAAATAAAATCCTACGATTCGTAACGCCAAAAAATAACAAACTGTGAGGCAAGTAATAAACGCATATGAAGCGTTGCCGGCACCCTGATAAAGTTTCTGAAAACGCATATGGTGCGTTGGCGGAGTCGAATGGGTTAAGTAACACCTTGTGTGACTGCAACAAGCTGTGCATTGTGCGTAGTATTAAGGATTTATATAGAGAGCAAGCAATTTTTACCGGCCTAAATATTTTATATTGACTTTTGCAGATTCAAAATGATATGGTTAACTACATGGAATACAAAGTTATGGGACATGTACAGAGGGTCAGATTGAAACTAGGTTGTTTACCATCTAAGTTCGAATGCCAGCAACACCACAAGATGTTGCCAGTAGACAATCAAAAGTCTAACATGTTCAAAATCAATGTTGTGCAGGGACAAAATGTATTTACAATTGAAACTGTTCCACAATTGGAATCAGAAAACACTATTGATGAAGGTAATTATCGTAAGAATGATGCTTTGCATATTCCAGAGTAGGTAGATTGATTTGATGTACTTTGGTAGTACTATACTTTGGATATGCCTTTATTTCAAAAACTGATACCAAAAAATTCTGGAATCCCGGAGGCATGTCCATATTAACATCAATGTTTGAGATCATTGACTCCAAATCAATCTACCTACTCCGATCACTGCTCATAACACCGGTTTTCTTATAATATGGGCATTAGTAGTCACCTGTTTCGATACTGTGTAAATTATGTTATACATTTTAAATGCCTGCCTGGAAGCTTACATTATGAATTTGGATTTATTATAAAATATAAATATCAGTATTGTTTATCCATATTGCATTGTTCTCATTACTTCTCATGTCCTACAGATACCATGCTGTTCTTAAGCATCTCTCATCATCATTATCATTAATTATTTATATTATTTATTTTGTACTAATTATTATTGTTAATTCTTTAATTTACAGTAGCAGACAAAATGAGTAAAAGTGAAGACACTTCAAATAACATAAAGAAAAGATCAAACAAGAAACCTACTATAATTAAAGTAAAGAAATGTGATGTTCTACCAGAGACCTTGAAACGGAGAGCTATTATAATAAAACCTAATTTAAAAACAGTTAAGATAATCAAAAAGATTTAGTTGTTGATAAAAACAAAACAAAGTTATTAATTGTATATTTTACATTAGGTTATTTGTTTTTAAAACAAAATTTTACTACATAACAGGTACATTTTAAATTATAGAATTTATCAGTAATAGATTTTATGTAAAAGGTTTACATAATGCTATTGTATGGTCTACACTACATACAGCTTCCAAAACATGAGCTCCAATTGCCACTCTCAAAGGAAAGAGTTGATCTTTGCTGTGCCCTAACCCTAAGCAGCCATGCCTATTTCTGCCCCATGTGTACAGATCTCCGTTGTTGGTGATAGCAGCCAAGTGTCCAACGCCACAGGAGACTTTCTCCACAGTACATTCAGGGTTAAACTCATTGCGGCCAAAGAGAGTCGGAGGTATCAGTGTAGGCTTCGATGCATGTTGAACATTAGGGCCAAGACCCAATAAACCGTAGCCCCAAACAAAGGTATCACCACTTTCTGTAAAAATGCATTAGGGTCAAAAACTATATAGTAAACATTTGGTCTCTTATTTGTTTTTGATTATAATTTTAAGAATATATGTTATTTATTTAAATACTTATCTAAGTTATAAGATATTGTTAGTGTTGAAATATTTTATTTAAATTTTATCAAAAATTTTTGTTATACATTTATTTAAAGAGAAAAATCATAGTTTCTTTAAAAAAAGTTCAAATTGTTTTCTAATTTGTTGTAAATATGTAAAATAAATATTTATCAGTGCATTTTTCTTTTCAATGCTACAACATACTCACCGTTCACAATTAAACAGAAGGATCCGCCTGATGCAACATCCTTTATTTTACCAAGTCCTTTTGTGAAATTGACAAGAGCATAAGACATGTTCACTTGCTGCTGTTTTTTCGTCATTGGCACCTGACCATACTCTGAATTTCCCCAGCCAAATAGTTCACCTTGTTCTGAAAAAGTATTTTACAAGTTAATTTATGAGTTTAAAAAAACATTTCACTATGGTAAAATCATAAGCACTAACCATTGAGAGCAAGCACACAGTCCACTGTGCAAGCAACTTTAACTATGTTCTCACTAGTAATATCACCCTTCACTGGGGCCGGTGGACCCTGGTTCTCATAAGTGCCAAGCCCCGTTTGTCCATCGGCACCCCAACCACATGCATACACCTTTCCTGACTCTGTTATAAACATCCTAGAATATATATACACCACTGTTATAAGATATTAAATGCATATTATGGTCAATATTACTGTATCATCATACTTTAAAGGTGGAATTTACACTTATAAATCTGTGAACCTACGTATGATCTTGGCCACAACACACATTAGTAATGTTCTCCTTGCCCAATTTTTTTATATTATGTGAGACCATACTGCCCCTGTACT
Source organism: Anania hortulata (assembly GCA_963576865.1). NCBI lineage: Eukaryota > Metazoa > Arthropoda > Insecta > Lepidoptera > Crambidae > Anania > Anania hortulata. Next base: position 3,240,961 of record OY756389.1, on the reverse strand, counting down.
CCTCATTAGGATTGATCTTGCGTCCGCACTGGCCATATGCATTGTTGCCTAGAGTATATGCTCCTTCATTGTCTGTTAAGATCACTGTGTGAGCTCTTCCTGCTGATAAGCCTACAATCTGAAAATTTAATACACATTTTTATTTCAGTTTTTATTATCTTGATATTTTTGATGGAATAAAGAAAGATGGCTAATTTGGCATTTTAAGCATTAAAAATAGATAGATAGACAGATACTCTTTATTGTACACCACACAAAAGAAACAAATCATAGAAAAATAAATACTTTATGAATAGCACAATTTAGGTGGTCTTATCGCTGGAAGCGATCTCTTCCAGACAACTTTTAGGTAAAGGAAAGTTGAATTAATTTAGAGAAGGCGGTGAAAATATACTAATGAATTATGAATATACTTTTCTTGATATTTTTGTAATTTTTTAAGAGAGTTTAAGAACTGATTAGACAAGTATCTGAAGGAAAAGAAAACTTAAACTATGACAGTGAGATGCAGGCTGTCATCAGTTGTTTCAACTGATTATTATTGTACTGTATAGCTTTTAATAACAAGTGAACAGAGAAAATATTTTTAAAACTTTTCGAAAACAATGTTTAGAAACCTTGCTTTCCAGAGATTTGTATGGTACGTATATAGGCGCCGGGCTCAATAGCATCTCCAGGGGATGGCCGATGCGAGGCGCATGGTATCCAATCTGTGAGTCTGTGTTGATACCAGTACCAAACACTTTGTGCTGCTCATTTGTTTTGATTGCAGCCACAGTAAAACCATATCCACTTGCAATTTGAGTTACCTGGAAATTGTTTTTGTAGTTTAGTACTTAACAATATATGGGAAAAGTAAAGATGGCTCAGTCTAATGCTAATGTTTACTTACATCAAATCTCTCAGCGAAAGTTGACCTCATAGGGTGCCACACTAGATTAAAATTATTCTTGTAGGCTTTTTTGCCGCGCTTGCCTCTTGGCATGTGGATCCCAAGGGCACCTGTCTCTGCCAGACCCCATACATACACCCGCCTGTCTGAACTCTTGCTAACAGGGTACTGAAATACTGAAAATTGAAACGAATCACAGTTTCATATACTGAAATGTTTGTATAATTATCACCCAAAACAAAATACACTGGACACTTACTTGGTAAGTCTTCGTCGGTCTCTACCGATATCTTCTTCTTCGTCGTTGCGTAGGCACGTTGAATAAATAATCTAGAATTTCTACGAAATAATATTGTTCGGATTGAATTCATTTTTTAGAATTATCGTTTCATTTTAAATAATTTTACTTTTTCTACAATTTTAGGTTATATTTAGCGAAATGTCAAATGACAATGTTATGACATTTTGTTTTTTTAACTGCTAAGAGCGGAGTGCGGACCAGTGTTGCCAACTTCTGACCAGTCCAATTCGCCAGAAATTTGGCGCCAAGTAGCCTAAATTCGCCGTTTTCTATTTTCCTATGAAGTAGCCTTAAATCGCCTAATTTAAAGTCAAATAGCCTAGTGTTTTTTTTTTATTCAGTTACCTTCTTTTGACAATTCCAACTAACATAAAACGAACGAAATCAACTAAAGCATATACATATTTTTTTAAATGGTGCATCCACCTTTAGTTTCTAAATACTATAAAAATCTTCTTTGTTGTGTGCACATGGAAGCAGAGGTATCAATCAACGCAATTATTTGTCATAAAAACATACGCTTTATTGAGTACCTACATGCATTTTTAAAACATTTGAGACTCAGAGACGAAATTATGACAGTTTAACTACTTCGAAATGGTGTCGCCCCTTTATTTTCTCAAAGTAGCCTAAACGGCGACCAGTCGCCGATCTCAATTTTTGGTCGCCCCGACACCCTTCGAGATAGCCTAAAAGGCGAAAATTCGCATAAGTTGGCAGCACTGGTGCGGACGTTTTGTTCGTTTGAACTGCCAACGAAACGAAACCTTATAATAACGGTACAGATTAACTCGTTACCGTTATTTTGTTTTCATTAATTCAGTCGGCCAGAACTTAGAAGTAGAATTAATTTTAAAATAACAATATTATTTTATTTTTATTTTCAGCTTCAGATAAGTAGTTTGTTTGTTTTTTAATTTGGAGTTCCTGTATTTTTTTTGTACGTGCTGCATACAAGGTGTCGTCCTCTTAGGGGCTGATTCTTGTGCTCAAACACATCTTTTTGTATCCAATGAAACTAACATTAAAATCTTTAAAAAATTAAACTTCATCTTCATACTAAAAGCAGATACAAACGGCGATCGACGCGGCTCAAACGACCATTGGTCAATCCTTGGGCTGGCGGAAGTTGACTGAAGGATAGACCAATGGTAGCGCATGACCTCACAATGTCAAGACGCGTCCAGAGAGGCGTCCGTCGCAGTTTGTCACCAGCTTAAATGTCCAATCATGTACGGTTTGTATAAGGGAAACGTTTTTTTTTGCGATTTTGGTGTTGATCCCATACAAAACGTTGTTGGTGCAATGGGTAGGTGCCCCATAACGCGCTCACAAACCCCCAGGGGCTAACAACAAAGGAGCCCGGCTATAGAGTCAGTATGTAAAATCGTTGGCCGCGCTTCTTTTTCCGTATTTTTTTTCAAATAAATTATTAAGTATATATAAAATAACACAAATTATAAATAATTGGTGTTTTGTTCACGACGTGTGGGCTCACACTCGGCCGGGTCGCGGACATCGCTAATGGGGTGGACCTAGGCCGAACGCAGTGAGCGCTGAAGGCGCTCGCCACACCTGCCCGGTGTAACTAAATAAGAATTATTTCAAAGGCCGTTAGAAAGAGGTCTGTCCAAAAATACTAGCTAGCGCTTATTAACCCTATTAGTCATCCTAACTCGGTATCGGTAAGTTTTCATCGGTCACCTCTTTTTCAGTTCGCAATGACTAATTTCTGAATAGGAAACGAATCAAACACCGTAAACCATTTAACACCATAAATATATTAATGACTGGGGGATTACATTTACTTTATCTTCGCCAGCAAGTTGGCACGGAACTGTGTGTTCTGGAACAGGGCCTTGATGAGGCTGCGCAGCTCCTCAGTGCGGAAGTGGAGCGCCAGGGCGCCGGCGCCGTCCTGCCAGTGCGCCTCGATGTCCTTCAGCGAGCCGCCGAGAACGAAGATCAGTTCCTGCAGTTTGATCCAAGACTTCACGTGGTTCTCCACTTCGGATGGGGTCTGGATAAGGAAACAACAGGTTAGTTAGTTAGTTAGTTTAGTATAGTTTAGAAACAACGGGTTACCGATAATGCATCATAGTTTGAGGTGGCGCCGGTTGCTGCAGGCACCGTTAAAAAAAATCGCCTGTTGGCTTAAGGCGCCTTATGCCAATAGGTGACAGTGAACACTTGTCAAGTGCTTGCAGGCAACCGTTGCCATCACAAGAATTATGTTATAAGCGAAAATAAAAACTAATAAGCCAAAGGTCTAAGTTAATAACATATAGATGATTAAAAAGTTAATAAAAATAAACAAAATATATGAATAAAAAAATATATCACAGAAAAACAATATAATGTAATAAAAAATGTATAATAGCCGTCAAGAAAAATAATACGTCACATCCGTTTTTTTTTACTGAGACAGCTGACTGACTACCATTGGTTTTGTAGAGAGTATATAGAGCAGCAATATGGGGTGGGCCCATCTTTCTCTGAAACATGTTAGTGATTTTTCACTCACATTTAGTATGAACTGACAAGTCCTGTCAACTCTCACCCATATTAAAACAGTACAGTCACAGATTAAATAATGGCGGATTTTTTGTAGAACAAAATAAATGACATTTTTACTTTATAGGGTATGTATGTGCTAAATGTTTGTATTACACTAACTCAAAATGAAATAGATTAATTATGGCACTTTTACACGTCCCAATATTTTTTTAACTCTACGACTGCATCGGGACAATAGGCTAGTGCCGAGAAGACACAGCGTAAGAAACTCTGTCACTATTAAGGTATAAAGGTCCGACACTCCGCCCAGCTGTACAAAATCTTGATGTCATACTCTCACACTGTCACTCTGTACCGTGCAGTCTGTCTGTCTGTCCTTTAAGCAGCCGTTTAACGAAGCAACTGCAATCGCGGCGATCGATCACCAATTCACCAAAGGCAACACTGATAAACCGCCCCGGGCAAAAGGCAATCGCCCGTGTCCCGCACTAGCCAGAGGCTGAACAAATCCGACTACGAAGATCTACATCTTCATTCATCAGTAAGTATACGATAAAGAGAAGGTATATGAGAATAGGAAAGAGAATAGACACTTACTAAAACTACGTGATCAGATGCTGATATGAGTACAACATTGTCCCGAAACAGGGTAAAAAAAATAGTTGGGCTGTGTATAAGAGCCTTCATACCTATCTACAGAAATTTGGTTTTAATGGTTTTAACAACAACTTTTACTATGGGGTCAACATATTTAGATGCTCCATACTAACGCGCTACCACGATAATGTGTATGTAGCAATTGTTTTGCGGTTTCAATATTCCTCCAATAGCTAAAGTTTATTTATATCCACAACTGATTAGATCACCCAGTCACAGAATATATATTAGGATATCATTTTTATATTAGCCAGCTCGCGAAATGTGTACAGTTTTAAAAAAAAAACACTCCACAAAACCGACCTCTTTAAAAAATCTTTCTGCATTCAAACAAAACACGTTCCTGAAAGATTCTAAAATTTAAAATGCCCAAGCATATTTCGTAAATCGTGGCTGCGGAACATACGGAAATGGACCGGCATAACCTCCGTCGAACAACTATTTCGGTTGGCCACTGATAAAGAGGAGTTCAAGAAGCTGACGGCCAACCTTCAGAATTGAAGAGGCACCCGAAGAAGAAGAAGCATATTTCGCTACCGCTCCTAATATCTTGACGGGTACGGTGAAAACGGGCATATTGAGAAGAGAAAGAACAAAACCTTTCAAATTAATATAGTGATGGTGTGTATAGCTCTCATGCTATTTTCAAAGACTCGTGAACAATGTGTCTTCCACTTACTATTGTTAGTGACATTATGAAAAGTGTTAAAGGACACGTTCTTAGCTATACTTTTAACTATACTTAGATTAGGTCAAATTTAAATTACTCATTAAACTACGCTAGATTGTAATATTGTTTAGGTTTAAAATTATATTTTAGGCCTGAGACAGATTATTTAAAAAAAAATACTTGACGGATATTATAGCAAAAACAAAAAAGGTGCAATCTACCACAAGCGTAACGTGCTTCCCTATCGGGTACCCGTCGGCCGGGACATAGACCTGGAACAGCGCCGGCGCCTTGCGCACCACGAGCGCGTACGTGTCGCACAGCTGCGCCGCCATCTCCATCGAGATGTCCTCCACCGTGCACACGCGGTGGATCAGCTCGTCCACGAACATGTTCACGAGGGTCGCCATCAACCTGTATCAACGAGGACACGTCGTAGAGTCAGTGTGTGCTGTTTTTTTTGGACTGACGAAATATGTAAACAGACGTGACTTCATTCAATTATTAATCAAGCAGTCGACCTGGTAAAGGTTGCATAGAGATATAAGAGTTATTAAACTAAAAATACTACGGGTACAAATAATACGGGTAAATGTAAATTTTTGCGCGGGTCGTAAGTGTCTTGGGTACAGATCCCAGTCGAATCAGCAGTACCCAGCAGTGGGTAAAAGTGGGCTAATTTCAAAGATTTTATTTTCCATAGGATGATTCTTCTTCCTCTTCTATTCCTCTTTGGCTCAATTCTAGTCATAGACAAAGTCGAGGAAGAATGTAGTTAAGACAATGATGTTATATTGTCTAGATTGAGCATACTGCTTGAACCGTATTTAAAAAAAACTGGCCAACATTGGTCGAAAATTTGGTAGCAGCGATGGTATTTTACTTTATTATTTGTCTTGTCTGCCTGTATCTTTTCTTCACACTTTATTAGGACAAATCGCCATTTCCGACACATCGATTTTGCCTAACGGCATACACGTCTCCAGTGATGGAACACATGCTGGGTAGAGATTTAACGAACAGGAGACGTATTTTTAAATCATGCGAATTCCAATCCGAATACGAAATCGCAAGATTCGCATGCGAATACCTAAAATCACTATTTTTGAACGAGTGGTCTTACCCACTCGTTTTTCTATTTTACTTAGTAGAAAGTACGGAAGAATAACATTGACAAGTAAGCATGTTTGACAGAAATTTGACATAACAACTTTTTATTTACGTTCCGTTTTAAGCGATTCACTACCGGTTTTTAAAACCAATGAGTTTTTGCATTCCGTTTTATTAAATTTTTTTGCGTAAAACGAAAATAGTTACGAGTGGTTCAAAAATGCGTAAAATCGTGAGCAATAGAAATGAATATCATACACGAATTGTTTTCGTGTTCGAATTCGAGATTCATTTCTAATGCTTCAAAAATACGTCTCCAGGTTCTGGAACATTTTTTGTTGCAGCGTTCGCTGCCTCGACTTTCCGGCTAGTATTATATACTTGGTCGAAGATGATAATAAAAGGTATGTTACTTGGTGAAGACGTTGTTGGGCAGGATGCCGACCCAGACGTTCTTGAGCAGCTGCAGCTGGCGCAGGCACTGGCGCACGGCGGCCTCCGCGTTGGCGCCCAGCACGTCCTTCACCACGATCACGTTCAGGTCTGCACGCGATATTACACGCATTACACTCTATGACCTCTTTATTTAAGGCGAGTATAGCTGTCGAATGTAAACTAGTATGTAGTTTCAAAAGCCTACTACTTAAGCCAAGTTTGTCAGAAAAATATTTAAAAAATATGCTAAGAATTGTCAAATCCTACACATTCTGAGCATTGCGTTTATTTCTAGTATAGTACCTAACTTATACTTTTTTATTACGCTAATTTAGGGGTAGTGCCCCTAAATAAATATTAGTATCTGATCCGGTGAATTTAGTACCGCCAATAAAAGTTGTCGCAAAATTATTTTTTAACGCATCCTGTTTGTTTGTTTGGAACGAACATTGTAGAACAACACAAACAAACTTTCTTTGCAGTTTCTTAATTTTTTCTAACCTTTTAAACCTTCGTTGGACTTTTACAAATATTTTAAAACCAAAATTAGCCAAATCGGTCCAGCCGTTCTTTAGTTGTTGTGAGACTGACAAACGTCAATTAATTTTTATACATATAGACTACCCGTTCGCACTAAATTTACCGGTCCGTTTAATGCGCGTCTCTACCTAAAGCGCCCACTGCACCGCCGAGTTGCCCTCTCAGTACCGTGGATCGTCATCGCAATTAGCCAGCACGTGTGATAATTACATTATCAGCCCCTTAATATTTTTCAGTTTTCTTGATATTAGTTACTTTATTCGTCATCTTCCGCAGCAAACTTAGTGCGAGCGGAGAGTACAACACGCAAGAAACGCGTTCATTGGTAGTGTCTGGGTTTTCAAAGCCAAGGAGCTCGAGCTTGAAATCGAACTACGGCCGGGCTACAAAATCTTGGATTAAACGGGTTCCGGCGTTTTGCTCTTTGCAGTGGGATTAGACAGATCTCGTGGCAGGGGCTGTCTGGCAATTTCTGGCGGCCGGCCGGGCATGCTATGGAGCGATGTTGTGCGAACAAGCGTCACGCCAAATCGGTTATCGGAGAACGTCGTCACTTTTGCGGCCGGTCTACGAAACTGATACCTCATCAAGTGTTGGCCAACAGCTGGGGTAACTTATTATTTCAGTCAGTTGAGTAGTTAGTATCTTTTACCTGAGGATCTAATGTTGTCTAGTATCTGCTTCCGCTGCTGCTGCATATGCGCGGCGAGGTGCTGGTAGCCCAGGTCTCGTAGCTTCTGCACCAGGTCAACGAAGCTGATGGGATAGTCCAGCTCCCGGCCCTCCATCAGGATCAGCCACTTGTCGCCAAACGTTTGCAAATTGTGCGCAAGGAACATACAATTGTTGTGGAAGAGAGCTGAAATAATAGAAAATCTTTTGTTTAAGGTCCAACCAATTTCGGCAGTATTTCATCAGAGTATAAGAAGGAATTATATTAAGGCATGAAAGTGGCATTTGTAAGCTAGACTTGGCCCTAATAAATCAAAACTCAAATCTGATTTGACTGTAATTGAATCATCATCATCATCATCATCATTTCAGCCATAGGATGTCCACTGCTGAACATAGGCCTCCCCCATTGACTTCCAGATTGGCCGGTTGGAAGCGGCCTGCATCCAGTGTCTTCCTGCGACCCTTACCAGGTCGTCTGAATGAAATGAATGTAATTGAATGTGAACTGTGAATTATTTATTTAAACTGTTTTAAAAAAAACTATTCGCTATCAAAGTTTTCTCAACTAGGTACTCAATACGAGAGGCAGGATTTTCTTGTTTACTAAGAAATCCTCAATCACTACTTATATGGAAATGTAAAAATGTTGGTACTAAATCACAGAATACCTAATAATACAAATAATTTGTATTTATAAAACTACCTACACAGTACACATAAAAAGTACTCACCTACATATTGAGGTATGGTCTGCAAATACTGTTCATGGTGATATGGAACTACAGCATCGTACAATTCAAAAATCAGGCGAGTTGTATTGTATAACTTCTTGCAGACTACATCTGAGCACTGGACGGCCTGCTCCATCATCACATACACAAGATCCAGCAGTTCTTGTGCTGTCCGAGATATCATGCACCTCGGGAAATAGAACAGACTCTTTGGAATTGTCTTATCGAGAATCTTTAAAGCTTCTTCCACACTCTCATCAGGAGTTGAACTGGTCCCTGCGTTATCATCTGGTATACTTTCAACACCAATAGACATAGTCACACTCAAATCTTTGAGCATAATCTGACGAGCACTCTCTAAGAAATACTGACTCGACTTATCAGCAAAGAGAACATCAATGTCGTTAACATACTGCAATATTGAGAATTTCTCATCGGGAAAGAACTTAACTATGGCTAAGAAGCGTTGAAAATCTTCAATTTCAGAAGTTATTACACCATAACTCTGAAGCTCGTTTATATTATGTGGTATAGTATGAATAAGACAATCTTTAACTAACATCTCTCGGAACTCAACACTTATCTGTTTACCAATCATTATCATTAGTGTCCTCTCTCTAGCGAAATCAAAATTTAGTTTGTTGCTGAGATAATGGAATAACAGTCTTAAATTGGCAATGACTGCATCATAGGCAGGTCTGAAATCTGGCTTTTGGTTTATAGTAATGGTCATAAGTTCATCTGTTTCAGCAAAGACAATGCTGTCATTATTGATGACGGGCTGTAGAACATCCTTCAAAAGAAATTGAGAAAATTCACTGACTTTTTCATCTAGTTTTTTGCTATTTTCTAAAGCTCTCAGTATATCAGCCACAATAAGTGAATCATCGAAGCTTAGCTTTATGGTAATAGTGGTTTTACGATTACCTGTTACAACGTTTCTATAAATTAATCTATCCCACTCTCCATATAAATCTTGGAGTAAACTGTCAAAAATTAATTGTGCTGTGTTCTTTGTGTTGTTGTGAAAGTCTATCTGTTTAAAGCCTTCAGAAGCTAGATCGATATACTGCAGTAAGTCATCCACTGCTTCGACTGCGCGGGTAAAGCTCTGAGCCTCCCGGCCATCATCAAAATCCTTTACATACCTACCACACTGTACCACATCATACACTATATTTAATGCAAAGTTTACAGAATCTAATTCCTTAGTAATCTTGTCATGAGTCTCTAAAGATTTGAGTATTTCAGCCATTGTTTCTTGTTCTATTTCTTGTTTACACAGCTCCATATCATCCACAACAGACTTACTTTCCTTTGACAATTCATTACTCTGCTTTAAAATTCTTTCTAAATCATATTTACTATTACCCAAAAAGGTTTTCAAATCATTTTTAAGTGCATCAATTTCTTTGACCACAACAGGAATTCTCTCTGATGGTCTCCATGAATTCTTGATATCAAATATATTTTTTAAAATATTCTCTACATCAAATTCTGCCATCTTAGTGTTTTTTCTTTGACTTATCTTTTTTAATAGTGGGTTTAGGGTAGGTATCACGTTTAGGTGATTTGCTAAAAGAATGCTTGCTGTTTTTAGACTGGTGGTACTTGTTGGAGTTTACTGCGTGCCGCAACGTGTTGACGAGGAAACGCTTATTAGTTTTTTGCTGCGGTACTTTGATCCAACCTGAGGGTCCTACTATTTCTGCTCTGGCGGCGCCCTGGACTGCTTCCCGCATTAACTCTTCTACGGCCAGCCTGAAACGATTCGGTCATGTATAAAACACTCCGTGTAGAGCAGGAATCGTGGACACTGCATTCAATAATCACGATGGAATTGAGTAAACCTTACTTTTCTAGAGCTTCGTCATCTATAGGTTCTTTATCCAATTTTTTGGTAGCATCTTCTTTATCTGACATAGTTTAGATAGGAGCAATAATTCTCTAGTGTCAACTATTAAAACGGCTCCTTAAAATAAAAAATAATGGTTAGTCTTCGCAAAGAAACCCATATTTTCGAAAAATTGCAGAACCTTCAAACACGAAAACAAACACGTATTTTTGACAGAAACAAACCTGCGTTTAGTACCTTCAGAATTTTATTGATTTTCAACAGAATTTGAAAGAACTATAGTTCATAATTATATATAAAAAGACGTCTAGTCTGGTAAAAACGTATTTAGCTCTGCAATTCTAGAGAAACAGGTTTTTTAAAATTATAGATTCTTAATCAAAATAAAACAACGAATGTGTCTTAAAGACTTGTATTTTCATCTACTTTTTTTAATGTATGGCAATCTGCGTTTCCACAAACACAAATTATGGCAATAATTTTGGACGCGTGGAGCGAAACGTCAGCCACGTACATAGACCTGTCACCTGTCATTGATTTGATTTGATTGGTTTTCTTTTCTTACGTGAACCTTTCTTCTGTTGCAGATAGTTTTATTTTTAAGGAATAGAGCTTACATTAAGGTAATTTAAATTTAAAAGTATTCTTAAGTAATACACAAAGTTGATTTATCCTTTTGATGGCATAATTGTTAATATTTCATTTAACTTTTACCTGTACCCAGTTCCGCTCCGATTTAACCCAATTTGTATTTTATTTTCGTTTTCCAGACAGAATGGCTGCGAAATTATTATCGCTGATCCTCATAGTAGCCGCCGCGGCGATGGCTGACGACGAGCCGACCGTAGCGAGATTGCTGGTTTCGAAGCAAGTGTTGAACAAATACTTGGTTGAGAACATGGATATTTTAGTGAAGTATACGCTTTACAACGTTGGTACAGCGCCCGCTGTGGACGTGAAGCTGGTAGACAACGGCTTCCACCCGGAGGTGTTTACTGTGGTGGGCGGGCAGCTGACTGCTCAGATCGAACGCATCGCGCCGCAAGCTAACGTGTCCCACGTCGTTACCGTTCGCTCCAATAGATACGGCTACTTCAACTTCACAGCTGCTGAAATCACATACAAACCCAGTGAAGATGCAACAGAGGTAAGATCATTAAAGTAACAAATTAATTACCACATTGATTGCCAAAACTCAAGACACAATAGCAAAACAATACCGTTCGTCTCCACACAGAGTTTTTAGCAATTAACCTATTTAAACTTTACTTTTTTTATTATTCAAATGCTATTGATTGGGTAGGTAAGTAATTTAGGTAAACCAATCGACATTAATTTATGTCTTGATGTCGAGTCATGATTTAAGTTACAATTTTTAAGACAGATGTATAATTACACACCTAGAAAAGAGAAACACAACTACGTGGTAAGTAAGTACGTGGGTGTCTTTGGAGTTAATGTAGATTAAACAAAGATTGATGGCCGGCATAATAACCACATTAAGGCCGATGACATAATAACCACAGCAGGAAAAAGTTGTACATGGCCTAAGATAGGGAAAGGTGGAAAAAAATTTAGGAGGCTTTTACCCGAAGGGGGGCCACATAACAAAAAAAATAATTGATAAAGGGTTATGTGGAAAATAAAGCTGTAATGATAATAATAAAACAAAGATTCTAATAATCACAACTTTGTACTATTTCGAGTTGTGCTACTCTTTATCTAGGTTTGCAATATGTCTAGTCTATTGTATGCTTTCATTGAGTAATAATATGTTTTATAAAACAATGTTTCTTCAAGCTCATTTCTCATTAAATAGGAATTGTCTCAACTTACTATAAATTCAGATAATTCTTCTTATCCCATGCATTACTATGCAAGAGAGATTAATTGCCTGGCTTTAAATATTGTACATAAACTTTTAGAAAGAGACAATTGGCTAATTTCAGACTCATATAGTGTTATCTGTATCGCACAATACCATGACAAATGTTTGTGGTTGAAATGTATTAGAGGGTGGTCGCGTCCAGGTCAAAATATATAATATAGAGTTATTAAAACCTCAAACTTTCTTTAATGATACTCAGATAACCTTAAAATAAGCTACAGGACCGCTCCCACTAGATTGTTTTTTGTCAAGGAGGAGAGATCTGGTACACAGAGATACTAGCAACTTCTAGTCTCTCCAGCCAGGGTGCAAGGGGGTGCACTTGCATCCCTCTGTCAGGAAAGAATCTATTTATTGCATCTACACATTATATACTATTAGTTTTATTATACATATTATTAGCTTATGTACAATAGTGGACATGTTATGGCTGTAATGGTAATGATGATAATGTGTAGAGATAGAGATGCACATCCCTGAAAGTAATCCTGGCAGCGGCAATGTCTCTCACAATCTTAATCTATTATTTATAATATTTGTTAACTGTAACTTTCTGTTTTTTTTTATTGTGGAGAAATAAATGTTATTATTTACAAACCTGCTACATCTCAAACTACTGAGAATTTAAGAATTCCTACATTATTGAAGAATTTTCATAATTAGGTACAGTACCCGACGGTAAATATTGCACATCGGTTATCATCGCATTCCCAAATACAAACAAATGCTGATTTCCATGTCCATCAGTTATTAGATTTATTGTTTATCGGAATTTGAATTCAGAACTAAGAACTTTATTGGTGTGTTTTGTTTTGATTCCCGCGTGAACTATATAGAGCTGTAAAACTAACATTATGACTTAAGTATGTATACCAAAGAAATTAATAAAAATATCCACAAAATAAATAATATAGTTTGGGGTTTTAACAACTCTATGTAGTATCAACATGGTCATGGTAGTGTGCGACACAGATAACGCTATACGAAGCCGAAATTAGCCGATGTCTCTTTCCAAAGGTCGATGTGCAATATTTACCGCCGGGCACTGTATATTCACATTTATCAATAGCCAATAACGATGTCATTTTGTTATTTTCAGGTCCAATACGCCATCAGCAGTTCCCCAGGTGAGGGTGCCATCGTCGCGTACAAAGATTACGACCGCAAGTTCTCCTCGCACATCCTCGACTGGGCCGCGTTCGCCGTGATGACCCTGCCCTCTCTAGCGATACCCTTCGGTCTCTGGTTCTCGTCTAAGAGCAAATACGAGAAACTCTCCAAACACAAGAAGACTCATTAGTTGAAATTTAGTTAGTTATGTCGCTGCTAATGTTGCATGTGGGTAGAAGTCAGTTTCTAATTTAGTGCTAATTATTATGTAAGCTTGTCTTGTTAGAGTGTTTTTTTTAATTAAAATCATGCATTTTCAGACATTATTCTATTTAAAACCTTGCAAAGTCTATTTTTTTTATGTAAAAAGGAACTAGTGGGGAACAGCAAGATACAGGCAATTACCTATCAGTTGCCTGCCTGTTTTTTTTTTTTTCAATAACTGACAATACACAAACAGAAATATTTGCATTTTGTAGTATGATTGTGTAGGTAGGTAGATAATCTACTGACACATATAACATTAGCAGTTGCAATTATCACTTTTATCATTAGTTGTCGTTCATCTACATCTTTGTTAATAATTTATATGAACAATAAAAGATACAATTTTTATTTTTTTCGTTTAGTTTTATGTTTTAATGTATTATCAGTACAAGAGCACAGGTATTACTAAACATGTATATAAGTAGCAAACTAAATTATATTCCAAAACTTGCATGCACAGAAACATTGAAATATGTTTCTACATTAAGAACAAGGTAACCTATCGCACTTTCGAAACTCTTCTGTTCGAATTTCAATAGTTCGAAAACGGTTTAACGAAATTTTGATTACCAAGTAGTTTTTTTTTTTACATAATATTGTAAGCAATAAATTTATTTTGCCGATGTTTCATTTTCCAGAAAAACAGATTATCGAATCTTTTTTTTTCGATTTTATATCTACATCTAGCCAACCTGCGACTCCGCATACAGTCCGCGTGCTGCAGCTGCAGCTGCAATTGATGCTCCTATTAGTTCTGTGTAGTAACTAATATGTTTTACAAATAATCATTTAACAAACTACCTAAATAAGTTATAATAATAATACAAGGTGATAACAATCACATAGAAATATTTTTATTCCTTTTACAGAGTAATAATTATGTATTAACAAAATAATTATCATCATTCGCCTGCCCTGTTCCTAGGTCATCTGCACTGATTAAGTAAAAATACGTATAGTCATCTGGGGTCGGCGCAGTATGTCTTTCTCTTCCATGCAATCCGGTCACTCGTCATCGAGTCATTCTCACTCATATCGCTCCTCACGCAATCCATCCATCTCTTTCCTAGGTCGTCCTCTACCTCCGCGCATCACTCCCTTTGTTACGTGCCTCTCTTCCCTTCTCATCACACGTCCATACCAAGACAAACGGTTTCCTTTCATCTTTTCTGCTACATGTGCCACTTTCGTACTTCCTCTATTATATTCATTCCTTATCTTGTCCATTCTCGTCACTCCACAAAGCGCCTTCTAGCGTGTTCTTTGGAATTATAGACTATTTTGATGTATGAAATATATTAACAGCTTGTATAGTTTTCCTACATGAAAGTATATATTAATGTACTATAATTCCGTAAGTGGAAACTATAAGTAGGTATACAGGGTGTTAGGTAAATGGTATATCAAGCCTAAACTAGCCCATGTTAACATATGCATATAAAAAGATTAACGCACTAAATAGTTTTGGACATTTAATTCAATTCTTTAAAAAAATTCATACAATATACAGGGTTACATTGCAAAGGGGTGCCAAATTCAAAAAATAAGATCTAGGGAACAATATACAGAAGCATCTTAATCGTTATTATTTTTAATAATGTAAGTTGCGAAAAAAAAAACTGTAAATGAAGTCAAAAGAGGCGCGTAGGTACGGCGAGCTAACAAGAACCTTACGCATTGCACATACGGTGCAATTTTTTCATGAATGAGTTAAATATCTACGCGTACGATTTTTAACAGCATTTTTCCTATTAACAACAGGTTAATAGGAAATTTTATTAACCTTGACATAACTATTTTATTGTAACTTTATTTAACAACTGATTTTATTATATATTGACATTTAATTGTTACTAATTGATTATAATTTTTTGAAAGTTAATTTGATTAGGATTTGTAATTGATTTAAATTAATGATGTAATTTACTATTTCTTGATATGTAATGAATATATCTTATCTTAGGATAGGAATAGTCAAATGTGAAAAAAAAACTTGTTTTTTGCATAGTAAATTTAATTAAGTTACTAATTATGAGATATTCCTAAAAATTTGGCCCTTTGCAATGTAACCTTATATATGATTGCTGAAATTACCATAATAATTTAATTATTAAAATAAATTAGATTATGTGGTTACCTACTAGTATTGGTATTTTTTATTATTATTGGTAAATTACCACTATTACCAGGGACGCCACGTCAGGTAGAGGTTGAAATTGATGAGTCAAATCAAACAGAAGAAATATACAAAACAATTTATTTAAAACATATTCAATGATTATTTACATACTGGAATAAAGAATACATAAACATAGTAGTTACATCACACAATTTCTAAAAAAAGCAATTAAGTATCTTGCTACATATTATGTGATATTTTTAAAACGATTATAGCTAAGAGTGCCTTAAAGAAATAGGTATTGGAAAGTTAACTTCAATATAACATGATACGGTACATTCAGCAACATAATTAATGTATAGTGCATGCGGTTAAACATAGAGCGTTAGAAAGAGCTATCTCTGCTCTATCTAACCTATGTTTTGTATAGCGTTGTCTCTGTCACGCACACATGCCTGTACTTTTATCTCATAAATAATTATTTACAAAACAGCTGGGAGGTTATTTTGCCATCGTTTTAATAGGTCTAACCGCAAAAAAGTTAACTTTATTTTGAGTGATTGTGCAACAATAAATTAAGGCTCGGACTACATGCACCCGGAATTTTTCAGAACTCCATACAAAACGGATTGAATCCGGGCTTGTCCGGAGCCGTTTTGTTTGGAGTTCTCAAAAATTGTAATTCCGGATGCATGTAGTCCGAGCCTAAGGTTCACATATATTTTAATAAATATTGGATAGACACATCGAAATCGCAAAAAAACACTTTCCTGTACCAAAGTAATATAATATAATAATATATATGGATCTTTGCCCATACTAAGCTGCCGCCCAGCTGACATCAGTTTGTATGAAGCAGTAAATTTTTTTTTTAGATTACAATGTTGGTCCCGTAGGAAAAGTTGTATTTGAGTGCACCAAATCAGGGTTTATAGGTGTTTTATAAATAACCCTGTATAACGTTTCAAATTAAACCAATGACTAAAATCGTAAAATACAATCTAACTAACGCTGCACTGCAGGATAGCCTAATTTAAAAACAGAAATAGACGTTACACGTTCATGGAAACATTTAAACTAAACTAGAAAGTGGAACAGTATATAACATTTTAATAATGTGTGTATTGTATAAGAATAAGACGAAGGTTAGGTGCCTACATTAAGATATATTTAACAACCGAAAGAGATCCCAAGTTAATTATGTAATTATTTTATTAGCAATCAAATATAGAAGTAACCTCGAGTCTCGAGATAATGCGCTTACACCTCGGCCCTACAACAAGCAAGACGTGCAACGATCTTCATTAGATTCTTGCATTACTCATTCATTTGCATTTTTTTCACTGCGTTTAACATGTATAATAATTTTAGTTAAAACAGGCCATTTTAATCTGGTATAATAGACTCAGTGACGTAAAAATTACAGTCAATAATATTATTCACAAAACAGACTGGTCTGTTCTGTTGTGAAATGGATACGAAAGTAAGTAGTTACGGAATAAACTCGCAGTGCTTATAACAAAGATTAACGTACAATGCATGAGAATCGGAGACGTATTTTTGATGCATTACATACAATTTAAAATCGCAAGATACGAGTTTCTAGGAAATTGTATACGGTTCTTCTGATTTTTTTTCGCATCCCAAATCGGGAATCGGAATTGCCAAAGTAACGATACCTACTCGTATCTTGTAAACAAGATGAGGAGTATGGATGAATATGTACCTACGCATTATTATTCATTATATTTCCGTCTTCTTCCTCCGAGCGTTTGCGAGCGTTTATCGCGTCCCGCCCGAGCCGACTAGTGTTAAAACAAGCAGGCAAAAAAAGTTATTTTTTTTAATTCTATTGTTTTTTCTTCTTGTTATACTATAAAAGTAACAGATTGTTGTTAAGTTAAGTCTCTGAAGAATGACATCGAGTTTTTTTTTTGGAAAATACGAAGTTTTAAATTAATTACGATAAAGCCATATTTTTATATTATTATCTAAACCTTATTTTTTAAATTTGATACTATCTTGCAATATAGTATTATATATAGCCCTGTATTATTGGTTAAATTTGGTAGGTACTCACACAAGTAAGTTTGAAGATATTAGAGCGCGATAGATATTTCTCTTCCGAATTGATAGTGTAGGTACTAACAAACAAAATAAAGTTCAACGAACTTCAATAAGTGTAGGCCGTAGATAGAGTACATGCGTACTCTGCGTACTTAACTCCAAATAAATATGTGTATGCAGGCACTTAAATACAGAAATCATTGTAAATGTATTTTTTTATCAAGCAACAGGCAACATTCCGAACACAATTTCCGGTTATATCGTAAAAATTACAAACACTGACTGCCAAAGTGAATATGTACAGGTAATATCGTTATTTGAATAAATATAATTAATTCTTGACCCGAAGATCAATAATGATGTAAATAGCTAAATAAAAACGAAATTAGGTAAGTAGCATACTATCATTGTTTAGAACTTAAATATTTAATAAGTATATTTAATTCTTGACCCGAAGGTAAAAAATGATGTAGCTAAATAAAAACGAGATTAGATATCATGGTTTCACATAAGGGTTTGTAATAGATACGCTTTACATCTTCGCTTTTTTTCTATCAGTAGTAGGAACGGAACACAAAGTTATTGTCAAGACAACTGACAAGCCAGCCGCCAGTTATAAAACTAAATGTAGACTACTTAGACAGACAGCTTAGCTAAAAGTTTATTGCACAAAAACAGGTACAAACGACTGACTCATTTGACGACATTCAAGTATGCAGATAAGGCAAGGGAGTCGCCAAGTACCCCCCCCCCCCCTTGACATAAAGCCCGTTGAGCTTTGCACATTGGACTTTGTACTAATTACAATTTAATTAGAGGTGAGAGCACTACAAGTGTGAAGCTTCATGGGCTCAAGCAAGACTGTACCTACCCACAATATACTTTCTTCACCCCTCATTTTTAACAAGTTAGTCCTCTTGGGCGATCGGCTGGCGACGCCCTTGGATAGGGAATATACATAATAATAATTATGTATTTAACTAATACGTTCTAATGATATACAAATAAATATAAGGCACGATGATATAGTACTATAGATTGTAGAGTTAGACAGGATATTTGTTAGGTTTCAATATTAATGAGGACTAACAAACACATACATGTTATGTTACAAAGAGATTTGCAAATAATGGAAGATTGGTCGTTATTGAGTGTATTGTTCAGAGCCACTTAACATTCAATACACAAATGACAAAGTGATGCTTTAAGTATGTACATTAAGAATTAAGAAGTTGTAAGTGTGATAATAGAAATATAATGCCCATTTGATCTTGTGTGTGTAAAAAAAAAAATATTAATTAGACTTAACACATTGAGCGCCATGGTGGTCACCCGTGACCACCAAACAATATACCTATTGTGTCTAGTTTCGTAGCAGTCAAAGGCTTAAGCCTATTATACGAAAACCAAAACAAATTTTTGCCAATTTAGCACTTTAGTAATTTGTTTTTTACAATAAGTAAGTAATAGAATACCTTTGACTTTTGCAGAATTAAATATTTAATATGATTTCAGCTGTCGATTTCAGACACTGAAATTCCATTTCTGGATTAAGAATTGAGGGACTATAGTTGACTTTATGGCTACAGACATTGTTTTTAGTCTGAAGACGAAATAAACGGCAAGAAACACTATTTATACAGGTGGTTCAAATCAATACTAATTATTTGCGAACTGCAAACCGAATGATGTCACTAAATTACAAACAAAAACACCGGTATAGGCAAATGTATGCAGATGTTAAAGCCATAGGTTTGTGTTAATGAGATGACAATGCATCACACTTGAAACGGATATTGTATTATAGCGGCATACAAATTGAAGACAAAGGATATCACAGATAACTGTGAAGGATTTGAACAAAGGGCACACTTCTGATTTCCCAGATTATGTTGTAGTTATTTTAATACAATAATGTTATATTGTCTAGATTGAGCGAGCGAGATCAAAACACGATATGATATGATATGATATACTGATATATCGACACCAACTTTAAAAATATGATAGATATAGCCACCATTTTGAATTTTTATCGATTCAGCGATCTTAATATTTGACGGCGATTCAACATGGCGGCTATATCTATCATATTTTTACAGTTGGTGTCGATATTTCGCTATATCATATCATATCGTGTTTTAGTGCTCATGCTAGGCAGGCTGGGACGATAACATGAGCATACTGCTTGAATCGTACTAAAAAAAACCTCGCTTCGCCCACCGAGGGTTCCGTACAAATTTGTAGGTACAGACGACAGCTCGTCAACCTACCACAAAACGTCAATTTTTTTTATTTTTATATTTGAGTTGATTCAATTAAAGGTAAATTGCGGTTAACGATTAATGACATATTAAAAAAAAACTACTTACTAGATCTAGTTCAAACCAATTTTCGGTGGAAGTTTGCATGGTAAGTACATACATTATAATTTTTTTTTTAGTTTTATCATTCTCTCACTTTAGAAGCTACAGGGGGGGGGGTCCACACATTTTACCTCTTTAAAAGTGTCTCTCGCGCAGTTGGCGCAGTGCTGCCAACTTAGGCGATTTTTCGCCTTTTAGGCTATCTCGAACGGTGTCGGGGCGACCAAAAATTGCGATTGGCGACTGGTCGCCGTTTAGGCAACTTTGGGTAAAAAAAGGGGCGACACAATTTGAAGTAGATACAGTTGTAAAAATGCATGTAGGTACTCAATGAAACGTATTTTTTTGTGACAAATTGTTGAGTTGGCTGATATCTCTGCTGCCATGGCAGCGATGTGTATAAATGTTTTTTAAAATGAGTTGGAGTTGATAAAAGAAGGAAACTAAAAACAATATTATTACTTTTAAAAAGTAGCATTTTAGGTATAGCATTTAGTATATTTTATCCGACTTTAAATTAGGCGATTTTAGGCTACTTCATAATTTAAAAAGAAATCGACGAATGTAGGCTACTTAGCGCCAAATTTCTGGCGACTTGGACTGGTCTGGAGTTGGCAACACTGCTCTCGCGCAAACTATTCAGTTTAGAAAAAAATACTATTAGAAACCTCAATATCATTTTTGATAAAAACAAATTTTGAGTTTCAGTTCTAAGTATGGGGACATAACGAATCCATAAGGGTTCCGTTTTTTGCCATTTGGCTACGAAACCCTAAAAACAGGCCAACATTGGTCGAAAATTGGTACTCAGCGATGGTATTTTGGTTTTTTATTTGTCTTGTCTTTTTTATAGTTTCTTCACTCTTTACAAGGACAAATCGCCATTTCCGACACCACAATTTTGCCCAGCGACATGTACACGTCTCCTATGATGGAACACATGCTGGGAAGAGATTTAACGAACCAGGGTCTGGAACTATTTTCGTTGCAGCGTTTCGTTTCGCTACCTCGACTGTCCGTCTACTCTAGATATTATATTATCATCACATCTCATAACATACATTGCTCCGATTCTATGGTAAGTAGCCAAAGCACTTGTGTGTTACAGAATATAAGTTAGTACTTGGTCGAAGTTATAATTTGGAAAATTTTAAAAAGGGTGGCTTATCTAGCTATATTATATACGAGTAACTACTAATAACGTAGTATTAAGTACTTCAATTAATGATATTGTCCCATGTTAGATATAGGCTACAAAACTTTTAAAATGGTCCTTTTAAAAAATTAAGAACACTTCAAAGTAACATTATTGGCAATTCGATAAAATTACGGAAAAATTTAGCGCCCACACCTTCGTCTATAAGACTCGGCAGTGCAGTGATAATATCTGTAAAACTTCTTTATCGCTCCATAAAGTCATTTCAATATTATTTTAGTATTTTCCCCGCTTCTTCCAATAAATAACCTCTTGCTGTCTTTGTCATGGCTGTGGGTCTGAGTACTTAATTGTTATAGTCGCGTAGTACTCTTAAAGACTAATTTTTGACTACTAATGTTAGTTTATTACATACAACTTCTATTTCAGCTCGCCGAGATTGTATAATTTAACTAAGACAGAATACCTAGTTAGAGGTAGCGCAAGTTCAACCTTTTACTTGTAAATTAGGCATAATAGTGCAGGCGCAAACTAAAATTAGGTGTAGGCTAGGTAGGCATTTAGACAACAGATAATTATCATTTTGATTTCCAGATTAGCAATTAATTGTGCTAAATTGGTGCTAAAACCATAACTCCTACGTTAATTAGGCAAGAAACTTATTAAATATAATAAAATGTAATAAGGTAATTAGTTAATTAACTATGCTGTGTCCTATTTACTTATCTGAACTGCAAAAAGATTACGGCCATAAAATGTATTCGAATATTGATTATTTACGTCCAGCGTTTACAAGTCTTCTGTAGATATCCAATTTGGTGCTTCTTAAGTAGGTAACAAACACGTGCATGAAATGATACATAATATCACGTTTTAAGCTATTTATACAAACTTTGAATCTAGGAAATTCGACAAAACCTTAAAACCTTCTATTTTTAGAGGCACTTCACGCTATGATCGTAATAATTACTAGACTATTATCTAGTCCGTGACTAAAGTATTAAACGATGACGTTTTTAAAAGCAACACAGAAAACATGTAGGATCTCACACTTCTTTGTGATTCAATTACAAACAATAAATGTAGCTGATACGGTCTTGGCAAAGATAATTAAAAGCTACTAATAATATCAATCACATTTATTCATTCATTTACATCACAAAGTTCGACATGTGCTAAGGAAGCTACACATCATAATCATTACGATAATGACTAATAAATAATTATCACATGATAAACTAAAAGAAAAGTAATGCCAGCGACATTATTACAAAGTGCGTTTTTTTTTTCTTTTTAGAAATTTATTAAAAGATGAAATATACAAAAAATACAATTACTTATGTAGGCAAAATATAAATTGATTAAGACAGAATAATAAATTTTATTAAGACAGGATAATATTAAAAGGCGTAAAAATTAACAATAATCATAACAATTTTAGATCCAGATGGTTGCGTCAATAAGTTGTTCTGAAAATATTTCATGCCTTACATGGTTAAAGAGCCTAAACAAAAAATTAGAAAGACATGTCTTATATTGTTCCACGCCCATACACGCGTGAGCGGATCACCAGGGGCGTATTTGCCCTAGGGCCATCCGGAAGATAGCCCGGAGCGCCAATTCGCCAGGGGCGGCGCCGCGGCGTAGCCTGTACGACTTCACGCCAAAAATCTTCAGCAAGTACCCGAAAGATCTTGCGGAGGCTTTACAAGAGAAATGTATTATCTAAAACATTTTTTTAAATCGAATGAACAAAATATGAACTTAAGACAGACAAAAGAGACCGGAAAGAGGCATTTCCATACACGGAAATTATGTTACATATCTGTTTGTGCATTGCAGTTAAGAATTATCTTCGTTCACGGTTTTGTAAAGAACGTTTAAATAGTTTTTTCCTTGACTTCTGGGGCGTCAAATTTCAAAATACGCCCCTGCGGCTCACTATCGCAGTTCAAATATTAAGGCTATGCCATCTTCATTCCTATTGGCTATTATGCACACAGCATTCGAACAATCTTACGCGAAAATAAAAATAATAAAACCTTATTTAAATAAAAATATTGCAATATTTACATACCATTCATTTAAATTGACATTATAACAAACAAAACCTTATCAGTGACTCTGTTTATCATTAAGTTATGATAGTGATTCGCGAAATGAAGATAACAAATTACCTACTTAGCTGCATCGACGTCAGAGTATCCGCCCTAACACAAGGTAATTATATGTTTATTGCGTCTGGACAATAGGATTGGATGGTTGTAGGAGAGGATGCCCCGTAGTCAGGTGTGGTAGGGGTCGAACTCGGCGAGGAGTCGATGGGTTTATTCAGAGCAGGTGCGACGTATTCCTGGAACCTAATACTGGACTCTTCTTGCAACGGCACAGGAGGAGTGCAACTTGGGAACGGACTCAAAAGTAGGAATGTTCCGAAGGCCACAATAGAAGCCATAATCAAAATTATCGTCCGAGCTTCAAAACCGGCTCTCAATCCCGCCCAAGCCGCCATGTTAATTAGCAGTAACAAGACCGAGACGCGAACAAGTCTTACGGCCGTCGAGTGAATCCTGCCCCCGCCCACCCCGCTCATGTCACTAGGCCCGTAGGCGAAGTACAAGTTATGTTTGTCTCCGATGTGCTTCAGCCCCATGTATATCAGGCCGCACGGGGCAATAAGAGGACACGCGAGGCTATACACCATCGAGATCGAGAATATGGCAAGGCTCCAGGCGTAGTGAACGCCGAACGGGAACTCGTAGAGAATGGCCTTCTTCACGTAGCTCTTTTCGGCTTTCGACTTTGACTGAAGTAGATACCAAACGTAAAGAAACAGTTCCGGAAAGCGTATCAGTTCCAGTGCGGTACCGATAAACCCAGAGGTGATGACGTAATTGATGAAAAATGCGCCTTTGTCGGCAAGAAAAACGCAATCCCAACGCATTGTATCGTTTTCATGATGCAAGGTCCATTCGACAAAGGCTTCTGCACTAGCCAGACCTAAGGATGGTAGGATCAGGGTCATCAGTAGGAGGTAAGAGACAGTTTTTGTCATAATGGAGTAGTTCTGTTGGGACTTAGTCCAGTGTGACAGGAACTTATCAGAGAAGGCAACAATAGCCGGCATCACAGCGGCCATTGTCCAAAGCAGTAGAGTTGGCAGGAATTCAAAGACCACACTGTTACCTTTCTCATGTGTATCTAGTTTAAAAACTAAGGTGTTGAATAGATTGACTATAATTGCAGGAGTTGTAAGGAAGAAC
The DNA here is from genome assembly GCA_963576865.1 of Anania hortulata. Taxonomy (NCBI): domain Eukaryota; kingdom Metazoa; phylum Arthropoda; class Insecta; order Lepidoptera; family Crambidae; genus Anania; species Anania hortulata. Next base: position 3,216,342 of record OY756389.1, on the reverse strand, counting down.
AAAACAAGGAAGAGGAACAAATTAACAAAGATGGCCTTAATGTACCAAACACCAGGCTGTACACTTAAATTCTCCCAAATAATATCTGCTGGGTTAGTAGCATGAGACAAGACCCAGCCTCGATGCAAGCTAAATTGATTGATAACATGTTCAGCTAACTGGTATGATGGTAAAGTCAAAAACGCAATACCAAGAGGATCATTCAGTACCATTGCACGGCATCGTTTTGCTTCATCTTTCAGATTCTTTTCTTCATTGGTATAATACTCTATTGCATCCACATGAGGGCCACAGAGACCTGTCCGGACAGTAATGCGTTTTCCTGTCTTCCTAAAGTATGTATCACTGTACACCAGAGCTTCTGTCACCATCTCCTTTTTTTCTAAAACCTCATTCAGCTTATTGATGTTGTAAGCAAGACGAAGGTCAACTATTTGGATATGTGGGAAATTATGAGCAAAGTAGGCCCGTATAGTTGATTCGTTTCGATCAGCCCGTGATATATTAGTTATCATTATAGTGCCAGTCATTGATGTAGGCGCAGGTTTACGTCCAGTGCATCTTCTCATGATCAACACTGACATGGGTAGGAAGGCGATGCTTATTAAAGTATGGACCCATAGCCAATAAGATCTACCATTTAAATTACTAAGAGTAGTTTTACTGAAGCCCATGTCGCCTTGGAGATTGCCTGTGAAATTTATAGGCAAAATTATTCCAATAGATATTATTGTGATGATAAACATGAGTGTGATAGCATGCCTCTGGAAGGAGAGGTAATGGACTGCGTCCGGACCACATTTGGCGAGCACTTGCTCCCGCGTTACTCTGAACACGGCTGGTAGCCACGTGAAAAATCCTTCATCTATGTTTACAGACTCATCGGTGCTTCTCCGCCGGTTCACGAGCGCGTCGCCGTCTCCGCCGCGGTAGAACAAATTGGTCCAGCGGCTCTTTGTCCGCTGCACGAGAGCCATCCGCCCATAGTTCCAAGCGGTTCGTCGTAACACGGAGAACAACAATATTAAACATGACCACGAAATCAAGTTTAGAATCAAAGTTTGTGGAATACCGTTGTAACCGAAGAATAAAATCTTTGCGGTTGAATTCGTTATCATACAGCTTTCGTCTGTTCCATTAGATTTATTAGAGGGTGCGAAAAAATCGTCCGATAAACTATTATAATTCATCTTGATGTCGCAACACAATCAGTCAGCCACAAAAAGAGAAAGTACTCACATATCACATAATGGTCAGGCACGATAACTTTAGGCACAGTACGATTTTCAGCACACACTCGCGTCCGATTAAATTAACTTTATCAGAGTTATCTCTAGTTTATTAAAAATTTACTACAAAAATATATCAAGGGAAATAGAAATGACGTTTTCCTCACAGATTTAATGCGGTTTTCCTGTGGTCTTTGTCACAGATTTACAAATAATTATGAGATTAGACAGGACTGCAGGGTTGCCAGAAATAAATTTCTATGTCTCCCCAAATTTGAAATTATTTTCTCCAAAACGATACTATTTTCCTTAGTTTTACCCAAAGGCCCAGATTATTTTTTTGCCCGTGGTCTAACGGCGTATTTTCACTAGTAGTCAGTTGTTACGAAAACAAAACATAGTTCAAATTACCGTGTAAAAAAAAACAGCTGGAAATAAAAAAATTCAAACATAATTGCTTGTCTGATTAATAAAACAGGTTTATGTGTAGAAGGCCTAAAGATAAGGTCCTTTTTTATCAGTTAATACTTCCTTTTAGGAAGTGATTCTACTGTTCATTATTAAAACAATAAGTTTTGGAAAAAACATCATAAAAAAAGGGGAATGTTTCTTCCTATACCCATAACTTACAATAGCTGATCGGCTGATTTATATAAAATGTTTGGCCACTATAAAATTATCAATAATTAATTATAAAAAATACTTTGAAACTATTAAAAGATACTAAATTTATTGTACCCCAAAATTTTCCATAGTATTTTTTTTTCTTCAAACATTTCTCATTTCTCAATTGATTTGATTGAAATTCGTATTCTCCAAAATTTCTCCAGGATCCAAATTTTTACCCAGAATTACGTGAAAAATACCCATTTTGGCATCACTTAAGAGTGTTACTCTTTAGAGGACTTTTTGGCGGGCTTTTGAACGCACTAGGCGCGAATTTCAAAGCAATTTTCAAATAATTATTTATTTTGTTGTCAAATTGCTTATTCTTGCACTAAAAGTTGTAAAGTTAAGCAATTAATAACTATGCCGGACGGGGACGGCGAGGACCCGCCTGGGGGAACAGAAAAAAGAAAAACTCCAAATCGAAATCCAGATACGACATCAACGGAAGATGATTTCTACAAACCCTATGTAAAACAAGGCTACAAAGGCTATTTCCTGAAAATTCGGTGAGTGGGGATTTTTGCGTCTTTGTAGAGAGCACCAAAGAGAATGAGAAAATTGGAAACAACAACCCGATAGTGACAACAAACCTATTTAAAAACGATATAAAAGGAATCAGCAATATAAAGAGAATAAATGCAAATAAGATCTGCGTTACCTTTTCTCAGTCCAGCAATGCTAACAACTTCTTAAAGCACGACACCTTCCTGTCCAAACATCAACTGAAAGCATACATCCCGGCAACAGCAGTGGAGACGGTCGGCGTGCTCCGTTTTGTACCCACAAGCGTCAGTAATGAGGAGCTTTTCAAAAAGCTTTCCTCTTCATTTGAAGTAATAGGTGTACGTAGATTCACAAAGAGAGAAAACGGTCAAATTAAACCCTTTCAAACTGTAAGTGTAACATTCCTATCAACGTCATTACCGGACTATGTATACTTGGACCTGTTCAGATTCCGTGTATTTCAATATAACGCACCGTTATTACAGTGCTTCAAATGCTTTAAGTTTAACCATGGTGCAAAAATATGTAAATCCTCTCAAAAATGCTCTATTTGCTCAGAGGAGCATCACTTTAGCGAATGCACCTCAAACAAAGTTGCTAAGTGTATTAATTGTCAGGGAGCTCACTTAGCAATTTCACGCGACTGTCCAATTAAAAACAAAAAAATCGAGGAAAAGAAAAATAAATTGACTTACGCAAATATTATATCGAGCTCAAATACTTCAAATAGTGCAATCATTACAAAAAATTACAAAAATGATTTTCCAACACTGCCGGCACCAAAGTCAAACTTAAAGCCTTTGCCACCAAGGAAGACACAAGCTGTCTCCGCTACACAAACTCCCACCCCCCCGGTCTCAACTGCTTCTGTAAGTAATACGGAACATAAGGAAAAGATTCCTAATCATAAGTTAATTGAAGAAATTTTGTCGAATGATTACATCCGTAAAGGATTGGTCGGCGCCTTGGTCGCTATCGGCAACGAAAATAGGGAAATCACTAATACTGTGATACAAGAGATACTTATAAAAATTTTCAGAGGAAGTTCTCTAGATGGATAAAAGTTTTTTAAGGATTGCACATTACAACGTCGAAGGTGTTATAAATAAAAAACCGTTGCTCAGTAACTTTTTATGTGAAAACGACATTGACATTTGTTTATTAAATGAAACATGGCTTAAAAATTACAATAATTATTTTATTCCAAATTACAATATAATAAATCAAATAGGTAGAGAAAAGGAAGGTCGGGGTGGGGTAGCCATCCTGATAAAGGACGTTTTTAAATACACCATCGTAGATGTTCCATACTATGACTTTTTGCAATCTGTCGCTATAAATCTCCAGACGAAGATGGGAAACTTATGTATCTTATGTATATATTGTCCTCCACCTAAAGAAGGTCGTCCTCGCTTTAAAGCCAATAAACTTAAACAGTTAATTCAAAGATTACCGAAACCACTTATGCTTTGTGGTGACGTTAATGCGCACCACATAGCATTTGGGTGCGCTTCCTGCAATAGTCGTGGCAATGAAGTTTATAACATCTTGGACGACTGTGACCTTTGCATCCTCAACTCAGGTGCGCCAACCACAGTAGGTAGGTCTGTTCATAATCCTTCGGCAATTGATATAACTTGTATCAGTCCATCAGTGGCTCCATTATGTGATTGGAAGGTTCACGACGATCCTATGGGAAGTTATCATTATCCCACTATAACCGACATTCAGACATCTGTAGATAAATATCAAATTGGTGATCCGGTACATAGGTATGTTTATAGTAAGGCTGATTGGTCTAAATTCCATTTTGAAACAGAAAAAATTTCTGATTGTGTTAACTTTGATACTTCTGATCCTATGTTAACATACAATAATTTTTACAATCATTTAACTAATATTAGAGACATGTCCGTACCTAAAATTGTTAAAACTACTCCTCATTTAATTAAAAAACCAGTACCATGGTGGGATAATGACTGCAGTAGCGTAGTAAAAGAAAGTAAACAAGCCTTAAATTTTTATAGACGTAATCCAAGCATTGACAATTATGTTAACTACAAGAAATTGGATGCCATCAAAAAGAAAACTTTAAATGAAAAAAAGAAAATTAGTTGGAAGTCTCTATGTGAATCTTTTAATAGATACACTCCTGTTAGCACAGTATGGAACTACATGAAGAAGTTTAAACGCTTGTCTATTCAGAAATTGCCAAAGAATGATGAATGGATTCCATCTTTCTTCAACAAGTATGCCCCTTCATCTCCTCCTGAAAAAGATATAAACAACTCATTATTAACACAGTATTTTTCTCAAAATGGTGATACAAAAGCAACATTTCTCTCTCAACCTTTCACTTGGGAAGAATTTGTCACAGCCTTGCAATTACGTAAGAACACAACCCCTGGATTAGATGAGATTCCATATGAACTCATTCGTCGCCTCCATATTAATGCTAAAAAACTTTTATTACAAGTATATAATCTACTTTGGCAAGAACAGGTCATTCCAGAGTCGTGGAAAACTCAATGTGTCATTCCTATTTTAAAACCAGATAAACCTGCTGATGACAGTAACTCATACCGTCCCATTTCTTTAACATCCTGTATTGGTAAAATATTTGAATGCATGTTAAAAATTCGATTAGATCACTATGTCGAATCAAATAACATCTTACCTAATGAACAATATGGATTTAGGAAAGGTCGAAGTGCTTCAGAAAGCTTTACATCATTGATCTCTGATATTAAGAAATCTTTCCACTGTCATTCTGCAACAACTTGTGTCTTTCTTGATGTGAAAGGTGCTTTTGATAATGTGAATCCCTCAATTCTTATTAGCATCTTGAGCGACATTGGTGTACCAGGTCATGTCTGTAAATGGATTTTTAATTTTTTATATAATAGAACAATGTATGTTAAATTCAATAATATTCTTCATGGACCGAAGCATGTTTATAAAGGAACAATGCAGGGAGCTACTATCTCCCCATTGCTATACAATTTGTATACTAGTCAAATAAATCAATATTTAAAACAGACTGATGTAAAGTTTCTTCAATTTGCTGATGACTTGTTAATTTATACTGTAACTAAGAATGTAAATATTGCTGTACATAGTTTAAATATAGCCTTAGCTGAGATCCATCACTTTTATGGCAACAAACTAAAACTTGACATCAGTCCTAATAAAAGTGGTGCTATGTTATTTTCCAAAAAATATGATGATTGTGACTCTCAAATTTATTATAATAACAATCCTCTTCCCTGGATTCAAGAGAAAAAGTTTTTAGGAGTGTGCCTGGACAAAAAACTTTCATTTGCAGATCACATAAATCTACTCATTAAAAATTCAACTAAGGCTTTAAACATTTTGCGCTCACTAGCTGGTGTAAACTGGGGCTCAGACCCTAAAATACTATCCATGCTTTACAAAAGTCTTGTTCGCAGTCACTTTGATTACAGCTCTTTGGCATACATGAATTGTAGTGTAACTTTGTTAAAAAAATTAGATGTCATCCAGAATAAAGCACTTAGAATAATTACAGGAGCTATGTGCTCAACTCCCATCAATGCTATGCAGTGTGAATCATGTATTCCTCCACTAATTGTAAGACGCATACAACTGGCCTACAATTTTTGTCTTAAACTTATTTCTTCTGATAACAAATCTGTAATGCATAAAATATTACCACCCCAATCATTTGAAATAAGTTCAACTCCTCCTACGCAGATATCAGGTTCTGAACTAATATCTGGGCACACACCTGAACTACTTAGAATTGCTATGTACATACATAATCTTTGCTTAAATATGTATATAGATAAGCCATGGCCACTTTATAAAGTGAGTTTCGAGGTTCTTATCAGCAAACATTTTAATATTATATGGGATAAAGTAAATAATCAAACTGAATTAGACCAATTATTAAACAGTAAGCCCTATTACAAAGTGTATACTGATGGTTCTAAATCAGACAATAGTGTAAATTCAGCATTCTTTGATCCTCAACTTCGCTTAGTCAAAAGCTATAAAATTGATTGTCGCAGTAGTATCTTCACAGCTGAAAGCTATGCTATACTTTTAGCCCTAAGACATGTAATTAGTTCTAAAACACGAACAGATATCATTATTTTGACTGACTCTAAAAGTGTACTTCTAGCCTTAGAATGCAACTCACAAAAGTTTAGCTTAAATTATTTAATCTATGATATAAAAAAACTAATGTATGATATAATAAGACTTACCAGTAAAAATATTCACTTCTTGTGGGTACCATCGCATCGTGGCATCAGCGGGAATGAAATAGTGGATTGCGCTGCGAGAAATGGCTTTGATATCGATCATTCTGCTTTGATGAAAATTCCTCATACTGACTACCAAGCACTGATCAGCAAGGATCTGAAAAAGTTGTGGCATGAGTATTGGACTATTAAAAGTGCAGAAAAGGGAAAATGGTATGCAAAGATCCAAGGAAGCCCGCCCGCCAAACCTTGGTACCATCGCAAGAATGATTATATTGATAATAGACAATTTATAACCATCATCAATAGGCTAAGATTTGGCCATTGTCACACTCCCACTCACCTGAAGAGACAACCTGATATCGAGTGCCGAATGCCCACATTGTAATGAAGAACCAGCAGCTGATTTAGAACACATAATTATGAAATGTAGAAGCTTCGGCATACAAAGACTTATAATGATCAACGACCTTCAAGAAGTGTGTAAGGCTGTGCCTCAGAATCTGCACGTACTTCTTAGTGATCCCAAATTCTTCAAGGCTCTCTACAAATTCATAGTATCATCTCTCGGTACTCTGTGATTCGTTCCGTGAAAAAGTGAATTTCAGTGAAATGATTGAACAATAATTATGAAAAACATTGAACATATTCACACTTCCAAGCGGATAATTTTTATCTAAAAATGAACTGTATAAACTTTTAACTCTTTGTATGAAAACAACGATTGGCTTAAAAGGGCTGGAACCCAGAGCCGTAAAACCCAATAAAAAAAAAAATTACTCTTTAGACATATACAGTCTTACTACAAAAAAACTAAACATCTGTTGAACACGTGTTTAAAAAAAGTGTTACCACCAAACTGAGTTTTACGATTGTTTAGAGTTAGACACACTTTAGACATGGTTTAAATTTAAACACCCAAACACCCTTGTTTTGCAAGTGTCTAACCTCAAAATATTGTGACAGAACCATTGTTTTATACTCGTGGTCGTGTAGAATGGATTTTATAGATTCTATCAACTTTATTGACGAAATGGATGTTGAATTCATGGAAACTGTTCGTGAGAATACTACAATCCATGTGAGAATTAATCCGTTCGAACAATACGACGAAGTGCAATTTAAAAAAAAATATAGATTTAGCAAAGCTTTTGCTAATAAAATATTGGATCTAGTTGTAGACGATCTTCCTAGCGATCCTCGCGGTAATACTATAATACCAGCCATTCAAGTAGCCTGTGCTTTACGCCATTGGGCTCGTCATCAGGTAAGATTAATAAATCGCAATTTTGGAAATAAACAAACACCTACCATTCTAAATGTATTTTTTTCTTTGTACTGTTTGTTTTGTGTGGTGTGCAATAAAAAGTTTCTATTTATCTATCTACCTACCTGTGCTAAAAAAGCGGTTATGTTTCAGATCCAGGATGACACTGGGGACATGCATGGAATTTCTCAGCAATCGATCAGCAAAATCGCGAGAAATGTTGCAGAAGCACTGGCTAGGAAAGCCCATCTCTTTGTTAACATGCCGACAACACTAGATGAACAACAGGAAACCATGAGAGGATTCAGAAGTATATTTAATTTCCCCACAGTCATTGGAGCCATAGATTGTACACATATACGGATAAGAAGAGTGGGTGGAGATATGAGTGAAGCATATGTTAATCGAAAGGGTTATTACTCCATCAATGTCCAAGTTGTCTGCGATTCTAAGCTAAAAATCAGGGACGTAGTCGCACGGTGGAGAGGAAGCGCTCATGATTCACGCATTTTTAATGAAAGCGTTTTGAAGGAAAGGTTTGAACGTGGGGAATTTCATGGACGATTGCTAGGAGACAGTGGTTATGCGTGTACACCATATCTTTTTACACCTGTGCTTAATCCTAGCAATGATAGAGAGGAGGCCTATAATAGATGCCATATAAAGACAAGAAACACAATTGAAAGGTGTTTTGGCTTATGGAAACAAAGGTTCAGGTGCCTATTGAGAGGAATGTTTATGAAACTAAGCACTGCCAAAACGACTATCGTAGCTTTAGCAGTTCTACACAATATTGCGATCGACATGAACGAGCATGTAGATATTATTAGATACATTCGTCAACGGCCGAGACCACAGACTCAGAGGGCTACAGTTAGGGGTGCCATAATAAGACAACGTTTTATTAATCGTCATTTTAATTAGTTAACTTAGTCTTACATTATATTAATAAAATCTATTCTTTTGTTAGTTTTTTTTTCAGTTGTTGAATTTCTAATTGTTTTTTTTCCTTATCTAATTTAAATAACTCTATCTCCAGCTTGTGTCGCAATTGCTGATGGACTAATTCTTGCTTATGGTATTTTATTTTTAAATTGTGTTCTTCTTCCATCATTTCCGTAGCCCGTTTTTTAATTTCCATGTTACTTTCAAGCAACACTGCCTTGCTGGAACTGTAATAAATATGATCCTAATTAATAATACGCAAGAATACTATTTTAAATAAACAAGTCATGCCTCATATCTCGTAAAAATTGTTTTATTGCTTACATATTTTTTCTTGGTTGTGTTTTTCCTGTTCTTTTTATAACATCTCTTTGTTGGATATTAACAGAGGCTTTGTTAATCTGCAACAATTATCTTGTTTTAACATTATATATAAAAGGCAAAAATGACTGATTAATCAACGCACAGCTCGATCTACTGGATAGATCGAATTAATATTTGGCATTGTAATTACTTATGTAGTATGGTAACAGTAGTTATGGCGTATATATATAAAGGCAAGGTGACTGACCGATCTATAAACACAAAGCTAGCTCAAACTACTAGACAGATCATACTGAAATTCGGCTCTACTTTCACCGTTAGGAGTAAACGCGGGCGAAACCGCTGGCAGGCGGAAAGCTAGTATATAATAATCATGATTATGAAATGAAGTATAATCATATGAAGCAGGCAACGATCAGTAGATGATACTTTATACTACCTCTGTTTTGTCCATCTTCTTCACCACGTCACTTAACTCTTTTATTTCATTTTGTTCTATATTTACAATGGCTTGGTCAACCTGCAATAATTAAAAAGATTTAATAAATCATTAAGGTAGGAAAAGTTCAGCACATAACATTACCTCTTCGCTCTGCAAATCCGCAATTAGTGTTACAGTTTCACCCTCTTGCATAATGTCAAGGTCCTGTAAATAATAGAATCAATTAATATAGGATTATTCCCAATATTAAGTACAACCTTAGTCATGAAGATTCTTATTAAAACGATACCTCATCTATGTCATACAAAGTGCTGTTATTGGTGGTGTTATTACCACTATTTACTGGAGGTTCATCTGGAGCCTGTAAGTTAAGTAAATGATAATTAATTTGTTAGTATTTATTGTTTAAGTAAACTAACCTAGTATCTTTGATAGCATTTGCCTAATAAAACAAGTAAATAATATGTATTTACAGCAGCTTGTGGAACTGAATCGCTATCAAAATAATTTTCTTCTGTAACGAAATCAGTAGGACAATACTCCAGTATTTTTAAGTCTTCTGGTGTGGGAGATGGTGGTCGCTGCCCACCACCAGTAGCCTTTAGTGCTCTTCTATGCTGCGATACATTTTTTTTAGCTGCCAACTTTGACCGCCTCCAGAAACCTTTTAACTGGGTTATATCTCTAGGTTTCCCAGTAAGTTCTTTGAGTCTGCAAGAAAAGTTACATTGATACAAATATTAAATAATTTGTCCACTGGATATAAATGACACATAAATAAGATTAATTCAACTTGTTCGGTATATTTTTATGCTTACTTGTTTTGAATATTTACCCACTCAAGTTTTTTCCGTCTGTTACTATTAGTGTCAGTTAGCTTATTTTCTACAATAGGTGCTGATTTCCGCATTATTTCAAAGAACAGATCCTGAAATGGAAAAGCAAGTGTATTGTTCCCGTTTTATACGCAACACTTTGGAAAAGAAACGCGTAATATTTTTATGAACCTTAGTTTAATATATTAAATGCTTACCTTTTCTTCCTGGGTCCAGTTTTCACCACGCAATCGATTGGCTTTATTTTGAAGATTAACATTCTCCTTCAATAATTCCATGTTTGAATACTAATTTAACGTAAAATAGCACAAATCTCACAACAACACGCCTTTTTTAAACGATATTCTCGCTAAAAAACGTCAAGCATAGTGACAGACAATAAGAAATTGACATATAAATTGCATTCTGTTCGACATAGTTAGACTTTTCCGTTTCTTCTGTTTTAGACGACTTTTCACCAAAACAGTGAAATTGTCGCTTTAATTAACATAAAATATAACAAATAATACCTTTGTTTAAGTATTGCAACATTATTTAAAATTAATCCATTACCAAAAATGATGCACTTATTTATAAGCTATCTGCATAGAACGGTACAGATGAACGAATGTTTTACTGTGTTGCAAAGTGCAAAAAAAATTTTAAGAGATAGACGTTGTCTAGTAAGGCACGCTTTAAACTTGGTTTTGTGGTAAAGAAAATTAAACAGTCGCTAAACACGTGTTTAGCGCTTTGACCACTGTTTATCTAAACACATGTTAGACCGTTGTTTAAATCTTTTTTTGTAGTAAGACTGATAAGGTCTAACAAAATCAACTACATTCCTTTTAATGAGGGTATCTGTACATCGAGCTGAGCAGGCTTACCAAATTTGAACCAAAAATTCAGGCTAGTTACGGAGATATTGATCATAACAATCTCATTCCGTAACCGCGGGGTTGAAGTGCCATACATTTTGACAGCTAGTTAGTGAAGTGCTTTTTACTCTGTAGGTAAAATTAAAAAAATGGGTACACACGAAATTTGATAACAATTTTTTTTTAAATAAATCTATTTTTGATCTATAGGAAAGACCCAATGTTCCGCGTTCTCATCTTTAAAATCTGTGAATCTGTCAGTCAGTTTCTTTCGAATTTTGGCCGCTTTTTATTTTAGTTTGTCTTCTCGAGACAAATTAGACGTTTATTATTTCCGAATAAACTTTTTCTGTTGATACTAACTAATTATTTGTAAGCTTTTGTTTCAGATATGCCTAGGACAACGTGTGTCGTCACCGGCTGCCCATATACGAAGTCGTCTATCAAGTTATTTTCGCTGCCGCGCCCTGATGCCTTGCGTGCATTATGGATGGAGTATTTGCTGCCTATAGTTCCTTCACTAGGAACCCTCACTAAAGAGCAACTTATTTCTCATAAGGTTAGTACTTCACGCATTACGTATTTCATGCATTAGGTATTCTTTATGCTTATATAAAACTTCATTCACTTCATTTACCGCTGCTCACAAAGTTTAGCGAAACATTCAAACAAACCCGTTAAAGCGGAGGCCCTAAGACATATAGTAAAGTAGGTACATTCTCAGAATATTGCCCTTCTTCGTCATAGAAATTTGTACTCTTTTTAGTCAGAGTATGCTTTGACCATGATCCTAAAGTCAGCAAATCAGATTATTAGATTTGCAGCGATTGTCATAGGACCTTCGTAACCCGTAGACAGGAGAACCAGACCTGTTTTGATCCATGGCATGGCATATATTAATCTGTTTCCGTAACTACGAAAATCTACACCTTTACAGCTGTTTACTACTACATTGACACACTACGCACGCACACAAGCAAACGTGACCTACACATGCACACACTCAAGAGAACAGCGCGGTGCGGCGACGGCGACTCAGAAATACCAACATGAAAGAATTACCCTGATTTTAGGGTAAAATAAAGTTTGTGGGTTTTCTTTTATAAGGATTTTTTCACTACGGATTGGAGTAGAATTATGTGTAATTATAGAATTAGGAATTAGGGGTTTTAATTGGTTGTTGATTTTTGCGGTCACGTAACCGAACCGACGTCGAGAGAATCAACAGTTGGCGGTACTTCATAATCGATCAAGATACTACGAACAGCTGACCGCAGAGTGCGTTGTTCGCGAACTGACCGGAGAGTGTGACTGTGTTGTTGTGACCTAATTTACGTAACAAAACTTCAACGACTCACTAGTTTTCGTAGTAACGAAAGCCGTATTCACATATCATTTTGAAAGAACAAAGATACCGCGGAGACAACGACAATTTCGATCAATGCACTCGTCTATTCAGCTGCAATAAAAATGGCTGTACGACGTTACGTCTACAGCTACCGTTTCCAACTTCCCACCACGGCTGTAAACTCGTCGTGTAATGTGCTATTAAATTAAATTAAATTTGACAAACAATCGAGTTGTTTAAACTGAAAATAACAAGGTCATTCAAGTCTAATTTCTCGCCTTCTTTAATTCTACTTTATTTTTTAATTAATTTTGGGGGTATAGTTATTTTGGAGTTAGCAAGACCAAGTTTCAATGGTGGCGCCGACAAAAGTACCCCGCCGTGTTTGTCGGTATCTTGGATAGGGTGACAATCACTTTGTGTAGCTAAGACAAGATCGTAGGTATTCGTAAGGAAATAAAACATTTTTCTATTTTAGGAACTGAAATACATTTTACCTATTATTTAAGTTTCAACATTTGAGATATTATTATTGTTAAAGTAAAATTTTTGTCGTCTAGATATTGAAATCGACACCATAAAAGTTGATATTAACTTGACAAACCAAGGGACAAACTCATTTAAAAAAATGCTTCAAAACTTACCTAGAATTTAACTCCCGGTCGCAATATTACAATGAGAAAAGTATTAAAATGTGATATTTCGCTCAATTAAACACGATTATAATTGTTTTGCTTAAAATAATTAAATAAAAAATGTTATGGATTGTTTAATTAACCTACTCAAACATTCGTGTAAAATCGTAATCCTAGAGTCCTAGATATTTATTTAACGTGGAAGCCCTACCGTACTCGCAAACTTCTGACTATGCCGCTCGAGCCGAAAGGCCGGTGGCGGGCACTTGTCGGGGTCAATCAAAGTGTGCATGCGGATAGATAGGGATGTGCCTCATTTGATCTGATTATAGTTTTCTACGAGATCGGATCATTTATTCATTACATTACTAATTAAGATTTTATTTTTGTTTAAACTAAAATTTGATTTCATTTGATTTTAACTAAGTTATTGAGACGATAACAATGTTTTAAGAGTTTCGAAAAATAGTCTTACTAGCGCATATTTCATATTAAGTAAGTAATACATGTTATTAGTGTTTTGATTTCTCTCGCAGTTGTTTCCTTTTTGCCACTTACAGTAAGTAAGTAGTTATGTGAATAAGCATTTTAAAAATACATTTTGGTAATATTGCGACTATCAGTTAAGAAATAACTGCTAGATAAAGTACGATATGTCCGGGTTCAAATGCTATGGCCTAGTTAGTTCGTTAAAAATAGTTCTTAGTGACTTTTTAAATTCAGTCGTTGTATGCTTTATCCATTGATTTGAATAGTAAAGATACGGCATAAAGAACAAATCACTCTACACGTTTACCATACATGACTCACTAACGCCATCTATTAGAACTACCCTAAACTGTGTCGTAAACGATTAAACAGCAACACACCATGCGTTGCTTTCTATTATGCCAAACGTTGAGATTATGATAACAAAATTTCTAAAACAATGTAAATATGTTTCTTATTTAACATATTTTCGACTTACCTGACATATTAAATGTCTTACTTTTTATTAGTTCTGCTTTTGTCGTAGTGAACACGACAAATCTTATAATTTTCCTAATTTTAACGTACCTTCGCTCTCGACGACAGCCGACAGCCGACTACGTCACTTCGGTATAAAGACTTTAGGGCCACGTCAGTGGCAACAGTTTAACATGCGGTCCGCCCTGACCTTACGAAGTATGTTAAGTCAATGCAGCGCGCCTTTACGCTGATATTAAGGGCGTTTTCGTGAGCGGTTCAGGGACTGGAGTGAGATTGTTTATGCCCGTCGGGGACCAGGGAAGGCCACGCCTGCCTGTTCAATAAGTAGACAGTGTGATGCAGATTTTTGATCGTCAACCCAATCGCAAGCACGACTGATGCAGCGTCCGTCTTCGCCAAGCGCTCATGGGCGCAGGCGTCATTATTGCGAATTCTGCAGCGAGACGCAAGACGAGGGGCAGGCCCCGGTATCATTTTACACTAGTTCAAGAGCTGAAGCCGCATGACTTCACACTACGAGTCCAGTTTTGCAGAAGTTGCAGAAGCTGCAACATTGTCTGGACGGACGAGAGCAGCTTCACCAGTAGTTGGATGTTTAACCTCTACGCCGCGGCGTCTACTATTGGGCTGCTGAACAGAACCCCCACCTAGTTCGGCCCGATCATTTTCAGACTAGATGTAGCAGTAGCCTGAACATTTGGGCTGCATGTGTGGGGCTGAGTGTAGGACTTAGTGTATTGTGAAGGTGATCATAACATTGAAAGTGCGACACAACTAAGACAGCGAATTTTATTGCAAACCGTGTGAACGCTTTAAAACATAAAAAGTGACAGAGACTGTTATTTCGCGTAAAAGTGCACGTCGCATTGCTGTGCCATGTTTTTTTGTAATGTGATTATGATCAATGTAATTTGTTGTAAAGATTGTAAACCTCTTAATGAACTTAAACACGCCAAGTAAGCGTAGATTGAGAGTGGTACCTACTTGATTGATTTGTTTGTTTTTTTTTTTTGTTAGCCAGATAAATTATTTACTACGCTAACCAACGCTAACCTACTTGTTAGTCCAAAGCCCGTGAAAGTGTGATAGAGTCAGTCAGAGTCAGAATTAAATTAATAAATGTTTTAAAACCGCTTTATTTCTATCCACCTTGCTATTCTGCTAGGAGAGATTCTAAGGCGGGTCGCTCACACGATCAACAGTCGAGGCGAAGTCGAGGCGCGGACGCATAAGCGACACGCCGCAACTAGGCTTTCTTTAGAAACAAATGGCAGTGCGCTCATATATTAGAGTCGCGGCACGGGTGAGGTGAAGTCGAGGCACGGGCAGGAGGGCCGGGTTGATCAGAGTCACCTCCACGTGCGGCGGGGTGTATCTAATTACACTCGGTTACGATCGGGTGTAAGGAGTAGCATCCTGCTCTGGTTCATCCTGGGCAAAGAGGGTTTGTAATTTCCTTCGGGGATTGCTAGCTCACGGCTAAACTATGCGGGGGGGAGGGGATGTGCGAGGCGCTCCCGGCGGGCCAGGGCAGCCCGCTTGTGGATGCGTCTTCGCGAAGGCGGCACGTGTGAGGGATGAGGACTCCCTGCTCGTGCGGCCTAGAGGGTGGCCGCGGGGTCCTGACCCTGCGCTTGCCAGTATGGTTCAAGCTATACTTTGTGGCGGCACCGTTTCGTCGCAAAGGGTGGCCGCGGATCGGGCTGGGAAGGATAACCCCTTGCTGACCCGATCCGAAGTCGAAAGAGGGGGGGGGGGAGGCGTTTCGCCGAACTCAACTTTTCCCTCTAGTGGGCTAGTGAGCGCGGGGCGGGGGCCCCTTGCTTGCATTGCACAGCCTGCCAGACTGGGGTGATCCCGTGTGTACAGGATCACCTATATATCCTATGCCTGAGGCCCGGCATGAGCCGTACGTAGGCGATTTATGGAAGTTGTCCTTATTGGGTTCCCATGCATCGTTAACATACGTTGCGTAGTTGGTACACCGCAGGTTTTTAAAGCGTAACACACACAGAGAATGTGCGCGGGACGGCAACGGGTCACGACGGGAGTACGGCGGGTCTATTAACATTGGTTTAAATGGGTGCCCACACACAGCCGGCGAGCGCGGCGAGCCGTCCCGCTCACGCCCGCTATCTGAAGGCGCCCATTTAAACGTATGTTATTAGACCCGCCGTTCTACCGACGGCCCGCGCACGCTCTCTGTGTGTGTTACGCTTTAGTGGGTGATATCTCGTCGTTTTGACGAGGAAGTCCTACATAACCTATCGCTGCCCCCGCGGTGGTAGGTATGCGAAATGCATTTTTCCTGCGAGAAAAAAAAAAGAGTCATGAGGGCCGCTCAATCGTGCCCGAGCCCCGACTCCACCGCCATTTTGTAATTTGTCACCTTAAGTCCTTAAGTCACGTATAGCTCTGAATGAACTCTCTCTTCTGACACACTGTCTCAAATATGGGTGAACCCAAAATCTTATTCGTTTTAAATTAAGGACTTGTATAAGTGCGAGTAGGTACGTCTTCGTCTTCAGAGGACGACATGGCGAATGAATCAAAATGTAAAAGAAGCATAGCCGCCTGCGCCTCGACTCTATGTAGATACCAATCCTCGACCGTACCGCGACGCCGCGCCGCCACCACCGCGACGTCGCCTCGACTTACCAGTGAGCGACGCACCTAAAAAGCTTCGAGAGGTAAATAACGAATTACGTACAACAACAATTACTACAAGAAAGTAAGTAAATACCTACCTAGTTCCTACAACTAAGATTTAATCTAACTCATAAAACATAGAAATTATCTTTCCCTAGAGCATTGAAGTAACAAAAAAACGATGTTGGTTATTAATTTAGTTGGCATTGTTTGTTTTGTTTGTTAACAAAAACATTATTATCATGAAAGTGCATTCTACACACACTAGTGTACTAACGTGTATGAAGCTATTCTTCGTTGCAATTGATCTGTGATTGGTCGAAAAAGCCTAGCTGTGCCACTCGACCAATCGCAGATCAGCTGGTTTGACAAGGGTGATGCACACAACGAAATTTGGTAATAAAAAAAAATAAAAACCGACTTCAAAAAACTAAAACGCTAAAAAATAAAAACCGACTTCAAAAAACTAAAACGCTAAAAATAATCATAGAATCTCTCATCGACTGGCACCGACTCCAAAAGTAACTGATTAGGTACTTAAGTGTTAAGATTATTTTTAGCGTTTTAGTTTTTTGAAGTCGGTTTTTATTTTTTTTAATAAAATTAACTTATTTCATCCATTTTAGTGATAAATCCTAATCAAAACAAATCTTACGAGTGCAAACATAATTTAACTGCTGAATACCGATTTCATTTCCTATTTTTCCACCCTTAGGGGTGAATTTTTTTCCAAAAATGTTTTATTATAGTATCTTTGAAGTATAAGCTATTCATTAAAAAAAGAATCATCAAAATCGGTCCACATTTGGCAGAGATATAGGTAAGATAGATACTAAAATCAGTTGGCGTGGTACGGAGTTTATGCAATGTTTGATGATTTTCTTATAGATCCCATCATCAGAATTTAACCAAATTTATATGGGACCATTCTGAAAGTATTACCTTTCAAACAAAAAAATAATTATCGAAATCGGTCAACGCAGTAACGAATGATCGCTGAACATACATATTGAGAACCTCCTCCTTTTTGAAGTCGGTTGAAAATGCTGGTGTGCGCTGTGTACGTACACAACTACAGTTTGCATGAGTAAGGAAAGATACAGAGTGTTTCATTTTTGACTGCGTTTTAATTTATTTATTTTGTTAGAAAACATAACTTTTAAAAATGACTATAGAACAATACCTACCTTATTTTTTGTCATCGCATTCAGTATGATGTTTGATTGATGTCAAGATGTTTTGTTAGACCCTTAGTATTACTTGTTCAGTGGTTAGACCTTGTATATTAATCTGTGGTGTCACTGACGACCTGACATTGTGGACTAGCTGTCTCATAAAACGACAGCTAATTTTGTGTGCCCATTTGAAGCGCTACAAGTGAGAGTACCGAGAACTAAATAATCAAGTAAAACCATGGATTTAGCATTATTTTTGTAACCGGATTGAGCAGTGTGCGAAAAAAAGTGCCAACAGAGATAACAAATTAGTGGATTGTGTCCCTTTCTACATAGGGTGACCAAATTCTAAGTCTAGGCGGGATTTAAACTGAAACGCTTTTAAGTAGCAACTTCAAAATAGTAAGGTATGTAAAAATGATTTTATAAAAGTAGGTAGTTAGGTATCAAGGGCTCCATTTTACTGAATTTTAGTTACTTCAGTGAAATGATGTACAGAAATTTATTTCTTAGTACGTGTAGGTCATCGAGCACATACCTTATAC
Source organism: Anania hortulata (assembly GCA_963576865.1). NCBI lineage: Eukaryota > Metazoa > Arthropoda > Insecta > Lepidoptera > Crambidae > Anania > Anania hortulata. The sequence continues at coordinate 3,197,704 of OY756389.1, read as the reverse complement.
AGCAGCAATACGAACCATCTTTTTTCGAAACTAGTAAGTGATTTTTCACTTCCTCTGGTTGGTTGTGCCTTCGTCCAAACCGCATTCACATATAGAGCTATCTCTTATTCGCATCTTCGCTAAGTGAACCGGTGACCTATACCTATACATATTATGGTTGATACAACTCTTTTTGGTAGGTGATTATGATTAAAGAACCAAGGGTGAGAGGGAATAACTTGTTGGATATCTGCGTAGTACTTGCTATCTGATCTTTTAGTGTTATCCCAGTGAACTTTCCATGATTTATATAAATGGTCGCGGGGAAGGGAACAAGCATCATGAGAATAAAGTTTAAAGTGGTCTAGCGCACCAGTAGAAGATGCATTTTTGGCAGATGAGTCAGCCGTTTCATTACCAGGGATCCCTCTATAACTGGGGATCCAAGCTAGGACAATACTTAAACCTTTCATTCTCCAGTCTAAATATATATAGGAAATTTATTTTTTTATTTAAAAGGATTGGTTATAAGGATCTGTAAAAACTAAGACATTATTTAAACAGTGAGATTTTGCATAAAGGATTGCTTCAAATATTGCTGATTGATTGCTGACTGATTCGCTGGTAAACACTGATGTTACTGAGGTACATTTGAAACTCAGTACAATTTTGTACGCAGGTATCCACACTGCTGCGCCGACACAGCCATCGTCAGCTATCTTGGACGCGTCTGGGTACATTGTGGACCAACCTTGCCATTGTTCAGAGAAAATATTGAAGAACTCTTGAGGAGCCGAGCATGAATTCTTAGATATACCAAAATTTAAGATTACAGGGGGTTGAGCGAAGCTGTTTGAGAAGAGGGGGTTTAACGGAAAGTTTTCAATAGGGTGAGGAAGACGGCAAAATTTTCTGAAACTATGAAGACTACATGGTATATTCAGAGGGGAGTCAGATGAGCGACTAACACCAATATTTATAAAGAAGTAATTGCTTGTTGCTTGTATTCGCACAGCCACGACATTAATGTCTTTGCTGTGTAGGGGTAGGGGAGTTGGGAATATGAAAGATTGCGACTTACAAGGTGCTACCGGCATAGCCATCACTCCTATCGTCCCGGAGGCAGGAAAAACCTCAGACACGGAAGTATAACTCAGGCACCAACCATGTCTCCGAGACGGCTAGGACCGACAGCGAATATCGGTTTATATTGTAAGTTAATTCGTGTTTTTTTGGTCTGATACAATTTTTGGCAGTTCCACTGAACTACCATGCTGTACATTACTAACAGAAGGAAATTGGGAGAGTTGTGACAGAATTTTTGTTACGTTGGGCGGTAAGGAGTCACTACGACCAGAAACAATGCTAAGAACAAGGGAAAGGATAAGCTGAAGAATGTTCTCATTGTCTTCGTCATTGTATCCAAACGAGGTCCGTTCTACCGCCGAGACGAATTCTTGCCCAAACCATAATTGTGCCACCTTGATATGCATGAACTTGTTGTGGGTGCTGCAGTCGATTCCAACGTTCAGGTTCTCTCCAAACGCGTACTCTTCGCGAATCAGGATGAAATCCAAACCTGGATTCATCAGTGAAAAGCACAAGTGACCATTGAGAATGGTTCCAGTTTTCGTGTGCAATAGCCCATTGTAATCTTCTTCCTCGATTGCCTCTCCTTAGAGCTGGTACCCGAAGTAGCCGACGAGCACGTAGGTTGACTTCATGCACTCGTCTTCTCAAAGTTTGACCGCTTACCAGCAAACCGTACTCTCTCTGTAGCCGTTGAACCAATTGCATCGCCGTTACATTTGGTTGACTTCGTGCAGCATTTACTATGAATCGGTCCTGTACATGTGTTGTAATGCGTTGAGGTCATCGGTGCCGTTCCACTACTTCCCCCGTGACACGATAACGTGACCAAAGCCTGGATATAACGCTCTGACTGGTCCTCATGGCTTCAGAAACCGCAATTTGGGTAGTGCCAGCTTGAATCATGCCCACTGCTCTTAACATTTCGTTCCTAGTCAAGTGTCTACGTGGCATGATTAAATGAACACCGGAGATGCGTTTGACAAAGATTTATAGAAATTTATGGAGTTTTATTCAAGTTAGAAGTTCGTGAAGATTTACTTCTTTGGAAGAAATTCAATGAATGCGAATTTCATTTAAAAACAAAACATTATAAAAGTTTTATATATCCCTAGACCATGTTGTTGTGTGTACTTCAATCCGTCAACAACTGCTACATTCATTCATACTATACCCATTAACCCTTTGCCTACGCTAGCGCCATGATGGACACTTTTTAAACTTCCTGCCCGTAAGATTGTACTCCTTACCGCGACCCTCCATAGGTTCTCCTCAACTGACATTTGACAGCGTGAGTGAGAGAGATAGTAAGATGCATTTGTACTGCAACACTGCGAGAAGGATATATTTTTAAAACTGGAATGAATTTTGTAAAGTTCGTCCGTTCGTCGTTGGTTTCACTTGTTTTCTGAAAATTGCATTAAAATAAATGCCACTGAATAAGAAAAAAATAAGTTAATTATGGATTTCGATTGGACCAATTATTTAGATTCAAATAAAAGTGCGCCTGTTCCTGAGGAATTATTTTCACACGTAAGTTTGCGAGATTTAATTTGGTCTTGGGTCTTACTTTTTCAAAGTCTAATTTTGTGCCATTTGTTCATGAAATTAGCTGGGTAATAATTTGGTTTTCTTTTTCCTTCCTTCTTTAGCTTCGTGGCCTTATGATAGTGATTTTATTTAAAATAAACATTTTAAATGATCATTGCTTGAGACTGCTATTTATAGAATAATAAAATGGCTTTCATTTATTAAAAATAAACACTACAAGTTTCAAGTAAACGATAAACAACGTGGTATTATTTATGTCGGTTTTAGTTTGTATATTACTCTAGTTAATAATTTACTATCACAAATAATGTCTTCTAAGTTTGATTTTTAATAATTATGCAACCTTCATTCATTCTAAACGTATTTTGTTCTGAATTTGTTGAATTAATAATCTGATGATACTGATCCACAGTTTTAAACTTTAACTCAGTACATAATAAACTGTCAATAATTCCTGTCCTATTTGAATGTCTTGAATAAATCAATTTCATAAAATAAATTAAAATAATTATAATAAAAAGCAAAAGAGATTTAATAATTAAGAATTATAAAGAGATTAGATAATTCTAAAAAAAAAACCTGTTAAGACGAAATTGAAATACAGTTCTATGCTTGTGTGCGCCTATGATGCAAGATAAAGCGTCAACAATGTTGATCCTTTACAAGATAATATCAATAATTTATTAGGTATAAGATCCCCTTATAGTTATTTTTGACTTAGGTTTACTACTTAATTTTTTATTTTTAACACAAAATAAAAATTTTTTTTTTTTAAAAGTATACCTGAAGATTATTGTGTATTATTTAAATCTTATAATAGGTAGTTGTTCATAACGATATATTTTTATTTTTTATGGAAATTTCTAAAATTTTGTTTCTGCTATATTTTGTAAGAAAGTAAAAAAAGTATTCAACCTATGTGCCATAGACCATATCTTCAATTAAATGTTAAAATCGATTTGTCAGGATAACTTGTAGTCTCTTGTGAAACGAAGTTCAAAACTCAAACGTATTTAAAAAATTTGAGTAGGTCTTTTGGAAATCCATTTCTGCTATATGCAAGAGAAAGAAGTAATATTTTAAAATCACGTGTTATTTTCTTTCAATTATCATTCACGTCTTTAGAATCAGGGAACAAAATGTACAGAAATACTATGATTTGTATGGACGGCCTCTTAAGACTAGAAAATTGTAAATGATGTAAAATACCATATCTAAGTCCATTATAGTGGTATTATTTCAAATAAAAACTATATGGGTTGCAAGTTGCTTTATTAATTACCAAAAAATCCCTATACTTATAAAGGTAGTGCCAATTTTAAAAAAGGTATGATTATGACCTTATCATAATTAATTTTAATTATGATACAAACAACACAGGCGAAAGACCTTATGCAGTGCACATAATTATGGTTTAATTTAATCGACTAATCACAAATTTTCTATAAGTTCTATGTTTTAACAGCAGATAATACCTAAAAATAAAATAAAATAAATGTTTTTGTTTTAGAACAAAACATTTAAGTTACTGATCCTGAGTTGCTCCTGACAATTTCGCACTATCTTGCTATGTTATCTTTTTGGTTACAACCAAAAATCTATAGATATATTAATCTTTGACGACCTGATTGGCGTAGTGGCGCGGTCATTCGCTTTGCACGTAAAGGATCTGGGTCCTGGGCTTGATCCCCGGTTCGAGTCAATTCAGAAAATAATCTTTAGTCTGGGAGTGCTGGGCACCACCCCTACCTTATTGTCTGGTACCTCATAACTCATAGACGTTGATTCCTTACTTTGAGACCGTCACAATTAGTGTGTTGTTATTTAATTTAATTTTCATTTGTCTATAGGTTGAGACTAGTCTTAACAATGGAATCAGGCAGGGCATGCTTCTTGAAGTGTGTCATAAGAACAACCCTGACATCTACTGGATAGCTGAGATAACTATGGTCTGTGGGCACCTACTCAGAATTAAGTTCTTAGGTGCTAAAGAAGACTTCTGGTGTGATATTTCAACTACAAAAGTCCATCCCCTGGGTTGGTGTGGCAAATATGACGAGCTTATTGAGCCACCAGACGACATAAATGCCCGATATGGAGACTCGATTATAGAAATAATGAAAAAAGCTCTGTTAGATGGGCAGTCTGTTACAATAGAGGCTTTGAATAATAAAGGCCTGTCGCCTATTGATAGAATCAAGACTGGAATGAAAGTGGAAGTTCAGCATATCATAGACCCATATAAATACTGGATTGCAACTGTAAGTTTAATTATTTGTGGAACTTAAATTTTACACCTTATAATTTAAATTCACCAACTTAAATGTATGTCTAAAATTTTAGGTGTCAGAAAATGTTGGTGGAAGACTTCAGCTTCGTTACGATGGAGCTGATGATGACCTGCCTCAGTTCTGGATCTTCTTCTCAAACCCTCGGCTGTGTAGTTTTGGCTTCGTAACTAATAAGGTAAACTCCTTTTTCCAATGACTTATAGACTAAAGCTGCCCTAAATGTATTAATTTGCTATAATAATTTTATTTACAAATGTTTTGGAACAGGGTTCTCCCTGGCAGTTCAAGTACCCTACGAAAATAAATAAGTTCTCATGCAAGAACAAACTGAGTACACAACTCAGGCAAAGTGCTGAAGAATCCATCAAAGAGCCAACTCCTACAGATTTATTTCAGGTAATAAAAAAAAACAACAATAATGTAATGTGCTTTTTTAAAATTGCATAAATAATATCAAAATAAGACCGAAAAAGTTTAAATACTTATTATTATTTTTTATCTATCTTTCCATAGCCCAATCCATCCTTGGAAGTTCATAATTTCATCACAGGCATGAAATTAGAAACATTAAACCCGCAAGACATGAAGACAGTCCGTCCAGCTACTGTTACAAAAGTTTTCAACAATTTTCATTTTCTGGTGGTACTTGACGATCACCTAGAGGACTATGAGGACTCTAAGATGGCCTGGCTGTGTGATTCCTTGCATCCATACATCTACCCCATTGGTTGGGCTCAAAAAAACAACATAAGTTTTAAAACTCCGAAGATTTGGAAGGAAGGTCCTTTCGACTGGGACGAATACCTCACAATGACATCCTCAGTCCCTGCTCCTGACTACTGCTTCGGAAACAAAGAGCCTGTGAAAGGCTTCGAAGTAAACATGAAGCTGGAAGCCGTCAACCCTCAGAACCATGAGGAGATTCATGTGGCGACCGTTGATACCATTATAGAGCATATGGTTTGCGTGCAATTGGTGCCTATAGGAGAGAAGTTTTGGTTTGCCCAGAACAGTGATCTCCTGTTTCCAGTCGGCTGGTGTGATAGCAACAACTATGAGTTGCATATCCCCGACGTGTCGGTCGCGAATAAGGAACTGCCTAAACCGGTGGAAGAACCTCGAAAAGTCAAGGAGGATATAAAGTCCTCGGACGAGTGGTGCGACCGTATTTTCTTCAACTATAAATGTTATGCAGGACCATCAATTAGCAGGAATAAATTGTCACAGCTTCCGAAGCATGTTGGGCCTGGACCGTTGTTTCTTGTGTTGAAAGAAGTGATGAATAAGATAATATCGGCTTCATATAAACCAGCCAAACTGCTGAAGGATTGGGAGACAGAAGGGCCAGCTGAAGCGGGGATGAGACTTGAAATGCTGCGAGCCAAGTAAGTAGTCTTTTTTTAACTATAGACTCAGTATTCTTTCACTTTTGTAAAAGAGCCTTATCGTGAAGTAGCGATATTTAAATAGGGGGAACTAGACTCCTAATGTAATCCTTTGAGACGCCCTCCGTAGCCGAGAGGCGAGCGAACTGAAGTGACATAGCGTCATAGGTCCTGGGTTCGATTCCCGGTCGGTTTTCTTTTTTCCTTCATCTATCAGGTAGATTATCAAAAAGTTTTGGACACGTATTTTGTTCTTTTTCACATAATCAAAATATTACAGAGATATACCTACTGTGCGAAACTTCATAAAGTGCACTTATTAAAATAAGTAATACTATATATTTTTATTTAATTTTTAAAAGTTTTTTTCCTACTGTAAACAAGACTGTATTTTAAAAACTAATTGATTTGTAACAATGAAACTAACTTAATAAGCGATTGCCAAAAGATTAGTTGACAGCAGTGGGGACCCAAGGGCTGGCAGCTACCTCGCACAGCGACTAAGCATCGCAATCCAGCGAGGTAACGCTGCCAGCATCTTGGGTACCCTTCCACGAGGACCATTATTATAATTCTCTATTTTCGTAGTTTTTATTTGTATATAGTATTTCATAGATGTATATAGTATTTCATAGATGTAAATATTGTTTGAGTTTTAAATTAATTTGTAAATGTTAATAAAATAATTGTTCATTTCCAATGACACTTAAAACTGTCATCGCACCCTTCCTATGTGAAATAATCAAGTAATAGGTACTTAATAATGATTAGAAATGATCAGGTGTCCTCATCTAAAATTGAAATCCAAGGCAAAAACTGGCATCAATCAAGAATGAAAATGTATTTTTTTACGAAAACTTTTAATTTTTTATCATTTTTCAACCGACTTCAAAAAAGGAGGAGGTTCTCAATTCGACTGTTTTTTTTTTTTTTGTATGTTTGTTACGCGATTACTCCGCCAATTATGAATCGATTTTAATGATTCTTTTTTTGTTTGGTAGATCATACTTCAAAGGTGGTCCCATATAAATTTTATCGAAATTGATTTAGAACTTTTTGAGAAAATCAACAAATATATACCCAGATAGTATTTTGGTTGTGGTTCTTGTTACCTATCTTCGACAAATATGAGCCGATTTTGATGATTTTTGTTTTATTGAATAGCTTATACTTCAAAGATAAAATGCTAAAAGTTTACAAAATAAAAATCACCCCTAAGGGTAGGAAAATAGGGGATGAAATCGGTGTTCAGCAGTTAGATTAGGATTTATCACTAAAACTTGATGAAATAAGTAAATTTTATTAAAAAAAATAAAACCGACTTCAAAACACTAAAATGCTTAAAATAATCCTAACACTTAAGTACCTAATCAGTTACTTTTGGAGTCGGTGCAAACAAAAACATTGAATCTCTTATCGGCTGGCACCGACTCCAAAAGTAACTGATTAGGTACTTAAGTGTTAGGATTATTTTTAGCATTTTAGTGTTTTGAAGTCGGTTTTATTTTTTTTATTAAAATTTACTTATTTTCACAAGCTTTATCTTTGTAATTTTTTGGTTGATTGACAAAAGAAAAAATACCAGTCCTTTATTTTTTGATAATCTAACTGATGGACAACAGCGTCGGCAGACGTTGGCCCAAAGAGATACAAGTTGTTAAAAATAAGGGGTAAGGAAAGTATAAATTGTGGGTACTATCTTGAGCCCATGAAGCTTCACACTTGTAGTGCTCTTACCTCTACGTAAATTGTGATAAGAATGGTACAAAGTCAAATGTGTAAAGCTCCATTGGCTTTTGAATTTTTGTAATGTCCAGGGCAAAGGTTCTCTATCTTTTGTCTACCGCCCTCTTTGAAAATCATTTATAATTCAACACCCCCCAATTTTACGTCCCCATAAACGACTACAACACCTCATTTTTTCTGGGTCCCATACCGCTCCCCTCTAGGCCTTCAGCGCCCACAAAAAGGCGGTATCGCTCACTTTGAGAAAACTGGTCTAGGGCGTGGGGAATCTGCCCCTCCCTGCCCCCCCATGGCGACGCCATTGATGGACTAAATAGAATTAAAATCATTTTCTTTACCCAGTTATCTCTATTGTCAATCTCCAGGCTGAAATCCAGCACGTACCACGCGTACGTGCCGATCGCGACCACGACTGACCAGGTTCCTTCGTTCTGCCGCGACGTATGCGCCAAGATGCAGGCCTGCCCCTGCCTCTTCGGCCCCGTGGAGTTCGCTGGCCAGTGCCCGCAGAACTGCCAGCATGTCGACAAGTCCACCTTCCGTGAGTACAGTTACTTCATTAATTATTATTATTGTTTATTTATTAAAACACAACGTCATGACAGTAAACTCCAAAACAACATTGCAAGGAAAACTATTTATTATTATTATAGCTTTATTTTATCCCTTAAATTTTTTCCTAACTAGTATTTTGTGTAGTGTGTACTTATTAATTTGTTAGTAATGTTAGTTTGTGTGCTTTAAATCAGGTTAGTATTGTTAGCTATAAGGGCCACCTGTTGCGGTGAAAGCCTCCTCCAAACCATTCCAGGTGGTTCTATCTCTGGCCAGTCTGGGCCACACGTTTCCGGCTATTTGTGTAATATCATCACTCCATCTTTTGAATGGTCTACCCTTCTTTCTTTTTTTGTATATTGGGTACCAATTTGTAATTATTTGTGACCATCTTTCATCCGCCACTCTCTGAATATGACCTGACCATTTCCATTCGAGTGTTAGGACCTGTTTGATGGCATCTTTCGCTCTTGTTTTTTCCCATACCACTGAACTTTTGACTCTATCTTTCAATTTAATGTTTAAATAACTCCGTTCTATTCCTCTTTGACAGCTTCTTATTTTATGTAAAAGTGTTTTTTTAAGAGACCAGGTTTGGCATGCGTAGGTGAGGATAGGTATTAGACAGATATTCATTGCTTTAGTTTTGAGTTTTGTGGGTATGGGACCTTTGAAAATTTCCCTTATAGCCCAGTATTTATTCCATGTATTCTTCACCCTGCGGTCAATTTCTTTTTCTGTGCAGGATTTCATTGAGATTAGATGGCCTAGGTAAATGTAGTCTTCGACATATTCTACAACTACTGACTGTATAGACATGGGTATTTGTTCACGATTGGTCATAATTTTCGTCTTGTCCCAGTTGATTTGTAATCCAACGGTCTCACTGTGCTGACTAAGAGATTCAATCATGTGTTTCAGTTCGTATGAATCTTCTGCAATCAGTACTATATCGTCCGCAAATCTGAGGTGTGAGAGGTACTTGCCATTGATTTTAATTCCCATTGTACTCCAGTCGAGATTTCTGAAGATAGATTCTAAGACTGCGATAAAAAGCTTTGGCGATATCGGATCCTCTTGTTTTACGCCCCTCTCGACTTGAAATGTTGGTCCTCTTGTGTCTAAGCGTACCAAGAGTACGCTTAGACACAAGAGGACCAACATTTTCATTTGTGCTTCTTAGGTAAATCGCTTTGATAAGCCTGTAATCGTGGTCTAATCCTTGCTGGTTTAGTGCTTGCCATATAGAGTTATGCGAAATTGAATCGAAGGCTTTTGAGTAATCGATGAAGCCAACGTACAGGGGGAGGTCATATTCTATGTCTATACTCTTGTTGAATTACCTGTACATGAATTCAAAATTCACATAAAAAAAATCCTTATGAAAAAAGGATATTATATTATAAAAAAAATAAAAACCGACTTCAAAAAACTAAAACGCTTAAAATAATCTTAGCACTTAAGTACCTAATCAGTTACTTTTGGTGTCGGTGCAAACGAAAACATTGGTCTCTCAATGACTGGCACCGACTCCAAAAGTAACTGATTAGGTACTTAAGTGCTAAGATTATTTTTAGCGTTTTAGTTTTTTGAAGTCGGTTTTTTTATAAATTTTTTTTTATAAAATTAACTTATTTCGTCCATTTTAGTGATAAATCCTAATCAAAACAAATCTTACGAGTGCAAACATAATTTAACTGCTGAACACCGATTTCATTTCCTATTTTTCCACCCTTAGGGGTGAAATTTTTTCCAAAAAATTTTATTATAGTATCTTTGAAGTATAAGCTATTCATTAAAAAAAGAATCATCAAAATCGGTCTACATTTGGCAGAGATATAGGTAAGATAGATACTAAAATCAGTTGGCGTGGTACGGAGTTTATGCAATGTTTGATGATTTTCTTATAGATCCCATCATCAGAATTTAACCAAATTTATATGGGACCATTCTGAAAGTATCACCTTTCAAACAAAAAAATAATTATCGAAATCGGTCAACGCAGTAACGAATGATCGCTGAACATACATAAAAAAAAATAAAAAAAAAAAAAAAAGATACCGACGAATTGAGAACCTCCTCCTTTTTTGAAGTCGGTTGAAAATAGACAATTATTTAAACGACAAGAGTGCATGGACTTAACCTGCTTGGCTCACACTTACTAAATGTCTTGTAAACTGTATTTCATGTAAAATAAGGCTGACAAAGGTGACTGAGTTTGTTGCGCCGTTTCTTCTCATCACCAGCCAATATGTAGTCCCGAAGCGGTGGTAGGACTAAGCTATACTTTCGGGACGTGTATAAGTGCCCGGAAGAGGGCCTATGTACAGGCTGATTCTCATCTATCGTCCTTGTTATTCGTCTTAGTAGAGTGGATGCGAATACTTTATACAGGCAAGATATAAGACTGATGGGTCTGTAGTTAGATATTAGTTTGGGGTCACCTTTTTATATAGTAGAGCTATTACGGAGCATGTCCATGATTCTGGTAGTTCTTTTGTTGTTAAGATGCGGTTAATGAGTTCAGTGAGTGGTTTTATTAATTGTTTTGTCGCGGCTTTTATCATTTCGTTTGTCACTCCGTCAGGTCCTGGGCACTTCCCTCCTTTTAATTTTGTTATGGATAGCGCTTTCTAGAAAAGGAGGGACTGGTTCTATTGCTGTAGAGGAGTTAAATTGAAGTAATGGTTTCTTGTTATTTTTATTTGTACATGTGTAGAGGCTTTTGTAAAACTGTGTAGCTATCGCCATTAGGTCTTTTCTGTGTGTGACGGTGGTACCTGAGTCGTTCTGAAGTTGTGTGGTACATACACACATGTGTGGTAGTTTCTAACTTTTTATAGGCTTTTTTTACTCCGCCTGTCTCTTCAATGAATTTGCTGATAATATCGAGTCTTCTCTTTTTAATGTTTTGTTTGATTTTTTTATGTACATGTTACCTTGTATAGCTTGCTTAGAGTTTTTTTTTAACCGACTTCAAAAAAGGAGGAGGTTCTCAATACGACTGTGTTTTTTTTTTGTATGTTTGTTACGCGATTACTCCGCCAATTATGAATCGATTTTAATGATTCTTTTTTTGTTTGGTAGATCATACTTCAGAGGTGTTCCCATATAAATTTTATCGAAATTGATTTAGAACTTTTTGAGAAAATCAACAAATATATACCCAGATAGTATTTTGGTTGTGGTTCTTGTTACCTATCTTCGACAAATATGAGCCGATTTTGATGATTTTTGTTTTATTGAATAGCTTATACTTCAAAGATAATATGCTAAAAGTTTACAAAAGAAAAATCACCCCTAAGGGTAGGAAAATAGGGGATGAAATCGGTGTTCAGCAGTTAGATTAGGATTTATCACTAAAACTTGATGAAATAAGTAAATTTTATTAAAAAAAATAAAACCGACTTTAAAACACTAGAATGCTAAAAATAATCCTAACACTTAAGTACCTAATCAGTTACTTTTGGAGTCGGTGCAAACAAAAACATTGAATCTCTCATGGGCTGGCACCGACTCCAAAAGTAACTGATTAGGTACTTAAGTGTTAGGATTATTTTTAGCATTCTAGTGTTTTGAAGTCGGTTTTATTTTTTTTAATAATTCTTGTCTAGTTTTGTATTTCTTATTTTTTGTTATGTGTTATTGCTCATCACGTTTATGTCGATTTCGTTCTTCGATTTTCCATCAGGTGTTTTCCAGGTCCAGCTTAGATTATTTGATTTTTTGAACATAATATTTGAAATTTTTAAGTTGTATTGAAAACAGATATTTATGAACATTTCTCCTCTATCCTTCCTTCCTTTCCTTTTCCCGTAACCATATTTTCCCATCACTAATCCTTCGTTATCTTTGGGCCAACCTATTTTTGCGTTCATATCTCCCAGAAATATCATATTTTTTGTGCATTTATTTTTAGCTTTGTGAAGATTGGAGTAGAAGTCTTCTATTTCTTCTTTGGTGGCTCTTTTAGTTAGTGCATATGCTTGAATTATTGAGTATTGGTTTCCATATATTCCTACTTGTAGTACAGCAACTCTCTCTGATATCACGATAAAATCTGCAACTTCTGTATTGTATTGCTTTTTTACTAGGAATCCGACTCCTTTCTCTCCCTTTGTTACGCCATAATAGTAGAGAAGATATTTTCCCCTGTCTTCTATTTTATAACCTTGTCTTCTCACTTCCGCTAGGCCGATAATGTCCCAATTAATTTGTGTTATCGCGTATTCTAATTCAGCTATTCTAGCTTCATTAACTAATGATCTGAGGTTGAATGTAGAGATATAGTATTTTTTTAGGTTTGGAGGGTGATCGTCTACAACCCCCGCGGTGACGAGCCGTTCTGGGGGAGGGTTTATAGGTTTGCAAGGAAAACGATTAAACATTCCAAAATAAAACTTACCAACTAGGACATATTTCCAATAAGACTTGTTGACACTTATGTGAGCTTCGCCAGGCTACAGAGAAAAATGACAATTCCTTTGGATATGGCATTAAGTAGCCTTATAGCGTGTGACAAGGGTGCGAATTTAGAATGATTAATAACTAATGATGCTGCAGTTCTGCGTACTATGGCAATAGAGTTAGTGTACAGCAGAGTACTGCGCACCAGTAGGGTATTGCAGCGCGCATGCTGACAATGTGGACACCCAGCTTAACGAGGCGATGCGCAGAATCACAGGGCTCATAAAACCTACCCCCACTCCCTTGGCTACCGGTTCTGACCTATATATTTCCTCCTGCCCTGCGTCAAAGCAACGCTGCTGCGTCTGAGTGGAAGAAGTGCTTACGCCAAGGTGTGCCCATCCAGAGCACACTAGAGGCATTACCACCCTACCGACTTCCATCATGTAATTCAATTTTACATCGCGTTGTTATTGAGTGGCTGTATAGAAAGTTGCAACATGGTTCAATAGAAATGTAAAATTAGGACTAGTTATTTCTTTTCATAATTTGACAGCTGTTAGTTGAAAACGATTCTCCCTAGGGCTGAAAAGTATTACTTTCAACCCAATGCTCAGACAACTTCAGACCTACTTTCCGAGTATGAGTAATGAAAAATTGTTTTCATAGTCAAACCAATTATGTAGCCCTAAACTAAGCAAAGCTTGTACAATGGCGACTAGATAACGGATAAATATACTTAAATACTTTTTTAAACATCCATGACTTAGGTACAAATGCTCGTGCTCATCACACAAACATTTGCCCCTTGCGGGATTCGAACCCGCAACCGCCGACTTTGTAGTCCGGAGCGCGAAGCACATTACACCAGACGACCAGGTCGTCAAATAAAACAAGATGTAAACCCTGACTTTAATATTTTCAGATAACGGCACGGAGCGACGTGGAAGACCGAAAGGCAGTCTGAACGGTAAACGAAAAAAGAAAAAGTGTACTCCAGAGAAACGTGAAAAAGAGCCTCAACCATCACAGGAGTCGGAAAGTAACAAAGACGGAGAATCAGTCAGCGAGCATAGTGCGGGATCCACTCCTCCTTCCGAGTCTGGAACCAGACCCAACTCTCCCGCCAGCAGTACAGAGTGCAAACGAAACCAGAGAAGAAAGCGAGAACCTAAAAATAATTACCCCAAAATGGAAATGAAAACTAGAGGTGCCAAGTTGCCAAACTTTGCTTTGCAAATGAAGAAAGCACATTGGAACAAGAAAGACGTCGAGACAATATACAGCAATACTTGCGCCAAGAAGCGCAACTCCCCCGACAGCGATACAGAGAATGATACAAATGAGAGCAGCTCCAATTCCAGAGATGCCAAGAATATATCAGACGTATCTGACTCTGAAGAGCCAGAACTGAAAAAGTTAAAATTCAAGACATACGATCCTCTCCCGTCCGATAACAAAATGTTCGAAAAAGACACTGCCATGACCTGGATGAAAGGTAAACTTAAACTTTCCCCAAACCCCTTGGAGTGGTCAGTTGATGATGTTTATTCATACCTGAGAAACACAGAAGACTGTAAATTAATAGCAGAAAGAATGAAGCAAGAAGAGATAGATGGAGAGGCTCTTATTATGCTGGACTTGGAAACTATTAGGGAATTCTTGCACATGAAAAAGGAATTTGCTGTTCAACTTTGTAAACACATAACTATGATAAGATGGTATTACATAGTTAATTTTGAGGAGAGTACTGAAACGTGATACTAAGTTTAATCTCATTATGGTTTATCTAGTCTGAATTAATATACTTGTTAACTTTGACACTCTATTTTATTACAAAAAAAATCCATGTAATCACCTAACAAACCAAATTATGTCTTACGAAATTTCTTGCAAATGTAGCTACAAATTTTAGACATCAAAGATTTGTTGTCGTCCTTTTCTCGATCGTTTGCGAAGTCTTCATTCAAATAAATGTTTTTCTTGGCGCATGAAACTTTAACCGGTATTTCTCTGTCTGGGGCCTGGCTTTCTTGCTTGCCTTGCTGCCTCACATAATTCTCCAACTCCAGTTTCTTTGCAGCCAGAATCTTTAGATTTTCTGCAGATGCAGCATGGTATTCCGTCTCCTGTCGGACTACATCTTTGATATTTATTTCAGATAGCAAATTGCGATCGTTCATCTTGATTTGAACACACGGTGCTCCACTTAACAAGAAAATGTTGAATATTCCCTCTTTCTTTGTAGAATTAGTCTGTTTCGATGAATTGTCATCATATGTAGAATCGGTAAGATAATTTTCATTTTTGTAAGCTTCAACAACAGAATGGAGACTTTCCAATAGTTTAGCCGTTTGCTGTTCTGATGGTGTAGTAGAATGACAGGAATCTACTTTATCTTGAATTTCTAGATTAGTCATTTCTACCCATTTACGACTTTCGGTCGACAGGCAAGAATCCGAGGACATTATATGGCGTATCATGTCCTTAATGAAATCTTCCATATCAGCTACGGAATCTTCGCGGTTTTTCGCTAAAATCTCCTCAAATCGGGTTTTATAAAGTTCGAAATCCTGCATACTCGTATAGAAGTTATCAAAAATTTCCTGTACTGTTGTTTTAAAGAACTTAATATTTGACTCGAGACTGCTTATGGATGAATCGTCTGTTTGTAGTTCTTGTGATATATTTTTATAAATTTTGTTTTCTAGTTTCTCTAAATCGGAATTGGTAAGCGAAGCTCGGTCGCTCTCTCTAGTTTCAATATCATTCATAGCTTGATTGGAGTTAGATTCATCTTTGACGGGAATTTCATCGTGTTCGTATCGTTTATAATACTCTGCTGAATCGAAGTTTTTAAAGTCTTGTTTAGTGCGACTTATGTTCTTGGGTTTAGAAGCTGATTCAGTCACATTCACGTCAGATTTCCACGAAGACCCTGATTGTAGAGAATCTCTTGGTGTTTCGCCACCATAGAAACTATGACGAGTTTTCAAATTATGATCTTGATGAAAATTACCTGATAGGAAAAAAGGACGTCAAAGATTTTAACTTTAAGGGTTTTTAATACCATCAAGCCTAAGTCTACTGATGGAAATAGGCCTCCCCCATAGAACGCCACACTCTGAGCTGTTTGCATCCAGTGGCTTTCTACAACCTTATCTAGGTTGTCTTGTGTCAATCCACTGGGTAGGAGACCTGCTAATTGCAAAGCTAGTCGGAGCAGCTCTTCGTACGCAAGAAAGAAAGTGGCAACCATGAACTAGAAAACGAAGCGTAGGCTTTTATTACCTTATATACCTATATATATATAAATGAATCCCTATTTCCCTTGGTCATCGCATCACGCGTGAACGGATGGAACAATTTCGCTAATTCTTTTTTTGTTGTATTAACTATGGTCAGGAGACGGTTCTTTTGAATGAAGTGAATTGCAGTTTTTTTATGAAAGACCACGTGAACGAAGTCGCGGGCAACAGCTAGTTTAATAATAAATTGATAAAATCGATTTGTTCGCTTACTGATTGCACTGCTGCAGGAAGTCATTTTGCAGGAAGATTTTAAGTTTTTAACTGGAACAGAACAGGAATAAAAACATCTGCGTACTCCAGTGGAATGTTTTTATTCCAAATTACTCAGAAAAAAACTGGTTAAGTAGGTACTCTTATAGAAACGCATATCACTGTTGGTTGTGGCACAACACACCCACTCAATTCATTGATATCAATCAAGTAGTATCCAACAATTTTGAAGACAATATGTAGGCACCTAAAAAAGGTAAATTGTAAAAAAATGGTTTGTACAAGCTTGACAGCACAGCACGGAACTTGACACAATATTCTTAATTTTATGGAGAAGCGGCTGCGGACTGAACAAAAAGTTTTATCAGTTAATTTTATTTACCTACATAACTGACAGTCGTCGCTGTCCTCAGTAAGTATTCCTTCTCTCCCAGTTTCATTATTTCCATGTACGAATCAAAGGAAATAAAAAGTGTGGTAGTGGCAGGTAATGTTTTCTGCAGGTAGTAAGCTAAAAAGATCCTCGATACTGTTTGAGACAGGCAAGCAACGCCGCGGGTGTGAGTAGATCACGGAGCATAGCGTGTCATTCCTGTTCTGTGGATGAATTACCAATCCGACCGTAAGCACCAGAGATGCTTGTGATAAATGTCACTCACTTATGCTTTGGAAGGCACGTTAAAAGTAGGTTCGGCTAACATTGCTTGGAGGTGCTTGAAGCTGGGCGGTGACAAGGCTTTCGTGATGATTACTAAAGTCGACCAATCCATGCCGCGCGGTTGTAAGTGCATATTTAGTTACATTTTTCAAAAGATTCAATAGCATCTCTGTGCTTTCGAAGGCATGTTAAAAGTTGGTCCGGGCTTTTGACTAATCTCGCTTACTTAATTCTTGAGATAGTCGTGAAGCCGAGATAGACCATGGTGGCTCGATGTATGATGCACTGTACTACCGGCCTTACATCACCCCTCCATCAGATTGATGGCACAGAGCAATTAACTGTAATTGATGGAGGTGCCCGCGTGTAGGAGTTACGAAGTTGTAGGATGGGTGGAGTATGCAGGGTTACATTGCAAAGGCGTGCCAAGTATAAAAAAAATATCTATACCCAAATAAAGAAGAAGAAGAAATTACTTTAAAATATCCAAAAATAAAGCCAATAAAGAGATTACGAAAGCCGTGCGATCATTCACGTACGGTGACATTTTTTCATGAATGAGTTAAATTATCCAGGCGTTTGATTTTTAACAGCGGATAGGAATAATTAAATGTGTTTTTTTTTTGTTAGTTGCATAGTTTGATTAAGTTATTCTGAGCCACTCCTAAAGATTTGGCACCCCTTTGCAATTTAACCCTGTATGGCCCACCAAACCACATACCACCTCATTGTTGAGGTAAGGCCTGTGCTATGCCTTGCATTGGTACGTACGTTGGCCTAATGGTTCGCGCTCCGGACTACAAAGCCAGCGGTCACGGGTTCGAATCCTACTACAATAGCTTGTTGTACCAAAGGTAGTGTCATCAATCACTGACCTGGTGTGCGGTCACCTTTAAAAGTATGTCTGTAATCCATTGACTTATTTAGATCAATGCTGTAATCGCTATTAGTTCGCCCACCATAAGTAGTCTATATGTACAACTATCTCTGTTTATGCCCTTGGTAAACGGAGGACGGACTCCTCTTGACATAATGTGGGGACAAGCGCTGCCATTGGACGATCCTTCCGTTTACTTCCGTCGGCCCGCTAGCCAGACCTCGCCCTCTTTTTGTTCTGAAACTGGCCATAATCGAAATTAGTGTTTTTAAACTTGGTCCGAGTTGATATTCGCCTACACCACTCGAGTTTCAGTAAGCTAAAACCGAGAAGCGAAGAGAAGAAGCGAAGAGTCGACGGTCAAGCCAGCACGTAGTTTTACCTGATCAATGAAGCCAGCTTTCTTTTGCCAGACTACAGATTATTATTTGTGTGCCAGACCTATTATGACTAGGATAGACACTCAAAAGATTTGACTTTGACTAGGTACACTCATAGGAGTCCTAGGAATAAGTATGTAAGTTGTTTCTTAACTTATTAGGCTGTAAAATCGTATATTTAATAGACCAGTAAACTTGAATAAAAATAAATAAGGATTTTTTGTTTATGGTACTGTTTTTATGTCGTTCGACTCGTTCGTCATGGAGATAGATGAAGCTCATTTCAGAATGTTAGAAAGAGACAGGCAGTAATCACTGAAGCCGTTATAAGCATGGTTTTCGTTTGGAGAAGTTTGTGTCATAGTTTGTGTACCTACTACGTTCTTGTCATTAAACCAGTGCTGCCAACTTAGACAACTTTTCGCCTTTTTAGGCTTTCTCGAAACGTGACGGAGCGACAAAAAAATTGAGATTGGCGACGGTCTCTATTTAGGCTACCTGCAGAAAAAAGTAGCGGCAATATTTTATCGATAATAAGCTAAAATAATGATGTGTCATCAAGGTTTTTTAAATGTACTAAACATGCGTGTAAATAATGACAAGTATATATTTGTGATGAAATAGGAAACGTTGTTGTTGTGTTACGTATGTGAATAAATAATTTAAAAAACTAGGTACTGTTAATACAGTAATATAAAGAAAGAAAAAGATAAGCACAATTTTAAATAAAAGAATCAAGGAAGATAGAACTAAAATGAACTTTATCAATTCTTAACGAGTTGCTTAACATAGTTCGTCCACTAAATGTATGGAGTTATTTTTGAGCTAAAAGGGCTTTTAAGTATTTTTTTTGTAAACATGATTTATATAGAAATTAGAAAAGTTACAAATGTGTATAGTGCACATTATAATTTATGTATAATGTATTGATGGTGTCATATGGAATAATATGGAAGGCTGGCTGTATAATTCCTATATTAGTTAGTAAAGTATGTAGTCAGTTAATTTTATTGATTAGAAATTGAAAAAAAAAAGAAAATGGCTACAATTTTGGAAGGCCGTAAAAGCTTGGTGAATTTAGACTACTCGGAGTCAAATTTTGGGCGAATTGGACCGGTCTCGACTTGGCAACACTACATCAAACCGTCAATGACCGTCAACCAACGCTGACTGAACGAACGACTGCGACGAACGACAGCGAGCGAATTTATTTCGGACCCCGCCTATACGCTCGCGTAATTTATTGTTTGAGTTGATTTTCGCGATGATACTACTATAAAAGTGTATTTAGGTAATAATTTAGTTCTATTAGACATAAACCTTTAATTCTTAAGTTATGGTAAAGCAATTTGTATTAACGGAATGTGATTATTGATTTGCCATCTCTCCAAAGAAATAGTGAAAAAGTGCGGTTTTCTAATTGTAGTTTTAGTGTAATTGTGTAATTACAAGGGCTTTAAGTTTACTTGCAGCTTTGTTGGAAGTGGAACGTGTATTTATGTCACAAGAGGGTCGTAATTTTGTGAATTTGGTGTTACTATTTTTAGTGGGTGTTGTCATTGTGGCCAAGCTTTATTCGGATTAGGTCATCGAGTGCCTGAACATGTGTGCCGGAGAAATGTGTTTTAAAGTGAACTGTTTGGTTTCTTGTTAGATAAACGAGCCAGGAGACTTGGAACCATGGGTACAGTCCGGCTTTTATGTTTCGTTGCGGCCGTATCGCAAGCGGCAGCGTTGTGTGAGTATTTACTTTCCTTTTGAGCTATTTACTTTTATTTATGTAGTTTATAATTTACTTTTGTTTAGTAGTGTACATCTTCACCATAAAATTTTAAGCTGATGTGATAACTTAATGTAGAAACAAATCTCTTAATTTTGTAGTACACTAACCTTACAGAATTCCAATAGTATTTTTATTATTATTTCCAGACCAATAGAAGGATTTGAAGCATAATAATTTTAATCTAATGGCTTAGATCAGTAATTGACAATATTGTTTTGTCCTTGGCTTGCCTATGATTGAGATTTTGATGTCATGATACATTCGGCTGCATCACTAACAGCATTATGTCATGTGTGACCTGTGACAACTTTGATTTCAGTGATTATATGCTTGTTTTATTTATTTATCTTCTGTGTCCTATAGTTATGTTTTTTACAAGATCAGAAACACTTTTTGTGACTTATTCATATTGACTAATATTATAATGTTTAAGTCTAGCTTCTCATTATTATCAAATCATTTACCATGTAAATGGATGAATACTTAACAATTAAGAACTAAACTTCAATAGCTAAGTGAGTTCACGGAATTAATAAGTAGTTTTGTTAAAAAGAAATCAGTTTTGTCTTAATTTGTCTAGTTTAAACCACACACATGGCCACTTAACAATTAACTGATCAAGCAACGAGACACAATAGAAATTCCATTGTTATGTGGTCTCATGAGACCACTTGGATGTTAACGGGTTAAATTGCCACTGAGTCTTGTTTCTGTAGCAAACAAAGTATAAAATTTAAATATTTACCGAGTTAAAGAGTTCACTTTCAGTAGACAGATCACCATATCAATCTAATAGGGCATATAATTTGACAGTGACATCTCCACCAAAAATCGTGAAGCAACCGACTCAAGAAGAGCTGCTGTTCCAAGTGGCACAGCCAGGAGAAGTAGACAAACCATTCATAATTGAGTGCGAGGCAGAAGGAGAACCAGCACCAAAGTAAGTCTTACATTTTCTTATATTAGAGGCAAGTTGCTACTCTTCCTACAAAAAAAGATAACGAAACATACAACAACAACATCTATAAATAGAGGACAATGGGGAATATGCATGTTTTTTTTTATTTGGTCCTAAAATAAATACTAGTACTTAATTATAATTGATAAAACTTTAAGAATTTTCGAAAAATATTGATAAATACCTGACTTAGAGCCCATTAAAGTCGCGTGTTAGACAAGGAGATCCGATATGTACCGTGATGTCACATTACACGTCCGCCATACATTTTTCATAGTAAAAGTTGTTTTAGAAAGAGATAGGTATACCTTAATTTGTAATTATGTACTCTATTACGGTTATTTTTTTACCTAAAAACAAATTAGTTTTCACTTTATCACTATAATTATATTTTCTTATAAATATAGTAAAAACAATATTTTTTTTCATGCATATTTCCTATTAGGTACATATTATTTAGAGTACTTTCAGTTCAGATAAAACTGGATTTGTAGTCATGGCCTAGTCCTCATATACAGGATGTCTCCTAAACCAAGGATAACCTCCTTAGCTGAGAGGCGAGCATACCGGACTTGGTGTCGCTATCTCTGAGGTTCCGGGTTCGATTCCTGGTTGGTCAATATAGAGTATGAGTATGAGTATGAGAATGGACTCCCTTTTCCGCACTTAGACTCAAATTCGGTCCTTTGTGCGTAGGGGTATGATGGTTACGGATATAACCAGCCTAGCTCCGCCCAGAAGCGCAGAAGTTTCCTGGGTTTTTCACAGGCTTCGCGGAGCGACCTTGGGTTGTCAAGGATTTCATTACATTGTGACGCAACCGCCTCACATTCCAGGACTACGTGGTTGGCAGTTTCGTCTGTAGTGAGACATGCCCTACAGAGAGGGCTGTCTGTGTTACCTATAGTGTAGAGGTGTTTGTTTAGGAGACAGTGACCGGTCACTGTGCCTACGATTATTCGCAGGTTTTGTCTTTCGAGGCTGAGTATACGTCGAGTCAATCTGGGCGTGACCTCTGGAAGAGTTAGTTTTGATTGCCTGCATGCAGTACTCAGTGCCCAACGTTTGTTTTGTTGTGATAGTGTGCGGTTTCTGATCCAGGTGCGCAGTTGGGAGTATGGTAGAGGGAGAATTGGGAGTGGCCCTTCAGTGACCATGTCCGAACCTCTCCTCGCCAACTCATCTGCGGCGTCGTTGCCTAAGGATTTACTATGACCTTTTATCCACTGCAGTGTTACCTTGTTGGCTGTAGCAATCTTTTGCAGGGATAGGTAGCATTCGTAAACGAGTTTTGAGTTGCTGGTGTAGCTGTCAAGGGCTTTTAGCACTGCCATGCTGTCAGAGAGTATCCGAATGTTAAGGTCGGTAATTTCTCGTCTGGCTATGGCGTTGGCAGCTTCGTTGATAGCTACACATTCGCATTGAAAGATGGAGCTTTGTGGGCCTAGTGTCATGCTTATGTTAATGTTGAGATCTAAAGAGTGTACTCCTGCGCCTGTGCCCTTCTCAGTTTTCGAGCCGTCAGTGTAAACACGGACTTCCGCGATGCCTGAGTGGTCCTTCTCAGTCTCAAATGGTTGTATCTTGTATAGTTTTTGTGTTAAGTATTTGCTAGGAGTCCTGTCGGTTGGTGCCATCAATAGCGGCTGGTCCGTTATTGCTTGGCTCAGGATAGATGTATGGTGGCTCCTGCAATTGCCCCATAGGCCTAGGTTTTGCAGCCTGATTGCACTCATTGCCGCTTCCTGCTGAATTAGAAGGTCGAGTGGGCGCAGATCAAGCAGTATCTCCAGGGCGTCTGTGGGTGTACTTTTCATGCAGCCTGTGATTGCAGAGCAAGCCAGTCTTTGAAATCGTTGTAATTTGGTTTTTGTTGTTGTTAGTGTTGTTCTTGTCCACCATACGAGAGCTCCGTAGGTTAGTGTTGGTCTGATTACCGTTGTGTAGAGCCATCTAATGATTTTCGGGGAGAGGCCCCATGTTTTACCTAACATTTTCTTGCACTGAAAGAATGCCGTGCAAGTTATTTCTAGTTTATGGTCCAGGTGTTTATTCCATAAAAGTTTGCTGTCAAGTATTACACCTAGATACTTAACTTCCGTTGTGAGTGAGATGTCAGTATCAAAGTTGCTGATATTTCGTTTGTGTGTAAACATTATTAGTTCCGTTTTTGCTGGGTTGACCGAGAGACCGTGGTTGCTGCACCAGGACTCTATTGTTTTGAAAGCAGTTCTCATGAGGTCACACAGTCAATGTAGGAAAATAACTTTTCAATATTGTCTCGGGTCTGGGTGATGTGGTACCGTCGTTGTTTCTGATTTCTATAACACAAGTGCTTAAGCTACTTATCATAGGATCAGTGCAATGTATGTGATATCCAATATTTATTTATTTATACATTATAGGTAGTGTAACTCAAAAGCACCCAGTTTTTGTCAAGCACTTGAAAAAAACTTATTCTAGTAACTAGAGCTACACATTATAGGTAGTTAGTGTAACTCAAAAGCACCCAGTTTTTGTCAAGCACTTGAAAAAAACTTATTCTAGTAACTAGAACTACACATTATAGGTAGTTAGTGTAACTCAAAAGCACCCAGTTTTTGTCAAGCACTTGAAGAAAACTTATTCTAGTAACTAGAACTACACATTATAGGTAGTTAGTGTAACTCAAAAGCACCCAGTTTTTGTCAAGCACTTGAAAAAAACTTATTCTAGTAACTAGAACTACACATTATAGGTAGTTAGTGTAACTCAAAAGCACCCGTTTTTGTCAAGCACTTGAAAAAAACTTATTCTAGTAACTAGAACTACACATTATAGGTAGTTAGTGTAACTCAAAAGCACCCGTTTTTGTCAAGCACTTGAAGAAAACTTATTCTAGTAACTAGAACTACACATTATAGGTAGTTAGGGTAACTCAAAAGCAACCAGTTTTTGTGTACCTACTTACTTTTTTAAACTTTTTAAAAAAAAAAAAAATTTGCCATTTCTGTCCCACTGCTGGGCACTCGAAAGCGATGGCGCCATGACTTAGACAATTTTCTCCAAGATTGGCAGGCCCTAACCACCAACAGGGATAAGTGGAGTGGTCTTTGCCCAGCAGTGGGACAGATAGGTGAACTATTGTTCTTTAATGTTCCTGGAAGAACATACCACCAAAACAACTATAACTTCTGTATTTATCTTTCATGTGTGTCAAATAAACGTTTTCTATTTCAAACCATTTTTGGATCATGGCTACACATCCAGTGTTATGTAAATTTGCAGGTTTCCTTACGATTTTTTTTAACCGCCGAGTAGAGTCGACACTAAATTAGAATTTAAGGAAAATAATTAAAGCAAGCAATAATTATGTAAGCAATAATGGCTAACATGATGATGATGAATAATGTGATGAATCGTAATTGGGGATATTCATTAATATGGTTAAAATGTATTACTAAAACTACAATTTATTTTAAAACTATAAATACTAATTCATAATTAAAATTATGATGATCATTAATTAATACTCATTCAGAAAAAGATAGAATTTTACGAGTTATATTTATTTGAGTATTCATTAAATTAACATTCACAAATAAATTAAAAATATAATATAAACTTTATTTATTTAGATATTTTATGTGTTAGTGCATTTATTACTTTATCTTGTTAATTTTATAAAATCAAATATCTTTAAATAAATTAACATACAATCTTATTATTATGATGATAGTTATCAGTAGGTATCCTAACTCTTAAATGAAACTTAGTAAAAGTAATTGTTCACTTTAATTGGGATGCCCTTGTCCTCTCACTCTATATTAATTTATTAGCTCTCAAACTCACAAGAGCCCTACCACCGGCATGCACAATACCGCTTTTATGATTGTCCCGCGCCATGCATGCAAACGTGGGCACAAGGTGAGCGGGTCATTCTGCTTACCAAATGTTTGTATACAGATCTTATCCTTCAGATTTATTTTTTATACTTGGGGTCATATCATTATGTCGATTTGTATGAAGTCAACTATTGTTTGTAACCAGTTATTAATATTTACAAATAGTAGAATTATTTTGTCATGGAAAACCAACTGTGCAACTGTGATCCCGCTGGTCTAATATAGTTTCTCAATGATCAAAGCTAATATCAAACAAGGCCCTTGTAAATACTCTTTTACGAGACTTGCCCGTGCTGATTTTCTTCATAAATTTAAATCATCATCTTGAACCCTTATTAGGTATTGTAGTCTCAGGATCGTCGTCATATTTATTTATATATGTATTTTGTCTATGTAATCTATTCAAGATAGTAGTTAGTTTATGTATATCGTACTGTATGTAGTTTATGCTTTTAAAAATAATTCACACAGACCTTTCATTTGAATTTGTATCGCCTATAGCGCACCGCCCACAAAACATATCTGTTAAGCCTAATGGTCGACTAGTAGAGAATGCCTCATGGCATTAAGTCCACCTTTTGTATGATTTTTTTAAATCTGTGCAGTAAAATCTAAATAAATAAGGCTGAAGACGGCGTGGAATCGGAATCCCTATTACAGACTAATCATACGTAGGTAGTTTTCGGTGTGGCTTTCGCCCGCAAGTTCATCGATGCAGATTGAACAAACATTTACAACCCGCACAAAATAAAAGAGGCCGAAAAAATGTTTATATTCACGACACATTTGACCCTTACCTGAAGCAAATTAGTGTTAAGAACACAGAACAATTTGCAAAAATTCAATGGTTACTTTTAAGTATTCTATTAATAAGGTAACGCTTAGTGAGGTCGACTTTGTGCGTGAATGGCACGCCTTATAACGTTATAAAGGCCATCGACTTTTTGCATCGGTTATTGAAATCGAAATGAACGATGATAGCTGTGGCTATTTATAGGACGCATTGTTCAATATCACGTAATACTAAGGTAAATAGTTAGGTACTAACTACTCCCTTTCGAGCAGAAAGTGGCCCATCGTTCCTTATGATTTTTAACATGAACATTCAAGAAAAAGGTTGATTTGTACGTTGTCTTTTCAAAATACAGGCGAAGAGGTTTTGTTCAAAGCTTATTCACATCAAAGAACCTAGTTCTTTGATGTGTATTATTCCAATTCTATTATTCCAAACCACTATTTTTGTAATTTTTTGTACATCTTTATAATAAGTAAGCACAAATAATGAAGAGAAAAAGGAAGTTGATATTATAAAAACCTAAGCTTTGCTTAGTTTGGGGCTAGCTAATTGGTGTGATTGTGGAAAAATTTGTTTATTTATTAAAACTGGAATTGAAATGATTGTTCTCGAAAGTAGTATAAAAACAGCGTCTTCATTAAAGCTCCTCTCAGTATTTACTGTCACGTTTATTTACTTTCGTGATCATTTAATACTTATCCTCCTATTTACACAGGGAGAGTGTTTATCGCCGTAACTCAATATTCGTAATCTCATTTCAAATAACGTCTTTTTGACACCCCTAATATTAGCTTGTCCTCAAGACTCGACGCTATTAAAAATGCAGTTTATGACGAAGACAAAATCAATGTCGCATATTTCTATAAATGATGTAATGACGGCTGACGGTATCATTAATTTATTATATTATTCGAGCCATGAGTCAACCTCGAGTGGAGCTGAATGAAGTCATCTCGAGACCTCCACATGCTAATAATTACTACTAACTGTTATCGAGATGACATTTAATTATAATTAACTTTTTTTTATACATAAATAAAATAAGCCCTTATCCGGTTTAAATATCATTCTGTCAGTTAAAAGTTAATAGACATTTAATTTATGTTTACGCTAAATCTAGAGTTAACAAAGACGTGCAAGAGTTCTTGTTCGTAGTGTACTAGTTTATAATTTAAAGCTGCAAATAAACAAACTTTGTAGTGCTACTAATTTTGTAATCGGTATCGCTTCGTAATTGGCCATCTAGTCAATTGATCGTAGATGTCGCGTGTGATTTCTTTTATTGGTACACTGCTTTACTTTGACTACGCAGAGTAATGTCTGACGCTACAATGAAATGGTGATTCATTAGATGATTATAATTTCTAAATAGTCACTGAAAAGCTTCTAAGAACAAAAACATGGTTACTCTCGGGTAGCTTATTCATATATGACGTAATTACACTGTTATTACTTTAAACTCTGCGCGTAGCGAATAAGAATAACTTGTTTTCTGTTTATACGTATATCACCGATTTACGTAAAGACTGCAAATAAACGATATCGCGTTTGTGAACTAATATTTTTGTTCTTCTAAAACAGGTACAGATGGATCAAGAACGGAAAACCATTCGAATACACCAGCTACGACAACCGAATCTCTCAACAACCCGGGCGGGGTACGCTCGTGGTCAGCCAGCCTAGGGACGAGGACCTCGGCCAGTACCAGTGCTTCGCCGAGAACGAATGGGGTACCGCCACTTCCAACTCGGTGTTCGTCCGAAAGGCTGAACTGAACTCGTTCAAAGAAACTGATGGGCCTCAGACTATGATTACAGCGGACGAGGGCAAACCGTTCAAGCTGACTTGTTCGCCTCCCGACGGCCACCCTAGCCCGAAAGTGTACTGGATGTTGCAAGGCGACCAAGGACAGTTGAAGACGATCAACAACTCGCGAATGACGCTCGATCCCGAAGGCAACCTGTGGTTTTCGAACGTAACTCGTTACGATGCGAGCGAGGACTACGCGTACACTTGCGCCGCGAAGTCTTTGTTCAGGAACGAGTACAAGCTGGGCAACAAGGTGTATTTGCAAGTGAAGCCGACTGGCATCTCGCCAGCGCTGAACAAGCACGAGCCGGTGCACCAGTACACGACCCGCCGGGTGGAGAAGGGCCTGAAGGGGAAGCGGGTGGAGCTCTACTGTATTTACGGTGGAACGTGAGTATTTCCCCTCGGATCGGGTTCGCTCAATCAATACAGTCTAATGCGATTTATAAAAGCAAGCTAACAATGTCACGTGCTTTCCGAAAGTTATGATGTTGTGCACGTTTTATGATCATTTCTTTACATTGCGCCATCATTCCTTGGAGTACCTACCTATTTTTTTTTACAAATAATCATTAAAATTAGTTTTGGTTTTTGGAAAGTTAATGTAACTTTATTAATTCATGTCATAGATAGCCCCAATGTCAAAACTTTGTCGATAACAAAAAAATGTTTTCCTTATTCAATACAGCTTGCATTTTACAAACAAGTGTGATGTACGTTGCCGCGTTAGTGTACGTGTCTGCGCACGCTTCACACTGCTGTTAAATAAATAAATACATTTTTGTTTAGGGGTACGTCCATTGTGTCACTAACAATTTAATCTTAACCTGGTGTTAGTATGACAGTACAAATTATAATTTAAACCTAATGTGAATCACTGCAGCACAAGCCCATGAGAGATTGCGCTGCAGAGAATCTTGCACGCATAGTCCATCCTGTCCGCAATAGTGTTCAGGATACTGTTGGCGCTTTACGCATTGTAGAATAAAAACAATCTATGCGTGCTGTGCCTCTGCACGTATCTGTCTAACCACAAGTAAAGCAAGATTAAGGGGTTGCACAGGCGACATACATTTTTGTCTGTAGAACAGAATCCGTAGTCGTATCGTAAACGAGCAACGTTGAATTTTGTCTTTAAGAAGTAAAGTTTAATTATTTTAATTTACGGCGGATTAACAAAAAGTCCGCGGATTCTGTCGGATGTCTGCGCAACGCCTAATGATACAGGATTCGTCTCATTATATTCGATGTACATTTCGGGTTCCATTTCAACAAGTTGATTTTTCAGGCCGCTACCTCAAATAGTTTGGAAGAAGAACGGCAAAACGATACTGTCGTCCCAAAGTATTTCGCAGGACAACTACGGCAAGACGCTGGTGATCAAGTACCCCGGGTACGAGGACCAGGGGACGTACACCTGTGAGGTCTCTAACGGCGTCGGAACGGCGCAGACTTACTCCATCCAGCTCAACATTGAGGGTGAGCTCATATATTTTTTAAGTCTTTGTGCATTATTAAAATGTCAGATATTTTCGACTTCCCACTCACTTTCCTTATACGGTTTTATTTTCTGTAGTATAGGAGATATCATTTACAGAAACTTAATTTAAAATAATGATATTGCAATCAAGGAAAGGAGAACTTTTTTGCTTGACTTTACTATAATTAAAGGTTTATATTATACAGTAGGCGGCACAGCCTCTGGGTTTTTACCGAAAGGCTACATTGCCAATGTAACATACTAAAAAAAAAACTAAACATTGAAAACGAATCAGTAAATCGACGTTAACAATTATTACCACCTGTCAATAAAAAGAATATTCCCATTTATAGATTTTTACGATTTTACGAGTTGTGGCATGTATATTTCGATATTTCTTACGGTCCTCATATCGCATTTATTATAGATATGTAACCGTTTTTAGAGGACGGATCAACGCTACATTCGCCATATGCCACGCTAGCCTCTCTTTGTCCAGTGAACCCGCACAAAAACGTTACATTCACAAAACTACATAATGCAACAAAAATGTCACGGCGAACTCTCGAAAATGCGGTTGTTGCATCGAAGGCCTCTTTGTTCGGAAAGCACGCGGCAATAAAACCTACATGTATGTTTGCTACGGACTGAAAAAAAACCTGGCTGCACCTTCTTACCCAATGAACATACTGTGTTACAAGAAACCCTTCCATTTATGTGACATTTCTAAAGGAGATTATTTTACTTGTCACATCTCCATAATTTTCTTACTTTAGGGGAATACCACCCTTTAGAATGGTCCCATGCGAATTTTTACATTCGCTCTTTTTACACAGTAATGGAGGGTGCTGTTTCATAGATTCCAAGAGCACGTCACACAGGTCATTAATCACTTTCTATTTGCGCCATTGCATCGGTGAGAGTGCAAATGACTGTGCATTTCGTAAGTACATACGATTTTAAAAAGTTAGTTTATTTATTGATTATGAAGAGCTAGCGTTTGCTTGTGTCTATAATTTGTGTTGTCAACTTATTATAGAGAGACGCTAACACTCACATCTGTAGATTTTGTGTATAGTTCCGGGATAATTCGACAACCTCCGTAGCGAGAGGCGAGCATACCGGAGTTAGTGTCGCTATCTCTGAGGTTTCGGGTTCGATTCCCGGTAGGTCAATGTAGGAAAATAACTTTTCTATATTGTCTCGGGTCTGGGTGTGGTACCGTCGTTGTTTCTGATTTCTGTAACACAAGTGCTTAAGCTACTTATCATAGGATCAGAGCAATGTATGTGATGTTGTCTAATATTTTTTAAAAAATGTGATAAAAGTTTTGCACCATTTATGATGCCCTCTCTTTCAAGTTTTCAACCTTTGCGTACTTTTTCTTTCTGTGCTATATTAGCAATGTAACTGTCAAGAAGATGGTACCACGCCTACATTAACATTTGTCCTGCGTCAGCGCAACAATGCGCGGTACATTGTACCAAATAAAGGGTCCCAATAAAGGTTCCTACGTACGTGGGCGCCTATTTCGGCGCCTACTTCCTCTCATCAATACTAATTAGCAGCAATATCGAGTTATTAGCTAAATGCCGTCCGCCCGTACTCTCGTGTGCAACGATAGTTATCTCTTCAGTACCGTTACAGTTACGGCTATGTAAATTAGCGCGCTACGCTGTCAGTTGTCAACGCATCGTCTATGTAGAGCGGAATTATGTTTTTGCGACAGTGTGAATTATTTCAGCTTTAGCGCTAGGCGCGTACGTGTATCTACCAGGAGACGTATTTTTGAATCATGCGAATTCCAATCCGAACACGAAATCGCAAGATTCGTATGCGAATTCCTAAAATAACTTTTTTTTGAAAATTCCATTCCATGAATTCTGCAACGACCACTCGTTTTTCTTTTTCTACTAGTAGAAATTACAGAAGAATGACATTGACAAGTAAACATATGTTTGACAGAAATTGGACATAATAACTTTTTATTTACGTTCCGTTTTAAGCGATTCACTACCGGTTTTTAAAATCAAAGAGTTTTTGCATTCCGTTTCATAATATTTTATGCGTAAAACGAAAATTGTTACGAGTGATTAAAAAAATTGCGTAATATCGTGAGCAATAGAAATGAATTTCATACACGAATTGTTTTCGTGTTTGAATTCAAGATTCATTTCTAATGCTTCAAAAATACGTCTCCTGATCTTTTTCCTAGCGATTATTTTGTCACAGAAATTTTATGATATTAAAGTTTCCATTAATAGCGCGATATACATAGTACACTTAAACCAAGATGTGATCCAATTTATAGTAACAATATTGTGCTAACTTCTCGCAATAATCGAGTCCACTAAATGCTATTACGACGATTTATAGTATGTTAATTTTATTCTCAAGTTATATCGTTTCTCGTTACCTTGTATCGAACACCAGCTCACCTAGCTTGACCACCAAAACACGATATGATATAGCGATTTATCGACACCAACTGTAAAAATATTATAGATATAGCCGCCATGTTGAATCCCCGTGCCGGTGTGGTCACAGGTTACGATCGCTCTTTCGATAAAAATTCAACATAATGACTAAATCTATCAATTTAAAAAAAAAGGCCGTTGTTGATAAATCGCTATATCATTATCGTGTTTTGGTGATCATGCCCCCCGGCAGGGAGCACTTTAGCACTTGAATAGATAGATGATAGATAGATACTCTTTATTGCACACCATACATGTAAAATACACATGATTTTTACAGAAAGACGTACAATTTAGGCGGTAAATTTTGGATTGATCTAAATACTAACTAAACGTGTGTGCACATGTCCGTATGACTCGGGGCGGATTCCAGCCGGGGCTCATTATTAGGAATGTTCGTCACGCCCACCGCAGGTCGAGGTTTTACTGCCCCACTTGCCCGGCGCCTGGAATTGGGTGTATTGTGACACTTCCCCTCTGTAACGAAAGCGGCATTCTTCGTGTAATTGTCTATTGGCTTTCCATCCGAACCGAAAAAGTCTAGAGAAATTGCGTGACAAAGTTTGGTTCTATTCAATACTTTGTGTTGTGGTTTTGGTTTAAATCAACAGTTTTAGGCCAAATGTCCAAAACTGTTGATTTAGTGAGATTATGAATCCGTAGAAAGTAGATCGAACATTTCCCAGAAACTGACAGGCGTCATATTATATTCTCGAGTAAAGACATGGCAAGAATATGTTATTAAAGTCATGACTAACTTGTTCTTCAGTCAATCAGAACTGTAGGTACTATATTTCCCGCTATAGAAGTAATAGTTTTTTTTAGTAATTTCATTATAATTTATAATAATGAAACCCTCCTTAAGCTTACGGCTCGTCTTGACGAACTATAAAAAAACATTAAGCCAGGATACACAAGAGATGCATTAGAGACAAGAGATGCATTAGAGCGGGTAGACGAAATGACAATAACAACACCAATTTTCGTGCAAGTTTTATAATAGAGAGACTAAACTTAGATGTCGTGACGCACGTTCAGTAATCATGTGTACAACTTCTATTTTGTTTAGTTTTTGTTTCGTTACACGCAAATTGTACGGAAATAGGAGAAACGTGTGGTATAGAAATGTTTTTCGATTTAGTTATGTTAGTAAACATTGTCGTGTCTAAATATATTTGATCATCTTCGTCTGCATAGGATGAAGTTAAGAACAGAAAAATAATGTAGTTTTGTCCATACTCCAGGTCAGTGACAAAAATAATAAATATGAATACTTTCGAACGTTGCGTCCCAGGTTTTAATTCGCATCGCACAAAAATATTTTTAATCGTAAGTCGCAACTCACGCATATTGCATTTTGCTGCAGCAAAAATTCTTTCTACCGCTATGATTGCGAACAACGCTTGTGCACTTAGCTTTACAATGGAACAAGAACCCGAAACTGTTTCCTTTATTTTTTTCACTGCTCTGCATTTTCCGTCGTCCCCGGCTTCCAACATTCGGTTTCCGAGTTCGCACCGTAATTGTTGCTTTCGTATCGACGACAGACCTTTCATTGACATTTCCTCGAGCGTATACTTTAATCTTGGATTCGTATTTTCCTTTATCTCTGTGTTGTTCTCACTTTAAAAATATATTTATTCCAATATTATCTCAATATCTGAAAAGTATTTGATAAAACCGAATTGAAGTTATTTTCAGTGTTGTGACAGTTGTATAGATTTTAATATATACATAAGTCACAATGGGCATCATAAGAAAGCTCAAGGTTGCACAGGGTCCTATGGAAAGGGCTATGCTCGGTGTTTCTTTACGAGATCGAAACAGGAATGAGGGGATTCGTAAACAAACAAAAGTCGCTGATATAGCCCAACAAATTAGCAAGCTGAAGTGGCTGTGGGCGGGGCACATAGCACATAGAACTGACGGTCAAAGGGGCAGAAAGGTTTTTAATGGAGGCCACGTAACGGCAAGCGCAGCGTAGGACGTCCACCTACAAGGTGGACAGACGACCTGGTAAAGGTTGCAGGAAGCCGCTGGATGCGAGCCGCTTCCAACCGGCCAATCTGGAAGTCATTGGGGGAGGCCTATGTTCAGCAGTGGACGTCCTATAGGTATAGGTACGGATAAGCCACAATAAGGATTTACGTAGATAGTAGAGTCCCAGAAATCTTTTTTATATCTTTAGTTCGAACCGATGTTTAAAAAAAAAATGTGGTCATTCATTGGTCAATTTTACACGCTTTATTTTATTTGATCATAAGTAAACCTAATACAATTAACTCGGTTTATTATAAACAAAACTTGTAAAATTCGGGAAAAGCCCTATACGCTCCGTCCGCTGCGGTCGTTTGGTGCGCTGTGCTGACCGACCAGGATCAATAAACCATTTCCAATATCGCAAATAGTGTTGTTATTGTTTCCCGGGCGGCAACAGCGTGCATTAAATATGCGGCGTCTCGCTGGGCACGGTGACGTAACGCTGTCACGCACGCGAACCACTCTGACCCAGTTCTCACATTAATTGAGAAATTCCTATCGGTCAGCCCTGTGAAGGATTCCGTACCTGAAGATCTAGACAAAACCCTCCTGTATTTTCGTAATTTTCCTGTTCTTCTTAGCGTGTTAATAAAAAGCCGCATTAAATGGTGTCAGGCCAGAATTTTGCCATCTTTTCTGTTGCCCTCATATACAGGGTGTTAGGTAAATGGTATAAGTATCAAGCCGAAACTATCCCATTTTAACATATGCATATAAACGCTATGGTGAAGTCAGAAATTTGATATTATCATTATTTTTTTAAATATTTTGATACAAAACTTAATTCTCAGAATCCGATTTGTATAAAAAAAATATTTTTTTACCTGATGGATGATATTAAATTTCTGATTTCACCATAGTATTTACATAATGCATAATGCATAGTTAACATAGACTAGTATAAACATTTACCTAACCTCCTGTATTGTCTTCTTAAGTGTCTAATTTATTTGACCTCAGCTATTACCCGTGACTTCATTCAGGTGGTAATTAATTTAATTCGGAAACCGCATAAACTCACCAAAGATTATACGAGTAGCAATCGAATGAACGAATCTAGGGGGCGGACTTAGGCCGAGCGCTTTCAGCGCTCGCCAACTAGAGGCTAGAGCCCGGTGTAGTCGGGAAGGTCCTTCATGAAAAGGCCTAAAGTAATAGATCCGTCCGATATAATGGTCCTAGACTGCGTGCTGCTTTTAATGCTGAGTTGAACAAAAGTCAAACAAAACTCCGATAAAGGACTCTCCAGGATAGCTTATTACTTACGTATGGAAGAGGAGGTTTAAATAAAGCGGGTACAACAAACTTCAAGCAAACAGTCTGCTTGCAAACTGCTGTATTTAATCCACAATCCGAAAAAGGAAACAGGACGCTTGTGGCATACAAACATAAATCAATGGCTTCGAGATAAAAAATACTCGGTCAACTGAATGTCGCATGCTTTTAATGTACTTGAATAGAACTAGCTTGATTACTAAGAGATTATCTTTTTATGATTTTTATACTGAACGTGAAATACCGACTTGAAAAGACATTTCCTTTTTTTATTTATTAACAAATATTAAAAAAAAAAAAAACAATGAATAGTCCGAAATCCAGAGTCCTAGGCGTAATACTCTTACAAATGAAATTCCAAGGCACTAAAACAGAGCAATGCAAATATGTAGGACAATTCGTCATCACTGTACGGATCGTCCTCATACCGGGTGTTGGGTCACGTCCCTTCGTGGAAGCGGCCGCAATTTACCGCGAAACGGCCGCAAACAGCCATGTATGTCACTCCCGATATAGAACATAGCTTATTGAGGTTTCAATACACTCGTAACAAACAATTCGTAACTGACGCGTAAGCTTAGGAAAAGCTATATCATTTGATGTTTACCCTATATGCCTACGTAACACACCACAAACCATTTCTATAATTAATTATTAGGTTATAAAATAAACTGGTTATGATAAATTGATAACATGTCAGTGAACATATTTGAAAGTGATGCTCTTTTATTTAACTAAAGCCATGATAATCACATTCAATCAACTTAATTTAGCAAATTTACATAATACTTTTTTTTATCTAAATAAGATAAATATAGATTTTTGTTTTAAATAGGTATTTGTGCTCGTAAATTATCAGAATAGCAAAGCTAAAGTGGCAGTGGGCAGGCTACATCACTCGCAGAACCGACGACCGGGCAGAAAGGTTCTCGAGTGGCGACCACGAACTGGAAGACGCAACGTATTGGCAAGTGAAATCTATCGCTCCAAGAGTCTTAGTTTATATCTCACCATCATCATTTGCCTGCCCTGTTCCCAGGTCATCTGGGGTCGGCGCAGTATGTCTTTCTCTTCCATGCAATCCGGTCACTCGTCATTGAGTCATTCACTCCCTTCTCAGTCATATCATAATCCCGCGTAATTGGAGCCTAGGCTGCGTTGTCGGGTTTCAGTCGATACGTTTAAGAATACTTAGTGACGCGCCGGGAAATCCTAGCGGGGTGGCTGCCCTTATTTATCTGAAGATTTTCATTTTCATAACCGCAGGCAACTTTATTATATCTTTGTATTACTACTTGACACTTCTAATTATTTATTTGTGGTAATTTGGGTGTCTTGATACTCACGTCAACCAATTAATGTCGGATAAAATCATAGAAGAATTCCACTGCTGGACATAGGCCTCTGCTATAGAATAAATTAATAAATAGAGCATCAATTTTGTATAAAAGATTTTCAGTATGTGTGTAAAAATTTTCAACGATATTCCTAATGAATTAAAGACAATGAAAGTTAACCAATTTAAAACAAGTTTATTTAAATGGCTTGTCTCACGTACTTTTTATAACTTAAAGGATTTTTTAAATAATAAAAATTAATTATATTTTATGACATGATTATGGATTATGATGACTGATATTTAAAGAATTTCAATACCTAATTTATGTTCGCAATCATTAAATTTGCATGCCTCTGTAATTGGCTAAACATGATTAGTACTTAATTTTCTTTGTAACACCTTTGTATACCATGTTTATGGCAAATAAAGTTTATTTTATTTTTATTTATTTATTTAGTATGACCTATAACAATATTATATTATTGTGCTATTGAACCTCAGCATATTGTATAACTGGATAGCTAAAGAGCACAAAAGACTCATCCTACATAAGTCTCAAAAGAGAAACCACACAAATGAGTAAAGCTCTAGGCGGTGCAACTAAAAAGACACACACACACACACAAAGACACATTTTAGACTCGGTGCGTTTAATTCTGCATGTTTGTAGAAGTCTCAATAGAACTTTGAAGCGGCCGTAGTAATTGCTTCATTACGATTGATTGCTATGGAGCCGTTAGTGGAACTGTTAAAGCGATTTTATCGTCTAAATTGTAACCTCTTTAAAACAATCACGGATCTCTATTAAAAAAAAGGTTTTTGGTGTGCAATTAGTGTATTTTCTGGCGTATATTTATAATTGAGCTTACTCCAAGATTCATTATTATTATGTTATTGCAATGTTATCTCAGTAAATGCGACATAATATTCTGTCAAACCATGAAATACTTGCTAGGTTTCGTATAAAAAAATAAAATACTGTTTTGGCTTGCCAACATCGTATTCTGTTGGCAATCCCATTTAAATATCTCTAAATGTATAAAAGCGGATCCATAATTTTCAAAGCTGACTATAAAACAACCACTTGCGAGGTAATAAAATACGGTTAACATGGATGTTCTTAATGCAATATTCTACTTCTTTTTTGTTTTTTTTTTGTCTTGAGTAATTTTTCAAGTTTTATTGGGGATTTATGATCATTGGCCACAATCAAGCTAATAGATAATGTAATGTGTCGTTTCATTTAGATTATTCGGTTTTGCTCGTCATCCAAGACCGTTGTCCACTTTTAGTTATTTGCGACGCATCTAACAATGAATTAGTATTATGGACTTGCGGTGGTGCTTCTCACTACTATTCTCCAAATATACCTACTGAAACCTCTCTGTATTCCTCGGGACGCTATTAGCGGGACCAACAACTCTTTCAAATGGCCGTGTACCTAATCATTTAAAAAAATCCAAATCGTAATTTGTAAAAATTTTATTGCAGCGGCACCCTTCTTCACTAAAGAGCCGGAGATTCAAAACAAGGCCGAGGGAGAGACGGCCACCATCTACTGTAACGCCGGGGGCACACCCGTGCCTCAGATCTCCTGGGTTCACAACGGGAAACCCATCGAGCAGGCAGAGCCTAACCCCAGGAGACAAGTAGCCGGCGACTCCATCATCATCACTGACCTGGTTAAGAAGGACACTGGAAACTACGGTTGTAACGCTACCAACTCCATCGGCTACGTTTACAAGGATGTCTACATCAATGTACAATGTGAGTACTTACCTATTTTTGTTATTTATTAGATTAGTCTTACAATAGGTCTCGTCGATCGATGTTTTTGTTCCTAATATAGCTCAGCTCGAGACTGCGATGAGAATAGAGTTGTCAAGTTATTATACCACATTAATAGCAAGGGCTTGTTGATCTCATCAGAAGCTAATATGCTCAGTCAAGGGGAACGACAATTGATCATTTTATTCTAATACTCATAAACAGGGTCCAAATATATTGTGTCTGTAGGTCACTTTAGTGTATGTTCGCTGCGACAGGATATTATGTCATATTTTCATTGTCAGGGACAGCGGAACATTAATGTACACATAATTGGATTGGAAGTAAACTGAACTCTTGTTAGGAATTGAAACGAGAAAAAAGACGGTAGTTACCTACTTATCCATATTTTAATTACAACGGAATAATTTTTGGGATTATTTAGTTTAGGTTTATGAAAACTTTTGAGTTGTTGAGTTAAAAGTTTGCTATTTTATTATCGATTCTATCATTGAAACGATGCAAAACGTGAAAGATCGAGGTCGCCGCTGCCTCCGATACGGGCGAAAGGCACGCAGTCACACATGTATGGCAGCTATTTACACGTTATCCAGATTAGAAACATAACTTAAGCTGGCCACTGTTCAAGTTATGCCACGTATGTGAGGCTTAGCTTAGCTTGGTATGGCTTGTTTGTGTTATTTGGATAAAAGGACATTAAATATAACTAAAAATTATCATTTATTTTAACAAAATGTTACTACTTTATTTATTTACTTTATAATATTTGCAAGTGAGCTTACAGAGTACTCCAAAGCACTCACATTGCCAATTTAAAAACATACATTCATTTTGTTAGTAACTTATATTAATGTTTAATAGACAAAAACAATCTTAATCTATTTACAAAGTAGCCTAAGAAATTGGCAAACAAATCGATGTCTTGAACGGTTTGAGTAATCTTATTTAATAAAGCAAGTGCCCTAGCTCTACATATCTGCAAAGCCTGTCATCATCATCATCATTTTAGCCATAGGACGTCCACTGCTAAACATAGGCCTCCCCCAATGATTTTCATTGGGGGGATTGCCAATACTCGCCACGCTTGGGGTTGGCGAGCGAAATTTTTTATAAGATTTAGCACGCAGACGCTGCTGCCCGTCTCGCGCTACAGAAAATGTGCCGTGTGGGGACGGCCGTAAAGAATACCGTTCCCCACCGCCAACAAGAGGTGTGTCATAAGAGGCAAAGCCTGTGCTCACTTAAAAAATGCAACGATTATTTGTTATTGTATGTGGATGATATGATTCAAACTCTTTAATTTAGCAAAGAGTTTTGGCATTTCTCACAAGAGTAAGCTAGATACATTAGCTGGAGCCGTTCAATTGAGTATTCGTCAGTAAGGTGTGCGTATGTAAGTGAATGCATTGTGATACGTTTAGATTTCTCCCGCTGCTCGGCTGCGTCTCGCGAACACGACAATACATCGGGGAAGTCTCCTGGGGAACGTTGTACGGCGCATTGTCGCTATGGAACAACACTTCTGAGCCGGGTACAAATTGCGATGTCGGTTTCAATTTTAAAAAATGTCTTATTATTCGTTAGGTCGTGTTTTCCACCGAATTACATTCTTAAGCATTTGTTAGCCACTAAGACGACAAAATCCTAGTACTCAGGAAGACAGCCTTCCCAAAAACTAGTACGCCGTCGTCCTAGTATTTAGTAGTTCCTATAAAACTATAACTTCCTGTTCCCTGTTCCTGTAACCGTATTTTACCTATTGTTCGTGTAGCTATCCCCTTATTTATTAGTTGTTGTATGATCTCTGGTAAATTATAAAACTTTTGGTGGTTAACGGAACACGCCGGGTGTCAGCGGTAGAAAAATTAAAAAATGTCAAAGTCGAGCAAGTTGCCGCAGTGGTTGTCGCGTCGAGTGTGAATGGACCTGTTCGCGTATTTTTGTGCAGTTTCTTGCTTTATGTGTTTATTTCCATACGTTACATATATTAAAATAATTGTTAACTACACATATGATTGTCGTAGCTGGTTTAGGCTTGCATTTGTGGCCGCTGATAGTTG
Source organism: Anania hortulata (assembly GCA_963576865.1). Lineage (NCBI taxonomy): Eukaryota > Metazoa > Arthropoda > Insecta > Lepidoptera > Crambidae > Anania > Anania hortulata. The sequence continues at coordinate 3,157,576 of OY756389.1, read as the reverse complement.
TTATTGGAAAATCATGCTGAATGATGTATAGTCAACTGGACAGTGGTGTATTGCGCGACCCAATTGGCACGCATTTTTATGTCCGATGCGTCCGAACTTTGCCCTCGTTTCACTGCCAGACCATTTCTCTAGTGAAATTCATTCTTCATTGTGTAATTTATCTTCTTAACTACAACATTTATTCCGCATAGAGTAGACCGATTTTAAATTGTTGTTAACATACATGTTTACGTTAAAATTTTATGAGTTTCTTTATTTCGATGTTGATCTCATCTGTTGTATTTAATACCCTAGTTAGCTCTTAAGGGGTTGAGCGTTATTTAAGTTACGCCCAGAGTAAATATAATATTTTGAGCATTGTCTTCCGAACTCTGAAGTTAGTTTACCTACCTTATATTACTCGTATAAGGGCCTTAATTATACAGCTGAATTCTTCTTGTTGGGCGTTAGTTGATCGTCTCGCGTCCCTGTCAGGCGGATACAACTAATTCAATCTAGATTTTGTTCTATAAACAAAATCTAGATTTAATTAGTTAAGACTGTCGGCAAAAATATGCTAATTAAATGTGTGGCTTTGTGCCTGGTCGTTTTAACTCCTGTTGTTATTAATTAATTGATCTCTTTAAATCAATAAAATTGATTTAGAGCGGTAATCCCACAGAAATACTGTCTCTTGGTACGTAAAAAAGTGACATTTTGGTTGGTACAACAATCTTATTCCCTTAAAAATATAGTCCAAGAGCAGTAGTCAGGCTAAGCTTTGTGAATTAGGTAACAACATCGTTGTAAATCCCGTTGTCAGTTTTAATATAAAAGTTTTATTTCCGAAATGAACTCCGGCGACCGCCATAAACGTCAGTTATAATAATTGATCATGGGACGTCGGACGTACGAATTGTGGCTCGCTCACCAACTGACGTGTCTTGGTTTTATGATTTTTAGTTGCCAGTATTGGCCTTGCTCCAATTGAAAACGAAATTCATTCATTCATCTAGCGAAGTAATTGTTCGTTTTACATAAAAACTTATTGTCGAGTTGAATAGTGGTTGCTTTGGTGGATAATTTAGAAACTTGTCACTGCAACTATTAATTATAGTTTAAAAAAAGTTGCATTTTTCTATCATCTGTCGTCTGACCTATGCTTTAGTTTATATTTATGACCATCTATTCATATGTAGATACACATACTGACTACATTAGTGACATGTCTGACTTGATTGTACAACAAAACGATGATAGGGCGCTATTGAAGCCCTGACTCAAGTCTCTCCCTGATAACAAATATTTCTAATTTAAAAGCCCGTGGACGTCGAGGCGTGTCGTAAGAGGCGACTAATTCCTGTAGCACGAGACGGGCAGCAGCGTCTGCGTGCGAAATGTTATAAAAAACTGCGCTCGCCAACCCACCTGCCAAGCGTGGCGAATATTGACAATCCCCCCGATAAAAGTCATTGGTGGAGGCCTGTATTTAGCAGTGGACGTCCATGGCTGAAATGAAAAAAATGATGATCTCGTATTTCTTTGTTAGAATTTAAAAGAAGAAGAAAGAAAGAGAAAAAAACTTAAAGGTCGTTGAATTCATTTTCAACTTTATGTCCAACACTTAGAGATCAGTTGAGAAAATTTTGACGTTTTGTGGTAGGTTGACGTGCTGTTGTCTGTACCTACTCCAACAACTATCAGACAAAATGTCACAACAATAAAAATCGACTAAACGTCGTGATTCATAAACGACGTATGATAGTCGCGCGTGTGTCGGCGGGACCTCATCCACGTCATAATCCCGAACAGTATCAAATTGGCGGGATTGTAAACCCGCGAGGATTGCGGTGCCATTGTTGGGGACAATAAAAAGTCCAGCTGCACCCACGGTATCGCGTGTATAAACAGATCGCTACCTGGCCGGGCCGCGCGCGTCATGCCACCCTCGCCTGAGGCGCGGAAAGGAGCGGCGGGCGCGGCCTTCCTAGGGGTGTCTTCTAGGGTTGACAGTTAAAAACCATTCAAAACAAAACACATCTAGTTCTCAACTAAAATGCACAGATTAATGATTTAGCATTTTGCCATGGATATTGAAGGAAATAAACGTAAAAATACACGTTATATTCGTGAACTTAATTTCTATGCATCTATCTGTATTCATTTAGTTATCTTGACTCTGTCTACAAGACCAACTACTTTTACCTTATTACGCATATTTATCAAAACTTATCTCAAATCCGCAAACAATGATTTCGAACTATCCCAATTTTATTATAACTGAACTGACAACCTTAATACCGAAATTCGTTTCATTATTCCCGAATTTTTTCCCTAGTTCGATGACCTTACTGAGTCATCTGGATAATCCATTGATAGTATTGTCTGCCCGACACACGAGGCTTAAACGTCTAAAGTTCTAATTTTAGGTAAACTAACGACCCAGGCATGACCTCCTTCAACGACAATGGCAAACTATTAATATAATTATTCAATTTAATCTATAGTTTCCTCATAAAAAGTCACTTACCATTTTTTCATAAATGAATCTTACTACTATTTGAAAGTTTGGATGGATGGATGTTTGTTCCTCAATCCCGTCTGAACGGCTGAACAGATCTTAATGAAATTTAGCACCGACGTATATTATAGTCTGGGGTAGCACTTTACTTGGTTACTTTTTATCCCGAAAAGATGTACTCCTCTGGAATAGATTTGTTTTCACAATGAGAGGGATCGGCATGATTGCATATTGGTTTAGCAGTCAGAGAATGACATGGCTACTTTTTATCCTGGAAATGCACGGTTGCTATGAGATAGCATAACGATAATTGTATCCAAAGGATGGACATAGGCTATTATTTTTAATTCGCCTCCTAAGGGAGTAAAATAGAGAGTGACAAGTTTTATTCCACGGGGACGAAGCCGCGGCCACAGCTATTAAAATTAAAATACATTTTAAGATTCGTGATTAAACCATTATTTAGCTGTGAAGGAACTGATGAAGAATCCATTTTTAAATTCTTATTATTATTATAAAAATGGTTATTGCGCTTGCTTACACTGCGCATTGTTTATTTTAGTTCATCCATACAAACGCAATGCTGCTACGTGCTGTAGAAATCATAAACGAACTTGTATTTTAAGTTTATGAGCGTTTCATAAATACAATGTAGAGATTTCTAATTTTTTATTTTATTTAAAAAGGGTAACATGCGTTTTGAATTCGGAAAAAATTAGGACTACTTTTTGAAATTGTGCCAGATATAGAGAATGAAGAACCGGTGCCAAAATCGAGTCCCGGAATTTTCGGGACTTCACTTTCGGTACAAAATATTTTTAGGTAGGGTAATTTCGATATCTTTATATTTTTTTTGTTATTTTTCGTAGGTGTTGAAAAGGGTCACCTATTTTATTATAAATCTAACCAAAAACTGCACTGACTTTGACGCACTCGGGTGCAGAAATAAAGGAAAAGTACGATTAAATTTCCAAGGCTTTGCAACACCTGCAAGACCCAATCGTTATTATGGGCGATTCCAACGCCAAAGTGGAAGTATAAACAAACAGCGAATCGGTAGAAGGACCACGCCGACATGGTTAGAAATTTGTAATAATAGGGGGCAAATGCTCGTTAACTTCCTGGAGACAGACTTTCTTCTGATGAAACCGTTCTTCAAAAAATAAGCCCAACAGTGATGGACGTGGCAAACTCTAACGCTAGACTAAAAATGAGATTGATTTTATCTAGGTATAAAGCTAATATTCAGAGATGTCTCAGTAATTAACAGATTCAAAACTGGATGCGTAAGACTTGTACGAGCGAGGCACTTTAGATATTAGTCACAAACATGAACACACTCATTTAATAATAATAATTCACGCTCCAAAGAGTGGTTGGGTCTGAATCGTTTCAGCTAAATCTGGAGAACCGATCTGCTGTCCTGGAAACCACATTGATCACACACATTGACATTTCCCAGGAACTATAAAATGTAGTGGAGATCCTCCGGATCCAAATTTTGTGAGGTGCAGCGTACTGGAAAATAGTCTCAGCTTTCAGAAGAAACTCTGATAGCGGCAACGAGAAAATTACTGTCATTGCTATAGATCAGAGGACTTTGAACAGAAAAAACACGAAACAGGTTAGATGCGACCTCCGGTGCTATAACACGCGCTAGGAAGTTATAGGGCAAGATCGGCGGTCAAAAGTTTTCGCGCAGAACCTGGGTTGTAGCCATCTGAAAAACTGACCACATAAATGGAAAAGTTTTCATTTCTAAGCTAGAGATTCTTATTTCTATGGAAGGCCATACTATTTCTGACAAGCATCCGATCCCCTGCATGATATTAAGGATCCTAGGACCGTATTGATTTACCACTACACCGAATAGCTGCCAGAACTCAGCTTGGACGAAACGAAGATGGAATTTATAGCTGTCTGAAGTCAGCGTGGAAGAAACGAAGACGGCCCTTAGATAGCTTCAAAAATAAAAACGAAAGTACTACGAATTTGCTGAAAGCAAGAGGAAAACCGACGCTTAAATAGCTACAGCGCATATGCGATTCGGCCCTATTTTAAGGGAAAACTTCAAGTGCTTGGAGGTGGAGGGTTTTAGAAGGGGTATAAGAGCCTTCTGAGCAATTATAGACCGATTTCCCTTGTGACTAACGTCTACAAGCTTTTTTCGAGGGTCATAACAAAATTCCAACCCCCTGAACACCTCCGACAATTTCAACATTCCGACTTGTTAAGTGATGATATACTCAACTGCTGGCAGTAGACATCTAAAAGTCTCAATAGTTTTAGTCGCCAACCGACTTGCAAAAAAAGAACTTAAAGGTTTTTTCTTAGTCCCGAAAGTAACGAAAGAACCGGGACGAGGTTATGAGTCCCGGTTCTTAAATCCACGCCAAGTCCCGTGTATTTCCCAGGATTTTCGGGACCGGGATTTCCCGGGACTATTCCCTAGCCAGATAGAACTGATTTTGAATTGTTTCAAACTTTAGTATTCTTCTGCAAATAAGTTCCTAGTTATAAGCTAGCTACCTATAATGACCTATGCACTAGTCAAATTTGTGATGTTTTTTTCAAATTGACTTATTAATCACGCAAATGTGAGGTGCCCTCTGCGGCCTCAGCCGACCCGCCCTCATTGGTATAATAGAATTTAAAAACACAGTCCTTGTTATCATATTATAGTTCAAATCGTCTTCGCGACAATGCAAAGGACGTTATGCAAATATAACTGCAAAGAGTGTGCCCTTGGGTTGGCCGCGCGATTTGAGTCAAGTGTATCATGCACGTTCGGTATGCGAAGCACGTGAGCCGCGCCCTACACGTACGAGTGTTCTAAACGTATGCGTCCAACTTTGACTTGTAAAGTAACCACCTATTATTTTTCGGCGCTGAACAAAGACTTTCAGATACGAGGGTGCGTGTATGGCCTTCAGTTTCTCCTTAACATACGTTAGTCATCGCAAGCCCAAGATATGTGTTTAAAAATATTGGCATACTCCTATTTGACCACGAAATGATTCCGGGTTCCGGAACTTACGGGTACTCAAAAGAGGTACCGACTAGAAGCCAAGAGCAGTAAATCCTGTTTGCATTTCTAAATTCATTCAATCCAAAGGTCTTAATTAGACCGTAAATAGGTGTGTTGACTGTGTACTTTAAGAATTTTTACATTCTTTCTATTATATAAATACTTTATGAACTTTTACATTTTCACGACTGATAAAACTAAATAATAGATGATTTAATATAAACGTCCATTACAACGAGCCACCCCTATAAATGTAAATAAAATTGAATATGATTGAGTTGTAGCTTGTAGTACCAGAACATTTATTTATTTTAAAAGACTTTATTTAAGAAAACAAATTTCCGGGTTTCTTCGACCGATTCTGTGCTTCCCAAGAGCTCCGTTGAAGGGATTTGGGGCTTTCTGGTGGTCCGTTAACCCGCTGCGACGCTCGCTGCACGTCCCAGCGTTTTGTTTGTATTGTTATGTATTTTTTATTCGTGTGTGTCAAATAAATGTTTTTTATTCTATTCTATTCTAAATTAAAATCGTACAAAAGGTGGACTTAATGCCATTATTTGAAACAATGGGTAAAAGTAGCAAACTACGTAAGTTTGTTCTAGTACCTATAAGCAGTTATCTTAGCACAAGGGTTTCAGTGGGTTATGTTAAACACATTACCGAGGTAAACTAAAACCTCTCTACATAACGCATGCACTATTATGAAGATGCACATAGAGATGCAACACGCCGGTTTCGACTTGTATAACAATAGGTCTTGTTATTGAACAGTTCCTTTATAGTTCCCGCGACAATAAGCTAAAGGACGTTATGCAACACCAATAACCGAAGACTTGCTGCCTGCCTCACTGCCCTTGGGTGCGCGAATTGACTCGTGTGTTGTGTTGCTACCGCCGGAATGCCGAGCACGTGTCTCGGCCCATGTAAGGAAACTCCCACTTGGAGTTTACATGGCGATACAGTTACATGGATTGCCGATAATCCTTTAAAATTTTTTGTTACTGCATAAGTATGGCAACTCTTTCTTGAAATGATTTCCAGGTTGATGTTGATAGGAAATTTAGCCTTTAGCCTGTTCAAAGAAAATTTATAATGTTCAAGTTTTTAGTTATACCATGTCGCCTAGGCTCAAGCATTTAGCATATTCTAATATTAGCCCGCAATATTCTATACATTCATGGAAAGTTATCAAGAATGAACCTAAAAAAGGGGGAAACCTATAATACTAATCTGGATAATCCTCTAAAAGAAGTCCTGCGCCCTTTTCACTTACGGCCAGCGTGATCAACATTGGGCAGAATTCGACTAAAAAGGTTCGAAAGCTTACAAGATCATTACATCATTTACATAAACAATAATATGTTAGTTTTCTCTAGCCTATATAGTAGGCGATGTTTCATTGAAAACTATTTCCAAGTGCCATAAATTGGACTCTATGTAGACTCACCCACGCTTGCTGGTAAAACATTGTTGTTGACGAGAGAGCAACAATGTAAGACGTCGGGACTCGGGAGTTGTTTAATAAATCTTCCGATGGATGTTCTGTCGGGTGGCAGCGATTTATGGGATGTTACCGCACGCTATCAGACAAAACCTATAATATTCTTACATTGTAAAAATCATGATACCTGTCACGAGGAGAACCACCGCAAAATCATAAATCCTTGACTTCCTCATATTTATTATTGTATAGGTATGAATAAAATAAATAATAAAGTGATGTATTTAAATATTTATGATATCAGAATGTCCTTTTATTTTATTAACGGCGCTACCGCACGGCCTTTTAATCCTACAAAATTTCTAGTTGAAAATCTTATAAAAAATTTAACCCTATTATAATTAATTACTAAGCACACGTTTAAGTAGGTACACTAATGTATCCCTTACTAAATACCTAATTTAGAATAGCAATTTCCGAAAAAGAACAATGCAGCTAAATCAGAGCGATTTTATGTTATCTTCTTAGCTTTTTCGATAATTTCTCTTTAAACTTTTGAAGGCTTATGTAAAATTAGAACAAATAAAATAAAACAGTGTTTTATTTTTCAAAGATTTTATTTTGCTGCGTATTAAGTTTCTTTGAAATGGGTATATGTTCTTTCTAAAATGATGGAATTGAAAGTTTGTATGAAATGCCTTGCGGTGTTAACGCTCTATACACCTTTTTTAACACACTTATATTAGCTTCACTTGTAACTAATTAACTATGTAATCATAAATCAAATCTTCTTAGTAGTTTATATCCTACTTCTAACTGAAGTATCGATTTAAAATTTTGTAAGTATTTGTCATTCGGATGACAATACAATAATTTGACACCACCATTGTGCTGATCTGATGATGGAGTCAGGAGGTGGGTTAGAACTCTTCAATGAATACTAGACAAACCTTCGTGCTCATTCTATTCGTTTTGACGAGTCCAGTACATAAATGTTTTTTTATAGTTTTTTAAACTTTGATATCATTTATTTACTTAATATGTACTTTAATTTTCTGTTACTTTATTTTTTAGCATTAGTATCTGCAATATCGTCGCTTATACAACAATACCACGCAAGTCGAAAAAATGGCCATGTGACGTTTTATACATCATTTGATGCGCGCCAAGAAAAGCTATCCAATGATGTATAAAACATCACATGGCCATTTTTTCAACTCGCGCGGTATTGTTGTTTAAGCGACGATATACTTTCCTTAAGCTTGACAGGTACAAATAATGTCATTAGGCATTAAATCGGCATCCCACCAAAGTGACTACCACTTGTGCAATTAAGAGTAAGAGTACATACAGAAAATATATACTTGGCTCTGTGAGATTTAATAGACAGGCATATAAATAAAGTCTTAAGTTTCTGGCTTCAATCGTTAATTCAAGCCATCTCATTTTACTGCGCATAATCTAGTTTTGACCGTCTATTGGGCACATCCTCATGAGCCCATCTCTTCGCACGCCCACACCGCAATCCACACAAAATGTAACGGATATTGTTAGTTGTTGTGTACTCTGTAATTTATAACATTTTCACTACGCATGTATGACATACCATGCGGGCATAAAGTGGAGTCTTGGGCAATAAAGTCCTTGTAAATCGACCACGAGCTTTTATTCTAAAACAAACATCAAGGCAATACTCAGTAGCAACAAGTTATGTCTAGAGTAAAATTAATTGGTTTATAGCGAATTGTGCATGTATCTTCATAAAGCATGAAAAGTGTAACGATCCGTTATCGTCATCCTTTCCATTCTTTAAAAGTCTATAATGCTGCACATAGAGCTCTCCTATAGAAAGCCACGGCGAGCGGCCCTGGGCCGTTTGCATCCAGCGGCTTCAGGCAACGTTTACTAGGTCGTCGGTCTACCAGGTGCTGCATCTTCCAGTTCGTGGTCGCCACTCGAGAACTTTTCTTCCTCAATGGTTGTCAGTTCTGATGTTGTGATTATTGTTATCAGTTGTAATGATTGCTTTCTATACAATTCCGTGAAATCTAAAGATGACTTGCGATGTCATCTAAAAGTTCACACTGTTACAATTCAAGTTTTCTCACATTAATTTTATTACATGCTGAACTTTTCTTGTACATGCTTGTCTAGCTTGCTTTAGTAGAGTTCAGCTTTTTGTGATATGAGAATCGAGGTGACGAATGTCAATGGGTACAAGTGTACTTACACCTTATAAATCATCTTTTAAGCAAATAAATATTTGTTAATCTTGTAGCCGTCGCGTAGGTACACTTTTGCATCAAAAAGTCCGCGCTACAAGACGCACAGTGACGGCTAATCTAAATGACTTCATTTCAGTGCATCAGCAATGCAAAATACAAATACAAAATACTTTATTTGCCATTAAATAGGGTGTGTACAAAAAAAGGTGATACAACTAGCGGCACGGATCTTGAGCGAAAGATTAGCAGAAGACCATTGCGATTACGTGATTGGCAAGTCGCGTGACGCGTCGGGACGGCCGGGATTGGTGGCTTGCTCCGCGCATACGCGTCTCTGATACGATGATCATCTCATAAGATGCGCAAAGCGATCCCCACTCTTTCCTCCAGCGCTCAAGATTCGTGCCGGGGATTGTAGAAATTTGTCTAATTGAATGTTCTAATTACAGCAATCCCGCCAGAAATCAAGGAAGGCCCCGAGAATTTGACCAAGGTGGACGGGTCGGAGGCGGTGCTTAAGTGCCGCGTGTTCGGCGCGCCCAAGCCCATCGTCAGGTGGATGCGCGACGAGGTCGACCTCACTGGTGGCAAGTGAGTATACCTCTTATCATCATATTCGCAGTTTCTCTTATCTCAAAATAATTAGGTATGCCGTGTGGGACACAAAAAGACCACAGTGGTTCGTCAAGTAGTATCATCACAGGTTTTTAAAGTTCGAGACTTGTTTGTGTAAAGCTTGTATGGCGTCGACAGCGGTAGCAAAGTGCGCCGCGGCGCTTGATTTGCAGTTGGAATGTTATGTAAAATTAATTATTCCCATTTTGGGAAATGGGATTTAAAAAAAATCTTTTTCATAAATCTGGCTGCCGTAAGTTCTGTGTGCAACCAAATATTTTTATGTATGTTTGTATTAGATATATTTCTATGTTTTACCTAGCATTGATGTATCCATCTAGTCTGCGTTAGTTTTACACCGCAGCGCTTGTACCTTTTCTAACTGGCCGTATGGTTAACTGGTAGAGTATGATGAGTCATTAATGAAAAAAGCATTCTCTACCGCCATTAGTACTTTTTGTTTATCTGTGCAATGAACTATAAATAAATTAACTCAAGTGAGATTATCGTCAGCAGCACCTTCGACCTTACGCACAGGTGCGGGTCCTAAATATAGACCAGGATAGGGCTCTAATCAATAGCACAATTAATTCGGTGACCTTTACCCACTATGATATTATGTGGCTGACATTAGTGCGACTCGCGGGGCGCGCCGTATTTATATTCGTTCTACGTGTCGAGTCGAGCTTTTACGAGCGAGTGTTTCCTTCATTAATGGAAACTGGCATTTTATTACAATTTCCTTATATTACGTAATGTGTACTGCTCATTCTGAAAAATATCCAGAAACCATTTCTGAATAAAATATTCTCTCAGTGCGTTGATTGTGTCACAAGGTGTATGGGGATTATGTTTTCCAAGATCACTTTTAGAGTCCTTGAGACTAAGAGATTCCGCACATTGGTCCTCAAATGACGGCCACAACGAGACTCCTAGTAACCGCCTCAAGTTGCGGACGTTGTTTTTTATAATATATTTTTTGGCATGCGTGCAAACTGAGCGTTCAAGTGGCTTCCTTCGAGGCTCACGCTGCGGAAGTGGTGGTCAGCATTTGCTTCTGGTTGCTGCACTCGCAACTTTAAAGTGGCTGCGTCTATGGCTTGGCTTAACCAAAAGTGGTCGCATTTAATGGCTGCCACTAGTGGCCAAGAGTGCGGCAGCTCTAATAGCGAATAAAACTATTCAAAAATGGAACTCAGTTGTTTAATTTTTGTGAAGTTATCTTTTTCTCCAAAGTTTTAGCCTGTCCCTGAGTTGGCCGTTACTAATGATGCTCATTTGTTCGACACAGGTACAACATCACTCCCGAAGGCGACCTGGTGATCCGGGACGTGTCGTTTACTGATGTCGGCACGTACCAGTGTTACGCGAAGAACAAGTTTGGTGAGAAATCCGCCTTCGGATCCTTGACTGTCAAGAGTAAGTGGCTTTTATCAATTACTCCTCGCTTCGACTTTCTACGGAAAAACTGGTCAATATGTATCCACGGTCTTACTAATATTATAAATGCGAAAATTTGGATGGATGTTTGTTACTCAATCACGCCAGAAAGGTTGAACGGATCCATGTGAAATTTGGCACTGAAATATATTATAGCCTGGAATAGCAAATAGGATACTCTTTATCCCAGAAAAATCTCTTTAGTTTAGAGAATGATTTTGCAAAGACCACGCAAACGTAGACAATAGCTAGTGTTAGTTGTTACATAGTTTTTTTCGACATAAAAAAAAGTTACAACTGAACAGCGACATCCAACGGTAAGAGTCTATGACAGTTATCTTGCATCCCTCGGCGCTGACCACTCCCGCAGCGTGAGCCTCGAAGGGGGCAACTTGAACGCTCAGTTTGCGTAGATGCCAAAAAATATTATAAAAAACCGGCCAAGTGTTTTGAGGTATAGACAACAGCACGTCAACCTACCACAAAACGTTAAATTTTCTCAATTGATATTGATCTCTCAAGTGTCGGACTTAAAGTTGAAAATCAATTCAGTGACGTTTAACTTTTTGGGTAGATTAACCTGCCGTTGTCTGTACGAAACCCTAAAAATTGACACACTACAATTTTTAAAAATATTAATCCACAGAGCGCACCGTGATAACTGACAAGCCGGAAAATTACGAAGTAGCCGCCGGTTCAGCGGCCACCTTCCGTTGTAACGCGAACGCGGACGACTCGCTCAAGCTGGACATCATCTGGCTCATCGACGGGCAGCCCATAGACTTCGAGAGCCAGCCGCGGTACAGGATGACCAACGACTACTCGCTTCTCATCTCCGATACCACGGAACTGGATTCCGGGGAGTATACCTGCATCGCGCGTACCGCTATCGACGAGACAAGAGCTCAGGCCACGCTTATTGTGCAAGGTTAGTTTTTATTACATTGACTAGAATAGATAATAATTTATTTGGTATTTAATTAATCGTACAATTAAAATATATTCACACTCAGGCACCGAAATGGAATCCGCTCATTTTACGTGACGGCATAGAAAACGTCGTGACCACTGGTATTTTGCGTTTTTGTTACGTTACAGTTATGTCCCAAAAATTAAAATGTTGGCTACAAGAATCAGCCGAATCGTGTAAAACATGATCACATGATCGGCCCCGCCGACAATTAAGGCATAAACAAGCTTGTGGGCTATCTAGGCAAAGGAGAATGAACCGTATGGTTAAAGAAAAAAAGGTAAATAAATGTTATAAAAAAATCGAGTCTGATCTAGAGACACTACGGAATTGGCACCTCGCTCAGAATATAACCTAAATGCTTTGATAAATGACACATGTAATGATAGTTCGGTACCTACGGCGATTACAAAATTGAAGCAGCAAAACAGTTTTGTGTGCAGATGTACACATAGTCAAACGAACACCACTATGAAATAGGGTTGCTCGGTTCCCCAAAACCAGGGAAAATTCGATAAAAGTAATGCCTGCATCTAGATTGTCATTCGTTCGGAGCGAATTGACATTAAACACTACGGAGCTGTCAGGTACAGGGAGCCATCTGTGACCTCAATTTAGTTGCTTCAAATTTTGCGCGCGGATTACGTATTATGTGTCTTTTATCTAAGCCTAATTGCTTGATGTCTGCGATTGAGTCAAAAAAAGCTTTCTCATTCTTCATTGATATTCAACAGATAAGCCCAACCCACCGGCGCTCGATGGCATCGAATGTCACGAAAAGGTAGCCAACCTGAAGTGGAAGCCTAAAGGCGACAACCGCGCGCCCATCCTGCGCTACAGCATCCAGTTCAACACCAGCTTCACGCCCGACTCGTGGGACTCGGCCAGCGACAACGTGCCCGCCATCGACTCGTCCTGGACCGTCGAGCTCAGCCCCTGGGCCAACTACACCTTCAGGTACCGCACGACACAGTCATCGTCATCATCGTTTCAGCCATATTTACTGAACATATAGTCCCTGTGACCGGATTGAGCAGTGTGCGAAAAAAACGTGCCGACAGAGATAACCAACTAGCGGATTGTGTCCCTTTCTAAATAGGGTGACCAAATTGAATTAAATGAGGTGGGATTGAAATAAGTAATTTTAAAGATCTTAAACTGAAAGGGTTGCACACAAGGTAAAACTATTCAAAATAGAATAGAGTAGAAAGTAGTTGATTAATATATTACTTTTTAATAAACATTCATGATAATCATTCATAGTGTTTTTGTTAGTTATAACTTCTTTTCGTTTGAGAAATTTGATTTTAAAAAACAGTTTCGATAAAAATATACATATGTACTTTATTTATTCTCTGTAAACCGTGATCAGTTTCGAAAAATAATATTATTTATTTCTTGTAGGCACGGATACCGTGATCAGTGGGTAAAAACATTGTTTTATTTTTTGAAGGATTTTTTTCACGGTGTCAGTTGATTCAACTCGCCGTGATCCGTGGCTAACTCAATCTGATCCTGGGATCGGTGGAGACAGACCTGAAAATAATACATATTATTTAATCATTTATCAACACCATTGACAATAAATAGTTGACAATTATAAAAAATAGTTCTATAAAAAAAAGCAAAACTCATTAAAACTGTTAATTCCCTACCAAAATTGTATTCATTCACCCTATTGTATTGATTCAAACAGAAATATATCAGATTTTAAACTACTATTCAGTAATATTATTCTTAATGGCAACTGTGCAAGCTCCACTCTACACTCCCCAAGTTTGTGGGTCTCACTCAACGCAATTTGATTACATCAATTTCGGATCAAAGAAAATTAAACTTTATTGCTAGTTCTAAAGTGTAAGTTCTTTTAGCAACATTTTAGAAGTACTCTATCCGTTCACAGGGTACTAAATCCATGATACCGATACAAAATCAATGGGGATATCGCGTTTTGACAGCTCATAAAAAGTACGTTAATTGATTGATGGTGTTATCATCCTTATTGTATAATTTTCTACAGAGTAATAGCGTGGAACAAGATCGGTCCATCTGCACCATCGCCGCACTCGGACGCCTGCACCACGCAGCCCGACGTGCCCTACAAGAACCCCGACAACGTGGAAGGGAAGGGCACCGACCCTACCAACATGGTCATCTCGTGGTCGGTCAGTATACTACATTTAAACGCCTTTTTTAGGATTCCGTACTTTAGAAAGTAAAAGAAGATGTTTTTTTCGAATTTACTGGATCAAATAAGTTAGATACACAAGATTTTATGACCCAAAGACGAACATGTTACGTAAATAAAAATAAATATGAGGGCAAATTTATCTAAATACTAGCTGTCCCGATAGACGTTGTCTTGTCCGAATCAGTTGTCAGAAGAAAAAAAAACCTAGAACCCGATTGCAGCGCCATCAGAGTCCAATTATGTTCTCAAATCATCCAGGAACCCTTTGAAATATACGAACAAAATTGTATCTAAATCGGTCCAGTTGTTTAGGAGGAGTTAGGTGACAAACACACGTATAGTCAACGGCAGATTAACCTACCCAAAAAGTTAAAGGTCAGTGAACCGGCTTTCAACTTTTAGTCCTACTTAAAGAGATCAATATCAATTGAGAAATTTTGACGTTTTGTGGTAGGTTGATGTGCGGTTGTCTGTACACAAGATTTATATACAGGGTGTAACGAAAAGGTGAAATAAAACTTTAAGGGGTTATTCTACGGCTAAATTACATCAACTTTTTCTATGGGAACAACATCGAAATCTCAAAAAAAAAATATTGACGTTTCCATACAAACTGATGCCAGCTGGTCGCGTTTTAGTATGGGAAAGTGTTTTTTTTTTGCGATTTTGATGTTGGTCCCATAGAAAAAGTTGATGTAATTTAGCCGTAGAATAACCCCTTAAAGTTTTATTTCACCTTTTCGTTACACCCTGTATATTAAGATAACAAATAGTTATAAAATGATCATAAAATAGATGACCAAAAAATGATCAAAAAATTTATCAAACCCCCTACTTAGGCTAAAATAAAAAGATTAATGAAAATATACGTAGTTAGGTTCCAGGAAAACCTATAAGGAGTACGGTACCCTCTCCACGCGAGTTCAACTTGCACTTGGCCGGTTTTTTGTCATTACTTCACCAGACTAAGGTCTTCTGCAAATGCCTTCCTCTTGGGTAAATAAATGTGCTATTCGTCTTAGCTGAAACGAATGGCATCCTGCATCGATGCATGGACTTCATAATCTGCCTAGCTCGCACTTACTTAATGTCTAGTAACTGTATTTCCACTTTATCCCAGAAGCTACTGTTGACGCCTGCGCTATGTACAACAATACTTGGTAATTTTAATATAGGTACTACCACTATAAAATTACTGAGAAAAATAATATGTTTCGGTGTTTATTTTAGTTTTATTTTATATATTTAAGAATTTGGGTTTAAAGATCAAAATCAAACTTAGCATTTGAAAATCATTCCTAAACACGTATCTTATTTTTATGTATTGTATTCTGTAGAAAATGCCTCAAATCGAACACAATGGTCCTGGCTTCTACTACTTGGTGTCATGGCGGCGCAACATCACCGGCAAGACTTTCGAAGAGCAGCAGGTACGTACGTAAGATAGAAAACTAAACATCTTGACCAGTCCCTAGACAGCTCTGAAAGGTAACGAACAAACAAGATGGTTGTTTCCTTAATAAAAAATAATACTACAAAAATAATTTCAGGTTCGCGATTGGCAGCAGACTGAATACATCGTCCACAACACACCCACCTTCCAACCCTACAAGCTCAAGGTACGAAATCATAAACTGCAAGAGCAAAGTTACACTTACTATAACGTTACGAGGTTTTTATTTACACTCATAATGTTTCTCTTTCAAAGGTAATCGCCGTCAACTCGAAAGGAACATCAAACGTGACCCCAGTCGAAGTCATCGGGTGGTCAGGCGAGGACGTCCCTCTCCAGGCGCCTGCAAACTTCACTCTAGTCCAAGTTACCACAGGAACCACCGCTCTTCTGAGCTGGAACCCCGTCCCCCCAGAAACCGTGCGAGGACACTTCAAGGGGTACAAGATCCAAACATGGACCGATGGCGAAGAAGACCGCCAAAAGGAAATCCTAGTCAAAGCCGATGCGACCAATACCCTAGTCACCAAATTCAAGCCGTACAAGAAGAACAACGCCAGGATTCTTGTGTACAACGGCAGATACAATGGCCCGCCCAGCGACGTCCTTACCTTCGTCACTCCTGAAGGAAAACCCGGCACGGTCAAGACCTTCGAAGTCTACCCTATTGGCTCCTCAGCTATGTTACTAAAATGGGACAAGCCGGTCGACGAAAACGGAATCCTAACAGGCTACAAAATCTCCTACCAGAAAGTGACCGGAACAGCTCTGGGTCCGTTACAAGAGAGAAAGAAGGAGATCGACCCGAAGTTCGATCGGGCGAAGTTGGCTGGTTTAGAACCGAACACGAAGTACAGGATTGAGATTAGAGCGAAGACTAAAGCTGGTGAGGGGGACAAGTATTTCGTCGAGCAGACCACTAAGGGTGTGGTCAATGCGGTTCCTGACGTTCCGTTGTTTGAGACGGCTACATTGCCAGCTAAGGAAGGGACTGCTCATATCCAAGTGAGGTGGTTGCCGTCGATGGATGGGCATGCGGGAACCCACTTCGTAGTGTGGTACAAGTTGAAGGGCCACCCGGAGTGGTTGCACACCAATGAAGTAACAGAAGACGATTACGTGATCCTAACTGGTCTTGAACCAGGGCAAGTGTATGAGGTCAAGATGACGGCGCACGACGGAGAGTACTTCAGCACCAGTGAGATCAAAGATGTGGATACTACTATTGGTGAGTGAACATTTTACAAATTATACGTTGTTTGTTTTTAGTCTGATTTACGAAAAAAGACGTTCTTAATATATTTTTTATATGGAACTGAGAATTGTCTAACAAGAAAGGTATTTCCAAAAGAAATTAGAAAATTTTGATATCAGTATAAAAATCTACCCAGTCGTATACAAACGTGCCGAGCCGTCGACTAAGCGCAACAAATGCCCCACAAACCCTGAACCTCTCCGTCGTTAATGAGGCGGGCCCGCGGGCAGGTTCTGCGCTTTCCAACCAGTGCCGTAGCGATCGTCTCAGTGCGCACACGCATCTTTTCACAGCGACTGACCGTCGTCTACGTCTATCCTTCGCCCGTCATCTTTCTAAGGTCGTCGGTCCATTTAGCTGTCTAGGCGTCCTACATTACGTTTTCCGAGGCGTAGTTTCCACTTGAGAACCCGTTTATTCCACCTTTTATCGGTTCTGCGACAGATGTGGCCCAATGCCACTTTAGCTTTCACAATTTTAGAACTATATTTTTTACTTTGGTCTTGTGTCGGATGATCTCGTTTCGGCTTTTACCCTTTAACGAGAGACCCCAAGCTTCGACCTTCTCATAGCTCGCCGAGGGAAGTAAGGTCGGTTAGCTTTACAATAATGTTCCACGTTTCGACTCCTTAGGTCGTCACTAGTGGGACGCACAGATCGAATACCTTGCTCATGAGGCATTGTGGCAGTGGCGACGAAAACACGTACACAGTCACACAAAAGTATTCAAAAAAGTGTTTTTTTAAAATAAATGTTTCCGTGACGTACAGACGGTCCGGTGATAATGCGCGACGACAAGATGGCGACGGCCGGCTGGTTCATCGGCGTGATGCTCGCGCTCGCGTTCCTGCTGCTCGTGCTCGTGCTCGTGTGCGTCGCGCGCCGCAACCGCGGCGGCAAGTACGACGTGCACGACCGCGAGCTCGCGCACGGCCGCCGCGACTACGCGGAGGGCGGCTTCCACGAGTACACGCACCCGTGAGTACAATCCCCGGCACGGATCTTGAGCGCTGGGGATACGCGTCTCCCGACGGCGGTGCGGGTGCGTCATGCGACTGACCAATCATGTAATCGTAATGTTCTTCTGCGCATCTTTCGTCCAAGATCCGTGCCGCTAGTTGTATACACTGCACAGTACGACGTGCGGTGCAGAAGAGAGAGTGATTTTTTTCCATGTACATATGTTTATATTCAAAATCTCATTTTTCAATAATAAACTAAGTCTTAAGTGACAACTGTGATAGCCGTGATTGCGTTAAAGGCAGTTTGAATACATTGGTGCTATGATATTCCTGCCGACGGCAAATTGAAATAGTGCTCGTATCCACTCCGCTCGCTCGTTCCAGACTCGACAACAAGTCCCGGCACTCGATGAGCAGCGGCACCAAGCCCGGGCCCGAGAGCGACACCGACTCCATGGCCGAGTATGGCGAAGGAGAAACAGGTAACATAAAATACCTTCTATAAAAACCTAGTAAGGTATGTGTAGGCTAAGGCCACAACTACAGGATCTAAGCTAGATGATAGCCTGACTCGCTAGATGACTACTCAGTAATTTCTGGTTTCTGTATTCGAACCTCTACATCGACTTACTGTTTTTCTGTTACTTTCTTTTAATTTATGTTAGAATAGGACCTAGATAACTGAGTTTATTGCTGTCTCACTGAGATGTAATGATACCGTGACGATTCGTTTTTAGAGGTCAAGCAAGGGACGTAACAAGTCACTTGCAAAGTGGTCACTTTTTGCAATATAAGTATTTACCCAATTGTGACTGTTTTTGCACAAAATATTGGTCGTGATAGTGTGTGTATGAGAGGAGAATATTAATCACTTATCTTAAAGTCAAATTTTATTTTAGATTTATTATATGTATAGAAGAAATTGGTATTACCTAGCTTAGGTCTTAGTGTTTGATGGCACTATAAGCATCTATAAAAGTTTTGCTCGCTGTTAATTTGATTGATCGAAGCCAGGTAGTAATATTTTTTTTTTAAATAGATTTTTTCTTGCTTTACCTACAGGCAACGGCAGGTCGAACCTACCCAAAAGTTAAAGGTCATTAAACCGATTTTCAACTTTAAGGCCGACACGTAAAGATCAATATCGATTGAGGAAATTTGACATTTTGTAGTAGTTTGACGAGCTGTTGTCTGTACCTATATCCATTTCTTAATTTTGCTATGCTAATTACTGTCGTTGATTCTTTATGTTATCCTTTTTTAAATGTTGCATAAAAATCAGTTTACTCATTACTTGTACATGTTTGTGTCATTAGTAAACATTAGCTACAATTTTTTTTTATATCGCATGTAAGTTTACGTGTGCGCTCGGCTGTATGCATGTGTGTGTTGTAGCGGGCATGAACGAGGACGGTTCGTTCATCGGCCAGTACGGGCGCAAACGGCGGCCGCCGACTTCCGGCCAGCCCGACTCCGCCTCGCAGGCCTTCGCCACGCTCGTCTAGACGCACCCTTACTTATCCCGGACCTAACCCTTACCTCAATCCGCAGGCTGTATGGCCACGCATTCCTTTGCTACAAAAAAGTCAGTGACAAAAACTAAATTGGTCGATTGAAATACACAAAATTCTTTGACCACCAATATAAGTTGATAACCTTATGCCTATTAGTAAGGATTATTTAATTTTGTTATTGACTACACGGCTTAAGACTTCCGACAAAATAGTGCCATTGCGTCCTAATAAAAAAAAAACAAAATAACCAAGCCAATCGCCGTAGGCCTTGCTCGATCCGATTGGTTCCTCCGACGGTGAACCTGCCCTCAAAATTGAACAATCTCTTTAGATCTGAATAGATTTAGGCATCTCTGATATTATTAGAGTTTAATATTCTTACTGCCAGTGTTTAGATATTAACGGGCGTTCAGGGTCTTTATTTTACTATTTTAAAAATAGTTCGAATAAAGCCTACATTCACTCGTCCCAAATTTTTCAACTGAATATATTTTTTCACGTAAGTTTTTACGAACTTAGGTTAGGCGTTAAGTACACAATAATATCTTAATAGTTAGATTGTAAAAATATTGTAATTATGAGTGATTTTTGGAGTGAAATGTATTCCTACTTATTTGTTTTTTTTTATACACCTTGCTTGTTTGATATTTTATCAGTTGGTATTTGTTGTGCATTTAGTTCGTAGTGTTAGATGGCACGTCCTTATATTCGTCCACACATTCCTTCCTTGTTTGCCTGTGCACGAGCAACGCTAATGTTAAGTTATCGAGGTAAGTTTTTATTTTTGTTTCTCTTGTTTTACAAATTTTTGCATGAATTATCCACTGTTTTTATATTTTTGGTTAAAAAAAAAATATTTAAATATTTGTTCACAATGTAACTTTTTTGACAAAATGACGATTTGACGATACCTATCAATTTGAATATAAAATAAGCTCCCGATTTCGAATTCTCAATATGTTAAATCTTATGTTTATGTGACGAAATAAAAGTTTGTTTTAAATCACACTCATAATGATATAGAACCACTAACCTGAAATAAGTATGGACTGACTGCTTTCAAATTAAATTCATGCCTATTTGATTAACGCCATTTTGGCGCTGTAAGCGGTATAGGCAGATGCGGGGAACTAAATTAGTGATAGCCGCAAGATAAGCAATCATATGCAGTATACGTCTAAATTAGTTCTCACCTGTGCCGTTTCAAATGGGCACACAAAATCAGCTGTCATTTGTTTGGGTCCATATTTATTTCGAATTCGAACACGAAAACAATTCGTGTATAAAATTCATTTCTATTGCTCACGATTTTACGCATTTTTGAATCACTTGTAACTATTTTCGTTTTACGGAGAAAATATTATGAAAGGGAATGCAAAAACTCATTGATTTTAAAACCGGTAGTGAATCGCTTAAAACGGAACGTAAATAAAAAGCTATTATGTCAAATTTCTGTCAAACATATGTTTACCTAGCAATGTCATTCTTCCGTACTTTCTACTAGTAGAAAAAGAAAAACGGGTGGGTAGGACCACTCGTTGCACAATTCATGGAATGAATTTTCAAAAATAGTGATTTTAGGAATTTGCATGCGAATCTTGCGATTTCGTGTTCGGATTAAAATTCGCATTATTCAAACATACGTCTCCAGATCTTTGACACTGGGAGTTCAGAATTCAGTAGCAACCACCAATACCTTTATAAAAATGACACTACGTTTCGGTGTATAGGTCGCTTCACGGAGGACGGCTCGTTCATCGGGCAGTACGTGCCGGGCGCGCGCGTGCTCCCCCCGCCGCCCCCCGCCCCCCCTGCGCCCCCCGCGCACCCCACCTACGTGTAGGGGGAGGGGGGGCACCACACCTCACTCCAACACGAGCTGAGTAACATCGGACAACTGCTCTATCGTTAACTGAACAGCTAGGACCACCCGTCATTATCATAAGGTAGAGGACCACCGAAATAACAATTGATTGCTCTATTGTGATGAGTTTAAATTGAACTGTGTGATAAACACAGTCATGCGTATGGCACACTTGCGAAAGAAGTAAAAAACTCTTGAGGTAACATCAAATATTGTGTGATGTGATTTTAGGGCATGTCTACATGGTGGTAAAAAAGGATTATAAATAAACTCCTTGTATATCGTACTGCAAAAAGGATTCTTATCCAAACATATCTGATTTATGAATTATTTGAACAAATATAAATAAAAGTTTTACAAATATTTTATATACGCCATATAGACAGCCCGTAATCTCAAAGTGTGTCTACGTAAAATGTGTACTAGTGGTCCTCGGCTCTGGCGGCCCAACCCTTGCAGTGCCAGACTACGTCTCGTCGGCAGCTTAATGGCAGCTACGATTATGTTATATCGACTACCTGTGCGTACGTAACCGACACTCGATCTTATTTGTATTCTAATTTGTAAGCGTTTTCTGTCTGCACTGTATCGCTCAGTTTCATACTTCAGGCATCGAGTGTTTCGGATTGCGAATATCGCTTATCGAATACATACTTTGTTATTAATTATTTATATATTTCAGTTTTAAATCAGCTCAACGCAGACGAAAAACATAAGAGCCAATATCTAAAATAGTGTCGCAAAAGTTGCCATCTCTTTCTCTTTGGTCCCCTTTGTTGTAAGAGTGAAAGAGATGAGACGAAACCTGACAAAATGGCTCTCCAATACGACGAGACGAGAGTCACATCATGTAACTTACTGCCACTGAACTTTATTTCTCTTATGAATACAGCACTGACGTCTGGTATGTGAACGACAGCGTTTTGGACACTTTATTTAGTTAAATTTATTAGTGTAGGGCCAAGTTAGGATAAGCTGAAATCAGAGCCTACTATTCTGTTAGGTTGGCCCTCGAATATAGTGTCAGTAGTGAAGGCTATTTAAATATATAGATTTTTATATTGTTCATTATTTACGATTGTAGACAGTGTGTATACAGCCTTATCCAAACATTTGGACCGATTTAGTACCAATCCAGTGTCGTTGGTGTACGTTGGTCCAACAATTGGATATTCATGACATGATCACTTTCTTAAATATCGCTTTGGTAAAATTGAAATGTTAATCGAAGTGGTCAAGTTTCTATCAGTATCTGTGAAAAGGAAAATAGGTTTTTTTCTTTATGAGACTGATTTTAAGTAATGAAGTAAAATAGTCATCATAACCTGACACTCTCTGGTACTGGAAAACCGATTGTCTATGAATTATTATGAAACTTCACAGATGGTTAAAAAAATATTCTTAAAATTACCTGAACATAAAGTATATCAGATTAGTTATAATTATTTTTCAATCGGTGTTTCAGTAGCGGAGCACCCATCTCTACGGCTTGAATAGGATATGCGTAGGCGATGTTTTGGCTCGATATCAATTACTTGTAAATTAAGGATACGGTAGTTGGTGAAGATTTGAAATTAAGAGAAGCTATTTTTGTCACAGAAAATAGGTAAAGGATAAATTATTAGCTCTGGATGCCGGTGGTCAGACTGGAGTGAGCTCAGCGGCCCGCTAGGGGAGTAAAGTTAAACGCTTTCCAAAACGTTAACGACAACGTTGTAATAACTATTTGGGTAAATGTTGCATCTCTATAAACTATTCGCCGATATATACGTATACAACTTAGAATTATTCCTCTATCGCATTATTTTTCTATACTAATATCTATTTATATTTAGATTACAAATTATCTGTGGACCATTGAGTGAAAATATTTTGTGAAAATAAAAATATGACTGTTCCGTAGCGTCGATAGAGACAAGATATTAAAATTTTGGACCTATTTAACTTCCAGATGTATTCATATTCTAATCTGACGAAGCTTATTCGATTCCTAAAATGAACATTCGATAGAGAAGATGCATATTTTTCCTTACATCTCGAGGCGTATATTGAAACAGATGGAGCGTGTATGTATTAGGATATATTTTTGTACGGCGCAGTGTGACCACCGGCCGATGTTGGTGCTTCGCGAGGAGGGCGCGGTGATGTAATCGATGTTGTGATCTGGTACGTAAGGATCCCACCACTGCCTGCCACACGACGCTGGCATGTCATTGTAATCTCCAAACAGCTCATTGTCTTTATTAATTGTAGTATCTCCAAACAAAAGTCAATCTCACCCTAAAGTATGTTGAATCTCGACTATGCCGCGTCGTTTGGCCGGCCGATCAGAAATCTCTGGCTGCTAAAATATGATATTAGATTGTATTAATATTAAATTGAATCTCAAGAATTAGAAATTACATTTACCAAGGTCGTATGAGGTATACAACCATTGATCGCTATTTAAACTTTTCCCCAACTGACGAGTTTAGACGTGATCCTCAAACTTCCACACCGAACGTGTGCCGTCAGTGAGATGTCCCACTTGCGTAGTTAAGACTTCTCTAAAGCTTTTTGTATGTAACGTAATATTGGACATTTACAAAGTTTGTTCGCACCACTCACATAAACAAGTTATCCCAAGTTGATGTTTCTTATTTTTGACGATTACGGAGTGGAGAGGGCTGACACGATTTTTAATCCATTGTTGCCCTACGCCAAAATTATATAACAAGTTTTTAAACTTTTAGAATTCAAAAATGTATCGAAGGTCAGCTCCACCCCGTATGAGGATATCTCAATTGTATCTCGTGTTTAGATTTAAGGCTAGGGTCTCGTGTTAACTAATGTTAGTCGGCTAACGCGTTCGCTTGTCGCATCTATACTGTAACATGTATTCGTTTTTTGCTTTATGTAACATCATTGTACTATTTCGTCTTCGACGTACACTGTGGGACAGATTTAAGTGCACGATAAAACATTTAGTGAGTAAATGTCGGCTGGGCCAACTCTACAGTGCTTGATACTTAAATAAGTCGGACAGTGTATTTTATAAATTTTATTTGTGCATATTCTTTCTTCGCCTGAAAGGTGTCGGGTCCTAAGTAATACATTCCACGCGGTTTAACCATGTTGATTTGTTTAGAGTTCTCTTTATTTATCGAGTTTCTCATTGTATGCGTCGGTCAGATGTAATCTGAACAATGTTTTTAAAACAAAAGACTGCCGTTTACGATAGAAACCACATAGTAACTTATTTATTTTATATCTCATCATAACTCTAATTACGTATTTATGCCCCTTCGGATTTAATCTATTGTATAGTTTCTCGATCGTAACGTGTTTAATGGCAAGATTTTGATCGTTCTGATTTAGAGCTTACACTGTAACCATTGGTACCTTATACATTGCATTATATTTATATTTGAAGGCACTGTTATCGTAACCCCTTTAAGTTATTTGTTAAGGAATCTTTATCATGTCTATTGTCTAGTAAGAATTTAATATATATTAATATTAATTAATTAATAGTAGGAGAGCCTTGTTCGATTCGCGTCTGTTTATTGTCGCTTTTTACCCGCTGTTGAAGCTCTGTCTCAGACGTTTGTTAGTTCTCGATGTAACAGTTTGAAAACGTTAAATTGTTGAATGTGTCTCACCAAAATTACGGTGATTTATATCACTGCCTTCCCTTTGAAATTCTTAGAATTCACATGTGTTCATTTACTTTGTAACATGAATGACTACAATCGTGACTTGCCTTATGAAATGTATATTCGTACTGTTCCATTATTTTTACGAGGGTCACATTATATACGGAAGTATGTTCTCGCGAGCACAATGTTTGCATTTACTTAGTGTCGCTGTCACAATATGTATTTATGTAATTATATTGATCATGCAACTGCAACATATTTCGCTCATCTAAAAGATAAGCTTAGTTTAGCGGACTTGTGCGGTCTTATCACAAATGTATCTGTACGGTTATTTTGTCCCAACATGTAAATGCAAATTGTATGTAGCATAGTACGATGGCTGATTGAACATCAAACGAATAGAAGGCAAAAGCTGCAAACTGTTACGATATAGTATTTCATGAAAACAAGTAGGTAATTGTTGTATGGTACAATCAGTGTTGTTTATAGATTAATGATAAATACAGATGCTTAACTTTTGTTACCAGTCATATTGAAGTCAACGCCCAAAATGAAACCGTAACACAATGTTTTATTTTACTTGACTTGTCTCATGTTATATTTGCACTGTATTTTATATTTACAACTGGTTTACATTTATCGATTTCGTACTATCACCAGTTTAGCTTTAATATGGTTAAGTATTTTTACTACTTTTAAAGACATTACGATATCAAAAGACATTTTAGGCACGCGTATCATATTTCAATTGTAACGCTAACGTATCCAACATTTTGGCGACCATTGTTTAAATTTCTTTTAAACTTTTTTCGATTAAAATAAAGGCGAGTGCACAAAACTTCAGCATCTGTATTCCCGAACGCTAAATGCTAAGCAAGCTTTTTAACCCACATTGGAGGTGTTTTGTTAAATTAGATAATAGGTTGCATTTATTAATTAATATAAAAAAAAACATGACAAATTGCAACACGATATTCTATTTCTGGATGAAGCTTCTGACCTCGTGCGAATATGATGTTCTGATCACGAATTATAATAATTTACATTTTAGTTCGCATTAAGTAACTGTAATTTATTGTGTAACTATGATGGATATTTTTTTATGTTGCATAGAAAATAAATTTTAAGAAATTAATTTGATTTATTTTATTCGTAAGTAAAAATTATTAGGTACCTACCTCAGACATATACCCAATTTGATCATGCTCTGATAACACTAACAAGTATAGTAAATCAATCTATAAACCTCTCGTATGCTTTGTCTTAGATCTGTAACCTCTGTCAACTGCTTTGTCTCAGATCTAAGACAAGATAAAGAGAATTTCAAGTAAGAATCTATTAATTTGCTGCTACGATGTCCATAAGAATAACTTAAAACAGGGGTGAGAGTGTTGATCATTGTCTATAGGGCACAACGTAGCGTAATCATGAAAAGAAAATTTGCTGCTCCATACATTATAGATAGATAGATAGATGCTCTTTATTGCACACCATACAAGTAAAATACACATGATTTTTACAGAAAGATTTACATTATCATCGAGATAGAACGTTAGTTTGTATGGAACAACAATTAAAAAAGATTTGCGTATTGATAAATGAAGCCTCCTTAAATTCGGCTCCTGTTTAAAAGTAACCTTGTATATCTAAGAATAGGATGGTAATCAGCTGCCAATATACAACAACTTTTACTATGAGAGCTACATCGAAATCGTAAAACATTTTTTGTGGTCCATGCATCATCGAGGTACCGCGAAAGTTGTATGTAATATTGAAAAAAAAAAAAAAACAATTTGGATGTATCTCCTATAACTTACGTGGTTCTAAGGAGTGTACTAGATCTTTTGAACAACCTATTTAATATTAGTTATTTCTATGGTTTAGACGAGACGAGAATGATTCGCGAATATTCAGTGATATGATTTATTGAAACGGATGGGTATATTATGTACGATCAATCGATCATTCAGACGCAAAGTGATGCGAGTGCTAATATGGGACGCAATAATTGCGCCAATGAAGCATTTGTCTCTAACTCGCGATCAATTGGACGCGCGGGTCAAACGTGCCGGGAGACGACGAGCCGAGACGACCGTCTGGCTCGGGCCGTACCGTTCGCAATATTATTTCTAATTAAACATCCTCATTAATGGACCTATGGAAACAGGGCGTTTATTAGTTACCATCCTTTTGGAGGAATTCTATAAATTAAACAAGTTTTACTGCAACATCAACATACAAATCTCAAAAAACAAAAATAAAATTTGCCATTTGGGCATATATACAACAACTTTTACGGTTAACGCGATGGTTAGCATTTATTCTTTTATCTATTTTTATTATTTAGTTAAGATTTTTTGCGATTTCGATATTGATCTCATTAATAGTTGTATTTTAGCAGTGAAATCATCTCACAAAATGTAGTCAGCTAATTAAACATTATATTAGGCGTCAGGCTGATTCTGGTGTACAAGAAATAAGAGAACATTGAAAACGCAAAAAAATCGTGCCTCAACGATAATACAGAACTACGTTGCAAATAAGTGTCTAATTTTTTTTTGTGATTTTAATAAATCCTGGAGGTCCCATATAACAAAAGTTGTTGCACATGAACACATCAGCTTTTTTTTAAATAACCATAAACATTTTACGTACTGCTTGCTGACAATTACTCGATAATACTTAAGTTTGATATTTGTGTTGTTTTATTTAAGATTGAAGTGGATCTTTAAAGTAAGTAGCATTTTTAATCCACGGTTTTGTTGTTGTTTCGATTACTTACTTTGATCTTTATGTTTCAGATAACATCGGAGACTTCTACATTTCTTAACAGTGTAAGTATTTTATTTATCCTTTGTATTACATAAATACAACCCAGTTGTTTTAAAGTTCTACATTATATGGTAAAAGTCTGCTTAAATATCGGAGCAGTTATAATTTTAGGTCCCCATTAACTGTAAAACGTTTAATGACGTAGACGACATACATCCTTAAAAAAGCTTTATTGGCGAGAGCACGTCTCACTGTCCTGGCTCGTGTGGCAAAGTTAAATTATTAGTTTGGGAAGCGTTATATGTCGCGTCATAAGGTCTAAAGTTCAGTGGATGTCGATAGACGGGTCGGGTGTTGCTGTGTTCTCTGAAGCCCGAGGCTGGTCGTCTGGTCACTCAGTGTGTACCCGACCGCTGCGCCGACCGCACTCTGCCACCTATTTTTATTTATTTTATACGTTTCAATAGTTCGCGAGTTCAGTGTTACAAAATAATGACTGTGTTTTGTGCATTTACACCAACTTTTTGACAAAAATCAATCACTAAAACCAGGTAAAGTGTTCAGGATAATCGTTAATTTAATATCGCGAATTTCGATTGGTGAAAAGATCATCGATCCCACTTAAAAGTTAATCGTTTGAGCGATATCAAATCGAGTGCATTGGGTGATGATACCCTTGCATCACCTCTATTTATTATAAAATCCTATTTGTGTCATCGAAATCCAATTAAGTAGGTTGTTTTAAATAACCTTGTTGTGATTTTAATATCCTAAAACCTAAGAGCTTTTAACTTGCTGAAATTTTGGTAGATAAATAAACTTTACAGCCGGTGGCAGCAAGGGACGCATGTGTGGACGCCGAAAGATTAAAAGCGTGAAGAAGGTAAACATTGCTATCTAGTAACAGTAAACAAACAGCGGCGCGTTATTAATAGTGCTCGCTGCGCCTGCGCCGGTGCGCACGCGGCTGTTGACCGCACTGCACAAATATTGCCGATTTATTTGCACCCAACTCGTTGGGGACGGGCTCAATTATAAAACCGGATTTCGTTTCTGTCTGGGAATATGATAGTTTTTGCTTTATGCTTCATTAATTATAAGTTACCATACTAACTAAGGATTTTTGCGGTTATCATTACTTTGAATGTACCCCTATTTAATAATTAGTAAAATTATTTTAAGGGTGAATGTATTTAAATAAAAGTGATCATATTTTCCTATAAGCAGAAAAAAAGTGCATCTCTTGCAGTCAAATCGTTTTCAAAGTAAGTAGTATAAAAAACACTTTTTATTATAAAATACCGCCCTATATTACAACGCCGAATAGGTAATATTTTTTCATTACAATCACCCATATAAGGATCGCACTAATCAGACATGGGTGTATTGGATAGTAGGATAAAAGTAATTCTTAAAAGGTAAAAAAAAAAGTATAAAAAATCTAATAAAAAAAAACGATAAAAAATTTGCAAAACCAGACCTGCGAACAATAGGTGATCATAAAAACAAAATCTATATTGATCCAGTTGCGACATATTATAACAAAACCTGACAAACTCCCGTTAATTTTAATTGCGTTCCGCTCATTAATTCCAGTTAGCTGTGACAAGGGGATTTATCAGCTATTGTGGCTAGTCACGAAAATAGAGAAAAAAGCGTGTCCGCGCGTAGCCGGCCTTACCGCGCGCGGCAGCCCGAGGCTTTTTACTTTTTACTCCGGCTGGTACCTGTTTGGTGGACGGCATCCTCGCCCTCGGCCGGCTAACAAGTGCACGGCAGCGCGCCAGGGGTGTCGCACCTTTTTATTTCATTCATTTTAACTGAACTCAAAATGTACTGTGAAAAAATTATTGAAAAAAAAACAAATATAGACTTCTAATAAGCTTCCGATTCAGAACCATTCGATAGAAAATCGTCCACCAGTAAACCACGTGACACTAAATGATTTAGCTACTGTCACTTGTTTTATCGGTTATCAATTTGTTTTCGAAGCGCTTTGAATCCTGGTGCATTTATTTTGTTGCCTAAATGAAAGCCACGAATTTTAAGCCATCTTAATTATCATTTTATAATTAATTTATTGTACACGTAATAATGACTCCTTTATATTCTGGTTCTGTTATTCGGCTTGCCTGTCGTGACATGAATTAATTTAACTTAAAGATTTTCTTTTCCCTATTCATAATGACATTAAGATCAAATTGATAGCGTGTCGCGATAATATCAGACCCAGAGGTTAATACCAATAATATTAGGCAGTGTAAAAGTTAAGTGCCGTGATGATTATTATCAGTAAGGAAGGAGGACTCATAATAATCATGAGGTATAATTAGATGACGAATAACTTCCACCTTCACAAAACATTGCACGTGCAGATAAGCGAGGTGAGAGGTTAATAGCCAGGATACTTTAGTGCACGATAAAGAACCATATTATTAAATTATATAACAAGTAATTGTTTTTTATAATTACCAAATTTGTTCCGGGGTAAAGTTTGTCGAAAGTACCTAAAAGCTTAAATTTCGTTCCTGTCCCCAAGGGCAGTCGTCTAAATTTTCCACAAATAATAAAACCAACGAAGTATTTAGCTTTGTTAAAAAAACATTAATATATAAAGCCTTTGTTGTATGTTGTATCATAGTACATTTAAGTAATAGGCTGTTTGACTGTTTTCTGAAATAGAGTTATTATTGTTAGTAATATTCAAATAAAGCGTCAACAATTTTATTTTTAAACCTTTGAGAATAATAAAAAATAGCATTTTGTTCTGTACGTTTTTAATAGCCTGCGAAAACGCCGACGGCCATGATGTACTTGTTCGTGACGTCACGAACCTTTAAATATCCATTGAGTTATAAATTACTAGAACAGGCTTTTTAAAAACCTTTGTTGACGCTCACACTGCTCATACTTTGTGCGAGGGTAACGCAAAATCTCGCTTTGGGATGTCAGTTCTAGTACAAAGTTACTCAATGGTGACGTGCCTGTCACTGTTACCGGCGTTTTTGACATAACATTTGAAAATGATTTTTTTACAAGATAAGATAATATTTTATTTTGCTAAAAATGTGGTACATACAGATCTTAAATTTTAACAGCGTTTCACACATTTTACCAGAATCTGGCATGCAAACAATTTTATTATATACAATAATTACTAATTTTAACATCATATTCGTTTGAAAAAATCAAAATATTCCTCCACTGAGTAGAAACAGTTATGTATCAACCAGGTTTTTAGTTTCTTTTTAAACATTTCCAATGATATCATTTATTATATTTAACAGTATATATACAGTATAATATAGATACAGTAATCATTTATTATATTTAATAACTATTGATATGTTTCGGTTCCATATGGTGCAAACTATTAAACTAAATTATTAGATAAGTCAATTTTGTTACAAGGCAAATAGCCTATTAAAATAAATTTACTTTTATCATACCTAAAATGAAGCCAATTTAGTTATAGCAAGGTGGTTACGCAACAGAGCAACACACCAAATTCAATAACTTTATACTTAATAGACTAAATAAAAAAAATACATTCGGCTGTTGTTTATGATTATCAATTTTTAATTGGAGCTGATGATGTACTTAAGTAAGTATCGGGTTTGTACATTTATCATGAGATTAGTTTGGCGAAATCACTCAGCACAGGCTGTATGTACACATATACTCTCCCGCTATCGGAGGAAGTGTTCGGCTACCAGCCGCAACGCAACAGCAAAACCGGCAACCAGTAGGTCCAGTAGGCACTTAAACGATTACTCAATAATACTCATTTATTTTGTACATAGGCCCTCTTCCGGGCACTTATACACGTCCCAAAAGTATAGCTTAGTCCTACCACCGCTTCGGGACTACATATTGGCTGGTGATGAGAAGAAACGGCGCAACAAACTCAGTCACCTTTGTCAGCCTTATTTTACATGAAATACAGTTTACAAGACATGTAGTAAGTGTGAGCCAAGCAGGTTAAGTCCATGCACTCTTGTCGTTTAAATAATTGTCTATTTTATAATATCCTTTTTTATAAGGAACTAGCTGTCCCGGCGAACTTTGTACCGCCCCTTAATTTTTTTTTTTCGTGAATTTTTTCATGTTTTTTATAGTTATTCTGCTATTCTGGCCATTCTGGGCGAAGACAAATTCAACAAATCAAAGATCATAAAAATCGGTCCAGCCGTTCTCGACTTATAAATGATGTAACTAACCCGACTTTCTTTTATATATATAGATTGTTAATTTTTATTTAATAGAAATAGTTTGAATATTGATTTCTTACAAATATCAAATTGTCATCTATACGTCATTACATAGCTGTCATTATACGTCAATTACATAGCTGTCATTTGCGTTTTGTTATTCCAAGTCTGATTCTTTTTTGTTATACCACGTTTTATAGTGACTGACATTTCATGTCAAGTCACACGGGAACGCTGTCGAACGGGATAAAAAGTATCTTATGTCCGTCTCCTGGCTCTAAGCTACCTCCCTACCAATTTTCACCCAAATCTGTTCTGCCGTTCTTGAGTTATAAGTGGTGTAACTAACACGACTTTCTTTTATATATATAGATGTAAAGTGCTACTTTATTGATGGCCTAAAAGACACAAAAACTTGAAGAAAAAAAAATTCAGGGAGGTTTGTTTTTAAGGAAAAATGTGGTTAATAACGCTAACCACCGTGACATAAAGGACCAAAGTCAATGAAAATTTGAAACCATTTTTATTAAATATTTTATAAAATATGGTTGTTTTCTAATTATTTTTACTGCCTACACGCTTATAAGATGTTTTTCAATAAAATTACACAAATAATTAAAAATCCTATATTAAGTATTAGTGTCTAACATCAGAATTACTGACACGAAAAACAGAACAGAATTTAAATTGTCAAACATAATAACGAACGTAGACTCTTACTTAGATTTCTTTTAGTCATTAACTTATCAAAGTGTGGTATTAGTTCAGTGGTAGCAGGATTGAAACCATGTTACAATTTAAAAAAAAAAACGATATAGGTGATCAGTAAGGCTAACCACCGTTCAGAGGGTTCCGTGACTCCGTGTTTTCTTTAATTCAGAAAACACGGAGTGTCAGTGCAGAGGGTTCGGGATCCTTGTCGCGAGACTCACTCTTGACCGCTTTTTATAATAGAATAGAATAGAAAATCATTTATTTGGTACAAGTCAGACATACAGTGACTCTTACAAAATATAAAATACATTAATACGGTCAGGTACCAAAATAGTACCAGAGAGCACGTCGCGACCACTGGTTTTTAGTACTATTGTTTTACTTTAGTTCGGCCTCGTAAGTTTGACGCTACATGCCCGAAAAAGAAAAAAATCTCTAAATAGCCTAAATTATACCATGCAAAGCATTTATCTATGTGTGAAAGTCTTCAAAATTGATTCAGCCGTTCTGAACGAATTAGCGCGAGAACAGACGCACATACAAAAACCAAGTTCTTATGTTTTTAAAACTTCAATTATATTTATTCGTATCAGAAAGTAAATAGTCGCATAATAATTATACAATTTATAGGTCACAATTATTTACTTTATTCTCAAACTACTTAATTTGAGGTCGGGGGGTTATCACTGTTGTTTTTATGAAATTATGCGAGTTTAAATTCTGTCTGCAAATAATATATGATTATTTATACACAATCCCGTACGTGGCGAGATAATTTGTGTCGTTCATTGTTTTTCTGTCTTCATTCTCTTACATTTATTATACCTAATGTTGTTTAACTATTTATTGGTGTAACCTCTCATTACGATTATAACGATAAGATTGCGTGTCCAGTAAGTTCATGTTATGCTGCGTAGTATACACCTTAGTAGTTAGTAGGTGAATAAGTCAATGATATGATATGATTAAATACCTACTTAAATGAAAACAGTTTAAAGACCTTTAGTTTAGGCGTAGAATTTTTAAAGATAAATAAACGTTAGTACCTGCATTCCTCTTTTCCCGTTTCTATTGTTAAGGCTAACGCTTGAATGATCCTAGATAAGACATCTACTTATACATTTAGATTCCCATCAGATCTCGTACGAACCCGTAGATAGACCTACTCAGAGCATAATTTAGGCCTATTTACAGAGGGACAGCTCCCTCTCCCCCCCAGAGACTGGGTGGCCTGCCATAAAGGTGGGCCGCAGCCGAAGCGGAGTCAAGGAGCATGCCTGCGGCTGCGGCCAATGGCGAAACCCTTGGCTCCGTTACACTTAAGGAACCGGAGGGCACCGTGAGGATTTAGTGGATAGGCGGGCTCCTTCTGAGCCCGGAGTCCCACACACCCCTCCAGCCGTCCCCTCGTGGCTGGAGGATAGTGCGCGACAGCATTTCTTCACGTAAAAAAAGGCCTATTTACAGAAATAAATTGGTTTTATTGGTCATCATCATCATTTCAGCTAAGTACTTTAATCCCGATGCAGGGTAAAGTTAAGTTAAATATGCCTATATATCTCCTACTGCAGGGCACACAGGCCTCACCTCAACTATAAGTTGGTTTGGGCCATACTCCACCACGCGAGACCAGTGCGGATTAGTGGAGGGGTGTTGTAAGGCCAGAGACTAAAACTAAAATTAGATTTTATTAAGCCGCCCTATATAAGACCTCTGGCTAGGCTTCACTAGTATCAAGCGATATTAGCCGGGAGCAACTTTTAACGTGCCTTCCGAAGCATGGACATGCTTGTGGTAATTGTCACTGAGTATGGTTGAAACGGTCACCAATATAATCACAACCGCGGCGTAGGTGGCCTAACTTTGGTAATCACTACCGAGCGCTGTCGCCCACTGAGCAACAAGCACCTGCAGGGTTTAAGCAGTGAAATAAACAGACTTATCTAGTTGTGTTAGTTATGTTTAAGATTTTATTTAGGTAGGTACTTAGCTTAAGAGGTAAAGGCACCAATCATTATACGTAACGTAGTAACTTTACCCATAATTGTAACAGAAACAAAAAAAACTTAACGATTGTTGGTTTCAATTTTGTAAATAGACAAAATAGTTGGCTATCCCTGAGCATAGAACGATTGTCAACTTTTTTTTGTTCACACCTTTTGTATAATTTGACATCGGGAGCGAGAAAAAACTAGTAGACATTACTTTTTGACAGGGGTTATTTAATGAAGTCGTCGGTTTTTTACGACACCCCGGCCTTTTCTCACGATGTTTCTTTTGTAGGAGCACGTCCCAAACTGGCCCAATCAATTATGTTAACTGTGATATTTTTGTTTTTCTTCTTTTTTTTTGTCCAGTTTGCTTGAGAACCATTTTGTACGGTTGACAAACAAATTATCCGCCGGTTTCACGCCTATTATTACAGTGGTTTTATTTTTCTTAAGCTGGTGTGTTTACTAATGATGGTCTTTCATCATAAAGAAAGTGGTTTTTGGTATCGAAACGATTTCAGGATTGGACTATTTACATACCTACCTACCTAGCTTTGCGTTTTACTTCTAATGATTCAAAATTATGAATGACGTTTAAATACAAATGGCTACTTACCTACTCATTAAGCACAGACTCACATTCAGTTACTATGTGTTAGTCAATGCGGTCAGGACGTAATACCATGTCATAGTTCAAAATAGAATGTAGTACTTAATATAAAGTGTTATGTACTTGTAATTGTCAGTACTTACTACCTTAGCGTAACTTCAGTGGTCCGTTTTGGCCTGAATTAGCGATATTAGAATAGGCTGTTTATATAAATAATAGAACTTCAATACGCTTCAGGATGTGGCGATCGGCATCAATGGGCGCGCGGCTGTGCGCGGGAGTCGCGCTGGCGATGTCCCTCACGCTCAGCGCC
The DNA here is from genome assembly GCA_963576865.1 of Anania hortulata. NCBI lineage: Eukaryota > Metazoa > Arthropoda > Insecta > Lepidoptera > Crambidae > Anania > Anania hortulata. Next base: position 3,121,869 of record OY756389.1, on the reverse strand, counting down.
GGTCGCCGCGAGTACAAAGACGCCGAGTCCCGCCAGACAGACATCTCGTTATGGATCGACGAACCGCAGATACGAATGTTCAGCGGTAAGCCTCGACCACCTTTTTGATTCTCTTCTTCAGTGCCAGGTATCCTGACGTGACGCTCAGTGCAGGTCGCCGCGTGTACAAAGACGACAAGTCCCGCCAGACAAAAAAATTGCTATAGATCGACAAACCGATGTACGCATTGCAGCGGTAATGCCTCGACTCTACCTCCTTGAATACCTTAATAGAGCTAGGCATTCTGACGTGATGCTCAGCGCCGAGTCCCGCCAGACAAACAACTCTATGAATTTACGAGCCGATACGCATGTTAGCTAGCAGCGAGTAATCGACTTTACCACTCGAGTATTCTTTATCAGTGCCAGTAATCTGATCTTAGCGCCGGGCTCCGCGAGACATGGACGCCGAGACCAGCCAGACAGACATGTGGATGTGAATCAACGGTATATTATGTTAACACGAAGTCTTCTTCTTTTTAGTTGAATGGCAATCTGTGTTTTCACAATTTACGAAGTCTTAATATCCCCCTCGTCATTTAAGGCTGCTCTATTGGTTCTTACGCCTTTTCTTTTTAGTGCTCGACGCACACACGAGTAAGATGCCTTATATCTTCTACTATAACTTATATTCTTATGTTACAGGGATGTCAATGCGAGTATTCGCAATATTAAACGGACACATATCACCATACATATTGGATCCGAACTTTTCCCACAAATTGCCGATAATACCGTCCGAAGTGGGATACGTGAACTTCACGTGGAGATCAAGGAAGAAATATTACTACAATTTCGACACATTGACGTCGTCGGATGAAAAAGTACTCAGTCCACCAGTTTTGTCCATCAAAACGCAAGGCCGGGTACCTAAGACTGATAGAGGTAATTTATATTTTCTATCTATATTTTTATAACTCATATACCTGTATACTGTCCCGTAACTCAAGGATAACCTTAAAACCACACATTCTATCATCATGACGTGAACAGCTTTTGTTTCTATGACTAAAAAATATGCATATTTTTTGTCGTTCTATATAAATACTGTTGGTAATTTTGCTGTTTCGGCTGTTTGGTAATTTTGTATGGTAAGTTTTTAATGCAAATTTGCAAAAGTCATACTTAGAACAAAAGTTGTTCACTATGATGTATAGAATAATATGTGTTTACAAGGTTATTCTTAAGTTACTGGACACCCTGTATAATTTGGGGATAACTTACAAACGCTATTTCTAATTGCACAACCTGCTTAATTTTCGATTTAGCATAAATCTGAGGCCCAATTCCCGTAATTTGACAATTGTCGCAATCCGGTGTCGATCCGGTCCCAGTAACATTACTATCACAAACGGTATTCTCGTAAACTTTCAATTTGACGTAAAAATATTAAAACTATCCCAATAAGACTAAAAACAGAGCAAAAAAATATCTAATTTTGGTTTCTTTCATTTTCAGTCGCATCACGAACTATAATAGCATTTTTTGAGTTTATTAAAATACCGTTTGGGATCGTAATGTTACTGGGAGCGGATCGACACCGGATTGCGACTATTGTCAAATTACGGGAATTGGCCCTCTGGTTCAAAACATCAAATTTTGTAATTTAAGACATAGAATGAAGTTTAAATGTAGATTAATTCTATATTTAATAAAATTGTGCAACTATGTTATGAAAAGTTCTAAAGATTAAATTATAATTAGTACTTACATTAAAGCAAGAGGCTGTACAATAAGTTAAGGGTTGTCTGCAACGACGTGGACTAAAGGGCAATTTGTTGACAAATATGTAGCCATTTAAGTAATATACAATCCTACTCCTATTGTCCACAGAATTCAGTTTATTTTTACCGTGTGTCGGTAACAGCAGTGGAGTAGCGACGTTAGAAATAGGGCTAGTACTTAAAAACGGCCGAGGCGTGCCGCTAAAAGGCACACCCCTAAGGTTTAACCTAAAAAAGGAATGCGCACAGAGAGGTGTGTATATTGAAAGGACAGGTATTGTATCGCCAACGCATTTTTAACACTTAAACGCCTATGTTTTTGTTAGTTGTTATTGATCACCGCTAGCACTATGATTATTTATTAGATTTATTTATTTATACTTAATTCGTTTTGTCACGCAACAATTCTACATTCGTTGACATCGTAAACACAAAACAAAAACATAGGCTAATTAATGCTTTTTGTCTAGTTTTTCATTTATTATAAAAACATTATAATAGCCTTATTTAAAGACCAACATTTTTGAGTTGTATCAGCTTATTAATGTAAATCGTTATGCTATTTTTCTAAAATAAATGAAACCCGTGTCATAAGATCAGACACTTACAGAAGTACTAAAACACTGCATTTCATCTCTCGAGCTCAAAATGTTTACGCTTACGCTACTAATATACATCTGTTGGCAGTTGGTAAAGCGAAATGCTGTACCAGTCCAGTCACTATTTCATATTCGTAGCATAATACGTCGTAATGTCTCGTTTGTTTGTGTGTCCAGGCTGAACAATACAGTGATTGACATTTAATTATGGCATTGTTCCTAGTTTTACTAGGATATTGTACTTTTTGTACTTAGGTTGTTTTTATAGTTGAAGACTAAACAATTTGGGGAGTATTTATTGAGAAAGCCTTGTACGTACGGTTCCAGTTCTAATAAAATTTATAGTCACATGCGCCGTTTCCGGTACGGGTATTTTTACCCGATTATTTATGTCTTAAAGGTTTTTTGCGGGTAACGATGACTGCCGGGGTGACGAAAATTATCATAATGTACATGCCGTTTATCTAAAAACTTTCATACTCCTGTCGAAATTATGACTTGCACAATAGAATAGAATAGAATAGAAAATTTTAACAAGTGATATTTCTCTGAAATTTCGCACTGCGCTCTGACTTTTATTTGGCTGTCTCTAAAGTTAGACAAGATCTAGAAAACGTGATCCTCTTAATCTCAAAAAAAAGGAGAGTAGCTAATTCCAGATTGTTTTTTGTTTTAACTGCCAGCAACAATTAAATGACAACAATTATGTAGATGTCCATCACTGGATTGTTCACCCGCGCACTTGCCTCGGACTTGTGGTAGGTAGTGTACTAATGTCCTGACTCCTGCCAGCCGGGCCATGAGCACCTAGGCCGTATATTAACACTAATGCCTTATTTTCCGGGTGCGTATCGCCGAGAACGCTGATTGGCTGAACTCACGGTGCCTCTGCTCACAGCATTTGCGTTTTTAGGTTGGTACATTTGCTTGCTTAGGCTGGAGCCAGATTAATTAAAACTAGATGGCTGCCAGCCCCAGCATGGAGGCGCGAACAGACATCGACCGTCCACAGCTGGGCTTAATCTAGCTAGACTTTTTACAGAACTTCTCTGGGAATAAAGATATTAATACCCGAAAACTCAATATGGGTTGTATCGTTGTCTGCACGCGCCTTTAGAACATCTTACATCTCATTTTCAGTTTTGCTTCTAGTATTAATTAAGTAATAACAACATAATTAAGTTTAGTATAATATGCTATCATTATGCCACGACAGAAGAATTATTATGATCACTTTATAACTTTTAATAATATGTGCTTACAAAAAAACAGCATACAAATAACAGTTGTGTTGTTATATCGACCTCGTGGGGTCGACTGAGTTATTCAGCTTTTATAAATTGACATATCCAATTAACTATGAGTAGCTAATCTTATTAACAATTTAGTCATAATTATTTCTGATGCATTGTGTTTTTACGATTGCCTATCTGAAATTCGCATAGTAATAAAACAGTCAAACGTTAAGTACACTAAAGGTAAACTCAAATAACCAGGGCCGGATCCAGAGTGCGACAAAAAATGTGCCAACCAAGGGTGGTGCAACCACGAGAAGATTTGCCAATGCCCCGAGGGCTACATGGGGCAGCACTGTCGCACCGCGCTGTGCTACCCGCAGTGCATGAACGGCGGCAACTGCACCGCGCCCGGCGTGTGCTCGTGTCCCCCGGGCTACCAGGGCCGCAACTGCGAGGGAGGTCAGTACTCCACAGGGCACGAGGCTCAAGGCTTGACTGGGCAGTATTACACCACCCCTCTATTAGGTAAGGTCAAATTGGTTATGTTATTGCTACGTTAAAGACGTACTAGATGTTCAAGAAGTTTTACGGCTACATTGTCGGGAAATTTTGGTCGCCTGACGAGCGTGAGTGTTAGCTTAAAGTTTTATGATACGTTCAAGTATTCAAGTATTTATTTAGCTTACCAAGTGTGTACAGATGAGTGTGTGTATTATCTTTCAAACACAAAATAGGTAGAAATAACACGTGGCATCATGAATCATGATAATTTGAAGCAGTATTTCACGTATGTTGTTGTTTATTGATGGTAAATTATTTGATGGACATGATGAAGTCATACATTCGTAAATTTTGTTATACTAATAGCGTTATAGCGTTTGCAATAAAATTGTGGTTTATTAGCAAACAGTCACTTTACCTCTATAGGTGATAAAATCATAAAATGTGGCGTGACTTCGACATATCCTTACCTACGTAATAGTCAATATTTGTCGGTCAGTTTGCACAAATGAAACAGAGTCGTAACTCAAGTCGTTTATTCTAAAAATAGCGTTTATTATTCGTTATGCCTAGCTAAATTTTTTTGGATATCTCTATTGCGACTTTGCAGCCCGTTTTGATGACTTCTGTGAGTGCTTTGTAGAAAGGGGCCTGTTCCGCGCCGTGGTCGATGCCGGTGTCGTGGTGCTCCTGCTCCTCGTCTCTGAACTTAGTGATGGTCTCGAGGATCTCCTTGTCTATGGTGGGGTCCTCCATGAGGGTGCGCAGTTGGTCGTTGTAGTGGTCCACGATGACAGTCTCGACGGCCACCGTGCACGCCATGGCCGCTTCTTTGCCGAGCAGCGCGGTACCTGCCGGAGTTTATGGTAATTTACCGACTAGAATTTTTCCGAAAGATTAAACGTTATCGATTTAACTAAGGAGGTGCTATGAAGAAAAATTAAATGAATTAATCATTATGGTCATTCATTTGAATTCAATTTCATTGAAATTTTAATATGCTCGTAAGCACAAACACTGCATTCCTGACTTCCTGTCTACTTGTTTACTAAATAGTTTTTTTTTGTTTAGGGTAAACCGACGCCTTTGACAGATAGAAGTCGAGAGTTTGTAGTTTTTCTAAGTTTTTTAGTGCACCTAATGATATTTTCAACCATTCAGTGGGTTGTTTACCAAATATTTTGGTCTCATTTATTCCGATTCATATTTTGAGTATACTAGTCCTAAAGTACCTACGTTCTAAATGAGTATCTGCATTGTAGGCAATAACCTGTTTGCCAATCAGGTCCTCAAATTTTTCTGTACTTCTCGTGATCTTACATAAATTGAGTATGTGGGCTTCCGTCTATTTCCAATATCTAAATGAGATGATAGAAGACTCACCAGCCCCCAACGCGAAACACGGCACGTTCCAATTGAGTGTCAATACTACAATGAAAGCCGCAACCTGTGTTTCTTCTGCTCTTGTATGAGTTGAGTTAGCGGACCTCCTTCCCTTGCAGCATTTCCAAAACCTTAATAAAATATTAGAAGACTTACCAGCTCCCAACGCGAAGCCCGCCACGTTCCAAATGGGCGTCAACACTGTCGGCCGCACCCTGTGCTTATTTATCAGCTCCTCAAACTTTGCTCTGTGTTTCTTCTCTTGGTCCCACATGTGTTGGATGAGCGGGCCCTCGGCCGTGTTACCGAGGACGGCCATCTGCCCTGCGTAGATGCGGTCTGCGCCCAACTCGCCCGCGTGATCCACGCGGATTATTTTGTCCAGCTGCCAACGTTATATTTGTAATATTTTTGTAATATTGTTAGATATCCCCAAAATGGACGTGCCGACGGCCTTAAAGAATACACTTCCTCACCGCCAACTGAAGGCGTGTCGTCATCATCATCATCATTTCAGCCATAGGAGGTCTACTGCTGAACAAAGGCCTCCCCCAATGACTGATCATCGGGGGGGATTGCCAATACTCGCCACGCTTGGCAGGCGGGTTGGCAAGCGCAGTTTTTTTTATAAGATTTCGCACGAAGACGCTGTTGCCCGTCTCATGCTACAGGAATTATTCGCCTCTTACGACACGCCTTTGGCAATCCCTCCCGATGATAAGTCATCGAGGGAGGCCTTTGTTCAGCAGTGGACGTCTTTTGGCTGAAATGATGACGATGATCCCCAAAATGGACATAATTATGGTATAAGAATGAACGCCCGGCAACAAGATGGAGCGACGATATAAGCACAGAATACCTAATAGTACTACCGTACAGAAGATTTAATTCCTAACAAAAGTCAGGTTTAGGTATAAAAATATACCTAGACTCGCCAGAGCTACCCGCTTGCAAACAAAATTGAAACTTACAACCGCGCGCGAACCGTGAATTTTCTTTGCGCGCCCCAGTTTTATGACCGAGCTGCGAAAGTTTTTGTATTTAGACAATATTTTGACATGGAATTAAAGAAGAATAAATATTTTAATATGTGAAATTTAACAAAATGTTAGCTCTAATTCACCATTCGTTTTATTCAGACATCCGTAAACACAACAATATCTTTTATACGGATAATCCGTATAATTTATATATTGACGTTTAGGCTTAATAGAAAACATTGCGGGTCAATTGTGTTTTTTTAGCAAATAAACATTTCTATTTCTATTTCAATTTGCAAAAGCAAAAAAAATATTTTCAAGTATGCGCTCACGCGACCTGACTGCGACTGTCGTGCGAGCTGCACAGCGAGCTGAGCGACAGCCCATTACCATACGCCGCTTCGAGCGGCGCGCTGCCCGAATATACCTAAATTGCGGAGTGACATCCCCCTGATATAAGCAAGTAGTTGGCCGTAGTTGGAAAACAGACAAGTATTTAGCTAAAAGACAGGTCTATGTTCAGAACTAGGCTAATCAGTAGTAATAAAACAACAGACAAGAATCCAACTAAATTACGGAGGCCTATTTCAAGGCAATAGAAAAGGATTTACTAGGGGACAGCCCAATGGCAGTAACCCTCTGACAGCACTAGATTCACGTGAACTTATAATGCTGATTGCCTAATTAATAGTTTTCTTCTTTATGATCTTGCGTTTCTGATACTAATAAATTGTAGTGTGTGACGTATGATTTGACATATTTTAGGGCCGAGGTACATGCGTGCGGGCCGCATCGCACAAATCCTCTTGCATCTCTTTCGTTTCTCCGAAAAGCGAAAGAGATGTAATAAGCCGGCCTTCATCCATCTCAATTTTTTTTTTTGTTATTATTTATTTGAAATACGACCTGTTAAAGGTTGCAGGAAAACGCTGGATGCTGGCCGCTTCCAACCGGCTAATCTGGAAGTCAATAGGGGAGGCCTATGTTCAGCAGTGGACGTCCTATGGCTGAAATGACTTTGATGATGGTTTGGCATAAACTTACATTGGGATTCTTCTGCCAGCTAGCCGAGTGGGCCAGCCTGACGTGCTGCAGGGTCACTCTCGGGCGCATCATCTCGGACCTGCAAAGGAGGAATGTTACCGTTTAATAACTGTTGTTTCAGGTATATGCTCGCAGAAGTGCTTGAACGGCGGAAAGTGTATTCAAAAAGACACCTGCGAATGCCCTAAAGGGTATTACGGGCTGAGATGCGAGTTTTGTAAGTACTCAACGAAAAAGGCTTCATATCTAAACCTTTAAAGATAGTTTATGAATGAGCAAGATTAGTCACTTTCTTGTTTACACCACCATATCAACATTAAATTATCAAAATTATCCCATACAACCATGTAATTTTAAAAACTTTTTTAGTATGTGATGGATGACACTGATGACTGTATCGATGAGTGAAGGGCCCTGCTGCCTGAACTGGTTTTACACTATCATAAACAGTTTTCTCTTATTCAAATCCACCTACCAAGCACCTACCTAGTTACCTACCTATAAACACCTCAACAAGGAAAATAATACTCTATCTTGAATTGTCATGACTGAAAAATACACGACAAAAGCTGACTACAATAACTACGACTTAGTTTAGTTTAGACTTTATCGATTGACATTAGCAAACGTCTGTTATTTTCGCAGCAAAATGCGTGATCCCATGCTTGAACGGCGGTCGCTGCAAGGGCGTGAACAAGTGCCGCTGCCCCGCGGGGCTCGGCGGGAACCACTGCGAGGTGGGCCGCCGCGCCGGGGACTGCGCGCGCGCCTGCAAGCACGGCGCCTGCGCCCTCGGCGCCTGCGTCTGCGAGCCCGGCTGGCGCGGCCGGCACTGCCACCGCCCCACCGGCATCGTAGGTGCGTATGCGCAGGGCTGAGGACTAGTGCCACTGCCACTGCGACCCAAGGTGGCTAGGAAAGTACTGCCATCGTTCACCGGCAACTCTTATACAAGCACGGCGCCTGCGCCCTTCGGCGCCTGCGTCTGCGAGCCCAGCGGACGCGGCCAGCACTGCCACCGCCCCATCAGCATTAATGGTACGTATTTGCCGTGGACTAGTGCCACTGCGAGTCTAGCCTTGCTAGAAAAGTACTGCCATCGCGTCTCCGGCACCTCTAACATAATCACGGCACCTGCTCCTTCAGCATACAAGTAAGACTTCAAGCCTGTTAGCAGACTGGCAGCTCTAAAGCTACTGCTCTATGGGCATTTCGGTGCATTTTTTGTTTTTCTTTTAATCTTAGTAACTCAACAGAAGTAGATGAAGCAAGGCCAGAACTAAGAGAAATGAGCTCTGATTTCAAGCTACGAATGGCATCTGGTTCTAGTCTGATTTCAAGCTGTGCGTGTATTTTTATGATTTATCGTGGTTTCACAATTTAAGCATCAAATGCTTTAATGATGGCTCCTAGCACATACTGAAACTACCAGGTCTGATTTACAGTTACTTAATCAAATGTATCAATTTGTGTAATCTAGTTATTTTTAACACACTTATGTCAGCTTCACTTGTGACTAACGAGGGGCTATCCACATGTATATATTACGTCACACAAAATATCGTCGTTTTGGATCCTCTTCCTCCTCGCTTTTTTTACTACCTCGGTATCACGCACTGTCACGTTTGGCATGACCCCATGACCGTGACATTATGTGGACGACCCCATACCTATGTAAATAAATCATAGAAGCTACGAGGGCCATTCAATAAATATTTAGCCTACAAATGAAAAACGAAAATTTTGAGAAAGTAGAGATTTATTTTTCAATATAGTTTCCTTTCAATTAAATACACTTGGCCCAGCGATGCTCCAACTTTTTTAACCCGTCCAAAAAATACGATTTCCCAAGGTCTTCAAAATTGGTATCTGTGGCGGCGATGACCTACTCATTCGACCCAAATCTTTTGCCGGCGAGTGACTTTTTCAGCTTTGGGAACAAGAAAAAGTCACAGGGAGCCAAATCTGGAGAATACGGTGGATGGGGCACTAATTCGTAGCGCAATTCGACCAATATGGCCATGACGACGGCGGAGGTGTGAGCCGGCGCGTTGTCGTGGTGGAACAGCACTTTTTTCTTTGCCAAATGGGGCTGTTTTTTTTTCAATTCGGCGTCGAATCGGCCCAATAAGTCGTAATAGTAGAGCCCCGTGATTGTTTTACCCTTCTCGAGATGTAGATCACACCTTGTGAGTCCCAAAAAACACTGGCGATCACCTTTCCGGCCGATTGAACAGTCTTCGCCTTCTTTGGAGCACGTTCGCCGGTTAAAGTCCACTGTTTCGACTGGTCCTTGGTCTCTGGTGTGTACCAGGGAACCCATGTTTCGTCGACGGTCACAAAACGACGCAACAACTCTGCCGGATTGCGTTGAAACAGCGCCAAACATGTCGCCGATGTGGTCTCACGGTTGCGCTTGTTGTCTGGTGTGAGCAAACGCGGCACCCAGCGCGCCGACAACTTTTTCATACCCAGTTCTTCGTGCAGAATATGATGCACTGTCCCTTCTGCGATGCCTACCTACAGTCTCAGCTATCTCGCGAATCTTCAATCGCCGATCTGCCAACACGAGATCGTGGATTTTTTCCTTACGTTTTCCTCCGTACTAGCCGTTTTCGGTGCACCTGGGCGTGGCTCATCAAAAACCGACGAGCAAACTCGTTGAACCAATTTTTGACGGTCGCCATCGAAGGAGAAGAGTCACCGTACACAGTATCCAAGCGCTCTTTGATTTCGCTACGCGTTTTCCCTTCCAAAAACAAGAATCTAATCACTGAACGATATTGTTCTTTTTCCATTTTTGTAAAACCGACCGACACGCTCGCTTCCAAAGGCTGTCAAAACAAAACAAATGAAAGGAAAAGACTGAAAACTACTTAGTAGACTTCAAAAAGTATTTACTGCACGATAGTAGTAACACTCTTTTGTAACAACAGCGCCATCGGGTGGCGAGGCTAAGTAATTATTGAGTGCCCCTCGTAATTGTCGTATCAAGTTGAAACTTTGTAAGTAGGTCTGGTAATCGAGATGACAATAGAAAATATGATAACATGCAGCTGATCTGATATGGAGCCGGAAGGTGGTTAATAGAACACTTCAATGGTTAAAACTAAAAGCTTTCAGTTTAGACTTATTTGAATCGTTTTGACTAGTCCCATACATAAAAAATGAGGTAATTTAACTATAACTAAAATAGTAACAATAAAATATTTAATAAATTTAATTTCCGTATAAAATTAATGATAGTTTTTTCCAATTTCAGGTTCCTCTGAGGAGTCCATGGAACACAAAAGGCCTCGGTGAAGATAGAATTTACATGAATTGACAAAATTACTTAATAAATGCTAATGTGATTTTCATAAAATTATATTTTTTACACAATGTAAATGTAATATTATTAAGTAAAAATAAATTTAGTCATTTAGATAGGAAGTGCTATGCCATATAATTTTAGGTTATGTTCAGACATTACAAATTATTATGCAATATAAATTAAAACCTAATTTGCAGTTTGTCTTTATGCCCCATACAAAATAGTAAGCTAAGTTAAGTTGACTAAACTACCTCATCATCATCATTTCAGCCATAGGACGTCCACTGCTGATTATAGGCCTCCCCAAATGACCTCCAGATTGGCCAGTAGGTAGCGGCCTGCATTCTGCAACCTTTACTAGGTCGTCTGTCTGTCAACCTTGTGGGTGGAGTCCTATGCTGTGCTTGCCGGTACATGGGAAAAATAAATAGATATTGAGATAAGTATCAGCAAAACTGTTTGCTTTCAAGAGGGGAGGGTTTGGGAGAAAGGCAGCCCCCTTTCTCCCACCTCTCAAAACCTTTAAATTTGTACAGAGTACAGTTCAGCCCAAAAATAATATTGCTTACTGGCAACAAAACTGATGTAAGCTTTGTGGGATAATTATTTGATAAAACAAACTATATACTAACAACTATCAAGTAAAACTACTAGTTTTACTTGATCAGTAAAACAAGCCTCGGCGACATTACATTAGCTGATGATAAAATTGAAACATTTAAGTAGGTACAGACAACAGCACATGAACCTACCACAAAAAGTCAAATTTTCAAAAATCTCTAAATGTTGGACACAGTTGAAAATTAATTCAATGACCTTAACTTTTTGGGTAAGTTGACCTGCCGTTGTCTGTACCTACTTTAATTGGCCAATAAATTATGAAAGGTAATGTTGTAATGCCTGTGCTCTTCCTTACACTTAATAATATAACAAGAACTACTTGTTTTACTATAATTTTATGTCCTTGAATAAATTGTAGTGACTATTTTTGTTGACATTGGTTAGATCAGCTGATGTATTTCTTTTAAAGTTAATAAGCTGGTCAACTACCTAATAAATTTTACTGTTTTGTAAATTAATTCTAGTTGTGAGTTTTGGGTTACATAAATTGGCTATAAACACATCGAAATAACGCAAAACAAGAAAAGAACACAAAAATTAACAACATAACCCTACTTATTAATAGTGTAGATTTATATAGAGAATAGGAATATGTACTGAAAAAACACATACCTACTTCACAAATTTCACGCCACAATAATAATTTTATTATTATAAATTATTGACGTGTTATTACAATAAAATTAAAACCGTATTGCTGAACAAAATATGTTTACATTCTGTAAAATGTCAAATTTAGTTCACCAAAAATCACTAGATAGCGCTACTGTTTGACAAATTAATCAATGTTTTCGAAAATAAACTTGGAATTCTTCCTCAACGCCCAATTTGTAGGGCATAAAAATTGACTTTACAAGATAATTTGACCCAGAAAATCGGTAAGTCTTTGCAGAAAACCATTTCCCGATTCATAAGAATACCTAGAAAAGCTTTTATTTCGATCCCCCCTCGGGTTGAGGGGTGATTTCCCTTTCCTTTGCGAAAAATCGCACCGCGCAGACTCGTACAAAATGGCGTTTTGTAGATGTGAAGTGTATGTTGTCCGTGTATTGAGTTTGCCGATCGATAATAATGGAGGATTCGGGTTTTTCGGGGTCTCCAGTGCACTCTGTAAAATTTGTGATTTCAGTGTCTGGTTAAGTGATAACGGCTAGAAAATAGTGTGGACTGATCGGTTACATCACAGCAAGTTTAGAAGACTTCTAATTTGATTGCAATATGTGTTTCAAATCACGCAGGTGCGTACGCAGCCGTAGTCTTTCTATTCTGTCTGGGCCTGCTCGAACGCGCGATTCCCCTTCATGATGGCCATTCATTTGGGCCTATCCTTTACGCCGCCGCAAAAGAGTTTGCGTCATTCGTCTTCAAAGTTGACCCGTCGCAGTGAAACACCATGCATGCGATGCAAACAAAACCCCTTTACGAAATGCGTCATTTGCAAAAAATGGCTTGATAATGTATTATCTAGCTAGAGTAATTATTAAAAGCTGGAAGGCTAACTAAACAGCTTGTTTGGGATGTCTTTACAGCTCCTTCAATATTGTTCACCATCATCGCATTGTCCTCGGAATTTGTCTGTGTAAAAGAACATTAGTGTGAGAAGCTCAAGTATTGATTTTCCTGGGCACCTAGCCTACACAATAGCAAAGTTACTATCTATTATGTAGATGTAGCTAGGATTTGGAAGCAAATGATTTAGCTACTTTTGGAGAAATTCTAAGATAAAATGAAATAGGAATCTTTCTTATAGGAGAAAAACCAAATTCTCAGTTTAATTCTCATAAGCATGAAGTTTGAAAAGGTCCAAATCTTAATCAATAAAATCTTACAGAGTAATGATTTTTCTCATGTGTACTGCTGTATGAAATAAGTTCCCTGCATATGTAAATTATAAAAGTTCTACAACCCTGAGCACCCATTCCAATAGGATTTAATTTTTAAAATTATCTTGTCCTTTTTTTAGACATAATATATCTTAGTTAAATAAATTGAAATATTGGATTGGCTGAGGTAACAGGATAAAATACTGGCTATTTAAACGGTTAAGCTAAAATATTACTCCAATTATGATACCTATTAAAATTTGAAATTATATTTTCAATTTGCTTGTTCACCGTGCTTAAACTTATTTGATCAATTAGTACTTGAGTGTAGCAGTTAACAATTTTTACTTAATATTTAAACATTTATTGTATTTTTTCCTGTTTGCTGATGGTTTTCCACAGGTTTTTAAATAAAACTATTTACTTTTTCCTGTTTGCTGCAAAATTTCTTCAGGATTTAAAAATAAAACTATTTTCTGCTTTAAAACTAATAAGAATATCCTCTTGTTCATTATCTTTGTCATCATCACCTCTAGAAATTCACAGCTGGACATAGGCCTCCCTTATATATAGATTATTATTATTAAGTATTATCTTAATATTTGAAAAATAAACACAAATGTAAGCAAGATATGAAAATATAATTTTATGATTACATTTAAAAGAAATGTCTTAATATTTTTTTTTTTATTATTCCACCAGGATATAATTTATCTGACTGGGTAAAGAATTTCGTGCTTCAATCACGAGTGACCTAGGGGAGGGCACACCAATGGTGCGGGAGGTGCGGAGTCAGGACGAAGACGGAGACACTGACTTTATCATGAACTCGGCTGTGAGCACAGAATCTATGGATATGGCAGAGGAGGTACTGTTTATATTTAAAAATGTAAAAAAAAGTTTTTTTATTAACTTCATAGGCAGGTTTTATGGAATAATCAAGTTTGGAATTTGAATCTTAATTATCTACTTTCCTTGTGCTTCTCTCTCTACTACTACTTTGCTTGTCAAGCATTAGTAATTTTAAAAATGTATTCATTAATTAAATAACAATATTAAATTAAATATAAGAACAAGCCCGCTTTATTGTATTGTGAGATAAGTACTCTCAAGTAAGTAAGAGATGGGAATTACATTGTTAAGGTTCCTCCTTTTATGTTTGTTGTGTTTGGGGGCCCTGCACTCTTCATTAATTAGTAATATTTCACTCACATTATAACCAAAATACATCAAGTAAACTTTCAAAGAAGGTAGGGTAAAGCTATACTTTGGGACATGTATAAATAACCCAGAAGAGAGCCTATATACTGAATGAATATTATGGACAAACATACCATTGAACATAACCATATTTGCAGGACGCAAATTGCAAATTGTAGGACGAGAAGATAGGTTAAAAGATGTGTAAATTGATTGTCGTATATGATGTCAGAGTGACCGTTGTTCCCAGGACATGTCGCAAGTGGAGGGCTGCGGTCTGAGCGGCTCGGAGGAGGAGGACGACTGCGCGTCCTCCCCCGCCGGGTCCACTTATGATGACAGTAGCGACATCATCAAGACCGCCATGAGCGACGAGGTCACCAAGCAACTAGCCGCCGCAGGTCAGTGTAGCGTCGAATAGCGTCTAGTCGTAGAGTAGAGCCTTGGCCAGACAGCCGGCGGGACGCGACGGCGACGAGACGGCGACGGAGCAGCAGCGCGGTGTGCACGACACACTGCGGACGTGACGGTTTCGTTGACGTTCCTAAAAAGATGTTTGATTTTTCCACTATCCATTATTAAATCACTAAAAAGTTGTAAAAATAAACAAATACAGAACGCTACGTGACTACTAAGTTCGATTACCATGCAACACAACATCTAACCGTCCTGTTTACGACAGCGCATCGCGTCGCGCCCGTCTGTAGTCACGCCCGGCAGGACGGCGACGGATCCCGTCGCGCCAACTGCTGTGTATCGTTTTCTATTAACATCAGTACATTACAAACAAACACTGGCGTCGCGCTAGCGTCCTGTCACCGTCGCGCCCCGTCGGCTGTGTGTCCAAGGCTTATAACCTAGGCAACAGCGGCCTGAAGGAGGTCATGAGAATCTTATGAAGTTACGTCATTATCAGTGATCGGAGTAGGTAGATTGATTTGGGATCAATGATCTTAAACATTTATGTTAATATGGACATGCCTCCGGGATTCCGGAATTTCTTGGTATGCGTTTTTTAAAAAAGGCATATCCATATTATGCTAGCACCTACATCAAATCAACTGAACATACTTCGATCACTGGTCATTATATTCTGTAATGTAGGCCAAAAAACCTCTCGCCTCTTGGGCGGTAATGACCGACAATAGTACAGTTGGCCGGGATCAGGGCAAAGGAGAGATAAATAGGCGTACGATGCGTGCGGTATCAAGCATCACCGGCTTCGGCATCGTTGCTGGAAGCGAGCCGACGAATCCCAACCTTTTCAGGTGTACACGCAAAGTAGTTGGGATTAACCTGTTTGCTGATATAACAATTGGTATGATTTTAGTGGACGCCACTGTAACTTTTTGATTCCTCACATCTTAAAGATTTGTTGAAATCTTAAGTTAATAGACACCTAGCGACATCTAGTCCTTGTATTCCTACACTTCGGTAACCTCGTCTAAAAGGTCCAAGTACTTACGTTGGTTTTCGGTCTCGGCCTTCACAAGGTTCTCGTCATGAGGAATAGACGCGAACGTGGGGTTTTGTTGAGTGGAAAGATCGGCGAGGTAGCCTATCATCTACGATTATCTTGCAACGCGAAAATAGCGATCTCAGTTGCGATGTGCGACGCCTTGTGAAACCTTAGTTTTAATTTACTCAGCAACACGTTATTTGATCAAGGGCGAGTCGGCGAAATAAAACATATTCATCCAATTTACATTAAAACCTACACAAACAATTTGATGTACGAAACTTTGTGTAGCTTTATATTGTAGTATGTCTAATAGACGATTAAACATGTAAGTACATATTTTAGAGTTTGGCACCAACAAATATCAAAGTAACGTCATTATGGTATTTGTGTAAAGCCTGAGTAAATCCGCTTACGGTCTATTACGGATGAGACACTTCACTTGGCAAAGAAGCCTTACGTATTAGCTGTGGGTAACGAGCGAATTTTGCGACAGGCCCGGTGGGTATGGCAGCCGCGGCCGCAATCGCGTCTTCGAAGAAGCGCAAGCGGCCGCACTCGTTCGAGACCAACCCTTCTGTCAGAAAGCGCCATCAGAACAGATTGCTCAGGAAGCTAAGGGTAAGTAATGAAACTATACATATTTTATACGATCTCCGTAGCCGAGAGGCGAGCATACCGGACTTGGTTTCTCTATCTCTGAGGGGTTCGATTCCCGGTCGGTCAATGTAGAAAAGTAACTTTTTATATTATATTTTTTATATATAAATGAATATAGGTAAACTGTTACTTATCAGTAGTAAAGCCGTAGTTAGCTATTCGCGGACGAATAGTCTCTAAGATTTCGCAACTGATGCATTTGGATGATAAACCTGATTGTGTTTTGACACATTCATCGTCATTTCAATTTAACTTTACCTATAGTCGTCCACAGTTGCCCCTAATAGTATCAGTGAGTCTAAGGCATTCTGCTTTCAATTACTCCCTGTAACCATTAAATAATAAATAAATAAATTGTTTTCACAATCCACCAATTATCTAGAAGAAATGAAAGAAAAAAAGAGAGAGAAGAGAAAAAGTAAAATTGCGTAGGTATTAATGCAACTGAGCTTTTGGCGATAAGGCCGCCTGATTGTACATAAGTGTGTCTTGTTTGGAATAACCTTTAATGTTTTTGTGCAATAATGTGTATCTATCTATCTAATGCTACTGAGCGCTGATAGGAGCCTATTATAGTTATTTGGCGTTAGGAGTCTGCCCTTAAAATGTTGGGAAGGGGTAGCATACATAGTACTATCGCTATCAAAATCTTGAATCCTCCCCGTGACAGGAGGCGTGTCGTAAGAGGCTAATTCCTGTAGCACGAGAAGGGCAGCAGTGTCTGCGTGCGAAATCGTATAAAAAAAATCGCTCGCCACCTCTCTGCCAAGCGTGGCGAGTAATAGCAATCCCCCAATGATTTTCATTGGGGGAGGCCTATGTAGGCTGAAATGATGATAATGTTGATGATGAATCGTCCCTAACAGCAAACTATCGAGGAGTTCGCGACTCGCGTCGGGCAGCAGGCCGTGGTGCTGGTGGCCACGCCGGGCAAGCCCAACACCAGCTACCGCGTGTTCGGCGCCAAGCCGCTGGAGGACGTGGTGCGCAACCTGCGCTGCATGATCATGGAGGAGCTGGAGAACGCGCTGGCGCAGCAGGTAACAGCTCTCACGCGACGTGACGCGACACGCGACACTTGACGCACTGGCCGGTTTGGATTTTGAAAATGGAATGAGCTTTCTTCATTGGAACATGCTTCTCTTGAGCGAGCTCGTGATGATGTAAAACTATTTTCATGGAAATTGGGAACAAATGTTTAAGTGACACAGACTTGAATTTTTTTGCGCTAGACTAATTGAATTCAATGTATCTCGTATCAATCAATGTTTTTATTTTATTACAATGACCAAGATCCAAATGGGCCGCAAAGCGTATGTCTTTTCTGCATATAAAATAATGTTAAATTTGTTAATAGTATTTGAATTTCGAATTAGTATTTTGAATGATTATAAATTAAATTAATTATTTTATGGATTTCTAAATTATACATATCAATTTCAATCTTAAGATAAATTAGTAATAATTGTAATAAGTTCTAATAACATAAGAACCCTGTATCGCCGTCGCACATCGCACCTCCACACCCCGCACTGAGTATCAGGTGTTGTCTCAGTATTCATCCACGACGACGGTCCAACCGGTAGTTACTGGCTCGCCAACCTAGTCTTTTGCCCTCGTTCGAGCTCACTAGATTAGAGTCTGGCCTTTAGCTGGCCGCTGTACCTTCCGCACTTGCCAATCAGCCCGGTGAAGCTGCTAACAGTATAGTTAGTTAGTAAAACAGCGTTACATGTACTCTAGCCCTAATAATAAAAATGACGACTGGGTGAAGAAAATGAAATTAGCTCATCAAATACCGGGAATGGGGGCTCTTGACGTCACTTAAGTAATAAGTTTACCTAGATATGATGTCATTCGACATTTTAAATCAATATCTCTGTAACATTTCATTATGTGTAAAAAGGAAAATACATGTCTAATACTTGATAATCTACCTGATAGACGAAGCAGAAAAATGTACCCGTGGTGGCAAAACACACGTTCATCGCATTCACCTGTGTCAATCATTTGACAGAACCTGAACATTTAAAATTAGCCGGGTAAAAAACACGACTGTTTTCAATCTGTATATATAAAAGAAAGTCGGGTTAGTTACACCATTCATAGGTCAAGAACGGCGGGACCGATCTTTATGATCTTCGCTTTGTTGAATTCGTCTCCGCCCCGAATAGCAGAATAACTAATAAAAAATCTGAAAATTTACAAAAAAAAAGAGGCGGTACGAAGTTCGCCGGGACAGCTAGTTGTTCATAAATTGTCAAAGGTATCACACAAGTAGAAGGTATTTAGGAAGGTAATTTGTTAGGTTTATACGTCCGAACGAACGAAACATTTTCGTAGTAGGCCTCCTGGTGCCTGTAGCGTGCGCGGGGTGCGTGGGGTGCGTGGGGTGGGTGCGGGGGGGTGGGTGGTGGTGGCGCGACAAATAACGTGGGTCAGTTCGGGCTGGGCGGGTGCGAGCAGGCGCCGCCGCCGCCGCAGGACGACCCCTCGCTGTTCGAGCTGCCGCCGCTGATCATCGACGGCATCCCCACGCCCGTCGAGAAGATGACGCAGGCGCAGCTGCGCGCCTTCATACCGCTCATGCTCAAGTACTCGATGGGTGAGAATGCCTTTCGTTATTCAGTTTATATAATCGTTTTTAACTTTCTTGTTGCATTTTTTAACTAACACGCACTACGATATTATGCAACACGTACCTTATTTTACGTTACTGGTTCTCCCGACGTTTCGACCTAGTTGCATAGGTGTTTACCTAAACCTAAAATTACTTTATTTTAGTGTACTCCTATGAAACATACGCCAATTGACAGAGAAGATTATTACAAACAACAGATACTCTTTGACAAAATGTCGTGAATTATACGAGGGGCACTCAATAATTACTTAGCCTCGCCGCCCGATGGCGCTGTTGTTACAAAAGAGTTTTACTATCGTGCAGTAAATATTTTTTGAAGTCTAGTTTTCAGTCTTTTCCCTTCATTTGTTTTGTTTTAACAGCCTTTGGAAGCGAGCTTGTCGGTCGGTTTTACAAAAATGAAAAAATAACAATATCGTTCAGTGATTAGATTCTTGTTTTTGGAAGGGAAAACGCGCAGCGAAATCAAAGAGCGCTTGGATACTGTGCACGGTGACTCTTCTCCTTCGACCGTCAAAAATTTGTGGGTTGGGAAAAAGTTGTCAGCGCGATGGGTGCCGCGTTTGCTCACACCAGACAACAAGCGCAACCGTGAAACCACATCGGCGACATGTTTAGCGCTGTTTCAACGCAATCCGGCGGAGTTCTTGCGTCGTTTTGTGACCGTCGACGAAACATGGGTTCACAGGTACACACCAGAGACCAAGGAACAGTTGAAACAGTGGAATTTAACCGGCGAACGTGCTCCAAAGAAGGCGAAGACTGTTCAATCGGCCGGAAAGGTGATGGCCAGTGTTTTTTGGGACTCACAAGGTGTAATCTACATAGATTACCTCGAGAAGGGTAAAACAATGACGGGGCTCTACTATTCCGACTTATTGGGCCGATTTGACGCCCAATTGAAAAAAAAAACGGCCCCATTTGGCAAAGAAAAAAGTGCTGTTCCACCACGACAAGCCGACTCACACCTCCGCCGTCGTCATGGCCAAATTGGTCGAATTGCGCTACGAATTGCTGCCCCATCCACCGTATTCTCCAGATTTGGCTCCCTGTGACTTCTTCTTGTTCCCAAATCTGAAAAAGTCACTCGCCGGCTAAATATTTGGGTCAAATGATGAGGTCATCGCCGCCACAGAGACCTATTTTGAAGACCTCGGGAAATCGTATTTTTTGGACGGGTTAAAAAAGTTGGAGCATCGCTGGGCCAAGTGTATTGAATTAAAAGGAGACTACGTTGAAAAATAAATCTCTACTTTCTCAAAATTTTCGTTTTTCTTTTGAAGGCTAAATATTTATTGAATGGCCCTCGTATACTTTGTTCAGAATTTCAGTTTGAATATGTAACATGTATGTTCCTAACACTAAGCGTAGGTGGTGTAGTTGTTTTTGTTGTTACTACAATATATAATGTTGATGTGCGGTAGTGCGCGGCAAGCCGGGCTGGGGCCGCGAGTCGACGCGGCCGCCGTGGTGGCCCAAGGACCTGCCGTGGGCCAACGTGCGTATGGACGCGCGTTCCGAGGACGAGAAGCAGAAGGTTCGATGTCTTTTATTATACTAAATGTCATTTATCACTGACTAATTGACCCGAAAATTTACGTTGTACACATGCAACAATAGATTTTTATTTATACAGATAGATTTAACGAATAATACTTTCAACTGACACTCATTTTTAAGATTTAATTCTCTGCAGTACAAAAGTGCTCCCTTATAGCGAAACGTTGTTGGATTGTTTCTGGCCTGAGGCTTATAAAGGGTAAGGCTAATATAATTGCCTAATAAAGTCTTAGTCGCTTAATTGAATTTAAAATATCATCTTATTAAAATTCGGTGGCAAAGTATATCACCACTGGCAATTTGTTTTAAATTCAATTATTCTAGGGGCCTATTTCAATGCCCTTACTTAAAAGCCTATTTTACTTTCGTCAATTAGCTCTTATTTGACAGGAAAAATATAAAGCGATTAATTATTAAATCTAACATCAATACTGCATTCAGTACTGCAGTATTGATGTTAGAATAATAGGACGATATCATTCTTGATTTAGGCGTATTATGCTCAATTCGCCCTTCTTGGCCCTTGACGATAATGAAATTGGCCCTTCAAACAAAATCCGTTTATATGACCCCATTTTCGTGGGCATCCTCACTAAATGTACGCCATTGGTCCAGATGTCGTGGACGCACGCGCTGCGGCAGATCGTGATCAACTGCTACAAGTACCACGGCCGCGAGGACCTGCTGCCCGCCTTCACTGAGGACGACGACAAGCCGCAGACGCAGACCGTCAGTACCGCACTTAACACTTCTTATCATCGCTTTTACTCTCACAATCCCCGGCACGGATCTTGAGCGCTGGAGTAAAGAGTGGGGATCGATTTGCGCATCTTACGAGACAATCATCGTATCAGAGACGCGTGTGCGCGGAGCAAGCGACCAATCCCGGCCGACGGTGCTCATCTTTCGCCCAGCGCTCAAGATCTGTGCCGCCAGTTGTACTACTAACTGACGGGAGTCTCTGTAATTTTCGATTCAGGTATAGGGTATTATCGAAATCAGTCGACAACTTTTTACAGAGAATGTAGGGATTCCTAAGATTTACTGATGCTTATTATGCTATGGATAGGGTTACTCTGAGGAGTGCTAAATAAAACCGACTCGTTTGAATGTTTGACACTGATTTATTGGTTTAAAAATATGAATAAATTGTGTAGAATGTTACATAAACAAATTGCGTTCATTGGGCCGTACAGACATGCATAGATACAGAGAATTATACTTTTTATTCTGTGGATGGACCGACCAGTAACAGTGAGAACTGATATTATTTTCTTGATTTTACAATGGCTATCAATAGTTTTTATATTCATGAGAAGAACAACCCTTCAAAGTATCTACATTGTTTTTCCTAACAGCCTGTATATCACAGCTCGGAATGGCTAATAGTAAAAATACAGAAGACGAAAAGCGGGCCTCTCTTTCTATCACGTAATTATTATTAATTCCTGCGTGAAATGTGTAATGTAAGATCGTAGTCGTGCCAATATATTCGCGCATTTGTTCTGCCTAACGAGCCTAGCCTGTCGAAAGTAAAAGTAGAACTTTATTTTATTAAGAAAATAGTAAAAAATCGACCGATAAATTTCGACTAGTTTCTAGATCACCCTGTGTAGCCAGAGGCGTTATTATAAAATATTTAGAGTTATCGTAATCTCTTTTCCTTGACATTTGTAACTAATTTTCAACAGAGTTACACACACATGGAACTCTCTCTCTATCTTAGTAAAGCAAGCATTTGCTGCCATACAAAGGTCAAAGTAAAGGTATTGTGGTAAACTTTTATTTATCTATCTTCTAATTTATTTGGCAAACTAATTCAAAATTTTACTTAACCATGTTTCTCTCTACATACGCCTTCACTTGGATTGCTGCTTTGGATTTGGTAACGTTGTTGTTATTTACATTACATTTTAATTAATGTTGTACGGGTTCCGTGTTTTCACGATTACCCGGGACATGATGACCGGCTTTTACACGGCGTGACTACGCAACACTACGTAACGCTATCTGCACTAACAACCGGTTGCATGGTATATTTGAGATATATCATTGTCATCAATCAAATTTGGGGCTCGATCGATACGCGCGATCCTCAAACGACGATAAACGCTCATATTACTCAATATCTAACATATCCTACGCGTAACCAATAAATTATTAATTACGTGACCTACTCAATCGATGTTTAACGATCGTATCTTCGTGTCACATTTTCTTCGCATTTCACTAATTTCGTTACGTACCATATCCATGTTTTTTATGTCCCGTCCTTTCGCCATACATATCGCTGTTACAACTGTCTGTCTCTTCGAATTCCGGAAACGCCGAATAATCGATGATTTTTCTCCCGCCGTCCATAATTCTTGGCATACACATCGCGTGTGTTCTTGTACCCGGGATCCTTGTGTCTGGGTGTGTACCCGGGATGCGTTCGGTGTGGGTACAGATATCGGCGTGCATGGCGAGCGCGGGCGTGGGCGGGGGCGGGGGCGGCGGCGGCGGCGGGGCCGGGGGCGGGGGCGGGGGCGGAGGGGCGGGCGGCTCGCGCCAGCACGCCCCCGCTCTGCAGGAGCAGCAAGTCTGCATCGACCAGATGACGCTCGCAGACGTCGATGTACGATATATAAGACCATACCTTTATTATACCTAGACCTGTTGAAATAATTTCACATGTTTAATTCACGTACAATTTGTGAAACAACATAAATCGTTACTTTGAATGATTTATTACGTAAATTAAAATTCAAGCCACGCTAGAAGTGAAGCGAAATTAAAATAAGTTCGTTTGAACTACCCTCATGTCATTCCCACGTCTTTTCATAGGGTTCGTTTGACTACCCTAATGTCGCCTCCTCGTCTCTTCATAAGGTTCGTTTGACTACCCTTATGTCGCTCCCACGTCTTTTCATAAGGTTCGTTTGACTACCTTCAATTCGCTCCCACGTCTTTTCATAAGGTTCGTTTGACTACCCTCAATTCGCTCCAATGTCTTTTCATAAGGTTTGTTTGACTGCCCTCAATTCGCTCCCACGTCTTTTCATAAGGTTCGTTTGACTACCCTCAATTCGCTCCAACGTCTTTTCATAAGGTTCGTTTGACTACCCTCAATTCGCTCCCACGTCTTTTTATACATGGACTCTCACTGCGAACAACGGATCCTGCGAACAATGGAACTAAATTACGCCAGCGATGCGAATTTTCGAGCGAATTAGTGAAGCGACTACTCTTTATATCGCCCAGTGTGAGCTGCGCTTAGGGATGTAATACTATCATCGGTCACGTAAAAAATTCGAGACTCGATATGACTGATCCTTAAACGATACGTTTTTAAATATATATAAATCTATTTACGTATTCCTTTCACGGCGTACTCAATAAATGTTATTTATTAACATAAATTGAGCATATCACACTTCAGTAATACTCTAGAGTTCCCGTTCTTTTCCGATTTTATTACGTGTCAAAACCACTATACCGCATCGCGATTCTGACGAAGAGCAATGAGTTTAATCATTTTTGTATAGCATTATTTTGGATGTACACCTCGTACAGATGTCTCAGTACGCGCCGGCCGTGCTGCAGACGATCACGAACCCGGACGGCACGGTGTCGCTGATCCAGGTGGACCCCAACAACCCCATCATCACGCTGCCGGACGGGACCACGGCACAGGTGGTAAGTGTAAGTCTAAACCTTTCATTAACCTATACATGTATGTGCTCTATGTTCTTTCGTTTTTTATGTGACGTCTTTATGTCTCGATGGTAAGCAATAACTGACAGATGATAAGTTATTCTTTTCAACGATGTTCAGTCTTTGTTATTAAAAATATTATTTTGCATGCTTCAATGTAACGTAGTAGATAGAGATAGATATAGATTTTGCTGTAAGAGTAACACCAGTACAATATGTACAATAGATGTATTGAAAAAAAATCTATAGCAGAGTTGATCAATTTGATGAAACATCTACGTCCATTTACACAGCATTATTTGTCACTTATCTAAATGTTAATCGTACTTAAAATTTGCTTATTAGGGATGATGATACGTCACACCACAAATCAAATGATTAAATGTTTGATTGCAAATAAATCCATACTTCCATACCGATATTATAAATGCGAAAGTAACTATCTATCTGTCTGTTACGATTTCACGCCCATGCCGCGGAACCAATTTTGATGATTTTTGGTGATGATATAGATTTAACCTTGAAAAAGAACAGTGACTACTTTTTGTCGTAAAATCGGAACCTATTTTGATGAAATTTAGTACCAAAAAAGCTAAATAGGGGCTGACATGCTGTTTTCTACGCGGGCGAAGCCGTGGGCACAGCTAGTTTAAAATATTTCAAATAAAATGATGGGTGTCAGAATAATAAAAAAATTTATTACTAGGTAGTGACACTTATCTAGGTTAGGTTAGAACAGTGTCCACACAAAAGCGCGAAGCCGAGCGACCGGAGCGAGCGCAGGGAGCGTGCCGCGGCAGCGACCAGCAAGCGCTCAATTCTTATTATTTAATGGAAATGTAGATGTGATTACTTCCCTTTACAGTCCCCTCTACCACAACCCTAAAAACCGTCATTTGTCAAGGTCACTGCATTTTGTCAAAGTCATTTTTAGCCGAGTTCTAGGTTAGGTTAGGTTAGAACAGTGACCACAAAACGCGCGAAAGCGAGCGAGCGAAGCGATGAGCGCCAGATCCAAATATATTTTGCAAAATCAAGGTGTTAAAGCTGATGACAAACTGCGACAGACGCTTCTCTGGACGCGTCTTGACATTGTGATGTCAAGCGCTGCCATTGGTCTATCCTTCAGTCAACTTCCGCCAGCCCAAGGATCGACCAATGGCAGCGTTTGACCTTACAATGTCAAGACGAGTCCGGAGCCGCATCAGTCGCCATCTGTCACCGGCTTTGGCGGTGACAAAACGACTTTCATATATTTTGTGTGCTGTTTCATATGACTGTTGTTGCATTTCTTTCATTCTAATATAAAATGACCAAGGCTGTGCCATTACTCTCATTAAGAAGTAAATAAATAAACCTATGTTCAGCAGTGGACGTCCTATGGCTAAATGATGATGATTGTAGTGCATGCGCAGGCACAGGAGCGGAGCGAGTCAGTCGCTCACTAGCCGTTGTCGGGTGCGCACGTGTTCGTTGATACCTATATCCACTGGATGATCAAAATGTGTGTTTTATTGATCTAGGAACATTACACTGATGATGGTGACTTGTTGTGTACAGATCCACAGCGGCGAGGGCGGCGGCGTGGGCGTGGTGCAGGCGCTGGACGGCGAGGGCACGGTGGCGGTGGACCTCAACGCGGTGGCCGAGGCCACGCTCAACCACGACGGCCAGATCATACTCACGGGCGAGGACGGGCACGGTGAGTAAGCGTACCCACTCTGATTTGTCCACCAAAACACGAAATGATATAGCAATTTATCGACACTAACGGTTTTTTTTTAAATATGATAGATTTTATCGAAATATATAGGAAAGGGGGCTAAAATATAATTTTACCTTGACTATCTACGTTGCCTACACTTCAGTATTAGGCTAAAAAAGAATAAATTCATAATCACTACGTGAAAATACAAAATATGCTCGGGCCATGGACCGGAAGGCTGGCGCATTTCTTGGTCAACGTATCAGTTTGGCCATTTAGCGTAGAAATGCGGCCAGCCTTCTTGGCACCATGTGCCGATCATTGAACGGCATTTTGGGACACATTTTTCATTACATTTCATTCGTTTTGTAAAATATTTTTGTACATATTTTCTTTCTCCTTTTAAGGGTTAGTTTTTATTATTAAATTTGTTCAATTTACATAATATTTTTTAAATATGAATGATAAATACTCGTACCTACTAAAATAATAATAAAATTGTCCTCTGTGTTAGATTGTATCGATATCTACAAAGTGTTTATTTATTTATTGGAAAAGATTCACCAGCAACATATTTTGTTGTTGTATTTTTAACACCTTGTATATGTGTGACAAACTTCAGCTAATGGCTGAAGTGATGAATGTAGAGGTGTGACGTGTGTGTGTTGTGGTCGCGCAGGGTACCCGGTGTCGGTGTCGGGCGTGATCACGGTGCCGGTGTCGGCGTCGGTGTACCAGTCCATGGTGGCCTCCATGCAGGCGCAGGACGGCGTCTGCGTGGCCCCGCTCGTGCAGGTGCCGCGCCGGGCCACCCGGGCCACCATCACTCCCCTCCCCGTCCCCTTGCGGTCCATCGTCAAGATCGAGCCGGAGGACTATGTGCTCATGGCGTAGAGAGATACGGAAACGTTGCACTTTGATTGTGCCGATGCGATTAACAGAATTCAAGGTCAAAAAGATAATAGTAATGAGATAGTGATAGTACAAATATTACAAGATTATAGATTATTATTAGATAGGTAATTCAAGTAATCAACGTATACCAGATCTAGCGCACTGGGCACTTATGGTATAATATGACAAGTACTAATTTCAGTGGCTGTCGCACTCGCGCACAGCGTGGCGCAACCCTGACAAGCAATAACAAATGAAACAATGCCATTGTTAATCCCATTGTTAGAAACATTCTCAGTCAGGGCGACCTTTTTCGCGTAGCAATTGGGTAGATTTTCGTTGCGGCCCGAAATTTACGTTGTACGTTAATATAATATAATATACGCATGTATGGTGATGCGAGATAAATTGCACTTTATTCTAGCGCGGCAAGATTATATTTTGATTGAATATTTTGTAGAGCGCAATCTGTTATAGTGAAGTTATATGCACATAGCACATAAGCAGGTATACAATTTAATTTCATCAAGTCACACTCCCTTGCAAAGCTCGACCCTAAGGATGTACTAATGGCGTAGAATAATAGGTAAATGATACACTTGAAAAGTGTAAAATTTGCAATATATTTAGTACCTAAATACTAAAGAACATTGATGCTTTCTTAATGATGTTGGGTACTCCCCAAAAATACTTGTCAAAAACTCATACGGTGCATAAAGATATTGTGCTCATAGCATAGGCTAGCTGGTGTGTAGAAGATAGATACTCTATTGCACACGGTATTACACAAAGATCTATTTCAAGTTGTGTCCCAGATTATACTAACGTCTCTCGGTTACTTCCTCAGTAAAACATCCCACAAGTTCCTATATTTATATCAAAATCTCTCTTAAGTGGAAGCTGAATCTTATTGCAAAGGATTAGGGTTCCAAATCATGAGCCCGATCAACCTGTTGAAGAGTGATCGTGAGTCGGGTGACTAAGGCTCTGTTAAGAAAATTCTAAAGATTTCGTGTAGTTAACGCAATTTGAGGTTATAGCTACACAAGCAAAATCCAAATAACATAAATTTTAATATTATTTTGTAGAAAAAAGAGACGGCAAACTGATTTCTAAAATAAATATTGAAACACAATTTTTTATTAAGATTACAATGAAGCGCAAATTGAAGTGCAACGTTTCTTCTCGATCCATCAATCTATTGCTGTTGCCATCATAAACTCATGTGGAGAAAAATAAAACAAATTTACATTGGCACTGCAATGGATTAGACCGTTTCCTAACCTGACATAGTATATTTACATTGTAGATAAAGCTAGTTCACCAATTGATTTTTTACCCAAAGAACAATATTTTTATTTACAATAAATACATACGAATTTATTTAGCGCACTCGTGCCATGACTTTTGTGTATAGTATGCCAGTGAGACTATGTGATATTATTGTAGGGTACTAAAGTGCCTACAGTTAAGCGAGATCTCTTCTCTAGTGCTAAATGTAGATGTTTTAGCTTATTTTTAATTTGTCCTCATCCAGTGTCTTTCTGACAGTGCAATTTTAGTCGTTTTTAAGCTTATGGTTGTATTTTGTTCGAAAATAAATACAATAGTGTATAATTACACCAAATTTAAAGTTGGTAGACAGATAATTTGCCATATTATCAAACAATACTCGACCATAGATAAAATTTTATTTAGTTTAGTTATTTTTTTTTTGCCAAAGCATAATAAATTAGCCAAATACTGCCAAATGCATGATATACCAATTGCCATATGATTATGTTGTGTCTAGTTTTACTGTTAGATTGCACATAGTGCTTGTTTATTTACACTTGTGATTTTGTTGCTTACATTCAGATTTTATTTATGTTTGTGCCATGCAAATTGTGTAACGAAAATAATAGAACAGGGTTTTCCAATATATTTAATTTTTCAAGGTGGTCTAACCTATTAGCTTTTAACGATCTAGTCGTCAGATATTTGTTGAATTTATTGCCGATAAATAAGTATGTTAACAATAAACTCTGATTCCTAAAACAAGATCGTAATTTAGACAAAGAACCTTTATGAACTTGAATAAAACAATCTGAACTTAGCCCCAATAGGTACAAATGTTACTTAAAATGTAAACAACATACAAAAATATTATTTAATAAATAACCATGTCATTGTCTATTTTATTATGTTGTGGAATGTGGGTATTGTATTTTCTGTCCGATACTCATTGGGTTCGGCCAAAACATACAAACTTTTTACATTTAGAAACCGTAGGGGAATCTTGTTCATATATTTTTTATTTCAAAGTGTTTATTTTTCTTATTCTGTTTAAAGCTTGCCAAGCAAGTGTTTTAAATTATACGTGTATTTTTATTCAAAGATTTTTATTTTGTTGACGAAATTTTTGTGCTATGTCTGGCCAAAGATACTCCCAAGAACATCACAGTATTTTATTCAGTACCTAAGTTGTGTTATTTCTTTTGTTAAGGTTTTGTGTTGCATGCGTTTGTGTGTAGCCTTTCACATTGAGTTGATGATCATCCTGATAATATCACTTCATAAACTTATATGAAACGCAAGAAACCATATTATCAGGATGATTATTGATGATGTGAGGAACTTTATTCACAAAGTTACTATGTTGTATTTTATTATTTTCAAAGTTGTGTTTACAGATGTCACGCTTTTAGTTTAGTTTTAGTGATCCATAATAACATAAAAGAAGTATTATAAAAGTTTATTCAGTAACTGGTAACTAGATAAAAAAAAGTGATGGAGATGATGATGATGATGAGAGAGATTGTTATTGGGTCATTAAAGTAAAATGAAAGCTTGGCTTCGAATGTTGCGCTGACGCGAATAAAGCGTGCTCGTACCACGAAGTTGTTTTATTGTTCTCACGACACGTAGCGATAACTTTGCACGGTCATAATTACAAGGACATATGAGGCGTAAACTAGCTTTAGTAGTTACATAAACTATATGGCTTGATTTATAGTTTTTAAAAATGCTTTTGTCCGCGATGACCGTGCTCAGTTTTTTGTTTTTCCGTAGTGTGCCAGTTGCCAAGTGTGTGTTTTGTTTGCTGCATGCCAATGTGAGTATTGTTTTAATTTTTATTTATAACGCAGTCACATCACATTTAATGAACTATATCACATTTTCTATGAGTATAAACTCGGCGTTTGCGACTTTCGAGAGCCGTCAAAGAATCGCCATGAGGATGTGCAGTAGAATGCATTCGCAAAATCACCAAGCAGCTAGTGACTATAGTTTGACCGCAAGCGCTGTACCGCGTCGTAGGTAGTAGTTCGCGTTAGATAGGTTAGGTTGTTCAAATGATGCCTTAGATCTACTAAACTTTTATTTCACAGGCAGAACAGAAAAGTATGTCGAAGGAACTTCCGGGTCGCCTTTTACTATGAGTGTGCCGCAGGGATCAATATTAAAACCCCTTCTGTTTTTTATTTACATAATTTTATTGTAAAATATTGCAGATGGATATCTTAAGAATCTTAAGAGATTCCCAAAAAGGTACCTATTGTTTTTTTTTCCAAAAACCTTAACAATTGTCACTTTCCCTAACTCTTTTTCAAATTAAATATTTTGGAGGGTTTATCATAGAGTTGAGCTAATTGTTGATACTTTGACGGCCATAATACGTACGGACCACTTTTAAATATCATCAAATTTGCGCTGTGCGAGTCATAACGGCTCGACGTGTCATCTCAAAGTGCTGGAAGTTACTTACTATGTTATCTTATAAAAGGACACAATTAAAAAATATAAATGCAAGTTACCGTAAGTACTTTGTATTGTGTAAATAATATTCTACATGACTCTCGTGGCGCTGTAAACGTTATAATTCTAACACGCTTTTGTAACACATACCGAGGAAACATCGGTCGAGAAGCCCCTTGAAAATATGATTCCGTAAGGTATCCAGGCGGCGGTATCACAGCCATCGTGGCTTTTCTGTTCTGCCGTGATACGCAGTAAGCGCTCACTCCTTATTTATATTTTTAACAATTTTGTGCATACAACATTTAATAATGCCTTGCAAATTACTTACGTTGCGCGTTGTCATGTTCACAACTGACTATTAGTGTGGCATCGTCTGCATATAAAACTAGTTTTTAAGAGGCTAATGAAGGCAGTTCATCTATAAAAGCTAAGATAAATAAACACCCTAACACACTGCCTTGAGGTATAGACCTAGTTACAGCTTGTGTTGAGGACTTAATTGCTTTAGCTCTCTGGTTCTATCATTAAAATGCGTTAACTGAACTAGGTAATTGATTTCTATTTGATAGGTAGGAAGTAAGCCATTTTTTCGCCTTTCCGTGTATACCGAGTAAATCTAGCTTTTTTGAAATCAAAATATCGTGTAAGACGCAATCATATGCCTTAGTCATGTCATGTCCATAAACAGTGCTATGGTACACTGGTTATTATTGGCGCGCTGCGGTGGCGGAAAAATTAACAAATTTAAGTCGGCCGTGATGTTGAATCTTTAAAATCTCATAATAATTCAACTATAAAACTAGGCGAGTGGTTA
Organism: Anania hortulata; assembly: GCA_963576865.1. Classification (NCBI taxonomy): domain Eukaryota; kingdom Metazoa; phylum Arthropoda; class Insecta; order Lepidoptera; family Crambidae; genus Anania; species Anania hortulata. The sequence continues at coordinate 3,090,234 of OY756389.1, read as the reverse complement.
AATAGCGTTGTTCAATAAATTTGGCTAGCCGTGCGATTAAACGGTCATTTTAACCAGTCGGCTGCGACATATTATACATTCTTTGTCCTTTTTTTTTAAATACCTTGAAAATTATCCGTAACACCCTGTTGTTTGTACCTAGCTCTAAAATTATAATTGTAGAGAAAAACGAATACAACTCGTTGGAAATTTGATATTTGGCATCATTTGAACTATGGCGCGGTGTTCCGCAGTAGCGTAGCGTAGCTAGCGTTGTAACGCTTGTGGCTGCTGCCGTTTTAGTTGAGCGAGTGAGCAGTGCTTGATTTGTGCGTCTGGTGCGCAGGTGGAGCAAAACGGCGAAGGGTTAGAGGCGCTGTCGATGGGCGGCGGCGTCGCGCAGGTCGTGCTGCAGGGCGGCGACGCGCAGGTGCTGCAGGTGCTCAGCCTCAAGGACGCCACCGTGCTCACTAAGGCAATGGTCAGTGTTAATAATCTATCGTTTTTAGTGAGTTTTGTAATCGATAAAGTCGTAGAAACACGTTCTAAATTTCTTATCAATTTCACTCGCTAACACAAGGAGACTGACTGACCGATAAGCTGAAATGATTAGTTTCGATAAAAACAGTATTAATGTCCTAACATCTGTTTCCTGACACACATTAATTGTATTCCAGCAAGTGAAGGCAGAACGCGACGCGGTAGTTGCCGATTCCTAGCTGCTGACCCTGGTGTCGACGTCGCCGCCGCCCGACGCCGCGCCTGACTGCCCCGACTTGCTCGCCGAGCGCACATAACGCGCCGGCCGAATGTGACGTGACGGCCGAACGGAACACGCCGGCCGAACGTGACGTAACGGCCGAACGGAACACGCCGGCCGAACGTGACGTGCCGGCCGAACGTGACGTAACGGCCGAACGGAACACGCCGGCCGAACGTGACGTGCCGGCCGAACGGAACACGCCGGCCGAACGTGACGTAACGGCCGAACGGAACACGCCGGCCGAACGTGACGTGCCGGCCGAACGGAACACGCCGGCCGAACCTAACGTGCCGGCCGCGTAACGCGCCGGCCGCATAGTAACCCCAGTGGTCATTTACTGGACAAAAGCATAGAAAATTCGCCGTCTGAGTGAGAACCGGCCCGGCCGCGGCACCCGGAGACGTCCTCTTATTTTACACGATGTTGATAACTTATGATTAGTATTATAATATGAGACTTAATTTATTGAATTAGAAACAAATCGCCGACGGAAACAGATTTGTGCAATATATTTTTACAACGAGATATCTTCGTATATTTTATCTTCGCGCCCTGTCGAACCCCCGACCGTTCGCGGAGACGAGCGTTTATGATTAATTTTACGTATTTATAATTATACATTCCTTAATTTATTGACGAGTTTGTTGTTGTTTACGATTAATTTATTTGGTGATTATGTTTGTTACGCCCGCTTATTTATTTATTCTAGTCTACTTCGAGTCACGGATGAACCTTTCTAGTCTGCGGTGGAATTTGTGAACACTTCACTGAGACACCATGATCTTCTATGTAAATATATTTACTATTCGAGTAACTTTTGTAATATATTTAACTAGGTGAATTTTAAATGTAATTTAATAGTCAACAGTATTGTATAATATTCTGTAACAGAAAGATATAATTCTTGCGCAGGGTTAACAGGTTGAGGTCGGTATCTGGATGTTTAAAACTATTATGTGTATAGATGTGATTTCAAAACTAGCTATACTTGTAATATATTTCGATTCGGAACTACGTAGATATGTTCCGGGTCATTCTCCAGTGTTATAGCCATCGACATTTCTAAATTGATGATTTACGTTAAACGTTATGGCCCACTGGCACATCATTCTTAAATTGATATTTAACTTGAACATGGCTTAAGTAACACTCAGTATCTGTCAGTTTGCATAGAGACAAAATCTTTAATCCTGGTTGAAGTTACATTTAGATTTAAGAAAGATGTACAAGTGGCCCTAAGGATAATATTAATTATAGTCGGGTCTAGTCAAATAAGTTAGGCAAATAGAAGAGTACAAAAGTGAGTAACTATTTATATTTATTTTTTGTTTACTGTGAGAAAAGACAAAGAAATCATAGTATTATTTTCCTTTATTGTTTTTATAATTTATACATTTTTATTTTGTTTATTGATTATAATTTTACCTCGACATTTGACAGTTGTGTTTGTCCTATAATAGAGAATGAGTAAAGCACAATTATGTTGTTAAGTAAATGATTTGTGATTGTAAATATATGAGTATGACTGTGTGAATATTGCAATCATTAAAGTATTTACGTAAAACTAAGAGTTTTATTTTATTTAGCTTAGGTATTAGCCAATGCATCTATAATTGTTTTTTTTATAATTATTTGTTTGGGTTTGTAAAAATGCATAGATATTACAATAACGGATAAACATATTTTGTCATTTAAACTGCACAAATTAAACAAAAATTCTAAAAAATGTAGACTTATTGTCATTGACCATCTCTAGCAGTTCACCGTTGGGATACATAAAAAATTTAAACATGGGGTCTACTTGTTGATGATCGATAACAAAGATCAGTTAAACGTGGACTAAAGGGATATACCTACAGGGTACTACCCTTTAAAGCCGAACATACATAAATACATATAAATCTTACTATGGTCAAGTCAGAAATTGCTGCAACACTGCAATCAAAATAGTTACACACACAATAAAGTTTACAAAACATCTATGACAAGCAATAAGTATGGCCGTGTCAACAAGCCATACTGCTTGACATAGATATTTTATGACTTTATTGTGTGTGTGACTAATCAATAATCATGCGTACCAATAAGCGTTAGGGTTCGTTCACATAGAAAGTCTGTATTTAGAGGATCGTCGGCTACTGAAGGTAGTGTTCACACAGAAAGGCCGTATTTATAGGATAGTTTTAAGAGAGCCGACACTACTGAAGGTATTGTTCATCAGTGTACCGCCAACTTTCAACAAAGATGGAAGGCCTCGTGTTGTAATTGTGTCATCTTCGTCGGAGTCTACGTCGGAGGTAGCCCCGGGCCCGGCAAACCCGCGCAGCTTCGATCAGATAAAACAGTATTTTAATACTTAACGTTGTGCGTGTGAACTCCCTTATACTACTACATACTCCATCGCCCAATAAAAACGAATATGAAAAAGATTAAAGGGACCTGTATATTTTGTTAGGTCAGTATAAAAACTTTACAATAAACCGAACTGCTGTGTGAACGTGCACTAACGGTGTTTATCGGTATGTATATTTCCGATCGAACCCGGGACCACCTTGCATTAAAGTACCAATCGGGTCATCAGTATCAACCATGTCACAGCCCATTTTATACTGAGAGAATGTAAAATTCCTTGTCTACCTTACCACAGACCAAATAACCCTTATTAACCAATTAAACATGACAGCTTCTCCAAAAGGTAAAAGGTGAAATATATGTCTTAAGGTTTACTAGAAATGAAACTACGAACATAATTTTCTAACGTTTATACATTAGACCAAAGCATGTCGATTTGAATGGTGGACCAAGAATACTTGAGTTTGAAGACAGGTCTTCTCACAATTATTTGTAAAATAAAAAGTCGACAACAAAACTATTATACAAATTTTCTACAGCTTATTTTGACAACCTTACATATCATAAACATTTTCTAAAGCTAATTCCGGTTTGTCGTAACCAAGTTCCTCCGGTGTCTCAATGCCAAGTTCAGTCAGTGTGGGCTTAATTTCCTGGATAATGTATGGGTAGATTTCGTTTACTTTAGGGCCGCACTTGTCTTTGCATGCCTCAATGAACCTGACGGCGAGGGCATAGTCGTTGACCCGCCTGCAGGCGTGCAAGGCTGCTTTGATGATTTTTGGGTCTGGCACAAGATCCATACCACAGAGGTCGTTCATTCCTTTGCGGATTTCCCAGCCATCAATGTCTTTCCTATTGAAGAATGCTTCGTATCTGAAATAGAAAATGATTACAATGAAAAAATAATCAAATAGTATGATAGAACTGATGGTTGTTAATTTGTTACTCAATCACACAAATATGGCTGAATGGATTAAGATGAAATTTGGTAGTTATGTGCCGAGTACTGCTTGATTTGAGTCAGACTCGATTCCTGCTTTGGACTGTTTATTTTAATTCGAGTACGCCGGACTTTGGTACTCGAATAAGGAAGAATCGATCTTGTACTCCCTAACTTGCTCGTACTCGATCTCCGTTTACTTTAGCAATGAAGTGATGCCTAATAAATTTAAGGTACTTTATTAAAATTACAACTAATTTGTTAAAGCATCTAAAAAACAGTTCATCAAGATCATTGTACTGGACTCGAGTCAACATTCGAATACGGCGGATTCCACAGGAAATGGGAAAATTTGTTATTTTCTTAAATTAATATGATTATAACCAATTTATTCTTAATGCAATATATATTAATCAAATTTACATGATCTGTAAAAAATATTTAGAAAAAAACAAGATTAAGATTTTTTTTCACTATGACAAGTTGTTGATTATTGTGAACGAGTTGTACGATTTTTTTGCACCATATTAGCAACAGTTTTCAGCTATTTTGATTACAATTTTCATCCAAACAGCGTCAGAGAGTAATACGAACTTCTTAAATTTTAATTGGGACTAAAAATACAGCCGAAAAGGTAAGAATTTTACTCTAAAACCCATAAATACAAAGAGCATGAAGCATGTCCCACCAGTCACGGAAACATACAAAAGTATTTCTTTCTTGTAAGTTGTATTTCTAACCTCAAAATGCGTTGTAGAAAAGAAAGCTTTTTGGAAAGTAAGAATTGGCCAACTACTGTTAAGTATATTTTTCCTGCTGTAATGGGATAATGGATAGGAAAGAGGTGGTTTTCATTTTTGTCCCACCAGTCACAGTGACTGGTGGGTCATTTTTGTATAACTTGTTATGGACTGTTCTAAACATTTCGAACCTGTTTCTATGCTTTTTTGTAAGTGTGATTGCTTTTTCTGCTTTTAAGAAGAATGCTGCTAAGCGAAAACAGAAATCTAGAGAAATGAATGAAATATATGAAAAATGATGAGAGTAAGTAAAAGACTGCTCGAAAAAACCAAAACAAAAATATGATCAAAAACGCCGAGAAAAAGGAAACGCTTTGCGTGAAACTAATGCGACTTCTAAAATTCAGTGGATAGAGAGACTACCTATGTTGATTTTCTAAAATATTTTAATTATAATAGTTATTTCGTTATATTATTGGTTTAATTATTAATAAACAATTCTAAAAATGACATAAAACGAGTTATTTTTTTGGCTAATTGCGTATTTGTCCCACCAGTCATAACACAATGTTCCACCAGTCACAATTTCTACTTTCTATATTTTCTTGTAAAAACTAAACTTAGTGCTAATTTTTAGTTTTTGTTGAAGTGAATTTAATCATTTCATAGCTTAGTAAAAGACATCTGGCTATGTATAGTATTTAGGCTAAAATCGCGATTGACAGTGCAGAAGGCGGAGAGGAGATATTTTTGACTGTCCCACCAGTCACACTCCTTTGATCACTGAAATATTACCAAAATATTTATGTTTTTTTTTTTCGGTAAAAGTTTGTGTCGGTTTATAAACTATTGTAAAATATCTATTTGATCATTATATTAGATCAAAATACAAAGTTACAGGTCTAATCGTCAGAGATTCTGGAGTAAACTGTCCCACCAGTCACTATCGAATGCCCCATACTACACATAGAACTCGAGTACTGCACTCAAATCGCAGAATCGAGTCATGATTCGAATACCGTATAAACCAACTCAAGTTGTCTCGATCCAGAGAAAAATAACTTCAAAACATTAATTAGTCTTCTTTTCAGCATTAGTAAATAACAAAGTAAAGATTGTATAACCACATAGCACTAATACTTCTATGAATACTTCTGACCTTTTTATAATATTTTTCCAAATACTATTCCATGGTAAATAATTTAAGAAATTAGTTTAGTATTAGTTTTAATTATGCCTATTGATTATGAATCACGAGCACAGAAAATTGTGTAATTGCAAAATAAGGTTTTTCTTAATTTCAGCGTAAGCAAGTGAAACATTCTTATAACAGTAAAAGTATGGTTCCCGAGGGATGGTAAAAGGAAAGGTAACTATCATTATAAATCGCTTCTTTTCGTTAAATGTTGCTGTTGAATTGGCAAACATTGTTGAATGTGAAAAAAACTTACACTAGCTGTTGTATAGTTTTGCTTAGACCACGCGGACAAAGTCGAGGGCAACAGCTAGTAAACGTAGGTAGAGATTTGCTGCATGAATAGACTAACTTCTTCAAATGTCATTACAAAAATCAATAACTATGTAGTTACACAATAAATCAATTCACCTTTGAACACTTCTTAAATAGACGCCAAAAAAAATCAAACGCTAGACAGATTTACAGCGAGTTCAATTGCAAATTTTACGTCTAGAATCTTTCAGGATTTATTGGCAAAAAAGTAGGTTCCTTAGAGATTTAGTCAGGAATTCATAGTTCTGAAGACTTTAGTGGCCTCGTACCGTTATGCCAGCTTATAAATTAAATTCCTGATAAAGCCAGGGATAAGGAAATACCCTGCTGCAACGATTATTTATCTTTTCCAGTTACATAACGTCAAAAGGTACGGCCTAACCTGCAATCGAATTCCTCATCGGATTCCTTGGGGCCGCCATGTGCCCTCCTAGCGGGAACCACTGCACTGATCCTCACTGCTGGAATTAAGGACCTTTTCAGGACATTGGCTAATGTGCCAGAAGCTGATTTCAACATTTTGATCCGACGTTTTCTTTCACAGGAACTTTGGCAGACTTCACAAATGGCTGCTGAAAACCATAGACTACATTCTTCCGTGCCAGTTACTATGACAAGTGTTGCTCCAGTTCAGAAAAAAAACTGATTATGGACTAACCATAATCTTATTTTTATTAAGTAAGGAATATCAGTTAAATTGTCGCTCGACACGATCGCAGTTCAACAGGGTGATTGGGCAAATGATTAATTAACCCAAAACTTTGATTGAGCTTTCACAAGAATAAAATGACTGCGGCGACTTCCGGCTTACTACAATAACTTAAAAACAGATTCCAGCTTCGATCTGTCGGCATAATCATCATTTCAGCCATGGACGTCCACTGCTGAACACTGATGTCCCCCAATGACTTTCGTCGGGGGGGGGTTGCCAATACTCACCACGCTTGGTAGGCGGGTTGGCGAGTGCAGTTTTCTATAACATTACGCTTGCAGACACTGCTGCTGCCTGTCTCGTGGTACAGGAATTAGTCGCCTCTTATGACACGCCTCCTGTTGGTGGTGGGGAAGTGTATTCTTTAAAGCATTCCCCATACGGCACATACAGAATCTTGAATGTAATTATTCAAGAATCGACTTTACTCTTCTACCTTGCCTTGCTAGGTTTTGGAGGCAAGGCACAGGTGAACAATAAATAACTAAGAAATGACACAAGATGCAAAGTAAAACAGGAATATTACAATAATACTTTATTCATAAAGAATTATCTTGTCCGTTAACAAAAGAAATATTATTCATGTTAATTATAACAACATTGAATAAAGTTAACTAGATCTAATAATACAAAACGGGCATGCTTACACTAATAATGATTTATATTTTGCTAATACAATTTCATTTATTACAGTATAAATCTTTTCAAAACTCAAGTTATGATTATTCCTAGTTAATATTTTTGTTATTCAGTACCAACTTTCCTTCTCTTTTTTTTCTTATGGGCAGAAATGCTTTCCTGACCACTGTCTTCTTCACTAGAGCTGTCTGAGGAACTGCTCTCGCTGTCACTACTTGATGAGCTGCTGTTTGAAGAGCTGTCAGATGCGACACCAGTGCTTTGACTTAAGTTGACACTACTGGCTATTTTATACAAGTCAGGTTCTTTGGCCTCAAGAACTTTGATCCACTTCTTGGATAGTTTTGGTCGACCACGGACTGTCTTGTGCCACACAATTGGGAAGTTTGTGCGGCTGCAGAAGTTCTGTGTGACAGCCACTGTGTCATCTAGGTTGAGCACCACATGCCACCAGCCACCTGGCACAAACATCGTCTCACCTGGCTTCTGGAGAATTTCAACCTGTAATAAAAATGTAGAATTTAGGAACAATTACAATGATAATAGCACACTCCTGTTGAATGACATAGATAGAAACAAAATAGGTACCGGTTTGTACTCCTTTGGCCAAGAATCCAACTGAGTCTTAGGATAAATTAACTTAAACCAAGTAATAGCTTCATCTCTCTGCTTCCCTCCCATGGCACCTGTGACTTTAATCAATTCTTTGGGTGTCTGGGTAGGAAACAGGCACCATCTCTTGTGACCAAACACCAAGGCATTCCAGGCACCGGTACCTAGAGGGTCTATATGGATGCCAGTTCCAGATCGCTGCGGACCCATCACAAACCACCGATATGGAGGTCTTCTCTCATTACCGCAATACTTAAATAAGTCATCCCTGAAATACCTGGGTACTTCATAGTCTTCAAGAAGCTTTTTTCGTCTCATGTGCTCACCAAAACTACTATCAAAAATATACAGCGGGCTGTCATCAGTCGTTGTCTTCATGTATGTGATGTAATACTTCATTTTCATCTTAACACTATAACCCTCATTGTCTTCACCACATTTAAATTTTTGGTTACGATACTTTTTGGCTAGTCTATCTAAGGTCCACTTGTGGTTTGCTTTCCAGTTAGTCTGTACATTAGTTATCACAACAGGTTTAAAAACTTTCTCATATTTGTCTATAAATTCTTCAGGTGTAACTTTATTGTTATCTATTCTCTCAACGTTATCATTACATTTTAGAAACTCTTCAAAGTTTTCTGCATAGTTTAATATCATCCATTGTTGCTTGTTAGTTAATTCTGGAAATAAGAATAATTAATGTTTTTTTATAAAAACCACACCAATCCTAGACGTCTTACTTAGACATTGTATAATAGCAGTAAATAATAGTTAATGTTATATATATTATATATTATAATACATATCATGCATTTAATAAATGTTTATATAAATTGCGATGCTAAGGGAATTTTATATAGTTCCTGCTGTGAAAATTAGCAGTTTAAAACCTCCTAAAGCCTCATTTTTGGACATGGGGTGTTTGTCCAGTGGTGCCTATGGCATTGCTAAAACCCTCTGCATCAACATTCTTTATTTTCATGTTTGAAATTCTAATGCACTGATTAATGAGCTGTGCTATGTATCTCGTCTCCATAAACAAGGCATTATGCATGTTGTTTCTGTATACAACAAATCAAAAGAAAAATACATATGATTCTGTCTGTCAGTGTAGTACTAGAATCGGTAGGTCTACAAACAACTTGTTGATTATAACAACCGAGTTTAATTGACTAGTTTTTTTATTATTATTATTATTAAGCCTTATATTGCAGAAGTAATTGGTATCACAGAACTGTCAGTGTTCAATCAAATTACATCTACCACTGCTTGTCCCAAGACAAAGGCCTCCTCCAAGAGCTTCCACTCATCTCTATCTCTCGCTTTTCTGGTCGAAATCATTCCTACTATTCATCTTATGTCGTCTTCCCATATCGTAGAGTAGTAGAGAAAGACAAGCAATGAGAATTGACTAGTAGAAATCTTTATATCCTTTATGTTTACTTTATAAAGTAGCCAAGCCGCAACTGAATTAGAATCAATACTCTTTTACTAGCACAACAATAATATCATCTCAAACAAAAGGGAAGCCTATGTTCAGCAGTAGACGGCCTGTGGCTAAAATGATGATGATGAATCAAGTTACATATTATGGAGGTTAGGTTTAGTTGTCTTAAGGATTTTCATAAAAATAATTATGATGATAGTTCATTATAGGTACTTATATAATTTTAGCAAAATAATAAAAATCTTTACTCTAAGACTTTTTTCAACTTTTTGGACACCAAGTCGAGGACGTTCTTTAAGTATGTCACGCTATTGGAAGAAATATCCAGAATTAATTTGTTTCCGGGTATTTCTTAGGACAATACTATATTTTTATACACGCAGACACATCAATTAAAGTGTTTTTTTTAGTAAGCCAAGCAATCTACATGTAATAATAGAAATTTTAGAGATTGCTCATTGTAGTTATTTTTCTTACCTGGTCGAGCTTTCCTTTTTACTTCCTTGATGCGTTTCTTAGCTTTATGAGAAATTTTGTATTCAGTAGTCATTTTGTATTTGATATGAAACTATAAAATATGGAAAATAATGAAATATCGTATTCTCAGGTTGAAATTTTTGGTGTAATTTTTTGACTGATTGATCTGTCATTTTATCAGTCTAACTAATCTATAGTCTATGGTTTAGTGTTGTTATTTAGTACTTGTAAATGATTTGTGAAATTTCGATTGTGATTTGGAAAAATTTTTTATGGCTTCTTTTTTATCTGTGCCTGCAGGTTTTGTAGTATTGCTAGAAATAAAAATGATCGTTAATGAGGGCGCTACTTCCAAACAAATCTGTCAATAATATCACAAAGTCCTACAAAGTTTTGTTAATCACCCATGTATTCACCACGTTACTCAGTGACAACAGTTGACAAAAATAGAGGAATGAAAAGAAGACTGCTCTCAATTTTTAAATTGTTTCAAAAGCTCAAACTATTGTGCAGCTTGTTATGAATTAAATGCATATTATATTATTTCTGGCAACATTGTCCATACATTTTCAATTCGACGCAGTGTTCCTGATTATTTTGGAATTTCGGGTTTAACCGAAATAATTTAAAACATTTGTGATTTAATCGTTATTTAGTTTTATAACTTTTTACAATAATCAAATCAATTACATAATTCAGGAATTAGAAAGTAGTGATTGATTTGACTGTTGTAGTGAAACAAATTTCAAACGTTCCAGTCTGAAGTGTGTAGCTAGCACGGCATAACTGTCAATCTGGGTGTAGAAATTTATTTTGTAATTTTCACCGGTTCTTATGTGTAATTTCCTAATGTGTTAGACAAATATTGAATAAACGTTTATTGCGAAATAATGTTCTATAGTGTATGTGGTGCATAAATCAGTGCGAAAATGGATGACGGTAGCGTGAAGATCCAGTCTGGAATTAACATCAACATAAAACGAACAGATGGTGAGTAAGATCACGCTGGGGACCTCACAGCAGCTTGCATTCTATCTAACATCATTCTCTCAACGTATTTGTTTTGTTCTTTTGTTAGTGCCGGGTGAGACGACTGCCTGTAACAACATTATCCACTTGGGTCTCTCGGATTCACATCGGTGCGGGCGAGTGTGAATCAGCACGACTTTTACCTCTAAATTGGCGATATCTCTGTCCTAAATAAGCCGTATTTGATTAGGAATTACCGTATTTTAATCGCATTTATTACGGACTTCTGGAGGTTATGGAAGCAGCTGATAGAAAGTGAAAGCCTCCACACAGCACCAATCTTTTTGGTAATTTGATTATCACACGAATTTCGAATGAAGACAAAACAAACTTACTGTAATTATTGTATGTGTCATATTTTGTACAGGATAAACTTGCCTCTTGAAGTACCTATAGAATTATCATCCTTCTGTGTCGTCTCACATCCTGCGTTGTGTGTGTTTAGAGGCCTGCCCTGGGAAATATATGCTAAAAGCATAACCGACAAACAGCCAAGTTGGGCTTGTTTTAATCCTCTGCATACATAGATATTAATGCTGGTATCATTAATTATATTTTTGCTACTAGGTTACCAGCAGTAAATTATTATTATTATTATATAATAGTACTTTTATTAGTAAATTTCTTTGTGTGTTTAATAATTTCATGTCAGATGCCTATATTATAAGGAAAATTCACAGCAGAGTGGAATTGGAACTCTCATGTCGCATGTAGCGGTAGTGTTGGTAGCCAGATACATTCCATGTTTCTCTAAGCTGCTCACCTGAGGTATAACCATATACACAGAGGTGGGATAAAATTTAACATGATGTGGCAAGAAAGTGTGTACAGCTTAGCTGCTGATAAACAGCAACTTATAAGGCAAAACATCTTATGAAAAAACATTGGATGCTCCATACAATACATATTGTCTAACTAAATTGTTTTATGCAGTTTTAGTATTAGTCCCATAGTAATAGTTATTACAAGTACATGGGCATCTAATTTTATATTATCAAGAAATTTATTATTTTAGATTTCATAATTGTATTTTTTTTCCCTCATAAAAGAAGTATTCCAGTATAGAATTTAAATATTTTTAATACTACCTCAAAGGAAGGAATTAATCTATTAATAATACCAATACCTATTGGTGTCCAAATGTTAGCTATTATGTAATTAAATATTAAACCCTATTCATCCTCTAACAATAGAATAAATCGAGGCTAAAAGTATGATAAATCAAATAAGACAATATCTCCTTTTTTACCCTCTTATTCAAAATAACTTACATAATTTGATAATCTATGGCTTAGCCACCCAACAGCTGAACTTTAAAAAACATTATACATATTCTTCTATTCCTCTGTAGATAAATAATAAACTCTTTTTACAATCACACCAATTATCTAGCTCCAAATTAAGAAAAGCTTGTACTTTGGCAACTGGATGACAGATAGACATACTCAAATAAATTTAACACAAATCCATGAATTCAGATAAAATACACACACATTCACATAAAATCATGCCTCTTGCAGGATTTCAACATGTGTATGGTTTTGTCTGGAGCACAAACCACTACATGAAACCGCTAAATAATAGACATAATAATCAATATATATAAAATTGAATCTCTATTTCCTTTGGTCATCACATCATGTGTGGGTGGAACGGGTGGGAAAATTTTGCTAATTCTTTTTTTGTTGTGTTAATTATAGTCAGAAGGTTCTTTTGAAAAAATAATAATTGGAAAGTTGCGCAGAAAATACTTTATGAATAAAATAAAGACCACGCAGTCGAAGTCGCGGGCAACAGCTAGTACATAAATAGAAATGACTGTTGTATCGAATATTCATCTATTGAGCTTTGTTAGTTTAATTATGAAAAGCTTGTCCGGTCAGCATGATACATTGTATAATTAAACAAAATTAGATGAGAGGTGAGTAGGCTGGACTTGGCGCCGCTATCTCTTAGGTACCGGGTTCGATTCTCGGTCGGGTCGATGTATAAAGCGAACTTTTCTATGTTGTCCCGGGTCTGGGTGTTGTGGTATCGTCTTTGTTTCTGAGTTCTATAACACAAGTGCTTTAGCTACTTAGGATCAGCAATGTATGTGACGGATTTATTTAAAATGGTATATCGGTAGCAGCGGGCCGCCGAGGAGGGCATCCGACCTTGCGGTGCGTAGCGCCATATACGGCGAGCGGAGCGCGTGCGTCGCCGGCCCGCTCGTTTGTAGTCGCAATTTAAGACAATAGTTTAAAGTTTTTTTGGTGACGTTTCAAGTGCTGACTGGCAACTGATTAGTAAATAACACATTCAAAATCTCTTATTGCATTGCCAATATCAAAATAATCGACGAAACACTTAACAGAATAGCAGATATTTATAGATTTTGGGGTCCAAAACATCACAGTTTCAGATAACATATGAAGTAGGTACCTGATGAGTATATTTTCCAAACTTGATCGCAAACAAGTGGCTAGCCTGAAGGTAAGCAACAACCGTAGCCTAACGCAGCCTAAGACGCATTTACATAAGAAAATAACTTTAATGATAAATACTAAAGTCATTTCTATGTACTAATGCAATATATTGTTAGTTGACAGACTGATTTAATGAAGAGCTGTGACAAGCAGGAAGCTGTCAATAAAGCTAGCGGCCACGCACGCCGATATACGCAAGGCTACGGGCCGCGGACTAGTTCAAGGGAATCTAAGGGCTCTTGGACTCCAAACGATGTTGATTAGATTGCCCTAATGGACACTAAACCCCATTAGATTTGGGGCAAACACTGATAAGTGCCGTCGCTCATTCACTTATTATGATTATTCTTTTATCTTAATAATGTCATCAAATTATTCTATGTGGACGAAATCATGTTTATATTTTCTGTTGCGTTTAGCATCAATGTTAAAGTACGTAATCAAAATTTAAACCCAAAAACAACCTTGATAACTAATATCCGTTGTAATCTATCTGACAGATTCCAGAAGCGGAGATCAATCAATTGATGATTGCATTTTCTTGCGTAGTTTCTTTTAACTGTAGCTAGGCGATCTCGGGTTTGATAGTAGTACTAATCAACGCTGTTCCAAAGAAATAAATAAAAATATTGTAATGGTAATTAAAAACCTATTTCCTCCAAAACTGTCCGTTTCCTCTGTATCGCTGAATTTGACAACGTTTCGTGCTGAGCGTTCGTGCCGCTTGCCACTTCCTCAAAGCTCGCGAGTCGCCCACGGGCTGGCCAAGGTTACGTCATCGATTTGCCGGGGGGCCCCGGCACTTTTAATATTACCTTATTGGTCGAAAAATTGGGGCCCTGCCTATCTATGAATAGTACATAGTACTCTCTTGACTTGTGGAATGTCTTGAGGAACACCAATATAATTCTAGCATTCTGTCAATGCTGTGCATAAGTTTTACTGCTGCTGAAACGAAACACGGGGGAGATACTGGTCTTAAATGGTTCAATGTTACACATCTTACGATGTTTTCACATTCTCCATCATTACTTTATCACCAGTGATCGGAATAGGTAGATTGATTTGGGGGTAATGATTTCATACATTGATGTTAATATGGACTTGCCTCCTGGATTTCGGAATTTCTTTGTATTAGTTTTAAAAAAAAAGACATCCATATTATGCTAGCACTACCAAAGTACATCAAATCAATCTACCTATTCCGATCACTGCGATTTGCGAGCGACTTCAAAGCGAAGCGAGAGCGGAGCGGATTCGCCACGAGTTCATATGATAAGACGAATATCTGAAATTGACCTATTTTTTCTCGAATTTATATTTTTCTACGATTGGTGAGACTGAGAATTCTCACGCACGAGATTATGAGCGACTGCAGAAATAACGATTCGGATTAAACCAAGATCTGTAAGAATCAGAGATATGTCGAAATGTGAAAATGTAATTTAAGGTTATTGGAGGTTTAATTCCAAAGCCAAATTATTGTGATTTAAAGTTTGTAGGACGTATTCGCTTCGAACTATTGATCTAGTTCTGAAAATTATAGAATTTTCTTTGACAGATTGAAAGCTACACCATTCCCGTAGCGTGACATAATAAAAAAAAAAATATAAATAACTTATTCTAACAACTGTTTCGTTAAATCCTAAGAAAGTACAGGGTTGCTGTACGACGTTTTTGTGACAAACCGAAATACACGCATTGCAGAATTTGCAGAGGGAACCGACAGCGAGCAAAGGCCAGACATATATAAACCGAATAGAAGAGCAAGAAATTCCTCGTCTTTAGTCTTTCTCGCGTCCTTCCTATCTCCAGCGATTGGCAGTACGTTTTCATTAGCGTCCAAGTGGCATGTTGCGCAGTCAGTCAGTGAACGTGGCGTGAGTCACCGAAGAGCGGGTTCCCTCGATGTGACGCCGACATTCGCCGCGTTCGCCTCCGGCCCGATCGCCTAACAGTACATAGGTCCTCTATACTCTACCGGTCGCTGCGTAGAAAACCACTAAGTTTGTGGGTTGCGGTGGATATTAACCTACTTCGTCAGTTACACTTTCAGCTGGGCTTGTTTTTGGCAAGTCGCAATGAAACTCTGTATTTTGACAGCCCTGAATTTCTTGTGTGCTCTCTCAACAAACACAAAACATACGTACCATTATTGCATACCATACAAATTACAAATTCTAACGTTGACGTTTAAAGAAAGACAATTCAGGCGGTCTTATCGCTAAAAGTGATCTTATTTTAACAACTTTTAGGTAGAGGATAACTAGATGAAATGTAAGAGATATGAATCAATTTCAGCTTGGATTATTTATTTTACAACCCATTACATGGCATCTGCCGTTTTAGTGATACTTTGTTTCGTCGAGAGCTCAAACATTCAAAGCAATTTGCAGTCAGGGCGATTGTTTTGCGTGTGCAGTTGACTCAATAACAAATAAAGCAAGCGCGGTCTAGTTAGGCGAAGCGACCTCCCGCTTGCGTCAGCTCGCGGCCACGTGGGCGATGCCGCGGTGTCCTGAGGCCGAACTGGCCGAAGTGTCCGGCTCTCTAATTGCCGAGCCGTGCCGAAACATGAATTAATTACACACGCTCATTTGCCGATTTGACTTGCCTCTGATGTAGATTAGGGTCGTTCTGCCGGTGTACCAGTTTTTACTGCCTAATGTCTTTCTTTTTTTGGACAAAGTTACTTTAATGATGAATTCAGATTTATTGGGATCACTGCTTAACCTTTTTAGTAAGTTTTCGTTAACAGATTAATTGTTGCTTACTTTAACGGTAATGTACTTCGTGTCGAACTCTGGATATTTCATTTCATTTTTATGTACTAAAAAAGATACACCAACATCAAGACACAATAAGTCAAAAAGCTTATATTTTTTTATGAATGGCGGCATCGATTAATTAATTAATCACAAACATAGAATCAATGAACTAGTATTAAAGTTGGATGTCAATAATAATAAAATCCAAATATGTAACACCTGTTAACATTGCATAAAAAAGTTGTGTTGAAAAAACGCGTTTAGTCCTTGTTTAGCCGAAAATAGATAAGACTTTCGATTTCAGTGATGTCATCGAGCTGAGGGTCTGTAGGAGTCAGTGTTATAATGAGTGATTGAGGATGCCGACGCAACTAGCTCATACTCGCATCTACTGTTAATTACGTAATGCCGGCGGGCTTTGACTTAAGCTTAGTTAACATAAGAAACGTATTATTAGAATTATCGGGAAATCGATGCAAGGTTTTTAGTAAGAGCTTAGGAATTCCTTCTCATATACATTACATTAAGTAGGTACTGGCTTTTCTATTCCAGTTTCTAATTAGATTTTTAAAACAAACGTCGTGTTATTGTCGTCATTAATGAGTCATCATTACACTCCTATTATAAAATGGAAAATATTGAACAACACACCAAACGTTAATAAATTAATAATTGAGGCGGTATTATCGCTAACAGCGCAGCGATCTCTTTTCAACCGACTTCAAAAAAGGAGGAGGTTCTCAATTCGTCGGTATCTTTTTTTTTTTTTTTTTTTTTTTTTTTTATGTATGTTCAGCGATCATTCGTTACTGCGTTGACCGATTTCGATAATTTTTTTTTTGTTTGAAAGGTAATACTTTCAGAATGGTCCCATATAAATTTGGTTAAATTCTGATGATGGGATCTATAAGAAAATCATCAAACATTGCATAAATTCCGTACCACGCCAACTGATTTTAGTATCTATCTTACCTATATCTCTGCCAAATGTAGACCGATTTTGATGATTCTTTTTTTAATGAATAGCTTATACTTCAAAGTTACTATAATAAGAAAAAAACTCACCCCTAAGGGTGGAAAAATAGGAAATGAAATCGGTGTTCAGCAGTTAAATTATGTTTTCACTCGTAAGATTTGTTTTGATTAGGATTTATCACTAAAATGGATGAAATAAGTTAATTTTATAAAAAAAATAAAAACCGACTTCAAAAAACTAAAACGCTAAAAATAATCTTAACACTTAAGTACCTAATCAGTTACTTTTGGAGTCGGTGCCAGTCAATGAGAGACCAATGTTTTCGTTTGCACCGACTCCAAAAGTAACTGATTAGGTACTTAAGTGTTAAGATTATTTTTAGCGTTTTAGTTTTTTGAAGTCGGTTTTTATTTTTTTTATAAAATTAATAGACAATCTTAAGGTAGAGACAGGTAAATTATAATTGAGAGGTGGTGAACAAAAATTAGAGTATTGAGACTTATCGTATCCATGTTATTATTGTAATTGTAGCTTCCGATTGTCAAGTTTCAGTTGAATTTACTTAATCGATGCTTTTTATCGTTATGAAATCGCGTTTTCATATAGTGAAAGTAGTACGCTTTTACCACAATCGGTAATCGATAAGCTGAATTCAGGTCGTTCACGACTTTGTTTCGGGTCGTTGTTGTATCATTGAAAGCTAAACTAACCAGAACTAGATCAGAAGTCCGGAAAATGTTTGCTCCGGTTTCTTTGTCATTGTATATTAGCCTGATTTTTTATTGTCCGAAGACAGTAGCTAACGCGTCATGGGCTTATAACTGACATTTTAACATAACTATTGCAGTCATATCAATAGATAACAATGAAACATACTGTAGTTGTAAACATTCATTACCATAAAAACCCTTTTACGGTTGTCTATGAGGAATTTCTAAGTCTTGATTGTTGTGTTGACGACAAAAGTAACATTGCTTGCAGTTTTTATGCTGCTTTCTATCATGCACAGGTGAAATCAGCAGCGGTAAAGCTGTCAAATCCCGCAATGTAAAGTTTCTTGTTGATTCTAAAATGCCTATTTTTAGCCCCCGACGAAACGTGAGGTTTTAAAAGTGTTTTTTAACCGCAACTCGTAGAATGAAAAAGTCAGTCAAATAAACCAATTCGTATTTTTCTATCTCAAGTATTATCTTATTTATAAACCTACTAACGCCCACATGGTTTCAACTAACCTTGCGCTAAGGTAGCCGATACTGTACAATACGACAGTTCAGTCAAGATCAAAATGCCTGACGTTAAGTGTACGTACCTTCATCAGTTTACTAAACTCTGGCCTGCTCCTGTCAATATGAATCTGGGTGTTTGGTAAGATTTCACTTATCTTCATAGCTATAATAAATCTTGACTATGCTGCCAAAGTTAGCAAGTTCCTAGTTCGATGTATCACTTAGGATACATAAGAACGGTTTTGTCTATTGTGTCTGGTCTTGGATCAGCTAACGTCGTATAATTCCCGCTTGAGATAAAAGGAGGATGCCTAACGGTGGTCAAGAGTAGACGTCGAAGTTAAAATAATGATGATGAGATTGCATTGTATGGTCCATACTTTATTTCAGACCGTTTTCTTAGTCGCGGGTAAAGATATTAACTTAAAATTAATAACAAATACTAAGGTCCACTTCGTCGTACGTTTCGTACTCTTTAAGAGGTTAAAATGTATGCAAGCATAATATAGAAAACTATTTATCATTATATAAAAGTTACGACTCAATCGAGCCGTTGGAGCTTAACCTATCTACAATTGTAATCTACACGTAATTATTAATTAAGTTTGCAAAACCTCTGTTCGCGATTCTGAATCTAAATTGTCAGTTTTTTTTTAAATCAGCCAACCAAACCGTAAACTGATTATGCAAAAAAACCAAAACGTCAGTGCTCTCCTAAACAAATAATTAGACGATTTTAAGTTCCATCGGACTTGTAGCAAAATCAAAGTCGGGATATTGAATGGGCTTGTTCAATTGGAATTACATAGCAATACATAATGACACCCATTGGGCTATTGTGATCTAATCGCTTCATTTCCGATTTCACATATACCTAACATGGCTTTGGTTGGGTGTTCCTAAACCCTGAATACGATGGTCTTTCTTACAGAATCCATGTGGATGTTACTTTGAGTTCGTCGACTCAAATCGTTATCCTCAAATTCCTCAATTGGCCGAAGCCGTTTGAAGGAGCAATTATCGCGTTGTACAAATTTGTCGTTCTATTTAGTGTTGAATCATTTCGTCTTGTTAGCTCGGACGCTAACGGACAAAAATCATTTTTATTTGTATTCGGATTTTATGCCAATGAGCTCAACTTCATTCATCATGTTCGTAATCAAATAAAACTGGTTTTAAGCGGGTCTAGTTGTCTTTGAGTACCAAATGCAATGGAGATAACTTGTAAGAATTGCAATATGATGATATAATCGAAAAGCTTTTGTGCGATATTATTTGTGATCCTTATCTCTTAACTTATGCAGGAATCTCGTTATGTTTCAACTTTACTTTATTAAAAATAATAACACAAATTGACATGGCCACGAAGTAAGGAATTAACATAATTATGTTACGATTTACATTGATTCGTTTGAGTTGAAATCAAATCCTCGGTTAAAAGTGAAACTTCTACTAGCTTTTACAACTAAGTCTTAGGCAGATTGAGTTAGGCTAGGAAGGTAGATTTACATAGCACATCAAAATGTTGTCTGTTACACAAGTTTCCACTTCCAAATGTGTCCTATTCCTAACTTTCGCCGTCTCATTGCGCCCTCTGTCATCAGTGCCAGCCGACTAAGAGGCAAGAGGGTTTTGCAAGGCTCCGCGCAAGTGGGTGTCGCGTGGGTGCCCAAGTGGTTCCGTCTACTGATGTCATCACTCTATGGCCCCCAGCACCTTCGCATGCGGTTTTCAGTTCTATTTCTTAGAAAATAAAGACGATACGGTGTCGTAAGTAAAGTGCGCGCTGAACTTGGTTTCAAATAACCCTCTGTTTTGACTCGTATGTTGTAATTAGATGAATGGTGTTGTTCAAAAATAGCGTTGTTCGGTCAGTTGAGTATAATAATAAATATTAAATGAGGATAAACGTAATAGAAGCATTTTAAATAACACCCTAGTCAATTAAAATGCAGTTGTTGCATTTATATAAAGATTATATTTTCATTTTTGTTTTAAATCAATGACAAAATTAATGTCCTCTGTTGTACAGTGGTCGCCCGGATATCTAATAATAGGTACTTGGCTTCGATTCGTGCAGTGTATTTTTTTAAAGTGAAATATCACCCTTTTCACTGGTCTTTCTATATTTTTCCAAAGTGAAATAATAAATCAAAGTATAATCGACTAAGTGGATGACATTCCTTTACGGTATTTATGTCAGATCGGTATCGCGTTACAGAAGAATGCTAGGAAAAGCGTTCGTAATGCAATTGGTTAACTGAAATTTGAGATGAAATCGGAAACTTTAATTTTTGTTTCATTGATTTTCAATGCGACATACACGGTAAGTTTTAAGGCTTTCAGTCGCACTTAAAGTGCAAATCTGAATTTATGTTAAAGCAAAATCGACAACATTCTTGTCTACTGCTGGCTACTTTAAGGCGCGCGAGAACTTCCTGTTCAATTGATTATTTCATCATCTATTCTTGAAGGAATTGCCATTGGCGATTAAGTAACTAAATTCGCCTTTTAAATTTGGTAACTTCTTCAGTGTGTGAGATTTATTCGGATATAAATAATGTTATAGGTTGAAAACTTTCTTTAATACTGAGCTATACTAAAAACTTGGGTTCGAATTCTTGGCAGGTCCTTTCAGCAAATGACCTTTTTTAAAACTATTACTGCTCGCGTTTGAACTTTCACCGCAAGGAGACACCCCTGCCAAAAATATGTTATTCCTTACTTCGATTGTGCTCTCTGGCGCAAATTCAAATAGGTACCGAAATCAACAAATAGTTTTATAACTGCTCCAAAACTACTCTAGGATACTAATTACTAAAGCATTAATACTAAAATTGAAATCAAGGGACAAACAATGTCCCACAAAAATAGTAGCAATGAATTAATGTTTAATTTAATACGTCATCGACGTAATCGTTAGTTATGGGTCGATTATTCATACTGCCATGGCATTCGATTATATTCTAATCAAGATTGACGTAAGCAGCTTCATGAAATATTATTTTTTCGTGACATATCAGATTGTTCGCTGTTTATCTCATGCTTTATTTAATGGTCGTTGCAAAATTGATTGAAGAAACTTATTATATTATTAACCTATACCATTCGACTGCTGGTTAAGAACTTGTCTACCGGTTCCTATCAAGTGTCAGAGCTACACAGTCTTTATTGTAGGCAGCAGACCAATGGTTCTTAGCCCCTTATCTTCGGCGGTAAGGGTCGAAAAGTGTGTTACGTTTCAGGTCTACTTGTAATTACATTTAAAACACTTTTTAAATCGATTTAAGCGTACTAATACGATCTACAACAGTACAGTTCCTTGATAAAAAATGCCACATCCATCCATCCAAATGTTGCATTCTATTCATGTGCTTTTGTGCTCTTTGATCATTGTTGTGACCTATTGACCTGTCTGGTGTTCGTCTCAATGAAGGTCAGGTTATTAAGCCAGTTATTATTACGCTATACTTAGATTACGCGCATTCCAGTGCAATATACCTAACTCAAGTCTACTTGGATACTTCATAGATCTTAAAACTGGTTTTAAACATCATTCTACTGTCAGTTTTATTGCAGTTATACGGACAGAAAAATGCTTAGAGCTAGGTAGTTTAACTTTAGGCTAAAATGTGTGGGAAGTAAGCAGACCTTAATATATCCAAATGGATTCCTAATAATGTTTTGAGCTAAATAGGATTATAGGAAAACCCATCCGAAGCACAGTTAAAATGACTAGAAAGTAAATCATATACCTCAAGGATTTCTTTCATATAATTATGTAGGTAGGTGCGATGAATATCTTATTGATTCAAGGCATGATAACATGTTGTTAAAACACGGTTATCTTGTTCAGTTTTGCCTTCGGCTAGGTAACCTTAATATTGAGTCCTGCATTTACAAAATAAGTACAAAGTTTTCTAAAACAAGCATACCTAAACATAACAAATAATATGTCTACCATCACACCATCAATAATCAATTCAAATTGACTGAGATGCCATGTAGTAGGTTGATAGCAGTTTTATTTTATTGATCCAAAAGAGATTTTGTTAACATGGATGTTGTTACAAAAATTTCAGAATCCCTTCCATATACATATTTGTTATTTCTGGTTGTTGTTAAATTTTCTCTTTAACATTTAAATGCTTGCCGTTTCTTCTTGTTCGCTCGGCACGACACGTGCGCTGCGTTGCGCTGCGTGTGTCGGCGCGGTGCGCGGGCGCCGCTCGTCTAGCCGGTTGCAACCGGATCGCTGACTCACTCTAGTGCACTGCTCGATTGTTGTTCAAACTAAATAACTAGTCTAAAGCATGCAATGTATTCAAAAGTTTGAGTAATCATTTAAAACGTGATTATTGTCAGAAGATATCTGCACAACATAGAATGCTATAAAGATGTTGACTTTTCTTTTGACATATTATCGTTGTTCATGAGGGTTTTCTATCGGTTTATTTAAAAATACCCGTTGTCTCCACTTAGAAGGAAAACGTCAAAACTGAGCAAACGAAATCAGAATACTGAGCGTTTCAAACGCGATTAACGTAAACATCAGGCTTTACACAACTTTTTCAGTGATTTTTTTAACAGTTGCGTTTCCTCCCTGTAATATCTTCATAAATGGCAGATGGAATTTGACTCTCTTAAAACATTTATAAATTATAACTTTATTGAAAAATGTGAAAGTGCAGTGAACTAATAGAAAATACACTCCTCTCTAGAACCAGATGAAAACTATACAATAATTCAAGCCAGCACAAGTAGAAAGCAACAGTTTATTATTTGAGTCGACCGAGTCAAATTTAATGACTAAAATAAGGTATACCGTAAAAGGTTAATGACATTTAGTGCTCAAATAAATTGTAGTTGCATAACAATTTGAGCACTGCGGATTTATAAAGGCTTTAAGAGCACTGATTAAATTGGCTCGGTCACCTTGAATGTTGCCTTATTTAATTATTCCATTCTTATATCTGCAGTTAATCATCTAAAGCTATTAGTATTATAATAAACTTCAAAACCTTTGTTTCCAAGGTTAATGTTTCAAGTTTTTGAAGTTCCAGTTCAGGGATTGGAACTAATAACACATTTGTGTGCTAGTTTATCTGTACATCAGTGCTGTAATTGGGACTTATATTTTTATATGACTTCTGCTATAACGCCAACAATGGCCTTCGAGGAATTCTGTTTTTATCTGTATTATTGCAGCGAAAGTCTTTACACATATCTAATAATATAATAAGATTCCCAAGTTTCTATAGCGAAAGTGCTATCAACAGAAGCTGCTCTGCGACTCGGCGTAGTGGCGGACTGAGCAGCCGTCGAGACCGAATAATGATTTATTAAACATACAGCAATTGTGTTTTTATGTGGGCCACGGCCGCGAACGCTTTGCGAAATTACTATGCGGGTAAGTAGCTCATTACAGCCGCGCACCTAAGATAAAAACCTACTTTTACTTCACATTGAACGATCTCGCAGACAGAGGTGATATGCTACTTCCACGCATTAAGACGGATTGCTCATTTTGGGACTTTACTTTCTAGCCAGGATTCGAATAAGATGGATTTGAAATGTTTCTTTGATAATTTAAACTTTTGCGAAAGCCGTTATTGTTTTATGGTTGGGAATTCACGTAGTTTTTGCACGTTGCAGCATTTATACAGGATTTTTCGTTTGTTTTTAAGCTGCCAATGTTCAATAAACATCAACGTATTTTATATCCCTGAAATATATTTTTTTCCATTTCCGAGAGTTGCACTCAACTATTCCAAAAGCTAGTGTCCTGGAAAGGCAGCATAATAGATTCGCGATCCTATCATACAAATGGTACCTAAAAGGCTGGCACTCCCTAAAAGGGACCGTTCCTTTTCTGTGTTTCATGATACGTCTAGTTTGGTCGTAATTGGTAGGCTAGGCCAGCATTGTTAGCAGCGCTTTATGGGGAAAGCCGCGGTTTGACCTTAGCGCCATTTCACGAGTTTGACCTTATGCGGCATTGACGACTGGCTCATGTCGGTGAGATCTTTGACCTGTTGCAGAAACGTGTCATTGGATGTTTGATGCCAATTGCCATTATGCTCGGTTGACTTGCATCGTATGTTTAAAGCGTTTGACGTTTTGAGATTGTATCAGTTGTATGGATCTAACGTGAGTTGTAATGTGGAATGCAATTTTCCCATTTGGAATAATCTGTGCGTTGTTTGGCCGTAATTGATTGCAGGAAGATACAGGATTCATAAATAAAACATCTTCATCGGAGTTGCTTGCTATCTATCTTTCTTCGCCGCCAGCGCCGAGCGTGGAATGACTACATTCGCAATAGTAGTTGAACGCCATTTTAAATCTTCTCCCTTGTTGCAAACTTGGCCGTGGGAAACTAAAATGGCGTGAGCTAGTTTCATTCCACTTTTACCTGTCATGTATAATTATTTGTCGGTAATTATGTAGACAGCGTATTCTGTCAAGATGCAGTTGACTTCAAATCAATGCGTCTCTGCGTGTGTTTACTGCATACGTATGAGAAGATTAGCACTTTTAGGTTAGTAGTTGAGTATTTGGGTGATTGAATCTTATTAACTACCTTGTTTTACTATCAAATCAGTTCAATAGGTAAGTTGTGGACTCGCGGATAAGGAAACGCAACTGAATTATAATTAGCGCAAAGCAATGCGTTAACGGGTCAATGACACAGCGGCGACCGAACTAAACTGCTAGGCATCCGGGCTCCCATTTTACTTTGATCTTCCTGCTTGGAGAACTTGTCCCGATGAAAGGTCTCGTTACATTGGTGTCAGTGCGACTATTTGGCAGTTGGCCATGTTTTCCTTACGTTCACACGAATTTTATTGACATCTGCTTACTACGCGGTATGGTATGAGGTTGAGTTCCTTATTTAAAAACCTCTAGTCACTGCTACTATATCAGCATAAACCGTAAAGCAATCGCTAAATTTATCCAGCATGAAACAGTGGTCTGTTTTCTGCGGAAACTCGCTATCTTAAAGTGTCATATTCATGATTAACACTTCCTCCTCTCTTATCGTGTCTAAAGATAGTGATGCAGCAATTGCATTTGTCATGATAAACACCACCTGTTAAGCTTTGTAAATATGGCGACGTCTAAGATCACTAATTAATAAATAAGAACTTTTCGCGTGACGTCAGCGTATCTGTTTAGCAAGTTGAAGTAGAGAAGTGACATTTGGTTAATCTTTAAAACAAACAAGTCTTGAGAGAAGAAAAAACTAGGTATTTAAAAATATCCTCTATTCTTCGTGCCCGTAGGCGCGTGGACAGTTCAATGCGTCACTCACGGTCACAGCCTCATAGAGCACATTACCAATAGCGGTGCTTTTAGCCTTTTATTTCGGCGCTTCGTTCCACTTTCGTTGCTCGGCCGCGGAGCGTAGCCATGGTAACGGTATGTGTTCGATTCGATACCTGCATTACGTTTATCGGTAGCGAATCGAAACGTTTGTTACGTGTTTTATTAAAGGTCTCATAGCTTTCAATTAAGCTTTTTATGTTTAACTTTAACGATACAAAATAGAACCAGACAGTTTTCCATTAACAGGCTTTAATAAGAGAGCTTAAACTGTCTACGGTCAAATGTTAAGTCTCGAAAGATATAAAAACAAGACAAACTGATTTTAAAACTAGGCCTTTGAGCCACAGAAACTAAAGACGAGTCTCACACACAACATGGACTTGGCTATTTAGTTTCTTTTCTATGTCATTGGTACATACAATATAACATATCTACCAGCATCATTACTGATGTTAGCTCCGATATAGTCTACCTTGAGAATTATCATGTTGATTTATATTGCAGATATTGACTCATGATACGCAAAGTTAATTACAGTTCTGTAGTATAGGTAAATTAAACACCCTAGCTGTAATACAATGCACTCTAAGAAACCACTTTGCTCGATTTTATGTTGGTAACAGCGATTACATTAGTATAATTGTTTTTCCAACTATTTCTTCATTTCTTTCTATCCTAATGAATTGGATATTGAGGAGTTGTAGAAATAGGATCATAAATTATATTTAAACTAATTCTTTGCATATTTTCCTTAAAATCGATCATATGGTTAGTAGTAAATAGTTTCGAAGTTTCTCCATTCCTTATTGTCAATATATCAACAAATACGAAGGAACATGACACTAAACTACTAGTGACACTAGTGTACAAATTCTTAGTATGACTTCGCTTTCTTTAAAACGATTCTTAGGATAATTTATCATTGGGTTCAATATCAGTGACTGGTAGAAAACCACAACATGACAACTCGTATGATCTGTAAATTTTCCTTTGTTAAACTTATAATTTAAAGGAATTTGTAAATTGGTTCCCATTGCCTCCTCGACATGATATCCATTAGTTTGTTGAATTATTTTTGAGATTGTGTCTACATTAGTCATGAACAAAACAATTACCCTCGCGTTTTATCTCGCATGTAGTCGGGGCACGCTTGACCATAATGGTGTGGCAAGTCTGGTTAATGCATTTGGATTGGAGCAACTGCCATCAGACGTCTATAACTATTAGACCCTTGTCCACCAACTATTTGGATGGATAGCCAACCAGACTATTTGGATCATGGCAATACTTAAACATCCACTGTTTCTCGATGTGGGGGTTTCCTCACGACGTTTTCCGCTATCGCCGTAACTCAAAAATGGTATACATTCCCCGTCCATAGATATCGAATAATTAAAAGGACGTGCTGGGATATCCACTCACGGATATGAGGCGTGACTCTTAAACTTTTGATTCTACGTAACCTATATTGGTTTGCGGTTAAGTGGCTTTCATAGTGGTCCATATCAAATCTAAAACGGTTAAATAAAACTTAGTATCTCGTAAAACACAGCAGACGTGGGCTCGGGCGCTGGCTCCGTAACTCTTTATGATTCTCATATAATGTAAGCTGTATTTCTAATTTATTGTCTATAAAATGTATAGAAGCTTTTGTTGCAATTTGATTTCTCAGTTTTTCTTGCACTAAGAGGCTTTGCGGTCCTAACATTTTGATCTTTACGTTTTGGGTGCAGGAGCGATAGTTCATTTGATAACACGGAACGGGCTTATGAAAATATTTATTTGCTTTTCCGGAGACGTATTTTTCAAATATTAGAAATGAATCTTGAGTTCGAACACGTAAACAATTCGTATTATGAAATTCTTTTGCTCAAGATTCTACGCATTTCTGAATACCTCGAATTAAGGTTGTTATTATCTTAAAATCTTGTAACTATTTTCATTTCAAGCAGAAAATATTATGAAATAAAAAAACTCATTGATTTTAAAAATAGCCTGCCTAGCATGAGCACTAAAAACACGATATGATATGATATAGCGAAATATCGACACCAACTGTAAAAATATGATAGATATAGCCGCCATGTTGAATCGCCGTCACATATTAAGATCGCTGTTTCAATAAAAAATTAAAATGGCGGCTAAATCTATCATATTTTTAAAGTTGTTGTCGATATTTCGCTATATCATATCATATCGTGTTTTTAGTGTTCATGCTAGGCCGGCTGGTAATGGATCGCATACATATGTACAGCGAACGTAAATAAAAATGACAAATCTCTGTCAACAAATGTTTATTTGTTAATGTTGTCAATGTCAATCCGAACTTTCTACTAGTAGAAATAAAAATCTGTTTAAAAACGATAGGACCACTCGTAGCAGAATTCACGGAATGAATTTTCAAAAATAGTGATTAGGTATTCGCATGCGAATCTTGCCATTTCGTATTCGAATTGGAATTCACAATATTTACAAAATACGTCTGCAATAATGTATCACAGAATACCTAAACTATACTGCTATTCAGTTTGTTCTGATATGTTCGGTTTTTCATATCTGTGGTTCTGATTCTGTCTGTAATATTTTACTTACCTTTCTATCTGTATATTACGAGCGTTGGAGAATTTATAAGATGCGAGTAGCTCTGCAACTGAAATAGTACCATACTTTTACGGCAGGCATATCTCTTTGCTTTGTTCAGCTGTTTATGTTTACCGGTAAGTTTCAGCCGGCGCTAAAAAGGAACGTTGTTGGGGAATAGGGAAGGTCAGTGACCTTGTCCTTTTATGGTATATTTGTAGCTGTGTATACTTTTACTGGCTTCCCGGGGTTTTCGCAGTGAACATCGCAGATAATAAATAATAGTCGCATTGTTTCAGGAGTTGGTTACTAAATTTGGCTAAGCACTACTATTGTAAAATATTGTTATGTATTTATTCACTAAACATAAACTACTAGTCCGTTGATTAAATTTAATAGCGCTTTGTCTTTTCTTACCCATATAAATGAACTAAAAAAACCTATAATAGGAAGTGCAAAAACTTCCTACTTAATTCCACGCGCGACCTTGCTGTCTAAACGCATTAGAGGACGTTAGTTTAGCGCGTCTAGCCAGAAGCCACCCCCGTTTGTGCTAGACAACCCCCACTTACCCTTCCCCCTTTTTGTGTTAAGTCTGTTACTTTAGCAGAGTAAAGACCTGCGTAAAATTAAATTAATTATATCCGCGTACATTTGTAGCTCTGTGTAAAGTAAACTTAAGGGATTGAAACTAAGGGTCCGTTACATAATTATATTTACTGAAGTATACATTTATTGTTATTGAGTTGAGTGTTGGTCGATGACATTGTTTCTGCAAGGTGTGAATTATGTGCTAGATTACTTCAGCTGTTTAAACAATCGATATTTGTTTAAATAGTTGTTTGTTAAACATCGGGAAAGCGTAAAAATATTAAATCTTGATCTCATTTCTTTCTGTATTAGAGGAAATACACTGACTCTAACCCTTATACCTTGAGAAATTACGGCTTTCTAGTTCTAAGAGTCATCATCATCTGTACGGTCAATCCCGGTTGCGTCCAAAGCCATTGCTTTGGAGCCCAGGGTCCGCTTTCCTTGATTTGCTCCTCCACTTCGCGCGGTCTTGAGCGTCTTAAGTTGTGAGATTATTGGCACGCATGTCAGCCCTCACAACGTCAAGCCAGCATTTCTTGGGTCTACCCCTTTTGCCAGGACCTGGCGGTGGCAGCATGGCCAGACATTTGTTTCCTACGTAGCTTGCCGGTTTCCGCAAAACATGGCCGTAGCAGCGTAGGCGACTATCCTGCAGTTTGTATGCAATATCACGGACACGAAGGCTACCGCGGATGCGCGATTTCCTCACGCGGTCCTTTCGCGAGACTCCGCACATCCACCGCAGAATATTCATCTCCGTGACACGCAGTTCCTGCTTGTGTCGCTCAAGTAGCGGCCATGCTTCGCTGCCATATAAAAGGCTTTCTAGTTCTAAGAGTATCTTGAATTAAGCCGCGGACAGATAGATAGATACACAAACAGACGGCAGACGTAGCGAAACTTTAAGGGTGCCTTTTTGACTACGTTTAAACCCTAAAAAACTTTGTCAGAATTATTGACTCGATCTTTTCTTCTGTTTCAGGCCGGATCCACTCGGCGATCGTATCCGGGGTCAACCTGGAGACGCGGTCCGTCACCGTGGAATGGTACGAACGCGGGGAGACGAAAGGCAAGGAGGTGGAAATTGACGCCATATTGGCGCTCAACCCCGAGCTGGCTGGCACCCGACATCACACGCCGCACCTCCAACCCATGCCTAACAAACTCGCGAGGGTGAGTACGCCATACCAGCTATGCGCTCCTGGTAATCAAATACATAAGACACTCACAGTAACTGTACTGCAGAAAAAAAATTACACATACCAATTCTTAGTTTCTGGCTCCCTTAAGCCAAACTTGCTTTCTGGTACTCCAAGATACTCATTGACACTATCTTAGGAAAAATATTATACATTTCGATTTAACACTTTCTGGCATCTTAAAGCCACTCATTTATTACTTATGATATCCTGGTAGGTAGTTCAAGATACTCATTACTCTTCTGTCGACTAGGAAAAGTTTCAGAATCCTCTCAGAAATACACGAGACGTAGATCTATGTAGAACAGGTGATTTTGAAAAGAACCACATAATTATTTAATTGCATTCCATTGCACATAAATTTAAGATAATAGATAAGACTTATCCAAACATTTTGCATGTTTAGGTAAGTCCTATCTAATGAATCCTAGGAGATCGAGATTTCAATTTCCCGAGATGATTTTTCGATACACAGGCATTTAGCAAAAACGAATTATGTATGTGGTTTTATGCTCAGAATTTAGGTCCAAAACCTTGATCAATTATAATATTCCGAACCGGCTAGTCAAAGCCTTTAAGTAGTTCATTCAGACTATCTCTTGACTATTTATAGTCGCCTAGTCTGCTTAGACATAGCAATGTCTATGCTACTGTAACTGTTGTCATCTAATGTAGATGGATTTAGTACGTGAAATTTTGGTTGCTCCTTATATACAACAATGACAATACAACTATCTAAAGATAAGTGTACTATCCAATGATAAGTGTACCTTTGGCAATACAAATATCTAAAGATAAATGTACTGTCCAATAATAAGAGTATCTTTCGTTAAGGTTACTCTCTGATCGCTAAATAATGTAGACTGGACCTGAAACACGCCATAAAACACAATAGTACTTACTTCGGCATCATGGTTCAGTATTCGGTGTTCATACATCCCTGGTACCGCCGCGATTTCGAAACAGCTTTAACACACCAGTTCGAGCAAATAGTCTAAGTTCAACAACCACTCGACTGGAGCCCGCTTGCTTTTTAGTAACAATTTAGCTATTAAACTTCAACATAACAAAGGCATTACTAACACTCGACTAATATTGCCATTGTGAACCTCAAAGTAAAAAATCTTGTAGAAGCAATCATTAATTAACAAAATATAAAGCGGTAATTAAAGTTTTCAGTCCGTAGCCTTGCTTTTGACTTTAATATATGCAAGGCAGGCAGCAACAGTACGTACGAGTGCAATTAATTTCTGCAGCGGGAAAGCGTTTCTTTATAGCTGAGGTCGAAAAAAAGTGGTGGATCGACCTATTTTTTCTCGGAAAGCCTACAATCACGGTTTGCTTGCTTTCGCCGCGAGCAGTTTTTGTATCTAATCGAATGTGCTTCACTTTCGCGATACCATCGGCCGAAGCTTTAGTTAGGCTTATCGATTTGCGGAGGCGTTCGAATCGCGTACCAAGCCGCGATCACTCTCATTGTTTGGGTTCCGAGACACGTTGCTACCTAATCGACACCGGGCCACAGTCCAACTAACATATCCGCGATAGGCGAATGTGCCCATGAAGCCCCGGTACCGACTAATTACGATTTCATACATACCACAATGTCCATACTAAGGTTAATTAGTTGAAAAACATCAAGTAAAAAGTTAATTCAGTATGAAAAGCATCTGTGAAACGTAAAGTGAAAACACCCGATCTGTCTATGAATGAGCGGAACTCGTCATTGAACCGGTGTCACGGCTGTCGCACAATCGCAGGGGAAAATGTAGAAATGTTCCCATACATCATCAGCTGGCAGGTGATCATTTGCAACTTGCACACAGTAGCGATCATCGCTTGTGAAATATTTTGTTCGAAATTGCACCCGTTACCGAGGCAACGCTGTTTGTTAGCGCACGCCGCCTTACAGATGACACCAAACACAGTAATGAATTCACGTAGAAACACATAAACAATGGAAGAAATGTCGACGTAGACAAAGGTATTGGTAACTTATGTAATGAATGTTGCTTAGATTGTATGTTTACAAGCGTACCGGTCTGTAGTCGCGTGCTGCCCCCCCCGGGCCGATCAGACATGATTGATGGCCGATCGACCTTCTAACTTGTATGGGTACGTCTGACGCACGGCCGGACACCGGGTAGCATCGATTTTTCACACTCGGTCGTGTTAGCATTCCAGTTTCACTTTCTACTCGCTGTAGAACAATAGGGGGTACGCGCCGCTCTCTGGATTATTGTAATAAAATGACGGAGACGGACGATGAGGCTGCGGACGGTTCAGTAAGTTTTGGTTTGTGTACTGTGGAATGATTGGCACGTGATTGTTTGACATGGCGCCGCAAGGATCCGTCGGGCTCCTCGTCCGACGACGGCGGGTTCCTGGCGGGCACGGAGGGCGAGGGCGCGGGCGACTCCGGACACACGCTGCCCGTGCGCAACTCTCGATCGGTACAGTCCAGCACCTCCATCATCCGCACGGGCGACGGCGCCGATACCTACACCTTATTTATTTCGACTTTTCTCACTTTTTGATTACGTTGCTCCACGATCTATGATTTGCACACGAACAGCTTGTTATGGTGTTTTGTTGATGGATTGCGCTTTTGTCACACCTTTGTTGCGATTTCAATAATACGATTCGATTTGCCAGATTGCGTGGGGCGTGACAAAAACTCGGTCCAATCAGTTTGATGTTGTGTAGTGTGTACTGTATAATATTAGCACAATGGGTATGTTATCATTTAAACCTTTTTGTTGGCTATTGAAGCCGCTCCATGTTCGTATACAAATGAAACCTATTTACATTGCCGTTTTATTAGCGAAACCAAAACATAAATGTACTAATGACACCATACCAAAAAAATATTAGTTACTGACTGACATAATTATTACTCGTACTTTTAAGAATAAATTATTTTGATAATGAAATTATTTGAAAAAAAAAAGAGAACAACTCACCAAGGATTCTTACAAACTGCAAATCCAATTACTGGTTATTCGAAACTTTCTTTGTTTGTAGCTTTCTAAGCTGTTAGTAGTACGATAAATGCCACTTTATTTGATACAAGTAGCTCTGTAACTAAAGAAAAAGAGTTATTAATAGATAACAGATGTCTCGAGCTATCTTCGTATTTTATGATAAAGGATACGGTATTGTAAACAGTTTGGTCACTGCCCTTTAAGCCTGCTCATATACTATTCGTATGTGCAAAGCTATTCAGCTTGCTCGTCGGAGGAAGCCCCCTTTTGTTGGTGTAATGACTTGCTTCCGAGGCCTCGCTACACACAAAAAGTTAATTTTGCACCTGATTAAGTTTGTATAAGGAGTTAATAAAAGGTGATGGTATTGGAAACAATCAATTTAGGTGCCGACTGCAAGTGCCATAGCTACCTATTTACTTTAAATGCTTTTAGTTCCTCACCTCTTTCGTCTTGTCTGTCCAATATTGATAGACTTCATAATCATAACCTTTTTTTGATCAATAGATAATTATGTGGCATATTTAGCCAAATTCTGAGAAGTTGCCCTTCGCAATAAATCTTCAAAGGTTAATATATTTTTTAACATATTTAAAGTTTAATTATTAGTTTAATAAGTAAAAAGTCAATATTCTACGTTGTAGAATTTTATAAATGAAACTCGTGGGTTTTTGGCCCTTATTTTTTAAATTCTCAAATGTCACTATGGGTCTTCAACAACCCTTAATCGTATTCATAAAAATAAGGCTATAAAATATCTTGTTTGTTTTTTGTGTCGATTAAATCCTTAAAAAAAAAATTCAAACTGCTACCTAAAATTTTGTGACATTGGAATCCTACGTGTAAATTACGTGTAAATCGCCTAGGTCTCGTTATTCCTTTTATTCCCCGGTCATTGGTGTCGCTTCGTCGAAGAGTTAATTACTGGGAATAAAGCGACCAGTCTGGTGGAAGAGATTGCGTCTCCGAGCAATTTGTGGCAGCCATTAAACGTTGTGTTCCTCGTCCGAGATAAATACCCCTCACTTATTGCAGCTAATGTAACTGTTGTGCAAGTATATGATTTCTTTGGCTGTGTAATGTTTAACTGTTTCAGTTTCAGCAGTTTGTATTTACAATAGATTATGTGCTTCAAGGTAAAAGTAAAGGCAAAAAGGAGACATTGTAATTTATTGTAAATTGTAAGCCTATACACGTCCCACTGTAGGGCGCAGTCCTCACCTTAACTATGTATGAGGTGGTTTGGGCCATTCTCAGGCCCGGTGCGGACATATGTACTTATCTAAATATTTTTTTAAACTTATGGAATGGTACAGACAAGCTCAATTCTATCTTAGAATCAGATCAACTCTTTTGCTTAGGTGTTTTTGTAATCACGTAAAAACAGTTTCAGTCTCGAAAAACTTAGTGATAGATGTATCATCATCATCAATCAGAAATATTTTACCAGAAACTTTGATAAAACAATTAATGTAATTAACACTAGATATTTGACGACCTCCGTAGCCGAGAGGCCAGTATACCGAACTTGGTGTTGCTCTCTGAGGTCCCGGGTTCGATTCCCGGTCGTTCAATGTAGAAAAGTTACTTTTCTATATTGTCTCGGGTCTGGGTGTTGTGGTACTGACCTCGTGCCACGTGTAGCGAATAACCTTCTTCCTTATTTAACGTGCAGTTTCCTCGACTAAATTATTTTAAAGACTAGACGTAGTTGTGCAGCAGAATTTCTCACGTTAGTTGTGTTTATGTTAATGTCTCTGTCGACACACATAATGCAAATAATTGGATAGATTTTAATAAAAATGATGATAAATATGTAATAAGTATTCATGACCATAACCAACCACAACTGCTGAATATTAAAAAGGCACAAATAAAAGCTTGGGTGTTAATAACAGAAGCCTTGTGTTAGGAGTTTTAAATAAATTTGAATAAGCATTTAATTACCAATTTCTAAGTGTTTACCACAAATGTTTGCACTTTTACTAAGTTATTACTTGGTAAATGCCGTAAATGTCACACACCATCATCTCAATTAAGTAATTCCGCAAACAAAACAGAAGCGATTGCGAACAAGGAAATTGCCAGTTGCATTGTACCTAACACCATGACAGTAGGCTCACTTAAATTCAGTCTCTTGCTGCCAAAAAAGCCTGCCTTACAAAAAAATATGGTATCGATCGGCATTGGATAATAAGTTTGTATGACCTGACGTTTGACAAGGGGTCGGTTGCATTAAAACAGGTTTCGCATTTAAAAAATGGTCGGAGGAAACTGGGCAGTAGGTTAGCACATAATTATAGATAGACACCGCACACCCGTCAAATTAAGCTCTAGTATTCTATCGCCGTCATGACTACTGCTTCGACCAGCAATGGAACTGGCGCTCGCGGTGAGAACGACGGGACTCTGAACTTATCAAGTCGAATAGATTGAGGTTTTTTTTTACCTCAATACAAGCAAAGAGACATAAAAATCTTCATCTGTTCAACTAACCTAATAGTCTTCAAACGTTGATAGCCGACAATGGCAGCCACTGGCTTAAATTTGGAGAATTGCATAGCTGATGCGGTGTGATGTGACAGGCTACACGCACTATCATGTCTGCTGTGCTGTGCGTCATCCTTAACGCGAGAGGGGAGTGAGCCTTCTGTATTTCCTGTTTGCTATTGTGCGAGTAGTACCTATTGCCCTACTTGCAAAGTTGATGCACACCGATGCCTATTTAGATTTATTTTTATTTGACTATTAAACTTGGACGGTAATAAGTCATTTTCTTTCGCTACTTCTTTTATTAGACGTTCAGATGAATATGAATAAGTGGAGGCGTCTCTGCTAAATGAGGCTACCGACGCAACTTTGAAATTTAATTCTAAGAAGACAGTCTGAACATACAACTACAGATTTGTTTAGTTCGCATTAAGAAAAGATTTAAAGAAGACATTAACATTGCTGTAGTAACCCTAACACTGCCTTAAACCTGAGGAATTGCAATTGGAAATCACAAGCCATTCAAAAAATATTTGTTCCAAATATTGGAATGATAAAATCATGATAAATCATTATTAAAAATATTTATTTCATTATAGATACGTTTTATTTTAATGACGATGTAACTAATGGAAAACTAATGTTTTTCTTTCAACAGACTAAGCATTCTTTGCAACAGTCAAACAAAGACAATTTTAAAGCCGTTTGGTTATGCAAGTACCACAAAAGACACGCAGAGTCCTTCCGTTCTCGCGACTAATAGGCTGTATTAAGGTTGCAATATTGCACCTTTTGTCGAAGATTGTCGCTTGCCGCAGACGGCGTAAGGCGGCCTAGATACTTTAGTAACTTTAAATGTGCTGTTATAATATAATATCTTTAAGTTGATTTAAGTTTTTATTGTCTCGAAAAACCTATACTAACAATGGTTCTTTTTAATTTCTGAAATTTTCCAGTTATTAAGAAGTCGGCCAAATCGTATCGTGTATCACAATTCATACAAGTTTTTATGCAGACAAAATAACTTTTTATATTTATTTATACAGGCTGTAACGAAAAGGTGAAATAAAACTTTAAGGGGTTATTCTACGGCTAAATTACATCAACTTTTTCTATGGGACCAACATCGAAATCGCAAAAAAAAACCACTTTCCTATACTAAAACGCGACCAGCTGGCATCAGTTTGTATGGAAACGTCAATATTTTTTTTTGAGATTTCGATGTTGGTCCCATAGAAAAAGTTGATGTAATTTAGCCGTAGAATAACCCCTTAAAGTTTTATTTCACCTTTTCGTTACACCCTGTAGACATTATCTACTGAACTGGTTGTAGCTTACTATGTTTACTTTAACAATATTAATGAACTGTTGATAATCGGCCCGCATAATTTCCTTTTGATAGTGAAAATTTTTGAAAGTAACCATCCGTTGCGGCATCACTGAATCAAATGCGGGTATCTATTACGTTACGACAAACATTAACGTTTTTTGGGTTAAATACTTTGGGGATTCCACGATAGACACTTGTATCCTACTTACCTTTAATACTTTAAATTTCTTAAATTAAGTGAGTTCTTGTACAGTGACTTCTCACGCACACCTTTCGGCATAAACTTAAATATTTCCTTTCTTTGTAAATACAGTACTTAGGTAGTTTGGTTTGATATCCTTTGCTTTTTATCTGTATTATTTTGCTTATGCTATGAATATTTTTTTTGTGTGCCATCAACGATGATTGCTAATTTGTATTTTCTGTTGTAGGACATGACGCGACAATCCATCCCCGTGGCTACTAAAGGTGAGTAAATCTACATTACTATTATCGATTTCTCTCCACTAATCTGGCTATCATCAATCTATCTAGAGAGTGTACCTTATGGCGCTGCGCAAACGTAGACACATTTAGTTAAGATTTGCCGACATCGAACACTTTTTGATCGTCATGGGTATGTGTTAAGTGGAATCAACTGGACACAAGAAATGTTTACATATGCGCAGAGAGTGAATGATTTCATACTGGTTCTATAGAAATAAAAAATCATTCATCGGTAGCTCGTGTCTGACACAAGACACAAAAATGTCCACGTTTGCGCTCTCGCTATAAAGCGTTTTAATCAATTGCAATTCCATTAAAATATCACCGCGTGAAATTTATTACAGCCCCCAGTGGTATAACTTGTGGTAATAGCGCTAAGTGCTGCAATTAATTGTAGTTTAACTGTCGTGAAAACTGTTTTCAACGAATTAATGTTTTAATGTGAAGTATTTGAACAAACATTATTATTATCAAAACAACATTTAGGTCTACTTGCGCATTTCACTCAGATGAACTATTATAGTAATTATTCTATACCTGTCAGTTTGTATGGCGTTGATAAAAACATTATGATTCTTTTCTTATCCTGTAGAAGCTAAACTAAAGTGGTGTGCAAGCCGACCTAAAACTTTTTGAACAAAAATCTTACATTTGCCCTCCTAGTCAGTAAAAGCATTCTAATTTCGTCATTTATTCGAGTTCGTGAATCATACAAACACTAAATATTATCCTATGTCTCACGTGTGTTATATATAGAAATGTTCACAAAGAGTCAAGTCACCGAGCTCCTAATGATCTCACATTTATGCCCTAACGGTCCAGACGCAATCTAAACGACGATCTTAGCTGTATGCACTGTCGCTCTTTGTATTTTGCTTTTATTGTGCCCAATTTTTATTGTTGTCTTTATTTTCACTGTTATCATCACTCTTTTACTCGAGCCTGTTTTCGCATATCGATCTACAAAAGATTCAAGTTCATTCAACAAATATTGAACACTGGTTATCAAAATATAAGTGTCCAAATATTGATAATCGCATAAAGGAGGTCAGTTCATCG
Source organism: Anania hortulata (assembly GCA_963576865.1). Classification (NCBI taxonomy): domain Eukaryota; kingdom Metazoa; phylum Arthropoda; class Insecta; order Lepidoptera; family Crambidae; genus Anania; species Anania hortulata. Next base: position 3,051,542 of record OY756389.1, on the reverse strand, counting down.
GCTTAATTCTCATCACGCGATGATTCACCGTTTAGCGCCCGTACTTCATGAACCCGACCGTTGCAATCGAAGTTCTTCACCGTCTCTGTCGCGTTCTTATTGTTAGAAGGAAAGGTGCGTATATTCGCGATTGGATGTTATCTCGCTCGCAGTAACGTGGTAGCTCCATTGACGGTTAGAGGTTAACGGTCGCGGGTCAGTTGTTTGGTAAACAGGTGGACTCGCACGCAAAATGGGCACTCTATGATTGAATCTTGAGATCTATGTGGATATTTATTTAGATTAACTAAAATTTGAATAAAATCAGCGATAGTTTCTAAATTGGATCCAGCAACAAGACATCGATTTTATCTTAGGACATTGATCCGAGCATTCCGAGCTAAAAATGTTCTAAATGAAATGTTTACAGAAGATGTGACATGCTTGCAGACCGATGTACTTAAGACATTGTCGGTTTCACTTGTCCAAATAATCGTTAAACTGTCACTAATTTGTGTAATGGACTGAAGTCTTTCCAAATCTGCTTTTTACTGTGCCATGTTTGAAATTAAGTCGAAAATTGTTAGTTGGGTCACCACGTTTTGTCTACTATTGCCTTGCATACATTACTAAACGCACTAGATATTTAACAATCTCCTTTAAGGTGTCAAATACAGCATAATAAAACGTTGTTAATAAGAATCCAATTACCAACAAAGTGTTGGTCGCACATAAATAGTGTGTTCGCGTGCCGGGGCGCATTCCCCGGGCCTGTTGCGTCAATCGTAATCGCACTGGCTTGCGTAACGATAATTTGGCAGCGATTGCGTGCCCGGCCCGGACGCCGCCCTACATCTCGGAACTTGTTGATGGTGGTTAGGGACTGCATGTCTTGCCACTGCAGGTGGGTTGATTTATGATGTCTTATAAAAAGTAAAGTAAGCCCATAATTACTTATACCTATGTCCCACCACTGCAGGACACAGGCCTTACCTCAATTATGAGGTATTTCGGCCATACTCCACTACGTGGGCCCAGAACGGATTGATGGAGAAATGTTGTAAGGCCAGGGACTAAACCTTACTGTCAGAAGTAATCAAACCGACTTTGACTAAGCTTCCCGGTTAGTATCAAGGGATACTAGCTGGAACCAACTCTTAACGAGGCTTCCGCGGCACAAAGTTTCTTGTGATATGTCGCGTGTCTCTCCCAACTGTCCCAACCCCAACCCTTTATCGGAAATGTAGTTAGAGATAAAATACCATATACAAAAATTTTCATGATTTGGATAAAATGTGACTTATTCTGAAAGATACTTGACCATATTTTTAAAATTCAACTTGCTGCTAAACGTTTTATAATATAAGCTTTTGTTGTTACGAACTAGAATTATCCGAAGTTTTATTACCCATACTTCAGAATAGAAGCAGCGCTATGTTATGTAACTCTCCAAAAGTTTTATAACCGGATTTGTAGTTTCATAATCATCATTTCAGCCATACGACGTCCACTGCCGACCATAGGCCTTCATTTCCTTCCAGGCTGGTTAGAAGCGGCCTGCATCCAACGGTTTCTTGCAACTTCTTACTGGTACAAGACTTCGGGCTATGTCAGCAACTATTGTGCGTTTACGGATCTCATCATTTCTGATTCGATCTCGCATAGAAACACCGGGCATAGCCCTTTCCATAGCACGCTGTGCAATCTTGAGCTCTTTTATTATGAGGTTCATAGTGGGAAGCTACGTAACCCTTCCATTTGTCATCACTGATAACTGGTAACACACTGGTTGTAGACTCACGTCTTCAGGCACTGAGGTATTTTGGACGAGAAGACGTTGTGTAGTACCCTGAATGATTGCCAGCCTAGTTGGATTTACCTTTATAGTAGGTTAGTAAGCTATTTATTGTGGTGCTAAAGACTTTTGGAAAAGAAGTTCAAACTCTCGACAGCCCTTGATAATTAAATAATGAATTAAATGCTTCGGGAAGGTGCCGCGTGTGTCGGCGTCTTCCTGGGGTATTCGATTTCCCGGCCTCCGTATTTTATAGCGGGCACCTTTGTTGCCACCCTTGTGTATGCTGCGGCGGGGTCCTCCTCAGGGAACAGAGGCCCGCACTTGTGCTGCTGACTAAAGCCTACAGGTCCGTCAGCACGGCCGCGCTCCCGGTACTGGCAGGAGTGTTGCCCGCCGATCTGTAGATTGAACGAGCTGGCAGGACGGAGGTGTTGCGACAGTACGCGGCCGAGGAGCAGATGAGCAGACAGAAACGCGTTATATGGGACTCGGTAATCGTTGAGTAGCAACACCGCTGGGAGGAGGACACCAAAGGTCGCGAGCTCTTCCAGTTCTTCCCGGACGTGGTTGCAGACTCGGCATGAGCTTGGTCGAACCAAATTATGTAACATTGCAGATGCTCACCGGACACGGATGTTTCAATAAAAGGTTGAGCGACATGAAGCTGAGTAGTGAGGATAGTATGTGCGAGTGCGGACTGGACCGGATAAGGACAGACACCACGTACTATGGTACTGTCCTCTGTATGAAGACTTTCGACAAAAGATGATGGATGGGATCACCTCTGAGAATGTCGGCCCGGTGTGGTACCCCGATCTCGTCGCCTCGGAGGCGAACTACATTCGGCTGCAGGAGTTCGCGCACGGTTGGCACAGGAGAAGAAATCTGAAGAAAGCTGCCCGGCACCGGACGGTGCCAGCGTAAGTGTGGCGTCAAGCCCCAGGAGGGGGAGATTTGTATAGAGAAGGGACAAGGAACAGAAGAGAAAATACTTGTAGAGAGTCAAGAATTGCACGCGGCGGAGTGCACACTGCCTGGTAGACGCAAAATCCGCGTGCAATCTCTCGCGATTCGGCCAGTATAACCGCGAGGTTGGTATGGCTATTAGCCATGGGTGGATTAGTGGGTAGCCCTTAATAATAAGCTCGAAGATCAGGATTATTATCCTGAGGTTATTCTACCACAGATACAAATGATAAATATGATATAGGAGTCTCGATTGTTTGAAAAGCAGATCTGGATTAGTGTCTTGATTCTTAATAATGAGATCTTGTGACCGGCAAATGAGTCGGGTTGTTTATCAACATCGCGCTTGATCGATAGCTGCGTGGTGCACAACACTACGTGCAATCGTAATTCGCACATCCGAATGATGTTAGCTTCGCTAGTTATAGCTTTATGGCTATGATATTATTATTTATTAAGAGAATTACATGTTCCCTAGATTAAGATGTGAACCGGCTGTTTTATTAAGGTGACTGGAGACCCACTCACAAAATGAAATCACAACTGATAATTTATAAGATTATTCAATTTTAAAATTATAAACATGACGTTGAAATGAAGTTGTTATGCACAAACCCAATCGCCCTGAGATCATTTATCTTTTTGATCTTACTGCACAATGAAAGATAATCTGAAATATATATTTTTATATCGCCCAAAATACAGTATAAATAATGAAATATTACATACAATGAGTTTCTAGAAATTCGTTTTTGATGAGCTCGATTTATGCGTTGAACTTTCAACTGCCCCGGGTCACACGAGTATGCTAAATAATCTTGACATTGTGCTGCTACGAAGGCCGCCGAATAATAGAACAACGTGCCGGTCTCTGTTAAATGACCCTTTGACAAATGATTAGATTAACATCAGCTATTTTTATTTTTTAAAAGGTTTTTTTTTAGCAATTTGTTTGGGGCATTTGCACTTTCTTTATGTTGCCGTTCGCACTTGTTATTGTCAATATGTTTGCTTTTTGCATTTGATGGAGAGTGGGTGTTATACACTTTTTATCTGTGGTTTATGTTCTGCTTTCGAAAACGTCTAGTAGCTTTTTCTAATGTGTCTTAGAGAAAAATTTAAAAGGAAAAAGAGTAAAAGTTAGTTCCAATAATTTAATGCAATGTAGTACTGCTTGTGTTGTGTGTGTTGTTCACACAATTAGATACTGGTTCAATATAAATTTATAATTCCCTGTCGGCTGGGAACGACGCCCATCGTCAGTGCATTGCACTTGAGTGTTTATTATCATAGACAATAATTTTATTAACACAAAAATATACGATGTACACAATGCTATATTTGCTTTTTTTAAAAAGAATAAAATGCTTTATTGAAACAAATACAACAAACATTGTTTCTTTGGACACGTGTTTTAATTGCTTAAAAATACCATTTTATTCATGTTATTTATATAAAACGTAATAAGTAGTATAATTTCACAAACAATTCCATTTTACGGAGAAATGTCTTCAAACTCTAAAAGTTGAAAATAATGGGTACATTTATTTTAATGAAATTGTTTTTATGCTAATAGTTGCTAAGTATTCGCACTAGTTTCATTTCTGCAATTTGTATTAATGCAATTTTAATAGCATAGCAGTTGACCTATTTTACAAATATAAATCGGAGCTCTAGAATTTAGATTAGACGCTGACGTACTGAACAAAAAAAGTCTCGCCAATGTCTCAATAATTTGTATCAATTATATTCTAAAGTGAACAATGCTTATTAATGTAGATATTTCAAACTCTCTAAAGTATCCTCAAAGATTAACGAGATGATCACAAGAGATCACAAGAACAAAAAGGTTATAAAATCGAAATCGCGATCCTTAAGCCGCAGTGTCAAAGGTCGCCACGGTCTTGCAGCCACGGCGTTCTATTCCTAACCTGACCTTTGTTATCTCCATGGCTATTTCCATCACATCCTCGACAACAGGAAAGCGGATACACGAGCTTTCCTTTTTGCCCACGTACGCCTTACAGTCTTACACATGCAGCCATATTTTTCAGGTTATCGTCATTAAAACATTGCGATGGCATGTGGTAAAGGCTTTGTTGTATTTTGGGGTTGTTTGAATTTAACATGGGGCGGTCAGCCCCGTTAGTTTCATCGCCCGCTATAAGTGTGGGCTGGCGGTGGCGCGCGCGGACAGTGTGCGGCCGGCCGTGTAGCGTGTACCACAACACTGGCTGGCACCGGCGTTCCAAATTCAAATTATCCATTTACACAAATGGATTACACACAATAGTGCGGTGAACCTGACCTTCGATAGTAGAGATCCCCATTATTTAGTTTATTTTTAATTTTTTCGCCGACGGATTACTATGCCAGTGTTGTACGAGAGATGCGCTCAGCCGCATTTGCAGCCGCGGCGGGCTACGAAAAACGTAGGCCGTAAGTTCAGACCCCATTGGCTGTCTTTTCCTATTTGCCCAAGCTCGCGCTAATTTAAACCTTATCCCGAACCTTTGGAGTAGTGTTTTATGTGTCTCGATATGATGGTTTTGCTCGGGGTTGTTGTTTTGCATACTTACGAATGGCTTCGACGGTTAAGTTCCCTTTTCGGAAAGTTGGTCTCAAGGTATTAAGTGCGGAAGTTATGTGGCCCTTACCAAGTTTACACAACGACCTTCGAGGGCGAACTTCAGAATTAATTCTGTAGCTTCCATTTGTTACTGTGTCAACAATAAACTACTAAGTGACAAGTGCTCCCTTATTAATATTAAATGAACGCTTGCTTATGTTTGCAAATTGTTCCAGAAGTTGATGCTTTATTTTGTATAATTAAGTTTTTCATTAACTAACACTCTGTTCTGAATATGCTCTATAATCTTTAAAGGCTACATATTTTAAATCCGAGACTAAAATAAATTAATTTGCCCAAAGTATGGTACATGGATAACGTAATCAATATAATTTTTAAGTTCGATATGTTTTCGATTTGAAAACAAGTGGAACCAGTGTACTCCAACGCACAATTGTTGCCATTAAAACAGGAAAAACGTATTTAGCTAGAATTTGTTTAAATTTGTCTGGTAAATTCTGTTACTGATTTTTGAGTTCAATGCTCATCTCCTACCCACGTATAAGATGTGGACAAAATAGTTTTTTGTTTATGATGCCGCGAATCGAGGTGGCCTGTGAATCAGAGACGTTGCGTGGGCGCAGGTTAAACGACCCCTCATGCGATGCGACCCTTATTACAGAACGCTTATTATGTTTCAAAGAATCCCTTGTATCTGTGGGTCACTTACATTCGCAAGACTTATTTATTACAAAAAGACTGCCTGACTAAAGACTGGCTGCAACTGTCAGCAACTGTCAGCACTCGAAGCAGATTAAAAATCCATTGATCCGTAATATCATGAATATGAATTGACGACATCCGTAGCAGAAGGGCGAGCACGCTGGACTTGGTGTCACCATGTCAGGTTCCGGGCTCGATTCCCGGTCGGGTCATTGTAGAAAACGAATTTTTCTATATTGTCTTGGGTCTGGGTGGTGTGAGCTTTAGCTACTTACCTTAGGATCAGAGCAATGTATGTGATGTTGTCCAATATTGATTTAATATTAACAAGTCTCGAGTCTAAAACTTTATTTTATGTACGTCATTCAGTCATAGTGTACCTAACTAACCTACGATACGTCTAAATGATTTTGTTTCTTATTTCTTTTCGCTTTTCTCGTTTTTATTTTATCACCTGAAGATTTCATTGTCTCCTTTGTTCATGGAAATGTTTCATCAATTCAACATTACCAGTTTATACTTGATTTCTTTTATGTGGACAGGCTTATTTTTCAGCAGTTCTTGCTGTTTGCGTTGGCTAGGTACTTATTAATTTAGGCTGACCTATTTATGCAGGTATCATCGTCAGTTGTTTTCATAAAAGGCCATTGACCCGTCTAGCGACCACTTGAAAATTTGGACGTTATTTTTTATGGGTCACTTATTTATTTATAGATAACTGACCTTTATTCGTAATATTTTATTGATGCTTTCAGCTACTCTTTGTTATAGGTATAGAATTATTTGAATCGTTGTAGTAGGTTTGTACTTGATATCAGAGTCATAGTTTTTGTCGACTGTTGGATGATATTTTTTTGGCTTTTTGAACCAAGATCATCAGATCAGTCTGTCTATATGAAAGTTTTAAGCAAAGTGATTGATTGTTTTGTACATTGATCTGGGTCACTATGTTAAAATCTAATCGCGACAAGATTAAGAGCTGTTATGCTTTTGTTGAAATCAAATAATGATAAAATTATAACTTGTTCAAAATCAGCAGGTTCTATTAAAATGAAATCAGATCTTTCTTTTACTTTTTTTTGCTCATGCGATTTGTCTTCATGTCGTCGAATCACTGAGAGGTCAAGGGTTTGAATAATATTGTCTTGTTCCGTTTTTATTATAACCGTATCTTATTCCTATAACTGTGGATGCCAGGTCGTGACTTCGTGAGACACGTGTGTAACGAGATCTTTCATGCCTAATTATTTGCGCCTTTGTCGTAATTTACCAAACTTAAGTCTTGTAGAACGTCACAAACGCTGTGTCATATGAACACGTAATCTCTTTTGTGAGAGCTTAATATTAGGTTGCTTTTGATGTTAACACTTTACTGGTTGGCTTAAAAAAATCATTGGTTTTCGACAATAATAAAAAGTAAGTAAAGTTCAAAATACAGTGTCCAATAAATGGACACACAACCACAATGAGTTAATGCGTTTAAACTGTCAAAGTTTGCATGTTCTTGTATCGGTGTTTATTAACAAGAAAAATGTAGAGAAATAGCCTTATCTCTGAATTTGTCCTTCAAGTTATTAATTTACATAATTTATTCGAAATTTTTCGCTAACGAACAGTGCAACCCGTATGAAGGTTGGAATTTATTTCAAAACTATAATTAGACTTCGGTAATGACGATAAAGTAGCCTAAAAGCCGAAAAAATATTAGTAATTTCAAAATCTCCGTTCTTATCTAGGTCCGTTATGGTTGGGTAACCGGCACCGAAGCCACTACTCCCGTAACGCGTAGATCAGATAGCGTACGAGCAAGGAAGTTCCCACTTACGTGAATAACGTATAAATACGTGGGAACTGGATAAATATTTTTTGCTGATACAAGCTATGTGGCGTCTTAGCGTCAGCTGAATAAATCTTGCATACACAACATAATTCAATACAGGTGTCTAAAAAGAATCCTGTAAATTCGAGTAACACCCGCAAGTTCTAAAGAAAGAAAGTTCCCTTTTGCGCGAATTGTGGCCAATGAGTTAATGCTACAGCGAAGTGACAGAGATCTTGTTGTAAACATACAGTATTACATACCCATTTTTTTTGTTATTGTAAAATTCATCGAGCTGCACTTGTTTTGAAGACAAGGGCTATTACTTCTTCACACTAGCGTTATCTAGCGTCAGTTGAAATCGCGCCTCTAGAAATGCAATGCAACTTGAATTGTACTGTTTCTAAACTAGCAACAGCTGGACGGCATGTTGACGGTAATACATGGTAAACAAAAGCAATTTCAACGGCAATAAATGGCAGCAACACTTGATTCGGTCACACACCGCAATATAATATGTATTGCTCTTTTAGATACCATTTACAAGAATTGGGTACTGTTTACAATCAGAGAGTACTGGAGTTATAGGATTATCAGTCAATCCACCCTACTTGTTTTTATGTGATTAGACCAACGAATTCAATTTTCAAACTTACGGAAATTCCAGGGTTTCATAATTAATTACTTCCTGGAACTAGGCAACTCTTTAAGATCATACTAACCTCACCATTACATCCGTTACATAAGAGCTTGTCGGTAACACTTTAATAGTAACCACGAACAGAATTAAACTTTCTTCCGCGAATCTCCTGTTATTTCCAACACGAAACAGACAACGCCAGGTGTTTTGAAAGTCATTTCAGCCAAATATTTCGCCATTTCGGATAATTCGTAAAACTTTTTCAGTTTGAAGGAAATTAGAAAACTTTCAGGCTTTACTATTTAGATGTAGATACCAGAGCGTGTGGACTAAGTGCAAGCCATTTGTGTAGGTGGGTAGGGTGGTGTCCCTTTCCCTGTTTCTACCAAAGCATATAAATGTTTTGTTGTGTTTTGGTACTACTACTGTTACTTTACCTGGCTGATACAGTCATATAATTTTCGCAGAGCCATCCAGGGCCATTGTAACCATTCGGTTTCTATTTCCTAAATTTACGTAAAGGTTTTTTCAATACTCATTTGACTCATTTATAAGTTATTTATTACAACAAAAAGAACATTATTTGTAATACAATGCATTAACAATATTTGTTTTGTTTGTTTAATAAATGATATAATATTAGATTAGAGATTAGGAATTGTAGTTCTATTATCCGTCGCTGTTATTAATGTGTATATTTAATATTGCCGAAGTTGGTTAGTAATCTGATTTCTATTTTAGGACACGTCGATTTTGTCGTCATTGGTAATAAAATAGGGGTGTAAGGATTGTTGTTTTCGATAAGGATCGGTGCCTGGTTTTTTAATCAATACAATCAGGTTGGTCTATCCTGCGAGGGCGTCGAACCATGCTTTATTTATCTGCATGCCAACCGTCGTCAAGGCGCAGTCACCATGCGCCAATTCCGATCAAAAACAAATTGCAAGCTATCCCATCATGCTACCTGTTCCTCAGTTGAATCTGAGACTCCTCCGTTTTGCAAAGATACTGATTTGTTAGATATATATTTTGTTTTTAATTGTACCCGTATAACTGTTTTTCATGTAAACTTTTTCTTATCATGTCTCAATTAAAACCTATCTAGTCCAATACTTGACTAATTTTGTTCCAGTTTGATAAGTTCAACGTCCTTACATATGTGTCAAATGTGAGATCTATGTTTGTGTGCTGTCAATCAAGTTCAAGTCAACACGGCCTATGTATCGATCGAGGCTCACCTTGCACGTCATACAATAAAATTTTCATCAATGTGACGGACAAAAGACATTAATGAAAGCAAATGGCTGACTATTATTTCCAATTTCATTCGTTTACAAAGCTATTTCAGTAATTGATCAATGATAGCCTGAGCTTAGTCTTCAGTTACACAGTAAGTCAAGTGTTTTCCTCGCAAACAGTTTTCTTCCTCTATTTTAGTGTTATTTATTTTCAGTTTATTTTACATTTGTGTGTAAATTGTACGCCGTCGTAAATTTCTTATTCGACCGACTATTATTTAAGGCCGGCCGGTGTGGTGACCTATTAAAATTTATTCTCGTAGGTCAGTGAGATCTTGACATGTTATGCGTTAAGCCAGTTTTTCAGTAATAAGCGCAGTTGATATGCAATTTCACCTTCGCGCACGACCGTACTCGGTGCGCGTGCGTCACGGTTCATTGCCTTGACTACGGAAAGAGATCCTAATATGGCGCTCGGCGCAGGATTGCCTTGCGCCAACGCAGACCGCAGCCATTACGGACAATTCGTCTGTCAGGAGAGTACCTATCATATAACACTTTAATTCAGTTCCTGAATCTATGATCTGCCAAATAATCTTCAAGAAAGTTATGACCAACGAATACTAATACGATAAAGCCAAATAGATTGAGAATCGGCAGATATGTGTTGTTCATGGTTACGATGCAGAAGAAGGGTGGCGGACTCGAGCGAAGTTAGTACTGCCAATGAGGCTTTCGAGCAAGCTGAGTTACCCTCTAAAAAGAGTTTAGATGTGAAGGAAGAGAAGCCATCAGATCGAAAGTCACGTAAGATAAAAAACAACTTGTTTGTTGCACTCAAGTTTTCGCAGGGCTTTCTCTAGATATTTATCGCTTTATGCACTGTTGGGTTTGTATTTAGCTTAATCGTATTAGGCTTTTTATTATTTCTGTTGCGGTTTTTGGAAGGTCTCGGTTCAATTTTTAATATTACGTCATTGTCACATGATTCACGGACTCGAAATTTTTTAAGAAGCCTCCTTTGGGTATTGCGGCCAATTCGGCAATTGTAGAAATCCATATTTTTTTTAAATAGCCAGATTATTGTTTATTGTATTTCCGAATAAAAATGTATTAAAATTACTGGAATATGAGCATGTATTATGTGGATTTGTGTGGGTGTCATTAAAATGCATATGATTGATTTAGCAAAAGCGACCTAAACAGCACGACATAATCTTGCATTATGGTGCATTTACTTTTTGTGGCAACGTTTGCAAACATGGAAACATTAAGGAACTTTCTATCTCGTTACTTGTTTTGAATGTTGTCCAGTCACACTTGGAAAACGTTGCTCTACAAAATTAACTGCTGCGTGGATACATGTCTACATGGACTGTGCTCTTTACGATTGCTATTCCTCAAGTCCTACTCAAATTTAGACTTGACTGACCTGATTGGAAATGTCTTAATCTCACCATCTCTGATCTTCCAGCGCCGTCTCGAGTCACCCGCAACAACCAGATGCGGTTGTCGAACGCAGGCGGCGCGTACACCAACGGCCACGGGGGGGACACGACGGGGCGGCGGGGCGCGGAGAACGTGCCCCCGCCGCAGCAGCCGCCGCAACAGCCTCCGCCAAACTCCAGAGTCACGCAGCAGGTAACAGAGTTGGCAACATTAGTGATGAGTTGTCAACATTAGTGATGAGTTGTCAACATTGGTGATGAGTTGTCTGTTTACTTGATAAGGCGCTTTGTCAGCGGCCATAACAGGCACTTGACGAAGGGGCAAGGTGCCAAGATCATCGTTGTAGGTCATATAAAGGATGTCTTGAAAAGTTTTAAGAGGAAGTCCAGACAGAGCACTGAATCCGGAACCCCATCAGTTTTCGAATTTTAATTAACTCTGGGATTGTAACTTTTTATGGTGCAATGGTCTCAGATCGACCTACAATTTGTTTTTTTAAACACGTCATTCAAAGGAAAATAATTAAGCATGGTATTAAATTGGTCACGCGTGACAAAAAAAGTCTGCCGCTTAACACTACTTTGTGCAAGGTCGTCAAAAATACCTTGATCCTAATCCTAACATTCCTAACCCCCAAACCTCGCCTGATAGATAATTCAAAATGTGCTCAATTAGTCACCTGGTGCAAGTTTCGACATCAAAACGTTTACATCCTTTCCTTTTCCCTCCAAACTCTTAACCCTACCCCTCCCTCCCAGCCCCCGGCGTCGGGCGGCCGGTCCCGGTCCGGCAGTACGCCCAGCGCCGCGTCCGTGGCGCCGCAGCAGCAGTCGCCGTACATGCCGCATCTGCAGCGTCGCCTGCACAACCAGAAAGAGGTGCCTCTATTACACAAATACATTTTTTTTTGCTTTAGGAAAATACACAAGACAAAGGTTTCACGTTCAATATTTCCTCAGTCTGGTCAGAATGATCGTGTTAACCACTGATTGACGGAATACTGATACATTTGCTGGATCACCCAGCAAAATCCAGGTAAAGAGCTGCACTCCGCACTCCTGCCAGGTATACGCCACAGTCCCAGTTCGGCCTGCGAACGCCACCTAGTTAAGGGGAAAGGAGTTAAGCCTCCCCGGAGTCGCGGCGGTGCACGTTAACACATGCTGCATCGTCGCGGGCCCCCTTAAGCGGACGACAGACACTCGTGTCTGTTGTATTGAGGCCCATTAGGAAGACGCAGGTGGAAAATGTAAATGTAATTCCTTCTTTCGGTGCGTCGGCGACGGATATCCGAATACCCATTTATCCACTTTTCTTTCCTTAGCCAAACAAAGATCTATTACATTAACTAGCTAGATCGGTAGAAAACCAGGTGTTACTGATACATGCTCTAAAGATCATTTACACGTCTTTTAGAATTTGTGGAAGCTGTCGCGATTTTCAATCCCATTGAATTCCGTTCGATTAGTGGGGATATTATAGAACGTCAAACATGTTTCCGTTCTTTTATACGTATAAAGGTGGGTACTGACTGGCGTTATGTGGTGTAACACGTTATAAAGCGAGCGAACGAAGAGTCAGATTTATATAAATTTAGCACACGGCGTAACGTGCAATGCACTGTACTTCGTACAATGCTTGTTGCTAATGTTACATTACGCCCTGTAACGATCAGTACCCACTTTAATGGCAAAAATTAAAATGTAATTGTATGTCAGGCGAGCTTGTAAAACCGAATGAAGTGTATCTGTCGCAGCCAATTGGTTAAAATAGCCGTTTAATTGCATGGCTAGCTCTTTCATTGAACAACGCCATTCAACCACAAGCCTACATGTCAAATAGCTGAATCATTGACCGAAGACAACGTTCAACACTACTGCAGCTAGACGACACGCTAGCTGGTTAAATGTCAATAAATTTTGATTCGAACATTTAATTTAAACATTGGGAACTTATTTTGGTTACTTTTTTACAACAATAAAAAAAACACTTGCTGTTGCCATCTCGTAAACGAAACCAACTAATTAAATGTTAAGGCGGCTTTATAGTCAGCCGTGATGTTGATTATTTTAAATGATTCAACTAGCCGTGCAATTAAACGGCATTTTTACCCAGTCGGCTGCGTCATATACATGAGTTGTGAAGGGTTGCGGGTAGTTCACAGCGCCGAGCGGCGGCGTGGGCGGCGTGGGCGGAGTGGGCGGCGCGCGCGCGGCGGGCGTGTCGAGCACGGTGTCGGTGCCGCACGCGGTGGCGTCGGGCGCCGTGCGCCGCTCCAACGTCGTCAAGGAGGTGGAGCGGCTCAAGGAGAACCGGGAGAAGCGGCGCCAGCGGCAGGCAGAGCTTAAAGAGGAGAAGGTACCACTTTGAAGCTTACTGTGATTTGAATTCTGGATGACATGATGACTTAAGGAAGTGATGGTGAAAGACCGAGACTAACGCATTAGTTGAAGAAAGAAACAGCAGAGCAATTTCTGTCAACTTTTCAGCGTAACACAGTTATATTATCGCGCGCATTTTTTGGAAACTAACGCCAAGAAACTTGTGACGTTTGTTTACATAAACGATTCATCATCATCATCATTTCAGCCATAGGACGTCTACTGCTGAACATAGGCCTCCCCTTTTGGAAGCGGCCTGCATCCAGCGTCTTCCTGCGACCCTTACCAGGTCGTCTGACGACCTTGTGAGTGGACGTCCTACGCTGCGCTTGCCGCGGCCTCCATTCTAGAACCTTTCTGCCCCATCGGCCGTCAGTTCTACGTGCTATTCGATCGATACTATTTGACATAAACGATTGAGAAAACAGTCATTTGAGAAAACAGTCTTAGTTCTAAAATCATTTGCGCATCAACAAAGCCTCATAAAGCTGTACCTTGAGGCTATTAAAGACTGTGTTTCGTGGTAAAAAACTTGTATTAGTTTTTAACTATACACTGACAAACGACCCAATGTAATGATGAGACAAATTGAGCAGAAGATAAAAGTTCCCGCCTCAAAGTCTAAGGTCACAAATGCTACGTTGGATCCTTAATATTCTTTTCATCGTTTCTTCTTCGCAGGAAGCACTTATGAACATGGATCCCGGCAACCCGAACTGGGAGTTCCTAGCCATGATTCGCGAGTACCAGAACACCATAGACTTCCGGCCGCTGACGGGCAACGAGCCGGTAGAAGACCATCAAATCACAGTGTGTGTCAGAAAGCGACCGCTCAACAAGAAAGAGCTTACAAAGAAAGAGGTGAGTCATATTGGTCGGCTGGTTTGATCCCTGTGGGATTGATCGGTCTTACTAAGAACTTTTAAATTAATTAGAAGGTTGCTGTTTGCTGTCTGAAGTACCTAATAGCTTAGGGTAATAGAAATAACCTTTCGTTCTTGATTATAAATGACGATTCTAACTGCGTGCACTGTTGATATTATACGATTTTTCATTTTAAAATTAGTTTTAATAAAAACGATTTTCCTGACAATGCTTTTATAGAAAGGTATATTTAAAGAGTTAGGACGCCGCTACGTGGTGTGGATTGCCCGCATATGTGGCGGCAATGCAACACAACGCACGCTCTAATAGTTTAAGGATGTTTGCTTGAAGAGAAGAGAGAGAAGAAGAAAAAAATTGGTTTGCTAGCTTATTGTGTGACTAAGAACTTGCAATTACAACTATCACAATCTAAAAAGAATTAGAAATACAACTGCTTAAAAGCGCTATCTTTACGCGAAAGAATAAAAACCTTCAATCGGTTAATTAATAAATTCGCTATAAAAAAAGTCGCATCGGCATTTTTCTTATCAGACCGTAAAGCATTTTATAAAACTTCTTATAATATAAAATAATTTGCAAAGTACGATTTGACAAAGGGTGGCGCTCTTAACTTCCGGTTTTGTGTACAAATTTCGAAGGATAGGATTAGTGGTAGATATCTGATACCAGGGCTGTGTGTTCGCAGGTGGACGTGATCAGCGTGCCCACGAAGGACCAGATGATCGTCCACGAGCCCAAGAACAAGGTGGACCTCACGAAGTACCTCGAGAACCAGAAGTTCCGCTTCGACTACGCCTTCGACGATTCCTGCACCAATGAAGTTGTTTACAAGTCAGTATCTGTATAAGGTCCTAATTTATCCCTTAGCCATCCCTATAACCATAGGGGGTGATTCTATTAGTTCTACTAGACCAACATCGAAAAATCATCATCATCATATCAGCCTATTGCAGTCCACTGCTGGACGTAAGCCTCCCCTAAAGAGCGCCAAAGAGCACGATCTTCCGCCTTTTTCATCCATCCACTGCCAGCCATCTTCCTAAATACGTAATCGAAAAAATATATTAACTTAATAGAACCTGTGAAAAGCTTTTGGCAGTTTTTTTTCGCGATTTAGATTTTGGTCCTAAAAAGTTGATGAATGCAGCAAAATCATCAGCTCGAAGTGAGTTAACAAATAAATTTGGACCAACAACAATCATGCCATCGCTATGACGCCTAGATAGCGAATAGACAAACCATCAACCCTTGAAAGTCCATTGCTGAACATAGACCGCCTCCATAGTGCCACAGGACACAGCAAGCGGCTTGGGGCCGTTTGCATCCAGCGACTTCCTTGAGCTAGTTGTGAGTACTCCAGGTGGAAAAATGCTGCTTGGTTGCTGGGTAGCAACTAGCCCTTTCTCAGCACTTAGAGTACCCAAGACTTTATGTCGTCAGTACATTCCACTATAAGATGTAAACTAAGATTGTCACATACACTCATAAACGCGCCAGATAACACACCGAGTCATGGGCACGAAGCAAGAAACTAATATCCTTGTATTACGAGGTACCAGTCAAGTAATTTTACCAGGGCGTCCACCAGACCCGGCACAATTTAATAAAGTTCTTTTTTTGAATTGATCCAAACCGAAAATCTAACTTTTCGTTCACCGTGCCACTAAAACAATTGGGTAGTCAAGCGGGGCATTGTGCATTTCCGTCAGGACAGCGTTTGCCATCTACTCTAGGCATTGAGCACATACCCTATTGAGTAGAAATGTCATTTATTTTGTTAGGAAAACCTACACTTCAAATCTCCTTAAATGATAAATAAAAACCATTAAATGCTTTTCGTTCGACTACCCCCCACCGAATCCTTTTAATCTGTTACTTTACTTGTGTATTTTAATACGAAAGAGAGTTGACAGGACTTGTCATCTCATACAAAATGTAAGTGAAAAATCACTATCGAAGAAAGAAAGTCCGTAGAGCAGCAATACTCTATAGGGTATGTGGTTAATGAGTATAGGGGGGCCTACAATCAAGCCGCCATTACCGTGGCAGCGTGTAAGTGACCGGCCGCGTTGCAGGTACACGGCCAAGCCGCTGGTGCAGACGATATTCGAGGGCGGCATGGCCACCTGCTTCGCGTACGGGCAGACCGGCTCCGGCAAGACGCACACCATGGGCGGGGACTTCCAGGTAACATACTTACACAATAGGGATTACGAATAGCTAAAGAAAATGAAATTCCATTTAGTCCGTCAGTTAGATTATCCAAAAATAATGGACACTTATTTCTTCTTTTACCAATCAAACAAAAAAAAAATACAAAGATAAAGCGCGTCAATGTTCGGGAGTGGGGTCGTGACGTCACTTTTAAGTAAAAATTGTACTAAGACGTGCCGTCATGCGATATTTAAAATCATCATCTCTGTAATATTTTGATTATGTGAGCGAAGCGAGGAAATTAAGACTGAATCCTGAGCGATGCGAGGGAATTAAGACTGAATTAAGATTCAAGCGCCTAAGACAAAACAGCTTTGTCCCCGAGGAGTATACTCTACTTTTCTTACCTTTTGCGAGACAATAAAAAGCAAGGCTTAGTAAAACAGCATTTATTTAATTTTAACGAAATTAGACTAAGATCATAACAAAAAGAACTGAAAATATCATTATTACCCAGCGGGTTGTAATGAAATTCAGTACAACATTATAACCCGGCTAAAGCCAAGGCCAAAATGATTTACTTTGAGTAAGGTTTGCATGATATATAATTAGGAATTGTCGAGCAGGTGGTGTGAAAAAGTTTATTATTCTTATGTTTTTCGCACTTGTCTCACTTAAAAGACGACACCTTCCAAGACAGTATTTTATTATGGTCTTACTCGAAATAGTCTTAAACGTGTTTTTCAGTTTTCTAAATTGAATTTGTTTTTAAATCGATTGAATGTCACCTGTAGGGCAAGACGCAGGACTGCAAAAAGGGCATATATGCGATGGCGGCGCGCGACGTGTTCGCGTACCTCAAGTCGCCCAAGTACAAGCCGCTCAACCTCATCGTCTCCGCCTCCTTCTTCGAGATATACTCCGGGAAGGTACGTCCGTTTACTAAGTCGAAATTTATCTGTGTTACTTTGCAGGTGTTGTAGAATACATATTACATTCAAAAAGGCAACTCGTCCCTGAACTCCTGCTTAGCGAGCAGGCGCTTTACCTGTAGCTGTACGGGCCTTAGGGGGAAATAATTTTTTTTTAGGATAACTTGAAAGACAGTTAGGGTCCTAGCTCAGGATTAGAAATAATAATGAGACAAGAAACAAAAGAGAAAAGTAAATAAAAAAATAATCTAAAAAGTATTGAAGTAAGTACATATACAGAAGATTGAAATAATATTTACAATAAACATACCTAATCAGTTACTTTTCAAATCGGTGCCATCCAAAACAAGTTTAACATAATATGCTGTAAATATAACGAACAAAACCAAAACTTCTTTCAGATTTAAACACTCCTTTCAGATTTTATTACTTGTTTAGTAATAACTCTAATCAGTCACTTTTTGAGTCGGTGCCAGCCAAGGCAAGTTAAACATATTCATGTAAAGTAAAACGAACAAAAACATTCAAACCCTCCTCTCAGATTTAGATACTTATTTGGTGTAAAAACTGACTTTATAATATTCTCGCTTAGGTATTCGATCTGCTGGCGGACAAGGCGAAACTGAGGGTACTAGAAGACGGCAAGCAGCAAGTGCAGATAGTTGGGCTCACGGAGAAGGTGGTGGACAACGTGGACGAGGTGCTCAAGCTCATCCACCACGGAAACGCGGCCCGGACCTCAGGACAGGTGAGATTGAATTATAATTCTACTAGAATAAGGTTTACATTTCAGTCATTATCATCATCATCATGTCAGTCTATTGCAGTCCACTGCTGAACCTCAGCCTCCCCCAAAGAGCGCCAAACAGCACGTTCTCCCGCTTTTTTCATCCATCCACTGCCAGCCATCTTCCTAAGGTCGTCGGTCTATCGAGATTGGGGGCTTCCTACACTACATTTGCCAAGACGTGGTCTCCACTCTTGAACCCGTTTACTGCACCTTTCATCGGTTCTGCAACAGATGTGGCCGGCCCACTGTCACTCTAGCTTGCTACATTTTAGGACTATGCCCATTACTTTGGTATTCTGCCGGATAACCTCTTTCGGATTTTATCTCAACGAAATTCCAAGCATCAACCTTATCATAGCTCGCTGAGTGACAATTTCAATTGAATATTTCAATAGCGAGATTGCAAACAGTAAATGTGACGTCGAGTAGTAGTTTGACAGGTCGGCTTAATGGTGTAGACATTTTGATCTATACTTGAGCCGAGATAGGAAAATAATTTCTGTACATTAAACCAAGTTGATTGCAAAAAATTATAATTGCTGGACTTTTATTTTTGGGTACAAAAAATAGTACATAATTTCTAACCCGAAATGTACATACATTTCTGGTTTTATAAAAATCTTTAAAAAAAAGTTACTTTAATCATCAATATCTCGGTAATGAGTCATTTCCCAGGTATGGTGTACCAAAAAAAAACGTAATAATGGGTAGAATATGTGGTATTCGGCTTTGTTAAGCTTTTTTAACACCCGATATAAGACGTTCAAGTGTTGTATCATGTAATATAATGTTGTGATGCGCGCGCGCAGACGTCGGCGAACTCGAACTCGTCGCGCTCGCACGCCGTGTTCCAGATCGTGGTGCGGTCGCCCGGCATGCACCGCGTGCACGGGAAGTTCTCGCTCATCGACCTCGCCGGCAACGAGCGCGGCGCCGACACCTCCAGCGCCAACCGGCAGACGCGTGAGTACTCACTACTCGCTACACACTACACACTACACACTACACACCCCCACGGCGAGTTCTCGCTCATCGACCTCGCCGGCAACGAGCGCGGCGCCGACACCTCCAGCGCCAACCGGCAGACGCGTGAGTACTCACTACTCGCTACACACTACACACTACACACTACACACTACACACCCCCACGGCGAGTTCTCGCTCATCGACCTCGCCGGCAACGAGCGCGGCGCCGACACCTCCAGCGCCAACCGGCAGACGCGTGAGTACTCACTACTCGCTACACACTACACACTACACACTACACACCCCCACGGCGAGTTCTCGCTCATCGACCTCGCCGGCAACGAGCGCGGCGCCGACACCTCCAGCGCCAACCGGCAGACGCGTGAGTACTCACTACTCGCTACACACTACACACTACACACTACACACCCCCACGGCGAGTTCTCGCTCATCGACCTCGCCGGCAACGAGCGCGGCGCCGACACCTCCAGCGCCAACCGGCAGACGCGTGAGTACTCACTACTCGCTACACACTACACACTACACACTATACACACTACACACCCCCACGGCGAGTTCTCGCTCATCGACCTCGCCGGCAACGAGCGCGGCGCCGACACCTCCAGCGCCAACCGGCAGACGCGTGAGTACTCACTACTCGCTACACACTACACACTACACACTACACACCCCCACGGCGAGTTCTCGCTCATCGACCTCGCCGGCAACGAGCGCGGCGCCGACACCTCCAGCGCCAACCGGCAGACGCGTGAGTACTCACTACTCGCTACACACTACACACTACACACTACACACCCCCACGGCGAGTTCTCGCTCATCGACCTCGCCGGCAACGAGCGCGGCGCCGACACCTCCAGCGCCAACCGGCAGACGCGTGAGTACTCACTACTCGCTACACACTACACACTACACACTACACACCCCCACGGCGAGTTCTCGCTCATCGACCTCGCCGGCAACGAGCGCGGCGCCGACACCTCCAGCGCCAACCGGCAGACGCGTGAGTACTCACTACTCGCTACACACTACACACTACACACTACACACCCCCACGGCGAGTTCTCGCTCATCGACCTCGCCGGCAACGAGCGCGGCGCCGACACCTCCAGCGCCAACCGGCAGACGCGTGAGTACTCACTACTCGCTACACACTACACACTACACACTACACACCCCCACGGCGAGTTCTCGCTCATCGACCTCGCCGGCAACGAGCGCGGCGCCGACACCTCCAGCGCCAACCGGCAGACGCGTGAGTACTCACTACTCGCTACACACTACACACTACACACTACACACCCCCACGGCGAGTTCTCGCTCATCGACCTCGCCGGCAACGAGCGCGGCGCCGACACCTCCAGCGCCAACCGGCAGACGCGTGAGTACTCACTACTCGCTACACACTACACACTACACACTACACACCCCCACGGCGAGTTCTCGCTCATCGACCTCGCCGGCAACGAGCGCGGCGCCGACACCTCCAGCGCCAACCGGCAGACGCGTGAGTACTCACTACTCGCTACACACTACACACTACACACCCCCACGGCGAGTTCTCGCTCATCGACCTCGCCGGCAACGAGCGCGGCGCCGACACCTCTAGCGCCAACCGGCAGACGCGTGAGTACTCACTACTCGCTACACACTACACACTACACACTACACACCCCCACGGCGAGTTCTCGCTCATCGACCTCGCCGGCAACGAGCGCGGCGCCGACACCTCCAGCGCCAACCGGCAGACGCGTGAGTACTCACTACTCGCTACACACTACACACTACACACTACACACCCCCACGGCGAGTTCTCGCTCATCGACCTCGCCGGCAACGAGCGCGGCGCCGACACCTCCAGCGCCAACCGGCAGACGCGTGAGTACTCACTACTCGCTACACACTACACACTACACACTACACACCCCCACGGCGAGTTCTCGCTCATCGACCTCGCCGGCAACGAGCGCGGCGCCGACACCTCCAGCGCCAACCGGCAGACGCGTGAGTACTCACTACTCGCTACACACTACACACTACACACTACACACCCCCACGGCGAGTTCTCGCTCATCGACCTCGCCGGCAACGAGCGCGGCGCCGACACCTCCAGCGCCAACCGGCAGACGCGTGAGTACTCACTACTCGCTACACACTACACACTACACACTACACACCCCCACGGCGAGTTCTCGCTCATCGACCTCGCCGGCAACAAGCGCGGCGCCGACACCTCCAGCGCCAACCGGCAGACGCGTGAGTACTCACTACTCGCTACACACTACACACTACACACTACACACCCCCACGGCGAGTTCTCGCTCATCGACCTCGCCGGCAACGAGCGCGGCGCCGACACCTCCAGCGCCAACCGGCAGACGCGTGAGTACTCACTACTCGCTACACACTACACACTACACACTATACACACTACACACCCCCACGGCGAGTTCTCGCTCATCGACCTCGCCGGCAACGAGCGCGGCGCCGACACCTCCAGCGCCAACCGGCAGACGCGTGAGTACTCACTACTCACTACTCACTACACACTACACACCCCCACGGCGAGTTCTCGCTCATCGACCTCGCCGGCAACTGAAAATATTTTAATTAATTTACCGTGCCGTGATAACCTTACCAAAATAGGTAAAAAATTTGAGCGCTCTTTTGAAGCTGTGGTGTCTTTGGTTCTTTCTTCACTTATGTTCTCATGTGGCGCGGGGTTGGTAAATCCGTTTTCTCTGCTCGTCCAATATTGTAAACAATCTTGATCTTATCCTCATATTTTCTGTTATAGGTATGGAAAGTGCAGAAATAAACAAATCTCTACTAGCGCTAAAGGAATGTATCCGCGCCCTTGGGATGAAAGGGAACAACCACCTACCGTTCCGCGTGTCGAAGCTCACTCAAGTGCTGCGGGACAGCTTCATCGGGGACAAGTCCCGCACCTGCATGATCGCCATGATCTCGCCCGCCATGTCCTCGTGCGAGCACTCGCTCAACACGCTGCGCTACGCGGACAGGTTAGTGGAACCAATAAAACCAATTTATTTCTGAAAATAGGTAATTAATCTCTTTTACACGTCCCAATTTTTTTTTTTACCCTACTACTGCTTCGGAAAAATATTGAGGGCTGTCTTCCTTTTCTTTCCGTTCCAACATTAGTCTTATCTTTCTTACGGTATAAGCAGCTGAACTAAGTCTTCCTGACAGTCTCAATATAAGCACCCCATTGCAAACGGGAGTCTAAAGTGATTACTAAAAAAGTTGTGAAACTAGACGTATCTATCCGCTCATCTTTTACAGTTATATGTGTCGGGACCAGTTTTACATTCAGCATTGTGAATTTATAATACACTTTGTTTTATTTACATTGAGCATAGATTATTGGTAGTGAATCAATAAAGTATCATCCGCAAATAACACTGTCTCGCAGAGGTCCTTTGTAAAAGACGGAAGGTCGTTTATGTAAATAAGAAACAGCAGGGGTCCTAATATCGATCCTTGCGGCACACCCATAGTAAGAGGCGATCCAAAAGATTCAGTTCCATTGATAAAAAAAAATTGTGTTCTGCCTGTGAGATCAGAGTTTACTTAATCTAAAGCATCATTTGAAACACCATAGTGCCTAAGTTTTTTCAGTAAAGTTTGATGCTACACACATGCAAAAGCTTTAGAAAGATTACAAAAAACTCCCAAAGCGTCTTGCCTACTCTCCCGTAGGCGTTTTATTCAGTTCAGGCCCTCTTCCGGGCACAAGAATAGACGATAACAGCCACGCCAGGGTGCCACGCCACGCATACAGGGTGCTAATGTCAATCCCCACCATATTTACGGAGTTGATTAAGTATCGTAAACTGATCACGAATCAGTAAAAAAATTGATTACATTTTTTTAAATGTTTTATTCATCTAAGACAACCATAATCGACCACTCGATAAGTAACGTTCAAAATAGCCCTCCAATGCAAGCCTTAGACCGCGATCCTTTGTCGCCGGGCGTAGCTCGCTCGCGACGTTACTGCGAAAGCGACACGTCGCGTCGCAGCCTCAACGCACGAAGAAAGTGCAAACGTACGCAGTAAGTGGCAACAACTGGCGTCAGGCCCATGCGATGTTTAGTTATAATTATGTTCCCAGATCGGCCTAGGCCCCACAAGACAGGTCATGCATCGTGATCACGGTCTCCCAAGTGCGTGTTATCTAAATTGAGTGTTCGGAATCCACTTTCTTGATCCACAAGGGTGGTAGAACTGTGCCCTGGCCACTATGGTCCTCGGATTCCATTAGACTTTTTTAGTGTACTAGAAAAAAGAAAGTTAAAGAATAACACATCGCATTACATGAGGCACGATTCGCAATACATTAGCTAGATTTATACCCACCCTTACAGCGTTATTATTATACTGGCGATTTGCGAGCGAATACGCAGCGGACTCGTCGCGTGTTCGCAGCGACCAATCTGCAAACACTTTGCGAATAGCGCCGTGGGTCTTCAAAAAATATTGTTTGTTTTCGCTTTCATTTTGGTTTTCTGCACCTTTAAAGTAACGAAGCTAAAAGCAATGTTTCTCGTTGAAATCCATTTTGAAACTCATTGTCCAAAACTCGGATAGCACTAGCCTGTTCACTGCGTGGTGGCTCGTGGCGATCGCGATCCCGCTCCGCTCTTGCATCGCTCCCAAATCGCTATTGTGACAAGAACATTAAAGTTACGGAGGTAACAAAGTTTACCGCATCAAAAATATTAGGGCAAGCGTACCCCTACTAGGAACGGCACAAATAGTTAGGAGGAAGAATCATAAAACGTGAGTAGATAATTAGTTTGGGGTGTCGTTCTGTGTTGCAGAGTGAAAGAGCTGGGTACAAGTGACGCGCGACGAGCGGAGTCGCCGGCCGCCGACGTGGACATGACGCCCGCGCACGACGACCTCGCGCACCTGCGCTCGCTCAACGTGAGTCTTTGTCTTTTTCTCTCTCTCTTGTCTGTCTGTCTCTGTCGCTATACTAGTGTCAGGGCTGGGGCGGAGTCGCCGGCCGCCGACGTGGACATGACGCCCGCGCACGACGACCTCGCGCACCTGCGCTCGCTCAACGTGAGTCTTTGTCTTTTTCTCTCTCTCTTGTCTGTCTGTCTCTGTCGCTATACTAGTGTCAGGGCTGGGGCGGAGTCGCCGGCCGCCGACGTGGACATGACGCCCGCGCACGACGACCTCGCGCACCTGCGCTCGCTCAACGTGAGTCTTTGTCTTTTTCTCTCTCTCTTGTCTGTCTGTCTCTGTCGCTATACTAGTGTCAGGGCTGGGGCGGAGTCGCCGGCCGCCGACGTGGACATGACGCCCGCGCACGACGACCTCGCGCACCTGCGCTCGCTCAACGTGAGTCTTTGTCTTTTTCTCTCTCTCTTGTCTGTCTGTCTCTGTCGCTATACTAGTGTCAGGGCTGGGGCGGAGTCGCCGGCCGCCGACGTGGACATGACGCCCGCGCACGACGACCTCGCGCACCTGCGCTCGCTCAACGTGAGTCTTTGTCTTTTTCTCTCTCTCTTGTCTGTCTGTCTCTGTCGCTATACTAGTGTCAGGGCTGGGGCGGAGTCGCCGGCCGCCGACGTGGACATGACGCCCGCGCACGACGACCTCGCGCACCTGCGCTCGCTCAACGTGAGTCTTTGTCTTTTTCTCTCTCTCTTGTCTGTCTGTCTCTGTCGCTATACTAGTGTCAGGGCTGGGGCGGAGTCGCCGGCCGCCGACGTGGACATGACGCCCGCGCACGACGACCTCGCGCACCTGCGCTCGCTCAACGTGAGTCTTTGTCTTTTTCTCTCTCTCTTGTCTGTCTGTCTCTGTCGCTATACTAGTGTCAGGGCTGGGGCGGAGTCGCCGGCCGCCGACGTGGACATGACGCCCGCGCACGACGACCTCGCGCACCTGCGCTCGCTCAACGTGAGTCTTTGTCTTTTTCTCTCTCTCTTGTCTGTCTGTCTCTGTCGCTATACTAGTGTCAGGGCTGGGGCGGAGTCGCCGGCCGCCGACGTGGACATGACGCCCGCGCACGACGACCTCGCGCACCTGCGCTCGCTCAACGTGAGTCTTTGTCTTTTTCTCTCTCTCTTGTCTGTCTGTCTCTGTCGCTATACTAGTGTCAGGGCTGGGGCGGAGTCGCCGGCCGCCGACGTGGACATGACGCCCGCGCACGACGACCTCGCGCACCTGCGCTCGCTCAACGTGAGTCTTTGTCTTTTTCTCTCTCTCTTGTCTGTCTGTCTCTGTCGCTATACTAGTGTCAGGGCTGAGGCGGAGTCGCCTGCCGCCACAGTGGACATGACGCCCGCGCACGACGACCTCGCGCACCTGCGCTCGCTCAACGTGAGTCTTTGTCTTTTTCTCTCTCTCTTGTCTGTCTGTCTCTGTCGCTATACTAGTGTCAGGGCTGAGGCGGAGTCGCCTGCCGCCGACGTGGACATGACGCCCGCGCACGACGACCTCGCGCACCTGCGCTCGCTCAACGTGAGTCTTTGTCTTTTTCTCTCTCTCTTGTCTGTCTGTCTCTGTCGCTATACTAGTGTCAGGGCTGGGGCGGAGTCGCCTGCCGCCACAGTGGACATGACGCACCTGCGCTCGCCCAACGTAAGTCTCTCTCTCTCTCTTTCTTTCTTTCTCTCTTTGTCTGTCACTGTCACTACACCAGTGTCAGGGCTGGGGTGGAGTCGCCTGCCGCCGACGTGGACTGGCCTATTCCGCAGTAAATGTGATCGAGACACAACAGAATGTATAACCAAGTTCAAAAAAGGAATGTAATTTCAATACCTACCTCAGAGTTTTATATGTCCCATAATTGGGCCGATAATTTCGCCGACTATTATCACCGATTTTGTGAACAACTTAACGCACACATCCGTCATTTTGCCGCGTCGGTGGCTATCACGTCTAAATGTTCAATTTTCCACCGACAACCGCAACGGCCGGGCGGGATGCACCGATTTTGTTTCTGACCGACTTTTCGTAGCACGTGTGCGTTCAATATTTTGATCTGTATGTGTCGATCGAGGGAAGTCTGTGCGTCTTACCCGAGAATACATGTTTTTTGTCATTTACCAAGCCTCTGACAACATGTGTTCGTGTTACAGGAAGGCGACATGTCGGCAGAGATGTACACGTTCCACGAAGCGATAGACGAGATGCAGCGAGCCGAAGAGGAAGTGCTCGACAACCACAAGGCCATCTCCGACTACCTGCAGCACGCGCTACAGCGCTGCAACCAGCTGCTGGGCATCACGCGCGACGTGGACTACGACCAGGACGGTGAGTCACAATCACAAGGCCATCTCCGACTACCTGCAGCACGCGCTACAACGCTGCAACCAGCTGCTGGGCATCACGCGCGACGTGGACTACGACCATTACGGTGAGTCACAACCACAAGTCCATCTCCGACTACCTGCAGCACGCGCTACAACGCTGCAACCAGTTGCTGGACATCACGCGCGACGTGGACTACGACCAGGACGGTGAGTCACAACCACAAGGCTATCTCCGACTACCTGCAGCACGCGCTACAGCGCTGCAACCAGCTGCTGGGCATCACGCGCGACGTGGACTACGACCAGGACGGTGAGTCACAACCACAAGGCTATCTCCGACTACCTGCAGCACGCGCTACAGCGCTGCAACCAGCTGCTGGGCATCACGCGCGACGTGGACTACGACCAGGACGGTGAGTCACAACCACAAGGCCATTTCCGACTACCTGCAGCACCCGCTACAGCGTTGCAACCAGCTGCTGGGAATCACGCGCGACGTGGTTTACGACCAGGACGGTAAGACAAAAATCATTGTTTATTTTTTCCTCAAGTCAGTCATCGTGCAGTTGCCTCAGCACTCTGTTTCTAGCCATTCCGCATCCAGTCATCGACTTAAGATCTTTAGTCCGCCTAGCGTAATTAACCAGTGGTCCACGGGCCATAGGTGGTAAGAAAGAGCAAGAGGGTCCCACAGTAATAAAGGGTGATTTTAAAGCAAGTTATTATTTATTTATTTTACTTGGACTTGATCTTGTGGTCTTTGTTAATAATGATGCAGTTAAAGTGGTCCTTGGTCGAAAAAGGTTAGGTTAGGTTAGGAATTAGGGACTTCGGAACTTTTTGTCTAGCGGGATGGCTCCCACACTTCATTCGTTAATTTGCAGTCTCTTGCTCTCGTTACCAGTTCTTCGACATTGCTAGCTTATACTGTTTTCTGTTCTAAACCCTGCAATCAATCAGTCGAGTAGACTATGAGCAGATGAGTTGCACGAATTTTATCAGGTGGAGGTCTCCATCAGGAACACCACACCCTTCTAGGAAGCATTCGACCTAGAGGCTGTCAGGGTGTAGGATTTTGCGCATATTAAGACGGTTTGGGTAGTGTGTTTGAGCGAGCTGAATGACCCGCTGATTTGGGTGATTTGCCAGTCTGGATTTGTATTTGTTCGAGAATGCCTTTATGTCCTCTTTTACTGTAGGCATTTTGAGGTGTTCATGGACTTCTGAATTCTTTTTGAACCTAAGGGGCGTCAGATATCTGCTTCAGGATGTTGTTCAGAGCTCTTTGGATTATGGAGATATTTGAATCGGCAAAGCCCCACAGCTGGTCTGATCCATAGCTCCATATCGGTTTTAATAAGGCCTTAATCAATTGCTTGTTATCCGTAGACAGTTTCGAGTTTTTGCCCAGTAGCCAATATGCTTTGAATTTGGTGTTTATCTTGTTTCTGTTTGTTTCGATATGTTTTCTCCATGTGAGACGTTGATCCAGATAAAATTTATAAAACCAATTTATTTCTGCTAATAGGCCTAAATTAAGCTGTTTTACACGTCTTAATAATTTTTTACCCTACCACTGCTTCGAGACAATTGTGGGATTCGCCACTTCTGTAGCCATTTGTATATCTCAACAAGAATTTTATGCTTAAGTTTTATTGGCATTGGTTGGACATTTGTAAATGGCCAGGATCGCGGTGTCATCTGCATAGGTTGCTATTGTGACTTCAGAAGTTAAAGATCTGCCGTAAATATAGTATACAAGACCGGTCAAAGTGCTGATCCATGGGGGATCTAGAATATTGTGGAATCCAGATTTAGCATCATCAGGATTTAGCAGGATGAAGTCATTTTTTCAATTAAGTAGGACTCCAAGAAAAAGTAAAATGGATGTGGAAAATATCTTTTGATCTTGCATAAGAGTCCTCTATGCCACACTCTGTCAAATGCCTGCTGTATGTCAAGAAATGCCGCTGCACAGTATTTTCTAGACTTCTTTCGAGGTTATTCCTGATTAAGTGGCAAACTCTGTGTATTCGCTCTATCGTAGCATGTTCTGGTCTAAATCCAAACTAATGGTCTGGTATTATGGAGCGTGTCTGAAGAGCACATAGGGGCCTGCGCAGAAGTATTTTCTCGAAGACTTTCGATAACACTGGCAGCAAACTGATAGGTCTATAGGACGTCACATCGTGTTTAGGCTTATCCGGTTTTAAGATCATTATCACTTTCAGACTTTCCATAGTAGTGGATAATATCCTATCCTAATAATGCTGTTGTTGAACAGATGTGTTAGGTATACTATTGCTTGTTTTGGCACCTCTGTGAGGACTCTCTTATCGATCCCGGTGCCTTCTTGTTTTTTATGCTCTTAATAGTACTCCTTATTTCTTGGGCGTTACTATTTTAAGTGGTTTTTCGAGTTTAAAATCTTACTGAAATTGACAGACCCCAAAGGTGGTTCATTGGGAAAGAATATGTTTACGAAGTGATTAGAAAATTCGTTTGCCTTTTCTTGGGCCGTCCTTGTTTGTGACCTTCTATTCGAATTGGAGGTTTTGGATTAGTTGATTGATTGGATGCCCTGCACGCTCTCCAAAGTGAGTAACCCGTGACACTGATCGCCGTTAGGGATTGCAGATAGGCTTTAGCTGTGCCACTGCCTCCCTTAAAGGAACCCTAAGTACACGAGCTTTATTGAAGGCTCTTTTGTCATTAGGATGGCGACTGGTATGACCATGGAGCAGATACCCATATATAGTAGAAATGTCATATGATTTTTTCGACATAATTTGTGTAAAGTGTTGATAGGAGTTGTCATTTCATACTTAATGTAAGTGAAAAATCACTTACTAGTTTCGGAGAAAGACATTTTGTATTGTTGCTCCTTAGGACATGTACTCGATGGGTATGACACACTCGAAGCAATATTCTCTTTTCCTGTATAAGTTGCCGAATTTCCAGTGGCACGGACTTATGCCCATAAGTGTTAGCTGCTGATTCACGTGGGCTTCTCCAGCATGCGTCTTGAACTGTTGTTGTGAATCTATAAACGGCATCAGCTAACTAAATCGTTACTATTTTTCAAAGATTTGATCAGTTTCAGTGAGTTTTCCATTGTTTCTGAATTCGGTTCAATCCGTTTGACGATTCTATAATCTCGATATAGTAGATAGATACTCTTTATTGCACACCATACAAGAAAAATACACATGATTTTTACAGAAAGATGTACAATTTAGGCGGTCTTATCGCTAATAGCGATCTCTTCCAGACAACCTTTAGGTAGAGGACAACCATTAAAGAAACCATAGTATTGTTGTGCTCATTGTCAATATAACAGGAGTTTGGCTTGATAAGCTATCCAGGCAAGGTTCTATCTTGTAGGAGAGTCGTTTTCATCCTGTGTAATGAAGAAGTTAATAACGTCTAGTAGTCTTTTAGGGTCAGTGGGCCAATGAGTGGGTTCGGGCGTTGCAATTGCTATTAAGTTGTTCTTATCAAGATACTTTTTTTGTTCCCTTTCTCTCGTCGTGATGAGTCTAGCCCCTCTATGAATATTTTTGCAGTACCGCCACCAGACACAAAGAGTGGTCCAAGGGTCCTTGTATGCTTCACTATCACTACCTATAAAGGTAAATTATAAAATTTGCTGGTTGTGGACCAAGGCATACCGCACACGTGCCTGGTATACTGCGATCAGTTTTTGGGCGATTCCTGGTGTTATGTGCTTCGGCGCATTTAACGCAGCGGTGAAGTCTCAAGCAATACTTTTTGGAATGCCCATACTGTTGACAGCTTATACTGCTATACTTTATTTTGAGACTACAAAAACGACATTTATCCTATGTAGCCGGACCATATGAGAATACCCGTGAGATAAAAAACCTCCAAAGAGGGCAGCTTTAACAAAAATCACATGTAAAAAAAGTTGATTATGTAACTATGTAGCGCTAGCGCTTTGCACACAAAAAAACAGTTAAAGGAGCGCCGTGTTAGAAGCCAATGTTGCTTAACAAGCAAATGTTGGGGCCATTTCACACGGTAGTTCCACAGTAAAGTTCGCATGGTAGCTAGTATGTTTGTCTGCATGCTTGTCGGCAGGCGCGCACGCGGCGCGCAAGCGGTTGCGCCCGGCCAGCGCTCGCGCAGTGTCGCCGCGCACCCGCTGCATGATAGGTTTGCACCCTCCACGTAGCCTAACAGCTTCAAATCATCTACTGCGTTATATGACTATAGATACGGTTTCTTTGAATTCGCGTGCCACTTACCCAATATAGACCGGAAATTCCCTGAATAAAAAAATACGGCACGCAGGCGGTAGGACATTCTCAACACTGCAACTCTTTTAGAGCTAGCAGCTTGACCGGCGATTGAAATGTCTGACTTTGAACGTCGAGTAACCTTGGGGAATACTTTTAAGAGATTAGAGATGTGCCGAATCAGGCTGACTCGAGTATTTGAGTAATTAAAATACATATGTAGTTCGGAAACACAATACCCGAGTTGAATTTTTCATTTTGTTAAATGTAATCATAAAGAGATTAATTAATGTTTTTTATAAATTTGAGGAATACCGAGAGTTAGTCGCGAGAAGTGACCGGCTTCTGGCACCAAAACTAAGCTCCAGAACTAACGTAAAAGTACTTGAAAATGCGTAGCTTAATAATTGACTACCTGTCCATGTAACACAACATTGGTGGTGATTCGAATATACCACTCTAAATCGGACTAAAAGTTAGTACAGTTCCTTTTCTCACCTGTATACGAAATGCAGCAGCTTACAGCTGTCAAACACATCATTTTAGCGGCATATAAACCAATTACTAGATTTTTAAAGATTTTGTTTTAATTATTAATCAACGTTACAGTCATAATATAAAAAAACGTATTGTTATTATCATCAGCATCACTAAATGTCCCCAAATTGTCCCCAAACAGATAACAGAGTCTAATAATCACACTTAATTTATTTCATCCCTTCGTCATCATAAAGCCAACGCTGCCGCTCGCCTGCGGGTTTAATTGGTATAACGATTCGAAATTTAACAATTTATTAAAATTAATAACATAGTCTAATCTTTTAACCCATCAATTATTTTATTTCGGCGAGGTCCTGTGATTTGTTTTCTGATTTTTTTAAAGGATTTAAATTACTACATTAAAGTTTTTCTGTCATTCGTACTATTTGTTAGTAAAATGTGAAATTATTGTACCGGTTTTGATACGGTTTTTGTTAATAGATAGATTCACGAGGAAGGTTTCTGTGCTTATATAATTTTAACTATTGATACTTAATACGTCCCGTTTGAGGGTAGGGTCGCTACTAGTATCGCGATATTTAGTGATTGACAGTTAGTGGATAGTGCAAGATGGGGCGAGTATTAGTTGCTTTTGCACGTATTACTGCTGGTGAAGGTAGTAAAAGGCCTAAGAATTAAGGACATGTCAGTAACACTTGGCAGTAATCAAATGTATCTCGAGCATTTTGTCGCGTTTGTATTATTCAACGTATTCGGTCACCGACTTGTATAAATTGTTATTCGGTTAGAACGTATTCCACTGGCCGTATTTGGTCAGTTACAATGTGACGCATAAATCACTGACCAATGTAAACTTGTCAATTCGGTTAACCAATTCAATTGTAGTCCTAATGTTTTAGTTATCATTCTTCTTGGAGGTGATTTTATTGTCCAAATACAGCATCTTCTTTATGGGACCAACATCAGAATCGTTAGAAAAAAAAACCCATATCATTATACTTACCATCGACCAGCTCACATCAGTTTCTATAAAGAAATAATCTTTTTTTTTTTGAGATTCCGATTCGGTCCCATGGTAAAGCAGTCGTATTATAAATATAGAATCATCTTAACAGAAGTTAACCATAGCCCTTTTAAGAGAAGAAGGGTTTTGTGACACTTCGGATTATCCGTTTAAAAAGTATGTCATTGCAAAAACACAAAAATCTATCTTTAAAAATCTTAGCAAAAATTGCAAACCAAAAATATAGTTTATTCATTTTAAATAAATCATAGACATACAACGACCGCTCCTACTGTAAAGGGGTGTCGTTTTGATGGGTATCGATTTTGAAGCGTATCCGTATGTGCACGCAGCGTACGCCACGCAGTGGGAGGAGCTGCTGAACGAGCAGCTGGCCGTGCTGGCGCAGGCGCGCGACCTCGTGGCCGAGTTCCGCGCCAAGATGCAGCAGGAGGAGCACATCTCGCGCCGCATCCAGCCCCGGCACCACTAGCCGCCCCCCCCGCCCCGCACAGGCTTAGCGAGAGCCGCGCGATACTGATGGGGAACGACACTGCACTTTTATCCCGGTAGGTGGCGCGTCGTGTTCGATCTTGTACCGATCGTTCGATCGATAGTTCTGTCCCCGTGGCCCCTGATAAATATACTGAAAATAATCAGTACGAAGGTTATGATAAGTCGTCGCGAGCACGTACCGTATAGAGTTGTGATGTAATTCGGTTCCACAAAAATTTCGCTATTGTTTAAACAGATCAATCTGTGACTGTAGTTTTAGTATGGGCGAGACGACTCTCGTCCGTTGACAGGACTTCTCGGTTCGTAATAAATGTAAGTGGAAAATCTCTAACGTGTTTCGGAGAAAGATGGTCTGTGTCGCTGCCCTGTAGGATATGTGCTCGATGTGAGTGAAACGTTAGTTGACGACGATTGACAAGACCGAACACACTAGCGCCGTCTGGGATCAGTTTTGCCTGTGCTTCCCCGTTGGTGGCGAGTGAGTGAGATTTGTCAATGTTTACATGTCCCACGTTTGCGTCCGTCTCCCGACAGGGGTGCACGATAGATGATAAGAATCACCGACAGACTTAACTTTTTTTTGCAAACGTTATTTTACTAAAAATTTACACTTGGATCGGTAATTTAGACTCGTGATGTTAGTTGATCTGATATTCGGATTCGATAATTTGTTAAAATCATTTCTTGTTTCAATTTTATATGTTAGTTTAGAACAGTTATAAATCTCACTCTCGCCTATGAAAGGGACTTTCGAACCGTGTATATTATGTTGCCGCGTACTCGTTTAATGTATTCGAAAGAGGTGACGCGTTTGTGATGTTTTTAAGAATAGAATCTCCACAATCGTTCGTGTCGATCTCTGTGGAACGTGACGGTAGAGAAATCGAGCCCAACATATATCGGAGTCTAAGGAATATTCCGTAGCTGGCCTACTATTGTTTCGATATATTTTTCGTATACTTCATTTTCCGGACGCAAGTTGTGACATCAATGTTGTTTTTTGTCTATTTTTCTCCAAGATTATTTGTCGACGAAACTAGTGCCGTCGTGTTATGGAAACGATAGACTGTTTATTGTAGGGAGTGTTAAAAGCACAAACGCGCTGATTTTGTTGGTGAAGATGCACTGCAGATATCGATCGTTTCGATAGTTTGATCGATATATACAGTTAGTTCGGAAATCGATCCGTCTGTGTGGATCAACGCTATTTGGTGCGATTAATGTTTAATTTATATAGAGAAGTTATTACGTTGATTCCTTCGCCCTTAACATAAGTGACCCATTAATTTCTGAATGCATTTAACTCCGCTAAAGGCCTACTTCTAAAATTGTAGATATTTGTATGTATTGGAAGTACAAAGTGGCGTCGCGAGACCCAGTGATGCGTGTTGCATGACATTAGTAGTGCGTCTAGTTCGGTGCGTCAGAGCAATACTCGTGATGTTGTGAAAATTGTTTGTCAGTTACATATGAAATTTTGCTTGCTCCGTTTTGCGCGATTATGGTATTTACAAAATCATAATTATGTTTTCTCGCGACGTAATTAATATAAACGCGTTTTTATCTTAGTTTTATAGGTCAAATTATAAGATAATGATGGGAGAGGCTTTGGACGATAAGGGTTACTCAAATGGGGACATGACAGTTTCGATTTTGTGAATGCCACTCGCGCAACCGATCCTAAGCGTGTGAGATACATAAGAGTTTAAGGTTTGTTGTAATTCGGTAACATATCTTTTGCCTTACAAGTCGCTTGTTATTGCTATCGTTATAAGAATCGATGTGAGATATGTATGTAAACGCGCCTTTACTCCTGTGAGGCGTGCGTTAATTTAACAGCAGCAACAAGATTAGTGTCATCAGTATTGTTGCTATAAAATATGTTCAGTTAATATAGTTTGATAAAGCTGGTC
This sequence comes from Anania hortulata, assembly GCA_963576865.1. Lineage (NCBI taxonomy): Eukaryota > Metazoa > Arthropoda > Insecta > Lepidoptera > Crambidae > Anania > Anania hortulata. The sequence continues at coordinate 3,016,744 of OY756389.1, read as the reverse complement.
TCTAAAGAAATAATTTTAAATTTCAAATGGTGCTGACATACTGCAGATATTTAATTTTGTTGTCGACTGTACTGAAGTATAAATGAATTTGTTGCACCTGATAATTGATGAGACTTGAAAATCTATTGATTTCCGCACCGAGATTATAGCTTGGACATAGTTCAAACAAAGAGCCCGCGTATACTACAGACTTTCGATGGACCGATAGTTAAATGGGCCTTATAATTACTTTTAGATCGTTTGACAGTAATCAAACGGCTGATTAAACTATCGGCCAATCGAGTCTGTGGGTGCGGGGCTCTAACTCGTCAGTCTCAATCGATTCGCTCGTGCCACAAGCGGGGAGTGTTCCTTAGCTTGTTATTACCGACATTTCGGGTTGAGTGCCGCGGCCATAATTATATAATTAGTTTACTTGTGATTTCGGACATCGCCGTACTAGTGAAGTGTGCACTCGAAACGACCATCGGAGACGTAGACACGGTTGTATTATAATTTTATTGTTAGTCTAACATCGTTGTTAATGTAACATGTAATGTAACAAATAAATAATGCTTAGGCTTACCAGGACATCGTCGACTTTGTTTTGATTATACCCTGTGTTCTAAAGAGCCGAGCTTAGGTATTGTGTATAGTGGTCTCTTTCCAGCAATGAATTGAAAACTTAAGCGTAACACACACAGAAGGCGTGAGCGGGAAGGTGACGGGTCGGGTCGGGAGTACAGCGGTCTAATAACATACGCATGCTAACGCATGATGTCTGTGGGCGCCCATTTAAAGTATGTTATTAGACCCGCCGCACTCCCGACCCGACCCGTCGCCGTCCCGCTCACGCCTTCTGTGTGTGACGCATTAGAAAACTTGATGTTGACGCTGCAAGTTGCAACATGGTACGGCTGCAGGCGTCGCTTGTGTAATCTAGATCAAGATATATTTACTAGAGTAATGAACATGACTGACATGAGCCGGTGAGATAAATTTCTATACACAGATTTTACTCTTACCTTTGTACTGTAATTATAATTTATTTTTAATATTATCGTCTAATAAATTCATCTCATAAAAATCGCAAAACGTGTAACGTGTTTGTTTAATTATAAAAAACGTAAAACTACTTAAAAGACTCGTGTTAACTGTAAGTTTTTTTTTCAAGTCAGTACATTTAATATTTTTTCATGTTTTTATTTATTGTTTGTGATAAATCATATTTGAGTATTCTGTGACGTGCGTTCGCGCTTTCTCGTCTTTCGGAGTCGTTCTAAATCTGTAATAATGTCATTTCGTACGAGCAATAAGCGATGTATGCGCCAACTGGCCGCCGGTGCTAGGACGAGTCCCGCTGCCGACACTAGTCTGTGCCGAAACCGTCTACGCCCACATTATAGTTAACATTTTGATATTTTAGTTTAACAGCTACACGATTGTTCAACTCTGACATTTGTCGCGATACTTTCCATTTGTACACCAACCAACCTTCACAGAGATGCTCTCGCACTCATTTACATCGAAATAAAGCAAGCAATGGTTGCTGTACAAATGTCAAATCTAAAACGATTGCGATAGATGACAGAGGCACACAAGCTAGCTGATCAACCGAGACTCGGTCCGATAAACTCGTGGCTTTCGTAATTCCTAAACTCTGTTACTTCAGGCAGAGACGTGATCCTGCCGCAGAGGTACTATGTATACTGTAGCTTACAAAAGTTATTAGATAGTGCTTTATTAATAAATGAGTAAATAAATCGGCGCTCTGTATCAGAGTCGCTGCTTACGCCGATGTTTGATTGTACTGAACGAAATCTCTCATTACTATATTTTTTTAAATAATTGTATTATTGAGATGTGTCGTTTGCCCGGGGTTTGTTTGTATGGAGTTAAATGGACAAGTGTGGACGCGAGGGCGCGACGCCCGAGCACTACGTCTAGTTGAAATGCTTTATTATAATAAACATATTTTAACATCGCACATTATAATAAATTAATCGAAATTGATTCACTGGTTTTATTTTATTAGGTATACCCACGTTAGTCAAACTAAATAGGGGTTCCTGCTGCTTTCTTCAGGCAAAAACGCACATTGACGACCGTCTGGTGTAGTAGTTCGCGCTCCGGACTACAGCAAGCCAGCGGTTGCGGGTTCGAATCCCGCAAAGGGGCAAATGTTTGTGTGATGAGCACGAGCATTTGTATCCAAGTCAAGGATTTTTATAAATGTATGTATGTTTATCCGTTATCTAGTTGCCATAGTACAAGCTTTGCTTAGTTTTGGGCTAGCTACATAATTGGTGTGATTGTAGAAACAATTTATTTTATTGCACTGATGGCAATTAATTATGTCCAGTATCCCTAAATGGTATCCTTAGGCATGCCGAACTGTATTGCCGTTGCTACATCGTGCTCGCATCTTCATAACAGTTGTAATGTTGCCAGCTAATAAACTATTTGTAAGTATATTAAAAATGGTAGATCCTAACCAAAGCTCATAGCAGTTCTCTCCTTTTGGCCCTAAAGCTGGTGACAAACAGCGACAGACAGAAATTGTAAGGTCAAACGCTATCATTGGTCGATCCTTTCGTCAACTTCGCCAGCCCTTCAGCAAGACTCCGCCCCTTCCTGTTCCGAAACTGGCGTCCGGCTGCCGTGTAAAGAAGTTATACAGGTGTATAACTTCTTTGATGTTGCTTCGATGTCCCATAGTAAAAGTGGTTGTGTATCAGCAACTGATCACGTGGTTTACCACCCTCCACCCTCTATGAGGCAGAGCATATTAAAAATTTTCATTGGTTTTCGTCTTTATGATAAGGGATTAAGGTTCAAAATATGATGTCTAATATATCGACAGAGCCCCACAAAGGGTTAAGGAGTGTAAGGGCCTCTTACACCACTTGCTGCTAAGTTCCAGATAACCTATCTGGCACTTTTTTGACAGCTTATTGTATCTGTCAAAACAAGAGCCAGATAGGTTATCTGGAACTTATCAGCAAGTGGTGTAAGAGGCCCTTATGCTTTTGTACACTTGTATATTCAAAGGAGAAAAGATTTTGGGTGAATAACTTAATAATAATAACAACCCCCTTGCATTGGCCGAGCAATGTTTACCTCGCTGTCCCGAAGTATCCTTCGGGACTGCCCAGCCGCCGTAAACGGTAATGGCCCTAAAGACCGAGGGGTATCGCTCACGCCGGCCGCATGACAGCCGCCGACATCGAAAATCTGGGTAAGCGCTGCATCCAAATCCCTACAGAGCGCTGTCACCGTGTGTTACGCTTATAGCGACATCTATCTCGCCACATATAAAACTGACGTATCATACATCGCGATATTAAGCTCAACACACACAAGGTCTGAGCGGGACAGCGACGGGTCGGGTCGGGAGGACGGCGGGTCTTATAGCATACGTTTAAATGGGCGCCCACAGACAGCCGGCGCCGCGCATGCCGGTGAAATATAAGGTGTAATCATATTTGTCAAAAATTCCCTGGTTTGCCGTCCCGTCTAATTGTTAAATCGAGAAGGAACATTTCGTAAAGGATTATTTTAATAAAAACAAGATGTTTAAAATAAGTATAAATAATTTATTAGACAAAGTTTGTACTGGTACCTTGAAAAAGTAGGCGACAGGGAAACAAATATGTACAATAAACAAAATGGAAGACACTCATTAAGGTGAGGTAAAGTCGTTGCAAAAAGGGAGAGTTGAGGTACAAAGTAGTTGCCTACTACCTCAGCTCCCTTCTTTTGCAACGACTGAAATGTTTGTGTAGTCATCTACACATGTCGTAGTCATAACAGTCATTCGGCCGAAACCAGATAAGCCTTAAGGCGCATTTTCATTTATCGATAACTTTGTCTATAGGCTGCATGCGGGGAGTTGCCGCTTGCGAACGATCCATGACATATTTATCGTCTAGGTCTAAGGCCAGTATTAGAGATGTAAAATTACTGAATCTGACCAGCCAGTTACGATGAGTTTGCGACCGTTTTTATTGGTCGATATTGAATCAGTATTCAAAGCAACTGCAGAACTTTAGGTGCAGGTACTGAATACCGCATGTGGCTATCGAACAATAAAAACGGTTCTTCGTATGTGGGGCATGTGGCATGCGGTACAGAAGTCTCCCGCAACCCGCATGCGTAACAAAAAACGAAAATGCGCCTTTAAGCTTAAGATTGCTATATATCAGAAATGTGTGTTTGCACCATTATAAATTAAATTGTTATAGTGTGTGATGTTTATTCCTAAAATTGTTGTTTATCTCTTACACGTACTAAATAAGAGAGAGGAAATAAAAAGTACAAGATAACATACAGTTCTAGTAATTAAAGGATAAAACCAAAATAATAGTTCTAGATTCCCCAGATATTTTTCAATGATATGCTGACCATAGTGCCACAGTAGTGTAACTATGAAAAGCATTAATATTAGGTTGTTTCCTCTTCAGCCATATTTGGTCTATAGTCCGTTTTTTCTTTTCTTGACAAATATTGTAAACAATCTTGACATTATTTTTTAACGAAATTATTATTTTAAAAAGAGTAGCCTCAACTGAATCCAAAAAAATCAATAAAAACTAAACACCCGTTATTTATTGTAAATTTTGTAAAGCTTTGACTTTAAATCAAGAATACACTCGACATTGGCAGAATCACTGCTCTGCTTTGAGAGCGGGATGAGTCCATATAATTTTTTTACACAAAAATAATAACTTACAAATTCCTTTTTATTTTAATAGTTCGTTGATTTTATAGACTGTCCTCTTTGTAAAAAGAAATACCAAGATGTTTACAATATTCGCCATGCAAAGAAGAACGGACTTAACTCATGACCACCACAAGAATAGTGTATTTTTATTTGTGCTAGTTGCATCTGTCGCAAGTGGCCCGTGAGTGGCGATGCTAAATAATTCTAACTATACGTCAATTTTACCAATAAAATATATTATAGTAAGTAAACTATAATTTAAATATCACAGTTAACTTCTAGTGACCTCACAAAATAAATAAAGTTATAAAAAGAGCAAAGTGCCAGGAAGAAGATGATACAGATAACAGGTTACACAATATAATTTAAATTGGCAATTAAACTAACTAAAGTAGCCAAACGCAGTGTCTTTGGTAGTCATCGGGAGACAATTTTAAATAAAATTTCGTAAATGTAAACATTGACTAAATGCACCCAATCGGTATATCAAGCACATGTAACATACACGGTTAAAGGCCTCACTGAGCGAAGCAAAACGAAGATAAGTCCGCTTCGCTTTGCTTTCAGTGTGTGTGTAGCCTGCGCTTAAAGGCCTGCGCAGACGACGGGAGTTTTTCCGTGAAAGTTCACGCATACAGTGACCTTGAAAGTAACTGCATAAAATATTGCAGATACAATTACAGACAAAAGTCATCTGCACTGGCCTTTTTTTATACAAGAACAAACATGTAACAAACCAACGATAAGGCACAAATAACTAGGTTTCATGAACTCCATACAATAAAACCATCGAATACAAATAATAAAATAATCGAAGAGGTAGTCTCAGCACAGAATGTGAACCAATTTAAGAACAGGTTAGATAAGCATTTAGAACTGCATACATAAAAAAAAGAAAAAAGAAGAACAACCTGATACGGGCAATCATCAGTTGTTTCAACTGCCTGCCAATAACAATTAATAATAACAATTATTATCAATAAATAATAATAATAATAATAAAATACTGTGTTATGTCATTGTGCTATCAACTACGTTTTTCAGTACACAAAGTTAGTTCTATACACTTTATTACAAGTACTTACACATCAAACAACATTAGGCCTGCCTGCAAACCTATTGTTTACTTAAATCCACTGGAAGTCCATATTTACAAACACGTCTAAGAGAGCCTGATGAAATCACAAAACATTGTGTAGGTAACAATAAAAAACAAAATACAAACATACTACTCTCATGCAAAATGCATTGGTGTATTGAAATTAAAATATCAGCATTAATGTGATATTATTAAATTGTTATTTCCATATATTATGTACATATCTACATAAGAAAAAAAGTACGTCCCATTCGAATTTACGAAGAGTGAGAAGACAAAATTCTTTTGGATACTTATTTAAGGAATGCATCCATAAAAAATTTGACTTCTATTTTCGAAGGCTGTATTTGACAGAGATAGCTGTCACATAATTTCGGTTCTGTAATTTTGCATCCTACAATTGATTTAACTGTTGGATATTTCACGATTTAGTTTTAGGTGTATTGTAATGTTTTGAGAAATTATTTACCCAGTATGAGGTAATTAACAAAACACCTTTTCGCGGCTTTTTACATAATTCATGAACTCACTTATTATAATACACAGAGTCAAATCAAGATGTTTTATGTATTCAGATAAACACCAAATATTATAATGGCATAATTATTACTACACGGTCGAAAATATCGAAGTATATTATATATCTTTAGATGGTGGTGGCATACATTTGTCTGGTTAATGGGTTGGCAACCCTTAAACTGACGAGTGGCGCATTAATGAAAGATTCTTGACAAGTAAAACGCATTACGCCTAAATGACCCTGAACAGTGGCAGGACAGCTTAGAAACGTCTAAAGGCGGAAACTGCACACAACGTGTGCCTATAGAATAATAATAGACACTGCCACATGGCATTAAGTACACCTTTTGTACGATTTAAATCTGTGCAATGAAATTTAAATAAATAAAATATTGAAAAGATGAGTTTTCTGATTAATTCTTCTAGAGAGACCTAAAGGTGTACGAATAAATGCTCCTACGCAAATACTGCGCAGTTTTAAAAAGTGATATCGTCTTCAAACAAAAAATAATCTAATTACCCGATTGGCACAAGCCGAACGTAATGTAGTAGTTGCTACAGGTCGATTTTTTCGTTCCACAAATACTGCCGAATCGAATGATGTGTTGACCCGAATGAGTTACCCGATCGGCACATGCCGAATAAAGTCGATCAAGTGAAGTGCAGTAATTAATAAACGGCGCTAATGCCGTTCCACTTCTGTGTGACAAATCAAATGTTTCACTTTCGCAGTAAATACGTTTTCTTTTGTTTTTTCTACAATTTAAACTAGGAACATGTTGGTGTGATCGTAGCGGCCCCACTGGCCTGCCGCGGTCATAGCAGGTCCTCCTCTAAGCCCTCCCCGGTGAGGATGTGCGGCTCGCCGATGGCCGGCACCATGTGAGAGTACTCGCTCGTCGCCCACAGGTACAGGTTGAGGGTGCGCTCTGTACTTTGGGCTATGAACCTGGAAGTTATGCAAAGTGTTAATGGAATAACGCAAAACTATTTAGAGAGTGATTCTACTGCTCTATTACAGCAACATCAAAATAAAAAAAATAAAAAACGTTTTTTTCAGAATTCGATGTTAGTCCCCTAGAAAGAAGTTGTTGTATTTGAACACCAGAATCAGTCTCTGGGTTATGCGTTATTATTTTCATTTATTATAAATTGTTTTTACAATCACCCATCATTGTCTGGTACACAATGTTGTAAGAAAGTAAATGTCTGGCGAATTTTATATTATTTATTTTATTACTTGGAGGCGTAATTGTTTAATTATGCCTTCTTAGATTTATATTGAATTTACGAGTTGTCAGTTATGAAATTGCTTAGTCAGTCAGTCAATTGCTAGTATTCTATATACGTAGTTTCGTACTAAAATCAATAACAAGGTTGAGATAACAGGACCTAATCTCTCTATGATAATGGTTACGAAAGTATACACGGATTATTTGCATAGGTATAAAGCACGTTTCACGAACAACTGTTGCGTCACGTTTATATCGCTGCTTATAATTTCACACGTTTTAACCGTGTGAAATTATAAGCAGCTGTTTAACCGATTCGTGGAAAGAGTCGCCGCGTGTAAGTGAGGCATTTTTCCTATCGTAGCGCGGACGAATAGTCGTATCTTTTGAAATGAAAATGAAATTCTTTTTAGTCCGTCAGTTAGATTATCAAAAAATAATGGACACATTTTTATTTTGCCATTCAATTAAAAAATTACAAAGATAAAGCGCGTCAAAGTTTGGGAGTGGCGGTTCGTGACGTCACTTCTAAGTAAAAATTGTATCACGAGTCACGATTTGACGTCATGCGACATTTCAAATCAATATATCTCTGTAATATTTAGATTATATAAGGAAAGGAAAAATACGAGTCCAATACTTTATAATAATCTACCTGATAACGAAGAAAAATAGTATGAACATCTGACCCATATAATAAAATGTTGGGTGACACTATGCTCTTATGTTTAGAGATAAACAAAAGTGTTACAGTACTGGGCTCATTTTACTATACCTAATTGCGATTATTTGACACATCTCTGCCGGGGAAGCGCCGAAGTAGTGTAGTGTGTAAGTGTATGACATGCGAAACAGAAACCGAATTGCCTGAACTGAACGAATTGCATAGATTTATTTGTCAACGATTTTCTCGTAATTTCGCTAAGACTGCAACCCAATCTCCGCGTTCATTCCGCAAGAGTACTGCGCTTGTTTCTCTAGAGAACAATCGACAGTAATTTATTAAAATGGATATTATAGTCTCCTTTACTAAGTAGGTACCTACTGTTCACGTGTCTGATTATTTCTGATTATCTTAGATAATCTGTTTTTACTCATCTGCTTCCACTTTTCATTTATATCGCATTGGTCCGCTATTTTGATAGCGACATTAGCGAAACTGACATAACTAATTAGTTCTAAAATGTAGTAAGCTAAAGTGGTCGCAGAACCGATGAAAGGTGGAGTAAATGAATTCCGAGTGGAGACCACGTCTTGGCACACGTAGTGTAGGACGACCCACAGCTCGATGGACCGACGACCTTAGGAAGATGGCTGGCAGTGGATGGATGGAAAAAAATAGCTTTTTTGGGGAAGGCTTACGTCTAACAGTAGACTGCAATAGGCTGATATGTTGATAATGATGGTGAATTGGCGTCATTATTGCAAGAATGTATTGCGAACCTGACAAACGGCCTGACGTCTCCCTCGTTGGCAGTTTGCAGGTGCTGGTAGTAGAGGTGGCGGTGCTGCTTGGCGACGATGACGGGCGGGAAGCCGGCCTGCATGAGCAGCAGGTTCATCAGCAGGCGCGATGTGCGCCCGTTGCCGTCCACGAACGGGTGGATGTGCACCAGCTTATAGTGCGCTAGGGCTGCGTATCTGGTGTTTAATAATTGCATTGTTAATACGAATACCCGTCAGGCCATGGAAACTTGACACAATGAGATACGTGACCACATGAGCTTAGCCACTAGCAAAGGTTTAAGCTTGACAGTTTATGGGCTGCGCAGACGAGGAACAGTCTTTAAAGTACTTTTTCCTTAAAGGAACTAGATCGCTTACAACTGCACCGGCTAACGCACACGAGATAGAGTACCAGATACTGCGTACAAAAAGTCCCACGGATACCTAAGCACATCCGCACAAAAGCACCTACGCGGTGTTAATTGCAACACATTGCAATTTCTGAAAATACGCCTTCGTATCGTGCGATTCTCTAAATTCGCAGCTAACAAATAATAGCACTGTGTGCGTCGAGTTCGTGACAATTCCTAGGCGGACTCTTATCCTCCATGGACAAAAGTCCCTCTGCAACAAACATAGATACTTGTGCTATGAGGTACCCAATTATTTCTGCAGGGTATTTCCTTAGCAGGACTTATAAAACACAAACGCGGGGCGTTGCATGAAGCTTGCTATGTCACGCGATTCTCCGTTTTTTGGGAGTGGGCGTACGTTACGGTCGCATCGACCCATATGTAATATAAACTAAATTAAGGTGACGTGTACTTTGGCTCCATTGCAAGAAAGAACTTGTACAGACTGACAGGGAAAGTCGAAGGCAAGAGACCAAGGAAGAATCTCGAGGCGTTTGACAGACCAGGTCCAGAAGATTCTGGACACTACCATCCATGATGCTCTACAATCTGCAACTGACAGAAGCAGATCCATAACGTCAGATAGTCTGAATACTAGTATGGAAGCAATCAAGAGCACTGAGGAAACCAATATGAGGAGGAGGATGGTGACATGTGGTCATCTTTTTATAAAGACTAAGAGAAATGCCACGCATGTAGAATTTCACATTCTGCACCTGTCACTGAGATGCATGCGATGGACAATGCACATAAAATTGGTTCTGCATGTCCACCCGTTAAAGATCGAATTTTGTACTGGGTGTATTGTTGAGTTTTGTGTTATGAGCTGTGACTCATCATATTTGGCAGATGTAGAATGAATATTGGTTTTAAATTATATAGGAATTTTTGCTGTTTAGCAATAGCAAAATATTGTGAACAAGTACCTACCTCTGTATTTGTAATAATGGAAATAAAAAATTAAGTATTCTTTACAAAATTAATTCTAAATAAGTCCAAAGTACAAACTAGCATTTAGATGGTACATAGTATGCTGTCAAATAATAATTTGTACTATTAAAACTTAGAAGGAAAATAAATTAAAAAAAATATATATTTACCTGACTGGATGCAGTTCTAATGCATCTTCAGAATTTAACCAATCCAAAAATTGTGTCATTAGTCTCTGAATCTCTGATGGGCCAGGCGGGATGTGTCCGCCCACATACACCTGTGTTCTCCTAAAGTGGCCTCCTTCTACTGGGTCCACGTGACCTAACACTCTCTTGTGAATCTCCAATATATCCCCCATAGTAATGTCTCTCAAACGATACAATAATGTTTGGTTGATATACTTCATAGCTGCATCTAAACCTAGAATCTCATTGTGCTCATCAATGCTCTTACCAGCTACAGCTATTCTTGTCTCTAAAATGCTTCTTGTCTGTGACAACGACATAGTATTCCCTTCAATACCAACTGTATGGTAAATGTGCTGGAAATATGCCTCTTTCTTTGCTCTTCTAAGAGCAGCATTATTTTCTGGTATCGATGAGAGAGCATCTCGTTTTTCATCAATCTTTCTTAACATTTCTCTATCTAAGTTCTCAACTATGCTTGCTGTTCGCTGCCTGTTCATCAAAGCACCAGTGTGATCCGGGAAATTACTCAGTGCTAGGGTGTAAAGTTGGTCTGCTCTGACTACATCTTTTTTAGTATCTTCTAAAAATTCTCCATAATGGTTCAAAATATCAGCATGTTTCGGGGACAAGGCGAAAGCATGTTGAAATAGTTTTAAAGCTTTGTCTGATTTACCATTCTTCTTCATTTCTAAAGCAGCGTTTAACGAAACTACAGCCTCGGCATCGCGAGCCTTATCTTGCTTTACAGCGGCAGCAGGGACCGGGCTTTGGTCTTCAAAAGGTTCTAAATAATTACCATACAGTCCAGTTGGTATGGGCGAGAAAGGCTTCGTAAATTTCGCATCGTAACTCAACAATTTGTGCAGGGATATCACGACAGCTAGAGTACACACAACACTCGACAATATTAGCACTGTTTTACACCTATCCAAAATCATTTTTGTATGGAAATTCGACTTTATTTCACTCTTCATCGTTTCAGATTCGCTAGTCCTACCTAAGAACAACATGGTTACAAAAATTAATGCTACATCTGTATCTTAATAAAATCTCTGTAGTAATCACTGAAACTGATTTATATTGCATTATGTATTGGGAGAATATTTTCTAATGCGCTAATACCAATAAAACACGTAAGGCCATTGCGATGACAGCTAGCTAGTTGACATTTCAAATGACAATGACATTGACAGTGTTTCATTATATGCGGGTGATTTTCCCAGCACCAAATCGTAAACGGCATGGCTGAAACTGCTAGTGCAGGATGGCACTTTTAACTTGTAATATTTTTTTTTAGATGAAAAATGTTGTCTCCTACAGCAGCCTACAAATATTTTTCCATTATGATTGTCGCTAATAAGGAAAAAAAATATATAAACACCTAAGTTTTTCATACCGGTGAAGCGGCACAATTTGTTTTTCAGTATACTTTTAATCATATAATAAAAACAGTTGATTTTTTAGGGATTTCCTTTTTTTTATTTAAATCCTAAATAGTGGCAGTACTTTATTGAGGAAACTTCATTACAAAATCTGTTGTATTTAATGAATGGTAAGTACAAATTCACGTGTCCAAATTAGATTTTTCACCGCGGTGAATTTTCGTTGTACGCGAATATCTAGGCATCCAACAACACTAGCTTCTCGCTACTGCGCAGTAAACTTGCGCACCAGGGACGCCTAAGCGCTTGATGTGAGAGGACGCGTGTTGCTTGTCTGGTGTTCCCACCAAAAACGTAAGTAGTGGGTTCCGGTGACTTGGGACCGCTTTTTTTTTCATTCACGTGAGTGGATAAAAGTTGTGATCCAATGATCCGATATGTTTATTAAATATATGTACTTTTACTTAATGTCGCCCGATCAAGTAGGTAGTATCAATTTATTTCTATCATAAATACTGTGCTTGTAGTGTTAACTTCTATTGGCTGTTTTTCATGACGGTGATCTCATTCCGGTGAATTCGGTGACCTAAATTGACACCGAAATGAGAAAAAATATCATTTTGGTGATTTTTTTTCATTTTGGTGAGAAGTTGTTCATTTCGATGATTTTTATCTTCATCTCGGTGTTTTTTTTTTTCATTCCGGTGACAAATTATTTCACTTCGGTGAAAAACAGACCATAATTTCTTTTGTTACATTTTAGTTGCACAAGGAATATATTTGTTTTGGGGACTAAAATGTCTACTAGTTAAAAGAATAATCTCAGTTGTTGCTCGCGTGGGCAATAGGCTATTTGACTAAATTATGATAATTAGTCCACTTTAAACGTAATTCAAAAATATTGAACACGTGCTTTTTTAGGTTCCGTATCAAAATGGTACAAAAGGAACCCTTATACTTTCGCCATGTCCGTCTGTCAGTCCACGGCCTAGCACAGATACTGTTTGTACTAGGAAGCTGTAATTTTGCACGAGTATAAACATTAAACACGCCGACAGAATGGTACAATAATATCTTGAAAACAAAAATTCTAGGGTATCTCCCCTACACGTAAAGAAGGGATAAATTATTTATTTTTAGTCTACCCCATCGTTTGGGGTATCGTTGGATGGGTCTTTCAAATATATTGCGAGGTTGTGAAGACCATTTTTCGATTCAGTGATTGGTTTCCGAAATATTAACCTTTGTTGTTTAAATTCCGAAATATTTTTGCTAGAGTCGTGTCCCCATCCAAAAGATAGATTTTTGTGCTACCTGATTTATTAATGACTAATACACAATAAGATTTTGTGAAGATAAATAACAAGAGATTACGTTTGTTTTATTTTACATTATACAGTGTGTAACGAAAAGGTGAAATAAAACTTTAAGGGGTTATTCTACGGCTAAATTACATCAACTTTTTCTATGGGACCAACATCAAAATTTCAAAAAAAAAATTGACGTTTTCATACAAACTGATGCCAGCTGGTCGCGTTTTAGTATCGGAAAGTGTTTTTTTTTTTGCGATTTCGATGTTGGTCTCATAGAAAAAGTTGATGTAATTTAGCCGTAGAATAACCCCTTAGAGTTTTATTTCACTTTTTCGTTAGACCCTGTATATTACAGTATCTTTGTGTTATCAAAACTAATAATTAAAATCTTTTAATATAAGAATCTGAAAAAGTTGTAAAGATATACAGGGTGTCCCAGAAACAATGGATAAACCTTTAACTGTCGATAGGTTTCGTCAAGACCTCTCTAATCTCAAATTTTGACTTTAGTAAAAATATCTCGGTTTTCAAGATAATTGAGTTAGTTTTTTTTTAAATGCCACTTTCAGTTAGTTTTTAATGTGCCATTTTTACAAATACGGACTTTTTCTAATTCAGTTTTTTTTTATTTCTAAAAAAATAGTTTTGCTATCAATAACAATGGTTAAAATTGAGCTAGCTAATCACGAAGTGCTTCAAAAAAACAATGTTCCAAAAAAAAAACATAAAATTATTTTTCCTCATGTTTGGTCAACTACCATGTTAAAAAAATGTATGGCGCTCATCGTGCCCATTAACTTTTAAAAAATCTTAGTTATTCTATTTTCCGAAAAGGTATAATAAGCTTATGTTTTCTGTATCTCTTAAACTTTGTCTGGTTTTTATTAATTTTTATTAAAATTACAATAAATGTTCGAATTGGCGTCCTTGCGCTCTGATACACGCCCGGCATCTTTTTATAAAAGAACTAGCTTTAGCCCGCGGCTTCGCTCGCGTTAGATTTGATTTTAAGTGAAGTATGAATGTCAAACTCAGTAATTTAAAAAACTACAAAACTTCTAGACAATATTTTTAGCATGACTATCAAAACACGATATGATATGATATAATGTAGCGATTTATTAATTTTAGGATAACGCGGGTATACATCAAATGCAAAAATAGAACCTTTGTGTTGGGATCACGTATGGCTGTCTGTCAGTCCGTCTGTTACAACCGATTAGCTCCGAAATTACTGGCCCAATTGGATTGCAATTTGGCACAAATAATTTCAAGAATTTTCATGTTCACAATATTCATTTTAAAATCAAAGTTCCAAAAAACCATAAAATCTACACCCATATTGATAGACATTTCAACCCCATCGCATCCCAACAAGGGAGATGGAATTTCACGTCCGCAACGTTACATTTTAAAATCGTTGTTGTTTTCGTAATCAGCGACCCGATAAACCATAGAAACAATACCCATGTTGATTTTCAGACTTTGTCAGCCCCCTTCCCCTTTTTAGGAGTTGACTTTTCAAAAAATCTGAAACATGTTTACTCATTTATCGTAAGGAGAACTCACTCCTGTGAAGTTTTGAATAAAAGAGTGACTAATCTTGTTTCCCCATACAAACTTTGGGCCCCCATTTCACCCCTTTAGAGGGTGAATTTTGGAAAACCCTTTCTTAGTGCACCCCTAGACCTTATAAGAAACCTACATGCCAAATTTGGAATCTCTAGCACCAGCGGTTTGGGCTGTGCATGTCAGTCAGTTAGTCAGTCAGTCAGTTTCTTCTTTTATATATATAGATGTTTGATGCGGCTCGTGTAACCAGACGTTTTTATGTATGCAGCTGCATTTTGTATGCGAGTCCGCAACTCTGTTATTGAGGATACTGGTCTCGCGTAGACAAGGTCTTTCAGACATCCGCAATAAAAAAAAAATCAAGGGATTTAGATCCGGCGATCTGGGTGGCCATAAAATAGGGCCGAGCCGGCCTATCCACCTCTGTGGGTAGTGTTGATTCAAATAATTTCTTACTACTATTGCGTAGTGAGCTGGTCACCCATCATTTTTAAGCCACATTCTCCGCCTCACTTCTAAACTGATATCTCCTAGTATGCCGGGTAAATCATTTTGTAAAAAATTAAGGTAAATTTCACTATTCAGTGAAGCTGGATGTTCATATAGCCCGATCACCTGTCCGCCAATAATCCCAGTCCACAAGTTAACTTTAAATTGAACTTGGGACCGATCTTCCCTCATCAAATGTGGGTTTTCTACTTGCTAGCTATGTAGATTGTGGATATTGAGATATCCATCTTTCCGGCATGAGGAATCATCCGTTCACAACATTTTATTGAAAAATTGCAGGTCTTCCCTTATTTTATTTAACATGATTCTGCAGAATGCAATCCTGCGCGGATAGTCAGCAGGCTGTAGAGTTTGGACCCTTTGAACATGGAAAGGGTGCAACCTGTATATTTTTAACCGACTTCAAAAAAGGAGGAGGTGCTCAATTCGTCAGTATCTTTGTTTTTTTTAATTTATTTTTTTATGTATGTTTAGCGATCATTCGTTACCAGGTTAACCGATTTCGATACTTCTTTTTTTGTTCGAAAGGGAATACTTTCGGAATGGTCCCATATAAATTTGATCAAGTTCTGATGATGGGATCTATAAGAAAATCATCAAACTTTGCATGAACTCCATCCATGCCAACTGATTTTTGTACCTATGTTGCCCAATATCTTCGGCATTTGTGAACCGATTTTGATGATTCTTTCTTTATCGAATAGCTTATACTTTAAAGATGGTATATTGAAATTTTTTTGGAAAATTTTCACCTCTAAGGTGGGTAAATAAGGGATGAAATCGGTTTTCAGCCGTTAACTTATGTTTGCACTGAAAAGATTCGTATTGTTGAGGATTATCACTGTATGTATCACTAAAAATAGATGAAATAAGTAAATTTTATAAAAAAAAGTAAACCGACTTCAAAAAACTGAAAAGATAAAAATAATATCAACACATAAGTACCTAATCAGTTACTTTTGGAGTCGGTGCAAACGAAAACATTCAAACTCTCATCGGATAGCACCGACTCCAAAAGTAACTGATTAGGTACTTATGTGTTGATATTATTTTTATCTTTTCTGTTTTTATGGTTGATTATTACAATATATTTGTTATTTTTGTTGTTTTATTCTCACACGTTCCTAAATGAATTGAAGTTTAAATAAGTTAATATCCATGTATGGTACATTTTAATTAATACTTTCAATACCATTATAGTATAGTCAGAAAAGGATAACCTGTACTGTGTGATAGCACTCTTCAAAACTTAGGTAAGTAATTATGGAACTAGGATAGCAGCATTTTAGGTGCATTGCGTGGTAACAGTTTAGTTTTTTTCGGTGACTGCATAAGTAATTTCATTGCGGTGACTCGCGTTTTTCATTTCGGTGATGAGAAGTTTCATTTCGGTGAACTATTCTTTAATTTCGGTGACACCAAAATTTTAAAGTACTATATCTCCTAAGTATATGAACTCAATTTGATGTCGAGTAAAGATTAATCATAACAATATCATAAATAATAATACTACATGGTTTTATTTCAAAAAAAGTTATAAATAAAAAAGTTCACCGTAATGACAAAAAAAATGGACTTGTTGAAATTGACCCATGCATGTATAGATTTCTGTTACAATAACGTTATCGGTTTTTAAAATTATAAAAATAAGTCTTTAATTAAGCTTGGTTAGATAACCGACTTCAGAAAAAAGGATAAATCAGGATAATGCTAATGCTAGTGTTTGGCCATTTTTAAATTGTCTAGTGTACTTATCGAATACATCATCTTTTTCGGAGCCCTGCTTTGTCATACAAAAACATGCGTGCGAGCAGTCGGGCCATCATCAACACCATAACATTCCCCTTCAGGATTCCTATAAAACTCAGCGTTTTTTCGCGTATCTTTCGGTCGCTAGACCTCACAAATCACAAATCTGCACGGATCTTACCTGGCAAACCTGACGAACGTGTACCCCACTGGAGAGTCAATCCTACTCATATTTTTAAGTACATATTGCATACTTACATAATTAATCGATTGTGTATTAGTAGAATGGCGCGCAATTGTGTTCCGAGCCTAGGTTTTCCACGTTTTGTGGCTTAAAAGTTACCACACACGCGCAGTGGAGTAGCGTGTACCGGCGCCCGTTTTGTTTGGGACAATAAACAGATTGAACTCCCTATTCATGGACGATCCTCCGATTCTTCTTTGCCAGGCCATTTACCAATATCGTCTTCGACAAATTCTGTCCCAGTTGTTACAGTTAAGTCGTTCTGGCGTAGGTAGGTAGGTACCTAGTGCAAACGGTGTAGTAATTGGAAGCACGAGAAGCTGACAAATTCATAGTATCACTTAAAATTTTTACCTCCAGGGCCAGATCTAGGGTAAATATAGGATGGAGCAAGATATCGTTATGAATGACGTCCCTTGAATTTCTGGCCATCTGGAGAAAAAGTAGAAAAACTAATTAAGAAATCGCATCTACCGAAAAGTTTTTGATATTGCAAAGAAATCTGTCCATTAACTGTCTGTTCTTAGTTAAGGGTTTGTAGATGTTACGATATAAAATGTGTTTTTATTCTCGGATGAAATTAAATTTATCATTAGGTATACAGCCGTAATACAAAAGTTCGGCGGCTAGAAACAACAACACAAGTGTATCCTGGCCCCAGCGCCGGTCACGCAGCCCGTCGCCTTTCAAAAGGCGTTTTCAGAATTTTTGTTTTACTCCAAATTCTTTGTTACCTACATTTGGTATTTTGGCGCCCCTTGCCTTCTGACGCCTAGAGCGACCACTCAATTTGCTTTACCCAAGATCCGGGCCTGCCTACCTAAGTATCTGGTACTTATATTACTTCAGCTTCTTCCTGCGTTTGAGCAGCACTAACCAATAAAGAACTACTCCAGTCTTACCGGAAATAACTCCGCCAGAGACTAGCGTAATTTCTGAGGTGTCCGAAGACATTTTATAAACTTTAGTATTGCCCCTATGGTTCGACGATGCTGCCGACTCCTACATCTGCGCCGCTAGGGGCCATGCATGCGTAGCCAAATGTGGCTACACTAGCTATGTGCTATCAGTTGTAGGTGGAAAAATGGTTGTAGGTACAAGCCCTATGCAGGTTTCATCAAATAGCTTGAATGGGTACCATCCGAAATTCAGTAGGAAAATTAATATGTTCACAACGCCTTCCAATCATCGTCTGTCGACAGTTCGTCAGCGTGAATCGTGATTAAAAACCTGCTTTATTTAAACTTAGATCTATTGTTTTTTGCCAAAGTCAGGCCGTCGAGGACAAAATACCCTTACTTACTTTACTTACCTATCTACTAGTTATTAAAAGTCAACGATAAACAACTGGTATGTTTCGCCCAAATTGTCCTAAATTTTATGGGATTATTTTGCCTTGAAGGATCAACCTAAACAACTTATCTATCTCAAGTTAAGAAAACACAGGGTAAAATAAACAACGCAGCATGTTATATAGGTAGGTAGTTATGTATTTCTCTAAACGTAACCTTCCGCTTCAGCTTCATTCACGAATAAATACATTTTCAAAACATCATTCAGATCATTAAGGATAATACAAAAAATACTAACATTTAACTATCACTAATTTATTAATCACATAAATATGTTTTCTGTAATTATTAAAACTACATAAATCATATTAACTAAGTAATAATTATTAATTATCAAAACTTGGCCAGTAGCGACCGTTTTTGTCAAAGGGTAAGCTGCTTGACGTAAGGCTAGCATCAGGTTTGAAAGTCACCGTAGTGAACGTTCAAATCGTTGCACTATTTAAGCCTTGGTTCCGTTACATCATCCACGCGCGACTAAACGTATACCTACGACTTAAAAGTCGGCGCCTAGCGACAGGTCGCAAAATACTGTCAAGATTCGTAACGCATTAACATCATCGATAAAGAACATCGACAACGTACAATCACGATTTCTCAGAAGGCAGCGGCCGGCCGCGCTTTTGGCATCGCACACGTGCACTGCACGTCGCGCGTACGTTGCTAGCCTCGTAACTTCCTGCGATTAAGGAGTTTTACGATCATTGCCCGATGAAAAGCGCTCACGAGAATCTATCTACAACTACTTAACACTACACTATAACTATTTTATGGCAGTACTGCAGGAAATTAGAGAGCAGACAACATGAGTTTCTTCGCAATCAAGCAGCTTATAGATGGGCTGGCTGCGGTCGCTCCAATAAAATAAATTGCGTCTACAAGCGACTCTTAACTAAACATTAATTGGACTGGCAAGATCCGTAAATGCCAAAGTTACTTAATTTAATTATTTACAATGCAATAAGTAGATATTTTTTTGTAATATAGTGACCTTAAAAGGAATGCGTATTCGAATGGTTTAAAGAATAATCTACTTATTGCATTATTTAAAAAAAAATTGTCTATCTAAAATTGACCAAAATATCAAAGCCTAAACCTTGCTTTTCATCATTGAAGGCTCATGCACTAAGAGTTGTTATATAGCGCACCAGGAACCGCCAGTGACTAACTTGACAAATTACAAGTTCATGGCTAATAAAGCTACGCAGACATTATATTCGTCAATGTAGCGTATTAAATTACATAAATTCTAAAATATTTATTTAATCTTTACGACTAAGTTTTACCTTAACATAATAATATGCTATAATTTGATATATTTTTCTAGTAAATTTTTTGTCTAATACATATTATGTGCGTCCAGCGCAATGTGTTTAACCCAATGTTAACAAATTATCACTTGTTTTATAATTAAACTATTTTTTTTAGAGCCATTAACACCAATCTCTGTTATTCACTTACAGAGGATTTTAAGTACCACTGACATTCCGCCAGATGAACTAATCATCTAGGTACTAAGGACTAACAGAGCCTTGGTGTATTTAGGTCAAAATAAATACAATTTATTTTTGCCTGGAGGCATTCTCGGGGGTAATGTGTTTTTTACTTGCGAAATGCTCCCAGGCAAACAGCCCTCACCACCTGACCAAATGTCCGAAATATACGACAAATATTTTGTTACACAGACATAATATTGATACATACAAATACTGTTAAATAGAATAATCGCAAATTATTCTACAAGTTATTGCATGTGAACAAGTATAACAGACGTTGTCTGGATTTAAAGTTCATTCTTATGCAGTTGCTAATAATAACAAATTACAGTTTTCTTAAAAAAAAGTCGTGCCCGTGGAACGCATGCTTATGTAAATAATAGCAAGACATTGTTGGTTATTTGAAAATCGTCCCTCCCAGCGAACAATAATATGTTTATACGTGTTAATGACAACCTCTTGTTTTGGACTGTACACAATATCTTACTTTAAGAGTTCCCACAGCAGGGCACCCCTAAGGGTAGATAGAACTGGGTAGCTACAGAGAAAGCTGAAGATAAGGGAAAAAAATGGTTTAATGGCACGAATACCACGTAACAAAATCTGAATCTACAAAGTGGTTAGACACATTGAATCCACAATGATCATGGTGGAGTAGAGGGAGCAGCCCAGCGCAATCATGGTGCCCATGGCGATGGTGGAGTGGTACATCCTGAAGGTCTTCAGGACGCGCAGGTAGCGGGGACAGTGTGCGAGTTCGCCTAGGATTAGGCGACCGACCTGGGAACAAAGGAAATAATACATTAGTCATTTGTTATTTTAATACCCACACATTATCAAAATTTATTTCCAGCATATGATAGTCGGTGTCTGGTCAAAGATTAAATAACAGTTCGTTACTACGTAGTAGAAGGTCTGCTTAGTAAAGAGGCTTAGGTACTAATTCACCCATCATATTGCTACATCATTAAAGTCACTTAACTAACTCCTACTTACATTACATCATGAATTGAAATCCTTCCTTGCTAACTCTAACCTCTAAGACTACAAAGGGTTACGACGGTTGAGACGGTGGTTCTAAGAGATAGACTCATTCATATTATGCAACGCATAAGTACAATCAACCTACCCAAAAAGTCAAATGTCGTTGATCCGTTCCTAAGAACAATATCAATTCAAAAAATTTGACGTTTTGGTATAGCTGTTTTGGTGACGAGCTGTTGTCTGGACATTTATAACTACAGATACTAAGTGTGACCCCTGTTGTGTAGCTGTGCTGGGTGGGCGGATCGCTAGTCGACATCTGTAACGTGCACCGCCAAGGAGTGGAATGGACCCTTAAGTGATGAGATTTCAATCAAGACTTCAAGAGCACAGGAAGCCCAACCAATTTAAAACAAATCCTTAACGTCCTGCTTACGGGACACTAGGTATCTATCATTTGTTTTCAATTTGGTTTTACTGGCACGAGACATAATGAAATTTAGTCGTAGGTACCTATATGAAATAAGTTTACATTATCTATCTTTGAGAATTGTTTTGTTTTGTTTTAACTAAAGTTAACAAAACACTTCTTAGTAGGAAGTATGATACCTATAAGGAAGCGATTATGTCTTCATCTAAAACTACTGCTATTTTAGATAGGTATCAAGTAGATAGTAAAAATATCCAGAGCCCTTCCGTGACTTTATCTCTCTATCTCAGTAGGAAGCATTTTACGAATACGGATCGTATAAAAAACTGATAGCAAATATTGGACGGTAAACAGTGTGCATGAGTCACTATGTACCACGAAAGTTGAACTTCTGCATCGGCACCTATTGTGCAAACAGGTAGGTGTCAAAAACACGTTGATACAGGAGGCTCGCTCGCTCGCGGCCGTATGAAAATAACATGTAAGTATTTATTTTTGTAAATTACAAGTCTTATATTTTTACCCTAACACTGCTTCGGAACAATTTGAGAGCTAAATGCCCAGAAGAAGCATGAAGCAAGAAACGCAGGCACTTCACAGATTCAGATATGATGAGGATTTTGATGTAGATGTGGGGGTTCATCTTCTGTACGATTGCATTCATCATTTTTATCAACCAATAGTTATATCAGTAAATATACGCCTCACAAATTCGCCTATAGTCCAATATGGTCTCGTAAAGAATTAACAGTTCTTCGCATTTAGTTTCCTGCCCATTGTTACTTCATCTTGTTAATCCATTCGGCTATTAATCGTGATAATCCTCATTCTTTTCTAAATAAACATAGGTCTTCATACCGCGACTGAGCTTTCTTGAGAGATCTCACAGTGAGAGACAAATCTGTATTTTAATTTATTTATTTCCTGGTATAGTGAGCTTACTATATTTAATTAAACTGTGAAAGCATTGTGTTGCAGAGCGCCACGCGGAATGCGCTTGCGAGTCGAAATGTGATATGGAGGGACTTCAAGTTAACTGTGTCAAGTGTTTCTGATTATTTAAAGTTACGTAATTATTATGTATTTTTACCTATGTACGTATTATGACGTGATTTATTTAATAACCGCAATTGCTACTATCAATTATTTGATGATTCTGTGCCTAAGACCTATTATAGCATGGTTCCATTACCGATATCTGTAAAAGGAGGTTAAGCCTCTATCTACACTTTAGCAATATACTAGTATACACTATACATACACCACTTAAAAAGAGGCATAAATATTAGTAATGTTTTTTAAAACATATATAATATGTAGTATGTTTACAGGCTACTTTTTGTCCCAAAAATGCATACTTTCTAAGGGATGAGTGATATATGTCAATAAAGATGGTGCTTATTATTGTTCAGTGGTCAAAAATGTGATAAAACATTATTATTTTATTATATTGGACAATTTCACATACATTGCTCTGATGGTAAGTAGCCAAAGCACTTGTGTTATAGAAATCAAATATAACGACGGTACCACAACACCTAGACCCGAAACAATATAGAAAAGGTCGTTTTCTACATTGACCCGACCGAGAATCGAGCCCGGGACCTCAGAGACGGCGACGCCAAGTCCCGCATGCTTGCGTCCAGCCCACGGAGGAGATACAACGCGGGCGAAGCCGCGAGTACAGCTAGTGCACAATATAAGTATTTGTAACTCAATCAACAGTCAAGTACCGAACAGTCGGACACATATTGCAAGTATTTATTAGCATAGTCAACCGCAGAAGAAACTTCTAAAATCATGAAATACATACATTTTATGAAATGATCAATCACATCATGAATTGGTCAATTTTACGATCTGGCTACGACAGTTATAAGGTCTACAATAAACACAATCTTAGTTTTCGACTGTATGCAAGAAGCAAGTATTTCCACGTCTTTTCTCGGTGCAAGTGAGATCATGTAAAATTAAACATTTTGCAAAAGTAGACCAGCAAATGTTGCCAAATAGCTCTCTTTGGCACCCGTCCACAGTCACATTGTTGATATTTTTACCCTGCTTTCGAAAAATAGCAGCACTAACTATAGTCCAAGTACTATTTATACATGAATACTTGTATCCAGGCACGTGACAGTTACGTGAGTCAGATTTGAGTATAAGGCTTAAAGCCCCCTACTCTCGAACCAGATTTAGCTGGACCGGTAAATTTCGATATAAATTTTTCAAGGCTGATCCAAGGCAATACCTACTGTTTAAGATCATGGTATCATAATTTCAGCCATAGGACGTCCACTGCTGAACATAGGCCTCCCCCAACAAGATCATGGTAACTGTTTCTTTATTTAAATGTATTTAATTTTGTAGCTTGTTGTCACATGGCCATCATCAGCTTACATAAGACGACATGCCGGGGCACGGTTTCGAAGAGGTATAATCAATATGTGATTAGACGTATATTACAGGTGATGTTAAGGAGACAAAACGAAAGGCCCTCATTCCTTTTTTACATTTTGTGAAGTTCTAAGCGGCATTAAGTCCTAGTCATCCTCTCTGCCCACCTGTGTAACATTATAGAATGCAATAAACATATTGAATTGAATTGAATTGTGTCAATCCATTTCATTTGAGTCGCTATGCCATGCTATGCTAGTAACTATGAATCGTTCACGGTAGAGATCTTACAAAACTACTAACATAACACACCTACTTAATAGTCGTGGTCTCGAATATGGAAATACCATTGTTGGTATTACGAGGCACAAGGCAACTCTTTTGTAGCACCTGCCACACACACACAACAAGCGAATTTAAAAAAAAACCTAAATTATTCCGACCAGAAATCGAACCAGTGACAAGGGCCACTGCACTCTTAAGCTTCTCAATGTTGAAGAGTGAATGAATAGGCGATGCTTACCTCTTGTCCGCCACCAGCGACCTCTTCCATCTGAGTCTTGATGTGCTTGGCGCGCAGCATGGGGCTCACCAGGCGCAGGCGCACGTACGCTTCGATACTGAACACGGCCAGCAGGAGCGCGAACTAAAAACAAAGAAACAACACTTTAGTTGGAATTTTTTGTTGGGGTAACGATACAAAAAAGAAAAGATACGGCGAGCCTAGTAATTTGCCACGCGAATGATGCTTGAGTGTGCAGTCGTTGACAATGACACATGAACACTATAGTTTCGAAAAATTTGCGTTTTGCCTTTCTTGTCCTAATTGGGCTCTAAACTCTATTTGCCTAGTTCTTTTGTTCAAACAAAACTTAGACATTTTTAGATAAGTAGATAGACAATTTTAGATTCCGTTTATCCCGTACGAATCTATTATCACTTCGATCTACTATTTACTTTCAGGTTGTATAGGCTACAAATCGTCCATTCATCGACAAAAAACGTTGCAGAAAAATGCGATGAAACCTTTTTATTGTTGTTACACTTTTGTCCTGTGCATTCAGGATACTACTCTCTATGACCGTTATTTCCGTCGTTCTGACCGTGGTTCCGGTTCCTTGCTGTCAGATACTAATTAATTTAGCGGCAATAATAATAAAACAAAACTTTTAACGATTTAATCTTTTGACCTTCGACTTTTACTCTCGGCTTAAAATGGGATTACTTTAAAAATATGACCTTTTACATGTTTTGCGAATGTAAGTATGTTATGCATGGCTTTGTGAAGGGGTAATCATTTAGCAATATTTCCAAATCGATTGACAGGATAATCAATCATAACTTATATGTGTAAATCAGCACTTGATTGAAAGAGTTGCCAATCAGTTAGATGTGCAACCTTGCTATTGTTTGTGGCCAGAACTTAGCAAAATTTATTTTTAGTCTAGCATTATTCATCCGTAACTTACTTTTGAATTAAATAGATTTAAAAACTAATAAGTCCATGTAAGTTTAGTAATGTGTATTTAGCCGTTATAAATAACCAACGAATGATCTAAGTAGGTAAGTATCTAGTGAAACTAAAACAGGATAATATTTATCAAATTTAGAATCTCTGTTTTCATAGAAATTTTATATAATTAAATTAATAACAAATGTTTTTAATCAATAAAAACGCAATGTTAAAAACTTAATGCCGTCCTGAAAGATTAGATTCATTATGTAAGTAGGTACTTATGTTAATGCGAGCTATTAAAAAAATAAGTTTTCTTTTCTAATTAATTCATTCCGTCCTATTGATGACGGAACCAAGTTTTTGTGAGAGTTTACATTAATTATCCCAATTATTTGCAGGCTGTAAAAGTAAATGCAACGGTAAATGCAGTTAAAAAGCATTTACCGATAAGATACTGTATTAAGGTCAATGACATCGGATTAAAAAGTAACTTTTGACTGTGCTGGCGCCATATTTGTATAAATGGGTTTTATTGGACTTCGATTTTACTACGGCCATGATATTTAAGAAAAAATAACTGAGATTTATCTTGCATTTTATTTATTTTTTGATGGTCGGTTGATTATTTTTATTTCTATAATATGCTGCATTAATTTATTAATCCATTCATTCGTTGGTCCCTTATCCAATGAATTGTAATGTGTAATAAATAATAGCTAATGAAGGCTGAAACCCTTTTAAAGTGGTGAACACGAGTATGTAATTATAGTAAATAGTAGCTTTTAGGTGTATATATAGAATATTAAAACATTAAAAGTAAGTTACTGAAATATATGCCATTGGATGAATACTATTACTTTAATTATAGAGAGCGCGAAAATGAAATCTTTATAGTCAATTCTACCGAGATTCTTTGATTATTGAATTGAAAGGAATGGAATATTAGCTTGGTCGCAGTACTGTAATACCTATAATGTGACTCGTTACATAAGAGCATATTAAAGAGTTTTAAATGCTACGAGTCAAATCAAACTTCTAAAACCAATCCTAATTCTGGATCGGTTTTGATCCTAATCCTGAAGATCTCAGCTCAAATGTCCATAAGCATAGTTGTGTTAGCTGCGTGTCTCACATAGCTTGTCTATGCTACGATATGATTGTGTATAGTAAATGTAGTACCATTTACTATTATATACACAATCAAGACATTTCCTCTATCAAGTAGTATTAAGTATGTTTAGTGTATGTATGTATATATTATTGTTATGTATTTTTGTGTAAACGTCTATGCTATAAATTTTGCAATCCTATTTGTAGCAGGTAAATTTAAGAATTATAAGAACTCTGCACCACCTTCCCCTCTCTTTATTGGTTGTCCTGTACCTGAAGGTTGTCTGGAAGAGATCGCTATAAGCGATAAGACCGTCTAAAATGTATGTTTTTCTGTAAAAATCATGTGTAATTTACTTGTATGGTGTGCAATAAAGAGTATCTATCTATCTACCATGTTGAATGCTGTGCTACGGTTATCAAGTGAGGCTACGACTCGCTGTAGGCGCTTTGAATGCTAATTGCTGTATAGTGTAGAGACTACGAGTCAGTCAGTAGCGTACTACGGCGACTACGGTACATTGGGTGAAATGCTGTTGAATGCTTTGACACACGGGCTGTGCTACAGCTGACTTACATTGAAATTGATTTGTCACTATGGGATATGTACAATAAGCTGGGTCATCGTATTTTAGACATGTTTGAATTTTTTTACGTATGTAGTTCCTCAGCAAGTACATAAATGATTTAACTATTAGGGTTAGGATGTATAATTTATTTCGAAATATATTTCAGCCCAAGAGGTTTGTGAAGTAAATCTCAGTGTAAACAGTTCCATTTAAAACTATATGGTAAGCGATAAAAAAAATCTCAAGTTGTAATGTAATGTTTCTTAGAAAAAAAGCATTCCATAGTGAAAAACTAGCTTAGTACGCTACAGACAGTCGCTAATGACAAGTTCAATAACAATGAGACCCACCTGTGGCCATGAAGCATGCGAGAATCGCGTAAGGCACTGCAAGCGGAAGTAGGACAGCAGCGCCACCATGCTGACGCTGGCGTTGAACGCGTAGTAAGTGGGGAACAGCACTGTTTGTACGCGCCCGAACTCGTGCCGCGGCAGGCTGAAGTACAACACTATGCCTGTGGAAGAAAAATGGATTTTATTTACTACTGAAGTTTTGTAAACAAATTAATTTAAAAACCATTTACTTATTTCGAACTACAATCCATATTGGTGCTAGTAAAAATTTGCTTATTAACTATGTTAGTAAATACTATGTTAGTATCCAAAAGTTAAAATGTATTCTCATATACCTACATACGCTTGACGCATATAGGCACATGAGAATAGGATCAACAGAGCTAGCTAGCATATGTTGCGACTCAGGGCGGCAGGCGACAGATGCGCAACTACCCAGTGCCTCAACATGCCACTATCCTCACTAAGCAATGGTGTTCTGGAAGCCATTGACACCACCGCGTACCCTACTCATCAGGACGCCGATTATTATTTTTCGTACTATCGCATGGAATCCGTCAACGCGAGCTTCCGCAAAACATCCCTGATGCAATACAATATCGCTGATGGGGATCAGCTAATTGATTTTATATTCTAGCCTAAAGCACACATTTATAAAAAGTGTACAAAGTATTTTAGGGAAATATATTAGCAATACGTTACGTCCGATTATGTTTATCTGTTTCGAATAATACGCGGTCGGTCGAATAGAGTCGCTGAGAAAAAAAGGTCAAGAATAGAAGATTTATTTTCTATCATAATTACTTTAATAACTCCAGCGGATGTCATTATGTCCATTGATATGAAAAATCATCATTCATTTAGTGCTTACACGAATATGAATGAATAATTAATACTTATTAAGATCTCACAAACAGACAAAGAACTTGTATTTCCTTAAATTACATGTAGTTTTGTCCGCCGCAGCAATTATTCTGGCGTCTGGTCTAGACAGGCAAAAAGTGTAAGCTCCCCGTTTACGATCACTAATTGAGAAAAAAAACAGACGAATGTTGCTTTATTTGCTTCAGATATTCCTTCCAATAATAATGTACGTCACGTTTGATCAAAGGTAGAAAAGGTACGCATCGTGTGTGACATCCCGTCAAACAATGACAAGGTTATTAAGGTTACGAGAAGCTTTTGGATGCAAACCTATGTCCAGGTTGGGGAAACAGAGCAATGTCTCAGACATAGCGAAGCAAATAGCTAAACTAAAATGGCAATGGGCAGGATACGTTGCCCTTTAATCAGACTCATGGTGAAAAGCTCTGTTATTACGAAGACCGCGGGAGTACAGTTGCGGATACTGTGTAAGTAAGGTCGACATATTATCAGAAAGGTGGCGGGAAAGATTTAGATGTTAACAGCCTAACATAGAATGAAGTAAAGAGGGTTGAAGGAAGCCTACACCAAACGGGTCGCAAAATGCTGACTGTTATGATGAAAAGATTATGCCCAGTTCTGAATTTCTAGAGACTAAGAATAATGTACTAAAAAAATAGTTTTTGTGAAAATTTGACCTCGAAATCGCTGACCTTGCTCCGATATTGACCTCAAATGACAAGGAAGCGAAATCTCTAAACCGGTTGGCGATCTAACTGACGTCGGGTCAGTAAACGACGATTTACAAGCGTCACCGAAACGGTAATAAAACCAATGGTGCCCCAAAGGTCATATCAATCAGCGACGCCGTAGCGGCAAATGCGAATCGAGTCGTAACGGTTAAGAGATGGAAGATGTTGGTTTGATTTCAAGCTGATTTACCTGTATAATATCTATTCCATTTTATAAAACAAATGATTTATGCATCATTAGAAACGTAAAACACAACCTTGTTTAAAGCTGTCATGCAAAACTAAAGTCGTTAGAGTCAGTCGTCGAAAGAAGAACAGATAGTCTTACCATGACTGTAAAACAATGGAATGACCCTGGGCATTGATGAAATCACGAGATACCGACGTTATATACGAGTTCTTTCTACGAAAACAAACAAGGTGGTTATACGTTACGTCAGCAAGCCCCGTGACTACAAAAAATTTATGATGATTGCTTATGATTCTTTTGCGTAATTCTTTGGTTTGATTAGGTAGCTTATATGCATATGCCTAGTTATAGAAATAGCGTGTTTGCAGCTGATTGCTCGAAATTTTAAGTGCTTTTATATCTGTCGGTGGAAACGCCTTTTAACTATTCTTTATTACTCGAGCCTTAAGGACTGTTTTAACTATACTTGATTATTATCGGTAGGTAGGTAATTTGTTAACTATAACATTACTTGACACGTGTTTGTTGCATAATGGGCTATAACATAACACAATGTACCGTTGGCACCTGAATACTAGACATTGTCTTGCGCTAGTTTGACACAATGCGAAGTTGGGGGACTTTTTAATTGTTTGTCTATAATACCTTCTTAACTGACTTTACTTAGAAGTATAGTAATAACTTTCAGAATATGGTTGTGCTTATGAAATAAATTGACTTAATTTCCAGAATACCATGAATTGAAATACAAATATTATTTTTGAAACTCCCTTAATAATTCAATCAGTTGACAGGGTAGTTTATGTAGCCAAAATTTTTAACCCAAGTTTCCTCATCATGTTATACTCGTACGTTGTTAAAAACAGAATAAATAAATTAAGAAACATTGCTTACTTTCTGCATTCTCAGTTTAATGTGGCAGAAATGAGGTCAAACTAACATTTGCCTAACTATTTTATAAGTCATAAAATGTTTATTACCATTACCATACGTGTAAATGTCAACATAACAAGCATCCACAGCTGACGAGTTTCTTTTGTGATCGCATGTTTTTCTTTTTATTTTCTTGGCCTATTTAGATTTATACAATTACTAATTTATTACTAAGACCTTGCGGACATTCAATTTTGTTTAATGACTAAAATAAATTAGGCTTATTATAATGATTCAAAGTCAAGAGTTATTTGAGAACATGCGATATAAAATGATACACCAATAAGATAGTATGAATCGTAGTAATTAAAAACAATTTTGATTATGATTTGGTGCCCTAAGCCACAACATAATATCTCTTGTCACTTACAAAGTTTTTGTAGCGATAACCAGTGTAATTGCAGTAAAAAAATGTTTGATGCCAACAGCTCCTGTGCATTGTTAAGTAATTATCATGCAATTTAATCTACCTGAAAAAATAGTCCGTGATTTTCTGAATTGACAATCAATGATAACTAGAAAACCGATAGGCCCGAATATGCTTCCCTGAGTAGAATTCGTGACTAGAGATCTGGCTGGAGAAGAAATACATGATAGCGTGCATCAAAATAGGGTTATAGTGACCAGTGAATTTTTGCTTAGTGAGAAAGACATTGTTAAATGAGTAAGATTTAAACCACTTCTAAACCATTACATTAAATTATTGTAAAGAAACCTATACATTCTGAACCTGCACAAGCATCTAGGATCATTGGTCAAGCGTACCCAACGACTGAAGATTGATAAGCACTTACTTAGATAGGGCGTCAAAAAGTTAATCCTGCTGTAGAAGCGAGAATCAACGGCCTATAGAATAATCTAAAGTTCATGACGTGCATCTAATCTCGCCAGATGGAAGATTTCAGAGCATGAAACAATCGGTGTTATTGCAAACATGCGCGAAAACAAACCCCACGACGTCAAAAGATAATATCGGCTTAGTACATTCTTCGTACATTCAGGTTTATTTATACCTATCTAGATAGCCTTTGTTATAGGAAAAACCATAAATATGTTCATATCGTAACCATCTGTCAAGGATTATAATTTTTTGACTGACCAATTCAGATTAGCAAATTCGTGATGTGTAAAATACTCATTGTGATTAACGAGTGGTGACATATATTGGGATTTCAAAATTACAATTTTATAATCCAATTTAAAAGAAACAACTAATCGATTTTTATCTTTAAAAGTTGACAGTCATGTTTCTCATTTTATATGGAACTAGCTGTTCCTTCATAATTTTTTTTATCAATTTTTCGTGTTTTTTATAGTTATTCTGCTATTCGGGGCGGAGAAAAATTCAACAAATCAAAGATCATAAAAATCTGTCCAGCCGTTCTCGACTCATAAATGGTGTAACTATCCTGACTTTCTTTTATATATAGATATGAAAATATAATGGACTTTTGCTCTCATGTACGAGGTCAAACTATAGCCGGTAATAAAAACAGATTTAAACATCTAGAACACAGTATTATTTCTATGGAAACACATTTCAACCAATGTCGAAGATAATGTCTCAGATAAATAATCTTCAAAACCGAGATCGGGCTTGACAAAATAAGAAACAAAAGACGTTTCTCATTCTATCCATATCAGCTAGAATGTAGAAGCTATTTATTTAGATTATTTACCTAATGGTAATGACAATTTATTTTGTACACTATTTAAAATGACTGCAGAAAACTAAGTAAGGAAAGGTGCCTTATGATAATAACTCTACGAACCTAAATATCTTTAATAATCTAAATAACTCTCTTTAATAAGGCTATGGGTTATACCATCTAGCAGAGCTGAAGCAAAAAAGTCGCACTTTAAGTTACTAAATCTAAATCTGTATTTACTCGGATTCATTGATATTCGAAGCAGTGCGTGAACGCTCTTGCAGCGTTTATACAAATAGTAGTTACTACGATTACTCTAACTCGTGAAGCCCCAAGCAGACATGTAAAACGCGTAACAATAAAATGTCTGTTGTGTCTTCCCTAGGCTGAGCGGATAAACCAATTTTTTTCGAAATAGGAGAGGAACGCTATGGACCGAGATCCACTTGCGCATATCAGTATTACAAAGTAAAGTGTGCCTATAAACTACTGTCGGACACAGACCTTACCTCAACTATGAGTTGGTTTGGCCATACCCCACCACTTGGGCCCAGTGCGGATTGCCGAACTATATTATAACACTGCTTTTATGTCGTTGTCAAGAGACAGAATGACGTCGTAGTCCCGTACTTAATTACGAGTATTTCGGTGGTTTAATACAAGGATCGGAAACCGGTTATTTTACTTTGGAACCTTAACCGGAATAATAAAGGTTTTCGCTAAATTAATTATACTTAAAAGCTATGGCAAATTTATTTTTATGGTCAAATCTTTACAACTATTATCAAATATTATAAATGGGTCTTAACATTCTGAAATAAATATTAACCGGTTTCGATCCTTGGTGTAATAAGTTGAAGTGAGGGTACGAACCTGACACTAAGGTCATCCAGACCTGGGCGCCGAGGTGCGTGGCCACGGCGCCCACGTAGAGCGCGCGCCAGCCGCGCAGGCTCGCGCCCGCCCCGGGCCGGCTCAGCCAGAACAGCAGCACCGCGATGCCCAGCGCCACGTGGAAGGGTTGAGACGTTTTCGTCGCTATGCTGTAACAAAAAAAAAAAAAAATTTTAAAACGTGTTCCATATTTAACACTAGCTTTCCGAGTCGCCGACGGTTCCATTTGGTTTATTGCACATCATATAAATTTTCACGGGTAAAAAGGAGACTGTGTCACTTTTTGGCTTATCTTACTTACTAATATTTTAAATGCGAAAGTTTGGTTGGATAGATATTTGTTACTTAGTTACGTCAGAACGACTAAACGGCTCTACATGAAATTTATCACAGTAAAAAATTATAGCCTGGAATAGCAGATAGGATACGAGTACTTTTTATCCCGAAAAATGTATGGCTCCCGAGGCATGCAAGATATTTGTCATTGTAGGTAGATAGCGCTTATACTGCGACATCTAATCGCTGTTCAGCTGTAAAAAATTTTGAATATGACAAAAAAAAAGTGACTCTAGCTGTTGTCCGCGACTTCGTACACTTGTACGTTACAATTTAGTTTAGTTAGACTAACTATGGTTTTGCAAAGACCACGCGAGCAACAGCTAAGCAAAAAGTCACGTCGATAAAAGAAAACAATCAAACACACACGTTTTCATCAGTACCGAGAGGCATTTTAATGCAGCAAAAGTGGCCCAAATAATGCCCCGAAAAGTATGCCTATAAATGCTTAATTAGTAAATTTGTTTTGTAGAAAGTTATTTGTAAAGATTATTGCGAAGATAGTACGAGCGAGTACCTAACGCACTATTATTATTAAACTATATTAAGACACTCTAAAGAGAGATACGGATCAAATGAAAACACAAGCAAGCAGACTATAGTTAGCTCTACTTTAAAATACTTATATCTAATCAAAATATGTAATTAGGTATGCTGGTTACTTCAAAAGTGTATTATGTTTATCAGTAAAATTTTGGTGCAATGACGCACTGAACAAGTCTACTGAGTGATCCACAGACGAAACTGCAAAATCTGTGTCAACACATGACAATACTCGTTTGTGACGTTCTTTTTATGTAAATAAGCAGACAGAAGGTGGATTATGTTATTTAAAGCTGTAAGGACAAATAGTTTGTGACTCTTCTTTTGGTTCAGACAGTTTGGAAGATAGGCTGTCTTTTTCAATACTTAGAATATGAGAAAGAACTTTTCCAATCTTAATTTAAAAGACACGATAAAGAGAATTTTGGGGTAAGATTTTTCTTTTTTACGTCTCTATCTAAGTTCTTGACTTTTACAAGTGACACCATGCAATTGGCCAGTGTTTTTTTGTTTAGACTTTGACATAATCATAATGTTGAACAATGTAGGACACTACAAAATACTGATAATAACAATTTAATCAACATTGTATATTTTACGGTTTCATAATTAAGACCACGAAATGAAACAAAGCTGGAATGCATTCCAATAACAAAGAATAATAAAAACTTTGCATTTGATTAAGCCTACGCTCTACCTGCGCCTGCGCAGCTGCGGTAGGTAGATAACTTGTATTATGGTAGTAAAGGTTAGAATTACGAAAATTATTGGGTTCTTGCAACCATTATGTAGGTAACGATAAAATTACTGTATTATTCGTATCGATACCGCCGAAATCAAATCTAATTTGCTTATACCTTCGATAGAGCAAATATTGAAGACGAAACAAAAATGCTTTTTCGCAACTTATAATAAATGTCTTCTAGCCATATTATGTATTATTTCCAACAAAAAAATATTACTGCAAGTAATGCGGAATTTTGTTACATAAAAAGCCAACCGGGATTTGAATTATGAATAGCACTGCAAGCTTTATTAACTAATCTAAAAGGGTTTGCCTTAGTTTCATATTCTTTAAACCTACTTCATTTTATATGGAATCCACGGAATACCTAATAAAACAAATAGCGAAGCTATAATTAAGACGTGTGCAGATCACTGTTACGTACACAAAAATAATTCTTCAAGTGGCGCCAATAGCGTTAAGTATTGTAGGAGTGTTAAATATTAGTTTTCGTGCTTCCACTTGTCTCCATATATAAATATTAGCTCGTCACAAGCTATAATTCCCTTTGTCATCAATAACGCTAGAATACGACACCGTCTAATGTAACAAGCAATGTTTCCCTTGTGACGTCGCCAAACAGAATGCGCACGACAATCGTGCGGCAAATATTTACTCTTCGAGAAAGTTGCAAATTGTAAAAAGATACGACTAAAGGTGTTAAGGATCCTACGTAAGGTGGACTTTAATATTCACAAGCCAGAAACGAACTAGTAAAGAATGTATATAGTGTAAAACTTTAAAGACAAATGCGAAGGTAATTTATCTGAACGCTGGGAACTTTGATTTTTTACGGGTATATTTTCTTTTTATGTATTTCATTTACATAATTTCAAACCATTATTCTCTAAAGCCTTGTAAAACCTTCTTAAATCTAGAATATATTAAAACCTGGTTAACACATTATCCTTTTCCTATCGACTTTAAACAAAGTGACTGAACCGATTGTGGAAGTGGACCTATTGCCAAGTCCAAGTTTAAACTGAGTCATGTTTTTAAAAATGAAATAAGGTACAATCGTTTCTAGAGAGATCTTACTGTACTAAGGACTCTTAACACAATTGTTTATGGAGTCCAAGTGAATACGTAAAGTTACACAAGATTAGGAATGTTTATAAGCTAACCACGAGAGCGCCACGGCGTTATTGAATGTGCAAATTAATTAGCGTGTAGTCTGTCAGTTTGAGTCTCGTTATAGGGTGCTAAGTGGAGCTTGTTACTAATAAGTAATAACTCTGATTGTAAAATGATTTGCATAATCGTAGCAATACCGTTTATGTATATTAAAATAATTGATATCGGTAGTATAACAGTAGGTACCTGAAAGTAGTTTTTAAAATTAAAAGTAATGCCTTATGTATTAAAGGTTAATTACAACAATGTGAAAAGTAACTAGGTACTTACTTAATTTACCACTACATTATTACATTAGTAAGCTACGAATTATAGGTTATGGCAGGGTACAAGCCTCATTTGTACGAAGTAGTTTTGGGGTTTTTTCCACGCTGGCCTAGGTGGATTAGTAAAAGGGTGCTGTTAGGCAGTAACAAAGCAAAAACTATAAGTTGTAATCAGGCTGCCCTGAAGTCTCTGACTAGACTTTAGTTTTACTACTACAAATATGTTTTAATAGGGTTTACTAGCTGCTGCCTGTGGTCTTTAGTTCAATTTGAAAACCGGAGAACGCCCCCAACGCCCAAATGTGGGGCGTGTGGACAACAACTCACTAGTTTCATCGCTATCTAAAACTAACTAATATGCATTTTTAATTTACAGTATTAAATTGTACTTATTCTACGACTATATTAATAAATAAATTGCTTTATATAATATTTAATTTGACATTTCATCCGCCCAATTTGTGTGTTCGGCACAGCTCTGCGCTCTAAGTTACTCATTTTTGATTGAGATAATGAGATATTTAGTTATACTACATACACTTATCACGATTTCGTTTAATTTTGTTATCTAATGCAATTCATGCAATGCACTTATAAATAGCTATGAAACAGACCGAGGGCAGTTTATTTTTCAGCCGCAACTATACTATCGCTAATTCACAATTCGTGAACCTTATCATCGGTGCAAAGTTTCCGCGGTGATTTCTCTTATCGAATACGAACAAATGTGTGTGTTCACCTTGTATAAATATGAAATGGTTTGTATGTGTGTGTGGGGAGGACGTGCGCTAACGCACGTGGACACTGATTAGAGAAAGGTGATTAGGTGGCGTCACTTTCGTATTGCAATGTGCACGCATGAGAGGACAAA
Source organism: Anania hortulata (assembly GCA_963576865.1). Taxonomy (NCBI): domain Eukaryota; kingdom Metazoa; phylum Arthropoda; class Insecta; order Lepidoptera; family Crambidae; genus Anania; species Anania hortulata. The sequence goes on along the minus strand of OY756389.1, from coordinate 2,980,082 downwards.
TGGAGTAAGATAAGCTCATTGCTCGTTTAGATAACAAACACTAAACAATTAATGAGACGTCAGGGAATGAGGCTGTGGATTTTGTGTAAAATAAAATAAAATAAAATAAAATAAACCAATCAATCATCATCATAGCCTTTGGAAATCCATTGCTGAACGTTCTCCTCCGCAGTGAGCTCTCATTAAAGCTATTCTTTAATTATAAAAAAAAAAGATTCCGACGAATTTAAAACCTCCTTTTTTGAAGTCGGTTAAAAACAATAATGTAACACAAAACATAGAGGCCAAATCAATACTCTAAACAGTACCTAAAGCGTATTGTTTTGACGTCATACTTAATTCATAAAAAACAAAGCAAAGTTTAAGTTATAACTAACTATTTCGAGAGCTCTAGTTAGGCTCCAAACCCACGAAATATTAATTTGAATAAACGATAAAGGGTAAAAGTACATATTATTTCAGATAATTTCCACTAAGTCTCAGAGTGATCCGTTGTAATCTACTTGAATCTGATGGCATTTGAAATGTGCAACATTGTGCAACGCTCTCGATGTTGTCAAAGATATCAGTGTGCACTATATACCTTAGTTTAATTGCCAAATTAATTGCTGATAAGATTACAACCAGAAATTACTGCATACTTGAAGATGCTACGCAGGTAAGTACGTGACTAAACTCCAAAGTGCGGAAAGAACTAGATTTGGTTTAAGGATGGGTTGATGATTCATTGATAAAGTTTTTTATTGGTAAGTACTTGAACATGTAAGAGAAACCTACTCCATGAGATATGCCTATTGCTACAGCCAAACACAGCTTTGCTTATTAGAAGACATGAGATTAGTCAAACTGTAACAAGGACAGTAAGTATTCTATATTTTCTGCTAGGAGGAGTCTCTCTCTAGAACGTATATAAAAATGGAATGGTTTTATTCTACGACGTCAAGATGATTGATCTTGATAAACGTAGGTAAGTATAGTCATCATAAAAATTGTCTCATCAAAAACTAATTGTCAAGAGTGCTGACTCTTTTAAATGTCACAATAACCCTGACTCCCTTATTTTACTTTTGCGTAGCGATTTTGTCAGACTACTGTGTATGTTTTGCCATGAGATTCTTTTGGAAAATTCAGATATACTAAGATACCTTTGACTTTGTTGGATTGTAAAACCAAACGCAACATTGTGCGCTATTTTGATGGTATAATAAAACGTATCCAGTGACGTCAAACTGACATTAATGTAAGATATGTTCTGTCACTCACTTCTATTGTCGCCACATTCGATGTATCATCTTAGTCGTAAATATATATCTAACTTTTACTCTGCAATCCTCGTTTTCTTTTAGCCCTGACCCTTCAGGTTATGGGCCCAGTGGGTCTAACTCTGTTGCTAGTAGATATATTTTCAATTTGCGTAACAAATCGTGTTTTGGTGAATATCGTGCGTAAGCACATAACCTCGCGATGGCTACTGGCAGCGACAAGGCGAATTTTCCTATTGAGAAACTACGTGGAGTTCAAGACTATCATAATTGGAAATTTGCTATGAAGATGATATTGGTGCATGAAGACCTATGGGAGTGCATAGAACCAACTGACACCACAAAACCTGATGAAAAACGTGACATGAAAGCGCTGGCAAAAATATGTTTGTCCGTTCATTCTTCGGCGTATCCCCATGTACGTAATGCAGCGGGAGCCAAGGCTGCGTGGACCAATTTGAAGAACGCATATGAAGACAGAGGCCTGAGCAGACGTTTGAGTCTCCTTCGAAGTCTTTTCGCTACGAAACTTGAGGGTAACATGGACAAATACTTATCCACCGTTACTGAGTTAGCTCAACAGCTCTGTGACATAGGCTCCCCGTTAGACGACGACTTTGTGGCTGTGATTATATTAAGTGGTCTGCCACAAGAGTACGATCCACTAATAATGGCTCTGGAGAACAATAACACAACTTTATCGAGTGAAATTGTTAAGGCAAAGCTGCTACAAGAGTACCAACGTCGCGATGACAAGGAGACGGTGAGCGCTTTGGTTGCTAAGAAGACAATGAAATGTTTCAAGTGCAAGAAACCAGGGCATGTGATGAAGAATTGTCCACAAAAGATGAAGAAAGACAAGAACGAGACGTCAAACGAGAAGGATGGTCAGTGCAAGTCCAAAGTACTGATTTCAGCACTATCGACGAATTTAAGAAGTGATGTTTGGTATGTGGACTCAGGGGCAACAAACCATATGTGTAATAACAGGTCGGTTATGAGTGACTTTAATTCTAAGAATGTGTTAACAGTGAGTGTAGCTAATGGTGATGAACTGTCGACTGCAGGTCAAGGTAATGTGACAATTTCACTTGAAGACTGTAAAAGAACAATTACAAATGTTTATTATGTTCCTAAGTTATCGCATAATCTGCTATCTGTTAGTGAATTAACTCGAAAAGGTTACAATGTAACATTTGATAGCAAAATGTGTAAAATATATGACTGTAACGAAATTTTAGCCACTGCTACTTATACTAATGGTGTCTATCAGCTAGATACAATAGGGTTTGCACTAAGCTGTAGTTCACAGTCTATAAATAATGCTGAGTCAAATGTGAAACCTCAGTGCTCGACAATAACACGGGGGGATGATGAGGAATATTCAAACAGTTGTCAACAGGTTACTGGTAGGCAAACTCTGGACACTCAAGAGCTGTGGCATCGACGTCTGGCGCACTTGAATTCAAGAAGCATGCACTTGATGAAATCAGGTATGGTCAATGGAATTAATTATGATAATTCTCAGTATCAATCATGTGAGACTTGTGTTAAGGGGAAGCAAACTAGACTACCTTTCCCTAAAAGGTCTGAAAATAGGTCCAAAGAAATTTTAGGCCTTATTCACACTGATTTATGTGGCCCAATGCCATGTGCATCTTATGGTGGGTGTAGATATTTTTTGTTATTTACAGATGATTTTACAAGGAAATCATTTGTTTATTTTCTGAAATCCAAAGATGAAGTGTTTGAGAGTTTTATTAAATTCAAGGCTCTCGTAGAAAATCAATCAGGGATGAAAATAAAAGTTGTAAGAAGTGACAATGGTCTTGAATATGTGAATAAAAAATTTCAGGCTTATCTAGAACAGCACGGGATAATTCACCAGAAGACTGTCCCGTATTCACCGGCTCAGAACGGAGTCAGTGAAAGAGCCAACCGGACGATTGTAGAAAAGGCACGATGTATGCTGCAGGATGCTGGTCTGGACGAGCGCTTCTGGGCTGAGGCAGTGCAGACAGCGGTATACATCAAAAACCGGACACCAACTAAAGCAGTAATGGGAGCCACTCCGGAAGAAAAATTTACAGGAAAGAAGGTAAATGTCAGTCATTTTAAAATATTTGGATGCAGAGCATATGCTTTAATTTCAAAGAGGAAGAAATTAGATCCTAAAAGTAAACTATACAATTTTATAGGATATTGTGAAGAGACTAAAGGCTATAGGCTTGTAGATATCAATAACCCTAGGGCAATAGTGATAGCCCGTGATGTTGTTTTCTTTGAGGGTAAATTTAATAAAAACGATACCTCTAAAAATGATGCTATAACGTCACATGATGATAATCTTGACTTGTTCTCGCCCGCTATTTTAGTAGAAACTACTAATAGTAGTGGAGAGCAATCAACTGGCCAACTTCACTCTGAGCCAGGGTCATTCGATGACAACCAGTTTGGGGCTGGTTCTGATTATATAAGTCTATCTGATGATGATGATAATTATAAGCCAAAGCAGAGACGACAAGAGATTATTCAATCGAATGACACTGACTCAAGTAACTCAACTGTAGAAAGTGCAGATGATGTGCTGGATGAAACTTACATTCCAGGAAGTTCATACTACGACTCAGAAGAGACCTCAACCTTCTTCAGCCAATCAGACACCAGTGAGTATGCTGGTATGGCAGCAATGGCAAGCTACGGGAACGTGGATGAGCCGGTCACAGTGAAGGAGGCTTTGAGCAGTGAAGATGCCAAGAAATGGCGTAATGCAATGACAGATGAGTATAACTCTTTTTATAAAAACAAATGTTGGACTTTAACAGACTTAAAGAAAGGGCAAAAACCTGTGAAATGTAAGTGGGTTTTTAAAATAAAACGAGGCTTAAATGGAAAAGTACTAAACTATAAAGCTCGTTTGGTGGCAAAAGGTTTCACTCAGAAACATGGAATAGATTACCAGGAAACTTTTGCTCCAGTAGTCAGGTACTCTACGATCAGAATGTTATTTGCCATTGCTGCCCAACTCAGCCTAAATATAGATCAACTAGATGTCAAAACGGCATTTCTGAATGGAGACCTAACGGAAGAAGTAATGATGGAACAACCAGAAGGATTTATTATAAAGGGGAAGGAAAAACAAGTTTATAGATTAAACAAATCCATCTATGGTTTAAAGCAAGCTGCCAAATGCTGGTATGATAAAATAAATGACGCACTGATAAGAAAAATGCATTTTCAGAAATCATCAGTAGAACCTTGTGTTTATTTTAGATATGAGCAGAAACAACTGACGATCATTGCTTTGTATGTTGATGACATTTTGTTATTCTCGTCTTCAAACAAGACAAAGAAGGAAGTCAAGGACCAATTGATGAACGAATATGAAATGAAAGACTTGGGAATGGTCCATGAATTTCTTGGAATGAGAGTTTGTACAGAAAAGGAAAATGTCATCACTCTTGATCAAACTAATTACATAAAGTCTGTTTTGAAAAGGTTTCAGATGGAAGACTGTAAACCGGTGTCCACACCGATGGAGGTTGGACTGAAATTACATAAAGCAGAAAAGAAGACTGAAAATATAGAATATAGAAACTTAATAGGATGTCTCATGTACATTGCTGTGTGCACTAGGCCCGACATAGCTCATTCTGTGAGCTTCCTGTCTCAGTTCAACGACTGCTACTCTGATGCACATTGGAAAGCTGCGAAACGCATCTTGAGGTATTTAAAAGGAACCATCAACTACCGACTGGTGTATGAAAAATCCGGCCTCAACGTGCGAGGTTACGTCGATGCGGACTGGGCCAGCTGTGAAGTTGACAGGAAATCGTACACGGGGTATGTATTTAAAATAGGTGATTCCACAGTGTCATGGGAGAGTCGCAAACAGAAAACTGTTGCATTGTCGAGCACAGAGGCAGAATATATGGCTCTTGCTGATGCTTGTAAAGAATCGTTATTCATTCGTACCTTTTTGAAAGAATGTTTAAATATAGACTGTGTAACTATATTATTTAATGATAATCAATCAGCGCAAAAATTAAGTGAGAATTGTATGTATCACGCGCGTACAAAGCATATAGACATAAGACACCACTTTATTAGAGATGTTGTTAAGAATAGTTTGGTAAAGATTGAATATTTGTCTACTGAAGACATGACAGCTGATTTGTTGACAAAGCCTTTGTCAAGTGTTAAGTTTAATAAGTTTGTATCTCAGCTCAACTTTAGGATCTCTTTTTAGAACTGTAACTGTTGTGAAATAATTGTATCAATTCAAAGAAATGTGTCTTGGAGATCTATTTCTGTTTTTGTATAATATGTATGTTATATAAACTTCATGCTAGTGCATTGTATGCGATTTTTTGTGTTCGAATATTAACTTACTTGTTTTTTTATATATTTTATTCCAAGTTATTGTTGGCGTTTGTTTTATGGGCAGGTGTTGGATTGTAAAACCAAACGCAACATTGTGCGCTATTTTGATGGTATAATAAAACGTATCCAGTGACGTCAAACTGACATTAATGTAAGATATGTTCTGTCACTCACTTCTATTGTCGCCACATTCGATGTATCATCTTAGTCGTAAATATATATCTAACTTTTACTCTGCAATCCTCGTTTTCTTTTAGCCCTGACCCTTCAGACTTGACTTTACGTTTATCAATTCATCAAAATTCAACGAAAAATAGCATACGTATCATAGCAAACGTTTTTATTATGTTACTTGAAATTGGTTCCATGTTATGAAAATTTATTTCAGATTAGTAAAATCGTTGAGAATTGGTATAACAATTATTTTGATTGGTCTCATAATTGATTTACCGTTTGATGAAGATCAAAGTTGTCAGTTAGCAACAAGGGAAAATAAAAGATGGTATGCAATTGGAGTATCCTAACGCCCGAAAACTGAAAGAAACTAAACTTAAAAAAAATTTTTTTTTTTAAATATTAATTATCAGTGGATAGACGAAACTTAATATTCGGTCATTTAGTATCGGGAGAGTATTTATTTGTGATTTCGATATTGTTGTTGTAAGCTAAGCTAAGCTTTTGGAGTCAGCCAGTTAAGTTTTATTGCTTATTTTTACACTTTCACGCTTTGATTACATTGAATGATACATTTCTTTTTATCGAGTACTTTAATAAGATCGTGCGTGGAAGACAAGCTACTGCTGATCAATAATGACTAAATAATTTGTAAGTGGGTATAAAAAGATAGTGTGAAAGATAGTAAGTGATTAAGTATAATTTATACATCTAATTTAATTTATCTTGCACGTCAATAAGATATATTTAATAAATTATCCAACCGTACATTTAAGAATACTCATTTTTAGAGTTGGAGGTTTTCGTAAACGTCAACAAAATACAACTTTGCTGCAAAGATTCTTGCCCGTAAGAATAGGCATATCTGATGGAGTAAGTTTATATTATTATATCTTCAAGTACTTACCAATGAAGTACTACATCGATGAATCATTTACCAAATCTAGTCGGTCCACACGTTGGAGTCACGTACACGGCGGCATTTTCAAGCAGAATTTCTGTAAGATGGTTGAAATTGCACGCTGTGTACTGTTGGTTTATGAGAGCACACTGTTTACAATGTTGTGCATTCCAGTTCATTAACAAAGAACTGAATGCGGCGTGCCGTGAGAAAGTAAATAGGCTGGTACCACGTCATTCTTTATGGTTATTTACAAATATCAAAGTTTAAAACAATGCGACCGCGTCCGTTCACAACAATATAAAATTAGAGTCACTATTTTTACTTTCGGTGCTCACGAAAACAAAAATGTGGACCCACCGGGCGAAATTATTAATAGTAACTTGTTAAAAATTCAAGCAGCCATTTCGTAAAAACAAAGCAGGTTTACGGGCGCCGATTCTGGGAATCAATACGTAATGAACTGCGCAAATGAAATTCTGTATTTAACTTGAATGGCGGGTGCAGTGCTACTTAAAATGTATGCAGAAAAAGTAATTTTCTTTGCTTACTTTCAAATAAAAAGTGAAAGCGTTTTACGAAAACTAAAATGCAGAAATACCACAAATACGTTTTTTATTTCCTAACATGTAATAAACTGTTTGATTTGGTAGTAAACACGTAGGTTTATAAACAAGTAGCAATATAATGAAATAAACATAGTTCGAGTCTCACACAATTTAGATTTTGCATGTTGATTGGATAGAATTTCATTGCTTAGTATTCATGAAAGCGAAACATTATCGGCAAATGAAGTTTGCAATTTACAGGATTGCTAAAAGACTGGTTGTCCTTAGGGGACAGAACTTACAAAAACCCTTATTTATTATGACAAAACTAGTTGTTGTACATACTAATTATAAGTTACTCGTAATACTCGTAAGTTATTGGTAAAGCTACGGGCTATTCTTTGTGGCACATAAACTAAAACGTAATTATATTATATGTAGTTTTATTTTCTGATAGAATACTAAAACAACCTAAGTATGTTTTATTAGTTATTATTCTGAAAAAATCACAATGTTCCTACACGCTTTAACATCTTGTAAAATACGACGAAAAAAGGTTTGCGCGACGAATCTCGAAAAATTCCACTGGTGCTCCCAAAATCAGAGTACCTCTTCCTTTTGACGCAAAAAACAAATGCCTTTGGTTCAATATCTCGAGTGGTCATTACCTATAATAGTGGATCTAAACCTTTAAGCTCTTATATTGTAAAAGTTAAGGTTGATATTCCATTGACAGGATTTTAGCTTCAGGACAATGACACTATACGCTGACCAATTTCATTCATGTAGAATAGCATTTTTCTCTTTAAACATTATGTAACATATAATTGTTTTTGGAAGCTTTGGCTTCCATTTTAACGAGATCTTCGTAACTGTTACTTCTTCCCCACTACTACTTATTTGTAATTTTGTAGGTGTTTATGTTTTTTGGATGAGCGAGTCAGCACTTTATTTCGCGTTGCCTCACATTCCGTAATCACGGCTAAAAGCTTAGTCAAACGGTCAAACCACCTTTTATCAGGTGAAGTATAAACCTTTTGTGTTGCCTACGATAGATATTTACCAGTTATGTATGTGACTGTGTATATGTATTATTTTAGACCTGATAATCATATGACTGGGATGTTAACGCTCTTTAAGTCGTACTTAGGTGCAAATCAACAAGATTTTACGGCAACGCACTCTATGTTAGATTAGCCAACGAATTGCAAAATAGCATTTCAATTACCATGCTAATTGTACTCCTCTAAATGGCGGTTTAAACCAATGATTATTACCGATTTGTATGTTCATATTACTTAGGACGGTACTAAATACTTGAAACTCGTAGCTACAGATAGCCATTGAATTAAATTGTCATTTATACTCGCAGTCAAATGTATGTATGTACTTATAAAGGAATTTTGATTGAATTAACTGACTAGGTATTTCTGCCCCGTGTCTGTTGATACTGTTGATAGGGTATGCTTTGTCGAATGGTAAGTAAATTGTCAACAGACAAGGTCCTAGAACTTCTTGATTGTTACAATTATTGAATTAACCAGCTATAAAAGTATATTTACTTTTGTTTCGTTTAATGCTACAGTTAGAAAGTCTAGCTTTATACATGGTCTTATTTTATTAGTTAGATTCCTTTTAAAAGGGCAATAAAACAACACTTCCCCCCTAATATAGTCGATTAGTTGTTATAGTAAGAGAAAATTTACCTTTTTTAAAGTTCCGATGTTAGTCTCATAGTGAAACTGGTTTGTACTGAATTGTTCTAAAAGGAAGAAAGTAATAAAGTAGGACTCATATTGTATTAGGAATTTATGTGTTAATTCGGTGTTCACTTTCGATGGTGGTGCTCAATAATTTTTACCAAAATAAAGACTCGTTTTACTTGTATGGCAATCTTGAATGATTTATCCTCGTGTTTCTTTAAATAGTAGTACTACTCGGTAAACGTTAGTAATAATTCTATTTATAGGACCAGTAGCAGTTGTCAAGGCAGGAAAATGATTAGGTAGTTGACACAAGCTGAGTGTATTGTGTTGTAATAAGTGACGTGACAAGAACCTTGGCCAGTAAAAAAAAATTATGATATCGTACGATGGATAGTCAAAGGCAAAATTAGCTTCGTTTAATAAATACATACTTTTAAATAAACATTATTATTATACAGGGTGGCCATAAAAAAATCTTAACTCGAAAACAACGAAAAATCGTAGAACATACATAGGGGTGATTCAGATACCTCTCAACACGAGGCGCCTGAACAAATTTTTTATACGTCATTTTTCTGGCCACCCTGTATAAATATTGTACCGATGTATAGTTGTTTTCTATAATTTATTAAAGTCAGAGCAATGAGTGCTAATTTCTAAGAGTCATTTATTTATAATAGTTAAGTTGAAATTATTTTAGATTTATACCGACAACGACATTTATACAATATTTATCTGTAAAGTCACAGATTATAGTTACCTACATAGTTATTGTTGAATGAAAATACTTAAATAGTTGTAGTCACCTTAGTCAACTTTTCGTCATTAAAAAATAGTTCAAAGTCTGCTTTAGTTTGAAATCTGTAATATACGCAGCAAAATAAGGAAATAAGATTATTTATTACTAAAAGATAAAACATGTTTTTAGTGACGAATTTGTTTGTTTGAAGTATTTCTTATTTACTCAAACATAATCAAAACACTGCGTAGTTATTTATTGTTTATCGATCAAATCTTGATTTATCGGTCTGTCTAAGAAATCATTTTGTACGAATTTATTTTACAGAAAAAGTTGAGAAAAATACTTCTGAAAAATCTACCACAATCTTATTAAAAAAATGTTTTGCAATTTTGAATTGTGTTTTGTATGTTTTACTCAAAAATGACGCCAGTTTGGCTTAATTGTCTGCGTGAATATATTTTCTTACATGTTTTTGCGTTACCACTGACGTCAATGCTATCGGAAAGTTTTCTTGAAAATAACATTTAAAGGGGATGTGTAGCACGTGTTATATTAACAATAAGTTAATAAGTAAGTGATCATTTTGTTCAGAGATTGTTCTCTAAGTTGCTTATTAATTTAGATTTACACCGACTATCCAATTCCTAGACATACAATATTTATCTGTAAAGTCACAGATTATAGTTACTTACATAGTTATTTTTGAATAGTTTTAATTATTAGGTGTTAAAATGCAATTTCATACTAACAGCTCCTGAAATACAAAACGCGATAATGTTGATAAGCTTGTTTAGCATTTGAAACAGCTAATAATGACACAAAAACGAGTTTGCGATAGCAATATTACGAAACAATTTAAATTCGAAAATTGAAATCTAAGTGTTGCATAATGTTATCCAGAGAAACTGTGTCTTACAATTATTTGCAAAGGTGTCAACATCACGGTTCTGTTATCTTGACCAGAATCAGGGCACAGGTTAAAGGGTAACCTTTCCTTTCAGAGAGCGTGTGGGCGCGTCTTCCTCATATTTCCCCCACCAGACAACAATACTATCGTCATTCAACACTTTATTATGCGTGTCGTGTGTGTCGCATAGAGACAACGTGCGTCTGTGTGCACGGGCGTCGACGCCTGACGTCGCGACGCAAGGTCACGTGACGTAACGCCTGTCAGTTATATGACCTGCGGCGAGACGAAGCGTTTCGTGTTCGAGTCATAATCGAGTTTGTTGTGAGAAGGTGCGAATTTATCTTTTAAAAATAAACCAGTTAAATGGAAGTCACGTGGTGTTGCACGGGTGCTTAAGCAGTTCGATCTAATTTTAGGAAATGTTAATATTTTTTTGAGCATTTACAAATCTACATTTAGAGCTATCATATCCTTGGCTAAGTACTCCTTTTAAATAGCCTATATGAAAAAAAATGTGTAGCAGCAATAAGCAGTCAACGATTGTAAAGACTGGAAGGTCCGAAGCTGTTTTTAGAACATGATTTTCAGTCGTTGTTGGCTGAATTGCATAGGCCACCCGAATAAAAATAGGGAAAGGTTGTTTAAAAATACGCTGACATTTTAATACGGCTGTCTTGCAACATCTCTTTTTCGTTAAAGGTCGATTTGAAGAGATATTTTTAGAATATCAGTTGATATTGGTAATTAGCCGATGGTTTATTGACTACGGAAACAAATGGAAAATTAAAATATACCTTTAATAATATAAATTTGTTTTTAGCCGCTTTACTTTTATTTGAAACTTTGAGGACCTCCGTAGCCGAGAGGCGAGCATACCGGACTTGGTGTCGCTATATCTGAGGTTCCGGGTACGATTCCCGGTCGGTCAATGTAGAAAAATTACTTTTATATATTGTCTTGGGTCTGGCTGTTGTGGTACCGTCGTTGTTTCTGATTTCTGTAACACAAGTGCTTAAGCTACTTACCATAGGATCAGAGCAATGTACCTATGTGATGTTGTCCGATATAATATTTAAATTGGTAAAAAAGCTATTAATTTGAACGAGGTCAGTGAACTAGTATGTGGCAATACCGACTTTTTTCGCTAGTCTAGAAAAAAAACCAGATTGCCTATACCTATACTTAACTGTTGTAGGTACTTACGACTACACTTAATGTATTTATTTGAAAGTGCATACATACGAAAGCTTTCGATCCGCCAAGTTGGAAATGCCAGTGACGTCAAGTCAACGTTTAGAACTTTACGAAAGTACACAGAATGTGTCAAATTATCAATCAATATCCGGTACATAGTCGATCGCTTACGCCATTTACTGCCTTGAAATATTGTTGAATGTATTAGCGATTCCTACTAACTACTCGTAATTAAGATTTTTGTTGTGTTAACGTAAAAGTTGTCTTAAATCGTATAATTGTATAATATCAAACATAAATCTCCTGGTCTTTAAGATGTTTATGGCAAAAATAGGTGTTATTAAATTAAAAAGTTTCTAGAGTAGGTATCATAAGAATGTCATTAAAATACAATAATTTGTGAAGTCGATAAGACTATGTCTTCCTTATTCACTCATAAATAAGTAGGTATATAAACAATAGGCAATTTTCAACGCAAAACTTTATTACTTACTGTATTTTATTGGGATTTATTTCAATCATGTTTTATAGTGTTGTCACCTTGGCCTTGAAATTATATAGGTTAGAGCATAGGTATTGTTTTACGATCAAACTATGTTGCGTACTGAAATGTATTTTTCTTGTAAAATCATAGGCCATAGCTTTATCGTATGTACAGATAACTGCAGGTCAACCTACCCAACAAGTTAAAGGTCATTGAATTGATTTTCAACTTTTTATTCAACATTTAGAGATCAATATCAATTGAGAAAATTTGACGTTTTGTGGTAGGTGGACGTGCTGTTGTCTGTACCTAGGACTTCGTTAATTTATATTTACATCAACATTTTTTACGTAAAGAACAACCATTTATTAAAGAAACTTACTGTTCCCGGGGCTTCACTCGCGTAAAATACGGTTTGTACTCCTTTAGGATTAACTTCATCGTTGGGATTTAAAAAAGTCACTCTATAATTCTTAGGGTTTTCTTTGTATTAAATTTAATTAACGTACCTACATCTACTTTTCATAAATAAAACCACTTTGAGACCCATAGACGTGTCAAGAAAAACTGTACTGTACTGTGTTCTGTACTTTTTGGACTATAGTAGATAGCCTTATACTATAGTAGGTATAATAAAGATTAACGAAGAGAGTTTGCCGGGACGTTGACTCGGCCTGAGTTAGTTTTATTCGTGTTGGTTGACAGGGTATAAAATCAGTTTATTTATAAGTTGCGTTACATTATCAATTTTAGCACAAAATTTAATGTCTGGTAACAAAACCAGTTGTAAAAGATTTAGCATAAACTATAAATTAATGTGTGTATTTTAGGCACACCATTTATAAAAGATGTTTATGACTTGTAGAGTTAAACGACTCTTAAAGAGGTTAACTAGAGTTCGACATTGTAAGCGTACAATTTACGGATGGCTAGAAATAGGTTGTGCGGACTGTCCGTCAATTGACAGCTTCCGATAATGGATCATTTGCTATGATATGCATCCACTTAAATTTCTATATGCAAAACTGCAACATTGTTACACTTAGAAACTTACATTACGAAAAGAAACGTAGAAATTTCATCAAACTCAGGCATTTCTTTGCTAATCGCATGATTAAAACTACCCTATCAATTAATTTGTTTATAATATGTCGGGATCTAAACTGCATGTATAAAAAAACCTTTAATTTATACTAGTTAGCTACCTCTTTTATTTTAATTGTAGTGATTAAATTACATTGGTTCAATATTATTTACAGAAAATTGTCCTGTCTCAAAGATAAAATATTTCCTGCAAGTATGAACGTAGGAATTAAAAGCGAGAAATGAATTATGAATTCGCCTTTAGCATGCAATATCCTTGCACCTACGCTTTATGAACTAATAATGTTAATAAATTGAGAAAACTTCAATTATAATGGAGGATTCCGTACTTGTACCAAAAATAGTAGTAAAATCTGCGAACTAGAAATGAAACAAGTGAATATAACAAGTGGTATTTTATTAAATTTTCAGTCTTTTGGAGTTATGGATGTATTTAATTTTCTATTGATAAATCTTACTACGTTATCCGAGTACCTACGGCAACTTTTTTTTAGACACAATAACGTACTAAGTTGATTTTGCAGTTATTAAGAGTTATTTGCTCTGTTATGTCACAGCCAAGGGAAGATTTGCATTTGATGCTAATCCTTGACCAACTAAAATAATTCTCGACAAACTAAAAAGCGTTTTCGTATTCGATATGGAACCCCAATCAATACGAAAGTATGTCACTGCAAGTGCAATTGAATTGATCTTATCAAGTGATCGCAACGCCGGCGGCGCCCGCGCAGCGATGCAAGCGCCGTGTATGGACATATTGCTTGGACACGGCTTCCTGATGAGCTGATATCAATAGTTTATTGGTCGAGGAAACATTTATGAGTTTATTCCAATAAATTATTTTAACTTAATATCGGAACATTTCGTTACAAAGGTCTCTTATTTCATTTTACTTACTCTAGTTACCGTCTGCTCATGTCGTTTCATTACATTTCTCACAAATGGACTGATTAATGGAATTAGGATCAAAAGTTGATAAAATTGAAAACATACTTCAATCAGCTAGCTGTGCGAAAACGCCTTTATTTAACAGAGTACCCATGTGAATAACTTCCCTTATTTGTCTTTGTACAAGTATGACTCTATTGTTCGTTCTCAAATTATCAGATAAGAATTTAATTGGTGTTCAATACTTGTCGGTAAAATAGCAAAAACAATTACGTGGCTTACATAACACATTCTTTGTAGGTAGTACCTACAGATGAAACGCAAGAGGAACAAAACTTGCATGACTATTGTTAGGATTGATTGTAAATTGATTGTAACATGATCGATGAAACAGTTTGATGTGTTTGCGCACATCATGTGTCACTCACTGACCCAATCTGAGTGATTGGGTCAGTGAGTGAACAATCTGGAAGCGAAATGTGCGGTGACGAGAGACGATACAAATAATCATAATCTAATTATTTTTTCAAAAAAGGATCAATTGAATACAATAGATTTTAATTATAACACAGATTAAAGGTTTTTTTGTGATGTTTGCTTGCAATGGATTGAGACATACAAGACATCGGGTCTTGACCTCCCAGACCGGGCCTAAGTCAACCAAAATAGCTTACATTTTTAGTAATAAATTATTACATAATTTTTTGAGTATTAATGAGTAATTAAAATAAATTAACTAAAGTAGTTACATTGGTTGGAATTACAAACTATTTACATCATGGTGAGATCCCTGATTGGTTAAAAAGTATATAAATATATATTTATACTATAATGTCTCAAAGCAGTTCTACCTTGTTTTTTTTTTTAAATATTGGACAACATCACATACATTGCTCTGATTCTGTGATAAGTAGCTTAAGCACTTGTGTTACAGAAATCAGAAACAACGACTGTACCACAACACCCAGACCCGAGATAATATAGAAAAGTTATTTTTCTACATTGACCGACCGGAAATCGAACCCGGGACCTCAGGGACAGCGACACCAAGTCCGGTATACTTGCCTCTCGGCTACGGAGGTTTATAGTTTGACGAAAAAACAACACTGTTTCGGTATTGTTGTGTTTAGGGTACGCCCCAGAGCAATCAAATCATACGTCGAATTTTATTATAGTTTATTAGTATCTGTCTGTCGTCAATCATATTTTAAAAAAAATGTTGGTTTTGCGATTACTACATACTACATGCTAGTTATTTGGCATATTTAAATCTGCTTGATTGATTATAAAGTCCTCGGTAGCTTATTTGGAAAAAACAGGATCCATGATAGTTTGTGTTTGAGCAAAATAAAAGCGATAGAGCATTGAATGAAAACTTTTTTTTTGGAAACTCGCATCAACTGAAGAAAAATCAACAATATAATAATATTATCTGTAGGAACGATAACACTATAACCAAAAGAAATCGATTGATAATGACGTGATATGCTTTCTCTTTATTTTTATTATCATAATTACGTATTGAGTTAATGACCTATGATTAAAAATCTGTGTTACAATTTGTGCAGTAACTGATATGGGTTATCGATTCATTGAATTATCAAAATAGTAAATTATTTAAAGGACTGTCCCATGTTTAGTAAACAAGTTATAGTAGTATTATAAGTTATTGTCACTACTACTGGTTCGATTTGAACATTCTAAAGTAAATTTAAAATTAGGTACTACCTAATAATTACTCCTATTTTGAATTTATAGCACAGAATTTTGGTCTTTATTATTTTATGTAGATTGCTATTAAATACAAATTAAATACAATTAAAAAAAAAATACGTTTCCATACAAACTGATGCCAGCTGGTCGCGTTTTAGTATGGGAAAGTGTTTTTTTTTGCGAATTCGATGTTGGTCCCATAGAAAAAGTTATGTGTAGTAGTATGTAATTTAGCCGTAGAATAACCCCTTCAAGTTTTATTTCACCTTTTCGTTACGCTCTGTATAATTTGTTACTCTTTACTTTTAGATTGTTGAATATTAAGTACAGATGTTATATATCAAAGTTATTCGATTTTACTGTTTGTATAGGTATAAATGGTTCAAAAGAATTCGCCCCCTCTGGTCGGATAATAATAGTAACATACATGAATTTCATACTGCACTGTAGGTATTAAATATGTATGTATCAAAGAAAACTCTATAATTTGGAATTTTTTATCAATTATTTTGTAAACTTTGTAGCGTGTTAAATGTTAGTTATGTTAAATTAAGCGATAACAAAGCAATGAGTTGTGTGCGTGCGCGTTGGTTATTGCCAAGTGAGTGGGTGAGATAACATTTACTCAAATGATCTTACTGTAGGTACTACTCGAAATATATTTCACATTTTTACAGCATAAATAATATAATAGTTACTATTGCCACACAGGTACCTATTATTTTAAATATAGAGTTCCACGTTTTTCACTCGTTTATTTTTGTTGACAATATTTAACTTTATGCTGTAATCGTTCGTTGCTTAAAACAGAAAACAAATTAATATTAAGTAGTTTCCAACATTAACCTATTGTTATATGTAAGTTGGGAATAAACAGCTGATTCTAGGTCATAAATACCTGGCCAACAAATAGAACAATTTATGATAACATAACACAAATGCTAACTATGGATGCACCTATTTTTTAGGAAAACCTATTATGTTGCTAACTCATGTAGGTACTCTACATATGTTTTGGTTATTTATAAATTACTTTCTTTCAAAGAAACATTATGGATTAAAATCCAAACACATTAGAAATGAATAACATAAAAAATGTGTGTAATCAGTGGACCTATTTCACACAAACTTTTTTTAAGTG
The DNA here is from genome assembly GCA_963576865.1 of Anania hortulata. Lineage (NCBI taxonomy): Eukaryota > Metazoa > Arthropoda > Insecta > Lepidoptera > Crambidae > Anania > Anania hortulata. The sequence continues at coordinate 2,962,932 of OY756389.1, read as the reverse complement.
TATTAATTGGGTACGTATTTGTAATCTTTTGTAATTAATTACCCAAAAAAATTGTGTTCATTAATTCTTAAACCTCCAGATATTTTTAGAATTACTAGGCTTTAAATGTAATTTAACAATTAAAGTTACTTTTGAAATTCTATATATAAGTATATAACTAATAAATTGTATTTAATATTCGAAACATAAATGTGATGAATAGCGAGCATAATCATTATATTAAAAACTGTCAATATAAATGTAGGTAATATGCGATTGTGTAAGTTTATTAAATGCATTAAGTACATTGTCAGTACTGAATGAAAACGACTTAATGACATAGGTTACGAATTGATTTTCCTAAAAATAGCTATGAGCTAAACTAATGTCCATTCATCTTGAATTCAGACATTATCTTATTGTTGTTAAGTAAAACATGTCAGTCAATATCAGATATATATTTTCTAGAATAAAACAATAGCATTTATTTTCTGATGAATTAGTTACAACGACCTATGGTTGATACTAATTGAAATTAAGTACTTAAGTATTAACAATAAACATGATCTTTTATTAAAAATTTAAGTTATTTTACAAATTAATAGATTTGACCCATAACCTATTAAATAGCAATACTATACTAGAGAATGAACATTTTAGACTGATCTGAGATGGTCTAAGAGGTCTATAATGAGATTCACTCTCATTCATTCTCCCATAAGGGCCATAGTTTCACTACGCTTGTGTCAAGCATTCGGGGTAGTGCCGCCTAAAATATGAAAATGTAGCCCATGGTTCATTATCATACTTACAATTTAAAATCGATTTTCATGATACACTATTGTATATAATTATTTCCAGTATATATACTATCTAGTAAAACTCAGAATAGTAGCACATTACTATTCTAAGCCCCCTGGTTTCTTCCACTGATACTGTTTGACAGTGACGGAGCGCGTGCGCAACCATTTGACCGAAATAACTAACTTCTAGACTATTCCAACTTGAGATTGTAGGCAACGAGTGTTATCAGTGCGCCAATATTGATTTGTTTTGCTTATTTGCTTTTGTCAACAGAAAAGAACGAAGTGATAATAACTAGATCTTTTGTTTACTGTTTGTGTTATTTTTTATGATGTTATTGTTTAACATTGTTTTTTAACTAGCTTCGGCCCGCAACTTTGCCTGCGTAGACATCAGAAAAGAACGATATCATTCCGCAGGAACACAAAAATAGGATAAACATTGGCAAATTTTATTTAATGAATAAAATGTATTGCACAGTTCTTAAATTTATACTGTGTATATTTTCATTGATTAGAGAGAAAATGAGATACGTGAACCTACACAATGTTTTAGAGAGCGGTGGTATGGTAGAGAATCAGGCCCACAGCAATATGAGCTTTAATCTCGTTTAGCACCTGACATTGACACGTCATTAGCCAGAAGCCATTTAAATATTAAATAACGAACGGTTTTGAAATAAAACATGGAAATAATATTTTTTCCTTGAGAAATGTTTGAGTTCTCTAAAGTTAATTTCTTGGCACATTCCGATTAAATTGATATTTCGTACCGTAAAACCACAATAACAACCAAATTTATATAACAAAATATTATTTTCTTCCCACTTCTCACAGTGAATGCTTTTTTAATAATACATTTCTGTCAATTTCTACGTCAAGCAAACAACGTCTTAAAATGTTTGCTGTGTAACTCGTAAAGACACAAATAATTATTTTTGACTGTAGACAATGTGCCTGAAATTCATTAAAGTCCATAGTCTCAAGATGAATGTGTCATTTTTTATGTTGCTTTTGTGATTTACTGAATCATTAATGTACCTAAATGTTATTTCTGTAGAGTATTTGAAGGCGTTGCTAATAAGTTCCGAGGTCGTCTTGGTCTCGACGGGAAAAGGTTAAAGAATGTTAATGGCTTTTTAGGTTTTATAACTTCTTTTTGCAATACAATACAACATTTGATCCTGCAGTTTACTAATGTACAGTTAACAGAGTGTCAATCCACCACAAAATAACTAAATTCCTTGACGAATTTTCTTAAACTTCAACAAGTAGAGATGATTTTATAGCTGAGAATCAGGCACAGTGGCATGCATTCGGAGAGTAGAACCAGCAGTGGACTGACGTAGACTGATTATGATGATGATGACAACGTAGAGTTCAGTATCAAATTGAATAAAGAGTTGTGGTTGGTTAATCGATTTTTTACTCCACAAAGTTTGATACTCTGAAGTAATTTGGGTTCAAGGCATAATTAGATTTATTAGAAGCTGTCACGGTAATAGAATTGAGCTAGGTACATATTTAACAGAACCGAATGAATGTAAGTTTACACTCGACGGAACGCCGCTGGTAGCAAACAATTGTCAATAGCACACATCCTGCGCTGATTCACATTCTCACGCGCACGTGCCAATCGCAAATGTACGACCACTTTGTATTGGGAAAATTGACAAGTATTGTAGCTGGGAAGACTGTTAATAATGGTTGTATCTTTATTATATCTTAACTTGCCCACTGCACCACCAGCCGCAGCAAGCGCTGATGCTAAACGCACTTCGTCCCTGTTAGCGTCTTATGCCTCAAATAAGCATCGCGGCCTTTATGAAGTACCAGCTGTGCCCGCGGCTTAGCCGGCGTGGAATACGTCACTCCTTTTACTTCCTAAGGAGGTGGATTGCAAATAGTAGCCTATGTCCTTACCTAGGGTTTAAGCTTTTATTTAACAAAATTTCATAAAAATCGGTCTAGTTTTTGCGACAAAAAGTAGAATATGTCCTTTTCCAAGTCCAATGTATCTCGTTACCAAATTTCATTAAAATGGTTCGGCGGCTTAAAACCTAACAGACAGACACACAGAGTTACTTTTATATACCTGGCAAAGTAGTATAGAATTTATAACAATGGTAAGAGAAAAGGTACATTGTTATAGGTAAAGGTATCCGTACTTTTAATTGGATGATGAGGTTTCTACCTCATCAAGGTCTAGGAAGAGGACATGGCAAAGGCCTTCCTAAAATGTCATAGTTCGTGGTAAAAATCTACAAATTTGGACTGTAATTAGTACCTTATCTATGTGTTAAGGCCATGGATACACTAAACGCCATTTTGCAATTGATTTGTTCGAACACACTTGTGACTTATTACAAGCACCTCACGGCCATTTTTCTTCGTCCCGTGATTCGCGAAACAGTTATCATAACAAGATGAGTGAAGGTATAAACAATTCTTTGGAAGTCAGCGTAGACGTGCGTTGGTGCAGGTCGCCTTTTGAGCTTACCTAGGTTGCATTGCAATTTTATATTGAATACACTGTTTAAATCTCCGGAAAACTCATAGCAATATTAGGGTATTTGTACAATGCGTATCGTATCAAGTATTTGTGTAAAGTTTTTCATTCATTCCGTTTTTTGTTTATTTGTAAAAGCTGATTTAGTTTTGATTTATTTGAGTACTTGAATCGTTGCTTTTCAATTAATTAGTTGAGTTATAAAAATATAAACAAACCCTATCTATTTTAAATTTGTTTTTTTAAATAACAGTTACAACTATTCCTTCTCTCACCTACGTGTATCCAATATCAGCCCCTCTAGCATAAGCACACAAACACGATATGATATGATATGATATAGCGATATATCGACACCAACTTTAAAAATATAAATAAATAATAAATATGGACAACATCACATACATTGCTCTGTATATATGGTAGTTATAGGCGCCGTTTTGAAACAGCAATTATAATATGTGACGTCACCGGCACAGCGATTCAACATGGCGGCTATATCTATCATATTTTTACAGTGGGTGTCGATATATCGCTATATCGTATCATATCATATTGTGCTTTTGTGCTCATGTTAGGGAGGCTGGTGTGTCAGATACGCATTATAGTGCGAGACAGGACATTTCAGTTACCTGCCGTTTTGCATGATTATGCATCTTTTAGAGATACGATATGTGAGTGTACATACGAGTACGCCGAAATGATAGATGTAGACCCGGCCTTATGTCGGTTGCTGACCTCTAGTGTCTCTTATTGGGTGATGTCCAACAGGACCGTGTCAACGTTTTAGGAAGTAAAACGAGGAAGCGTATCCGATATCGCCTGGTATTTCTGGTGTTAGTCATGTTGGTTCTGTCAATATCAAGACGATCTTACGATAATCCTAATAAGGGTAACCTTACTAATATTGAAAATGCAAACGTTTGGATAGATGGATGTTTGATACTCAATCACGCTAGAACGGTAGAACGGATCTAGATGATTTGGCACATAGATCTTTATAGCCTGGTATAGCAGATAGGTTAGTTTTTTTTCGTTTTGGCTAATTGGTGTCAAACGACAGTATCATCGACTCTACGTGAACAAAATTGCGAGGCAATGCTATTATATCGTGTATAAATAAACTAAAGGTCATGCGAACGAAGTCGCGGGCAACGGCTAGTAATAAAGATGCTAAGGTTTAATACTCAATAGTACTCATTTATTCAGTATATAGGCCCTCTTTCATATACACGTCCCAAAATAAAGATTTACCCTACACTTCGGGAATACATATTGGCTGGTGATGGGAAGAAACGGCGCAAAAACTCAGTCCTTTGACAGCCTTTTTTACAGGAAATACAGTTACAAGACATGTAGTAAGTGCGAGCTAAGCAGGTTAAGTCCATGCACTCTTGTCGTTTAAATAATCGTCTATTTTCAAATATCGTTTGATGTTTCTTACCTAATTACGGTTCAAGGGCTTAACGGAACAAGCTGAAATTTGGCGCACATATAGAAATTGATCTAGCTTAGCACATAGGATATTTTTTATATCCTCGTGGGTGGTATTATTATTAATTCCTCTTTGATAAAATTCTGTGTACATAAGCTAGTTACTAATATTTTTGTAATTAACTATAAAACTAAAATTTTTGGAAATAATTTTACGTGATACAACGACGAACATCTCTATTCTAAGCGTATGAATGTTAAAATTTCACCATCATTTAACTCTGTGATGCAAATAATTATAATGTAATCAATAGGTATACCGCATCAATAAGATGTTCTCCTTATCAAATCAAAAACATATCTACGTCTTAGATCAGTGTTATCAAGTCCTGTGACTTGGAACACAATCTCGGGTAAAGTCGTGGCAACGACGTTATTCGTTATGTAACGATAAACGATAAGATATCGTGACGTCGCTTTTCTTTGTTTAAGATTAAAAATACTGCGGTTTGAGAATAAAGGCTTTATTTACCTTGTTGCTGAATAAATCATCAACGAATGAGTTTTTTTTGACACGCTTTTAATATGTAGCTTCACTTGTCACTAACTACAGCTAACTGTATTGTACTAAGTCATATATTGGAAGTCGTTTTAACCAATTTCTTACTGGTACCGATTTGAAATTTTGTAAATATGTGACTTCGTATAAAAATTATTTACCTTAAGTTAATCTTATATATAAAATTCTCGTGTCACAATGTTCGTTCCCGTACTCCTCCGAAACGGTTTGACTGATTCTCATGAAATTTTGTGAGCATATTGAGTAGGTCTGAGAATCGGCCAACATCTATTTTTCATACCCCTAAAGACCACGCAGACGAAGTCGCGCGCAACAGCTAGTTAGACTATAAATAAGGCTTTAGTTAACTCTTAATTGTGATGAGGTACCTTCCCAAAATTGGCTGAATTCCAATTAATTAATTCTGATAGAGTTTGAGTAGGTAGTTATGTAGGGTATTTACTTTTCTTCCTAAAATTAAATTATCTTTTTTTTAAATTATATTTATTCGTGTCCCAAATATTAAGTGGATTAGGTCCTACTTATTTTTAATTGGTACACGATAGCATTAGTACTGTAGTGGTATTGTGTTTTAAAAAAGAAATTCTCTCATAACGTTAGTGTTTTGAAAAAAACATTTACATATGTTTAACCATGCCATGATCTTAGTCATTACATTTCGGGCGATTGCCAATGCCACCTGACCACCATAACCCTAAGACAGGAAAACCGACTATTTTGGGCTACACACAGTATTTGTTAACTGAATTTGCAGTAGGCTTACGATGAAAATGTTTTACTCTTTCGAACGTATATAAATAACCATTCACTTGTGTCAATCCTTTGAAAAAATATGAAAAGCTTTGCTTAAACTAGCTGCGTAAAAAATAAGTACGAATGTTTTCGGTTCCTCATAGATTGTCGAGGTTTAAAAAATAGATGGTAAATTTAATTTATTTGGTTTAAACGTCCGAACGAACGTACATACAGTTAACAGATAATATCTTAAATTAACTATAGATATATTTAACATCGAAGGACAGTATTAACTTTCCGTTTAATGGATCGGCAAATCTATTGGAGGTGAACTGTAAAGCTGACTGACAGACGACCTCGCTACCATTTAGCCTAGTTAAATATCTAGATCTTAGTCTAGTTTCGGCCTAAACTGATCACGTCACGGCTATTCTGATTAAAAATATAAATAAAAACATTCAACGGTGTCACCGTTAGGAGTCCATGAGAACACTGGGAAATAAATAATGTTGCAATTGGTTGAATTATTTAATTGGCGTAGCAATACTTTATAATTTACTTGTTTAATATTTAAGCAACCTGATTGGCATAGTGTTGCAGTCGAACCTTTAACGCAAAGGTCCCAGGTTCGATGTCCCCACTCGGATCAATGCAGAAACAGTTTTTTTTTCCAAATTGGCTTGACTAAGTGTATAAGACGTCCCTATCAAATATTTGTCAGGTATATTTTATTTAATATGTTACAACAGAGTTTGCTTGTGTTTAATTCCTGTACAAGTTGTCACAATCATTATCCAGTTTACACGTGCACGTTACCTAATGATTCCGACTTTCTAGACGTGGAAATTAAAGGTGTAAAGTTTTGTTTTGATAAGCACTAGCACTAGTCACGTTAATCGAAAAATGCTACGCTATGCATGATTACAATCGTCAATTCTGAAAGAAATGTTCCCATTCAGTGCGAAGAAATTGCGGACGTGGTTATGGAAGCAGCTGATAAAATAATATCACAAACGTCATGTAAAAGTTGCAAAAAGAAAACGACTTACACGTATGCCTTCGTCTCCTGCAGACGCTCCAAAGCAGCCTTGAAAAGGTCATATCCCATTTTCGTGTACTGGGTTGACACGGCCAGAAGGTCAGGCTGGTATTCTACTTCTTTCTGTTTCTCAGCGTTGTTGGGGTCGGTCACGATGTTATGTTTGTGCTTCAATCTTTCGAGGTGTTTATGATGTTTTGGGGGAGGTGGCGGAGCCTCCACAACAGGTGTCACATCACGAGTACACATGTTACACATTTTAAATATTTTTTTTTGTATTTTAGAGTTCGAAGTGATCACTAACGCGGTTCGTTGCGGTTTGCGCTCGGCGCTCGCGATCGTGAGTATAAGGCGCGCAAATCGTATCCCCACCACCGCTGATGCAAGCGTGCGCCGGCGCCGCTGATAACGCATGCGTGAGAATCGTTAACTTTTCATGATTGCGGAGGGTACGTTTTCCTGTGACGTCGTTTGCGGACGGCACGTTACAGTGTTTGCAGCGTTTTTATTGCGAAGTTTATAATGATAACGATGTCGTCAGTTCGACGTAAAGACTAAAGTAAGTACTTAACTGCAAACACCTATAAGATTATCTTTGTTTGAGGTTTATTTATAGGCTGTTTTTTTACTATTTTTACATAAAAAGGAACTTCCTACTAAAAATAAGCGCCGTGTAGGCTCTCAAACCCATGACGATAATATTAAAGTATTTTTGCAATGTTAAATGACGATAATAAGTTTAGTTTGTGCTTTTTTTTCTCTGTACTTCTCTTCTATTTATTCTATGCGTTTTTGTGTTAAATAGATTTAAAAAATTACCCACTGTTTGCATGTTACAATTCCAATCTTTAAGTAAACTATTCGTTAATTAATGAGTTGTGGAGATATTTCCATTTCTCTTTAATGTGGTACACCCATAAGGACTTGTTCACACTGAACCGGCCAGCTATGGACAAACGTGGAAAGAGCTATTTTATAATGATTTGCTGATCTCAAGTCTGATTTCACGTTTTAATTAACTTTTAACTCATCCTCATATAATGGGCACAAAGAATTTCTTTCTAAGATAAGAAACTGGAGTTTCCCATTTAGTCTCATAAGGGCCGTAGAGTTTTTCTGAAGTGAAATTTCATTTCTTTTATTCAGTACAGGCAGACATAATAGACAGACTTTGTAGGTAACGATCGTAACGTAATGTAGGTAACGTTGGCGTCTAACTAATTCTAAAGTTTAGAACTTTGTTGTAGTTATCAGCGTCATCAACGTAGAAAGGTTAAAAAGACAAAATATGTATCTTACTTGTATTAGTGTTTGTCTTGTTGGTTGTCCTAATAAATAAAATAAAATAGTAAGTATTCCAATCAGGGGCGTGCATTGGTTTCAGAGGGGGGTAGGCTGTGAGTGAAAATTGAGTAAGTTTGCGTGAAACAGTGCTCGCAGCAGCCTAACATTGGTTAAATTGCACAGGAACGATCTAAGTTGCGCGCTTTAGTAAGGAATAAGTATAGGTAGACGAAAAATGGTTACAGAATTTATTGTTTATTGTTGAATACGTAATTAATAATTATAATTAGCTGTTCTATCAGTTTTTTATGAAGGTAGGCTCTGCATAATAGCCTATATGGGATGCACGCCCCTGATTCCAATATAACTATTGGTGAAAGATTTTAACTATGTTGTGGCTAATAATCATTTCAATCTGTATATGTAAAACAAAGTCGGGTTAGTTACACCATTTATAAATCAAGAATCGCTGGACCGATTTTTATGATTTTTGTTTTGTTGAATTCGTCTTTGCCCCGAATAACAGCATAATTTAAAAAACACAAAACATTCACGGAAAAAAAAATTTGGCGGTACGAAGTTCGCCGGGACAGCTAGTAGGTAATAGATTACACATGCGGAAAAAAATATAAAATTGACTTAAATTCAAGAGATTAGTACAATAAAATAAAATTACTCTGCAATGCCAACATATTGGAGTAGTTCACATGGAAAATACTTCAATTAATTATACTTTTAATAACATTATCAATTGCAGGGAAAACATTAAAATAATCATGACGGATTATTTTGACGTCCAAAGAGTTTTGGAAAAATGATTTAATTTACTTGTCAAACAAGTTTTTATCCTTATCTATTCTACGTTTTATAATAATAGAAAGGGATTAACTATTTTTGGGGAAAATCAAGATCCACGCGTATAAGTCATAAGCGGGAAATAATTAAATCCGTGTTATCATCTTAAAATATTTTTGTCATAAACTTTTTTTAATTGGTTTCTTTCGGTCATTGTAGAAATTTAACTTTTCTATATTGTCTCGGGTCTGGTTGTTGTGACACCGTCGTTGTTTCTGATTTCTATTTCACAAGTGCTTTGGCTACTTACCAAAGGTTCAAAGCAATGTATATAATGTTGTCCAATTTTTTTTGTAGCTGAAAGTGATATCAAATAGGTTTATTAGATACTGTCACTAACAAATCGTAGATAGCATTTGGATCTTTCTAAGATATTGTGTTTTGCAAACAACTTGTTTATTCGTATTCAATTGATAACACAATCTTTTTGTGGGCCTGAAAATGTATTACTACCTAATATATTGGTTAGATAATTTAATTATTTATCAACAATAGTAATGTATGACTGATATATTATTGCGTCAGCTTCCAGAAAACCAACAGTCAATATTTTTATTTATTTATATTTTTTTATCAATAACATCAATTATCTAGCCTAACATTGGATATCTATAATAGTAATAGTCATTTATACAGTACATAGTCCGGGCACTTATATACGTCCCAAAATATAGCTTTGCCCTACCACCGCTTCAGGAGTAAATATCGGCTGGTGATGAGAAGAAACGGCGCAACAAAGGATTAAAATGTGGATTTCAAATTACAAACAGGTTGTTTAACAAGCGGCAGTGGTACTTTATTGAAAAATTTAATACATTTCCCCAAGAATGAATTACCAACTTTGTGTAGTCTGAAGCTGGAGACGGCAAGTTCAGTTTTATTTTTAGTACTACTAGTACTAAACAAACTTATATTTTTGAAAGTACACAATATTTTCAAAATTGTGTTGCGAGGTTACTACTGTTAAAATATTAAAATCTTTAAAAATCTCCCTCGGAGAGTCACGAGGTCCAAGACAGTAAATTGCACGAACAGCTTTTTTCTGCAACACAAAGATTGATTCAATATCATCGCCCCATAGCAATAGTCATACGACAACTATACACTAGTCTGGCCGTTTTGCTAGACATTTTTCCTCACAGCATTAGCCGCTGAACTGAGCCTTCTCGACAAGGCCATTATATGGAGCCCACTGCAGACGGGAGTCTAATGTAATTCTCCAAAATTTCAATTGACCACATCTGATAAAGGTGAATTGATGGTGATGTTATTGAATACCACCGTCTTTGATAGGGGTATTTTTTTAAAGGTAAGGCATGTTCTGTCTGTATACTGTCGGATTAGTGGAACAACATAATCTCCATCTTTATGTTGCGGAGTTCCGCGTGATGCATAGTAGGGCATACGATCCTATTTTGGGAAGTATAAGAATTACAATTTACATATCATCATCATCATCATCACTTCAGCCACAGGACGTCCACTGTTGAACATAGGCCTCCCCTATTGACTTCCAGATTGGCCAGTTGGAAGCGGCCTGCATCCAACGTCTTCCTGCGACTCTTACCAGGTCGTCTTTACATAGTATATTACATATGATATCGCAAAAATCATACCTTAACGGATTCCTGCGATTGTGTCCGATTCTTGCGAATTGAAATTTGAATAATTTAAAAAATCGTCCCCAGAGTCCAGCCTTCCTAGCATGAGCACCAAAACACGATATGATATGATACGTACGATACCATGTTGAATCGCAGTGACGGTGATGTCACATAATTATGATCGCTGTTTCGATAAAAATCGAAATGGCGGCTATATCTATTATATTTTTCCAGTTGGTGTCGATATATCGCTATTGTAAGTCACAGCGGATTTGGGCCCGCCGTGACACAATCTTGAGAGATCTTCTTGCTCCTTCGTGTGGACTGTATAGTTGAAATGAAACACTTCTTTCTTCCTTTATTCCGATGATGATCTTGACCGTGAGCGCAGTACAAATTTTGAGACCCACGGCCCCTATATTTATACAATCTTAGCCTATTCTCACTAGTGACTGTCTACCAAATTCGTTAGTGTAACATTTATATCTACCCTCCTAACATCGAGATACTGAGGGAGACGACCTATTGTTTATGTTCTATCTCTGTCTACACATTTCTAAACCTACCTACAGAAAATGTGATATTTCCCACTCACAACATTCTACCTCTGTGGGTGTCCTATCTACCCTCCGAATGTGCGAGATGGGCGACAGAGATAGTCTGCAGGTTCTACCGGTCCCACCCTCCAGTTCCGTCGATTCCCTGGTAGGGTGAGACAACCTTACAGGGTCTCTTTCACACCCGTTTACCAAATACCATACAAACCTAGTTACCTTTATTAGCCCTACCTACCTACCTAGTTGCAAGTGGGATATATCTAAACAAACTTTATTAAAATAAAACAATCCCTGCGCTAATTACAAATGCCTTATAGCTAGGCCCTAATAGAAAATTAAGCTTTATTTACAAAACATCAAATTTATAACTATTACATAAGAATAGATTGGTTTGTCCGTAATAGCTACATCATATCATATCATATCGTTTTTAGGTGGTCATGCTCCTTAGCATCGAAACGAAACTTTCCGGTCAAAATACACCGAAAGTTTCGTTTCTGTTTACCATTATACTCGTACTCGTGAACAGAACAGATTTGTGCACACATCTAAACTTTCACTGTGTTTGCTTGAATGAGCTAACTGGTTAAAAACGAATTGAAGTTCTGACTTGAGATTTGACTCCTCTATTTTTTTTTTAGGTTTGGGAACTTATAATGCCATTTAATCATACCACGACGATGTGACATACTCTTAAGTTTACTATATCTTGCTTGTAGGTATTTTATTAAAAGATTTTAATTTCAATTCAAGCCATCCGGATCGATATCAAGTTACAACAATTCACGTAAATTTTAGTTAAATAATCTATTAATATGCTAAGTCGCGTGATTAGATACCGCGTGGGCGCATATTAGTTATCAAGATTTATTTGATTCTCTTCTCAAGGCTTCTGAATCGTGGTGGTCGTGTTCCGTACACCTTATATTATGAAGATGAAAGCTCAGGGTTTGAAGAGAAATACTTAAAAAACTCCTACTCATCTCCTTTGAAAGTGCATTGTATGTATGCTGCAACAGCGCCGCGGGCGTTTTACGAATAGTTTATGGTAAGGTTTGACAACTATGTCGGAAAAAATATCACAACACCACTAAGACACCCCTACAGTCAGAGTATATGCCTATCTTCGCCAATCTAGCATTAAGGCTCGGACTACATGCATCCGGAATTTTTCAGAACTCCATACATTACGGCTCCGGACAAGCCCGGATTCAATTCGTTTTGTATGGGGTTCTGAAAAATTCCGGATGCTTGTAGTCCGAGCCTAAGTGACAGCAATATCTATTATGTGCTGTTCAGCTGTTTAAGCGTGATTGAGGAACAAACATCCAAACATTTAAACTCTCGCATTTGTAATATTGTAAATGATTACCAGATGTGACTATAAGGCCGGTGTGCCCCTTAGGACCCATTAAATAGTAAGGTATACTTAAACCGGTGTGCACACTGTAACTGTAAGTACTGTGTAAATTGTGTAGAACTGAGGTACGAGCTGCCATACATAATTGGTGACAATTTCCACATAAGTTAAGCTCACAATAAGCTAGTTAGCGAAAACGTTTTATAATTTTAAACAACTTGTTAGCTTTTTCATACACCTCAGTGTTTGCGTAACATGTGTTTCGAAAATAAGCTTAGGTATTTAGGGTTAGATTGATTGTGTGGCTATGTAACTGTAATTACATTTCTATTGTAGAATGAACACAGCTCTAATATAAATTACATAATAATGTGCACTAGACAAACATATTTTTTGTCTTCTTTTATTATTTGCTTTTTTTTTTCATTATTTGGTTTCTCGCACAGTTTTCTGCAATTTCGACCACATTAGTGTCTATAACTTTATGTTAAGTACCACAAACGTTGTAAAAACTTCCCATTGACGTCTGGAGCACGGGGCTCGGGAATTACCAAGAGAACGGAGATGCGTATTTCGAACGTCATCCATTCGGTGCGTCCACACTGCAGCAAATTTTTGCTGCAATGCGCTACAAATAGTAACGATGTGGACGCCACGTCCGCCCGTGCCACGTTAGTTTTTTCAACTTTGAGTGAACACGTAGTTGTAAAGGACTAAAAAACATGAATACAGTTAATAATGTAAGTATTTTATCTAATACAAAAATGCTGATTTTTGGTACCGTAAGGTTTAATCGTTTTTTTTTAGTTTGATGACGTGTGGCAGGTCAGGCAGCTAAGAGCGGCTTTGACCTCAAAACAGATAATATACTCACGGTGTTTGCCGACTGCCGACTCCAAATACGATTTTATCTAATGAGCCTAGGCTAATTGAGTAATCTTAGAAAACACACGGATAATAGTTTTGGACGTGGACGATAAAAATGCAGTGTGGTAATAACATAACTAACATAAAAAATAGATTCAAATTATTTTTACCGCGACCACAGGAGTAACATTGTAACAATAAATGATACATAGGGTTATACCTATAAAGTAATCTTCATAAGCTATGATTAGTGTGGTTAGTTTTACGACTATATAAGATAAATTCTAATGAAATAACATTTCATACAAACCAACACGCAGAATAATAATTCAATTTATTCTAAGTTTAATTTTATTATACTTAAGATCTTGTGCTCGTGATATAACAATCATTTTGAATGAGTAATTTTAATCAGAGCTAATAATGAGGGCTATAGAAGTATAAACGTTTTTGCAATCACAATAATGCTAATTTATTAAATTATTTAGCTGATTGTTAAATATTTAAAATAATATTTATATCGGATGAAACAACGCTGGATTATTAACAGCTATAAACATAAACATTTGAAGAAATTCGGCGACATAATTAAGTATGTTCTCCTTAGCGCAGAGAGAGTTGGTAAGTGTATTCGCCCGGGTAGCGAAAGGCCGTTGCGTTGCACACTGCAGGGACCTGTCCTTAGAAGGTTATGCTAAAACCACAAATTACATCATTTTAGTATTATGATTATGAGCCTCTTAGCTAATTTAAGGACAGACGAACACCAGACAGACAGACGGATATGGCGAAACTATAAGGGTTCCATGTTGACTACCGAACCCTAAAAACAAAAAATCGAATTAAATATCTTCTTCTGGAATTATTAAGTTCGGCTTAAAAATTATGTAAATGTTACAATACAAGTAATGGTATATTAAGGTAAAGTTATGTTTATATTTTTTAAAGACCACGACAAATCTTGATTTATATTTTTAAATAGCGCTATATTTGTAAACGATATAGTTAAATTAAATTTTTAGGGTAAATATTTATTTGGTTATAAGCGAAAAAATTGCTGGATCGTGGATTCAACGAAGTTTACCTAACTTAGAGTGAACAAAGTAACATGAATTTTATTATAGCTCTACTCCGACATTTCACATTTCGCCAACTGGTTGGTTGTATTGATATTTATTGTAACATAATGATGCCGTAAATACTGACTTTAGAGAAGGCTCATACAGTAATTTATTGGGAGAGCTATTTGCTTCATACACTATAGAAAATTAGGGAGAAATCTTAAGTTACGCGCCGTTTCGTAATAAATGATTTAGTTACTTCGATGAAATTTAAAGTAAACTAGTTGTGTTCGCGGCTTCGCTTGCATACTTTCAAAACTTTTTGGCAACTAAACAGCGACATCTACGTTAAAAAGCGCTATCTGTATTGATGATATTTAAGTTAAGTTTATCCAACTTGAAGGTTTATTAGAATCTAAACTATTGTCTAAACAAACAAACTGAAACTCATAACAGTAGAGAGATAAATATTACAAAAGTGGGCATAACTTTCGGAATGTGAATAATTTAACTAATGTAGGAAAAAGTTTTTTTACCCACAAATTTTGGGTGGGTAAATTAATATTTAGAGCTTACATCGATTCTATAAATTGTTTGTACTATCACTACTATCTAGGCAAAAGAAAATACCAAAACTATTAAAAGATTTTTAATAACAATCTCCACCTTTAAACGTACTCTGCCATATAATTCAAGAGCTTTAGATTGTCAAACATCAAAAAATAAAAATAGCTTAGCAACGAAATTGTTTTCACAGAGAACTCGAACATACGTGTGTGTGCCTAGTACTACCATTCCCTTTCGCATATTTATTAATACAGAGCTATATGATTCATGTCGGAGAAGGTTTTAATGGAGATTCTTTAGCTACCTAGAATACATATACATTTGCTACCCCATAGTAAATAGCCGATCAGCTTTCACGATAAGTATTGGAAAGACATTATTTTTGATATTTGGATTTTGTCATTATTAAGGCCAAGCATCGCTAAACAATAAATACTATACGCTTATACCATTAGGTCGTCATATAAACGAGTAACGGTTTTTTTTTCCGTTTCAATTAAATACTAAAACTATTTATTAAAAATCCAACTGGCATATTAAATTGTATGTTTTGAATTATCAACTAATATAGAGGCATAAACGGTCTAGTTTGCCTGTAAAATGCAAAAATATCTGATTTGAAGAGGTTACTTCGATTTTTTTTTTCAAAAAAAATTACGAATCGTGTTTCTGCAACTGAAAAATTGAAGTGAATGAAGAACCAGTTTACCGAATATCAGTTTTATATGGTCTGTAATAGCTAAGAATCGATTTTCGTGCCACAAACATTTCCAATGTGTCATCTATCTAGTGGATTATTAGAGGATTTGAGCTCCAGAATGAGCCCATAAAGATAAATTGTGAATTAAATCAAAATTTATGGTTCATTGCCACAAACTAAATTAATTAAACCTTAAGTTTATTTGTTACGTGTTTAGCATACTATGTATGCGATTCCAATCAGTTGGCGCTACGTGTTCTGCCTGTAAATTTAGACCCAGATCATTCTAGTGCCTTGCGTGTCTAGGCAGACAGCCTCGTGTCTGAATGCATACCCCCCTCGAGGTACGTAGGCACTCCAGCAATTTATAGGGGACCTAGACAAATTGCTATCCTGACTGCGATGACGCTATGGAACGCACATTAGGATGTCAGTCATTCAGCCTACCACGGAAATATGACGAATGATATTTAATTTATTCATCATCATTGGTGCATAATAAGATTTCTGTGTTGCTTGTATGTGTAGTGAATATACAAGGCTACTTTGCAACATAGTGCCAAATTATCAAGGGTGACTCAAAATCAGTAGGTAAATTAATTTATCTACGTTAAGAACGAAACATTTTTAGATAATCATGAGTTTGAAAATAGAACTCGTGGAAATTTTACAATTAGTCGGTTAAATTGCACCGTATGTGCACTGCTTAAGGTCCTTGTTGGAGCGGTGTCGCCGTATGCCTGTGATCTCTAATGAATGTCTTTTGTTCTGTCCCTAACAAATTCATAGTTTTAAATTGTTTTACAGACCTTATTTAAAAAAATTGCCAATATCTAACCTTGTATATGAAATTGTGTACTTCCTGGGAATTACGTAATACTAATAAGTACAGAAACAAGTTATCTGTAAACAAAAATTGATGAATATTTTTATATTTATAAGTAGGTTCTATTCCAGGCCCACTGTACGTAGCAAAATATAGCTTGGCTCTACCATCGCTTCGCTTTGTACATATAAACTGGTGATGAATAAAAGCGGCGTATGAAATTCAGTCAGCAATTATTAAATGAAAAATCAGTTACAATACTTGCACTAAATCCGAGAGACGCACTACTTAAGTACCATTAAGACCAAACACGTCAAAAATTAAAATACTAAAAAGACAAAATGGACATAAAAGACAACATGGTAAAGATTGCAGGAAGACGCTGGATGCAGGCCGCTTCCAACCGGCCAGTCTGGAAGTCAATGGGGAGCCCTATGTTCAGCAGTGGACGTCCTATGGGTAAAATGATGATGATGATGATGATATAAAGGACAAAATAAATTTTCCTCCTTCCTAATTGTGCCTATCAAGGTCCATAGCCATAGAGATAACATAAAACTATGTTACACCTTTTGTAAATTATTAAGTATTGAGTACCTAATTTAAATGTTAAATATTATAATCTGAAAAGGCCTTTCTCCCAATGTAAACAAATTAAAGTATTTCCCATCTAATAACAAGATTGTAACTATGATTTACGAACACCGCTATCGAATAAATTTGCATTTAGTCCTAGCCCATAAATCTAGTCCAAGTTGGCGTGCCTGAACGTAGAATCGAATCGTAAGTACCCGTTTGGAACCTTCGTTGGAGCACGTACGCACTAAGTTCTAATGAGCCTTTAGATAACTTTTACTCATTAGAGATCTAGTTTTAAATAATATTTGGTCAAACAGTTGTAATCGTTAAATATACTTGATACTTTGAATCAATTAGTGCGTTATCTATCGTTTGTGTTTAACTATAGTTAACAACACATGCATTTATAAGGAAAATTATTAATTTAAACCAAACAAGAACTAGTAAACAAAGTTCTATTTTAATAAGTAACTTCCTTAAAGAGGAAAAAACGTTTACTGTGAAATACAAAAAATTCTCTAGACCAGACATTTTCAAAAAGTAAATTTTTCGATATAACCTTATAAGTGTTCTGAGGTCCTATTTTATATTTTTCAATACAACTTCATACAAACCGTAACAGCTAGCTAATCGGCCACTTACTAAAGTAATATTTGAGCAATATAATTACCCACTAAAACGGAGTTAACTAAAAAAAGGCCCATATATTTTTGACTTGAGAATTCACTAGATGTTTGTTACACCTTGTTGAAAAACAATATAAGTTTGCCTTTGCAATCTGTATCGGTATTCTGCAGTACATTTTAGTATATGTAGAAATTTCATAAATTTGTTTTGTTTTATATTAAGTAATTTATTCCAGTGAAAACAATACACTGTGTCGAAAAAAAAACTATTGCAATAAAAAATAGACCTTTAGAAATTAACAATCATGCATAATTAATTATACATAATTTTATTTAATTACTACTATTAATACGTATGTTGATCATCAAATTTTCTTTAAAATGATCTTTTCTACACCATAAAAAACAATTATTTAGTAGATCATACTTCAATCTACTTTAAAATATATATACATTTGTTAATACTCATTAATACTCATTTATTCAGTATATAGGCCCTCTTCCGGGCATCTACACACGTCCCAAAATATAGCTTTACCCTACCACCGCTTCGGGACTACATATCGGCTGGTGATGAGAAGAAACGGCGCAACAAACTCAGTGTTCTTCTTCTTCATCTAAACGGTCAATCCTGGTTGCGTCCAAAGCCATTGCTTTGGAGCCCAGGGTCCGCTTTCCTTGATTTACTCCTCAACTTCGCACGGTCTTGAGCGTCTCTAGTTGTGAGATCATTGGCAAACATTTGTTATTTCCTTTAATTTATTCTGTGATTTGTCAAATAGTCTAACTGCTTGGTATCTTACACTAAGTCCAACAATTTGCAAATTTGGTTGTCTTAAATTCGCAATTCTTTTTGTCTGGTGTCCTTGGGTAGTCTCATAATTCATATTCTTAACCAGGTCTCTGAGGAGAACTATACAGGGTTATTTTTAAAAACTTTTAATGTTACCATTTATACCGTGTTTTGTGCAAATAAACGATTTATTATTATTATTATTAACATCAACAACCCCCTAGAGGCTGATTTTAGTGTTCAAATACAACAACTTTTTCTATGGGACACGAAAAAAAAAACACTTTCCCATACTAAGCCGCCGACCAGCTGACATGTATAAAGCGGTGAAAAATTTTTTTTTCGATTATGTTGGTCCAATAGAAAAAAAATATTGTATTTGAGCACCTGAATCAGCCCCTACGGGGGTTGTTGATGTTTTAAAAATAATCCTGTATGCGCATGCGCATTTAGAATCTTGAAATTCTAAAAATCTTATTTTCTTAGTGTTTACTTATCGGTCAACAATTCACTGGTCATAGTTTCATTCCTTTACGTTCCTATTTGAAAATTATCAGTTGTGATGAAAACACCACGAAGAAACTTGCATCCTGGATATCAATAACAAAAATTTACGCGAAAATAACAATGGGAAATCTATGAGCTCTGCCAATAAGTGCAACTAAACGTGTGAAAAATAGGGGACATAAACTGCTGATTAAATACAATAACATTCTTTATGAAACTGTCTATCGAAACCAAAAAAACTTTTTTAAAGTAAAATAGTCGGGCGTTAATTAATTTGAATTATAAATATGTCTGTAATCGGTATTTTCTCGAATTACTGTTCGAAGTTTTACAGGAAACTTTTTGTTTAGTTAGTAAATTTGGCAAGTTATTGACCGATTTACCTTAATCCTTTAACACCATAGTCTTTTAGTCGCGCAAGCCGCGCAGCCGAAACCGAAGCTGGACCTAGAAATTTGGAATTTTGCAAAGAGGTTACTTGAATTCCGTAAAGGTGGGTACTGACCAGGGTTACTGGTCGTAATGTACCTAACATGTTACAAAGCGAACATTCGTACAGTCAGTAACAGAAATAGAAATAATCTTTATTTGAACAAAACATGGTACATACAGATGTTACATTATTAGAAAGAACTCATGTTTCCTCATCGTGGCAGCATGCAAAAAAATATCAATTACTAGCTGTTGCCCGCGACTTCGTTCGCGTGGTCTATAGTTTATTTATAAAGGATTTTCTTCGCAACATTCTTATTTTTGCATTTATAATATTAGTAGGAAGTAAGATAGCTTTTAGCCCGCGACTTTGTCTGCGTAGACCTTACCCGGATAAAAAGTATCCTATATGTTAATCTAGGCCATGGTCTATGTGTATGCCAAGTCATTAAAATGCATTTAGTACTCACAAACTTTCGCATTTATAATATTAGTAGGATTGTTATTAAATTAAAATTAGTTTACGGTTACAGTAATTAATCAGAATAATAGTCAAACTTAACATACATTCACAAAATTTTATAAAAGAATTATATTATCACTTTCATTATCTTATAAAATAAATAGTCCGTCAATTGCTATAAAACTATTATCAATTAACCACCCACGCAAGCGTCTAAGAAACTGGTTGATAGGCCAGTAGAATTTTCTTAAATCGAAAGGGATTTATTTAAATATTTTATTTGACATTGCTTAGCATTTTCCTATGAACAGGGCAGTGGTACTCAACGCCTTCAAGAGATGGCTCGTTGCTCACCTTTTTTCCGTATCGACTGCACAAATACTTGCTACGCGCCTTAACCCAGGTCAGTACGCACCTTTAGAGAGCACTAAGGAAAGATTTTTAGAAATTCCAATGGAGAGTGGAAGTTTGCGTGGAGAATTTTGCAGGCAAAGTCGCGGAAAACGGCTAGTAACTTATATGCATTATGTACCTATAATATTTGCATATTTTCTTCAATATGCATATGTGGTTTTAAGGAGAGATTGGATGACTCGATGACCAGAGGACCGGATTGCATGGAAAAGGAAAACATAAATTCAAAAGTTGGTATTAATTATTTATTTTTTATTTATTTTATACTTTACTGCACAGTACTAAAAATAAGTGGTACAAATAGCGGACTTAATGCCAAAAGCATTCTCTACCAGTCAACCATGGGGCTAGACAGAGATGGTACAGGCGGTGCAACAAAACAGTAATTAGTGTTAGAAAAAAATCTAGCAACACAAACACAGACTAGATGAATACATACATACAAAAAATACATAGATATCAAAACGGTATGCTTACATACATAAAATAAATACATATACAAATACATGCACATAATATGATTGTACGCAGATCATATGCCAGCGAGATTCATTTCAAAATAAAGAGGAAAGCCATTTTGAAACAAAATATTGAACTGGATTTTTTGATTTTGGAGGGGAGTTCGTTCCAGAGCCGTACAGACGTCAGGGTGAATGAGTTGGACATAAAACCAGAAGTGTGACGTGGAGTATATAACCGGAGAGTGTCGTTGGAACGAAGGTTTCTATCATGAGAAGTATGAAGAAATGAAAGAAAGAAAGAAAGAAACGTTTATTCGACACACAAGAGAAAAAGATAACAATAATACACAAAACAATATAAATTAGATATTGTGTCGAAAAGGTGCCCGCTCAGCATTTGTCGTGACAGCCACAGAAAATTTATCTTTTAGATAAGATGGAGATTTGGGGTCAAAAAGTACTGAGAAAAGGACGCAGAGCGTCCGAACACTCCTACGATGCCTAATGGGGAGCCAGCCAAGCTGAGATCGAAATTTGGAGATGTGGTCATACTTACGACCTATTATTTGTAACATTTATTAATTGTTTTTACTTAGTGAGTTATTAATTGTAACATTTAAAAAAATACGTGTTTTGAGCACTGTTTTTAAGCAAGGTAAAACAGTATTTAGGTATGAGAATAAATATAACTGAAAACACAAATGTTATCACTATAGATCAACAGCATTAAATTGAACAGTTGATGCAAAGGTTTGATATGACTGATTGTAAAGGTGCAAATACACCTATAGAATGTAAATTGAATTTAAAAAAAATATATTTGTGAAACTAATTTACCATACCAAAGATTATTAGGAAGCCTAATGTATCTTGCGGTCTTAACTAGGCCAGATATTTCCTATTCAGTTAGTTACTTAAGTCAGTTTAATAATTCTTATTCTCATGTTCATTGGAACTATGCCAAACGTGTTGTCAGATATTTAATGAAAACTAAAGATTATTGTTTGAGGTACACCAAAGAAAGGACAGAACTAGAGGGCTATGTGGATGCTGATTGGGACAGTGATGCTACAGACCGTAGATCTTACACAGGGTTTTCTTTCTAAAATCTTTCTTCTTTTTTAAATCTGGTTCTGCCATTTCATGGGAAAGTAAAAAACAAAAGACTGTTGCTTTGAGTACTTGCGAAGCAGAGTACATGGCATTATCTGAGGCATGTCGTGAGGCTATATACTTAAGAAATTTAGAAAATGAATTCACTGGTTCTATATGTAAAGTATCTATATTTAACGATAGTCAGAGTGCATTGAAGTTGGCAAACACTGATCAATCACACAAGCGTTCTAAACATATCGATGTGAGATATAACTTTATTCGCGAAGTTATTGCTGATAACATTGTGGAAACAATATATTTGGCCGCATCTGTGATGCCCGCTGACATTCTAAGGGTCTGCCCTAGGTTAAATACCACAAATTCATGGAAACTCCAGGTATTGTTAAAAGGTAATAAAAGGTGGTTGTTTGTTATAGTTTTTATTGTTGTGGGAATTTTGATATAGTGGTGGTGTTAATTTGGTAAATCAAAATGTAATAGCGCCATCTGTTGGCTTAAGAAAGTATAATATTTATGGTCTAATGGGCTAGTTTCCTAAAAAAAACTAATTAGTCCGTCAGTTAGATTAACAGAAAATAGTGGCCACGTATTTTTTCTTTTCTCATTCAAACAAAAAATGATGAAGATATAGTCCGTTAAAGTTCCGCGTAACGTCACGCCTTGCGACACTTTTTAGCATGGTGTGACGTCACGTGCTCATTTTGATGCACTTTATCTTTGTCATTTTTTGTTTGATTGACAAAAGACAAAATATGGGTCCAATATTTTTTGATAATCTAACTGACGGACTAAATAGAATAATCTTTTATTGACCCAGGAAACTAGCCTATAGGTGTACAGTGTCTTTGTAGGTACTTTAAAAAAAAACTATCACTCGTTCGTTAACTGTGAAAACCTCGTTTCATTAATTTGCATTAATTGTTTTTGTTATTATAAAGTTAACATTTTAAAGGAAGGAAGATATGCAGCTTCTTAGTATTAAAATTGTATGTATAGGTGTAAATGCAACAGACCGCAGTTATTTTTTGGTCAGGTTTTACTACGCAACATACACAATAAAGAAATACAATAGAAAACTGCAGTGTTACTCGCGTTACCGAATATAGTTCTGCATAAAGTAACTGTGCTATGGAAACTCGAATACCTGTGACAGACCGAACAAAAGAATCACTTTAACAGGATGTCCTACCAATTGACGACCGCCGTAGCCAAGTAGTAAGTTGTCCCGACCGGGAATCGAACGCGGGACCTCAGAGATTGCGACACCAAGTCTGGCTCTCGCCTCTCGGCAAAGTAGTCGTCGTTCGAGATTAGTCAATTTGCCTTTTGATTTTTAAATTTATACATTATAAATTAGGTTGGGAAGAAATCTATCAACCACCGCTTAGCAATATTCATATTGATCAAAGACTATACATTTTTGTTATAATTAATCACTTATCCTGATCTGTCTCGTCATTATTCATAATGCCCGGGCATTCTAGATAATGCTCTTATTACTCACTTAGTCTGTAACATATAGAGACGCCTATAGCCAAAGTTTATGTTCCGTATTTTCCTAATTCTATCTATGAAAAACCGTAAACAGAATTGCAAGAAGTGTGGGTACATTCCCAGCAGGTGCGTCTCTGATGACCGTCACGTCGCGAGGGTCGGTTTCTTGTTATGCCAAGTTGTTGAACATTTATTTTCATTGTGCCGCGTGACGTGCCCGCTGCCGCCTCACATGACCGCGGCTCACGAGTCTCGTGTAATTATAAACTAACTACGACACAACGGGAAAAGATTCAAAGGTGATTGTTTACTGAGGGAACTATTTTTGGACTATTATTATACGGTCACACAACGTTCCCAGAAGTTCTAGGTTCTAAAACGCTTGATTACGCATACGTACTGAGGCATAACTAAATGTATGGGCTATTTTAATGCTTAAATACAACAACTGTTTCTATGGGGCTAACTTAAAAACTGCAAAAAACAGTTTCCGAACCGCGACCAGCTGAAATCAGTTTGTATGGAAACTGTTTTTTTTTGATAATTCGATGTTGGTCCTATAGAAAAAAATGTTGTATCAAATACAACAATTTTTTCACCCCCTAAGAAGATTCAGCCCCTAAGAAGTTTTGCGTTATTTCATTAACTCCTTGAATAAGCAGTGTTGTTTATAAGTCCTCTATCCAGAAAAAAAAACAAATATGCTTAAAGTATAACTTTTCCAAGAGTTTATGGTTTTCATCATCATAAGTGCCATCTTAGACTGAAGTTTGGATAACTGTTTGTAAAACCGTGGGTAGTCGCTGGCTAGGCCTTTAAATTAGCGGTAGCAGAGGCCCGTCCAATCTTTAATATCGTCAAATTATTTGCGTCTTTGACGTCCTGGGGCTCTTTTGCCTGAGGTCCGATTCCCGTAATTTAACAATAGTCGCAATCCTGTGTCGATCCGCTCCCAGTAACATTACGATGACAAACGGTATCCTCGTAAACTTTTAATTTGACGTAAAATTATCAAAACTATTTTAATACGACTGAAAATAGAGCAAAAAAAAAATCTAATTTTGGTTTCTTTAATTTTCAGTCGCATTACGAACATTAATAGCATTTTTTGGGTTGCATTAAAGCTTAAAGTATAACTTTTCCAAGAGTTTATGGTTTTCATCATCATAAAGTGCCATCTTGGACTGTAGTGAAGAACTGTTTGTGAAATCGTGGGCGGTCGCTGGGTAGGTCTTTAAATTCGCGGTAGCAGAGGACCGTCCAATCTTTAATGTCGTCAAACCATTTGCGTTTTAAACGTCCTGGAGCTCATTGTCCTGGTATTTTCCCCTCCAGGATCAGCCTTGGAAATTCATACTGGGCACCTCTGCAGATGTCCGAAAAAGGCAACATTCCTTTTTTATTCATGTACATGAGCTAATAAGTTTCTTCTATCTGCAAGACTCTTTAAATCGTATCGTCGACTTAGGATCGAGGATTTTAGGTTAGGCCCTTGAAGCTTTAAACAGTAAGTAGTGGCGGGTTCGAGATTGTAAGCGTAAATATCTCATTTCTATATCGGATTATCTAGTCACACTCTTTATTGCATTGCACAAAATAATACGAGTTTATTACAACCAAGACACAATAATGTAATAATGCGTTTTTTTTACAAAAGCTAACTCTCTACCAAACAGGATTTAGATACGGGATTTCCTAACTATTACATTTTTATTCCCAATTGCAACGTCCTAGGGAAAGATTTTAGTAAAATTCTTTCTTAATCATTCTTTCCCCTAGAAGACTTTCTTACTTTAGCGGTCTAGATTGTTTTCTGCTAGTATTCAATCAATCAGTATTTTAAAGGTTATCATTAAGGACTTTAAATAATACATACTAACTGACTAATACATTTCTGTCATACAAAAACTTTGTTATTCCATCGATATTACTAAGAAATCTCACGTACTCCATATGTTATTTTCGAGGTAGGTTACATCCTTGGTACAAAATGATGTGTTTCCACTGTCTAAGAGTTATGTAGGTCTGACTATAACGCCAAAAGTACCTAATAGTCAGACTGGGCACATCTAGGATCATGGTCAATCGTACTCCACCCCCCCCCTCCCCGACTAGGAACTCGACATAGCGCTTACAAGAAGTTTTTCAAGAAATTCTTCCTATATAGACAATTTCTCGTTGAATTTTTCCTTAGCCCCTGGGAACAGTTTTGTTCTTTAAAATCTTACGGTTTTTATCGTCACTCTATAGAAACATATCTTCTACTAACGTTTAAGGCGACAAGTCGGAAAAAAAGCCAGTTTAACCCATTGTGCTCCAGGCAAATTGCCACACCACTGCTCCAATCGGGTCATTATCGCCAATCCAGGTAACTTTTTTTCCTTGTTTATCCTATCTCATTCCCTATTTTGTTGCCATCTTGATAGCTGCAGTAGCAAAAAAGAATCTTGTTCATGTCAGCAGATAATACCAATCACAGACTTAACACCTAGGTTTATCTATAGATTAATCTGAAATGGTATTGACAAATTGACAGCAGATTTATAAAACGCATTTATCATCATGCGCTTAGATTTATTTAAAATTGTCATTCTTACTGTTATATTATAGAGAACAAAAGAGTATTATGTACTCATATAATGTGTATTCAATTAACAAAGTATATATTTACTTGTTGACAGTTAGATTGTTGATTCTTGAAACAAACAAATACGTACCTAGTTAACATTGTCTTGTAAAAAGTGCAATAGTTCGCCCTTTGTTAATTTTGTTTTTATTTTTATTTTTATAAATAACATGAGGTACCAAAAAACTTAGAAACCTTTGAAGCCAAGGTGGACAGACTCGGTCTACACGGTCTCTGTTGTCAGCAAAGCGCTGGGCGGTTCGCCCGCCATGCTGCGCTCAATGGCGCCATCAAGAGAGCTCTAGCCAACAACTGCGTTCTCTCCACGCTGGAACCTCGTGGATTGGTGCGTGATGGTGGCAAGAGACCGGATGGTCTTACGCTCGTTCCCTGGGAGCGGGGACGGGCTTTAGTATGGGACGCGACTTGTCGATACTTTAGCCCCTTCTCATCTTAGGGAAGCGGCTGTAAAAGCTGGAGCTGCAGAGGAGTCTGCTAAAAATGCCAAGCGTCGCAAATACGAGTAACTTGCAAGTGATTACGTGTTTGCACCATTTGGCGTTAAGGCTTTTGGACCGTGGGGACCGAGTGCAAAATTAGTTTTCGGCAAAATAGCTCTAAAATTAATTTCGATATCAGAAAATAAAAATGCTGGCTCGTTTCTCGCTCAAAGGCTTAGTTTAGCCATTCAGCGTGGAAACGCTGCTAGCATTCTCGCCTCTTTGCCTCATGGACACGCTTTTATTTTTGAGTAGGTAGTTTTTAGTTTTAGGATTTATTTTTGTGTTATTAGAATTATTTTAATTCTTTGAAGATGTACGAGTAAAACATAAATATACTTAAGCACAAGTCTATTAATCAAATCACTATTATTTGTTTTGTTTATTGAAAATAGTTAAATTACATTTATTAGGAGTACAACGAATTCTGTACTAGCCTCGCGGTCGCGGGCCTGTATCGTAGAAGCCAGTGACCGAATCTTAACAGTTTGAAGGTAGTTATGTACTATAACACTATGATTCTGTTATCATCCATAAGTCAATTGCTGGATACCTGCGTCCAATCAGCTCCCTGTCTTGAAGCTAGAAGCTAAACAAGACCTAAGCAGTGTTGTTGTTAAGTCAAACTCTCGGGAAAAAAAAGGTTGAAGTAATACTGCTTTATGAGATCATATACATATTTAGACCCTTAATTCAAATTGCACCACAGCCTAAAGTTGACATTGGTTCCGTTAAGTCATCTATGTTGGATTAAGCAATTAGTAAAACTTACCTTTGAAAATCGTGCTATTTTTAGCTAGGAGTGAGGTATCAAACTGTGTATTGCAGACTATATGTGACGTGTTCCTACAATAGTTGCTAATTAGCAATTTTGACGCTACAGGCAAAAAACATTGAAGTTTTTATGTATTTTGAAAAGTCAAAAACATGCGATTTCGCGGAATGTAGACAAACAATGACCGACCAAACATCCTATCTGCATCATCATCATCATCATCATTTCAGCCATAGGACGTCCACTGCTGAACATAGGCCTCCCCCATTGACTTCCAGATTGGCCGGTTGGAAGCGGCCTGCATCCAGCGTCTTCCTGCGACCCTTACTAGGTCGTCTGACCACCTTGTGAGTGGACGTCCTACGCTGCGCTTGCCGGTACGCGGCCTCCATTCTAGAACCTTTCAGCCCCATCGGCCATCAGTTCTACGTGCTATGTCTATCTGCATAATTGTCAATTATTCAATCAATAAAAAAAAAGTAAAGTTTTATAATTATATATTTTATATACCCACCCACTACCACTACCCCACTGTATTACCTACAACTTAATTTCCTCTGTCCTAAGGTTGTCTGGAAGAGATCGCTTTTGGCGATAAGACCTTTAATGTTTTTGTGCAATAAAGTGTCTATTTATCTATCTATCTACATAATATAAATGGTCAAGGGTGAGTACCCTTTACCCTTTGTCGCGTTCCTAGGAGCTAAGCGCTAGGAGGAATAGCTTTGTAGCGCTAAAGAACATCAAAAAGAGGACGTTTTAGGGAGCGCTCCTCCTTAAAGGCGTTATATTAGTTATTCTTATTTTAATACAAATGAATCGTTTACATTGATTCCATTATACACAACTTTATCGCTCAATAACTCGCCCATGCAAGTCAATAAATAAGCACATGATACATTATACTTATGTTTCGATGATCTATATTTATTTACGCAAGTCTTGTCGTGTCACGGAATAATATCATCGCTATATTTACAATATTGGCGCTGTGATAACAAGATTGAAAGCTTAAGATATTTATTTATCAGTTTGTGCGTTGTTACCTATTGACAGCTAGGTGTATAAGTTGCACGGTACACAAGCATCATAAAGGGGCTAGGCAAACGAAGGAAATTTTTGTTTGTGGTATTAAATCATGTGCGTAAAATATTAAATGCGTAAAAGGGACACATATTTTTTTCTTTTTAGTACAGACATCGGCAAGTCAACCTACCCAAAAAGTTAAAGGTCACTGAATTGATTTTCAACCTTATGACCGGCAGCTGGAGATCAATATCGATTGAGAAAATTTGATGTTTTGTGGTAGGTTAATGTGCTGTTGTCTGTACCTTAAATTCACAACAGTTAGATTATGGATGACGACTGGATAAAGAAAATGAAATTCTATTTATTCTTTTGTCAATCAACCAAAAAATGACAAAGTTAAAGCCCGTCAAAGTTCGAGAGTGGGGCTCGTCGTCACTTATAAAAATTGTATCAAAACGCGACGTCATGCTAACTTTGAAATCAATATATCTCTTTAATATTTTGATTATGTAAAAAAATAAAAAATATGTGTCCAATACTTTTTGATAATCTACCTGATAGACGAAGAAAACAATGTAGTCATCATACCTATTCTTTCTGATTCCGTTACCTCCCTTGACTACTATGAAGAACAATTTTTTGCATTGATTTATCAGCGATTGACCACCTGACAGTCACGGACAGTGGCGGACTGCAACTGACTACCGTGAACATGGAATAAAAATAAAAACATTCATCGTCTGCTCAAAGCCTAAAAGACAGATTTATCGGTCACTAATATGTGTAGTAATCGTGATTGTTGCTTTTAAAATATTTTCCATTCTTTTACTGTCATACTGACGTCGCAAAATGGAACTCTATTTGTTAAAAAAGTCAAGCCTGACTACGAACCCCTAAACAGTACCCCAGCAGTGTTGTTTTATATGTAACAGTATTAACAATAATAAAGTAATTATGACACCAGATACTCTTTTAAGGAAGCAACTAATAAAATAGGTATTTAAATAGGAAAACAGAAGAGAGTACAACCAAAAATAATAATTGTGTGTGGATTATGAAATTAATTATGATTACGTAATTGCAATCTCGTGCCGGAACCGGTTATTTTGCTTCAGAAAGATCCGGTTTAAAAATAATTTTCTGCTCAACAAGACAGGGGCGATGGCGCGGAAAACCAAATTACGTACTTAGCTGGCCGCAAACTTGAAAATGACAGCGAAATTTGGGACGCAAGTAACCTCCATGCTTTTTTATTGTTTTTATATATTTTTGGTCTGTAAGAGCCTGTTCACACCAAACGTTGCGAACGTTATCGCTCAGTGTAGTGTTACAGCACACTTTTTGCATTATCTACGTTTCAAAATAAACGTAGGTAATTGATAATAGTAAATTATTGTGTATTTATAGTAATAATTATTTATTTATTTACATTTACTTGCAACAGTAGTATATTGGAGTCTCATTTCACTCCGTGGGTCGTGACTCGTGAGAAAGAGAGAAATATTCTTTATTAGACACACACAATTAACTAAATGCACACAACAATACAAAATTAATCCGCGTGATGCAGGCCGCTACCAACCGGCCAATCTGGAAGTCACTGGGGGATGATGTTCAGCAGTGGACGTCTTATGGCTGAAATAATGATGTACGGATTTATATCACTTGTTCGGCGGTCAAGGAGAACATCGTGAGGAAATAGCACTGGATGTCTAGCCATCTGGGTCTGAGTTGCGGGATGCAGAGCCGTCTTAACATATCCCGGGGCCCAGGGGCACACAAGAATTTGGGGGCCCTATTGCAAAGTAAAAATAAAATACTGTTACTATGAATTTATGACTCCAAAAAAATAGTATAGTTTTAAATTTTCCCTTATTTTTCTAGGCATTGACCCCCTTTTCTTTCTTTTCAGTTAACAATGTTTCTTGGTTTACAAACATGTTTTAGTGCTTGGGAGCCCCCATGAGGCCAGGGGCCCTAGGCACAGGCCCCGTGTGCCCTTATGGTAAAGACGGAACTGGTCTGATAGCAATCGCTCCAAATGTAATAACCAGACTTGCCAGATCATGGTAAAAATCAATTAAAAACCAATTAAACCAATTTATTTCTGTAAATAGGCTTAAATTAAGCTCTTTTACACGTCCCAATAAATTTTTTACCCCACCACTGCTTCGGGAAAATATTGTGGGCTAGTGCCGAGAAGAAGCAGCGCAAGAAACTCGGTCACTATTGTCACCATGTGGTCAAAAATCTATGTGGTCAAAACGTACCCCGATTAGAATCGGGACAAAGCGCTTGAAAGAAGATGTACAGCGAGCGAACTGTTGATGATTTCTGACGTGTTTAAATATTGACAATGATAAATTTTAGGTTTAAAAAAATTTATTTCTTATAAAAAACTTAAAAAACAGTTCACTTAAAATGAGGTATAACTAATTACTCTTACAATAAGATTTTGCCTCTGTGCGAGTGCTACTTCTTTAGTCTGCGTTTGTACATGTCTAAACTATCACAATCCTTTTACTATCACATTTTAATTTTGACATTACACGAATGAATTTATTGACCATACCTGTATATTTTGTGTCACCCTCAATTTATTGACTATTTGTCTAATTTTAAATGTTTTTTGTAATTTTGAAATTCTGATTCTATTATATTTGGTAAATAATTCAATATAATATTATTAAATTGCATAACGACAACAAATGTTTGCATATCGATAAAACAGCGTGTTCACATTATATTTTAAGAACTTGAAATGTACCATGTTCTATGCAAAAAAAAATTACAGTCAATGGCAGGTCAAGTTGACCCAAAAATTACAAGGTCATTAAACAGACTTTCAACTTTAAGTCTGACATATAGAGATCAATTTTAATTGAGAAAATTTTAAGTTTTGTGGCAGGTTGACGAGCTGGTCTGTACTTGAAACGCTGGTAAAACTGATACTAATTGGTGCTAAATCAAATCAATTTATTTTTGCAAATAGGCAGTAATGATAACCTCCATACCGGACTTGGTGTCGCTATCTCTGAGTTCCCGGGTTCGATTCCCGGTCGGTCAATGTGGAAAAAATACTTTTCTATATTGTCTCGGGTCTGGGTGTTGTGGTACCGTCGTTTATGTTTGTCCAATATAATATATTATTTATTAAAACTGCCATTTTTAATATCGGGCAACATCAAATACATTGCTCTAAACCTAAGGTTGTGTTTAATATTCTTTTACACGTCCCACTTTTACGGTGGTAAAAATAGGACCACTGGCTGGTGCTGCTTCGGCACAATTTGAGAGCTAGTGCTGAGACGAAGCAGCGCAAGGAGCTTGGTCTCTGTCTGGATACTGAATCAAACTAATACTGTAGCATTTTGCCAGTGGCGTCTCTTAGAATACTCAGACGTGAGTCAATTTGGAGAATTTCGTTTTCTGAACTCTCCCGAACTGGGATTCGAGCTCGAGACCCGTGCCGTTCAAGGCGAATTACCACACCATTCCGCCATTGGATCCAAGGTATAAATACGTTTCTGTTTCAGATCTTGTTAAAGAATAAATGTTTGCATTTTTTTGCTTGACTGCCTATAGGCGTTTTGAGAGTCTGCCAACCAGTTGGTTGACAGTAATAAATTGCTACAGAATTATTTATTGCTATACAATTAACACGCCGCAGTTAGTTGATTCATACTGATTTGTTTCAATCATAATATCGATCTGCATAGATTATTTATTTACGTTTTAATTTTTATAAACCGTTTATAAATTACTCTTTTCCACCTATTCGCGATAACTGCCAGTATTTTAAATATGTAGGAATATGTTTAGCATTTTCGAAATAAATCAATAATTTTCATTTTCCTAAATCTACCTTGATATCGCTAGTCTTTTCAGTCAACTTCATCAGCCTTTAGATAGAAGTCCACAGCTGGACATAGACAAAACAGAGATATTTTATTAACGTTTTAATATTTATAAACCGTTTACAAATTACTCGGTTTCGCCTATACTTGCGATAACTGCCAGTATTTTTTGAAGTATGTAGTAAACGCATATTAGCGTTTTCGAAAAAAAACAATAATTTTTATTTTCCTAAATCCTACTATATATCGTATTCCAGTCAGCATCATCTGCCTTTAGAAGTCCAGGGCTGGGCATAGGCCTCCTTTTTAATAAATTCTAAGAAGTTGTCATAATGAAAATCATCATTCCAGCCATTAGATGTCTACTGCTGAATATGGGCCTCCCCCAATGACTTCCAGATTGAGCGGTTGGGAGCGGCATGCATCCAGCGGCCTCCTGCAACCTTTACCAGGTCGTCTATCCACCTCGGTAGACCTACGTTAAGAAGTTGTAAGACGGTAAAACTATTTCAGAATTTACTGTTTTCTTACACTGTTTATTAAAAAGAGAGTTAGATGCGTCAATATCCTCGCCTTAAATTAAGATTTCGATCTTTTTTGTATGGAGCCTGGCAAAACCTCAAGTTCCAATTAACCTTAAATAGCGTTATTTTGGTGTAAACCTATGAAACATACGTTAATCGAAAGAGAAAATAATTACAAACAACAAATACGCCTTGACAAAATGTCGTAAATGATACGCTTTTTTCAGAATTTCAATTTGATTATGTAAATAAAAATAAATATTACATGTTCACGTTCACCCTGAAATTCTGAAAAAAGCATATCATTTACAAAATTTTGTCAAAGAGTATTTGTTGTTTGTAATTATTTTCTCTATCGATTAACGTATGTTTCATAGGTGTACACTAAATTAACGTTATTTAAGGTTACTTGCAACTTGAGGTATGCCAATTAGGTTCGATGCCTTATCATGAATACCTACGTAATCAATTGTTAAACCAGCATTGCTTGCACATATTGCATATCTTGTGATTTGTTTTTAGAAAAGGTTGACATTAGATAGGCGATTTGACATCCGTGACAACGGTGACTATGCTTTTAAAATCACAGATCTTCACGTGGTTTTAAGGAAAATTTTGATTAAAATAGTTGCTACTATTTTTAACAGTAGAAATTTAAGGAATTAAAATATTTTTTTCAAAATGAAATGAAGTTAAGAAAAATTAAAATAATTTCAATTAATAAATTTTATTTAAAAAAATAAAACCGACTTCAAAACATTAAAATGATAAAAATAATCCTAACACTTAAGTACCTAATCAGTTAATTTTGGAGTCAGCAAACAAAAACATTGAATCTCTCATCGGCTGGCATCATAAGCTATTCAATAAAACAAAAATCATCAAAATCGGCTCATATTTGTCGAAGACAGGTAACAAGAACCACAACCAAAATATTATCTGGGTATACATTTGTGGATTTTCTCAAAAAGTTCTGAATCAATTTATATGGGACCACCTCTGAAGTATGATCTACCAAACAAAAAAAGAATCATTAAAATCGATTCATAATTGGCGGAGTAATCGCGTAACATACATACAAAAAACCTCCTCCTTTTTTGAAGTCGGTTGAAAAAAGAAGTTAAGGAGTTAGTACCTAATAATGCTTTCGGCGCAGCTTCGCTGTAATGTCTTCGGGTATATTTACACAACTTGTTGCTACCCGAGCATTCCTTCTAACAGAGCTACCGAAGATATTGAATTATTTTATTAAGTTTGATAACCTACGGAACCGAAACGAGGAACATGACAGAAAAGCTATTCCACCGATTTTACGTCACTCAGCGAGATATAGAGTGGTCGATGCTTGGAATTTAGTTAAGAGATAAAATCTGAAACGAGGTTATCCGGCAGAAGACCAAAGTAATAGACATAATTCTGAAATGTAGTAAGTCTAAGTGGCATTTGGCCGGCCACATCTGTCGCAGAACCGATGAAAGGTGGATTAAACGGGTTCTCGAGTGGAGACCATGTCTTGACAAACGTAGTGTAGGACGCCCCCTAGCTCGATGGACCGACGACTTTAAGAAGATGGCTGGCAGTGGATGGATGAAAAAAGCTCTTTGGCACTGTTTAGGGGAGGCTTACGTCCAGCAGTGAACTGCAAAAGTCTGAAATGATGATGACGATGATTTTATTGTTAAAAATACATATCAATCAGTTAAGAATGATAAGAAAAACAACTTGTTATTATTAAATTACTAGCTGTTGCCCGCGACTTCGTTGGCGTGGTCCTTGGTTTATTCATAAAGGATTTTCTGCGGAACTTCCTTAATTTTTTCTTTTAAAAGAACCTTCTCCTGGCAATAACTAACACAACAAAAAAAATATTAACGAAATTGTTCCATCCGTTCACGCGTGATGCGAGGACCAAGGGAAACAGAGATTCATTTTTATATACAGTGGTGGTCATATAATTAAGAACGCTGATATAAAGGGAAGATTGTTTCAAACTAAGACGCAAAACTTATTGCATGCATTTTTATTTATTTCTCTCGGTAACG
Source organism: Anania hortulata (assembly GCA_963576865.1). Lineage (NCBI taxonomy): Eukaryota > Metazoa > Arthropoda > Insecta > Lepidoptera > Crambidae > Anania > Anania hortulata. Next base: position 2,927,934 of record OY756389.1, on the reverse strand, counting down.
TAAAACTTTTCCATAATACCCCTTTATTCATTGATACACATGATTAGCTTAAAATAAATAGACAAACTTTTTACGCTACTTCTAAACATAGTATCCCTATTTACTGGCTGGTCAAGTAATTAAGAACGCTAAATAGTTTATACCTATATTCAAATTTTAATAAAGAACATTCAGTCAATTTGTTACTGTTTGTATAATTTTGGCGCCATATAGTGCTGTAAAAGATTAAAAGTGATTGCTTCCTATGAAAAAACAATGGGAAAAAATAAAAGTTGTGATAAATCTACAAGGGAAAAGTAATAATAAAATTTCGCCGGAAGAATTGGTCTTATAAAAAGATAGCCAACCACCTGCAATGTTAAAAAACTATGGTTTTCCACGCTGTAAAGCATTTTGCTACGTATCAAACTACTTCGAATGTTCCACGTGTACCTAAACAGAGAAAAACAACTCCTCGAGATGACCGAAACATCGTTCGTATGGCAAAACAAAATCCTTTTAAAGGGTCCAATGAGCTGTGAAAAGAATATTTTGGTGAAAACAACCCTTCAGCAATCTCAGCACGCACTATTCGAAGACGTTTGGTAGAAGAAAAATTGCACGGTAGGATAGCAAGAAAGGTACCCATGTTGAAACTTTGCCACAGACAAGCCCGGCTTGCATTTGCGAGAAAGTATGAAAACTGGACTGTGTGACAGTGGAAAAATGTACTTTTTTCTGAAGAGACGAAAATTAGCAGAGTATGTTCTGATGGAAAACGATGATCTAAAGCACACTGCACGCACCGTAAAGAAATTTCTTACAGCGCAATCAGTTTCTGTCTTAGACTGGCCAGCTAACAGCCCAGATCTAAACCCAATAGAGAATCTGTGGTTCGAAGTAAAGAAAAAGGTTTCAAATACACAGTGCGGGAATTTAAGAGAGTTGTACGACTTTTTTTAGAAGAATGGAACTCTATTTCTCTTGCGAAACGTCAAAAATTAATAGAGTCAATGCCTCGCCGGTGTAAAGCAGTAGTTAAAAGCCGTGGATATGCTATTAACTATTAATTTTAGTTAAAAATGAAATTTAATTGCTTTTAAAATTTTCCGCGCTATTGTGATTTTTTAAATGTAAGTGTTATACAAAACAATTCCCGAGCAGTTTAATAAATCGTTCTTAATTATTTGTCCAGCTTCAGTACTATTTGAATGTGTTACTTTGGTAAAATAAATAAAATGTGAAGAAAAATAGTTAGCGATTTAATTATTTATTCCTAAGCCACGTTGCTCTATTAATGTGGCTATTTTATAACATAACTAGTTGCTTCTCAGAAGGTACACATCTCTGTGTATGACATGATTTCAATAAAAACCTTCTAGAACTTCAAATCGTTCTTCATTTCGTCGAAATGTTAAAAAAAAACTTACCTTCCCATACAAATCTTAACAACGAATCTTGTAGTTAGTATGTAGAAGCAATTTTTTTAGGATTTTGCTGTGGGTTTATTAGCAAAAGTTGTTGCAATTTTGCTCCTCTATCACCTCCTGAGAGGAATGTATCGTTTTACCAATCACCTTGTGTGACCACAACTGTATATAGATACATTTACAATGTAAGTAGTATTTCAAAGCATCATCATCATCTTAAATATTACAAGGCATTATGAAAGCAATATACGAGTAGCATATCATAGTGATTTTTCCTGTTTACAATACTACGTTTTTGGCAATAAAATTCATAGAACGTCGATTTCGTTGCACAACTCAAATAAGTGAGTCAAGTGTCCCCGATTTCTTATGAGTACAAGAAAACAATTCGCAAGAATTGATTTTAAATAGACATTAGCTCAGTTTATTTAACGGTAGGTAATTATACGTACAAGTACGTGACCGTAACTAAGGAATATATAAGAAGTGTTTACCATTAATATTATAACAGTCTTATTCATAAACGTCACTTAACTTTAAAAAAGCCTTTATATAATGCTGTCGGGTGTAAATCCAACATTAAGTTATGATTGCTAATTAATGATTGGATGCTGTGCTAAGAGGATGGGATTGAAGGTGAGAGGTCGAGGATAAGGTGAAGGAAACGACCAGTTTAAGTGACTGTTAAAATACACAAATTTATTCATTGCATGTTTGAAAAGTGTTTTTACTGTAAATTTAGGTCATTTACATAAATTGCAATAATTATTAGCTATGAAAGTGAATTATGCTTGTACGTGTGATAGCTCGGAAAAAAATGAATTCATAAACGCTTTTTAGAGCTAATCAACTGACATTTGATTGAGCTGTTACTTAAATACATGCCAAATTAAACTACCGCTGCAGAGTTAATCAACAGCTGACATTTGATTCTAAATTTTATTCTGTCAAAAGTGTCTTTTTTTATTTGATATTTAGCAAGATTAGGTAACGCTTAAAAAACCCAGATTACTACCATTCCTATAAAAAAGGGAGTGTACGGAACTAAGCAAAATTTAAGTGGCGTCTATGCATACAAACATTTTAATTTTAAGTTAAGTAATAAAGCTATGCAAGAACATTTCCCTTTTTTTAATCGCAGGAAAAATACATTTCGTATACCTACCGCCGCGGGGGCAGCAAAAGGTTATGTAGGACGCCCTCGTCAGAAAACAGTGGTAACTATTTCTTGCCGAGGTATATCCACTAGAAACCTACGGTGTACCACGTATCGTATGTTGGTGATGCATAGGCACCCGTGTTTTGGATTGCTATCTTTGCATCACCCACGTACAGCATGCTATGTCGGGCCCCTAGGAAATGGGTGATCCTGTGATGTGACACACGGGACTGGCAGACTGTGTCTTTCACTAGTCCGCTAGAGGAAGATAAGCACAGCGTAACGCAGTCTCCTCCTTCCCCTTCTTCGAAGATTATCCCTCCCTGACACGAACTGTGACTTCCGAAGCAGAGCCCTCGCCTCCTCATTGAGCCATAGAGGGCCATGCTCTTGGGAACCCCAACGTACAGCTTGCGACAGCTGGCGGTGGGGACGAAATTAGGCAGCAATCTGTTCAGAGCCGCTGCCGTGCTCAATAGATGAGGCTGCATCTGCCGAAAGTGCGCAGCAAATATACATCTGCCATCAAAAGTGATGCCTGGATATTTCATCTGGGCACCAATCCTGACGAAACACGACCTGTTTTTATTTAAACATCTTTGTAGTATTCTTTTAAATACTTATTTAACTTATCTTTAAAATGTTATACTCGTAAATGTTTGTAGCGTTCTCGCAAACTCAAATTAAAATCCACTGAGGTTTTAAAACGCTTATCGCGAAATTACCGTAAATTACTTTAAAACAATTTCGATCCATTTACAACTCATTAGTAAGGCCTTTTTATGGCTCAAAACTTATTCAATTTACACCTTAGCGTGTTTTTATTTTCAGTACAAATGATATAAAAACCAACTTTAAACATTTTATTTTCGAAAATGAAGAGTTTATTTTTGTTCGTAAGAAAGAGACCAGCGTTGCAACCTGTTGCGACCTGTTTTTTTTTAATGTTCCCACTTGTCTGTATAACGTATATAAGCGCAAGCATTCATGTACCACGATACCGGCGTTTCAAACGTAGTAGAATAGGTTTGATGATAGCTCTAGCTAGACTTTAGTGTAGCGACGTAACACACCTACTAAACTTTCGGCCGCGTGACGAAGGCGTCACACGAGATTATAATTTTTTTATCATGATATTATCATGTGCCGCTTGCTATGCAAAATACATATGCATTCTCGTGGAAAAGAAAAGATGTAAGGTTCGGCACTAGGCCGAACGCCACAAAATTTCTGCTGATAATTTCAGCAGAATATGTGTCGCTACACTGAGGCTAAATGCTTTTTACTTAGATAGATAGAATTATACATACATATATTTAATATAAAATCAAAACTCGAAAGTTACTTAAAAATGCAGAACATACTTGAAGGTGATTCTGGCGATTCTAGGGGTGGTCTATATTTGGACTTTCGCTTAGTTCTATTTTTTGGGACTGGATGTTAACAGAAAGAGCATTACAGTTACAACTGTGAACTGTGTAAGATAATAGATGGCGTTACCTTAGTAAGTTATATTGATTATATTGGATGCAGCAGGAGACATTCCCTAAAAATAGATTCCCATCGGGACCAGTACAGCAGTACAGGAGTGCGTACGTGACCACCACAAACTGCAGGTCACCGCACCCACTGCGAATATCGAAACTGCACATACACATTTTTATCATATCTCCTCTCCAACCCAAGCTAAGATACACCCTAACTCGGAAGACGTATGGTCGGATTTTGAACGTTGATGTAGTGAACTTGGATGTTATTAGTGAAGTATGGTTTCGCATTCCTTATAATGGGCGCTTCCCGCCGCTCCTGGCCGCGTATGTCATCTGATATCGTAGTGTCGACCGTAATTGTAATGGCCACGGTGCATATCATTGTGCAACTGATTGCGGTCTTTACGAGTTGGATGCACGCGGTTACATTACTGAGTTTGCGATGGCTTGATCATAATTAAGTTATTGATATAATGCGAAGGGCCATTGCGATAGGTTAAGCAATGAAAAGCCTTTCACGGTTTGATAAAGGATTCACAATTTGTTGCGTTCAACACCGACTCCTGGGACTTTGCTATGCCCAAATGGGCTTAATGATGGGCTTAAGGTACATTAAATGTATTTGTTATCTAATTGTACTCATGAATGCAGTAAATGAACTTTGAACTTATTTAAAAATTTACTTTAACGTTCAAGCTTAGTAACAACATGTTTGTGTGCTGAATTAGCAACGTAAGAGCTTTGGATAACTCTGTGAGCTCACTCATTTACTTACATAGTCTTTTTCTTCCATTATTTAAGTTTCTTGTCCTTAAGTAAAATCGTTCACTTTTTTTTAAAATATTGGACAATATCACATACATTGCTCTGATGTCTTTTTCTTCCATTACTTAAGTTCCTTGTCCTTTAGCAAAATCGTTCACTTTTTTTTAAATATTGGACAACATCACATACATTGCTCTGATCCTATGACAAGTAGCTTAAGCACTTGTGTTACAGAAATCAGAAACAACGACGGTACCACAACACCCAGTTTCCACATCCGAGACAATATAGAAAAAATATTTTTCTGCATCGACCGACCGGGAATCGAACCCGAAACTTGGTGTCGCTATCTCTGAGGATAGCGACACCAAGTCCGGTATGCTCACCTCTCGGCTACGGAGGTCGTACTTTCGTACTTGCAAGTAATAAAATAAATAAATGACGATTCATATTTTTTTCTCTTTGTTAATCCTAATAAACTTGTTTACAAACAAGAAGACGTACTTTTAAAACATCAACCATTGTAGAAATGTATCTTCTCAATTTACACATTCTGTTCAATTAAAATGAAGTTATTGATGCAATTTCTCTTGCTTCGACTTGTCTTCCCTTAGCCTTTCCTGTCAGGGTACGCGGAACGTACTTAGTTAAGTAGTCCTTAATGCCAACCCGCCTGCCAAGCGTGGCGAGTATTGGCAATCTTCCCCATGATAGGTCGTTCATCATCATCATCATTTCAGGCATAGGACGTCCACTGCTGAACATAGGCCTCCCCCATTGACTTCCAGATTGGCCGGTTGGAAGCGGCCTGCATCCAGCGTCTTCCTGCGACCCTTACTAGGTCGTCTGACCACCTTGTGAGTGGACTTCCTACGCTGCGCTTGCCGGTACGCGGCCTCCATAGATAGGTCGTTGGGGGAGGCCAATGTTCAGCAGTGGACTTCCTATCCTATATTCCTATAGACGACCGTCTGGTATAATAGTTTGCGCTCCGGACTACAAAGCCAGTGGTTGCGGGTTCGAATCCCGCAAGGGGCAAATGTTTATGTGATGAGCACGAGCATTTGTACCTAAAACATGGATGTTAAAAAAATATTTAAGTATGTTTATCCATTATCTAGTCGCCACAGTACAAGCTTTGCTTAGTTTGGGGCTAGATAATTGGATATCTGGAGAGATTGATAGTCACTGGCAAAGTCGAAGGCAAGAGACCGAGAGGAAGAAGCCCTACGCGTTGGACGGACCAGATCCGCAAGACCCTAGACACTACCATCCATGATGCTCTGCACTCTGCGATTGACCGAAGCAGATGGCACCAGATAGTCCGAAACAGGATCGGAGCAATCACGACCCTCAGCACTGAAACTTGTGAAAACAATTTATTTATTATTTATTTATTATGGCTGAAATGATGATGATGATGATTATGATGAAATTAGCATTGTTTTTTAATTATGTAAACAATCGCGTATGATAAATCTACAATAAGTTGAGAATGGGCTAGTTTCCAAAAAAAAAAAATTAGTCCGTCAGTTGGATTAACATTCATTCAGTAATTTTTTGTTTGATTGACAAAATATGGGTCCAATATTTTTTGATAATCTAACTGACGGATGACGAATAATATTTTTTTGACCCAGGAAACTAGCTTTTTTTTATTTGACATTCAATGGCAGGTCCATGCCATTGCAGGCACTTCAGGAAGTGTCATATAATTTTTATCCTTATTTCTTATGGTGCTAAAACGGAAATAGCACAGTTAACCGATCGATATGATTCACAATTGTTATCGTTTGATATATTCTGGCTATCGATTACTCACTAGACTTTTCACAATTTTGAAAACAAATTTGTTTTGTGTCGTTTGTGACTAATGCAGCGCTATTTTATCTCTCGTGTACATACAGTTAATGCAGTATGGTAGTATGTTAAATAAATATAAAATGGGACTATCTATTCTTAGAACTACCTACTCGTAAGCGTTGCCCTTGTTTACATAATATGTTTTGACATTGACTAAGGAATTATGGATTATATAATTATTTTTTTTTAATATGTTGGTTATACGCCTCCGTAATATGAGTTTATTTGACTTTAAGATATATTGACTATCTTAGTAAGTACTATTAGGTATTCTGTGGTAGGGCCCAAAAAATTAGGAGACATGTTCTGCCCCATAAGGGCCAATAATGTTATTATTGACGTTCATGAGTGGCAGTTTTCTGTCCTAAACTGAATAAATGATTTTTGAGTTTTGACTTTTGACTTGCAGAAATCTATAAATAAAAACCAATTTATTAGGAATTTTTCTGCAACTAGATTACGACGGGCTTAAATGTAACATAATATATAATAAAATAAGCAGGTACGTATTTATAGTATAGTCTTTTGTTAAAATACTTGCAAGCAGTATTTACCTAAAGAAAATATTGTACTCTTAGTTCTTCACACTTTGATTAAACTGTACAGACAAAGGCAGTTTACCCTACCCAAAAAGTCAAAGGTCATTGAACCGATTTTCAACTTTAAGTCCAAGACATAGAGATCAATATCAATTGAGAAAATTTGACGTTTTGTGGTAGTTTGACGTGCTGTTGTCTGTACCTAGCATGTAATATTGTACAATTGTTGGTAGACCAATAAAATAAATAAAATAAAATAATGTAGCATATAACTGCGCAAAATTGTAATAAATATTAGATTTAGTTATTGCAAATAAATTCTAGCCTTTTTATAACTGGCGCATATTTTGACAGACCAATGAAAAGGTAGCAGGAACGTGAGCCTATACCGTCGGCATTTGTTAGGTATAACCAGGCGTTACAAATTATACCCTATGTCAGACGCTCTGTGTTAGACTCCACATTTGTCTGCAGTTTTACACGCTTGTCAGTACACTGTTATTTAGTTTACCACTACTGTCCATAGCGCGCCAGTAAAGTTGACACAATAACAGCATGACAACTTCGAGAGCCGGGAATATAAGACTAAAAACCTACCTTGTGTCTGTCTGTAACAAATTTAATTTATGACTAGTTTTAGTTATTTGAAAATAAAATACGAGGTATAATGTATTCTGCCATAAATATCATCATATTCATTCATTGAAGACCCTACAAGCGCAGTGGCGCTATAATGCGCCTTAAGTCCTCCGCCTCCTGGGAGTAACTCTTAACACTTTATTACTTCATAGTACATTCACTGCTGAACAAAGGGTGACCGGTTGGAAGCGGCCTGGATCCAGCAGCTTCCCGGAACATTTACCAGGTCATCTGTCCATTTATGGGTGGACGTCCTTCGCTGCCCTTGCTGGCACGCTCTTAACGCTTCATCATCATCATCATCATTTCAGCCATAGGACGTCCACTGCTGAACATAGGCCTCCCCCAGTGACTTCCAGATTTGCCGGTTAAAAGCGGCCCGCATCCAGCGGCTTCCTGCAACCTTTATCAGGTCGTCTGTCCACCTTGTAGATGGACGTCCTACGCTGTGCTTGCCGGTACGTGGCCTCCATTCCAGAACCTTTCTGCCCCATCGGCCGTCCGTCAGTTCTACGTGCTATGTGCCCCGCCCACTGCCACTTCAGCTTGCTTAAATAGCAACTTTTGTTCGTTTACGAATCTCCTCATTCCTGATTCGATCTCGCAAAGGCGCCGAGCATAGCCCTTTCCATAGCACGCTGTGCAACCTTGTCTTAACACTTATCTAGTGATAATGATTACAAAGTTAATAATAGTAACTTATATGAAAACCAAATTCTTCAGCTCAGAAGCATTCGGGCGTATGTTGCATAATGACTTTATGCAACTTACGCCGACATGCTTCTGAGGTAAACAATTAAGAAAGTATACTCCATTGAATCAAGTAACTTAAAAAAATACATTTGAAGCAGCACATTTTAAGCATTAGCAACAGTGCGAAACTATTCTATTAAAAGCTGTTCAACGTTATTATAAAGATTAGGTGTACCTAAACCTTGACTGTATTTGTGATAGTTATCTAATTTGAATTATACATATTTTATTAAGGTACTAGCTTTCCCGGCGAACTTCGTACCGCCCCTCATAAGGTACGAAATTCCTTCCTTAACGTACCTTCATAAATTTTTTATAGTGTCTTTTTCCGTGTTTTTTATTAGTTATTCTGCTATTCGGGGCGGAGACAAATCCAACAAATTAAAAATCATAAAACTCGGTCCAGCCGTTCTTGACTTATAAATGGTGTAACTAACCCGACTTTGTTTTATATATATATGGATAAGTCTAGTGCAAGTACGTAGGTCACACTATAAGTTTTGCGTAACTAAAAAAAAACAACATGTTATAACCCAAAATATTATGTTTATTGCTTTTCAAAATACTCTCCTTTACATTTTAGACATTTTTTCATGCGATCGAACCATTTTTTAAAACAGGAGGACCACAGATCTGAAGGCATGTTTTCTACGTGCTGATTGAACGCTATCACTGCCTCTTCGGAGTTGGTAAAAGTACCTCTCATCAAATCTTTGATTTTAGGGAAATTACAGAAATCACAGGTCGGGGCTATGCGCAGGATGGGTGACGAGTTGTACTTGTTCGGAAGCTAAAAATGACTTTGTTTTGTTGGCCGTGTGTGAAGAAGCGTTATCATGATTTAGGAGAACGCGGCTTTTTAGTCGTCTTTCGCGAACTTTTTCTAACAACCTGGGTAAACAAATGGTAGAATACCACTCGGCATTAACACTCTTTTGATCTTCAAGTGGAATTGTACAGATGAGACCCGTAGCTAAGAAAAAAAACGCGATCATTTTTTTACCAACGTTTCTCGCCTGCCTCACTTTTGTTGGCCTGTTCTTATTGTCGTTTCAACACCCATTAACAAGATTGCTGTATTTTTTTCGGGTTCAAAACAATAAATCCACGTTTCGTCTCCTGTGACAATGTCATTAACAGCATTAGAATGTCCGTGGTCGTACTTCAGTAGCATCTGTGAGCACCATTCCACGCGAGCCCGCTTCTGCTCCGCTGTCAGTTCATGAGGTTCAAATTTTCTGAATTTGGCTCATACCCCAATAGTCCTCGAATTGTCTCATAGGTAATCCGCGGGTTTTCTTCAATTAGCCGCTTAACAGTAGCCACATTATTTTCATTATTTTCGTTGACGGCAGTTGAAGGCCTTCACGAAATTCATCATGTAAAGAAACTTGACCTCTCTCAAATTCAGCAAACCATCGCTTCACTGTGCTCAAACAAGGTGCTTCTTTCCCAAAAGCATTTTGAAGACGAGCGGCACAGTCTTGCGGAGAGAGAGAACTTTTAAAATCATAAAAAATCATCGCTCTAAAATCTTTCCGACTTAATTCCATTTTCGTTGCGTACGTAGAACTTTGATGTGTGATAAAAACAATTGACAAATCATTTCCCGCCAATGGTTTTTTTTATTACTAAGAAGGTTGCAACGTTTAAAAAAATATAACATTCGAAATTCAAATAGTTCCGATTAGCTAGAAGTGCAAAACTTTTAGTGTGCCCCATGTATTCACAGGACTTATTCAAAATATTCTGAAGTTCACAAACAAAGTCGCATGCACAGCTAATGTTCGCTTCCTACAAAGATTACACTGCCTGTCAATCTGCCGGGTCTTTCCACTTGTTCGCTTGCAAATGTGACCTACGGGACAAGACGTCAAGTGGACCACGGAGTTGTCAATGTCAGTCATGAAGGGACACTGAATATTAATATCCTGTCCGATGCACGCGCACGGTTTCTACTAAAGAAGGTAGTATACACGCGCTTGTTAAAAAACGGGTTGCACTCCGGGAGTGCCGGCAGAAGTGAAAAATTGAACAGTAACGTTGTGCAGTTTGGATATTTTGGAATAGTTAGAGAATAATTTCGCACGAATTGCTTTAATTATCAGTATAAAAGTACTATCTTTTATGTGGTAAAATACAATATTCATTTATTGCGCTGTCGTACACAAACATGACAATGACGCGAGTTTAACATTTTTTACCCATACCAAAAAGTGCACAACGCCGCTAAAGAAGTTTTCGCTTAAAAAAAGGGTTAGAGTAAGTCAGTTGATTGTAGATTGTAAATAAATAAGTTATGTTTCATAAACATTTAAATCCCAACAATAAATTACAACGTGTCACGAGTAACTATTTATTGTATTATCAAAACTTTGTGTACATAGTTACATACTGTAAAATAATGTGGATTTTATAATCAATAAATAACTTTATCATTTATAGCCTGGGCACGTTTTTCGCCACGCTTAAGCATCACACCGTCGAGTGGTGATAGTCCATGTGCCTTCCTGCACCAGGTGATATTCAGACATTGTTATCTGTTTCCGTTAGCCAAACTACAAGTAAACAAGTTTTAAAAAATATATGTATTTCAGACAGTAAACAAGTCCATATTTTGCTAGTAACAATTTGACATTTAAGACTATGTTAGTAGATTGGACTATGTTATGTATTTTTAGTTACAGTTTACCTAAGACGAAATTTTGGTAGCAGACATATCGATTACAAAATTAAAAAATAAAATATCAATTTTTTTTTTGGCAATCACACCTATCATCTGTTAGCCCCAAACTAAGCAAAGCTTGTACTATGGCGGCTAGATAACTTATAAACATACATAAATACTTGTATAAACATCCATGACTTAGGTACAAATTATTGCTCGTGCTCATCACACAAAGATTTGAACCTTGCGGGATTCGAACCCGCAACAGCTGCCTTTGTAGTCCGAACTAAGTACTACAGCCAAACTAAACTAATGAAACAGATTTTTGAAAAACTGATACTGTTGATGGGAATTTAAAAAAAAATTACTTAGTTTTTATTTGGGTCGAAAAGAATCGTTTTGAAGTTTACGTTTGTATGATGACGTTATGGTATAAGCGTATAGTAATATTTGTTAAGCGATGCGTCTCCTTACCTTAAAACTATGTTAGTTACAAACAAACAGTGCACGATGGGAAACGAGGGAAGTCATTTCATTGATTCACCTGCTTGACATGTAAATAAATAGAACGGGCGGTAGATGGCAGAGTTTACGCTAATCAGTGGTTGAGTCATCAACTAATTAATGTATCATCGCACCGCTCGCGACTATTATGAGGTCGAAAAAAAAACGCAAATTTTTATAGAAAGTAAAGGTCACGGCCAAGAATGCTATAATAAGGGCCAAAAAACAAAGCTGCGATGCAACGTCTACCCACGAATGCGTTTCAAACCAACGCAGTTTTTTGCTTTGCATATTCGCATCGCACTGGATCGCAGTTTTGCGTTTTCGCTCTAAAGTCGCGTTAACTTTTCAATGGCGTAAAAATTTGAAAAATCACAACCTGCTCTAATGCTTCTACGGCCGTAATGGGAACACTGCCTTAGAAACAAAAAAATACTACACGTAATGATTTGCAACCCAAATATGAGTAAAACAAGCGCAATAAATTTTACACACGTAAAAGTGTACATTTCCATTTTAAGCTGAACTCTCAGCAAAGGGACTGCCTGTATAAATATAGTTCAGCATCAGCTTGTGTAAATATATAAATAAAAATTGTATCTACGTGTACGATAACGATCAGATAGCAATACACATGTTTTGCAATGCGACTATGCAACCATGACAAAGACTTAATTTTTAATCAGTTATTATAAACTGAGACTTGGAGATTGGCCGATTGGAATAGGCTGAATTTCCTTCAACGCTGACGTCGGACACGGATTTTCGTCGAGCAAACGAATTAACACTAATCTATAGGTCTCACTAACTCACTAATCTATAGGTCTCACTATAGGTAGGTATCACTAATAATAGGCTACTTAACCGATTTTTGAAATTGTTGGTAATGTTTTAATAAGTCACCAGAATTTTTAAATATTTTTTAAAGCTGTTAAAAAACTAATGGGGGACGCCTATGTTCAGCAGTGAACGTCCTATGGCTAAATTGATGATGATGATGATAAAAAATTATAAAAACCAATTTCAAACTTTACATTTAAAAAAGCCAGCGTATGTAGCGATGTACCGCTTAGTGACGTCACTATATAGCTAAATGTCCATTGAGTTACATAATACTTGAAAAGGCGTGTCAAAATACGTCCACCGACCGACACACTGCTCATACAGTTGTGCGAGCGTAGTGAGAAATCTTGCTTCGGGATGTCAGTTGGTGACTTAACTCTTTGGTGAAATGCTGTCATGGCGGCTAGCGTTTTCGTTGTAGAATAACCAATATTACTCATTAATTAATTAAAAAAACTACGTTAATTAATAATAGTTATAGTACATTTTGCTAGAAGTAAAATAGCCTATTTAGGGTGGGTACCAGGTGTGCCTAGGCCAATATACAAATGTACTCTATGTGTCTAGGCACAGGACGCAGACGCTGCTGAACAAGTAAAACTACGTGGCAGACGCTGGAGGACCGCAAAAGGAAGATTTAACTAATTTGTTTTTTTTCTGAAATGTTACCTTTCCAAATGTCATCAAAATCAGCCATATACAAATATTACAGCCAAAGAGTTTTCATTACAAGTTTCTAATTCAAATTCTTTATTCCAGCCATACTCTAAGTGTGTTCCGCGGAACCCTAGGGTTCCGCGATACCCCTGTCGGGGTTCCGCAAGAAGTTAGAAAAAAAAATCAAAACACCTCTCTCTGGTCGACCGTTCTGTCGCGGCGTATCACGATTCACGAACAATTTTACTATGCCGCCACCGCCGATACCTACTTGTGACCGCGCAATCCCTTTGATAAAAGCCGCCTTTGAAATTAGACGCTATAATTGTGAACAAGCGACTTTCGGCTCTAACTTCAAAATGTAAAGTCGAGATTGCTTACACCACATTTTTTGAATTTCTATTTTTATATCGGCTTTTTATTTATCAAAGACGCCGACTCGAGTATTTTTGAGAATGTTCGAGATTGAGGCTAGGACTATAAAAGCGATGATCAAGCCTTGACACTAGTCAGTCGACGATTAGCGTTCGGAGCGATAAGTACCTACCTGCTAGAAAAAAATTGTGTATTGTTCTACTGCTGTTTTCTGATTGTATCAGTTTTGTACATTTCTTCTTTGGACTAAAGTGCTAAACTCTTCTACGCAGTAACGACCGTGCATTATTTTAACCTCACCATCCTGAAAGAATGGAACGTTGGCTTAAAGGCGTTAAACGTGTCGCAACAACATCTTCCAACGAAGCCGAATGTTCAAAAGCAGTCCGCGTGGAGTATACAGCAATTACCGATCCAGACGATGATGCAACGACGTCAAGTTCCACGGTTTCAAAGGCGAAAAAAAGGAAGTATGATGAATCATATATCAGTTTTGGATTTGTTGATTCCAACGGCTCACCTCTCTGCATGTTATGTAGTAAACTGCTTCCTAATAGTTCCATGGCACCTGCCAAGTTGCGCCGACATTTAGAAACTGTACACCCCGAGTCTAAAGACAAGAATAAAGAATTTTTTGTACGTAAAAAAGAACAGTTATTGGAAAGTCAAAAAACAATGATGCATGTAACCCAAACTATCAATGAAAAGGCCACGGAGGCATCATATTTAGTTAGCTATCGCATTGCACAAGCAGGAGAAGCGCACACTATCGCTGAGAATTTAATAAAACCATGTGTATTAGACATAACAAAATGCATGCTCGATGAAAAATCTGCAAAGCATCTTTCTACTGTGCCGCTATCTAACGATACTGTTTCACGGCGAATTCATGATCTAGCAAGCTACGTCAAACAAGAACTAGTTACACGTCTACAAAAAACACAATTCGTCTTGCAAATGGATGAGTCGACTGATGTCGCTGGTCTGGCTATCTTGCTGGTTATCGTGAGATATCCATGTGAAAGTTCTTTTGAAGAAGACATGCTTATGTGTTCACCTCTATCCACAAACACTACCGGAGAGGAAATTTTTAATAAAATAAATATATTTTTTGAGGAAAATAATCTCAGTTGGAACGATTGCATTGACATTTGTACAGATGGGGCCAAGGCGATGACGGGTAAAACAGCAGGAGTAGTGTCACGAATAAAAAATAAAGCGCCTAATTGTAGTTCCAGCCATTGTATCCTGCATAGACAAGCACTTGCGATGAAGCAAATGCCGTCCAATCTAAAATTAGTTATGGATGAAGCGGTAAAAATAATTAATTTTATCAAATCACGACCACTACAATCCCGATTGTTCTCATTATTGTGTGAAGATTATGGCAGCACACATAAAACACTGCTGCTCCATACAGAAGTGCGATGGCTGTCTCGGGGTAAAACTTTAACAAGGCTATTTGAACTTAGAGCCGAGTTACAAATGTTTCTTTCAGATACTTCTTTTAATTTGAAAGACCGTTTGTATGATAAAACTTGGTTGTTCCGACTGTCTTTTATGGCGGATATCTTTCAGAAACTGAACGAATTAAATTTATCATTGCAAGGTAAACAGACAACAGTGTTCCAGGCCTGTAACAAAATAACTGCCTTCAAAAGAAAATTAGATTTTTGGATTATTTGCGTTGGAAATAGAGAAATAGAAAGCTTTACGTCACTCAGTGAGTTTCTTGGCGATAACAACTCAGAAATATTTCAAGATGATGTATTTGAAGAATTGGTCCAATATCTCACTTCGATGCGCGCATCTTTTGAGCAGTATTTTCCTGAAGAACAGAATACAAAAATGAAACTGAATTCATGGATTCATAATCCTTTTTTACCCAACTTACAAAAGCCCGAAAGTATGTCAAACGAGATATATGAATCTCTTTTAGAAATGTCATCTGACACAAGTATGGAGTCACTGTTCAAAACGACGCCACTCAACGATTTTTGGTGCAGAATCCGAAATGAATATCCAATGCTTGCCAAAATGGCTTTGAATATTCTTCTCCCGTTTCCAATAACATATTTGTGCGAAACAGGATTCTCAACCTATGCAGCCACGAAAACAAAATACCGCAATAGACTGGACGCCGAACCTGATATGAGACTTCAACTGTCCTCTATGAAACCTGATATCAACCAATTGATGAAAAATAAAAAACAGTTTCATACATCCCATTAGTTAGATTTTTTTTCTTTTTCAATGTTATATTTATTATTATACTTGTTATGTAAGTAAGTAATAAGTAACTGTTACATGGTACTCTAATTATGCTTATTAATAAAAAATACACTTAAAAACCATTGTTTTATTGTAGGGTTCCATCAAGTATTTTGCTATCCAAAAGGGTTCCGTCACCAAAAAAGATTGAGAACCGCTGCTTTATTCCATAACTTAGTTCTTACTACTTCCATAGTTTATACATTGTATGAAAAAACTTTTTTTCCCGACCTATTTAAATTAAATTAGGAAACTTCTACTAACTAAGCAAGAATTTTTTTGCCAGCTTTTTTCAGTAGGTACACCGTGAATTTTAAGATGTTGTTGAGAATCCCATATCCTGATTTCTTTCTGAGCAGTAACATAAACATAGTGAGGTTAAATGTAGTTCTAAAATTAGCAGAATTACATTAACATAATACGTAATTGATAATTGTTTCCAAGGAACAATCTTATCTCAAGCCACGCCTCGCAAGTCAGATTTATTATCGTAACCTCCTACGGCCCTAACAAACCATGACAACTACAACTAGGCTCGGTCTATAGGTAACTGATAAGTTAATAATCGTTTGTTAAGTATACTAGGGATTTAGATTATTGATAGGGTTCTGTACATCAAAAAGAAAAACGGAACCATTTTGCGCTTTATTTAGTGTGTGCTGCGGAAGGCACGTTAAAAGTTAATACGTTCCGGGTTCGATTCCCGGTCTATGTAGATGTACAAAAATAACTTTTCTCTGATCTCGGGTCTGAGTGTTGTGGTACCGTCGTTATTTCTGATTTCTGTAACACAAGTGCTTAAGCTGCTTATCATAGGATCAGAGCAATGTATGTGATGTTGTCCAATATTTATTTATATTTATTGATTTATACCAGCTAATATAGCTTGATACTCGTACTTGTCGTGAAGCCTAAGCCCTAAGGCTGGGCGGCTTGGTTACATCTAAAGGCCTAGTCGGTGGTCTTAAGGCGGCTTGATTACACCTGACAGCAAGCTTTGGTCACTGGCCTTACAAGGTTTAGAAGTGAGGCCTGTGCCCTGCTGTGGGACATAACTAGGCTTACTTAACTTTACTGTTGCCAAAAGTTCGTCTATCGGACATCAGGATGGAGCACTTTTCCAATACGCAGGTTATACAAACTACAATGAGAACCAAATAAGTGATTGACTATCAACGACAAATGAGTCAACAGTATGCAGAATCTTGTTTGAGCTGCAAAGTTCATAAGTCAACATAAGTCAAATACTAATTAGTTTACCTAATTAAAAATAATTTACTTCAGAGCATATTTACTAGCCCATTGGTGTTAATGTGTGCAAACACACGCACAGAGTGTTAAAATATATATGCACATAGAACCGAGAACGAAAAGAAAACTTACATACTTAAGTTTTATTTAAATATAAATTAAAACGTAAATCTCATATTGTGTAATAAATAAATAGCTTTTTTAATAATTTATCTCTGTTTCTTTGTTATTAAAGTAAATACATGGGATCACTTCTGCTACTTAAATTATATGTTAAATCATGTAACTAGTTTATTTTATTACGTAAGTGAGTACTACAATTAATTCCTGCCTTCACAAGCTGCTGTGGACATGAAGATAGGTTATTATTACTTAAGCTGAATTAATGTATTTTACTCGCTTAAGAGCCCTTGCTCACTTGACATCAAACGAAGTTATAAGTACATATCAGCGATATCATCATCATCATCATTTCAGCCATAGGATGCCACTGCTGAACACAGGCCTCCCGCAATGACTTTCATCGGGGGGCTATTGCAAATACTCACCACGCTTGGCAGGCGGGTTGGCGAGAGCAGTTTTTTATAACATTTCGCACGCAGACGCTGCTGCCCGTCTTGTGCTACCAGATTTAGTCGCCTCTTACGACACGCTTCCTGTTAGTGGTGGGGAAGTGTGTTCTTTACGGGCCGTCTCCACACGACAGCGATATAGCGATAGCAAATAATCACCAATTGATCTATATTTGTAATGATTTACTTATTTACTTCACAATGTTGTTGTTTTTTTATTTGACAACATCACATACATTGCTCTGATCAAAGGTTGTCATAGAAATCAGAAAACGACGATACCACAACCAAACCAAGATAATATTGAAAAGTTCGTTTTGTACATCGATCCAAACGAGAATCGATCCCGGGACCTCAGAAATGGCGACACCAAGTCTCGCGTGCTCGCCTTTCGGCTACAGAAGAAGAAGAACAGAAGGCTACATAATAGACACAATAAATATTTATGACATTATCACTGGCTGATAAGTAAAGGAGAAAGTGACCATTTGTTATTGTTGTTGGTGCAAAAACATTTACCTTTAAAGGTTTTCACTTATACATAAGTCATTTCTTCACAATATTATAACTAAATCGCCCATATTTACTTCATACATTAACAACTGCACACTGATCAAGTAAAACACTACGTTAGATATTGCCGCATCTGCCTTTACAGTAGCATACGGCGCCAAAATAAAATAGATATTAATCTTAGATTAATTACATATAGATACGTAATCCGCGCGCAAATTTTGAAGCAACTAAATTGGAGCCGCAGAGGGCTTCCTACGCCTAACAGCTCCATTTTGTTTAATGTGACGCTGCTCTGAATGCATGACAATCTAGATGTAGGCATTGCTTTATCGAATTTTTTCCGGTTTTGAGGAAAATTACTGTTAAGAGCAACCCTATTTTATAGTGGTAAACGTGTGTACAAAACTGTTTTGTTGCTTCAATTTTGTAATCGCCGTAGGTAACGAACTTTCATTCTATGTGTCATTATCTTCGATCAAGAATACACTAGGTAACCGGTCAGCCAATCAAAAACGGCCGAGTAAATAACGCCTCACTTCAAATTGGGGTCTTATTTTGTATAAGTTATTCTGTACTTTATTTCTTAGACCTTAAGGGCCTCTTGCACCGCTTGCTGATAAGTTCCAGTAAACCTATCGGGCACTTTTTTGACAGCTAATTGTATGGGTTATCTGTCAAAACAAGTGCCAGATAGGTTATCTGGAACTTATCAGCAAGTGGTGCAAGAGGCCCTAAGAATTGTATTTATACGAACGCGACCGGATTTTTACGAACGTGTGTGAATATCGACACAAAAAGAACTGCACCTTAACGTTTGCAGTTAGGGCATACGTTAGAACTAATTTTATCTACTCAATCAATAATATAGAAAGACGGTGCAATATTTGAGAACTGATTTAATAAGCGAGGCATTATCTAGTGTATTCTTGATCGAATGTCATTATTCAAAGGTATAATTTTAAATTGACAGCAGCCAGTGGCAGCCAGTCTATGTATATTTATAATTATTTGTTTAATGGTCCTGACACACATGCTCATTAGTTGCCAAAAAGCATCCCACTAGGTAGCAATTGCTAAAATATGCTATTGCAAATAAAGTTTATATTATCTTAAGGTCAGTACTTGGTGTACTTTCGCCTTTAAGCTTAATACTTGTTAAGTGAAGTTAAACCAGGGAGCTGCTATTAAGCTGGTCATTACCGCTTCGTAAATATACTGCAGACAGTATTTGCGGTGCCTTTAAAGATAACTCGGCTAAATCTGGGATTAAACAACACTTATAAGTCTAAAATCTCTAGACTTGACTGTAATAAGGCTTGTTAGACTGTAAATACTGTAATAACACAACTTTATGCTATAGTAGAGGTAAATTAAGAAGACTCCATACCCATACCTATACTACGACCAGGTAGAAAATATAGATGGAAAAGAATGGCCGGGGACCGGGTTTAGTGGCATGCGTATGTCCAGCAGTGACATGAGATGATAACAGCAGTCACATGAGATTATGTTAATAAGTTTTGCTACAAAAAAAGCTTCAGTAGAGTTAGAACGATAACGGTACTGCTAATCTGGCAGTTCTTTCTGATCAGTTCTTTAAGCTTCAGGGTTGTGTTACAGTGAGCGTCGAACTAAATGTGTGGGAATAGAATTTGGGGGCCCTTTGCGTTCGAAGTTAATCAGTGCATCGTTCATCAATAAATTTGTCGTGGAGTCATGGAGGTCATAAAAACGATAATGTTGTGATTTTTAAGCCAACAAAATCACAAAAACTTCTTCTATTGGACCAACTTTCAAAACGCAAAAACAATATTCAATTTAGTTCATCATCATCATCATTTCAGCCATAGGACGTTCACTGCTGAACATAGACCTCCCCCATTGACTTGCAGATAGGCCGGTTGGAAGTGGCCTGCATCCAGAGTCTTCCTGCGACCCTTACCAGGTCGTCTGACCACCTTGTGAGTGGACGTCCTACGCTGCGCTTGCCGGTACGCGACCTCCATTCTAGAACCTTTCTAGCCCCATCGGCCGTCAGTTCTTCGTGCTATGTGCCCCGCCCACTGCCACTTCCGCTTGCTGATCCGTTGGGCTATGTCAGCGACTTTTGTTCGTTTACGGATCTCCTCATTTCTGATTCGATTTAGTTAAATTAAATTTGATATACTTATTTCTATAATGGTTATTTCACATAAAATTCGTAACAGCTGAACAATGCAGCATTTATGGGAAGGTAAATTTCTTTTTAATATTTCCTATTGTGTTCCATCCTTAGTTGTTGTATTTTGAAGAAGAGTTCTAATTTGGCGGCTTTGAAATCAATAAAAAATCGGTAAAGCCAACGGTCGACCTACCCAAAAAGTTAAAGGTAATTGAACAACAAGGTCGATTTTTAACTTTAAGCCGATGTAGAGATCAATATCAATTGAGATTTGATGTTTTGTGGTAGGTAGGACGAGCTGTGGTCGTACCTATTTATTTTGACTTTTTAAATATTTTATATCAATTATTTTTCAAGTAAAAATATTATCCTTAGTACCTATTTATGTGCCGTGTGGGGACGGCCGTAAAGAATACACTTCCCCACCTCCAACAGGAGTCGTGTCGCAAGAGGCGACTAATTCCTGTAGCACGAGACGGGCAGCAGCGCCTGCGTGCGAAATGTAAAAAAAATGAAGATGAAAGTCATTGGGGTTGGCCTGTGTTCAGCAGTGGACGTCCTATGGCTGAAATGATGAATGATGACCTATTTATGTTTGGATTTTCGTTATCTAATTGCTGTAGTACTGCTTATTTGAGGCTAGATAAATTGATGTGATTGTTAGAAGTATTTATTTATTTACAGAATGTAAAATGGGTTGATGACAACGTCATTTGCATGTAGCGCGTTATGCACAGAGTCGAATTAACCTTAAGTTCGCATACTCCTATCAGATCACCTAGGTACCTACACTGTGTTTACGACATGCAAACTGGATTCACTCTAAGTACTTGTTTCTTGGATGCTATCTTTATTTTAGATAAATTAAATAAATGTATGAAGCGCATTTAAATTATTATCTTTCATCATTCCTTCTGTTGGGAATGCTTTAAAACGTGTTATTTGTTTGTATTTTATATCAAAAAGGACAGCCCAGTGCGAATTTCTCTTTCGGGCATTCGGGATCCTTATTGCAAGACCTACTCACACTTAACCGGGTTTATTATTAGTTGTTTTTTTTTTACAACAAGATGGCTTTTAGATGTGTTGTGTTATTGTGTAACAAAGTGAAATGAAACTCGTTTCAGTTAGTAAATCTCTATTATATAAAAATCTGGTATCACACTGTTTGTGGTCACACTCTTGCGAAACGGTTTGACCAATTTTTATGATTTTTTTAGGTATACATACATTGTATCTGGTATCACGGTGTATTAATGCACATCCTCTAAAGGGCTAATTCTAGTGCTCAAATACAACAACTTTTTGTATGGGACCAACATTGAAATCGCAAAAAAATACGATTCCCCATACAAATCGTGACATCTGATTGGACATTTAGTATGAAGATGAAGTTTTTTTTTTAAAGATTTCAATGTTGGTCCCGAACAAAAAGTTGTTGTATTTAAGCATCAAAATCAGCCCCTAAGAGAATGTGCATTAATTATGTTGCAACTTTTTAACTAAAGAGATTTTTTAAAGTATATAGCTATTTAGAATAAAGACTAATAAATATAAATAAATTTTAAAATTTACTACAAGCTTCCGCGTAGCTCAAAATGGCTACCAGAAAGTAACCCCCTTCCTAGGCAAAAGTCTAAAGACTGGCCTAGCAGCTGGGTTTGCTGTGGTTGCCAAATCTGTGGCCTGTGTTGTTTCCGTATTTACGATAATTCAAAAACACAAATCGTTAAAAAAAATACACGTTACGTCTTGGAATATCATTATTGCATTACTATCATAATTAAGTCATAATCTTGATTGAAAAAACCACCATACATAAGGATAATTTAACAACAACGAAGAAACCAAAACAAAACATGTAGGAAATCTTAAATATTATAAATGATGCATTAATCCTTAATTACACGACTTAATAAGATAACAGTGGAAATGACGTTGCGTGGTTTATTTGCGAAATCAGACATTAAGTTTCGTTTCAAATAGAAGACTAAGAATGTCACGAGACTTGTCGCATTCGTATTTATCAGCCTCAAAGAGTTCCACTGCTAAATATAGGTTATTAGGTTTAGTTTTAGAACACCGCAGCAATCGGGTCTGGCCCCCGATTCATAACCCTTTGATAAGAAATTGTCGATAGGAAAATCACGTGACACTATAGGAGTTACCATTATTGTCACGTTATTTACCGGTCGTCAATAGGGAATATGCATGAAAAAATTTATATTAATTTATAAGAAAATATATGAAATTATAGTGCTAATAGTGAAAACAAAATTTATTTTAGGTGAAAAATTACCATAATATAGTAATTAGAAATTAAGGTATACCTATCTCTTTCTAAAACAACTTTTACTATGAAAAATGTATAGCGGACGTGTAATGACGTCATGGTACATATCGGATCTCCTTGTCTATCACGCGACTTTAAGGGGCTGTAAGTCAGGTATTTGTCAATATTTTCCATTATTTAAAGTTTTATTTTTTACAAATTCTTAAAGTTTTATTAATTATAATTAAGTACTATTTATTTTAGGACAAAATAAAAACATGCACATTCCCCATTCGTTATTTATGAGTTCTGAATCGGGGGCCTAGGCCGTTTGTGCCCAATCACTTTCCGTAACATTCTTCACGGTTTACTGGTAGAAAATGCATTAAGTGCGCTATTTGCCCATTTTTTTGTCTGTGGAATAAAGTATAATTTAAATAAATAAATAAAAATAACTAGATCCACCGGGTGAAAGGCGTGGGTTGGTCTGCGCCGTCGTGGTTGCCAGTCAAGAACCTTTCTTTCCCAATGCTTGCCAGTTCTGCGAGCGATGTGGCCTGCTATTTCATCTTGATAATCAAAAGAACTGCTGATAATTTAAAAAGTTAATAAATAAATAAATATTGGACAACATCACATACATTGCTCTGTCTGTAAGTAGCCATAAAGCACTTTTGTTATAGAAATCAGAAATAATTACGGTACTACAACACCCAGACCCGAGATAACATAGAAAAGTTCGTTTTCTACATTCACCCGACTGGGAATCGAACAGAGATCGCGACATCGTCAATAATAATAATAGAAATGTAAAAGTTTAAAAAACTCACTTTTAGCCCTTAGGTATCGCAAGGAGCGTCAAGCAAATGTTGTTTTTTGTGCTAACAAACAGACCACTGGTAATCGAGCCAAGGTGCCAAATTATCAACTAACGAATATATATTATGCATGGCTCCCAGAATGTACAATAAGCTTCCCTTGTCATTCAAAAAAATAAATTTAAATGAGTTTAAAATCAAATTAAAGAATGTTTTAATTACGAAGTGCTATTATACAATAATAGATTTCATGAATGACAAATTATTATAATTATAATTAGTTTAGCTGTATGTACGTACTCTGTTTGACTCTTCATTAATTTAATTTAATTAATTGCATGATTTAAATTTGACATTTACTATATGTATATATATACTAACATATTAATGAATATTTTATTATAATTTTGACATCTATTTTTGACATGTTTATGCTATTAATATTAGAAAAAAATTGTACACCGCTTCGGTACGGCATGTTGAAACCAAGCCTAATGACCTATCGCCTGTTTACCATGTACACATGTCCGAACAAATAAATTATTATTTTATTTTAACGTATTACGTAGAAATCTATAAAAATAAAATTGTATTGACTCTTACATATGTGATGTGGAAACGGCCTTACAATAATTACACGGCGCCGAGCTGTAATTGTATAGTTTTAAGCCAACTTGTTTATGGAATTGCCAATAATTTACGCCAGAGCAATTAATTTATGACAATCATGTGAATATTTAAGAACTTGTAAATAATTAAATGTTTGTGCATTCGAGGTACGAGTACCTGGAGGCCCGCTGCTTCAGGCTAAATGCCTTTACCGCCAATCTGTCCATTAAGGCGTAATAAATTTATTCAAACGAATAGGTCTATTAATAAAAACATCAGCAAAAACTAAAAAGTTATAAAATATACCTACTTGTATTTTATCCGTAATTGCATTTCACTTTCGTCACGTATTTAAACAGCTTGTTTATTTTAAGCAAGTTAAGATATTAAAGTTAATTATTGTACAAGTACACAACAGTTCTTTGATGAAAACATTTTGTTTTGCAATTAATATACAGGTTGTTTGTTTAAAAAATAGTGTCAAGGGGAGTCCAGAGTTATGGTTCAGGGGAAGCCGAATCATCCTAATGCATAGTCCGAGATGTATTGTACATAGTTTCATTTCATTTTTTATTTTAAATAACTTTGGTATTCAACATTTTTAATGATGCAATTGTTTTAGATATGGCCTAGATTTTTTCCACGATTCATTAAACAAACATTTAACAAAACATAAAAATCTATATTTAAAAAATACAAAAACAGCGCAGAACTTTATCATCATTATCATTTTGAAGGTGCTCATTAATACTTATTTATTCAGTATATAGGCTTCTTTTAGGCTTCTTCTACCCTACCACCGCTTCGGGACTACATATTGACTGGTGATGAGTAGAAACGGCGCAACAAACTTAGTCACCTTGGTCAAGCGAGATATAACGCTACAGAAAGCGGCTCTGCTCCTATTGCATTCAGCGGCCTTCCGCAACCTTGACACACAGTCTGTCAGTCCTTTACACACTGGGTTTGATTCAGATTTAGAGATGTCACGTGTGCCATATAAAAGAGCATAATTAAGCGATATTGTGTATACTGATTATACGGTTTAGCTCATATTCTTTCTCACTTTTTATTTTCAATCATGTATTCACTATGTGCAAAGTAGGTGGTGGGGGCTATCAAATCGATCGCAGCACACTATTTGGCAGAAAAGTGAAATAACTCTGGACTCTCACGTATCAAATTGCTATATTTCCATAGAATCCCATACTAACGTTATTAAGTATTTTTGAGTAAAAACGTCAAAATTCGCGATATGGGTTGTGTTATAAAGTGTAGAAACAATGGGAAAACAGTTCGTGCATGTTTTTTTCGTTTCCAACATCAAGATAGAAATTGGAGCAAAGAAATAAATGGATAGCTGCTTTGAAAAGAAAAAAGTTTGTAGAGGGTTTGTGTCATAGAGGTTTGTCTTATGATCACACATAGGTCTTGTTAAGTAGCTTTGTCGGTTGGTTCTAAGGTCATTAAAATCTCTCACGTGCTGTGCTAATACATTTTATTCCCCTTTTTGCACAGTTTGAGGTTGGTAAGTTATATCATGTTGTATCGATTCAAATCCCGTACGTATTTTAAGTAACATTCGTATTTTAGTTTTGATGTTTTCATCCAATTTCGAAGGAAAACAATCCGAAAATCATTCTCAAATCATCCAGTTGCTATAATTTGAGAGATCCTAAGTCCATAATAATTGTTGTCTCTAGGGGCGCTGTCATCGCGCACGCAGCGAATAGACTGTATCCTGTTAGTGTAACTATTGTAAATAAATAAATAAAAGAATCATCAAGAGACCGACTATCGGCTTCCACTTCATGGCTACCAAGTAACCGAAGCTAGTCTGAAGAGCCGGAAAGGTTTCCTTAGATTGACCGATGCCATCACCACCCAGCCTACAGATGCTCGAATTCAGCTGTGGTCCTCCAAAATTCTTCCACCTTCCTATTATAAATCGCCATCTGAACATCTTTCTTCTGGGCACGAACAGCTTTGGCCAAACTGGAAGGTGCTAATGCGCTAAACCGGAGGTTGACAGCTGTAGTCAAAATTTGGTAGCGTCCTCATGGACCAAGATCGGAGTGGATGGTACAGTACGGACCCACAAACTATGGTTCACCTACTCTCCTGCTCTCTTTGCACTAACACCTGCGGCTTACGAGAAATGATCTAAACGGAGCGACACAAAATTTAGTAGAAGTTGTCAAATCTTGGTCCAAGTTCATCTAGAGTCGCCATTGACATGACAGAAGAAGAAAATGGCTGTGAAATAAACAGGTGTTCCAAAAATCACTAGGGGTACCCCAACCCCTTGAACACCTGTTTATTGTTAATCTCTAAGCACTTGTAATTAATTACACAAACAGTAACAGATAAAGATCAGGTAATCATCATTCTGTACGTACATTAAAGATAACAAGTGCTTAGAATTTCCACTCTCAAGTAGTAAGTATACAAAGGAAAATTTCTAAAGAAATTATAATTAGTAGATAGCGTTAAAATAGTCTATTTTTGACACTAATTAATTACTCACAAATCGTTGTATGACATACTCAAAATAACCAGATTATAGATTGTGTATTAGTTGTAAAACCAGTCGAGTCACCGATGGCCAATAATCTTGATTATGGAATTAAAACGATGTAGAACAAAACTAAATGAATTAATTTATCATAACACATGGAACCTACACTTCCAAATAAAATATTCTATTCTAAACTTTCAGTTTGCTTAGTTGATAGAGAAAGAATCACAGATATATTGGCTGTAAAAAAAACTTAACGAAGCCGAAAACCATATATTCTACCTATTATTACGATTGTTATTTTCTTTTACACCATACCTGGGAAATGCTTGGTTACCGAGATAGTGACGATCAAAGTTAAAATTTAATTTTTTAAAGATGTTTACAAGTGAATTCTGTTTGTTATGGATCTAACTTGTGTATTACACTCAAGTTCCAGACAGAGTTGAGTCCAACAAAATCCAAGATGGGTTGCCACGGCAACACGTGTCGTTGGGATACTAGTATTACTTCAACCTTGTTTTGTTTTTTCTCTTTGGAGTTTGACGTAAAGCAACGCTGCTTAGGTATATACCATCGAGCACATACCCTATAGAGTAGTAATACGAATCGTTCTCCAAAACATGTCAGTGTTTTTTCACTTACATTTAGTATGAATTGACAAGTCCTGTCAACTCTCGCTCATACAAAAACAGTATAGATGAAAGCAAAGCCACAGACATCCTGAACTTCAATCCAAATATCTTCAAAGGGCCGATTAATTTGATCATAAAGCAGCAAGCAGAAAAGAAAAACCGAAATTAATAAATCCAAAGGTGTAGCAAACCCCTGATTTATTTTTGTTTTGGTTCTGTTTTGTTGTTTTCTCTTTCTTCTATATTTTTGTCTACTCTAGAAATGGCTTATGTGCACTATTTACATACTGCATTTCTATATGCGAATGCCTGTTAATAGCTACGTTTATATGACAACTCTGTATTTATAGATAGTATCAATGCTGTTGGTGTTCCGAATAAAATTAAATAAATAAATAAAGTAAGTAGTTTACAATTTAGTTTATTGTTACTAATTATTTTTGTTAGTTTTGTTTTTGTGGAACATTCTTTCTTTTTTATTGTTAAATTTAATTTAATTAATTTCAAAATCCAGCCATAGACGAATGTTTTGGGCTACAGTTTAGCAATTATGTTCTGTTCATGTAAAATGTATTTGTAATGACTGTATCCTGTTTTGTGTCTTTTACAAATAAAATAAATAAATAAATAGATACAGATAAAAACGGCGGGAGTTTTTGTCGAACAAATCATCTGACATTTCTACTCTACGGTATTTACTTACTGTTACTGTTTAGTGTTCATAGTTAGGCCCCTGTTCTATACATTAGTTAGAATAACTACTTCAAAAGAGAACAGCTGTTTTCTTTGTTACTATCCACTTAGAAAACATTTTAGACGAGTGGTGTAGTGCTTAGCGCTGCGGTCTACAAGGCGCGGTTGCGGGTTCAAATCCAGCAAGGGGCTAATTTTTGTGTCATGAGCAGGAGCGTTAGTACCTAATTAATGGATGCTTATAAACGTATTTAAGTATGTTAATCTGTTATCTAGTCGCCAAAGTACAAGCTTTGCTTAGTTTGGGAAACAATTCATAATACTAAAAAAAAATTGAAACAATAAATACACGCTTCGTTGTAAATAAATTTGTTTCTGAAAAGTGTTAAGTTAAATTAACCTAAACATAATTAATCTGTGACGCGTTGAAGTCTTTTCCTCAAAGGTCGCGTTTGTGCATAAATTCCGAGCGCGACCTCGGCGCCAGGTGGCGCTAGTGGCGGCGCCCGCGCATTGCGAATCGCGTTAATCGACTCGTCCGGAACGCCTTAATGGGGACGGGCTCGTTTCGCGTTGCGAACCAGATAGAATCCACGTTTCCATTTAGTGGTGGCACGAGAAATTGTCGGAGAGAGAAAACAAATAATATAGTAGAATATTTTTTTGTTTCACGACAGGCAAGCGAAATAACAAAATAGCATTTCTTTTAGCAAGATTATATATTAAATTTTGTTATTATTTTCATATTTTATCGTTGGAAAAATTCGCATTTTATGTTGGACTTGTAGTTACATAAACGACCAACTTGCTTATTTCTATAACCTTATAACCCCAACTAATAAAAACCAGACCTGTGGTTGTCGCTCATAATTATTTATTAACTAGAAGAAAGCTGATGATGTTCCAACACCTAAACAGATTTTATTAAATTTTAGCTTACACTTGATTAAGTCATGTTTTAAATAGATATTAAATCTAAATCGGTTCATCCGTTTAGAAGAGAGATACCTAGGTAAAATTCTCACGTAACGTCTCTGTTCATCATCATCATCATTTCAGTCATAGGACCTGTAGCAAGAGACGGGGGGCAGCGTCTGCGTGCGAAATGTTATAAAAACTGCGCTTGCCAACCCGCCTGCTAAGCGTGGCAAGTCATTAGGGGAGGCCTGTGTTCAGCAGTGAACATCTCTGTTGTTGCCTATAAATAAGTAGCGCAAAACGTTTTAGGATATTATCTGAGCTTGGACTGAAGTGTTAGAAGCACCAAGCGACTACAAAATTTTATTATATATTATTTTAGATCCCGCAAAACGATTGATACTAAATCTGAAATGCAGATAGCATGAAATGAATTTGCGGCGTTTCTTCGTTTATGAAGAGCAGTAAGAGTGCAAGTTAAATTATGTATGGTTAAATGCCCTCCTATAATAATTTTTCCATGACAAAACCTTCAATCAATTGTAGCAGCCTTATTTCAGATGCTGCTGGACATAAGCCTTTTCCGAGTTGCACCACAGCTCCACGTCTATTCAAATCAACCACACTACCGACTTTGAATCATCAATTTTTCAGGCTACGAGCGCAATACACAACACTACCGAATTAAAATCCCCAATCAAGAACATTTGCTCCAATGTCTATCAGACGTGGCCAACCAATTGCCATTCGGCTTACTTATTCTACGAGCAAACTATTCACTTATTAAAATCTCGTGCCGTATCGTCCCCCAATGGAGCTGCGCCCGGCGACTGGCCTACGTGAGCCGTCGCACGTCTCTCCTCGCTCGATCCAGGCGGGAGTTTAACTGTTATCAACCGGTAATTACTGCGCGAAATTATTTGTTTGCATTGCTTGCGATAGCTAGATCGAACTGACCTCTGCTTGCGCTTGATTGGGATGATTAAGATTAAAAAATAGATACATGTGTCTTAATGTCTTTATCAATTCGCTTAATTAGCTCGACGTCTGTAGGCAGGCGGAAAGAAACTTAATAGATTATTATTCAATTCAGGGCCGGCTTCAAAAAATATGGTTACTATTTCATAATAATAATGTAATAAGACGTGAACCTAGTACGAATTAAAATGTTTATAGCTCCATTATCTGATTGTAAAATAGGCAAGCGGACAAGAAGAATGGCAGCGGGCAGGTCTCTGTCGCAGGACCGATGGGCGTGAGCGGAAAAGTCAATTGGAGACAAAATTATCACTGGAACGATGGAACGATGGCTGCGAAAGACTACGGCTGACGAAGTCTGAGCTGGCACTACTTTGCGAGACGATTCCCATATCGAATCACATACACATACATTCACAAATCTTAAGATAAAATTTTACTTATTGTTACTCAGCAAACATCCCTGAGTAAGTTAAGGAATATTATGAATGAGTAAGTTAATCCCTATGGATTGAAATAAGTATACGGAAATCATATTTTATGAAGATCTTTATTTATTTCAGGACAACCAACAAAGCATACACCTTACATTCAACAATATACAATATTAGGTTATACTGTTGCCTTAATTTAAGGCTGCCACGACATGCACAGAAATATGTATGTTGAAAACAAACTATGACTAACGTAACATTTTAAAAAAAAATTAAATAACAATTTAATACGTTTCTAAAAACAAGTAATGTGCTGATAATTATTTTTCTTTCCGGGATTACTTATGCAATTTAGAAACAGTTAATTTAAATTTGCGCAATGAATATGACATGTCAATATCGGTGCTAGTTGAGCGTGACAATTTACTAAATTGAGACTGAATCCTGTTTATAGCGGAAAAATGGCCTAACTTAGGTTAGGTTAGCTTTGCGGATAAGATAAGATAAGAAAATGAGACTAACTTTTACGATTAGGCTGGCCACTTTTAAGACTAAGTTTCAGCAGTCGCGAGGAAAGTAAAACAGTCTTCCAGGTCATCTTAGTTTTCTTCTGGGCAAAAGAAAATAATGCTAGTAACTATTACTGCGACTACGAACGAACTACAAATCCTAACCGCAAAAAAAATACTCTGACGTAACTGATATTATGGTAACTATCAATAAACGATTGAGTATTGATCTTGACTTTAATTGTTGACTTCTGCTTCTAATTAACCTAATGTTTGTGCAGGTATTAAAGTCTTGATTAATCGTAAATCTAACAAACGTGACGTAGGTATGACGCGTTTGTTTTAATCAGCTTTCATCAAATCACGATCATATTATGTCAACAGCAGCATCTAGTGATACGCCGAGCGAGTTCAAGTCATTGATCGTATGTGGGGAGCAATGATGTTATATTGTCTTGATTGAGCATACTGCTTGAATCGTACTAAAAAAACGGGCCAACTATGTTTGAAAATTAGGTACTCAGCGATATTATTTAAATTTTTAATATGTCTTGTCTTCCTTTATAGTTTCTACACTTTGTTAGAACAAACTCCATTTCCGACACCTCAATTTTGCCTAGCGGCATGTACGTCTCCAGTGATGGAACACACGCTGGGAAGAGATTTAACGACCTGGTTCTGGAACAATTTTTGTTGCAGCATTCGCTGCCTTGACTGTCCGTCTATCTAGATATTATAATCGTGGTATTATATGCTAGTACTACCAAAGTACATCAAATCAATCTACCTACTCCGATCACTGATCATCATAGTGTAAAACTTTTGTTCTTTGACTTTAAAAAATATGCATTTTATTTGTTATTTATTGTATGCAATTTGCTGTTTGATAATTTTTGCAAAAGTCATAGAACAAAAGTGGTTCGCCATGATGTATTTACAACGTTCTGTGGTTACAAATAATAGTTACTTCTGATTTTCAACCGACTTCAAAAAAGGAGGAGGTTCTCAATTCGACTGTTTTTTTTGTATGTATGTTACGCGATTACTCCGATTTTTTTATATTTTATTATGAATTGATTTTGATGATTCTTTTTTTGTTTGGTAGATCATAGATTTCAGAGGTGGTCCCATATAAATTTTATCGTAATTGATTCAGCAGTTTTTGTGAAAATAACAAAATATATACCCAGATAATGTTTTGGATCTATGTAACCAATATCTTCGACAAATGTAAACCGATTTTGACGATTATCAAAAATAAAACCGACTTCAAAACACTAAAAAGCTAGAGCTAGCTTGAAGTCGGTTTTATTTTTTTAAATAAAATTTACTTATAAATTAATTAAAAGGATACATGTAAGATAAACTACCACCGCTTAAAATAGCTGGATGCGACATCATTTATGCATTAAATTTCAGATAGAAATAGCTTTATTACCATATCGCCGAAGACAACAAGATTACGCGACTAGAACTCGTATTAACAATCCGATCTTACAACTACGACGGTAGGAAAAATTCAATCTTTTTGGATTATAAAAAATGGTGATTTTGAAAATAATATTAGGTCCTTACATATGAAATTGCCGTTCAGTATTAAAAAAGTGAGTAAACTTTTTAAAGAAATTATTATTTAATCAAGTAATCGAAGTATGCGCCCTGTTATCGATACACTTCCGCCATTTTATAGGCAGATCATTGATCCCTTTAGAAAAAAAGTGCTCGAAGCGAGAGTCTATGAACTGTTTGAAGGCGGTTTTGACTGCCTCATCAGATTTGAATTTTTTTCCTTGTAAAAGTTATCTAAATTTTGAAAAAAGTGGTAATCGGTTGGGGCAAGATCTTGAGAGTATGATGGGTGACGCAAAGGTTCCAGTCGCAGCTCCTCTAACTTGGCATCTTTTGACTTCTGTTTGATGTGCAGTGGGTGGTCTACCGTTATCATGAAGGAGCAGTGGGCTAGAGCAATTCACCAGTCCCGGTTGTTTAATGGCGAGCTTTTCCATCATTGTTTGCAATTGTTGGCAATACAAGTCTGCAGTAATCGTCTGGCCTGATCTTAAGAAGCAGTAGTGGATAACACCAGCGCTGGTCCACCAAACACTAATCAGAATCTTCTTTTTGGTCAGTTTTCGCTTAGGGCAAGGTTTTGCCGGTTCTCCAGGGTTAAGCCATTGTGATGATCGCTTCCGATTGTCGTACAGGATCAATTTCTCATCACAAGTCACAATACGGTTCAAAATCCTCTCATTATTGTGACGATTGAGCAAAGAAACGCAGCAAGCGACGCGTGTTTGTTGGTTTGCTTCAGTCAATTCGTGCAGTACCCACTTTTCGAGTTTTTTGACTTTTACGATTTGGCGCAAATGGATAAGTATCGTTTTGTCACTGACGCCGAAGGCTGCTTCTAAGTCAGAAGTGGTTTGAGATGGATCCGCTTCCACTATCGCCTTCAATTCTTCGTTATTTACTTGAGTATCAGGTCGTCCACGAGGCTCACTACGTAAATCGAAATTTCCAGAACGGAAACGTTGAAACCAAAAACGCACCGTTTCGTTAAAAGTCAAAGTCAAAAATCATTTATTCAATTTAAGACAGAAAACTGCCACTTATGAACGTCAATAATAACATTATTGGCCCATATGGGGCAGAACATGTCTCCTTATTTTTTGGGCCCTACTAGCGCTTCGAGACAAGACACAGACAATCTGGCAAGTGCTGAGAAGAAACGCCGGAACAAACTCAGTCACCACTAGCTGCCACAAAAAAATAAGATAATATGTATACCTGTGCGAGCTGGACAGTATTTTAATTCCATACATTTTTGTCATTTAAATAGTCATTAACAGCATAATAACCCTTTTTCATTAAAATATTCTTAACATGCGATTTAAACTCAAACATGGGTAGTTCAACGATAGACTGTGGTAATTTGTAAAAAAAGCGAATACATTTCCCCATGAACGAAGTTCTCACTTTATGCAGTCTGAAATTTGAAACAGCAAATTTATCTTTATTCCTGGTATCAAAATTATGTTTGTCACTTTTCTTAGGAAATCTATGCAAGTTTTTGCGAATGTACATAATATTTTCATAAATGAATTGAGAGGCCTCTGTTACTTACAGATTATTTTGTGTTACAGAAATTACAGATTATGTTATTAATTTCCTTAAACAGTTCTTTTAACGAGTCTCGGGGTCGAAGGTTGTAAATTGACCGTATAGCCCTCTTTTGTAGTACAAAGATAGATTCAATATCGGCTGCTGAGCCCCATAACAATATTCCGTATGACATTATAACTACTATGAATGTAGCTAAAATACACTAATCTCGCCGTTCCAACATGTCTTATCTTTCTCACAGCATAAGCAGCTGAACTAAGTCTTCCTGGCAGAGTCTCAATATGAGCACCCCATTGCAGACGGGAATCCAAAGTTATTCCCAAAAAGGTAGTGAAATTACTTTAGCGTTTCGTTCGTTAGCGGTGCCTGGTCCGTACACGTCGTTAATTTTTCATGTCGTTTCTGCAGCACAGGTGACACGGTGGAACTCGTATTCATAGATACCGCGAATTTTCAATTTGTCCATAGTTGTTGTTACAGCAATGTTGAAGCTCAAACAAATGATGTGTAAACAAATGAAATACGATTTTTTAAACAATATTTTTCTGGCTTTATTTCGAAATAGTTAAATTTGAATTTGGAAATCCTAATCAAACGCAAGATATTTGATTTTAAAGTTACCAGTATTGAGTATCGGCAATTTCATATGTAAGGACCTAATAGATACACCAACTGCATTAATAATTTTACATTATTTATTATATATCTGTCAGTTTGTATGACGTCGACAAAGACACAATGATATCTATATTTCGTACTAAGCTAATCCGGAGGTGACCTAAGGTTCACTAGCGCATCTCAGGATTACAATAACACCACAGAATAAATAATAGTTACGGTTATCAGAAGTTAAGCTTCCTACAATGCGCGCTAGAGAAACGCACACATACCAGCTGTAACAAAAACCCTGTTCGACCCAAAAGGGGTGATTCTGGTGCTCAAATACAACTTTTACTTCGGGACCGGCATCGAAATCGCAAAAAAGTACGAACAGGGTTTTTTACACCATGTAGACATCGCTCATAGGCTCGATTTCTCATAACACTCGGGCTCGAACTACTGTCAGAGTGCTCCAAGATTTTGATTGATTGATTTTGTGTAAGTGAGCGGTGTCTAAGTGTGCGGTGCTCGAGTGCGCATTTATTTTACGAAGCTTAACTTCTGATACCCATTTGTAGTATTGATTCTGTGGTATTAAACATCATTATATATCTGTCAGACAGAGACTGAATGATATCTTTATCCCGTACTAATCCATTCCGGTCTTATGCAAGGTGCAAGTAAACCTAAGTAAGATAAAATAAAAATGGATTTTAACTTATAAATTGAAGGATCCATTTATGAATATAAGCTTGGGAATGCATAATATTAAAATAGCTTGTATACGTTGTAGCCAGATCGTAAAATTTACCACTTCATGATGTGATCGATCATTTCATAAAATGGTGGTATTTCATGATAAGGCCAACTAAAACTGACCATATCGTTTAAACGTCAACATTTGATGAAATGTCAATCCACGTTTGGCCATATTATAAAAATAAAAATACGTTTACAAGTTATCTGAATTTGTCAATATTTGTAATCTTGGTTGATAGATGAATTAAATATTTTAAATAGTTATTATTCTTAAACAAAACCAATAAATAAAAAAACTTGAATAGCTGACTAACCTAACTAACCTGTCAAACTACGTTCCGAACTTCTTAATTTTTTGATGTTGCGCTCGTTTTTTGAGTGACTTTCATAAAAATCGCCTAGTTTGGTGTTGTAACGATATTTCACTGCACTTTCACTTAAATTTTACACATTCTTATTCACTTTTAGAATAATATATTTGTCTGCCGCCATTATTCATCACAAAAACAAAGCAACATTAGCGCCTCTACCGGTGAGTAATGTAACGATTTTACGATATGATCACTAGTGTTTGACCATTTCGTGAAGTAGTAATGCGTTTAGCTGTTTATATCGTCAAACGCTAAGTATTAATTGATCTGGCCAGAACCCATTATGATGTAGCCAGCAGGTTCTGTTCTATATCATGAAACACCACCATTTTATGAAATAATCGGTCAAATCATGAAATGATCAGTTTTAAGATCTGGCCACGACATATACATAACGACATCGAATCAGTTATTAAATTACTGACGAGACGACTTTTACTAATTAAGTTACGATGACATGCGTATGATTGGTAATTTTGACCTGATTTATGAATCATGATTATGGAATGAGTGACAGACAGACAGACATCTGCTAGTTAATTGTACAATTGAATAGATAACGTTACATTTATAAGGCATGTCAGTGCCAGATCGAATAGGTTTCGATAAGAGCTATCTCCTCGAATAATTGCAAGCAATTCCAGACATTTCTAGATAAGTAATAAGAGGCTATTATTATTAGAATTTTGATGTCGCTTTAAAATTGGTTATGATTCTTGTTATGCTTTTTCTGTATAGTTGTGGATTATTTAAATTTCTATTCGCGAGCAAATTGTTTAAATTTTTATTCGAAAAACTTGTTTTTTACTAATTTATCTGTATTTGACAAATGCTATTGGTTTTCCATGAAGTAATAAATAAAATGAAATATATGAATAAGTAGCTTTGCTCGTGTCTTCACCTGCGTAGCCTTCAGAATAAAATCAAAGAGAGATCTAATGATGAAATTATCAAATCATGAGAAAACACAAAGCCGACTCCAGTGTGTTAATGAGATGCTATCAAAAACATGACTTGTAAAAAAAAACAAGTCTCGCAACTCAGTTCTTCTACCGTAAAAGTTGTGAGATCCATGTAATAATACCAAGTTGGTTAATTTATTCAGTCCCTACATAAGGGGCCTTCTGTGCTAATCTAACAATATCTTATAATGACCATATCAATATTAAAAATCGTTTATGTTTTAAATAAATAGATTGACTTGGATAAATAACTTTGGAATCCTAGATAAAAATATATAAGCAGGATTACAAAGTTATTTATGCAGTTGGTGCATCTAGAAAACTTACTAAACTAGGACCGAAATTGAAAAATATTTTAGTTTTTTCATGATTTATACACTAAACACTAATTGCATTCTAAATTTGAAGCTTCTATGTCTACTAGAAGTGCCTTAGAGTTTTGATGATCGGTCAGTCTGTCAGTTAGTGAGATACAAAATTAAAAAACTTTAACTAGTTATAATATTAAACGACGTGTTCAAATTGAATGAAATTGAAATATACCGTGTTTCTACAATGCCTGCTTGGTTACTGAAAATTCAGGCTTCTAGTTTTATCCACAATGAAGTTAGAAGGGGTCGAAAACAGCCTGAACTGCTTCGAGAAAAGGATAGTAAGGTCGTGCCGCTTTTTTGCTCGACTTGGCGGGGGCACTGCTGTGTCCCCAGATCACTGGTGATGTGTGGTTAGGTGAAATCACCATTATAAAATCAAATCAAATCAAAATTTATTTATTACAGACTACATGGGTCCATGGGTTAGTTACTAATTACTTGTTTGGGGAAGGGGTGAACAGGGTGGGCAACTGCCCGACGGTTGTTTGTCGGGTTCTTGTTTATATGGTTCAATCGCTCCGATAACTTTAATATCGCGATGTAGGATACGTCAGTTTTATATGTAGCGAGATAGATGTCGCTACAACTTGTTTACTTCAGTTTACTTTAAAAATATATTTGTGTAAAAAATCGGGTCTACAGCAAGTAAGAGGCATGCGAAGCGTTAAATGAAATGTGCATACTTTAAACCTAAAGTTATTATACGCTGACAGATATTTTTATAAAAAAAGAATCCTATAGGTAAAATATAATATTAATATAAATATTGGACAACATCACATACATTGCTCTGATCCTAAGGTAAGTAGCTAAAACACTTGTGTTATCGAAATTAGAAACAACGACGGTACCACAACACCCAGACCCGAGACATCATAGAAAAGTTCGTTGTCTAAACTGTCCTGACCGAGCATCGAACACGGGACCTCAGAAATGGCGACGCCTAGACCGGCGTACTCGCCTCTTAGCTTCGGAGATCGTCATACATATGTAACGCCAACGATAATGATCCCATTTTCTTCTCTTCTTCTTCTTCAACCTGTCTCCACCCAATGCTGAGTGTAGGTATCCTCCATAGCACGCCATTCCAAACGATCTTAGGCCCTCTGCATCCATCTCTTCCCCGCTACTCTCACCAGGTCATCGGTCCACCTAGCTCGCGACCTGCCCACGCTCCTACGTCCCGTTGTAGGCCTCCACTCCAACACCCTCCTGCCCCATCTACTATCCGTTCTTCGACAAATATGACCTGCCCACTTCCACTTTTTACGCGCTATTTCTATGATCCTATTTTACCTATCATGTATTAGACTGTTATAATATTTGTAAGAAAGTAGTGTGTAAGAACAAGCAGTGGATTGGCTAGAAAAACAAGACAGTCTGGCTGCGGCAGCCAAGCAGCAGACCGTCCTAGCGCCCACCAACGGTGGGCAGTTAGTGACCAATTGTCATGGTCTATAAATAAGGAATTAACATCGTTGTTACGAGATAACAGACAGTAAAATATGGGGTCGGGACCCAAGCTAATAACCTAAGCTGGCAGCAGACCAAAGTAATGGACATAGTCCAAAAATGTAGCAAGCTAAAGTTTCACGGGGGGTTTTCAGTGGGCCGGCCACATCTGTCGCAGAACCGATGAAAGGTGGGGTAAACGGGTTCTCTAGTCCGAGACCGCGCCTTGGCAAACGTAGTGTAGGACTGATGATGAATGAAGATGGGTGGTAGTGGATGAAAAAAGCGGGAGATCGTGCTCTTTGGCGCTCTTTATGTTCAGCAGTGGACTGCAATACGCTGACATGATGACCCAAGCTAATGTAGAAATTTTGTTTTCTAAATTGAACCCGGGTCTTTTGTTTGCGTTTAGGTAGTTCGGCAAATCATAGCGCCACTGTGCTACGCTATTCGGGGTGTCAAAATAAATCTTCTAAACCTTTTTCAACCGACTTCAAAAAAGGAGGTTCTCAATTCGACTGTATGTTTTTTTTTTTTTGTATATTTGTTACGCGATTACTCCGCCAATTATGAATCGATTTTAATGATTCTTTTTTTGTTTGGTAGATCATACTTCAGAGGTGGTCCCATATAAATTTTATCGAAATTGATTTAGAACTTTTTGAGGAAATCAACAAATATATACCCAGATAATATTTTGGTTGTGGTTCTTGTTACATATCTTCGACAAATATGAGCCGATTTTGATGATTTTTGTTTTATTGAATAGCTTATACTTCAAAGATAATATGATAAAAGTTTGCAAAATAAAAATCACCCCTAAGGGTAGGAAAATAGGGGATGAAATCGGTGTTCAGCAGTTAGATTAGGATTTATCACAAAAAATTGATGAAATAAGTAAATTTTATAAAAAAAAATAAAACCGACTTCAAAACACTGAAATGCTAAAAATAATCCTAACACTTAAGTACCTAATCAGTTACTTTTGGAGTCGGTGCAAACAAAAACATTGAATCTCTCATCGGCTGGCACCGACTCCAAAAGTAACTGATTAGGTACTTAAGTGTTAGGATTATTTTTAGCATTTCAGTGTTTTGAAGTCGGTTTTATTTATTTTTATAAAATTTTGTTAATAACACGACGCACTGAGTACATTTGTATATTACCCAAGGAATTTATAATACTGTTAGTAATTATACATTCCTTGATATTATTATGTATGTATGGTGTTGTATCCATACAAATATAGTCTGCATGAAGGTTATTAGTGTCAATAACCTTTATGAAAGTTAAAATATACTTTCAAATTATTTGACATAGGGCATTTGATTAAATTAATGACAGGAGTGCCTGTCAACTTTGTCCGCAATTTTTAATGGAACACTAAAAATTCCCCTATGGTTAAAAAATTGGAAAAACCTTTCAGACAAAGTAGAGGACAGTCGGACCATATCCAAGCGGACGTGATCATACTGGGATGTAGCCTCCCGGGCATCGTCACTGCCCACAAACTCAAGAGGAAGTTTGGCGACACCATGGACATCGTAGTTCTCGACATGGCAGAAACCTCAAAGCTGGTCTCCAAGTGTAACGTCGCGTTCTTTACAGACAACGTCCCTGATGACGTCGAATCAGAGCATTCAGGAGCTGATATCGACAACAGTTCAGATGATGAGCTAATGGTCACAGACAACGTGGCTCGACATTACATATCGAAGTACGCTAGGGACCTTCACATCCCCATACCCGATGCTATTATCGAACCATCACGAATCAAATCGCCCCTGAACAAACTCTTTCAACACACCAATGGCAGCACTGTAGAATTCTGTAAGGACTTTCACAATTTCGATTATTTGGGCTTCATAGAAAAGTTTGAATTAAATCAGTATCAGTCATTACTAGACCACAGTATGCGAGACATGTTCCACACAAGGGAAGAAAACAATGAAGCGGAAAGAAAAAGGCTTTTGTACTATGACCAGACTACTATGGAAGAGCATATATGCGCAGCTCTCCTCTTTACTACATCTCGAGAAATCATGAGAACAACGGTGAGGTTAGTTTGCGGAGCGCCAGCGGAAAGTATCTCCGTCCTTTTCTACTTACATCAATGCTACCGAACTAACAGTTCCAGGAATCATCTAGATGGAGACAACACAAGATTTCGCGAGAAACTTTTAGGTTACTGCAGAAAACGTTTGACCAATCAACTTCAACGGAGCATCGCAGATATCATTCTATCCTCAAAACCTATCAAAGAAATCAGTAGTTATTCTGATGAGCAAGTTATTCTGAAAACAATGAAAGGCGATACCGACTATGTTTGCAATTTGTTAGCAATGGCTCTACGTCCGGATGAGCTGAACAAAATCACGGTTGAAGATCAATTGCTTGCGAAAAAAGATGCAGATATTGCTTATGCTATGACTCCTGGGCGAGCTAAGAAGTTTGTAGTGCAATACGAAACCAACTTTTGGGAGGCTCAAGGTTATAGTGGAGATATTTTGAGCATGCGGGGTCCTATAATCTGGGCTATGGAGAGACCTAAGTTATCAACGACAGGCAGTGTTACACGTTACTCCACTTTGACTGGTTATATGATGGTAAGGGAAGATGATGGAACTGAAGATAATGATTCTAAGGAGGCAGTCTTGGAGCAACTAGTGAAGTTGTTTGGTGAAGAAGCAGCTACTCCAGTTAGTTATACAGAAACTGATATTGCCGACATCTTTGTCCCGCGGTGTGGAGATTACGTGGCACTGCGTAAGTTGACCGGGCAGGTTAGTCGGAAGTTACATTTGGAGTGGGGTGCTTTAGATGTATTTGCCGACGGAGACGTGGCCGCGGCGTTGGAGGCCGGTCACGCGACATACCTGCATTTGCTGAGATGTCTCCGTCCTCAAGCTCAGACTTTTGAGGATATAAGCTCTTCCGAATGGCCTATCACGCTGAGTGCAAGCCCCTTAGAGCGTTGGTTCTCTCAGATCAATTATAAGTCCAGCATGCGTCTTGTTTTTTACACTGCCGCCATTTATATTGGCGTCAAGCTTGTGCAAGCGTATATCCGAAAATGAAAACTATTTATTAAATATTTTTAATTATTGTATTTTTGTTTTGTAGTTGTATATTTTAATTAATATAAAATCACTGTAAATTATTTTACTTTTATTTTAAATTATTTTTGTTCTGAATAATTAACGCATTTTAAACTTACTCGCAGCAAACACCGACATACATATTTCTAGGGACAGGTAAATCCTTTAAATTCCCATCACATGTACACATGCGTCTAACTCAATAGGGTCGTCCCAATATAGGGCTATTTATATGGAGTCAGTCGGCCTTCGCTTCGGCCAGTGTGAGGTCAGGCGCATCAACTGTGTCAAGTTCAAATATTTAGACGTGAGAACCTGCCATCCTGTACGACATAGGTACTCCAAAAAATATGAGTCTTGATGAGTAATCATTATGCAAGACAGAAGAGGCTTGTTTTAATTTAATTTGTTTATACTTACATGCCATAAACTTTATGTCTCGAAGACCACCTTAATTGTACGTCTTTGTGTAAAACTCATGTGTAATTTTACTTTGTAACTTGTACAATAAAGAGGATTATGTCTATCTATAATTAAAGGTTTTTATATCCATTATAGCACATATAACTGATGGCCGATGGGGCAGAAAGGTTCTAGAACCTATAAAATTACATATTATTTATGATAATGGCTTTGCCTATATAATCTGGACTTCGAAATGGGTTAACGAATTTTGATAAGTACCAACAGTAGGTAATTAATTATATATTAGGTAACAAAATAACTACAATTGATAGGGAAGTATTAACAGCAAAATGTGCGACTGTCAATACATTGCTACTTTATTTTGCGTAGGCGTTAATAGTTTAAAAAAAAATCAGACTTACACCTCCTTACTAACAATCGAGAAGATTTTAGTACAGCATGTACTATCATCTACTTAGAGTAAATACTTTTGTAATAGATAAAACTATAGCAGGTCAAATTTTAGTTACTCACTTCGATTTTTCAAGTGAGGACAAAGATAAAACTTATCATGATAATTGTACTCGTTAGTTATTTTACATGATCTGGATAATAATGAAAAAACATGAAAAAATGATATTATACCCATAGTTCAGGCAAATCTATGTGTTGTAATATGCATTAGTAAACAACAAGGCAATCGTCGTATTAAAGTGTTATTTATTGTGCGATCGTCTTATTCTTTTTAGGGTTCCGTACCTCAAAAGGAAAAATCGGAACCCTTATAGGATCACTATGTTGTCTGACTGTTGTCTGTACCCTTTATCTCGGGAAAGCGTGGAGGTTTCGCAAAAATCGGACCAGCTGTTC
The DNA here is from genome assembly GCA_963576865.1 of Anania hortulata. Classification (NCBI taxonomy): domain Eukaryota; kingdom Metazoa; phylum Arthropoda; class Insecta; order Lepidoptera; family Crambidae; genus Anania; species Anania hortulata. The sequence continues at coordinate 2,885,101 of OY756389.1, read as the reverse complement.
TTAATTTATAAATGACTAGCTGTTGCCCGTGACTTGGTTCGCGTGGTATTTAGTTATTCATAACTTCCTTAATATTTTCTTTCAAAAGACTTTTCTACTAACAATAAATAACACAACAAAAAAGAATTAGTGAAATTGTTCCATACGTTCACGCGCGATGCGATGACCAAGGGAAATAGAGATAAATTTTTATATATACAGAAGAGTTAATTATCGTCAGGAGATGGTTCTTTTAAAAGAAAAAAATGAGAAAGTTGCGCAGAAAATCCTTTATAAATAAACTAAAGACCACGCGCAACAGTTATCTACTTTAAATATAAAAATGAATCTCCATTTCCCTTGGTCATCGCATCACGTGTGAACGGGTGGAGCGATTTCGCTAATTCTTTTTTTGTTGTGTTAATTATTGACAGGAGAAGGTTCTTTTGAAAGAAAGAATTAAGAAAGTAATGAAAAAACTAAATACCACGCAAACGAAGTCGCGGGCAACAGCTAGTATAAGATACATGTAATGACTTTGTTTTATATAGGTATGTACATATATAGAAGATATTAATGTACCTACAAATTTGTACGGAACCTTCGGTAGACGTTCGAATCGCACTTGTCGGAAGATCGTGCTCTTTGGCGTTCTCTGGGGGGGCTTACAATTATCAATAATATCACATGTTAATTAAGGAATTTATAAGTACACTTATAGGATATTAATAATGTGTAAAACCTATTACTAAGATGAAAAGTAATTAAACCCTCTTTAAGTAACTTTCTCGATACCCAAAAAACCGATTGGATTGTTATGGTGCATCACTATAATTGTCAACAGTCATCTGTCACAGAACTCGTGATAGTTTGAAAAGATTATAATACCTCCTATAATAAAGGTACCTTGATAATATTTAGAATAGCGTATGTCATCTTAGCCAACGCTTGTCGACTCGCATGTATCGCTTACGAACTTGTCGGGCTTTAACTAAGCTTGAACAATTAATTAAGTACTTAGTAGTAACGACCTCTCAACCTTCTGTCCATCATGATAGTGATTCCCCTTATCCTTATCATATCTCTAAGTGGATGATACACTTGACAATGGAGAGCATTATGTTTTGTTATTTTATGTAATGATTTTTATCAATCTGCAGTTATTTACTTGCACGATAGTAAAAATAATTAAATTATTGTTCAAACGATAAGAAGTAACTATTACTACTCGCAAATCTATCTAAGTATATATATATATAAAACAAAGTCGGGTTAGTTACACCTTTTAAATGTCAGGAACGGATAGGCCGATTTTTGTGATTTATTGATTTTTTAGATTTGTCTCCGTCCCGAATAGCAAAATAACGAAAAAACCGCGAAAAATACAGGAAAAAAAATGAGGCGGTACGACATTCGCCATTAAATAAGTTAAACGAAAGATGATATTAAATTTCATAAGTATTCGATAAATATAGAGGTGCTTGTACCTCAGTGGCATTAGCGGTTTGGTAGTTATTATGACCAAAGTTAAGCCACATACGCCGTGGTTGTGATTGGATATTGACCATTCCAACCATCATCATCATCATCATTTCAGCCATAAACGTCCACTGCTAAACATAGGCCTTCCCCATTGACTCACAGATTGGCTGGTTGGAAGCGGCCACGTAGCATGTAGAACTGACAGTCGAATAACCGGCCGATGGGGCAGAAAGGTTCTAGAATGAGACCACGTACCGGCAAGCACAGCACAGGACATCCACCCACAAGGTGGACAGACGACCTGGTATAGGTTGCAGGAAGATTCCAACCATATTTAGTGACATTTTATCAATAGCGTTTTCGTGCTTCAAAAGACACGTTAAAAGTTGGTCCCGGCTTATATCGCTTGATACTAGTCGTGAAGCATCTGACAGTAAGGTTATTATTTTTAATAATCGTACGTTACGGAAAAAAAATACTTTAAAATATACGAAAATAACATACGGTGCAATTTTTTCATGAATAAGTTAAATTATCCACGCGTACCATTTTTAACAGCGGATAGGAATAATTAAATGTGAACAAAAATGTTTTTTGTTCTTTGCAAAGTTCGATTAAGTTACTGATTCTGAGCCACTCCTAAAGATTTAGCACCCCTTTTGAAATGTAACCCTGTATTAGCTATAAGATTGCTGAAAATTTGAATCTTAACTGTATTATACTGAAAAGTTTCAAAACCAAATAAATTATTCTTGATTAATTAATTCGTAATTAAGTCGTACTTTAAAATGTTGTTCTGAGAACATGGTAGTGTCTAGCCCGCAACATTAAACTCTATGTAAGTACCTATATTAGAATTTGAATTTATCCTATCATCATCATCATCATCATTTCAGCCATAGGACGTCCACTGCTGAACATAGGCCTCCCCCAGTGACTTCCAGATTGGCCGGTTGAAAGCGGTTCGCATCCAGCGGCTTCCTACAACCTTTACCAGGTCGTCTGTCCACCTTGTAGGTGGATGTCCTACGCTGCGCTTGCCGGTACGTGGCCTCCATTCCAGAACCTTTCTGCCCCATCGGCCGTCAGTTCTACGTGCTATGTGCCCCGCCCACTGCCACTTCAGCTTGCTTATCCGTTGGGCTATGTCAGCAACTTTTGTTGGTTTACGAATCTCCTCATTCCTGATTCGATCCCGCAAAGAAACGCCGAGCATAGCTCTTTCCATAGCACGCTGTGCAACCTTGAGCTTTCTTATGAGGCCCATAGTGAGAGAATTTATCCTATCCTTATTCTTTATTTGGAGGTGGATGATCTATCTTTTTTTAACAAAGTCTGCTAGGAAATAATTGTGTTTCTCAGATCGCTCGTCGCCTAACGACCCGCGACGGGCTTCGCTTCCTCTTCCTATTCGTTGTTTGGACTTTTTCATGAGGAAATACTTCCGCATCTGACTGTACAATTCAGGTGACAGTATTCTAGCTACTAGGAATTAATAGCTTCTGCCCCAGCAACGTAGATTGCGTGGATGCAGGCCGCTTCCAACCGACATAGGAAGATACTGGAGGAAGCCTATGTTTAGCAGTGGATGTCCTATGGCTGAAATGATGACGGTAATGATGATTCATTATTCCTAGGGAAAAAAAAGTTCAAAAATATCGCGTATAATTAAAAACAAATCATTCCGAGTTAATCTAGAACAATATTATAGGGTGTCCCGTAACTCAAGGATTACCGTAACCACATATTCTATACATCATAGTGAAAACCTTTATTCTTTAACTAACTTTTAAAAATATAACTTTATATAACATATTATAGCATATAACTTTTTTTTATATATGTTACCGGCAATCTGTGTAATTCAGGTATTCTGTACAATACCTAGGTAATGTATAGAAAACCTACAAAAGGCATCGAACCTAGTTGTCATACCTAGAGTTGCAAGTAACCTTAAATAACGTTAGTTTGGTGTACACCTATGAAACTTGCGTTAATCGATCGAGAAAATAATTATTAACAGCAAATACTCTTTGACAAAATGTCGTAAATGATACCTATGCTTTTTTCAGAATTTCAGGGTGAACATGTAATATTTATTTTTATTTACTCAAACTGATATTCTGAAAAAAGCATATCATTTACGACATTTTGTCAAAAGTTTAATTCGTTGTTTGTAATTATTTTCTCTTTCGATTAATGCATGTTTAAGTGTACACTAAAATAACGTTATTTCAGGTTACTTCATACTTGCAACTTGATGGATGCCAGGCTCCATACAAGAAAGTTTGAAGTCTTTTAATTGGCTGTTTGCTAATTTGTATGGGAAGTCGATAAATTTTCATGCAAGCAAAAGTCATAGAACAAAAGTTGTTCTCCATGATGCATAGATAGATATGTGGTAACAAGGTTTTACTTAAGTTACGGGACATGCTGTATGTGAACAAATTTCAAGACTCAAAGATACATTTATATTATTCGTACTTATTCATACGCACCTTCGGATTTTTCTCATAATATTTATGGCACTTGATCGGCGATGAGGAAACCTAAATAGTTATACATTCAGGTAATAATGACAGGTCATGGTCCAAAATGGTCTTGTTCTAGGTGTGTCTAAGCGTTACATAGGTCTGATGGCAATCGCTCGAAATGAAATAACTAGACTTGATCTGTGATCATAATGAGCGTAGGTATTCTGTCTAGCAGGTAGAATAATTCGTCAAATATAAGGAAAAATAATAAACAAGTTTGGGCGGGGCACATAGCACGTAGAACTGACATAACCGGTGACTGAGGACACAAAAAGGTTATAGAATGGAGACCACGTTCCTACTGGCACTGCGCGTAAGATAAGACGTCCACCCACAAGGTGGACAGACGATCTGGTAAAGGTTTCAGGAAGCCGCTGGACGCAGGCTGCTTCCAACCGGCCGATCTGGAAGTCACTGGGGGAGGCCTATGTTCAGCAGTGGACGTCCTTAGGCTGAAATGATGAATATAAATTATTTTCCTCCCCTCAAGGCTATTTTCTGACACTACTTTTTAATTAGGTAACTGTCTACCTAAATTAAGAAATTCTCTTAGCCAGCACTTGCAATCTAAGGCAATGTCGTAACTAGCTTTCAATGCACACGGTGCGACCTTCTGTAGGTAACTGTGCTCATAAATGAGCCAAAGCATGGTTTACTCTGGTAATTTCTGTGCCCCTCAGGGTCTGCGCCCAGTGCCTAGGCACTCCTGGCACCCTAGTTACGGCTCTGTCTGCTCAAGATTGACTTGTTAAGGAAAGTTCTCTACAGATAGAAGTACCCTTGACCTGTCACAACTGTTGCACGTACTAGACATGTTGTTTATTTGTAAATCCATCACGAAGATGAATGTTGATATTGATATTGATAACGTGTAAGTTTTAACGTGTCATCTTGGATGTGTCAGTAGGTACAGTACATAAATGTATGACAATACAAATTGAAACAAAGGTTTAGCCATCTGCATGATAATCCAAAACATATTTTCATATTGAATCATTTTTAACTTAAATGGTAATGGTATTTTTATACAAAAATTTGCCTTTAAAGGTAGAGTAACATGGAAGTTTTCGATAACAGCAGTGTGTGAGATGAGGCGCCAAAAATACAGTCTGAATAAAATACACCTGCCTGCCTAGCATGAGCACTAAGACACGATATGATATGATATGATGTAGCGATATATTGACACCAACAGAACTGTAAAAATATGATAATTAAAGCCGCCGTGTAGAATTTCCGTGCCGGTTACGGTACATAAATATTATGATCGCTGTTTCGATAAAAAATCAAAATGGCGGCTATATTCATCATATTTTTACAGTTGGTGTCGATATATCGCTATATCATATCATATCATATCGTGTTTTGGTAGTCATGCTAGGCAGGCTGGCCGTCTGTAGTTAGCTCGTCATCGTCGGCAGTCAAAGAATTCCAATCAATTGTGGGTCACTACCGATCCGCATGCAACGTGCGTAATGATCGAGCATAACAATTAGAAGTCGCTCTAGAGGTTGATGCTTGAATTGATAGAATATGTTTTAAAATAACATCAATGTTCAACTGCTCGATTGATAGAGAAAGTTTATTAAGTTTAACATTCAAAACTTTGTGTTATTTTTATATTAACACGTGGTAAATGTAGACAAATATTGAAATATTTACATCTAATCTCTGTCTAAGTAGACACAGTCAACGGCAGGTCAACCTATTATTCAACCGATTTTTAACTTAAGGTCCGACAAGTAGAGATCAATATAAATTGCGAAAATTTGACGTTTTGTGGTAGGTTGACCTACCTAAACTAATAGAGAAAAAGTGATCAGCTTTTTAAGATTTTGTTAATACCGCATTGGTTACAGCAATTTCAATTTTAGGCTAAATTTTTACTCTACAAAGCTTTCAAACAGTTCAGAGGACCTATTCACATTAACCGATACCGAGTTAGTATTACAATGGCTTGTGATGAAAACGGAGACTCTGATTTGCATATAAAAATGCGATTTTGTTAAAGTGACAACAGTCAGCGTCGTCTACCCTGAATGCCATAAAATTTTGCATTTTTGTAATAAAATAAAAACTATCGAGTAAAACTAAGAATAGGCCCTCAGCTTACAGTGCAAAATATATAGTTTATATCAAAGAATATACTTAGGTATAAAAATACTACAAAGGAATGCTTATTATACGAGGAAGAGGAATGGAATCAATATAGAGTCAAGCTATTGGTTGTTGTGGTTTGGGCTGACTCTAGCTTTAAACTCGGCTTTTTTATTTATTTTTTGGAGCCGCAAATACCACAACTTTTTTCATACATTGAAATCTTAAAGAAATGTTTACATCTATTATATCTATTAAAATTGTAATATTTAACTAATTGGTATTATTTTTGATAGTGCAAGTTTTTTTTAAAATTATGATGTTGGTCTTATAGAAAAAGTTGTGTTTGAGCAAGAGAGTGGAGTGGAATTTTGCAACTCGAAAACCAATTAAAATAATTCAAAGAGCTGAAAACTGTAGAAAACGGAAATTAGTCATTCACTCGAGATTTCACGAGTAGATTCGGAATAGGCCACCGCCATATTGGCCCATTCACAAATTGTGTAATGTTATACACTTTCGATTCCACGCGATCCATACACACCATGTTGCATAAAACTGTAACGTTCTTAGCTAACGATGCCATGGGCTAATTAAACCATGGTTAAAGATTTGAATTTGAAAAAGAATGAACATGAACTGCTAATTTAGTTTCCCTTTCTTTTCCTACCGCGATGTTCTACGATATTCACCAGTGGGTATCAGCACCACATTATAAAGGCTTCTCTATGAGAACGACACACGGATAAGGCTTCCCGGTACACCTGCGGTACGCACTCATCATCATCATCCGACGACCTCCGTAGCCGAGAGGCGAGCATACCGGACTTGGTGTCGCTATCTCTGAGGTTCCGGGTTCGATTCCCGGTCGGTCAATATAGAAAAATAACTTTTCTATATTGTCTCGGGTCTGGGTGTTGTGGTACCGTCGTTGTTTCTGATTTCTCTAACAGAAGTGCTTAAGCTACTTATCATAGAATCAGAGCGATGTATGTGATGTTGTCCATTATATTTATTTATTTATCAATCTTCGGAAGTCCACAGCTGGACATAAGCCTCTCCTATACAGAACGCCACAGCGAGCGGCTCTTACACTCACCAGACCAAAACTGATGCATACCTCAAGAAATCCATAAAGCCATATATTAAAGCAAAGTCATAACCTTCTGTCTTCTTCTGTTGCCATCTGTTTGAGATATCAATCAGCCTACCGCTGGTTTGGGTTCATTAAGCAGCTGGTTGAGGCTTAGTAAGTTAAATTCTATGAAAGAAATTACAGCCTCGCCCAGTGGTTAGAATCGCTGCTTACACTAGTTGGCGCAACTTTTTAAACCAAAAAAGTTTGTAAGTAGGTATGTCAAAGTCAAAAAGTCAAAGTCAAAAATCATTTATTCAGTTTATGCCCTAAACTGAATAAATGATTTTTGACTTGAGTTTGAGTGAAAACTGCCACTTATAAACGTCAATAATAACATTATTGGCCCATATGTTCTTCGACACAGCGCGAAAATAGTTTCTTACTACATTTAACTGAAAAACTAAATCCCACAGGGCTGTAATAAGGGTAGGTGTGGCTGTAATTGCGCTCTTTTGGTATTTACTGTTTACATTTATCATAATTATATAAATTAGAGTGTATTATAAATTAATCTTGTTATACAAAATAGATCAAGAGTTCTTCAACGTCTTATATGTCTTAAAGGTTTGTACATGTTAATATATAGGTAATTTCGGCATTATTATTAGTTTAGTTTATTTTTTACGTTTACAAATCGTATTCTTTTCAAAGCATTATAATAAAGTCATGGATATGGTAAGTAGCTACCAATCTAGCTTATTATACACAGCACAAATAGATAATTCAGATTCAGACATTCACGTGTTATTGGTTTAGTGTAGCTTTATGATTAAAATAAACACGATTAACGAGGCGGATTAGTGGTCTCTGTTGTCATTCCTCGTTGTATTGGCTGCAGCGCGTGCGCAGCGATACTTCGACGCATCACACCATTGTTTTATCCTCGCTCGGATTTCATGCAAAGTAAACAAATTATTGTGATTTTTCTCAGAAATATGAACTCGGCGCTGTGTTGTGCCTAGTAGGTATTTCCATTTTTTAACTTGCAAAAATTAGGATATTTTATGTATAAAGATATCCGGCTATGATCTTATGTCTCAAGGATACCTACGTGCACCGATAAGGAATACTTGTAAGAATGACGTCAAGTACCTAATTTCGAGGTGTTCAAATTCAATTGTTATAAAGAAATGGTCAAGAGATATGTCTGTCTATAAAATAGATAATATTATGATTAGTACAGTTACTACTCATGAAATGTGCTCTCGTTTCACAGACAAAAATATTATACTTCTTTAAATTTAAATTTAAATACACACACAGCTGCTGCCTTGATGCCGTCTAGCTAAAAGTTTATAAACTTAATAAAACAACCTTATTTTTATTTATTTTCAAGATACCGAATGGTGTTTCCTTTGCTTTTTAAGTAGACATTTAAGACAAAAAGTATCAGAAAAAGCTATCAACAGCGACCATGGTTTTTTGGTGTCAGTTGTGGGTCAGCATACTTAATCATCCGTGATATTAATTGCTGCAATTATATGATGAGTCATACTTATTAGGTACCTACCAGACACAGATTTAATTCTACTTAATATGTGGCCCACTCTAGATATAAAAATCTAAATACTAAAGTCAAGAAAATTTTAGGATTACGTTTCCATCCCTCAATTTTACATGATGTTTTTCGGTAAATTTCGGATAGCTAAAATTTTTTTTAAATTTATGTGTCAGTAGACACAATTTCTAAAACGCTTCAACACGAAGAAGCCCTCGTATTTTTTTAAAGAAACTAAATTTAAATCGAAGCAAAACACATGGTTTATTATGGTACAAAACTGATAACGTTTACATATACTTTTAAACACTTGTGGCAGGTAGTTGTTAATCATTGTGCTCTCGCAGTTGGACTGTGAAAGTGTAATAAAATGGAGGATATGAAAAAAACTATTGTGATCGTCAGGAAATTGGAGAGCAGTCCAAGGTCAGATCATTAATATTTTTAGTATCAATATTCTTAATAAAAACAATATAAGTAATCGTCATTAAGAATTTGTAAAGTAGGTACTTAATATCACTTTGCACGATAAACATAAATTGGTCATTTAGATTGTAAGTAAAATTGGTAAAATCTGAAAAATAAATGAGTAGGAACATACTGTCAATAGGTACCTATAGGTACTTCTGTTTTGTTATTTATCGACGAACCGAACGTCGGTTTGTGGTGAGTGGTGTCATATCAAAAGTTTACATTTCTCACACTCCTAAATGCACAATGTTTGCGGTGTTCGGTCAACTGATAGGAAAACACTAAGGATTTTTATCAATCCATAAAATGTACCAAATCTGCTAGAAAAATTCAACTTAAATGTATGAGCCAACTACATACAAATTAACAATCTGAGCCACAAGCTACTCCCTTTTTTGACCTTCAAGAGCTTAGAAATTAAATATTTGCCAATACATTTTTTTTGTTTACCTAGAAATTAAAATAAAATAGGGTATGGAAAATTTGCAATGGATAATTATTTACGCTGTTGATTACGCTACACGCAGGATCGTGAAACTGACAGGTTCTTCGGTACCTACATTATTTTAGTCAAACAATTAAACAGATAATAATAAATTTCAAGTGGAATAGGTAAACACAGTGATAAACATTCTATGACTATACAAGAATGGACCCAGAGCCCTTAGTACGTTGATAAATTTTAACAAAGCAGGTTTAATATCGTGCCGTTTTTCGTAAAATAATGTAACATTAAAACAATTGTGAATAATCTGCTGACAATTTTAGTCGTGTTTATGTAACTAGTTTACATATGTGTGACAAATTTACAAAGAAGTCGCAACTCGGCATGTACAAACAGATATAATATCAACTGTCGGAAAAATTATACCTACATAAGTAAGCTCTTAGGGAGCATAACGTTTTTGTGCTACTTCAAAAGTTCTATACACGTTTCTTCTTGTGTATTAGTAATTTTGTGTCGATATTTTTAAATAAATGCAAATTTTACGTCAGGCTTCATCTGCAAGATTAACATAACAGATGTACGCAGTAATGTTTCTTTAATAAAAATAAAAACAGTATTCTTCTGACTCGAGAGAATTTTATTTACATCGTAACGTATTCTTTTTTCACGTAAGATTCTGGTAAATTTTGTTGTCTCACGATAGTCACGATAATTATTTCTCTAAAACATATTTATATACATATATATTATATATAAAACATATTACAGATGATTTTAAAAAAAAGTCTCAATAGATAGTATTACCGATGCCCATTGCGTTTATCATTTACGAGTATGACCGCAATTTTTAATGACGCACAAAAACTTAAATTACAGTTAGTTATAAATTAATCCAATTCGGTTTAAAGCAAAAAAAGAAAATAGAAAAATTGTTTACGTTTTCAAATAGCTGAATGCAGATCACGTATTTTTAAGGTCAAGTGGCCAACCTCGGAAACAACGTGTTACCTGTAGCATTATAATTCCCACGGCGGCGGCCAGGCTTGTCTGTCACTATTATCAAATCAATATTGCGTTACTATTGCGAAAACTTACTAATTAGAGGGGTGTCCGGAAAACCTTCGAATGTCGATGGAACTTTTACCTGTGTGAGTGCGGAATGATAAAGGTCATTAAATATGACTTTGTGATCCTCAAGGCTGCGAGGTTTGCGCGCATACGTTTATAAACCGAATTTTAAAAAACCGGACAAGTTTGAGTCGGACTCACCCACCGAGGGTTTCTCATTAATTTGTATGTACATAAATTATACTTAAATACTTTAGGAATCGAATCTCGCAGTTTAATTACAAATGTATGATTCGACTTTGTTTTTTTAGAATGTTTTGGATATCATTTGAGATAATTATTTTCTCACTTATAGTATCGACGGAGAAGAATCAACCAACCTACTACCTTTGCCTTTATACTTACTTTATTTTCGTTTATGGCCCCGACTCACTATAACATCAAACATATCCAATTTCACAGAAGGTCTTAGTCACGTATTTGGTGTGAACAAAATATTAAATAAGTAGATATATTTAAAATCGGTTTTGTTTGAGTCTTAATTGTTCATTCATTTCATTGCCTTCCGTCTCGGCTGCGCGTTGATCTGTCGGTCAGCTTTGCCTTTAAATATAGTATAATCGTTTACCGAGGTGATTCTTTCGTTTTCATTATTAGTTTAACGTTTTAACATACTTATCTATACTTTACGGCATGATGACCTGGGCCTAACGATTACACCCTGTAGGTATAAATTATTATGTATAGCTGTTGCCCGCGACTTCGTTCGCGTGGTCTATGCAAAATCATAATTAGTAAAACTAAACACCATGCGATTGGGGTCGCAGGTCTTAACTGAACAATGGCATCTAACAGTAAGAAGCTCCATTTATAATGAGAGTTATCTTGTATCCCTCGTGAACCGTATTTTTTTCGGGATAAATAGCATTATAGCTTCTAATCCAGACTATAATCTATTTCTGTGCCAAATTTCACCGAGATCCGTTTAGCTGTTCTGGCGTGATTGAGTAACAAATATCCATCCATTCAAACTTTCAGATTTTTTATATTAAATAAGGTAAGACAGTAAGAAGTAAAATGTATTAATTGATCATATTTTGTACCAATATTATCCCGAAAGTAAACACTGAAACAGTTTACTTAAAGTCCTTTAATAATTGAACATAGTAAACTAGTTGGACTAGGAGATGGGTTCTACAAGGATAGCTACCCACTTGCTTAGAATAATAAAATAGGCTAGTTTCCTTAAAGAATCTAATTAGCCCGTCAGTTGGTTTAACAGAAAATATTGAACACGTATTTTTTCTTTTCTCAATCAAACAAAAAATTATGAAGTTAAAGCCCGTTAAATTTTTGCGTAACTTTTTAGCAAGGCGTGACGTCACGTGCTTACTTTGATGTGCTTTATCTTCGTATTTTTTTGTTTCATTGACAAAAGACAAAATATGGGTCCAATATTTTTTGATAATCTAACTGACGCGACTAAATAGAATAATATTTTTTTGACCCAGGAAGAAACTAGCCTATTATTCTGGTAGATTCTGATTAAATAATAAGAACGCAAAACCACACCCAATAGTTGAGAAACCTACTACTAGTTACATCCTGCCTGAGTACGGACCTGTAGAATTCAAATTGTGAAATCTGTTTTTGATAGCTTATGACAACGCATATTTTTAAATCTTTTTTTACGCTTGTAATCAAGTTCCTTATTTTTCACAAACTTTTCTAACTTCCGATGTTTTTAATCCAATTGCGCTTTGTTAAAAGAATCATCCGTGTTAATACAATAGCTCGAACATCTTTTCAACGTTTCAAGTTCCACTTAACAAAAAGAGGCCTACTTTTTCAAATACTGTCCCGCGGTCTTAGCCTGTGTATAACTCGGCCGTTTTTAAAATACCCGGTTTAGTTGTAAGCTTAATACAGAATAGCGGTGTTGCGAATCAAGCCGCGTGCTATTGTTTTGTCCGGCACTGGCATAACGTAAAGATTCTTTAGCGGAACGTCAGTTCGGACCGCGGCGCAGCTGAGATTGACAGCTCGCATTGACGTACGCGCGAATTTGTTTTGTAGTGCGAAATGTCATCTAATATAATTAACGAAAAATGCCTAAACGATACAAAATTGAACGGTTTAAGTGCGTTTACAGATAAAAGTTTAGCTCCGATTAATGGTCGATATAGGTCGAAGAGTTTGTCAAGTGATAAGTTGAACCAGTCGAACGCTGATAGGGCAGCAATCTTGGAGGATGTTGAGGCTCACCACATAGAAGATCAGTCTGAAACTCCTGGGTGCTTAGTGCAAAATAGGATAATGGAACAGGGATCACAGACTAAGATGAATGGGTAAGTTAATTCTCGCATTTTTAGGAATGTTTGCGGACGGTTTTCACCTGTTGACCTTTGACAGGCCTGGTTGGTTACGATTACATTCACAAATAAATAAATAAACAATAATAAGTTGCGTTAAAAAATTCAAAAAATTGGCTAAACCTTTTTGAAAGTTATAAATATCAATTAATTGAATTTGTAAATTGTAGTTTGTTTTCGTAAATACTTGACAATAAATATAGAAAATTTTCTTATCAGACTTAGTATGACAAATTATGTCCAAGTTTTTGCCATAATCAAAAGAGAAGAAGAAGAGTACCTACCTAGTAAGTTGTTGAAGTTTAAAATTGTGACTCAATTTTATTTTACAGAATTTTTAAGTTTACAGACTTCTTCATGTAGTATTCCAGAAAACTTATTAATTTGTTTTAAAAAATAGTGACTAAGTATTAACAATAACTTATAATTTACATCATGTTGCATTGTTGCGTTGTAAAAATTTTAAGAATATGGCATGCCACGACACTGACATTTTACCTCAATATAAGGAGTCTTATAACAAATAATTTAACCCGTTAACATCCAAGCGGTCTCATGAGACCGCATAACAGTGGAATTTCTATTGCGCCTCGTTTACGTATGCTTGGCTCGATAAACAACTTTCATAATGATATCTAATTCAATATTTTAAATACCTCTCATCTCCTAAGTCTAATTGTCAGTGGTCATATTGCTAGGCGAAAGGGTTGTGATCGATGGAATAACTGTCCCTTTCATACATAAGGATATTTAATTATAACATTTGACCTGGCCTCCGATTCAAAACTATTAGTCCGAATTGCCAACGAATAAACCATGTGACGCTATAGTTTGTATTAATGTTAGTATCATGTGATTCACTGGTTGTCAAATTGTTGTTGAAGGGCTCTGAATCGGGGGCCAGTCCCAGTGCAAATCCGCTTAGTTGGGACCATTGCTTGTGCTTGTACTGGTCTCAGTCCAGTAGCATGCGAGCCCATGAGCAATACACAACGCCAAGCCTAAATGACATTTACAAACTAGTGTCAATAAAGCCTAACTATATTACACGACACAGACTATGCTATGCTCAATTCGAGCTAAATCAAGCTTATACAGCAAAAGTATATTTTGTAACGCTCCTCGTATTTTTAACCGGATACCAGAATCCATACGAGACAGAAATGACATAGCAATATTTAAATCTAAACTTATAAAATATTTAATTGACAAATGCTATTATTCCATAACTGAATTTATGACGGATAAAACTAAATACTAAGTATCTATATTGACTTGCATGTATTTAATATTGAATGTATAATGTTTATCATAGTAATTCTGTAAATCCGACGATGGACAATCATTTTTATTTTAAATTTGTTTTTCATCCTGTTTTTTTATTTTTTTTTATTGTATGCCAAGAAGGCAGGACACGGTTAGTTCTAAGACAAACCCTTGTAAGACCAATGTACACCTGTGCTCCACAATAAAGATTTATGATTATGATTATTACTGGGCCCGGTCCGGTCATCTAATGTTATTCATCCTTTAGTTCACCTACTACATTAATTTTTGGGTAAATATGTTTCTTTCCTGCCTGCCGAGCATGAGCACCAATACACGATATGGTATAATATGATATAGCGAAATATCGACACCAATTGTAAAAATATAATAGATATAGCCGCCGTTTTAAATTTTTATCGAAACAGTGATCATAATATGTGATGTCACCGGCACGGAGATTCAATATTGCGGCTAGATCTACCATATTTTTACAGTTAGTGTTGATATATCGCTATATCATATGATATCATATCGTGTTTTGGTGCTCATGCTAGGCAGGCTAGTTATAAATATATAAATAACATGTATAAAAAGAGTCTCGAGGTTATTTATAATATGACCGGTTTTATTTTATTACAGTGATGGATTTTTCCTCAACTCTAAGTATTACCAAAAATAATATTTTATTTCACAGTGAATTATTAATCCTAATTAATGTAAATTGATTAGGTATGTCATAATTGCAATCTAGTTAAATACTTAATATCTAATGTATCTTATTGAAGTGGTTGCTCCATTAAACATAATTGACCAATATACAAATAAGTAAAAATACCTAAATACTATGTATTTAAATACTTTTATTTATGTATTTAATTTTAAAAGTACGTAATTAATCAGTACCAAAGCACCCGTTTATTTTAAAATGTTTAATAAATTATTAAACAAGCCATTATATGTAAGGGCCACATAAGCCCAAACATTAATCTCTTGTTTCAAATCAAATCAAATCACTTATTGGTGATACACAGGTAAATAGTTATTACATAGGAACAGGATCCATCATCAGATCAGCTCAATGGTATCAAACTTTTGTATTGTCGGCCAAATGTTACATGGTGGTAATTTAAATCGAATATAATTAGAATTATGTCAAATAAAACTTTAATTTTTTTCTTTTGATTAAATACCTAATTCGTTAATTACAAAACAAGTGAAGCTAATAAAATCGTGTAAAATCAATAGGCAATTTAAAATGTTTTCAATTAATTTTCTAATACATCATTCATGCCTTCACCTTGAGTAATAAATAGATGTTGCTTGTGACGGATCATGAATACAAACTTATACACTTCTTTGCATCGAATAGACTATCAAACATCACAGTCACCGATACATAATCATGATAAAAATAAATCATTACACAGTCAATTATCTATCCTGAGGATTGACATAATGTTCGTTTTGCAACAGCGGACCCCACCTGTTGGTCATTGGTCGATGACAAAAATGCATATCAACTTTATAACATGTGACAAAAAATCATACTATAAAAAAAAATATGTCATTTGAGTTGTCATTCTAAATTGGACCTACCCAATTATGGCCCAGGACATATTTGTCGACAATTTCGACGTTAGAGCAGGGGGGTGTCACTCCGCAGTTTAGGTATATTCGGGCAGCGCGCCGCCCGAAGCGGTGTATGCCTGTGGGCTGTCGCTCGGTACGCACGACAGTCGCGCTCGCGCGTATAAAAATTTTTTTTTTGCTTTTGCAAATTGACCCGCAATGTCTTTTACTAAGCCAAAACGTCAATATAATAATCCGTATTAAAGATATTGTTGGTTTTACGGTTGTCTGAATAAAACGAATAGTGAATCAGAGCTAACATTTTGTTAAATTTCACACGATATTGAAATATTTATTCTTCTTTAATTCCATGTCCATAATAATTAGTAATAGTTAAAATAAAAATTCTTAATTAGTTATATTAGCCCAGAAACAATATTAAGAATAGGATAAGATAATGTTCACAAAGGAATACCTACACCCGTAGGAATCGAACACACAACATTCAGATGGAATTTATATGTTTACAGAATCAACGTTTGTAATGCTTAATCTACTTATTTTAATCGTAAAACTAATAAATCAACTAGGTACAAAAACTCCTCAAGTGACAACCTCGTGCCGTCGTTCGCAGCTCGGTCATAATAAAACTGGGGCGCGCAAAGAAAATTCACGTTTCGCGCGCGGTTATAAGTTTCAATTTTGCTTGCAGGCGGGTAGCTCTGGCAAGTCTAGGTATATTTTTATATCTAAACCAGACTTTTGTTAGGAAGTGAGTCTTCTGTACGGTAGTACTATTAGGTATTCTGTGGTTAGAGCTCCCAACAAATGGTACTAGGAAATGCGCTACAATACTTACTAACCAAAACTGACGGCCGATGGGGCAGAAAGGTTCTAAAATGGAGGCCACTTACCGGCAAGTTCAGTGTGGGAGTCCACCCACAAGGTGGAATGACAACCTGGTGATGGTGGCTGGAAGCCGCTAGATGTAGGCTCCTTCCAGCCGACTAATCTGGAAGTCATTGAGATAGCCCTATGTTCAGCAGAGTACGTCCTATGACTGAAATCCTACGCTGCGCTTGCCGGTACGTGGCCTCCATTCCAGCACCTTTATGCCCCACCGGCCGTCTACGTGCTATGTGCCCCGCCTACTGCCACTTCAGCTTGCTAATTTGTTGGGCTATGTCAGCAACTTTTGTTACAAACTTTATTTAAAACATTATTATTTATTATTTATTTATAATGATCGTGCATGTGCTCGTTACACAAAAATTTGCTCGTTGCGGGATCTAAACCCGTGATCACTGGCTTTGTAGTCCGAAGCGCAAATAAAAAACCTTATCAAAGTTCATTTTAATATCTCAAATCAATTACAAGCAATTAATTAATTTAACACCTAATTAGTCGTGAAGTGTACCTACTTTATTATCATTATTGCCTACATACAATGGAGGTCAATAACAGCAAGTGCTACTAGTCGATATGATAAGTATAAGCGAGCATATCTTATCACTATTATTGGTTTTAAGTAGTTGTACTTAACTACTACATCTAATGCTTTACCGTCATACACACACGGTCTATTTCAGATACTAGTTTGCTGTTATAGTATTATTTGTGAGGTCAGGACAGACTTTTTTTTAAATCTAGCGTTTATATGAAAATCAATGACCACGCTTTATTGTAGCAAAAAACACAAGAATAACTCGAGCTCAACCTTGAATATACTTTTTTTTTATTTGCCTCAATACTGAGGTAATTTAGAAAAAAGAAAATTAGGAAAAACCTAAATGAACAGCCAAAAAAAAAGGCAATTCACCGTCATCACATCAGGCCTATGTTCAGCAGTGAAGCCAGAAGACGTTCTATAGGTATATGGCTAAAATTATGATGATGATGATGACTATGTTGATGAAGTTCACCAGGTCATCTAAAAATAAAATATGTGTCAGACACACCAAATGCCATGGTTTGAAAGTAAGGAATCAAATTCTTTGTTTTACGTAGGTACGAGTGTATTTTTTTGCCACGGGGCACCCAGACCCAAGCGAGAAAAAAGATATTACCTATAAAGTAGACGATTATTTAGGCTCAGAATATACGTATCCGGAATCTGCCCAGTCCGGGAAAAAACTGATTCCGGCTTCCATTCGACTACATGCGGTCCGGGTGAATCTGGAGAGAAATTTATTCAGTCGATCGCAAGACGTCTTGCTGAACAATCGTGTCTAAAAAATTAAATCGCTAACTATGAAAGCGATTTTGTGTTTCTTTATTATTTAAAAATAAAATAAAGGCTAAGCTTGAACAGTATTACTAAACTAATGAAAAAACTAGAAACTTAGAATAAAATTAGAAACACAATAAAATTTAATTTAATAAGTATCCCACTTACATTTTAGGTTAGTTAAATAGGTCTTGACTTGACTGACACACACTGATCCAGGATGAATCCTTGAGATTTTCATTATGATAATTTTGCAATGCTGTATTCCTTACGTACTTATCAATCGTTCTGAATCGACCATTGTGCCTCGATGTACCATTTTTTGTTTAGTGTTCTCTCTTGCGCGTCTTGCGTTGCGTTACACTGGCGCGTGATTCGTCCTGAAGCGGACAAGCGGAGGCTTCCGGGTAGAAATAAGAATCGGATCGCACCGGATCGTATGTAGTCGATGCAGGAAAAATCCGCTTGAGCGACGGATTGAATCCGGGCTTGTCCGGGGCAGTTTTTAGCGGGTCAGAATCATTCTGGATGTATGTAGTCCGAGCCTTAAACGACAAGAGTGCGTGGACTTAACTTACTAGGTACTTACCTACAAGTCTTGTAACTGTATTTTCTTTAAAAAGGCTGATGAAGGTGACTGATTTTGTTCCGTTGCAGCGTTTCTTCTCATGACCAGCGTGTTTCACTTTTGTTACTTTGTGGAATAGGTCTAAAGGAAGACACTGATATAGATGAAAGAAAATTCTAAAGAGATTTAATCATAGCACAAAAAAAAATGACTTAACAATCCCAAGAAAGAACAAAATACTGGCCGTATAAACTTTGGGACTTAGCGAAATGGTTTCATTTTAATATTTTTCGTGATTTTCTTTTGTTAAAAAACGTAGTGCTTTATTATTAAGTCTTCTTTTCTATAATATAAAACGAAGTCGGGTTCGGGTTTATAAGTAAAGAACGGCTGGACCGATTTTTATGATTTTTGTTTTGTTAAATTTGTCTCCGCTCCGAATAGCATAATAACTTCAAAAATTACGAAAAAAAATAAATGTATGGCGGTACGAAGTACGCCGGGACAGCTAGTCTATATATAAAACGGGTTCCCTACGTGTTTTCAAAACACTTTTCTTCGAAAATTGAGACATCGACAACCTTATATACCGAAGCTTTCATAGTGCACATCAAACATCTTACTTCGGTACCTCGTTTCTCCAACTATTGTTTGTACGATGTAACATTACTTGAATTCAATTTAATGTAAGTTGTACCTACCACGTCGCGAAAAAAATTAATTGATAAAATTTTCGAAGTTTTGAACAAGGTACCGAAGTAAGATGTTCGATGTTTAGAAACGTCGAACAACAAAACCTTCGCAGAAACAAGTCATCGCACTATGAAAGCTTCGGTATGAGGTTGTCGATGTATCAATTTTCGAAGAAAAATGTTTCGAACATACGTAGGGAACCCATATAAAACAAAGTCGGGTTAGTTACACCATTTATAAGTCAAGAACGACTGGGCCGGTTTTTATGATTAATGATTTTTGGATTTGTCTCCGTCCCGAATAGCAGAATAACTGTTAAAGCAGTAAAAATTCACGAAAAAAAAAGAGGCGGTACGTAGTTCGCCGGGACAACTAATAACTATTAACGTATCGGAAAATTCACAAAAAAAAACATAAAAAGGCGCGGGCAGTACGACGTTCGCCGGGATAGCTAGTTATATTTATTTATTTATTTATTTTAGGAAGATTTACAGTTTCAATAATACAGTAAACTAGTACAATATACTGTGGTTCAATACTAATTACAAATCTCCACATATGAGTAACCAGACAGGTAAGGATAAG
Organism: Anania hortulata; assembly: GCA_963576865.1. NCBI lineage: Eukaryota > Metazoa > Arthropoda > Insecta > Lepidoptera > Crambidae > Anania > Anania hortulata. The sequence goes on along the minus strand of OY756389.1, from coordinate 2,865,103 downwards.
TCTAAGTGAGGCAACTAAGAAATAAACAATATTAACTTAGTAATAATATCGTCAAAGTTCGAGAATCTCAAAATATGTCTTTGTCATTTGTCGCTTTATCGAGGCAATGCTGGTAAAGAACAGATCAATATCAATAGACAGTTTAGAAAAACTACGAATTAAAAAGGCATTCTGTCTGTAGTTAGTATTTGCAGCGGGTATATTTAAAATCGGTCGCGATCGAAACCTAAGCAGATTAGTGTTTAGTGAGATCTTAGATAATAAATCTGGGCTATCTGTCATACCAGTGGCTATTTGTGTCAAAAACATATGTCACTTATGTTGCGTCTCGTCTCTAGGGGCAGAAAATGGTATCGTTTACACCGATGTTGATAATTAGTACTGTTTTGTTGAGCTTTGTAACCTAAGTAGCGTAGAAACCGTTTCTGGATGTCTTCGATCCGACTAGTGTATGCAGCGTACCGTGGGTTCCACACTTGCGATGCATATTCCAAGTGGCTACGGACGAACGCACAATACAAATTTTTAATAGTTTTCGAAAGTCCACCGAGGTCCTCATAATAAAACCCAGTGCTTTTGATGCTTTATGAACGATATGATCTATATGCTTATCAAAAATAAGTTTAGCGTCAAGAATAACTCCTAGATCCTTAACTTCATTTACTCTTTTAAGTTGTTCACTGCGTAGTTTATAACCTATATCTATAACCGACATTTTGCGAGAGAATGTAATGTAAAAGCATTTTGACACATTCAAATCTAATTTATTAAGACTGCAATACATTTCGAATCTATTTAAATCATCCTGCAAGGCGTGAACATCTGACAGAGTGGAAATAACTTTGAGAATTTTCATGTCATCTGCGAACAATAAGATTTTTGAATGGTGAAAGCAATGAGCTATGTCCATTATAAAGATAGTGAACAATAGTGGACCCAATATCGAACCTTGGGGAACACCAGAAGGTATAGAAATCCAGTCAGAGTATATCATAAAATATTATCGCCACTCTACGCCTTGTGTTACATACCTAGCCTATTAATGTCGATAAGTTGAGTAAACGTTTGCTTACGATATAAGTTCCGGTAGACGGTCCTGCGTCCTGCCTGTCTCCGTAAAATGTACACCAAACACTTTATGGATTATTGTTTATCTTAAGGCATACTTTACAACAAAATAAGGTTGAAATAATATTGGACAGTGAAAAACAAGAACGAATCTCATTTAAACCTTAAACAGGCATTGGAGAATACCTAGTTTCCACTGAATCTTATTTACTTGTGATTACGCCTCTAAAACCTATAAAAGTTAATGAGAGTCACTTAATCTACCTACCTGGCATATCATTAATCACAATATTTGAGACTTCTCTTACCATTGCTTACGTGAAATCTCGATTTACGACCGCACATTTAATGAAAACAGTTGAATTTGTTTTAAAAATAATGTCGTCATCTTGCTTTTGCTTAAAATAACCTTGTGGCAGCAAAAGGTTCTACAAAATATGTCAAACTTTGCCAATGCTGTTTCTGTAACACAACATATGTATAATGACAGTGCCATATGCCACAGAAAATAAGGCTACTAAAACCATAATGCAAAAGTGATTTAATTTATGTTAGAAGTACAGAAACCGCTAACTAATGCAAAATTGCAAACGCAAACATTATTGTTATTAAACATTCAGCTTCGGTATCTTGGTCATCAAATAACAACTCGAATCAGCATTAAACTTTTAGTTAGTTGACTCTTTCCCGGGTCAAACAGACGTACCTAATGATTTACGTATATTAGTGATTTATCGGGCCGGTAGTATTTGCACAGTAGTTGTTATCTATTAATGTTGGTAAGGAGCGCCGGTGCACGATAAATAATGATAAACGTACCGATACGTTTCGAATTAGTGCGTGCTATGTCGCCCTACTGACATCATATGCACCCTGATTTGTCAGACGAGGGTGAGTGATACCGTGACCTGTGCAGTGACTGTGAACTAGTATCTGTATCCAGTGATACTTATAGACTATTCTCAAAATGACGGAGTTTGAGACCAATAAACCATTGTTACTGTGAGTACCTATCTCCTTCTGTCTCATAAAGTTTGTTATAGTAATGTCTGTATTTGCTTGAAAGGGCAATGATGATCAAGAGGCTGCCACATGTAACGTCATTTAATCTCTTCTTATATCTACTTATTCCATTAATAATGTATAAAGGTTGACAGACACGTGTCTCAAGCCCCGTCCACTCGAGTACTGAGTGTTAGTAAATGATTATTTATCTACAACACACAATTGTCATTTACATTCGCGTGTTAGAACGACACCTTTAGAAATTCCGTTGGTTGGTTGGTCGGTTGCTGATCTCGTCATCTTCTTCTTTTGTGATGTAATTCTCAAAAAATCTTTTAACCACTTCGGCTTCGGCTCGGAGTCAAGTTGTTATATTAAACCCCCCTTCCCCACACCTATAGCACAGCTCTTTTGGTACGTTCATACGGAGAACTCAAGGTTTGAACCAATTTATTATCAAAACTACACGAACTATTTCCCCTGATTGCCGATATTCGGCGTAATTTGACCCGGCTATTTAGATAATTCATTATATGCAATTTATAAAAAACATGGCAATGTATCCAAACCTGAAAAATATACATTGTATAATCCCGCTGACTCAAACAGTCACTATATTTACTTACTTTTTAACTCAAACAAGTAATGCAGTTCTTATCGATATGTAAATAATTAAACATGATTTTGTAATTCTAAATAATAAACTATTTTACCTTGCCCAAGTTCTGTATTTTTCCATTCGTCGTCGTTTCTAGCGATAAGACCACCTAAATTGTGTAGATGTTACTTTTCTGTACCTTGTTTGTAATAAATGGTGTGCAGTAAAGAAACTACAGGATGAATTTAAAATCAGTCGTCAATTGACGACTTTATGCTAGCCTTTTGACCCTTTCCTGTAATGAAAAGTTTCGTACGTTCAGACGTATAAACCTAATAAATTAATATAACCATTTACTTACATTTACAATCCTTTGACAAAGTATGAACATCTGAAACTAGCCGATTAGCACGAGACGGGCAGCAGCGTCTGCGTGTGAAATATTATGAAAAACTGCGCTCGCCAACCCGCCTGCCAAGCGTGGCGAGTATTGGCAATCCCCCCTTTTTCGGGAAGGCCTATGTTCAGCAGTGGACGTTCTGCGGCTGGAATGATGATGATGAAACTAGCCGGGTAAAAAATACTACCGTTTTCAATTGTTCATAAATTGTCAAAGGTTTGACACAAGTAGATGGTTTTTTTTTTTTTTTCATAAATCATAAATCTTTATTGTGGAGCACAGGTGTACATTAGTCTTACAAGGATTTGTCTTAGAACTAACCGTGTCCTGCCTTCTTGGCGTACAATTCAAAAAACAAATTAAAATCTGCCTTAGTAGGCGTACAAAAACAAATTGAAACGATCGTAATAATAAAAAAGAAATACAATTATTAAAGTCACTTGCAGTAAATAAAAGTATACAGTACACAATAAAATAATCAGTCCAAGAGTTTATATATTTTTATCTGTCAGGAATTCATTCAATGAGTAATAAGATTTGTCAATTAGAAATGCTTTTAATTTAATTTTGAAACTTTGTATGTCAATAATATCCCGTATATTCAGCGGGATTTTGTTGTAAATCCTAGGAGCACTATTGCCGAATATGCTATTGCTGCGCAGACTAGTTTTGCAACGGATTGTCAGCAGCGTGTTTTTATTTCGGTCTCGACTTCTGTACTCGAATTTTTTGGTATTATTTTTAACAAATAAAGCGCATTCCATAATATAGAGGCATGGAAGGGTTAAAATCTTTTTGTCTCTGAAATAATATAAATATAATATTTTCATTTGATATTTACGTCCGAACGAACGAAACACTTTCGTAGTTGGCTTTCTGGTCGGGTCAGTGTATGTCCATGATTGCGGATGCGGTAAGTCTAATTATCGCATTTAGAGAAAAATGGGCGTCAGGCCTCTCTCTCTCTGTAACCCTTACTGTAACCGGACCGTTTTTGTCAATGGCTACACCACACACAGTATCATAAGAATGTGCAGGTTTTTCTAACAATGTTTTTCCTTACCGGAGCAAGTGGCATAACAGATGTAAGGCAGGTTTTAATATAATTTGTTTAAGTACGTTAAATTCCCATAACAGCTACGGCAATAGCTAATATTTAGTTCATTTAATTCCTTAATCTATGTATATCATGTACCGGAAACGTTTCTTTACTGATAGTGACGATAAAAGACCCTTGCCCAAGGTCAAAAATAGGTCAATAACCTTTTTGAGTGCAAGCAATCAAACAACCTGCCGCGGCAGCTATACAGTACAGTACGAGTACTATATCATGATTATTTTTAGATACGCACTACCGATAATGCGGTGATATCAAATAAAATTATGTGGTTATCGAAATTGAATTATTATTTTATCTGTAACGGTGATTGTTTCAAAATATTCTGTATTTTTGGTCTACATACAAAAATTACACTTAAAGGGTTAACTCAAACGGTGCTATAATGTCGCCTGTCATTTTAAAAATCTTTCGATAAAAAAATCATTTCTCTCTTTCTGACTTCACTTGCTGCTTGCTTGCTTGAGCAAGTTAAGTATGAGAAGACAAACATTTTTCAAAGATTTTTCAAGGTTTACACCTTATATTTTATTATTTACACCTTATATATATTTTATTTTGGACTTGGCTAACCTGCTTGACAAAATAAGATACTTACTTATAAAAACAATAGTACATCATCAACACGACGAACCTGTATTGTAAAACTTTTGAAATCTTTGTTTAAAAACGAAACGTAAAACGAATTATTTTTCAGAATAATGAAATATTCACTTTTGTCTGTGTATCTCTTCTGTAAGTAGGCTTCCGTCCGAAACCATTTTCAACTTAAGTTATTAGAAACTGGTAGGTTTATGTTAAATATTTCCAAAAAAGATTTCATTTTACTACTAAAGTGTAGAAGGGGCCTACACTTAGCTACCAGCAAAGCTTATAAATTAATATATCTAACTAAATGAATAAGATGTTCGCTATCTGTTGTGCGGTCAAAGAGTAAAGTGCAGGCAATTTTTTGCGCTAAGTTACTCGGTCGGTAAGTTTTTCATAATGATAGGTAGGTACATATTACATTCTTCATTAGTCATCTTATCTTCAATCTTAAATTATGCAGATGACCGAATGTTTTATTTTAAACCGATTCTAAAAAAAGAGGAGGTTGAGTGAAAACCGTCGGAATATTTTTAGTACGTAGTAGTTAATTTTATTTTAGAGTGTGATTAGCAGCAGTAGATCTGCTCAAATAAAACAAAGAAAAGTATCAAACAAAAAATTTCAAAAAATCACTTCTGCTTTTATTGTATTGTATGGTAAAATGTTATTTATTTTTTGAGATTTCGATGTTTTGCTCATAGTTTGTGCAATAGAATCGCCCCTTTAAAGCTAGTGAAGTAATTATATGTACCATATACGTATATTTGATGATCATGGACAAAACCAAGCTCATCTCAAATGCCCATGTTGCGCCCTACCCAGTATCCGTTGGGAGCTCTTCTTTCGAAATTGTTGACAAATATGTTTACCTGGGACAATTGATCCAGGTGGGTAGATTCAATTTTGAGAAGGAGGTCAATCGTCGAATTCAACTCGGCTGGGCAGCGTTCGGGAAACTACACAACGTCTTCTCGTCCAAAATACCTCAGTGCCTAAAGACGAAAGTCTACAACCATTGTGTGTTACCAGTGATGACATATGGAACTGAAACATGGCCTCATAAGAAAGCTCAAGGTGGCACAGCGTGCTATGGAAAGGGTTATGCTCGGTGTTTCCTTGCGAGATCGAATCAGAAATGAGGAGTTCCGTAAACGAACAAAAGTCGCTGACATAGCCCAACGGATTAGCAAGCTGAAGTGGCAGTGGGCGGGGCACATAGCACGTATAACAGACGGCTGATGGGGCAGATAGGTTCTAAAATGGAGGCCGTGTACCGGCAAGCGCAGCCTAGGACGTCCACCCACAAGGTGAACAGACGACCTGGTAAAGGTCACAGGAAGACGCTGGATGCAGGCCGCTTCCAACCGGCCAATCACAAATCTCCGGCCAATCGGGAAGTCAATGGGGGGAGGCCTATGTTCAGTAGTGGACGTCCTATGGCTGAAATGATGATGATGATGATATATATTTCGTTAGATTATACAAGTGATAGGATAAAAAAAAACACGAAACAGGATGTTCAACCATCAATGTTAGCAATTAAAATATTTTAATTTAATTGGTAATCAGAAACTGAACTATCGAGGACGCGTAACAAAAAATTTGCGTATCGTAATCAACTAAAAAACAAAACATGTGATGGAAAGTAACAAAAAGCTGATGTACATATTTTTAAATTAATTTTAAATCAAATATCAAATCATTTTATCATCTCCGAAGACACAAACATTTCGCCAATGTCAGTCAAGTGAGAGCTAAAGAAATTTTTAGAGTGTGCAAAGTAATTTTTAAGGTTTCTTTTTCAGAAAGTGTAACTTAATCTAAGAAACAAATAAAATAAAAGTTTTAAACAGTAGGTATTTTTTTATAATAGGTAATAATTTGTACATTTTTACTTGATGACGCACATTGTAAGGCTCGGCTAAGGTTAATTGGTAATCAGAAACTGAACTATCGAGGACGCGTAACAAAAAATTTGCGTATCGTAATCAACTAAAAAACAAAACATGTGATGGAAAGTAACAAAAAGCTGATGTACATATTTTTAAATTAATTTTAAATCAAATATCAAATCATTTTATCATCTCCGAAGACACAAACATTTCGCCAATGTCAGTCAAGTGAGAGCTAAAGAAATTTTTAGAGTGTGCAAAGTGTAGTGTAGGTACTTGCTAAATTAATAAATGTAACTATGTACGGTAGTCACCGGGGTAGGGCCAGCAGTTCGGAATAAATCGTGCTACCGATAACTTGTGTTGTTATTTCGCCCCGAATACTATACAAAGTAATTTTTAAGGTTTCTTTTTTAGAAAGTGTAACTTAATCTAAGAAACAAATAAAATAAAAGTTTTAAACAGTAGGTATTTTTTTATAATAGGTAATAATTTGTACATTTTTACTTGATGACGCACATTGTAAGGCTCGGCTTAGGTCTCGTGACTATGCTTAACGACTAGTATCTAGCGATTTGAACTGGGACTAACTTTTACCGTGCCTTCCGAAGCACGGAGATGCTTGTGATAAATGTTACTAAATATGGTTGAAATGGTCACCTATCAAATCACAACCACCCAAGGTGGCTTAACTTTGGTAATCACTACCAAAGCGCTACACAAACACCTCTGACTGAACTGGACTTTGTTGTTGTCAAAATATTTTTGAGTCCACAAACAAAACCGACAGAACAATAATGATTCTGCATTATCGGGTTTATTTGAGGCAGATCGCAGTTTAAAGGGAAAATGTAAATGTACCTGTATAAATACTTACTAAAGATAACACATATTATTATTAATAACTAATCGAAAACGATCATGTAAATTTTTGATTTGAAATATCAATTTGGTAAATAACGTCATAAATGGTGATAATAAAATATAGGCACGTATTTGATTTGACAGCAGCCTGTCCAGTCTATTAGCCAGGACCAACTTTTAACGTGCCTTCAGAAGCACAGGGATGCTTGTGATAAATGTCACTAAATATGGTCGGAATGGTTACCACTCGTTATCCACTCACAACCGCGGCGTGGGTTGCTTGGTAGTCACACAAAGCGCTACCGCCACTAAACTAAAAGCACGTCCAAGCCAATTATTATGCACCACCTAAAATGATGGAATCGCGGAGTGGGAGTTGAGGACGTAATGCCCCCAAAACTGTACACAAAAGCTCTGGAGAATATATTTAAGACCCTCAACTGAACAGACACGGCATTATTATCAACAGCGCGTACATCTCACACTTGCGATTCGCAGATGATATCGTCATGGCCGAAACGAATAAAGACCTACAGCACATGCTAGACGGCTTAGCTGAATCTTCTCAACGCATCGGTCTCCAGATGAACCTTAGTAAAACAAAGGTTATGTTCAATGAATTAATCCGGGGCAGGTCTGTTACTGGGGCTTCTCTAGAGGTTGTTCAAGAGTATGTTTACCTCGGGCAAACATTGCAGTTAAACAACTTCGAGAGAGAAGCCCGCAGAAGAATACAGCTGGGCTGGGCAGCATTTGGAAAACTTCGTTGAATTTTTCTTCTCGTCAATCCCTCAAATTCTGAAGATGAAAGTCTTTAACGAGTGCGTAATGCCTATCATGACGTACGGAGCCGAAACTTTGACACTTATGGTGCGACTCGTAAACCAATTTAAAGTTGCTCAGCGAGCTATAAAAAGAGCTGTACTCGGGATTTCTCTTAAGGATATAATCAGAAATGAGGTTATCCGACAGAAAACTAAATTTTAGCTATAAAAGAGTAAACAAATTGAAGTGGCAGTGGGCTGGTGTGGTGGTGGACAAATTTAAGTGGCACATTTGCCGTAGAACCGATAACCGATGGGGTAGACGTGTTCTTGACCGCGACTAGGCAAGCGCAGCGTGGGGCGCTCTCCGACAAGGTGGAACGGCTATAAAAATACGCAAGGCTGTGGCAGTGGATGGAAAAGAATAGCCGAGGATCAGGCGCAGTGGCGTGCATTAGGAGAGGCCTATGTCCAGCAGTGGACTAAAGTGGGCTGTTTATGATGATGATGAGCTAAAATAAAGGCAAATTAAGTATTAAATGTAAACAGATCTTTCAATATTGTCACCGTCTTTAACAAAAATAAAAAGCTTTCCATTGCAATTTACATTTAACGTACATTACATAAATCGTTTAAATAATGTACTGTTACTTCATGGGCGATGGTTTTGAATGTTTTCATGATGTCATCTTTCTTCTTAACCGACTTCGCAAAGGAGGAGGTTCTATATTCGGCTGTATGATTTTATTATGTACCGATATTTTCGTCAATTATGGACTGATTTATAAATTATTTTTTTTGTGCAAAAGGTTTATTCCCGAATTAGTTCCGTTTGCACCAAGTTAGGATCTGATGATGAAATCTCAGGGAGAAAAGGGAAATCTTAAAACTTAAAAGCTTACTTTTAATTTAATTTTGCTTATTATTTTGTTCTCTTATAGCTGTGCCATAGTACGAGTTTAAATGAATAAATAAACAGGATCCAGCTTGATACTAATAATTTATATTTCCAAATGACTCCCGAAAGCAGAGATTCTCAATTAGACACAACATGATTACGTATTGTCAATTTTTTTTGTAATAAAATCAAGTCTTAAAGGTGCTCCTAAAGTAACTGATTATTAAGTAGGTAGAATGTTTGAGTGAATATTATTTTTCGATTTTTACCTCAAAAAAGTCGGTTTTTAGTTTTTTAATAAAACTTTATTTTTACATGATACGAACTTAATTATTTTCTTGTAACAAAATAAATATAAATATGCGTCAAACAACAAACCAACTGTCATCATGACCAAGAAATAGGTAATAATATGTGTGTTACGATGTATCTGATAACGTATTTTGCCAAGGGCGTCTTCCAGCACACCCACACTCGAGCCAATTTAGATCGAATAAGAATATCGTTTTCTGTATTGACTCGAACTTAGGATCGAAGTCGGGTCCCATTGTGTGCAACGCGTATTATAGATAGATAGATAGGTACCCTTTATTGCACACCGTACAAACAAGTTACAGTTGAAGTTTACAGAATAATGTAAAATTAAGGCAGTGTAATCATCGCCATCATCATCAATCATCAATCATCTACAACCAGTGATGACATATGGAACTGAAACGTGGCCTCTCACTATGGGCCTCATAAGAAAGCTCAAGGTTGCACAGCGTGCTATGGAAAGGGCTATGCTCGGCGTTTCTTTGCGGGATCGAATCAGGAATGAGGAGATTCGTAAACGAACAAAAGTTGCTGACATAGCCCAACGGATAAGCAAGTTGAAGTGGCAGTGGGCGGGGCACATAGCACGTAGAACTGACGGCCGATGGGGCAGAAAGGTTCTGGAATGGATGCCACGTACCGGCAAGCGCAGCGTACGACGTCCACCTACAAGGTGGACAGACGACCTGGTAAAGGTTGCAGGAAGCCGCTGGATGCGAGCCGCTTTCAACCGGCCAATCTGGAAGTCACTGGGGGAGGCCTATGTTCAGCAGTGGACGTCCTATGGCTGAAATGATGATGAATCGCCACCATCTTTTCAGCCATGTCCACTGTCCCCTACTGACTTCCAGATTAACCGGTTGGAAGCTAGGAAGGTAGCAAGGCAACAATAAGGTCGTATAAAGATATTGGTAATGAGTTTATTTAATTCTTTTGTAATAGTCACTAATTAGAATTTTCTGAATCTACATAAACTGTTTGAAACTTCAAAAACATAACAACAGACGTTTGACTCGATTTGCTATGTACCTGTCTCCGCTGAATAGTTGAGGTCATCTTGCACTGGAACAACAATTTGCGTCAAAGCGATTGTTCGTGGTGGGTATATTATGTTAGTGGTAACTTCTGTTCGAAACGAGAACACGTCATCGTCACAGCGAAATCACTAGATTTAACGTGAATTTAGAGTTTTTAACTAATTTAAGTGAAAACAAAATATTACGATTGAGGTTTGGAGCGGAATCTCTTCGTATTATATAAAACTTTCTTTTGTTGGTCGATCACGTATAGCAGTAAATCAATTTACTACGGTTACAACCAATGTATAAACTACAGATTATTTATTTTAAATATAATAATATAAAAAACTAATTAAACATGCTATTATGTATGGTGGTAACTGGTACTCGTCAAAACGAATCAAATGAGCCCAACCAAACTCAAAGGTTTTATAATACAGGGTTATTTTAAAATCATCAACCCCCTAGGGTTGATTCAATTGCTCAAATACAATAACTTTTTTTTTGGGATCAACATCGAAATCGCAAAAAAACTTCCATATACTAAGCCGCCGACCAGCGGACATCAGTTTGTATGAAGCAGTGAATTCTTTTTAGAGTACTATGTTGGTTCCATAGAAAAAGTTGCTGTATTTGAGCACCAGAATCACCCTCGAGGAGGTTGTTGATGTTTTAATAATAACCCTGTATACTAAATTAGTCTTAGAAATTAGTAGATAATATTTTCAGAAAAGAGTGTAACAAATAAATCAGTTATTCAAAGTTTTCCATAGTAATATAAATAAATAATAATAAATATTGGACAAAATCACCTGTGTTACAGAAATCAGAAACAACGACGGTACCACAACACTCAGACCCGAGACAATATAGTAAAGTTATTTTTCTACATTGACCGATCGGAAATCGAACCCAAAACCTCAGAGATAGCGACACCAAGTACGGTATGCTCGCCTCTCGGCTACGGAGGTTGTCTAATAATAAGAGTAATAGAGAATCACAATTAAATGAAACATTGCGAATTGTCTAATAACTCCTTAAGTGAATCCTGCGTGTGTAATTTTTTGTACATTAATAATAAAATCGTTTATTCAGGAATATTTCTATTCATTAGTCACGAAAAAGTAAGGTTGTAGATTTTTTTTTTATCTTAATTTTTTGCGTTTTTATCCCATTTTCTAATAGTAAACTTTGGGCAGATAGCGATTACATTAGATATTACTGACAGACGTATCTAGGATTCTAGGTAGATATATTTTCCATTGATAAGGAAAAAGTATCAGTAACGCGACAAAGTAAATATGGTATTTTTTATAAATAATGCGTACTCGTGGTACATAATATTATACGGTCACATAATAAAACGCAGTCGTAATAAAGTTGCGTAATAATATAATGGCGTGTAAATTGGATTAATGGGCCGATTTACATTACCACTATGGAGTATTCTAATAAAGGTAACGAATTATTTGCTGTGACTAATAGTTAAATGAGTTTATCAAATGGAACAAGCCTATCCTTGGATAGGCTCGATAAAGTTATCTGAGAAATAATCCATGTTGATTATGTATAATAGGTATTCCGTTCCAATAGGCACTTAATCAATGGGCCGTGTGGGGACGGCCGTTACGAATACACTTCCCCACCGCCAACAGGAGGCGTCTCGTAAGAGGCGACTAATTCCTGTAACACGAGACGGGCAGCGGCGTCTGCGTGCGAAATGCTATAACTAACTGTGCTCGCCAGCCTGCCTGCCAAGCGTGGCGAGTATTGGTAATCCCTCCCGATGAAAGTCATTGGGGGAGGCCTGTGTTTAGCTGTGGACATCCTATGGCTGAGGTGAGGTACTTAATAAAATGGTTTAGAGCGTAAATAATTAGGTTTGTCGTAAAAAACATTAATGTCCTATATTCTATTTTATTAAGTTGTATCGGATAAATAAATAAAGTATTCCAACATATCGCACTAATTTATTATCTGGCTAGCTAGACCCAATCTGGGCAAAAAACTGGTAAAGTCAGTTTTTCTTTGCTTGCCGAATATTGTAAACAATCTTGGTTGTTAAATGATTGATTACGATAGGTTATTAGTTTTTGTGTCTATTTAATTTTTTCAATGATTAATTTCGATCTTAAGAAGATGGCTGGCAGAGGCTGGATGAAAAAAGCAGCTGATCGTACTCTTTGGCGCTCTTAAGGAGCTTACGTGCAATAGGCTGATATGATGAATTACGTTTAAATGGAATGTCAAGATATTGTTTACAATATCCGTCAAGCAAATAAAAACGGTATACTATGCGACTATATAATATGGATAAACATACATAAATACATGTATAAACAGATTTAAATGCTCGTGCACATCGCAATATTCGATTTGAACCCTTAGGTTTTGCAGTCCGGGTCGCGTACCACTAATACCAGCCAGTTGTTTATAAATTAATAATATTTTAACACGAGGATTGCCATGGGGCCCACACAACCCCGAATTCTGTTGTGTCTGGTTTCTAGGCAGTGAAAGACTAACAACACCTTACACCGCTAAGTTAGAAAGAACTAACAATAACTATTTTAAAAAATGACAATAGTTGGTAAAATTTTTGCAATTGACTGCCCTTAGCAGCATCACCAAATTCCGTAATTCATCCTATTCAGCCTGAGTCAGTCCAATGCTGAACTAGGCCTCTTTCGATTCACCGAGATCTTAATCTTAATCTTCGGCCACAGAGCAAATCTCAGCTATCATTTTCCAAGCTCCGCCAACCTTTACGTATTGCTTTGTAGTGATGCTGAAACATCTGTCGACTGTTGTCCTAATAGTTGACCTTAAAATCAGTGATAGTTTCGTTCAATAGCTCAAAATGTTGTAAAAGTATTATTTATGATTAACTATTTATGGATAGAGTCACTGTCACTACTCTATCGATATGATGGTTTTCAATAACTATGACTACATTTTGTGTATTTGAAAAGAAGCCCTACTATTGCTGGACAATATAGTCAACAGAGTAACGTTAGTAGCTTCACCATAATAGTGAGTGCCCTACGCTGAATTTGCAAAGTCGTAGTCTTCTTCAGTCAAGAAGTGTCAATTCTACGAACATGTTCGTTATGTCACTGGTATGTTATATTCTCCTTCACATTTCAATCAAAAACAGTGCCCGTTTATTATGAATATTTCAGGAATTCGTTAACATGTCGGATTGAGCTATGTAAACAAATGCCAAGTAATGTTTCAAGCTATTCTATGAGAATATACGTTGATGATATAATTACTCGTATGTACTCAATACTCAATTGTTTATTGCTTCTTTATTTAACTTAACCCTTTACTGCATAATTTTTTATTTTTAAGCAAATAAAATGTATGTTGTGTAAAAAAATAAATAAAAAGACACGTATTTTGGTAAATTTCAATTTTATTAGAAAAACATAAGAAAATTAGGTTTTAACACTTTGGTCTTTAAATGGCACACTGAGCAGAAAATCCAAAAAAATATGCATTAAATTGTGTGAAATAGTAGGAAACAATTTCTCTTCTCATTCAAGCACAAGTTTACTTTACATTTCTTACATTCTACATGAGATCTACCAGTGCAGTCTGGCACTTTACAACGCTGCCTTGATGACCAGATAGGTAAGTGGTCCATTTGGTCTAGGCGAACATCCTGAGATGGCATTATTGCAATAGCTCCTCTAGATTTCTTCTCTTGTATTGCATTTTCTAGAAAATTGGAAGATGGCCGTCCACGTTTTATGCTTGTACTGGGCTTATTGGACATGGTCAGGGCTTCAGCCACAGCTACTTTGAAATCGCAAAGGGGTAACCATGCATCAACATCAGCATTTCTGCGTCTATACAACAGCCAGGCATTGACTGTCGTCATGTCTATGAGATGAAAGAATATACGGTGATAAAATTTGTGGGATCTGATCTGGATCCTGTAATAACCAAGGAGTGCGTCTAAAAGATCCACACCTCCCATATGTCTGTTGTATGTTGTGACAGCTTTTGGACAGGGGACATCTTCGTAGATTTTGTTTTTTTTATTATATCGTCTCACTTCTGTCATAGGCTGACTACCTACGTAGGTAGATGCCAAATTTACAACTCTGTTGTCATACCACGTTGTTACAGATATATCAACGTTGTCAACAGTTGTAATTTTCTCAACTGTAGCACCACGCCCGTTCTTTTTCAACTCCTTTTCAAGTGGGATTTTGTATCCCGGAACGCGGTTAGCTTTGATTGTGCCCAGTGGCAGAATTCCCGTTTTTGTAAGGTAAACTAAAAGTGGCAGTGATGTGTACCAGTTGTCAAAGAAAAGCTTGTAATTCATGTTTTGTGGAATGGTCCTTGCAAGCCGGACGACTACATTGCTTGAAGTGCTGATATTTGGCAAACTATCATCTAACGTTTCTGGAACATGAGCACCTGTGTATAGTTCAAAGTCGTAGCTAAAGCCAGAACTGCCGCTCAAGACAAAGTTTTTGTATCCCCATTTATGAGGCTTTTTTGGGTTATATTGCTTCATAGAAGACCTGCTTTTGGTTGGTATTATCTGTTCGTCAACGGCCATATATTGCTCTTTAGGAACATTCAATAAACGTTCTCTTACCTGGACAAGAAATGGCCTGAGTTTATGGAGAGGATCATAGCCAACCTGACCTTTGGGAATTTGGGTAGAGTTATCATTAAAATGTAAAAAACGTTTAATTTCTTCAAAGCGGTTACACAGGACATAAATGAATTTACTTTAGGGTGTCCCAGTACAGAACTCCAGTAGTCTCTGGTCGAAGGCAGCTGAATAATAGACATCATCAGACATATACCAACAAACTGTTCTATCTCTGCACTGGTAACTCTCATTGGCTTTTCGGGGCGTTTTTCAACTGCATATCTCAAAGTTTCTTGTGTAATATATTGAAACATGTCATTAGTAAACAAGTATTTAAAAAATTGTACGGGCGTTTCTAACTCTATAATATCATCAGGTAAGCTTGTGTTGCCAGAAAAGTAGTTTCTTTGTCATTTTTTTATCGATTTTGATGGACATGGAAAGGGGACCGGATGAGTATAGCTTAAGGCGGGATGTAGGTTTCAGTCTATGGCGTCATATGTAGTATCTCAGTAGAGATAGGTAGACCCAAGAAGTGCAGAGGTATACATTAAGATTATGAATAATAATAATTATTATTATTTCATTACAAACACTGGCGTCGCGCTAGCGTCCCATCGCCGTCGCGCCCCGTCGGCTATGTGCCCAAGGCTTAATTAAGCTTTAGATGACCTTATCTTGCATAGGCGTGCGTACCTAGTAGTAGTAAATGGTTAACAAAAGAATCTTACTTTTTACGATAACGTTGCCCATCTCCACCGAAAATTTGGTTATCTTTTTAGTTATAAGAACTAAAGAACCACTTAACATTCGTTTTTTAAATTTATTCCACATGATTATACAGGGTTATTTGTAAAACATCAATAACCTCCTAGGGGCTGATTCTGGTGCTCAAATACAACAACTTTTTCTATGGGACCAACATTGAAATCGCAAAAATTTAATCACTTCTCCATACTAACAGCTAGTGGCTGACATCAGTTTGTATAGAGAAGTGAAAAACTTTTTTTAGATTTTAATATTGGTCCCATAGAAAATGTTGTATTTGAACAACAGCCCCCCTAGCATGACCACCAAAACACTATGATATAGCGACATATCGACACTAACTGTAAAAAATATGATAGATATAGCCGCCGTTTTGAATTTTTATCGAAACAGCAATCATAATATGTGACGTTACCGGCACGGAGATTCAACTTGGCGGCTATATTTATCACAGTTTTACAGTTGGTGTCGATATATCGCTATATTATATCATGTCATACCGTGTTTTGGTGCTCATGCTAGGCAGGCAGAATCAGCCTCTAGGAGGTTGTTAAAGTTTTACAAATAACCCTGTATACGACCGTCGAAACCTTAAAACGGTTCCTTATCTACAAGATTCAAATTAGGTACATTGTATTAGATAAACGAACAAGACTATTAGCTGTAAGATAGTGTTCGATTGTTTAATTAATCATACATCACCTTGGCGCAGTTCACTATCAGTTACACGTAAATAATTGGTAATTTATGACCAATTACATGGTTGATAGCATCTAGGTTTGTATTACATGTAAATGTAATTATTGTCATCATTATTTCGCTTAATTAATCACGGTTTATATGAAAAATACTAGTACTAATAAGTATACATGGTGTTAGATCACCCTTTAAAGCCTTTATATGCATGTAAATACTACGGAGAAGTCGGAAATTTAATGTAGGTACTTAATTTTAAAGAAAATATCTTTTCATTCAAAACTTAATTCTCTTTATGAACATTTTTTATTTAAAATGATGATATAAATAAAATAAATAAATTATTTTTACAATTACACCAATTATCTAGCCCTAAACGCCCAAACTAAGCAAAGCTTGTACTATGGCGACTAGATAACGGATAAACATACTTAAAATTCTTTTTATAAACGTCCATGACTTAGGTACAAATGCCTAATCACACAAACATTTGCCTCTTGCGGGATTCGAACCCGCAATCGCTGGCTTTGTAGTTCGGAGCGCGGACCACTATACCAGACGGTCGTCATATTATCCAATTTATGACTTCATTAGTACATAAGGTATAATTATGTTCTTAGTATATTTTTCCGATTGTCATAACCTAATATACCATGTCATTTTATAAAAATGTGTTTTTTAAATTGTATAAAGGTTGTAAAATTTTAGATTGCCTCAAACCCATGTCTACTATTTAGGCGAAATATTTTATTCGTAATTCCCTGCGACTTTGCGCAAATGCCTAGTTCTCATCTCATAGAAAAAGATTTTCTTAAAATCCACTCCTCAATCTCATGCCTTCAAATGTAAAAGAAAAGTATATTTAATCTTGCACCTTGAATGTTACCACCCGTAAACATTTAATTATCTACTGTGTCTAGTTTTTAACATCATTATGTAGTTTTGAAGTTGAATAATAACAGGCTGCGATACACAAACGTGAGACGTACGTGAACAGAAGAATTTATGATCCATGACTTTTGCTAATTTGCTTAAAAATTTATTGACTTCCCTTACAAAATTATCAAACAGCCGATTGAATTTGTATAGAAACACAAAAAAATTATATCCATATTTTTTTAAGTTATAGAGCAAAAGTTGTTCAATGATGTATAGAATGTGGTTACAAGGTTATCCATGAGTTACGGGACCTCCTGCCCCCCTAGCATGACCACCAAAACACGATATGATATATGATATAGCGATATATCGACACCAACTGTAAAAATGTGATAGGTATAGCCGCCATTTTGATTTTTTATCGGAACATAATAATATGTGACGTCACCGTCACGGCGATTCAACATGGCGGATATATCTATCAAATTTTTACAGTTGGTGTCGATATAATATAATATCATGTCGTGGTTCTGTGCTCATGCTAGGGAGGCTGATACACACAGATAGATAGGTAGGTTTTCGTTGTCTTTAGTTATATCCGACGTTATGTGCACAGAACAGAGGGCCAATTCCCGTAATTTGACAATAGTCGCAATCCGGTGTCGATCCGCTCCCAGTAACATTACGATCCCAAACGGTATTCTCGTAAACTCAAAAAATGCTATTATAGTTCGTAATGCGACTGAAAATGAAAGGAACCAAAATTTGATATTTTTTTGCTCTGTTTTTAGTCTTATTGGGATAATTTTAATAATTTAACGTCAAATTGAAAGTTTACGAGAATACCGTTTGTGATAGTAATGTTTCTGGGACCGGATCGACACCGGATTGCGACAATTGTCAAATTACGGGATTGGGCCTCTGGTAAGACACGCTACGCGGTTATGTGTATTGCAGGCCGCGGCCTGTTATTCAACTCCAAAACTACAAAAGATGACCTTATATCCGTAATTTTGTACGACATTGTGGTTTTGTCGATCTCAAATAGTTAGCGGTTTCCGTGAATTTCGACATTTGAGTTTTTCAACAACAGTCTTAGTCGAATTTGTAGGTACTTAAATGGAAGTGGTCATAGCAGTCTTCTTACAGTTAAAATATAACTTATCACATCCATCTATGGGAAACTAGCAATCATTCACCATAAAAACACTGTTGCACTCGCCATTTGATGTCAATCATAGTGATTGAGTCGCATTATGTATTTTACGCATCTATTACCTCCGGACAAATAGCTCTGCACAATAGCTTTGTTATTGACAAGAAATTAATATGGCGACGGTTCGTCATTAGATTCAAAACAGCTCAAGTTGTTTACACAGGGAGCTTGATCGTCCATACCCGTTCAATTTTCCCAATATGTATTTTAATTTTACTCTCTGTATGGTTCATTTAACACAAAACGGTTAAATTCACATATCAACAAATCAACGGTTCTCAAATCGAAGCGGGCGCAGGAAAAATCTCGCGACGTACCTAGTGGTGTTTACGGTTATTGTAATGTATCTTCATTATATTATTATAAGATGCAAGTCTTATTTGTAAGTTAAATACCTTTACATAGGCAGCAAACGTGCGGTCCTTGGTCCTTTCAAGAAAATGTTAATTAGACAAACCCAAAAAAGTACTGCATGTATTATTAATGATGCGGGAATGTTACAACATTTTGAATATTTATTAATTCGAGGTAAATGACAATTAAATGGCACTTCACTGATCCTTACTTAGTAAGTATATGTAAAGATATTTATTGTGGTGTTGTATGTTGAATAAATTATTTTATTATTGAGCTACCTGTAAGAGTATGATTGTGCCAATGTTTTAGACAGGGTGCTAAGGGCCAGTTTCACCACTTACTTTTAAGTTCCGGATAACCTATCTGGAACTTGTTTTGACAGATAACCCATACAATTAGCTGTCAAAAAAGTGTCAGGTTATCTGGAACTTAATAGCAAGTGGTGAAACTGGCCCTACTAGTTCCTAATGTTTCGTATATCGCTAAGAGCAATAGAAGTAAGGCTGGCCGGCCACACAGGTAGAAGTTTCGCTAGGTCAGTAATACAGATAATAGTTATACAACATGCACCAAGCACAGCAACAGTAAAACCAAGCGTTGGTTCGCTATAGCATGACACATAACATGCAGCGTAGCTCTGTCATCATTTCAGCCTTAGGACGTCCACTGCTGAACATAGGCCTCCCTCAATGACCTTTCATTGGGGGGGATTGCCAATACTCGCCACGTTTGGCAGGCGGGTTGGAGAGCGCAGTTTTTTTAAAGATTTCGCACTTAGACGCTGCAGCCCATCTCGTGCTACAGGAATTAGTCGCCTCTTACGGCACGCCTTCTGTAGGCGATGAAGAAGTGTATTCTTTACGGCCGTCCCCACACGGCACGTAGCGTAGCTCTAAGCATTAGTAAAGCCTCTACCTATGGGTAACTTAGGCCTTAAGCGTAACACACACAGAGAGCGTGCGCGGGACGGCGACGGGTCGGGTCGGTAGTACGGCGGGTCTAATAACATACGTTAAAATAGGCGCCCACAGACAGCGGGCGTGAGCAGGACGGCTCGCCGCGCACGCCGCGCCGGCCGTGTGCCCGCACATTTAATCCTATGTTTATAGACCCGCCGTACTCCCGTTGTGACCCGTCGCCGTCTCGCGCACGCTCTGTGACTTACGCTTTAGCAATTTTTTATCCCAATATTATTTAAAACGAAGTATATTATTTGACTCATTATACAGGGTTGATTGTAAAACATCAACAACCTCCTAGGGGCTGATTCTGGTGCCCAAATACAACAACTTTTTATATGGGACCAACATTGAAATCGCAAAAAAAACTCACTTTCCCATACTAAGCCGCCGACCAGCTGACATTAGTTTGTATGAAGCAGTATTTTTTTTAATTTTTTTATTTCAATGTTTGTCCCATAGAAAAAGTTGTTGTATTTGAGCACCAGAATCAGCCCTTAGGAGGTTGTTGATGTTTTACCAATAACCCTGTATAGGTAATATTTGCGACTTGCCAGTAAACGCTCTGACTAGAAACATGGATCATAAATAGTATAAAATATTAATTTAACTCAGTGTTAGCGAGCGCTGAGTAAATATCGCATATCTTAAGACAGATATCCATGGTATTGCCCGATACATATTTTCCTCAATTTATTATTATTAACAGAAAAATAACCTTATTTAGAACTGGTTTTAATGTTTTTAAAACCCACTGCCCTACTGTCAGGTTCAGGTTAATGGTCGAACGACCGGATATTATTCGTAATCAACGTTCGGCACATCAGATGCCGTGAGATCATTTCTTTGGCTATTCTGGTTTGGCCTTCTGTACAGACAACAGCCAACCAACTACAAAAAGTCAGATTTCCTCAATTGATATTGATCTTTACGCGTCGGACTTAAAGTTGAAAATAACAAACATTTATTATACTTTGGACATCACACACAAATAGTACAAAAGACAAATGACACAAAAACATTATTTAAATGAAAACAAAAAAGAAACAACAAACAAGACATTACTAAAACAATAATAAAAAAAAAAAGTATTTAAAATAAAAAAACCCAAGCGGTGCCACTATGTGCCTGTGATGTCCAGGATAATGGGACATCACTCAGCTTGAGCCACGGCCTGAGTAGGCTGCGACTCTGGTTTCCAGTAGGCCCAATATTCACCCTCTGGTTCTATTCTATCATCAGCTCGAAATTATTGTATAATCATCCAAATGTCACATACTAATTCTTAAAACAATACCGCATCGCGGCATTTATCGACCAAACACCTCTAGTAGTATTTTATTATATACAGGGTGTCCCATAAAGAGCATGCCAAACGAAAACTGTAAATAGAACATGAAAAGCTGTATCTCTTGTCCAAAAATAGTCCTAGTAAAAGTCGCACCGTTTTTGAGAAAATTGTGATTTTCTGAAAATAATTGCTAAGGAAAACGACCCGAAATCGCAATTTGTGCAAAAATGGTTCGACTTCTACGAAGTCTAATTTCGGATAGGAGATCGAGCCTTTTTTGCTCTATCTATGGTTTTCGTTTGGCACGCTCTTTACGTTAGTTGCTAGTGAAGCTTAAACAAGCGTGTCAAAATGCAATAACTTTAAAAAAGTATTTCCTTTTCCAGTTACAAAGATGGCAAAGCGTCGTACGGCACAGACAGCCCAGCGAAAGGGAGGCGGGTCATCTTCTGCGTCCACGGTAACCCTTCAACGGGATGCTGCGCGGTGATCGAGACCAGCGCAGATGGGGACGACCCAGACAGACAGAACGGCAGCATCACAGAAGTCGAAAGTATGTAAAATCATAAACAAGTCCACTTTTCTGCATTATGGTATGCTTATATTTACTGCTCGTTTTGCACGTCTGTTACTGCACGTGAGGTGCTTGTAGCTCAGTGGCAGCAGCGCTTTCGTAGTAATTACCAAAGTTAAGCCACCTACGCCGCGATTGTGATTGGATGGGTTACCATTCTAACAATATTTAGTGACTTATCACAGGCATCTCCATCCTTCGCAAGACACGTTACAAAGTTGGTCCCGGCTAAAATCGCTTAATTCTGGTCGTGAAGCCTAGTCAGGGGCCTTAGGGTGGCTTAATAACATCTGAGAGTAAAGTTAAGTCACTGACTTTACAACACCCCTCCACCGATCCGCACTGGGCCCACGTGGTGAAGTGTGGCCCAAACCACTTTGACGTTGAGGTGAGGCCTGTGCCCTGCAGTGGGACGTATATAGGCTTTACTTACTTTTTGCACGTCTAAACATATTAAACTCAGTAGCAAATTATACCTATTTGCCATGTTTTTTGTTAGCTACATAATTCATAAAAACAAATTAATATTAACTCCTCCAACTCATCATTCAAGAAAAGAATCAAGAGACTCCCTAAAATGACCAACGAATCCAAAAATGTCTCATAACTCTCACCATAGAAAATTTGGTGGCTCATAATTTGACACTGGCTAGCAATCCATAATAAATTAAAGATAACCACATATCCTATGCATCTTAATTTTTTTCTATGACATCTTGTATAATTAATTCATTGGTTGCTAGTAACACAAGTCGTCTCTGTATTGAACAGCTCTTTTTGTATATGTATCGTTCATTAGCGCTCTTCCCCAGACGCTGTGATAGATTAAACAATGTGTCCGTAATAAAAGTAATCAATATATATTTTGACTGGGCCAAGCCTGGACTACTTATTTGTAAAACGACCTAAAACAGTCCACAACCTCGAAGACTCTGATCACTGATCAGTTAGTAATATTTAAAATTAATAAAATTTCTTTGAAATTATGTCAAATATGTCTTATGTATAGGGCTTTGTGCCTACTGGCAGTAACGTAAGGCTGCCATTTCAATCAAAAGAAAGAGATATTTTTTTCAGTACTATGCAAAGATAATTTCAGAATGATCGCAAGTTATTTATTATTCACAAAGCGAGTTCAGTTTAATTAAAATATTATTGTTTCGCAATTTAAGATTTTAAAACATAAAAAGTATTAAAATGTTTGGGATTCATCGATGAGCCACACATTTTTGTTCATTTGTAAATGCAATTACTTTCCTTATATAATATTTCTTTAATAAATATCATTTTTTCTAACTACGAATGCAACATTTTCCTAATCAAAAGAATTAGTTCGTTATGCCTTCCCGTTCCACTTACCGGTGGTGGTGAAAAAACAATAAAAAACAATAGGGAATATTTTTTTGGCACGCGATGGGTAGTGTTTTCTGAATTGAATTCTTCAATCCTTTGCACGCAATAATGGTGAATGATGGAGAATTCCAATAACGATTCAAAATTCTCACTAACCGCAGTATTCTGCGTGACTTAAATATTTTTCTAACATAACAATTGTTTTGATTCCAGGGCATTGTCACAGATCGCGAAATGAAGAAATAGATAAAAGAGCACGCAGAAAACTGATCATAGCAAGTGTATTATGTGTTGTATTCATGATAGGAGAAATTGTAGGTAAGTGATAACATTTTACTTATTAAAAACCTTTTAGAACTATTAAGGTATTATATGTCCACTGTACCCAATTTTATTAACCTGTGTCCAGTGCATCGGCAAGCACTCGCCGGACACCGGTATTTTTAACCGACTTTCAAAAGGAGGAGGCTATCTATCCTAAGGCTCTAAGTTCGGCAGTATGTTTTTTTTTTAATGTTCACTGATATTTTTTGGTCAATAATGGACCGATTAATTTTTTTATCTTTTTGTTTGAAAGAGTATACTCCTTTTGTAATTAATTATAATTGTATACTCCCCATGAGCTGTCCTATTTTCACAAAGGTTAGAATCTAATAATGGAATCTCAGGGAAATCAAAGTTAGTGAATGATAATGTGAGTGGACAGAAAGTATTTAGGAATGGCTTGGGCTGACGTGGCGCTTACGAGGTACCAAACCAAATAGCAAAAAATGTGAAAAAAACCTTTCTTAATTTGTGTGTCTCAATTTATGAAAGTGAATAATGTGTCATGTAATTTATATGTCCAGTTTACAATATTGGCATATTGTCAATGCGCATGGAATGTAATTATACAATTTCTATTAGGTTAACGTTTCAAGGTCAGGATCCTATTAGTCTAGTTGCACTTGTGGCCTTTTGACCCAATTGACTTACAATGGTGACAAATATCTCGTTGTTTATAACATATACAATACTATATGTAATCATCCAGATGAGGAAATATGATGTGAGGTTAGGGAATATGCCGTAAATAGGTTTAACTTATGGCTAATATAATTTTCCCCTTATTTGGGGTAAATCCTTACAATATCTAAATGCGCTCACGAAGCCTCATAGGCAGTGATCGGAGTAGGTAGATTGATTTGGGGTCAATGATCTTAAACATTGATGTTCCGGATTGATTGGATTCCGGAACTTCTTTGTATCAGTTTTTGAAAAAATGGCGTATTCATATTATGCTAGCACTACCAAAGTACATGAAATCAATCTACCTATTCCGATCACTGCTCATAGGTGAGAACACCTAATAGATCTTCTACAGGTTTTAAAGTGCCATATTATAGTTCCTTAAAATCGAATGTGTCAAAGTCAGGACATTCCTGGACATTATAGGCCTCTCCCATTGCATGCTACTGAGTCCGATACGCGACTAGTTTCTTTCTACCCTATATGTATACCCAATCGGTTATTGGGTCTAAGGCAAATGTGGACCAAGAGGAAGCAGACCACTGCCACATTAGCTTGCATGTCTTTTAAGCTATAACGATTAATTTAGTTTATGTTATAAGACCTTTGTTAGATTATTTTCATCTTTCAGATAACTCCCGAGCATAGCTTTTAAAATAACTCGCTGAACAACTTTAACTTTAATTCGGTGTTTTCTAAGATGTTTGTGTTTATTTGTAACATTATAGAATGCAATAAATATATTGAATTGAATTGTTTCCAGGTGGTTACTTATCAAACAGTCTAGCGATAGCCACGGACGCGGCCCACTTACTCACCGATTTCGCTAGCTTTATGATCTCGCTGTTCTCGCTGTGGGTAGCCAGCAGGCCAGCTACTAGAAGGTAATTAAGAACTTGTTAAAAACTTCTTTTTTCCTTTTTAATCACTTGAAATGTGTTGGTCAGGTCAGATCTGCAGGACAATTTATACAACTTTCAAAACTTTATTGCTGATTTTGCTGCTGAAACATGTAATCATTAGCATAATATATTTATGGGCACAGATGTACATAACTTTCTTGCCTTCTTTTCTTTGCCTTTCCTTGTTCTTAGTCTGACTGACTGAAAAACGACTGAAAGGGATGGTAGGCAATATATTTCGTAAAGCGCGGTGCTTGAAGAACCGATTGTCACTGTGGCGCGGGATTCGCCATGACCGTAAAGGCTCCAGGTTCGATTCTCGGTTAGGTTCATTCAGAAAACAAACTTACTTAATTGCCTTAGGTCTCAGTGTGCATGACACTGGTAAAAGGTCTGGAAATTATTATGAAGATTAGAGAATCAATACCGATTGGTGTCATTTTTTTTTCGCAAAATCACAACTCGCTGAACCTATCTTATTGTTAGCCAGTTAGCCAATATCTACCCAACATGTGTAAAAACACGATTTCTATACATTTTTTTTACCTTTCAGAAATAGGTAGAAATCTGGTTTTTTGACCCGTAATCCCTCCGGCAGAAGGCCAAAGTAATGAACATAGTCCTAAAATGTAGCAAGCTAGTGGCAGTGGGCCGGGCACATACGTCGCAGAACCGACGGGTTTAGCCTTGCCTAAAATATTGTAGGACGCCCCCCAGCTCGATGGACCGATGACCTTAGGAAGATAGCTGGATGAAAAAAGCGGGAGATCCTGCTCTTAGGCGCTCTTTTGGGGAAGGCTTACGTTCAGCAGCGGACTGCAATAAGCTGACATGATGCTGATGATAAATAGGCCCCTCTTTTACACTGAGCACTCTTGGCACGTGCCCAGGGCACCAAATTGTCCCATATAAATGTCACATTTCATTTCATTTAGTTACAATTACAAATTTAAATTTATATTAAATAGAAAAATAATTTACAATCAGAATACTTTGCCAATTTGGTAAATTCATCAATATCTAAGTTAAGAAATGTCAGTATTTAATTTACATTAGTTATTTAATTACGAGTACATCAATAATACGAATTCTTATTTGTAGTATTATGACCCATAAACTCGGGTAAGTATACTAAATATAGCCTGTATTATGGCATTATTACAAAGTTGTAATCTCTTATGAAAAGACAGTTCTAGTCGTTTCAAGAGCACATGGTAGTCGTCAACATTGTGTTCAGCAAACATGCCAGATGCGCTACACCGCCAGGGTAGGCGCAGCATAGCACGAAAGGCATTATTGTACTGGACTAGACTAGACGGCCCTGAAGATGAACCCGTATTGGGTAAACACCCTCCGTCCACTATGCTTCGGTACTTGATGATGCCGTTTCTCCAGAATGTCGTTCGGCTGGTACCGCGCGGAGGTGATCGGCGCACTGACGTCGGTGCTGCTGATCTGGGTGGTGACGGGCATCCTGGTGTACATGGCGGTGCAGCGCGTCATCTACAAGCAGTTCGAGATCGACGCCACCGTCATGCTCATCACCTCCGCCGTGGGCGTGGCCGTCAACCTCGTGTGAGTACTACTAGCGTTAGCGTAGCCATTAGGACTGTACCGATTTTATGTGCCGCAGCCCCCCCCCCCCCCCCCTCCCCACTTCTCACTGACCTGTATTACACTGGACATGCTACAGTCAAATGAGAACAGCGAGATTATAAACCTCACACAAGTTGGACAGGCGACCTGGTAAAGGTTGCAGGAAGCCGCTGGATGCAGGTCGCTTCCAACCGTTCAAAAATAGGACCTACATGATTCGCCAGGTGGACGCCCGCAAATAGCTCGGATACATTTCTTTTGCGCAGTAAATGCCCGTTGTCTCTCAGTACTATTACCCCATATAATCACCCCATAACGTAGGATAGAGGCTACATACGCGTGGTAAGTGGTTACCGCTGTTAGCAAGTTAGTTAAGTTAGTGTTGTTGGCAGCATGGGGCTGACGCTGCACCAGCACGGACACAGCCACGGCGGTGGCGGGCACGGACACTCGCACGGCGGCAGCAACCCGGTGCTCAACAATAAGGTACATCGGCATACTCACGATAGGGACTGGGTAAAGTAAATGAAATTCTATTTAGACTGTCAGTTGGATTATTAAAAAATTTGATATTTATTTTTTCTTTTGTCGGTTAACCAAAATATGACAAAGATAAAGCGTCAAACTTCTGGAGCTCGTGACGTCACTTCTAAGTAAAAATTGAACCAAGACGTAACGTCACGCGACGATTCCAATCAATATATTATCTCTGTAATATTTTGATTGTGTGAAAAAAGAAAAATATGTCTAATACTTTTCACATCTTGGTAAAATTTTTACTTAGAAATGACGTCACGAGCACTTTCAAACCTTGACGCACATTTTTTTGTAAGTTTTTTGGTTGATTGACAAAAGAAAATTATTTTTTCATAATTTTTTGATAATCTATTGAGTGTAAATAGAATTTCATTTTCTTTATCCAGTCGTCATCTTTATTCATGGAGTGATGAATTTTCAAAAATAGTTTTTTAGGTATTCGCATGCGAAGCAACGACCTTCGTAGCCGTGAGGTGAGTATACGGGACTTAGTGTCCCTGAGGTTCCGGGTTCGATTCCCGGTCGGTCGATGTAGAAAAATAAATTTTCTATGTTGTCTTGGGTCTGCGTGTTATGGTACCGTCGTTGTTTCAAATAACAAATAACAAGTGCTTAAGCTACTCATCATAGAATCAGAGCAATATAAATATAAATATGTGATGTTGTCCAATATTTATTTTATTATATTTATTTATCCGAATTCCATTCCGAATACGAAATCACAAGTTTTTTTAAAAATATTGGACAACATCACATACATTAGGACGCCCACCTACGAGACGGACAAACGGCCTGAAGCCCGATTCCCGTGAAAATAGTCGCAATCCGGTGGTCGATCCGTCCCAGTACAACCGACCGGGAATCGAACCCGGAACCTCAGAGATAGCGACACCGAGTCCGGTATGCCCGCCTCTCGGCTACGGTGGTCGTCATATGTATATGTTGTAAATATAGAAGGACCGGTCCGGCGAATCGGACGCGGAGAGTTCCGCGTCGCACGCGCAGGCGCACGCGCGCGGGGAGAACATCAACGTGCGCGCCGCCTTCATCCACGTGCTCGGGGACTTCCTGCAGAGCTTCGGCGTGCTCATCGCCGCCGTCGTCATCTACTTCAAGGTTGTTATACCACTTTTGGTTTTACATTTTTATCTTCTATACAGGGTGATTTTTTAAACATCGACAACATCCTAGGGGCTGATTCTGGTGCTCGAGTACGACAACTTTTTCTATGGGACCGACGTTAAAATCTAAAAATAAATTTTCACTTCTCCCATACGAACCGATGTCGGCGGGTGGCGACTTAGTGTGATGTGAATTTTATTTTTTGCGATTTCAATACTAGTCTGATAGAAAAGGTTGTTGATGTTTTACTAATAACCCTGTATATATAAAAACTAGCTGTCCCGGCGAACTTCGTACCGCCGCTTCATACATTTTTTGTTTGTCAATTTTTTATATTTATTCTGCTATTCGGGGCGAATACAAATCCAACAAACAAAATATCATTAATATTGGTCCAGCCGTTCTTGACTTATAAATGGGGTAACTAACCCGACTTTGTTTTATATAAATAGATAAATCTTGATTTCCCTTGGTCATCTCATCACGCGTGAACGAATGAAACAATATCGCTAATTCGTTTGTTGTGATTTGTTGTGTTATTTATTGTCAGTAAAAGGTTCTTTTGAAAGAAAAAAATTAAAAAGATGCACAGAAAATTATTTATAAGACCACGCGAACGAAGTCGCGAACTACAGCTAGATTCTAATAAGAATATACAATAAGCTAGTTTCTTAAAAAAACTAATTTGTCCGTCAGTTGGATTAACAGAAAATATTAGACACGTATTTTTTCCTTTTAAAAATTATGAAGTTCGGCCTAACGTCACGCCTTGCGACACTTTTTAGCGAGGCGTGACGACACATGCTCCCGTTCCCAAACTTTGATGTGCTTTATCTTCGTCATTTTTTGTTTGATTGACAAAAGACAAAATATGGGTCCAATAATGGTCCAATAATTTTGATAATCTAACTGACGGACTAAATAGAATATATATTTTTTGACCTAGGAAACTAGCTTATTCACTTGTTGAGAAATACAGGATATTATGCAAACTTAATTATTATTATTATTCGACTAATACATTGTCTATACGCGGCTCGGGGCGGCAGAATACGTTACTTTACAAAAGAAGTCTATTGTAAGTTATGACGACTTCAGTGATGCAATGATTAAAATTAGAGTTGTAAAGTGTCCGTCAAAATGTAAAAGTCTGACCAATATGACCGAGCAAATTGGACATTTTCTCAATGTGACCGGACATTTTGGACAATTATTGTCACTAACGTCACAATCAATTCTATTGACAAACTATGAAAAAAAAAAATGGTCACAAATAAGTGCATTGTTATAATAAAGACAGGCTATAGTAGTGATGATCTATAACGAAATGAAATTTCTAAAATTCATTTATCTTTCTGCATAAACAAGCTAAAAAATGTCACGCGCAAGTTTTTGTTTTTGTTCAATCCAGATCAAATTACATGTTTTATTGGATGTTTTTATTGTCAAATACATAACATTTAAGACTTACTTTAGAGGAATTCTTCTTTTTTTTAGTTTATACTAAAAAATATATGTGACCATCGTGACAATAAAAGTCCAATGTGACCGAGCATTTATCATAAATGACGGACGCTTATAGCATATGACCGTCAATTTACAACTCTAATCAAAATACATCCAAAGTGAATTCTTCCATTTAAAAATCAACCTTATTCATATAAGTTTAAAGTATATTTCTCAATGCAGCCGCAGTGGAACCTAGTGGACCCGATCTGCACGTTCCTGTTCTCGGTGCTGGTGCTCATCACCACGTTCAACATCATCAAGGACGCTCTGCTAGTCCTCATGGAGGGGTCGCCTAGGGGCATCGACTTCCAGGTAAAGCCAGGGCAATACTTAACTTATTATATTTGTTTATCTTAATATCATTAATTCAAAAAAAAATATTTTAATTATGGAAATAGGAACTGGTATTTTGGGAAAATTGATATTTTATGAATTGGACTTTTTTATCGTTCCTAAAATGTCCAATCTTTTATAAAAGTTCTGTAATAAGGTCAATTTCTCAGATCACAAAAATAATGTTCTTTTCATAATCAACACTAGAAACCGTGAAAATGACACTTAAATTAATTTTACGAATACAAACATTCATCTCCTATTTTTCAACCCTTGGTAATTTTCAATAAAACAAATATCATTCATTGTTTCTAATGGTATCATTTTAGGAATTGCACATATTATAGGGAACAGAAAATTTTAAAACTGCTAGACTTTCTGGCTGCTCCTTCGGAATTAGGCATTATGGATTTGAACGACGGGGGTTTTACTAGAAGCCATTAAAAAGATAAGGAACAGAACATTTTGAAACCGCTGGACATCTTGGGAATTGGACATTCTGAACCTGAATGTTTAGGGAAAAAAATATATATATATGAATTGGACATTTTAGGAATTAGACGATCTGGAGCTCATCGGCCTTCGTGTGCTACCCACACGAAGGTCGTTGTGTTTGATAAGTTTTGACGAGTCCCATACATACGTGTTTTATATTTTTAAACCTATAATATAATTATAGTCCTTTCATGATAAGAAGCGATTTATGACATATCGGATTCTCCGTACCACCCATAGTACTTAAGATAATATTATCAAAAAAATAATTTTTATATCATTGCAAAGACACAATAACCTTTGCCTCTAAAAATCTAAGCAAAAACTGCAAACCAGTAATCTAGCATTTTGATTTTAAAAATAAATTAATATGATTTTCTTCAAATACTTGATGTGTAAAATGGAACGTTAATTCCTATGGATTGACAATACTTATTCGATACTAAATCGATGTATCGGTTGGGTCGTCTTGTGCGTTGACGTCAATACGGAAGCTTCTGCCTTGTATGCGATGCGGTGTTTTCGTTGTTTTGGCTTTGGTTACCGTTTTTGTTGAGTTTTTCGTAAAGTTTTTGTTGTTATTTGGTTAAATTCCAAAAAAGCAAAAAAGGCTTGCGGTAGAACATCGCAGTATACTTCTTATTTTAAAAATGGTTACTTAAATAAAAATCGATTAAACTTTCTCGATTTTCAAAAGGAATCGATTGCATTTCGTTAGGACACATCACTTTAAGTGTCAACAGTGAAGTCACATGATGTGTCATAAGTCCCTACTTATCTTGAAAGGACTATAATTAAAATGCGAACGGGCCTTAATGAGTGTACTGTCCCGGTCGCAGGACGTGGCGAACACGTTCCTGTCGCTGCCGGGCGTCGTGCGCATCCACAACCTGCGCATGTGGGCGCTGTCGCTCGACAAGACCGCGCTCTCCGCGCACCTCGCCATACGTGAGTACTGCACGCTGCACGCTGCACGCGTCCATACAGGGTGGCGGGGCTGCTGCTTGTGTCGGAGGGAACTGAATAGTTCTGCCTCGCTATACGTGAGTACTGCACGCTGCACGCTGCACGCTGCACGCGTCCATACAGGGTGGCGGGGCTGCTGCTCGTGTCGGAGGGAACTGAATAGTTCTGCCTCGCCATACGTGAGTACTGCACGCTGCACGCTGCACGCGTCCATATAGGGTGGCGGGGCTGCTGCTTGTGTCGGAGGGAACTGAATAGTTCTGCCTCGCTATACGTGAGTACTGCACGCTGCACGCTGCACGCTGCACGCGTCCATACAGGGTGGCGGGGCTGCTGCTCGTGTCGGAGGGAACTGAATAGTTCTGCCTCGCCATACGTGAGTACTGCACGCTGCACGCGTCCATATAGGGTGGCGGGGCTGCTGCTTGTGTCGGAGGGAACTGAATAGTTCTGCCTCGCTATACGTGAGTACTGCACGCTGCACGCTGCACGCTGCACGCGTCCATACAGGGTGGCGGGGCTGCTGCTCGTGTCGGAGGGAACTGAATAGTTCTGCCTCGCCATACGTGAGTACTGCACGCTGCACGCTGCACGCGTCCATATAGGGTGGCGGGGCTGCTGCTTGTGTCGGAGGGAACTGAATAGTTCTGCCTCGCTATACGTGAGTACTGCACGCTGCACGCTGCACGCGTCCATACAGGGTGGCGGGGCTGCTGCTCGTGTCGGAGGGAACTGAATAGTTCTGCCTCGCCATACGTGAGTACTGCACGCTGCACGCTGCACGCGTCCATATAGGGTGGCGGGGCTGCTGCTTGTGTCGGAGGGAACTGAATAGTTCTGCCTCGCCATACGTGAGTACTGCACGCTGCACGCGTCCATATAGGGTGGCGGGGCTGCTGCTTGTGTTGGAGGGAACTGAATAGTTCTGCCTCGCTATACGTGAGTACTGCACGCTGCACGCTGCACGCTGCACGCGTCCATACAGGGTGGCGGGGCTGCTGCTCGTGTCGGAGGGAACTGAATAGTTCTGCCTCGCCATACGTGAGTACTGCACGCTGCACGCTGCACGCGTCCATATAGGGTGGCGGGGCTGCTGCTTGTGTCGGAGGGAACTGAATAGTTCTGCCTCGCTATACGTGAGTACTGCACGCTGCACGCTGCACGCTGCACGCGTCCATACAGGGTGGCGGGGCTGCTGCTCGTGTCGGAGGGAACTGAATAGTTCTGCCTCGCCATACGTGAGTACTGCACGCTGCACGCTGCACGCGTCCATATAGGGTGGCGGGGCTGCTGCTTGTGTCGGAGGGAACTGAATAGTTCTGCCTCGCTATACGTGAGTACTGCACGCTGCACGCTGCACGCTGCACGCGTCCATACAGGGTGGCGGGGCTGCTGCTCGTGTCGGAGGGAACTGAATAGTTCTGCCTCGCCATACGTGAGTACTGCACGCTGCACGCTGCACGCGTCCATATAGGGTGGCGGGGCTGCTGCTTGTGTCGGAGGGAACTGAATAGTTCTGCCTCGCTATACGTGAGTACTGCACGCTGCACGCTGCACGCTGCACGCGTCCATACAGGGTGGCGGGGCTGCTGCTCGTGTCGGAGGGAACTGAATAGTTCTGCCTCGCCATACGTGAGTACTGCACGCTGCACGCTGCACGCGTCCATATAGGGTGGCGGGGCTGCTGCTTGTGTCGGAGGGAACTGAATAGTTCTGCCTCGCTATACGTGAGTACTGCACGCTGCACGCTGCACGCTGCACGCGTCCATACAGGGTGGCGGGGCTGCTGCTCGTGTCGGAGGGAACTGAATAGTTCTGCCTCGCCATACGTGAGTACTGCACGCTGCACGCTGCACGCGTCCATATAGGGTGGCGGGGCTGCTGCTTGTGTCGGAGGGAACTGAATAGTTCTGCCTCGCTATACGTGAGTACTGCACGCTGCACGCTGCACGCTGCACGCGTCCATACAGGGTGGCGGGGCTGCTGCTCGTGTCGGAGGGAACTGAATAGTTCTGCCTCGCCATACGTGAGTACTGCACGCTGCACGCTGCACGCGTCCATATAGGGTGGCGGGGCTGCTGCTTGTGTCGGAGGGAACTGAATAGTTCTGCCTCGCCATACGTGAGTACTGCACGCTGCACGCTGCACGCGTCCATATAGGGTGGCGGGGCTGCTGCTTGTGTCGGAGGGAACTGAATAGTTCTGCCTCGCTATACGTGAGTACTGCACGCTGCACGCTGCACGCTGCACGCGTCCATACAGGGTGGCGGGGCTGCTGCTCGTGTCGGAGGGAACTGAATAGTTCTGCCTCGCCATACGTGAGTACTGCACGCTGCACGCTGCACGCGTCCATATAGGGTGGCGGGGCTGCTGCTTGTGTCGGAGGGAACTGAATAGTTCTGCCTCGCTATACGTGAGTACTGCACGCTGCACGCTGCACGCTGCACGCGTCCATACAGGGTGGCGGGGCTGCTGCTCGTGTCGGAGGGAACTGAATAGTTCTGCCTCGCCATACGTGAGTACTGCACGCTGCACGCTGCACGCGTCCATATAGGGTGGCGGGGCTGCTGCTCGTGTCGGAGGGAACTGAATAGTTCTGCCTCGCCATACGTGAGTACTGCACGCTGCACGCTGCACGCGTCCATATAGGGTGGCGGGGCTGCTGCTCGTGTCGGAGGGAACTGCATAGTTCTGCCTCGCCATACGTGAGTACTGCACGCTGCACGCTGCACGCGTCCATATAGGGTGGCGGGGCTGCTGCTCGTGTCGGAGGGAACTGCATAGTTCTGCCTCGCCATACGTGAGTACTGCACGCTGCACGCTGCACGCGTCCATATAGGGTGGCGGGGCTGCTGCTCTTGTCGGAGGGAACTGAATAGTTCTGCCTCGCTATAAGTGAGTACACTCGACACGTCTCTTTATAAAGTGGCAGGTCTACTTCTGGTGTCGGAGGCAACTAAATAATTCTGCCTCTCTATACGTGAGTACACCACACGCATCTATTCAGGGTGGCGGGGCTGCTTCTTGTGTTGGAGGGAACTAAATAGTGACGCCTCGCCGTACGTGAGTACACTACACGTCTCTATACAAGGTGGCAGGTCTACTTCTCGTGTCGGAGGGAACTAAATAGTTCTGCCTCGCCTTATGTGAGTACACGCTACAGGCTTCTATAAAGGGTGGCAGGGCTACTTCTGGTTTCGGAAGGAACTGAATATTTCTGCCTCGCTTTAAGTGAGTACACGCGACACGTCTCTACACAGGGTGGCAGGTCTACTTCTTTTCGTGTCGAAGGCAACGCGCTCACACCTCGCCATACGTAAGTACACTACACGTTTCTATACAGGGTAGCAGAGCTACCTTTTGTGTCGAAGGCAACTAAACACTCCTGCCTCGCCATACGTGAGTATAGTACACGTCTCTATACAGGGTGGCAGGTCTACTTCTCGTATCGGAGGGAACTAAATAGTTCTGCCTTGCCATACGTGAGGACACGCTACAAGCAATGCTATGTGATCAGCTGTGACAAGGACGGGGTGGGGGGGAGGGGGGTCAAAAAACCATGTAATTCGTGTGAGGCAATTTATGGAAGGCCCCTTAAGTTGTCAAACGTGTGTCAAACTGGCGTCATACTAGTGAGCAGAGAAAAACATTTGCGTGGACATTAGTTGACTGATTGATTGATCTGAGATTTAAATAAATATTGGACAAGTCTGGACAACATCACAGAGATTGTTCTGATCCTATAGTAAATAGCCAAAGCACTTACGTTACAGAAATCAGAAACAACGACGATACCACAACACCCAGACCCGAGACAATATAGAAAAGTTATTTTTCTGCGTTGACCGACCGGGAATCTAAACCTGGAACTCAGAGATAGCGATACCAAGCCGGACATGCTCGTCTCTCGGCTACGGAGATCGTCTCTGAGATTAATTTTGTCTGTGCGTCCCTTTTGGTTCCATATTAGATAAAAATGAAGAATATTTATTGCTAAAGAACGACACATAACAGAACAGTGTACAAACAATAATACTTAAAAATCAGGGGTGTGCATTGGTTTCAGATGGGGGTAGGCTAGGTACATACACATTTCAAGTCAGTCAATAACGAAAGCCTAAACCGTAATTCACAATGAGCGTTTAAATAAATGCTAGATACATTTATTTCTGGGTGTATCACTGGAATTAAATTTAATCCTGTATTTTGTTCACTTATATCTACGTCACAGTAAGGGCCGCGTCTTAGTGCTTTTCAAATATAAATTGTACTCGTCCACATCTCGCGGTATACGAAATGTAAATATTAATAAAAAACAATAAAATTGACATGTTCACGCGTAACAAGCGCCATCTTGGTAATTAGATTGAAATAAGTTAATAAATCGGTGGTTATGTTAAAGCAGGGTGATGCTTAGTTATGTGGAAAACTCAATAGATGGAGCTTTAAAAAAAAAAATTATAAAAACCTTTAATTTACCTTTAGGATTTACAACTAAATTATTAAGAGGTAGGTACTTCAAAATTCACATGGTTTTGTTTGTATTAATTTATTGTTTAATAAATGATAATTTCTTACCCAAATGTCGATTTCTTTTTGCAAAATGGTAAATGGTGTCGTTGATTTATTTTGCCACAACAAATATCAAAACAATGAATGTAATTCAAACATGCCATTAATCTGATATCCGTAATGGCTATGTACGAAAAATCTGTCATAATGTCTTGTTTTTGCAACTAACACAAATCCGCATTTGATTGTCTTCAGATTGGCGCGTAATTTGTTTAACCTAGAATTCGCATTAATACTTCACTTTGCAGTTTTCCATTGAATAACACACAACCACACAACACTTAACCCCGAAAACTAAGATAGCACTAAAAAAAGGTGTAAAGATCAGTAATACTTTTATAACCTGATTAATCAAAACTCGCGAGATGACAGCCGCCGGCGGCAAACTATGAAACTAATGGAAAAAATTGCTGACGCAAACTTTGTATCAAAACAATGTCCTGCATTACCTTTTAAGAAACTGTGACTTTTGTTTCTCATTTTCAAACGTTTCTATAAATTTATTTACGATTTTATCATTTTAAATATTCATTTCAATATCTTGCACTGTTAAGTTTTAATAAAATACGACATATTTAAAGTGCAAATGATTGAAGTAGGCGAGCTTATATCCGGTTATGCTGCTAATAAGGAATGTTCACTCCGTCCGATTGTCATGTATGAAAAGTGTGTAATCTTTGATTTAGGCTACTTTCATTTTTTTTTAATGCAGTTTGTTTACATATAAGCAGCGAGTATCTAAGTGTGAGTGAAAATTTAGTAAGTTTGCGTGAAACAGTAGGCGATCTCGCGGCAGCCTACATTGGTTAAATTGCACAGGAACGGTCTAAGTTGCGCGCTTTAGTAAGGAATAAGTATAGGTAGACGACAAAATGGTTACAGAATATTTATTGTTTATTGTTGAATACGTAATTAATAATTATGTT
The DNA here is from genome assembly GCA_963576865.1 of Anania hortulata. Classification (NCBI taxonomy): domain Eukaryota; kingdom Metazoa; phylum Arthropoda; class Insecta; order Lepidoptera; family Crambidae; genus Anania; species Anania hortulata. The sequence goes on along the minus strand of OY756389.1, from coordinate 2,827,895 downwards.
TAGCTGTTCTGTCGGTTTTTTATAAAGGTAGGCTCTGCATAACAGCCTATATGGGATGCACGCCCCTGTTAAAAATATTATTCAATTAAAACATATTCTAACATCACGTGTGTCAGAACTGGTAGTTGTAATATATTTCGTGGTTGCAGGATCACGGGTGTCAGTAGTTCAAGTATCTTCCTTGATTGCAGGTACCGGCGTGAGCCCGCAGAAGGTTCTAGAACAAGCCACTCGGCTGGTGCACGAGAAGTACAACTTCTTCGAGATGACGCTTCAGATCGAGGAGTTCAGCGACGGCATGGAGGCCTGCAGCCAGTGCAAGATGCCGCAGGCGTGAGTCAAATTAATTTAGTCGGATTTAGTTAAAACCACTAAAATAAAAGCTACATTTGGTTAATACACACTAAAACGGGTATAAACGCGATCATTATTAGCTACATAGGCTTTGTCGAGACTTGCTTAATAGGCGAAAAAACAATTATAGTGGTAAACAGTTTTAATGCGCGATTGTCACATTCTAAAGGCAAAGTTATCATCCACAATTTGACGACCTTTTGACGACCTCCGTAGCCGAGAGGCGAGCATGCCGGACTTGGTGTCGCTATCACTGAGGTTCCGGGTTCGATTCCCGGTCGGGTCAATGTAGAAAAATAACTTTTCTAAATTGCCTCGGGTCTGGGTGTTGTGGTACCGTCGTTGTTTCTGATTTCTGTAACACAAGTGATTTGGCTACTTACCACAGGATCAGAGCAGTGTATGTGATGTTGTCCAATATTTATTTATTTACAATAGAAACGTTGATACTATTAGAACAATTTCTAAAAATAATTTCTTTGATAGCAAAAAATATTAGCTTAAAATCCTAATTCAATTGCAGTAGCAAAATTCATCTAATAATTCATCATTCGACTTCGAAAAATAATAATTAGTGAAATTTGCGGTTATTTTTTGAACATAAATAAGCTTAGGCCTGGCAGCCTAGGGGCTAGACTATAAGCTCATTCTAGTGCTTAAATAAAACAACTTTTTCCATGGGACTAACATTGAGATCTCAAAAAAGAATATTGTTTCCTTCCACAGCTGATCGGCTTAAGTATGGGAGCGTAATTTTTTGGCTATTTTAACGCTGATCCCATAGATAATTTTGTTGTCTTTGAACACTAAAAACGCCTTATGGATGTTAATTAATCAAATAACGCCTTATCCTAAATAATAATAAACAGAAAGCGATTTTCAAGTAGCTCGTTGTATTAATATGGACATGCCCAGTACAGTTCGTTTTTCAAGAACAACAATGGCACTGGTCATATCCATATTAATATATGTGGTAATAGCTATACTTTAAATCGGTTTTCTAAAAGGAAACTCAGTTTTATAGCCACGATCGCTATGTTACCACTATTATTGATCTGTCCACTATACTTGTTTTTGACACATGACAGAAACGATCACAAAACCGAAGCTAAACGATGTTAGACGAGCGTCTTTCTCAAGGTCAAAGCCACGGCCTATTCCCTTACGAATATGATAGCCAAATATTTACTGAACTTATTCGCTAAGTACGAACAAACAATTAAATGCTAAACATTACTAAAACTGTCCTAAAGTTAGCTTTTAGCTAAGACTAGCCGTTCCAGTCGCATTCAGAAAGTAATTATGTAAATAATGTTTTATTTATACAAACATTTTAACAAAATGACAGCTAGTTTTAGTTTTGTTCGGGAAAACGTTAGTAACGAAAACGATAAATGTATTCTGTGAAACTATTTCGATATATTTGGCTCTGTCTGTCTCCTGAGATGAGTGACAAAAATGCGTTGCAGAAGGTGCCTCAGTCGTCTTCAGAAGTTATTAACAATTTTAATTTAATTATAGAAATGTCTCGTTACAAGCATGAGCGAATTTGTAGCTGAAAATGTCATAATTATATTGTTTAGTTTCGTAGGTACATTCGTTAGTAGATAATATTATATTTATCCAAGTTTTGCCTACGAGACCATTGTATTTAATTAATTTACATCCCATAGAAAGTTACCTGTGTACATTAATGTAAATTAGTTACGGATATACATAGTTTTCCATATAAATTATGAATATTTTACATATATCTGTAACTTATATATTTATAAATATCATGGTTATAATGTTATGTATGTATCAGGTAATAAATATTACCACCTCAAGGGTACAATCCTGCTCCGACAAGCAGGTAATTTAGAAATAGTAATAGAAATGCTTATTCGAAAAATACATAACAATATGAAACTTTAAAGGGATCTGATGTCTGTTCAGAACATATATAAAATCTCACATTCAGTGATACAATTATTTGTCTGTAGCCAAATGTTAATATATCTTAGTTTCCAAAATGCCTGCTTGTCGCTTTTAATACCGTGGCAGTACTGTAGCACTATAAACAAGAGACAACTGTCACTTTGACACCTGTCATTGTTCAACAGATCCTATCAAAATAAACACCATGTGATATTATATATCAAATCCGAATTTATCCTAAGTGTCTATGTAGATAGTACGTAACTTAGCCTTGTTCTTACAATTATTATTAATAATAAGAAATTTGAAAAATGAAAATAAACCAAATCGTTACTTATGGATTAGTAACAAAACGTAGTATTTTTATTCGAGTATTTTTATGTCTAACTGTTAGATCGTAAAATGTTATAAATTATTTTAAATCTAAATAAAAGACCATATTTTTATATAAATAAATAATGGATTGCCCTTTACCTATTGTATTTCATATCATATTTAAATCGGTACTTACTCAAATATATTATGAAGTCTGTTAAATCGAATTATCAATGTTATACGCATTCAATTATTTAACAATATTTCTTCCACTTATATTTTTACATTTATTACATCACATTAAATCCTACAAAATAATTTATTTTGAATCGATTGTTTTTAAAAATGACGGGTTCGACTTAATTTATTATGTGTCGTAGATAAAATAAAAAAATAATTTAAATTTATTTAATTAATAAAATAGCAACATCTAGCAATACTGAAGTGCTTTAGAATGTGCCTTACTTAATTAGATATATTAATTGGAATACATTTATTATATAGGCACGCTTATAAAGTAATTTAACCTGCACGTTATCATATCTTCCACATTTAATTATAGTTTGTATGACAATACAGACAATGTTACAGATATGATGGATTCAATTCTCTGCAGTATTTATAAATGTTCTCTGCAAAGAAAGACCATAAAATAAATGACACCAAACTAAATATCAGTCAAACAGGATCCATAGACAATTTAGAAAGAATACAAAAACAATAGGCTAGTTTCCTGGGTCAAAACAATATTATTCTATTTAATCCATCAGTTAGATTATCAAAAAATAATTGACCCATATTTTGTCTTTTGTCAATCAAACAAAAAATTACGAAGATAAAGCGCATCAGTGAGCACGTGACTTCACGCTTTGCTCAAAAGTGTCGCAAGGCGTGACGTTACGGCGGAACTTTAACGGGCTATATCTTTATAATTTTTTGTTTGATTGAGAAAATAAAAAATACGTGCCCAACATTTTCTGTTAATCCAACTGACGGACTAAATAGTTTTTTTTTAGGAAACTAGCCGATTCTTCTGCATTGTTTTATGGTTGATTTTCGTTAAAATTCATTCTAGGTAAGTCGTTTCTGCCTCATGTAATTCTTATTAATGTAAAGTCAACTTTATTTCAAAGTGCTAGAGTTCATAAACAAATACCACAGATAAACACTGTTCGCGTGGCTGGCGACTAAAACAGGACGGAAAGTAACACTTCAATCGGCTTTACAGTTCTATCTCTATTCATTTATTTGAGTGTGAATGAGATATCTATACCTAAATTAAGTTATGGACGTCGCGACAGAGAATCAGGGTCAATGTATGTTTATCATTATGACCTTTATACGTCAATTGGTAACATATATAGTTAAAGATGATCATATTTTATTAAATGTCCAATGTTTTATGAATAAAACTGTAATAATAATCTACTGTCGGTCTATGATACTGATTATGTTCCTAAAATCATTTTTAAATGTAAAAAATTAAGCTAAAAGTCCAGTTTATTTTTAAAGGTACAGAATCGATTTTTCTGAAAAGAATATAAATGTTTAGTATATGTTTAAAATGTAAAAAAAATGTATACTAAATTATGAATCGGTCGATTTAAGTATTCTTTAATATTTTGTAGATATTAGTGAAAAAGCAACGTGTATAAAAATTGCAATAAAATATAAGTAGGTAGTGCAGATAAAATTAAAAAGCGTTGTATAATTCACGTTATAGCGCTGAGAAACAATTCCTTAATTTAATGTTAGAAAATTATATCAAATGATATTGTTACAATAAGTGTCCTTAATTGATAATGGTCTTCCAAATATTTGTAGATATAAGAATGATGATCGTATGAATGTATTTTTAATATGAAATATATTTTGGAATTATTGATTTCGTGTTTTCATTTGGTGAACTTATAAATATATACAGGGTGTAACGAAAAGGTGAAATAAAACTTTAAGGGGTTATTCGACGGCTAAATTACATCAACTTTTTCTATGGGACCAACATCGAAATCTCAAAAAAAATTGATATTTCCATACAAACTGATGCCATTTGGTCGCGTTTTAGTATGGGAAAGTTTTTTTTTTTGCGAATTCGATGTTGGTCCCATAGAAAAAGTTGTTTTATATGAGCAGCTGATCACGTGGTTTTAAGGAGTGTCCTATTCTTTGGTACACCCTGCACAATTAATATATTTATTTCGATTTATCGATAAATAAAGAAACTATCATCATTTCAGCCATAGGACGTCCACTGCTGAACATAGGCCTCCCCCATTGACTTCCAGATTGGCCGGTTGGAAGCGACCTTTACCAGGTCGTCTGACCACCTTGTGAGTGGACGTCGTACGCTGCGCTTGCCGGTACGCGGCCTCCATTCTAGAACCTTTCTGCCCCATCGGCCATCAGTTCTACGTGCTATGAGCCCCGCCCACTGCCACTTCAGCTTGCTAATCCGTTGGGCTATGTCAAAAGAAACTATAGATTTATTAAATATTGATCAGCCATTCTCCTGGATACAAAAGCAAACGATATCAGGTAATTTTGTTTTTTCGTCTAGCTAATCAAAAAATGAATCATCGGAATTTTATACCCTCTTATCAAAGTCGAAATTCATGTTGACAAGCAATTTAGGAATAAATGGTGTATAGTGATTTTGAAAATCCGAATTTGGGCATCGATTTTTGATGCTGACCGTACCTTAAATGTGGTACGAGAAATGTAAGAAGACTTCCGCGCGCGGTTACAATAGTGTAGTGCGTAGTACTTCAGTTCATATCGATAAAATTTTAAAAAATACGCTCATCACTGCAACATTTTATTTTTAAATTGCAATAGTATCGTAATAATAGTAAGTAGCATATTCGTTGGGCAGGCAGCGTGAGGTGGCCACTTTACTGAAGTAGGCGGCCGACTGCCGGGCCGTTCGCTTGCGTTGGGGAGAAGTGTAATCTACTTCGTATAGCCCGAAACGTTCACTGTAACATTAAAAATTGAAATATTTAATTTCTGTTAATGAATATTTAATATTACTGGATATTTTTTAGAGGCGAGTCTTCTGCTTAAATGAAACAAGTTCCTAACGTAAATTCTCAAAGATATATTATAGTATAATAATATATTCTAACTATAAGCTGTTGTTCTATGTATGAAAAAGTATTTCACTTTTTTGAGAATACTTTATAGTTTCTTGTATTAAGACTGCAAAATATCTTAAAAAACAATTCATTAATTCAATGAGAAATATTTCCTTATAAAATGAAGTTTGATGATGGAATAGGAAACTATTACAGTCCATTTTTAATTAAAGACCTCTGTAGCCGAGAGGCGAGCATACCGGAATTGGTGTCGCTATCTCTGAGTCCCGGGTTCGATTCCCGGTCGGTCAATCTAGAAAAATAACTTTTAATATTGTCTCGGGTCTGGGTGTTGTGGTACCGTCGTTGTTTCTGATTTCTGTAACACCAGTGCTTAAGCTACTTATTATAGGATCTTATTATACTTATTATTGCTTTGAATATGAATATGAAATATTAAAATATATTCATTTTTAAACTAGGTTATAAATTCAATATACGTCGACTCGAACGTCCTCTTTTATTTTTAAATATCCTGACTATGACTTGAATATTTTTTAAAATAAAATAAAAATGGCGCTTACGAATAACCACGCATCCACTCGAAATTGTCGATGAGACTCCAGTAGGTGTAAGCGAACACTCTGCATTTGTCTTTGGTGATAGCTGCGTGCAGAGCGCGGAGGTATCTGTAATTGTATTGTATGTTACTGTTAAAGTATAGCAGTCTGTTTATTTTTAAATCATAAACAACCTCCTAGGGGCTAATTCTGGTGGTCAAATACAACAACTTTTTCTATGAGAACAACATTGAAATCGCAAAAAAAAAACACTTCCCCGTACTTAGCCGCCGACCAGCAGACAGTTTGTAACGAGCAATGAAAATTGTTAGCTAGTAGTAGCTTTCCAAAAAAGGGAAGAAAACCGTTAGAAAGGTTAATTAATGGTTATTCTCTGCCTACGAACACCTTTTGGCCATAGTATGCTATGGTAAGTTCCGGTTCTTAATAATTGTTTAAAAAAGGGACAGCATGATTTTACCCGTCAATATAGTTGATACGCCGGATGTCGTGAAGGCCTGGCTCCAACGATATTCCGTTCTCGGTAATCAGCACTGCAGGGTTGTTGTACGTGTTCTTCAGCCAGTTCAGCGTCTTGCGTAGACCCCAGGGCACCACCTAGGCAAATTATTTTATTAAAAATGTTTGGTGAGACTGCAATACCTGAAATTAATAGGTTTTTTCCTGGCTTTGCGCGTCATGCGTAGGTGCTTTATTTAAAGGGGGTACTTGAACAAATGAATTAACGTTTATTCTGAGCTACGTATGACTGCAAAGTAAATTACGTACGAACTAGTGTTGCCGAACTATTGATAGCTTGCTTATCGATAGTTGACCTTGAAATTCAGTTACACTAGTTAAATTTACCAATACTATTGATACCTACGTAGCAATACTATCGGATTTAATGAATACTATTGCTGTAATTTAACAATCGATACTATAATATCGATAAACCTATCGATAATTTGGCTATTTTGGATACTATCGATAGGTCTATCGAAGGTGAGGTAATCTCAAGAGATGTGACTCTTGATGCTCACAAGAGAGTTATGACACCGTTTCTCTGCGAGACCAAAACAGAAATAGACAGTATAAACGAAGTTCGCCATACAAAACAGTGGCAATAAAAAAAATACTTGTTAGCAAAGTGGTAAAGAACATGTTAAGAACTCGGAGAATCGGTTCTCCGCTGTCGCTGTGCCTGGAAAGTATGCGAACGAGATCACGCACCGATAAGCGCAGCATGAGACAACCGCGTACCTGATGGACCGATGACAGGGGAGAAGGGACAAGGTGGCATAAAGACAAAAATGTTAGGCGCTTTGAGGGACAAAATATAACAAGCGCTCTCACATCGCGACTCATTTAAGATCGCCATACATTTTATCGTGATCGTATCCTGAAAGCCTGGTATATCAAGTCCCTAAGATACCAGGCCTCTTCCTTTAATCCCAGTAGGAAAGATCCACAGCAGACTATATTTTTAAGCAGTCTGTCAGGTGATCTGATCATCGGGTAGGTAGTAGCACGTCTCACGCTGCGCTTTCCAGTCCCACCAAGCTTACCCTCAGCCAAGTAGAATTAGCCCTCGGCCACTCGTCCTTCTGAGACAACACGGACCCTACATCATCTTCGTAGCTCGGCACCGGTCCCAACTTGCTTTCTCTCTTTCTCGCCAAATAAGTAGTGTAATGGTTCAAGCCGAGGAAATCGGCCGATCCCCGAATAGTTTTGATTTCTTCGGCGGTGAAATGTGGGAGACGGGAGCGCGCGAAGTTCTGTCGGCGGGAGTTGGCGTCGATACGCGCTCGCATCACTGGGGGGTAGTCACCTTGGCTTGAGAATATTGGGTGCGCCAGCCAGCCGAACTGGAATTTAACATTCACTAACTGAGAACACCTTTCCACAACACCACTCCACCAACCCGCACTGGCTCGCTTGGTGGAGTATGGCCCAAACCACCTCATAGTTCAGGTGAGGCCTGTGTCCTGCAGAGGGACGAAAATAGGCATACTTTAATGGAGAATCTTCCCTTAGAATAGACGTTCTTAAGACCGTGTTCAGAAGACGTGTTTAGAGAGCTGTTGCGGTGCCAATATTAAATAGAAGCGTTTTACCTAAAAATAAAACGCATATTAAATACTTACCTTATTTGAAGCTTACTTGTTTGAGATAGGCCCTATCTGGTTTTCCGCTTATATGTCCCTCCTTTTCTACCCAATATCTTGCATCTCTCTCTCGCACACCTTCCACTTCCGATATCAGGCAGGGTGAGCCGACAAGTTTGTTCGGCGGTCATAGTTCGTCATTGAGTCGAAAACACCAGGCAGAAATTAAAATGTAAGCTTCAAATAAGGTAAGTATTTAATATGCGTTTTATTTTTAGGTAAAACGCTTCTATTAAATCCTAGACCGTTATTTGAAGCTTACTTGTTTGAGACGTGTTTGTTATCGCCTGGTGGAAGTGGACGCCAATGTGAGAAAACATTATTTAGGTATATTTATTCAAAGGTGCAAAGGATTTACAGCAGTAACCTAGAGAATAATATCACGGTGTGCGTAGCAATGATAATTAAATAATAATAAAGAGATACAAGAAATCTAAAAATCTTTTATTTTCAACTTCAACATTATTTCACTAACAAAAAACATATAATCTTATATGTATACCTACTGATAACAGCAATAAACACAATTTGTAAAAAAAAATAATAATATGTAACTTTTAATCAACTGGATTAAAAAACCTGGTAATGTTGCTATTAATATTAGCAGCTAATATTTCCCTTTTGTAGAAACGAGCAAAGGTATTGCCTGATCTCCAGTTGCCTCGAGATAAAATATCATCCAATGGGACATTATCTACCCAGTTTTTGGAAGCTACCGCTGAACGGCAGCTTCCGGGAGTAGCAGTTATACCTGCCTCTTTAAACAATGTCTTAATCCATCCCGCAATCAACGTTCGGGAAGCTGACTTTGGTTGACCTCTAAGAGATATGAAAAGATTTGATGACTTAGCCAATTTTCGTCGATCTTCTAGTAATGATACTGTCTTTCTGACCCAATATACTGGATTTAAATTTTTACTTTTCGTATTGTTTATTAACTTCCAACCCGACTGTCTATGATGGGCACTATCGGTTTTTGAGCCAAAGACTGGCCATAAAATCAAACTATCTATGTTATCTATTAAATGATCGGAATCTACAGCGAGCAGAGTTAGATCATGGACTCGTCTCCCAGAACAAAGTAGCAGCAGGGCAGCAGTGTGTCTAGAAGTATTGAATGGACTATTTTCGTCTACATTTATTCTATCTAAGTATGTAACTAACTGATCGATATTCCAGACGGGAGGTTTCCGGAGAACTGGTTTGTTTAAAGCAATGGACTTCAGAATGTGTTTAACGAGAACGTGTGAGCTTAAATCCCCCGCAGTATCTGCATTACATAACGTAGCTACGACAGACTTATGTAATAATATCGTATTGTAGGCTAGTTTATGTACTATATGTAGGTCGGCTAAGAATCTAGCAAGTATCCGTAGGGTAGTAGTCCGGTAGGGTTCAAAGGATTTAAATTCATAGTTTTGGCCCATTTATGCCATCGATTCCATGCTGCTTGGTAAGTCTTACGTGTGGATGGACGCCAAGAAGACTGTAATAAGCTTAATTGATCAGGTCTCCAGTTGGAAAGACTCCTTGTCCACCCCCACACTTCCATATTTCCAGTGTCATTTGTTGGACTTTTGGAGGTGGTAGCCTCGTTGCTGTGTCTATGAGTCTCTGCTCGAGGTTCATGACTGTGTAAGGGGCTGCCAATGCTCGGGACTTCAAGTCTGCCCGCCAAAATACCTGGTGCCATCGAGGAACAACCAGGAGATAAATCCCTGTTGCTGAATTGAGCTGATTGAGAACCTTCGGAATTAGGTAGGGTGGAGGAAACACCCATGCCAGAGGGTAAATCCATACTCGAGAAAAGGCATCGTGGTATAACGCTTCCGAATCGTACAGGTCTAGAGTCACATAATTGTGGACTACGTGAGCTCTCCTCGATGCGAACAAATCTACTACTGGGGTCCCGAATTTCTGGAAGATCTTTTCCGTGGCTTGTGGCATAAGATGCCATTCCGGAGGAGCTTTGTGCCGAGACAGGTGATCTGCGTGACTGTTGTATAGACCCGGTATGTGATTCGCTACCAGATTTATTTGGTATATCTCGAGGTAACGGAATACTTTGTAGGTTAAGTCCATCAGATTTTGGGATCGGGTTCCGCCTTGGTTTTTTAAGTAAGACACCACCGTCCGATTGTCGCACTGAAACAGCGCTGTCGATTGGCTTAGAAACTTGCCGTGTAATTCTAGGACCTTCATTATTGCAAGCATCTCTTTTTGATTGCAGTGAAGGTGTTCTTCTTGTTCGGTCCATAATCCCGTGACAGGCAATTCGTCCACTTGTGCTCCCCAAGCCACATCGGAGGCGTCCGTGGTTACAAAGTGACTTGGAGGTGGCATGTGAATCTTCGAGAATTGGTGGCAACCGACGAGCCACCACTTTAGATCCTCTAATGCATTTGGTGGTATGATTAACGCTGTCAATGGACTGTTCAACACTGAATTTAGAAACGTGAGAAGAGCACGAAAGTGCAGTCTGCCGTTTGGGATCACAAAACTTGCGAAGTTTAGTAATCCTATCAAGCTCTGGAAGTCTCTTACATTGGTTCTGCCTTATTGTAACATTTTCGTTATTTTGCTGATGATTGTTGCAATTTTGTCTGCTGGAAGTGATTTTTGGTTTAACCAGGGATCCCAGAGGATACCTAGGAAGGTAAGGCTCCTTTGAGGCCTGAGAATCGACTTTTCTAAATTTACTTGCCATCCCAGACGGTGCAAATGATCTAACAGCAGTTGAACATGGTATTGTAAGATCGACTTGTCCTGGTGGACCACCAGAAAATCGTCTAGATACACGATTATTCGTAGCCCTAGTGCTCTCAGCATCTGGGCCACCCAGTTGGTCAAGGTGGCGAATACCTTTGGTGCCGTACTTAAGCCAAAGGGAAGGCACGTCATTTGAAGCAGTTTCCCTCTGTACGTTAGCCTTAAAAATCGTCTGTGACCTTCGGCCACTGGTAAGTGAAAATACGCCTGGGTAAGATCCACTTTGCAAAGCCAATCGTCTTTCTGAAGGAAATCTGGTACCCGGAAAGCATTTATCAGACTGAAGTGTTCCGTGATTATAAACTTGTTGAGAGACTTTAGATTGAATATTGGGCGGTTCGTTCCGTCGCCCTTGGGCACAAGAAACATTGTGGATAGAAAGCTGGGAGAGTTTTGAACAGTCTCTAGCACCCCTTGTTTTTCCATTTGGAATATAATCTGATCCATGGCCGTGGATTCTATGGTGTGATGAGGTCCTTTCATGTCTGGCATCATCAAAGGCGGTTTTTGGGCAAATGGTATGCGATACCCTTGTATTATGCGTAGCAATAGTGGTGGGGCTCCTAGTTTTTTCCACTGATCTTGGAATAATGCTAGGCAACCCGCCTTGAATTTTCTCGAGTCAATACTTACGTTTTTTGGTAGCTGAATTAAAGTCCGCCTGCGGTCCAGCTCGCTTTCGGTTTCCTCTATTGGAATCCTGGTTTCTATTATAGTTTCCTCGTGACGACCGAAAGGTGCCTCTCGAGTTTGGTGCCATACGACGGTCGGCATTAGAGTGACTTCCCTGGGAGGGACGGTCGTTGTAGTAGCCCTGCGGGGGCCGGTCAAAGTAGTAACCCTGCGAGGGTTGGTTGTAGTGGTGTTGCGATGCGCAACAGGCTTGATTGGTACCCTGCGAGGGCCCGCGATAGTGAGTCGACCCCTGCGGGGGGTGACTAGCAGCCTTACTGGTCCCTGCTTGCGAAGCAGTGCCAAAATTTGCTGTCTTTAGGGGTAGAAAGGCTTTCTTGACCCCACCCGCTTTTTCAAGCGCTACTGTAAACATATCTGAGCTAAACAGATGCTGGTTAGAAGGTGGGATTTTTCGCAAGGCCGATTTAGTCAAAGGATCGCGTACATGATTTGTGATGCCATCACGTCGCATCTGAATTACCTCTGCTCGGTGGCCACAAATTAGTTGTAACAGGTCTGAAGATACCTTAAAATAGTTACCATTACAAAAAAGATCACTTATTTTATTGCGTAAACATTCTACGTTAAGATTGTTTTCAGTACTAGCCCAAGATAGAAGTTCATTAAAACTTGATGACAATGCTTCTTTTTGTTTAAAAACACAAAATGTAAGGGCAGAATAAGCTTTATCTGAATAGGCCAAGTGTTTTAACTGATCGTAAGCACGCACTTCTTCGTTAGCTTCAAGGTCTGTGAAACCGGGGGTATGAATATACTGCTTTTGTACATCAGAATAACGTACCTCACACCATTCCTTTTTGTCAAAATGTTGAACGTCTTGGAGCGATTGTATCAAGAGTTCAGGTGCCTTAGGAACAGTGGGTTCCTTTAAAGTAGTTCCCATATCAAAGTTAAAAGGCTGGGGGTCATGATAAGTTTCAATATTACAAGGTTCAGATTGGTATAAAATGCCACTAACGCTATCGTCGAATTCATCATCATTTAGGCTGTGTGTAGACTGAACAGGCTGCTGATCCCTATGAGTAAGTTTTTTACAAAGATCCCCAACTTGCTGCGCAAGATTACTTAAAATTCTTTCACTACGTTTGCCCCCCCCTTTTTTGTTAGAGCGATGTCGCCTTCGACGTCGACGATAACGATTTGAGGAACTATTTGACGTGCTCGAACTGGATGACGAAGACGCGGAGCTACTGCTAGATGTCCTGTTTCGTTTACACCCCCGATCACGGGTTGTTGCGGGCTTAGGATTTATCGCTTCGGTATTCACTTCGTTTGAATCACTCATTCTACAAGTAAAACGAACAAAATCTTGAAGAAAAAACCACTAGTAAAAAATATTAAAATATTTTGGGGTAGGTGTAAAAATTGTTTAAAAACAGGGACTAAAATAAAAACATTTGAATTCACAAATGAAATATCGAACGGTAAAACCGTTAGAAAACCTTTTTAAAAAAATAGTTTAGTACTCACCTGTGCTTTTTGAGTGCACCGGGTTTAACGTAAAACTATAAACTATTGCGGTTGGTTTAGACACCCTTCTCGTGCGGAAAACAAGACGCCAATGACGAACTATGACCGCCGAACAAACTTGTCGGCTCACCCTGCCTGATATCGGAAGTGGAAGGTGTGCGAGAGAGAGATGCAAGATATTGGGTAGAAAAGGAGGGACATATAAGCGGAAAACCAGATAGGGCCTATCTCAAACAAGTAAGCTTCAAATAACGGTCTAGGATTTAATACAAGAATTTTAAAAAAATATGGTGACTTGTTTGTAGACCTTCGGTTTTAGTTTCCATAAGTTGAAGTAAATCAATGTTTGCAAAGAGACTTCATTTGACTGTGCGCATTTTGCTAAGTGCTTATTCTGGAAAATGCCTGCTATTAGAAGTGCACCAATTGCAAAAATAAATGTTGCATCAAGTGCAGAGTGCACATAGTGTTCATATTGAAAAGTGCCCGTTTTGAAAATGCACTAATTGCCAAGTGCATTTTTTTTAACTGCACATTTTTCAAAGTGCGTTCTGCGTTAAGCCCGTTTTAAATTTGAAATACTCCTGGGGCAGTTGTAGTAATCGATAAAACACAATCACTTACAATAAACTGTCTTGTTGTCTCCGCAGCTATCTGATCTTCCTGAGACGTGGTGGCAGGTTCAATCCAGGCCAAATCCAGGGTTATACCCATAAAATCTGCAGCCAAAAAAAGTGGTACAGTAATAAGGAGATAATTTACTCAAATAGCGTGAAGACTGACGACAAAATGTTGACTGGCTTAGTAGGCGCGTTGGTTCGCCTTGAACGAAAAGGGTCCCAGGTTCAATTCCCGAGGCGGGTCCATATCGTAATTAGCTTAGGTATGGGTTTGCTAGGAGACGCCCCTAGCAAAATGCATGGTCTGGCGCGTCGTATACCACGATGTCAATTCTTTACTTCGAGTCCATGGCAAGCTACGTGTATTGTCTGGCGTATATTTATTTATGGTGTCAAAAATCCATACATGTCTGTTTCTTCCTATATTCCTTCTCGAACATTCTGTAAGTCTTTCCATGTGCTCTCAAAACGGTATGGGCGCACAAATAGTCCTCGAATCCACTGGACCTGCCGCCTGGCGCGTCGTTGCCTCCATACCCGACGTGACAGAAGTCGTAAGGCTCGTTGAAGGTTATCCAGAAACGGACTGTGTCGCCGAAGTGGTCTAAGAGGACCTGAAAGAAGGTACAAGTAGCTTTAGTTTGTATCTGCTTACATTCATCACCATCATCATTTCAGCCATAGAATATCCAGTACTAAACATGGCCTCCCCCAGTGGCATTTAGATCGGCCGATTGTAAGCGGCCTGCATCCAGCTAATATTCACCCTTGCATAATCAACGAAGTAGTCAGCCGTGATCGGGTTGGTCCACCCTCCTAAGTCCTGCAGCGCCTGCGGGATGTCCCAGTGGTACATGGTGACCAAGGGCTCGATGCCTTTGCTGTGCAGCTCGGCGATTAGCTCCTTGTAGTATCGGAGACCGTCCTCGTTTACATCACTGGTAACAAAATGATTATTGACTCTAGGAACGCAGGCGGACATCTGTCGGTATTCGAGGTAATCTACTTTTATTATTTGAGCAAAAACTATTTAATTATCATCATTTTATTTCAGTCCATTGACGTCTACTGTTGTGCAAACGTCTCTACTTAGACTTAGATTATTCATCATTCCTTCCAACAAGCTGACCTATAAACAGCATTGCCGCAGTTGGAAAATAACAACCTTATTAGGTAGGTACTAACTGGTTGGGGTGTCAGTCAAGCTTACCTACCCTTGGACTGATGTCTTATATTATACTGACCTCAACGTAAATATTAGTATCTCTAAATGCAGTTGCAATCTTTGAAAAAAAGGTTTTATATGTAAAATTAAAAGTACGTACCTAATTTCTTTTTTCATTAAGCTAATAAAATCTACAGAAATGCTATACTAAATGTCAGAGATGTAATAACAACACTGGAACTTCCAATCTGATTCACTTTAGTGAAATATCAAAGAAAATGCAAAAAACTAATCTGTACTGACTTGCTAAGCCCCGAAGGCAGTATCCTAGGCCAGGATATGGAGAACCGGTAGAAGGCTACATTCAGCTCGGCCAACAGGGCCACGTCGGTTTTATACTGGTGATAGGAGTCTGCGGCGATGTCTCCGGTGGCGTGGTCGAACACACGGTCAGGGTGCTCGTGCGTGTAGCGGTCCCACACGCTCTCGGCTTTGCCTGGTGGAACATAGGCTGAGGGTGGTGAGTGTGTATGGTGTGAAGGCAGCATAGCATAGTATGTACAGCCCACAGCACAAATTTAATAATGTACCGCAAATCCTCAAATTATTTCCAACTTGACCCGCTCCCGTCCCGCTTACACCTTCAGTGTGTGTTGCGCATTAATAATGTTTTGTAATCAATTGTCAGTGATTTGAAGCAAACAAATGAGTGAAATAGAATGCCAAAGTGTTAGTGAATTGTGTTGTGGCTAGAAATCATGCGAAACTTATCGGATTTCATCATATTTGTTGAGGTTAGTAATAATCATAATAATCGATCAAAATAAGAATCTCGAAATCGATATTTTTGAGTTTTTTTAGGAAAATGAAACTTTTTTTATTATCATATTTACTGCTTAGCATATTTCATCCCATTTCTAAAAATGTATCATACATGGGGGGTAGCCTATGCAATAACCACTCAAATGTTTTTTTTAAATCTAGGTATTTATAAAATCTAGGTTTTTCAAGATAATACGACGTTTCGTATTTCGTATACGTTATGGTCCAAATAGGAACGGGTTAATTGGTTTTAGAGAAGAGTTCTATACAAAACAACCAAAACGTCCGCTCGTGTCCTTTTTTTTGTTTTATAATCTGTCTAAGGCCTAAGATACTTTAAACCAGAATATTACAATCTAGCCTAATTAGACTAATAGGTAATTTAAATTTGACCTAATCTAGTATAGTTGATATGTTATAGCTAAGAACGCCAAACCGCTCGCTGTGTCGTTCTCTGGAGAGGCCTATGTCCAGCAATGGACTTGTAAAAAAATGTTACAAGTATTGGTGCACTTACCAACCATTTCTAAGGTGACTTATAAAACTTAAGAGTACCTGAAACGTTCCACGCTCCTTCGATCTGGTATGCGGCGGTGGCCACACCGAACATGAAGTTCTCTGGGAAACACACTTTTTCTGCTTCGGCTGACACTCTGAAAAATAAGAAAAAAGACCCAGTCATCTACCTACTGACGTTATGAGGAACTTGAACTGTATATTTTATGGTCCTGTTTTATCTATTTATATGAAAATGAATCTCTATTTCCCTTGGTCATATCATCACGTGTGAACGGATGGAACAATTTCGCTAAAACTTTTTTTGTTGTGTTATTTATGGTCAGAAGGTTTAAAAAGAAAAAATTTAAAGTTGCTCAGAAAATTGTTTATAAATAAACTGAAGACCACGCGAACAAAGTCGCGGGCAACAGCTAGTTGTTTTAATAATAATTACTTATTGGTGACAGAGTAACATGCGCAGCTTCTACTCAGTGCTCACCCAAAATCAATAGACAGCGTCACATCAATAATCTAGCCTAAAATTGTGTCCCGAAACATTGGTAGGGTATAAAACAACAATTAGGACGTGTAAAAAAGATTGATTCAGGCCTATTTGCAGACAGAAAAACTCGGAGTTTTCTCCCGACGCCTTAATCTTTACATAAGCGTAGGGGGGATTAAGTAGGTCACATAGGTAATTAAGTTCCTACTTACTGGATATTTTGGAATTACATAATGTACACATGACCGATGGGGTAGACGTGTACTTGAGTGGATACCGCGACTAGGCAAGCGCAGCGTGGGGCGCCCTCCGACAAGGTGGAGCGACGATATACGCAAGGTTGCTGGCTGTGGATGGAAAAGAATAGCCGAGGATCGGGCGCAGTGGCGTGCATTGGGAGAGCCCTATGTCCAGCAGTGGACTAATGTGGGCTGTATATAAATGATGATGATGAATGTATACAGTTTATGGAATTACAAAATAAGCAAAATTCACTGTTTGGTAACTCTTGTTACTTAATTCGTGCTCACTTTGAAACTTTGACAAGTGGTGTGTTATCTGGGCGGAAATATATCATGAGTAATTTTGTGGAAATCCCTATTAAGTATGAAATTCATTTATTTTGCTAACAATTTTTATAGGCGACTCCAATCACTACACCACCTGCAACCACACTCCGTTGAAAAATGTGTTATGAGGTATCAATCAGACAAATGCAGAAGAATGAGATGGGCAGCGGGAGTGACAAATATTGATAAAGTACGAAATAAGTACTTCAAATCATCAGAAAGAATCAAAGAATCAAAGAATCAGAGGCTCCTTCAAAATTGCTCCTATGCAGATAAGATGGTAGAGAGCCGCTTGGGATAGTTTGGACATGACTGTGATGAGATGAGGCGAGACGAAGAATACGCTGTTAGGAAAGCTGTGGTCTAATCCAGATAAAAAGAGGGGCAGAGGCCCTTGGCCACGTGGTGGACAACCGTTACCAGGGAAATGGAACAGGCACAGCTAACCGCGCAGACAACCCAGGACAGAGCATCCTGGCGCCTAAGAACAAGTAGGGCCAGCCCCATAATGGGAGGAGGCAAGGAAGAACAAGAAATTCCTGACTTTGCGTTCAAGGTGAGTCACTTCGCCGTCACAATCAATATTATAAAAGCGTTTAAAATATATAAATTATATTTATGTGTGGTGTAACCACTATTTAATTGTAAAACAAATAATATTTACCGAATCCACAACACTGCAAAAGCAGCTAATGCACATTCCCGCTGACCCATCTTATCTGTCTGTGCGTCCGCCGCAAACAAACTATATAATAACGAGGTCCGATAGCACAGATACTGTATTTAATTATAAATTATTATCTACAGGATGATTTCCTATTTAAATACAGTTGCTCCAATATGTAAGTTACCAATTTAACTTCATTATACAGCTATCCTATCCTATACAGCGTAATTGGCTAGTTTCCTGGGTCAAAAAATGATTATTCTATTTAGTCCGTCAGTTAGATTATCAAAAAATATTAGACCCATATTTTGTCTTTTGTCAATCAAACAAAAAATGACAAAGATAAAACGCATCAAAGTTAGCACGTGACGTCACGTCTTGCTAAAAAGTGTCGCAGGGCGTGACGTTATGCGGAACTTTAACGGGCTATATCTTCATCATTTTTTGTTTGATTCAGAAAAGAAAAAATACGTGTCCAATATTTTCTGTTAATCCAACTGACGGACTAATTAGATTTTTTTAGGAAACTAGCCCATTTGTGGAATTGACGAAATGTGGTGGTGTGCTAATAATTTTTACCTGTATTAGTGGAAGATTGACTACGCTACCACGGGAATACTGACTTTTAATTATAAATTAGTTAGAAAAATTACAAGAAAATTGGTTAACGTAGTTTTATACAGTTTTATTGTTTTGTCTTCACTTAAAGCCCACACCCTTTATTTTTGCGGTGATTTTCGAACAATACCCGTAGGTATATTGATTTATTAACAAGCGGCCACTAAAGAAGACGTTGACTTGGCAATGTTTGAAACAATAAATAAATGTTTATTTAGTACGTGAAACTCAAAACTATGTTATTACAGCGAACTTTAAATGTAGATAAATAATGGCTTTACACTGGATAAACATAATTTAAAATGAATTAGCTTATATGTAGTTTTAACAGTGTTACCTATGGTGGTTAAATTTATGAGATTTGCAAAAGTCAAGTAAAACTTTTTCAATCAAAGCTTTCAAAATATCGCGCCAAAATTTTGACATTTTTATTTTAGATTCGCCATTCACCGCTAGATGGCGTCATGTCACTAATGCTGTTTATAAACAGTACCACTATTCGCTACTAGATGGCGCGTCACTAGAAGCGCCTATACTCTGCTACAAAAATCTACCTGTTTCTAGAAACCGCCAAAGTTTTGTTCTCGAAAATTCTAACAGGGGGCGCTACGATCCGGCCGGTATATAAAAGCGGATTGAGACAGCTGTCACGGCAGTCAAATACTGTTAAACACATTGAGCGCGAAGTGAGAAAAAAGTGAAAAATATTAAAAAATGTCGTTAGTTCCGTTCTTGTTCGATGAAACACCTTTCGGGGGACGTCTCATGCGGGACCTATGGTCTGATGACTT
Source organism: Anania hortulata (assembly GCA_963576865.1). NCBI lineage: Eukaryota > Metazoa > Arthropoda > Insecta > Lepidoptera > Crambidae > Anania > Anania hortulata. The sequence goes on along the minus strand of OY756389.1, from coordinate 2,808,314 downwards.
CTTCCCGGATTATTCCCCAATCCTCGCTCAGAGAGAAATGTTTGCACCGCAGCAGTTCTTCAAGCCCTGGGAAAGAATGTACCGAACATGGGAGAACGTGATGAAGCCTATGGAGCAACTTTCGGCGCAATTAAACCAGCTGGCACTCAAAGATGCAGGCACAAAATTTACGAATGACGACGAAAAGTTTCAAGTGAACGTTGATGTGCAGCATTTCTCACCGGAGGAGGTCAGTGTCAAAGTGATAGATGGACAGGTTATAGTGCAGGGAAAACATGAGGAAAAAATGGACCAGCATGGGTACATTTCGAGGCAATTCGTGCGACGGTACGCTCTTCCCCAAGGCTGCTTGCCCGACACCGTGGAGTCGAAGCTGTCGTCTGATGGTGTGCTGACTGTTACCGCTCCCAAAGTCCTCGCCATGCCCTCGATCGGTGAACGAATCGTGCCCATCACACACACAGGACCAGTCCAAAAACAACTAGGATCACCAGAGTTCAAGGCCGAGTCAAAGTGAATAATTGTACAGTTGTAAATATGTATTTTTTTTTATAAGACTGACTTGATTCTTGTTCTATTTCTTGTGTAACCCGCCTATATTAAGTTAGTCAAATAAAATAAACGCTTAATTTAAGATTATCCATGTGTTTTTGTCTTGATCCTTAGCAATTTTTAAAGTAGGTAGGTAGGAAGGCTTAAACAACTACCTACATAATTATGCCTGATATATAAATAAACTATTATAGCGTATTTATTACACTTTATTAGGAATTTCACATACACAGACACAGTTCAGCAATGTAAGAATGACCGTTTACAAAATGGAATGCAAATTTGAATCAAGTACCTCTAGAAAAAGTATAAAACTGCAAATTGACTATAGATTTATCTCAATCGAATATCGAGAACCAAGATACAATCTCACTAAAAATAACCGAAGCGGTGCATCTGCTATTAATGGCTTGGCAGACTTCCCGGTGCATCGCATCTACTGGCCGTTCTCGACTGGCTGATCTGCCGATTCACCATCGCCAACTTCAGGCTTCGATCCCTCTGGCTGCTTCCGCACCGGCCCTGTCAGTATGATCGGCACCACCCGTTCATTTGATGCTGGACAAGTCAACGGAGCTGTCACCGTCAGAACCCCATCCGAAGATAGCTTCGACTGCACCGCGTCGATGTTACAACCCTCGGGCAGCGCGTACCGCCGCGTGAAATGACGAGACACGAAACCATGCTCGTCCTTTTTCTCTTCATGATGACCGTCAACGACAAGGAAACCGTCGGCCGTCTTTACTGTGATCTCTTCGGGCGCAAAGTGTTGCACATCAAGATTGATCTGGAATTTCTCTTTATCAGTCTTTATAGTTGAGCCGCTGTCTTGCAAAATGGTTGACATCTGCTTCCATGGCCGATAGTAGTCCCTCGAGTGTTGGGGCGCTACGATTGTCAGGACATCCTCCGGGGTCAATGCCAACGCAAAATGTTGATCTTGGAGGCGTCTAGGACGCTCAAGTTCAAGGAGAAATGGCAACAGAGACATTTTTGCAGCGTTCAATAGCGCAGAAGAAATGCCAGACGGTTCTCAGTGTAGTTTGCACTGCGCATGACGTTTCACGCATCGAATAATGGCCGTCCGTCTGGCCAGTTATTGCAAACTGTTAAGAATAAACTAAAGAGGTTTGACACGAAAAAATAAACTTATGGGTAGGGATCGGTACTCGAGACTGGAGACATTTACTCTTATTATATTATAATTGTATAACATCAAACACAAAAGCCTCTGTAGTACGATGATCAAAAGCTTAAAGAAAATTAAATTATCCTATGAAAAATATGCTATTGGTACTGATCTTGTAGTATGCTAGATTTTGCAGATAATGTACAGTAAACAGCAGGTCAACCTACCCGAAAAGTTAAAGGTCATTCAACCGATTTTCAACTTTTAAGTCCGACATGTAGAGATCAATATCAATTGACAAAATTTGAAATTTCGTGATAGGAGCAGTTGTCTGTACTTACCTACATAATTATTCATGTATTAGGTCTCAACATCAATGAAAATAATATTATAAAAAGAATAGTGTTGGAACCTAGTTTGTTAAAATGTTTAGTTATGTAAGTATTTATAGTAGGTATTATTAATACCTTGAAAGCAATTATTTTATTTATCTTATTTTATTTATTAGGACAACCAACAAGACAAACACTAATACAAGTAAGATACATAATTATTTTGAGTTATACTGACTTAGAGCTAAGCGTCGTCTTAGTTATAGGCTGCCACGGCATGCAATGTGGACTACAGGTTTATTACAAAAAGTTAAACATTGTAAGCTTAAATTGGTTTAAATTAGTCGAAGCTAAAAAGTACCTTAAAAGTATAATTTATTTTATTTTATTATAACTTTTAAATCTACATCTAAAACATGTTTTTTCAACAACCGATTATCTCAAAGGTACCGGTACAAAGGACTGCAGAATTTTACGCCTGAATCTTTGCCGATTATCAGCAAAGATATCGACGTCGTGTGCCTTACAGAACTTGTTGTATTGCCTCTGCAGTCTGTTCATGGTGGCGTGGTGACCCAATTTTGTCCTATTGTATTTTACTGAAAAAGGGACATACCTGCTAACACGAGCTAGTTTGGGCGGTACATTTAAATTAGGCAATTATAATGGAAGGCCTATTATAAAGGATGGGCAGTCTTTCTTAGATAGTGTACATAAATACCTACATAGACCATGATGTATGTATGTACAGTTAACGGTAGGTTGACCCAAACAATTAAAGGTCAATGAACCGATTTTTCAAGTCCGACACTTAGGGATCAATGATAATTATTGAGAAAAATTGACGTTTTGTGGTAGGTACACGAGCTGTTCGGCTGAACCATTTAAGAACCTAGTAAGGGACATGTTTTCAGATTTTCGTTTTTTATCATAAAGCTACATAATATTAAGGTACCTACCGAATACAAAGACAGAAATTGCGATAAAACAACTAGAAGCCTAAAAGGCAAGGGACTCCAAACCTAGTAACTACACCACAACCCCAATTTGACCATTTTTAAAAACCAGTAAGTAACATAAACCATTTCGAAATCTAGTAAGTGCATGAACATACTAGGTTTTATAATGGTCAATGTGCCTTACTGGGAAATGAAAATACGTGTCCACCCACCTCCCGACCAATACAAACCTAGCAAGAGGGGGAAGGGCTGCGCGGGGGCGGCAACGTCTCGACCAGGGTTGCCAACCGTACGGTAATTACCGTATTCATACGGTAATTTCATGCTCCGTACGGTAGTAATTATAGTGTGACAAATGTACGGTAATTTTAAGACTGAGCTAATAATCTACAAAAAGTACGGTAATAAGAAACAATTTTTCTTTTCTTTCCGTTCAATTCGACGCACATGATCACGACAGGCAATTCTGCTTATCACAACGGGTTGTCATTTTCATTTAACACCAAGATCTGTGCTATGACGTAACCTCACTTATAAACATACTTACTTACGAACTATTCTTTGGTTTAGGTCTTGTAAGTATTACATTTTAATACTAATTGCACTGTGCTTACATATAAGTTTTAACGTTCCCAAGTTCGGTAAAGCAAAAATCTGGGTCCAATGCACAGAATAGCAAACCTTGTCTACTATCGCCAGGTTTGTGCTATTTGCTTTCACAAATCTGACATCCATAATATTTAAACAAATAAATAACAACTTTTTAGTTCGATTTTGGAAGATAATAGGTAGTTTATGAAAAAGACCGCGAGAAACATGCGAATGATGTTTACTAGTATAAGTACTAATTGTCTAACGTCACTCGGTCGGGTCGAGATTATGGCGGATAGCGTTTTCGACCTTTCAAATAACCTATTAAAAAAATCATTTTTAAACTTTATTACAGCCTTGGACTTTTATGTATTGAATCAATAAAATTAGGTTCGTATAGCCAAATACTAAATGAAATAATCATCTGTTTAATTAATTTTGATATGAGTCAACTATTCCATTAAGTCTTATTTTAAACTGATCTAATGATTTTAAAATATTTTTGAATAGTGGTTAAACAAATTGATGGTAAGCCCTAGAAATCACCCACAACATGTTTGCTTTTACCTAAAAACTGCAAAGAAATATTCTTTCTTTTTTGTTTGCAAAATTAAACTCTAATGGAGTGTACGGTAATTATAGGGTAAATTTGACGTAATTTTGGCAACAAAGGTTGGCAACGCTAGTCTCGACTCCAGCGCTCAGTTCGTACTAGTATTGCGCCAGCGCTAAACACGGAAGGTTATGTCGCCATTTTTTGCCGGTGTTCGCTATTTCGTAAGCTTGCTAAGTAATAATAATGAGTCGGCGGTTTAAATTTTATCGCTCAAAAAAAATATTAGCTGCTGCTATGACCGACCAGGATGAAGCGAGGTAAGTCAGGCTATAAGATTTACCTATACTTATCTGTGATTAATTAAAAGTACTTGACCGTAATTCGAGGCTTATAAATTGAGATAGGCACATCCGTTTCCCGTAGACCTTTACCATTTTAGTACTCTTTTTTACCTATAGAGGGCGTGTTTCCGGAGTCTCAATAGGCAGTGGCGCCATCTGAAGTTTTATAAGCTTGTGTCGCGCCATTTTAACTCATTGGCGTTCTTGTTCCCGTAGCAAAAGGTTATTCGCTTAAAGCTTACAAAACGTCTCTGTTGAGAAAATCAGTAATTAATCTTAGTGAAATTGTGAATCAGGAATAAAAGTAAGTACAAATACCATTGTGTTTGGCAATATTGCACACATTAGACTACTCTGGATAGTTATAATTTTAACGGTTAAGAAATAACATTATTATTTTCTACCCTCAAAGTGAAATAATTTTCTTTAGTAAAGTGAACTGACCTAGTTACGGTTATAACGATAAAAAATTGTTATTTGAATAGATGGAATAAATTTAGATTACCTAGATTTTTAAAATTTATAAATTTAACGGTTTTTCCGTTCCATACTTGTAATTAAATATGCACTTCGAAGCAGTTCTACCTTCATTCGTAAGAACGTTTGTAACACATAGTTATTTTCAGAATGAGTGAAATAAATGCACCGCCTGTTGAAGAGCCGAGGCTTGGACCAAGTGGTGTGCACAGAAAAAGAACTCGAAGCAGTAGCGCTGACAGTACAAGCTCATCCAGCAGCTCCAGCTCTAGTTCGTCGTCCGCAGATAAACGTAAGCGATCACGGCGGCATTGCCATAAGAAAAATAAAAGTAAACGTTCTAAATGGCATATTTTAACGAAAGAAATTAGTGAACTACGCAATCTCATTTCAAAGCCTACACCTCCTGAAAATAACAATTGTGATTTCGATGATCAATTATCTATTTATTCGAGGGTCAGTGGGGATCTTTACGACGATGAGGTAGATAGTAATGGAGTTACGGATACTGCTAATACTTTAGCCTTTACTTTTGACATAGAAACAAAGTTAAAAGAACCTTCGGTTCCCAAGACCCCAGATAATTATGTTAAAATGTTAGCCGATATTCAACGTTTTGGTAATTCATCCTGGTCTGAAGTAAGGTATGCGGACACACAAAAGCTTTACAATCATGCCCCCGGTTTTGTGAATCTTGAAACTAATGGAGAGGTACAACCTTATGATTCTCTTACACATTTGGCGAAAGATGATAAAGCATATGCGGCAATTACTTTTTGCGTTCTGAAGCAAAAAGAATGTCTGCAAGAAAATATACGTAGTTTGTTAAAGTGGGCTAAATCTGATTTAAGTAGTTTAAATGACCTTGATACAAAGATTGAAGAGTTGTTTTTAAAGGGAAAACTACATAAAGTTTCAACTGATCTAATGCAACTAGTCTGTGGGCACAGGTCAGAAACTATAGAAGTTAAGAGAGACGCAATTCTAAAGCACGTTAAAGATCCTGTTGTTAAAATGTCACTTAATAAGATACCACCCTCAAACACGCACATATTTGAGGCCGAAGCCTTCTCATCCGCATTAGAGAAAGCCGGTGGGGTTCGCAAAGTCTTTTGGCCTGTTAAGTCTGGACACTCCCAAAGAGGAATTAACAAGGCTAATCGCCGACTTTCGATGGGAACTGGCACTCGAAAATTTACAGCACCATCGAATGGTGTCCAAATTCCATGCTGTGGTTCTGGCTTTTCTGGTCATTCACACAACTCCTTACCACCCTCGAAGGGTGTATACAACAATTCAAATACGAACCAGCATGGCTGGTATAATAACGTAACTTGCGAAAATATCAGGGGTTCCTTTCAATACCGAGGCTCAAAGCCTCGTGGTTCACAAAGAGGTGGAAGGGGACGAGCATCATCTCATGCCTCTAGAGGTTCTAACAAACGCAGTGAACAATGACTCGAGGTCATTTCAGGCCGGACAATTAATCCACTATTTCGAAAATTGGATGGAAATGGGGGCCCCAGATATAATATTAAAGTTAATAAAAGGTTATCGCATTCCGTTTGTTTCAAAACCTCCTCTATCTGTTCCAAATGCAAGAAATCTGTCTCGCACACAAGTGTCAGACGAAATGACAACCATTATACAAAAAATGAAAGCTCAGGATATTCTAAAACCAGTGCAGATTATGTCCCCAAGTTTCATTTCGAACCTTTTTCTAATACCCAAGGCAGACGGGTCTCAACGCCCGATTTTCAATCTAAAGGCCCTAAACAAATTTGTGGGAGCAGAACCATTCCGACTCATAAATATGTATTGAGTTCCCGAATTCCTTCAGCCAGGCGACTGGTTATGCAAGATAGACCTAAGCCAAGCCTACTTTCATCTGAAAATCTCGGAAGCGCATCAACGCTTTCTCAGACTAATTTACAACGGGGAACTGCTAGAAATGACCTGCCTTCCGTTCGGTCTAAGCACGGCCCTAAAAACTTTCTCCATGCTCACCAATTGGATGGCTCAAACGTTACGTCAGCAGAACGTACGAATTTTAGTCTATTTAGACGATTTTCTGATCGTTCATCAAAGTCCTTTCATGCTCCGCAAACACGTACAAATGACTCTGGCTGTCTTACATACTCTCGGGTGGTGTGTCAATCTCGAGAAGTCGATAACGATCCCTCAAAAGAGCATAACATACCTAGGTGTGTTATGGAAAACCTGGGACAACCAAAAGTCTTTACCAAAAGAAAAGATCGATACACTCGTAAAAAAGATACATCAGGTCTTAAATCAAGGACAGGTGATGCTAAACGAGGTACAGAGTCTCGTAGGGCTGTTAAACTTCGCCAGCTTTGTAGTACCGCGAGGCCGATTACATCATCGTCACCTCGTCAGATTCATGAATGCCTTGCTAAAACAGCCAGCAGACAGAATTGTACTTCCTCAAGCAGTACAAACCGAGTTAAAGTGGTGGGCGCAGAACTGCCACACCTCGACATTGCTACACTTCCCTCCCCCGACACACTTCATCACAACCGATGCGTCGGATCTCGCGTGGGGTGCCCAATTAGACAATATACCCCTGACAGGCTCGTGGTCACCAGAGGAACAAAGTCTCCATTGCAACCAAAAAGAAATGTTGGCTATATTACACGTCATCCAACTGTATGCACACAAACTGAGTCACAGCTCACTTTTAATTCAGTGCGACAACAGGACGGTAGTAGCTCATCTTCGAAAGGAAGGGGGGACGAAATCGTTAGCGATGTTAGAAATAACCCACAAATTAATGACATTGTTAGACAGGCATCAAATAATCTTTACCATCCACTACATCCCGGGCAGATACAACAACCATGCCGATCACCTGTCGAGACACCGGCGTCCACCAGAATGGCACCTACTACCGAAATGCCTAAAAACAGTGTTCACAAAATGGGGGACTCCGATGATAGACTTGTTTGCCTCGGAGAGAGCACATATAGTTTACAATTATGTAACCCTAGACCAGAAAGATCCGAACGCTCTATTCTACGATGCGTTCAGCGTGTCGTGGAATTATCCCCTAGCATGGATCTTTCCCCCGCCATTTCTAGTACCCAAAGTTTTGTCGCATCTGAACCAATCGACAGGGGTGTTTTTAATAGTTGTGCCCCGGTGGCAGAAAGTATTTTGGCGGGCGGACCTCAAGGCAAAAGCCCTAGCAGCTCCATATGTTCTGAGGAACTTGAAGTCGAACCTAATAGACACGTCAACTGGTCTTCCACCCCCGAACGTAGAGGATCTGACTCTCGAAATTTGGAAATGTGGGGGTGGTCTGAGGAGATAACTGATTGGAATAGTAGTCAAATATCCCTACTAAAAAACTCGTGGAGAAAATCTACGCTTAAAACATATAAAATAGCATGGGCGCGCTGGGTATTATGGGCAAGATCGAAAAAAGTAGATGCTAAAAAGCCCACGGGGTCTAATCTTGCGCAATTCTTGGCCGATTTGCATTTAATTCATCGTCTGTCGTACAATACCATTCTTTTACATAAGTCGGTTGTTTCCACTCTGTGTAACGCCGATATGTCTAGCAAGTTAAGCTCCCATGTCTTAGTCAAGCATATTTTAAAATCAATATCAATAAAAAATCCAAAACCGATTAGATCCCCTATCTGGGATATCGATATTTTAGTTCAATACTTAGCTAGTTGCACAATAGATAGAAGAAACACTTATCAATCTTCCCGACATACGGCTATTCTTTTGTTGTTATGTTCAGGGCGCCGGATCCATGATTTAACCTTACTCAAGGTCGATCCGGATCATTGTATAAAATCCAACGATAATATAATATTTTGGCCAGAATTTGGATCGAAAACCGATAAGAGTGATTATAGGCAATCGGGCTGGAATCTTATGGCTAATAACGGCAACGTTCAAGTTAACCCTGTTTTCTGGATTGAAAATACTATAACATTGTTACAAGATAGACGAGATTCAGCTGGGAGCAGTAATTTGTTTGTAACAGTTAGGGGCCCTGCCAAAGAGGCGTCTCGTACTGTTATAGCAGGCTGGATAAGACAATTATTTAAAGATGCAAATATTCAGTTTAGCCCTGGTAGTGTAAGGTCAGCAGTGGCATCGAAAAATTGGTTAAATTATCCTCTAGATGAAGTTCTAGCACGCGGAAACTGGAGGTCCGAAAATACTTTCCAAAAGTATTATAGGCGCGAAGTTATGCCTAACAGTGACTGTACTAATACACAGCAAGTAACTCGATTATTTCGTCCTATAAATTAATTTTTTTATATTAATAATCTATTGTGTAAATGATAAAAACATGATTTCTATAAATCGATACATTAGTTAGTGAAAGGTGTATTTAATAAGTTATAAAAATTTACCATACTTATTATTATGGCCTTCTGAATTTGGCTAATTAATCATTTGTATAACATACTGATTTTAATCATAACCTGTATTATATTCATGATTTGTAATTATCTTTATTACTTACGTCTTCAATTTATTATGGTAATAGTATGTACATACTTTTAATAAATGAATACATACATGAAAATATATTTTAATTTAAAGTCAAACTTTGTCACATTGGCGTATAATTTCGGTGTTTCCTTGTCTCACCAGGCGATAACAGACACTTCTCAATTTATAAGCCTCGAATTACGGTCAAGTACTTTTAATAGCAGCGTTTTACCTGAAATAAAACGCATATTAAAATACTTACCTAATTCGAGGCTTAGTTTGTAACTCTGCCTGGTGAATTAATAAGAGCCAATGAGTTAAAATGGCGCGACACAAGCTTATAAAACTTCAGATGGCGCCACTGCCTATTGAGACTCCGGAAACACGCCCTCTATAGGTAAAAAAGAGTACTAAAATGGTAAAGGTCTACGGGAAACGGATGTGCCTATCTCAATTTATAAGCCTCGAATTAGGTAAGTATTTTAATATGCGTTTTATTTCAGGTAAAACGCTGCTATTATTATTATTTGCCGTAATTCAAAAAAGTAAGATTTAACGTTAAATATTTTGGTTTTCTTAAGGATTTGCATTGTGTTTTTTATAAGATTAGTCTAATTTAACCTAACCTAAATTATAAAACTACCTACATTATAATTAAGAATGCACCACTGTTTCTTTTGTCGAACAGAAGCAATATGTTTTTAAATAGATTTTAACATATTTTTTTTTACTTTTTAATTACTGTTTGTTAAAATAAGTTGGCGTACCTGATTATTTTACCTTTTTTGCTATGTTATGCGTTTTTGTTACGCAAATCTAATTTTATTTTCTTCAGCCTGACCAAGTGGCAAATGTTTAGCCTAAACTAATCCTAACTAAAATGATATGCTTATGTGTGTATTTTTGCAAGTATGCCGCGTATTAACATGTGATGGATTTGCTTTTATTCTGGGTTTTTGTTTTTATTTCAGTGCACAAAATCATAATTGCACGCATAAATCATTTAGCGCTTGAGCCACAGCGGTCCACTCCATTTGCTTCTGAGCCACAGCCGTCCACTACATTTGCTTCTGAGCCACAGCCATCCAGTTCTTTTGCTTCTGAGCACCAATGCCATAAACGTAGTCATAGTAATGCAGACTTAACTTTGGAACAGTTTGAACATCTAATAACTCCCAGTGATTGGGATGATTCCGTGGAAGATCCAGACTTTGTTTTGTCTGATGAAAATTTAAATAATGATTCGACTGACCCTGGTGGCGAAACGTTTCGTGATTTCATTTTGAATAATGAATCCCCGTCGATTATTAATTCCCATGAAGCATTAAATGTACAAAATCTAATATCACTGGTTACCGATACAAGGGCTGATGTTGCAATTGCTGATGTTGCAAAATTGAATTCAGTTGTACAAGTCAAGTTTATAGCAGGGTCAAGAAACCTCCTCTTCAAAACTAGGTACCTATGTTGATGTTTAGGCTAAAATATTACTAACACATCTGGTATAATATCATGTTATTAAATTAAAACTTGGTTGCTATCTTAATTTCTGTTGCCCGTTACATGTTTCACTGACAATTTAGATAATTAATCATTTACGTTTTTTTTTTCAGATTTGTTTCTCAATTCACTGAGCTGGATTTTATGATGAAAAAATTCAACGTATCTAATGAACCTAGATTGATTTCGGATCCACGAGGTGTATCAACCCAAAAAAAGGATGATATAGTTAAAAAACTTGTTCCTTTGATGCCAAAATCAAAAAGAAGTTTCTGGTATAATTTGCCTATCAATGACAGATCATTAGATCTTTTAGGTCAGCAAGTTACTTCTGAGAATTGATTCGTAATAATTATGTACCTATTTCTTTTGATTAAAAGTTACCTTTTTTTATTAAATTATCGTTGTTTCCTTTACACCAAACTTACTATGTTTGAAATGGATTTTGAGCGTCAGTTGGATCCCTAATAACCATTTTAAAACCTAGGAAGTACTCATACTAGGTCTGGATTCTGGTTTTTACAAAGTAAAAAAAAAAAGAAAACCATTTGAGTGTTAGTAAGGGCCATAAAACTTGCTATTTAAGAGTTAATTAATTTATTTATTGTAAAAAATATAGTTAAATTATTAAGCTTCAAAATAAATATCAATAAGTTTTCAAAAGTTTGAGTATACCAGTAGGGTAAACGAAAATGTGTTTTTTCGCTCTGCTGTAAAATTTACTCCGCTGCTCATACTAGGTTCTTAAATGGTTCACCGTGTTGTCTGTACATCGATATTAAGTAAATAAACAACGTGATTCTGGTGCTGAAATGTAAAAACTTTTTCTATGGGACCAACATCGAATTCCTAAAAAAAACGACGTTTCCATACAAACAGTGTCAGCTGGTCGTGGTCCAGTATGGGAGAGTGTTTTTTTGCGATTTCGATGTTGGTCCCATAAAAAAGTTACTGTATTTTAACAATAGAATCACCCCCTAAAAGATTTTGCCTTATTTTATTAACACGTTGTATTGGTTTATAATAATATTACGGCTTTTTGATAGGTATTTATTTGGGCTATATTTACACATTTCGGAATAGATCATAATTTATTTTTTAATTTAACTTGCAACTGTTTGCATCCCCTGACAAGCAAGAAGAGTAAGTAAGCATGCACATAGCACACATAGCATACTCACCCACTGGTGTGTTATGTACAAACACACCTAAATGGTTATTTCAAGTAGGTATGAATTCAAAGTCAATTTTCATTGATCGAGCATGTCGAAGAAACGCGATCGATTTCTGGGGAAAATATCGCAGTCGATTTTCTTTTTCAGTTTATTTACTATCCATTGTATGTTCCCACATAGCGGAGTGGAGATTATTTGTTTTTTTTAAAATTAAGTGTTTGAAAGTGATGATTCAGGTTTGTCTAGCATGGTAGACGGTTAAAAGCTATGTGCTTTTCCTAGTAACGTAAATGACCTGAGTTTTTTAGGTAAAGTGTGTACAGGATTCGGCTTAGTACAATTTGATAATATTTACAAGATGGTCTTTAGAAAAAAAAAAATGTTTGCTAACAAATATTATGTTGTTTATTTAGAACACTTGCCCTCAATACCGAAGTCAAAAATATTAGTTAGACCTTGACATTGAGTCAATTACGAATAAACATGCGACGAGACAGTTTATGCCTGAATTTAAGCATCGTATCCAGAATAATCTTGATTATGCAAATGTTGCTTGTATGTACATAACTGTAAGGTTGTACTGTTTTTACTGTTTTAGTTGACTTTATTTTTAGGGGTAATATATTGGTGATACTACTGAGGCCCAATTCCCGTAATTTAATATTAGTCGCAAGCGTAACCCAGTGTCGATCCGCTCCTAGTAACATCATTACTATCTAAAACCAGGGATCGATAACGTCACCAAGTGACAGAATTAGTAACCGTTATAACGTTATTCGGATAGACTAAAACGGTATTCTTGTTAACCCAAAAAATGCAATTATAATTATAATAATTCATAATGCGACTGCAAATAAATGGAAGAGACCAAAATGAGAATTTTTTTGTTCTATTTTCAGTCGTATTGGGATAGTTTTTAATAAGTACATTACATCATAAGTTTACGAGATACTGTTTTTGAAAGTAATATTTCTACTGAGACCGGATCGACACTGGACTGCGACTACTGTTAAATTACAGGAGTTGTGTTTCTGTTCTTAAACAACTTTTATTTCATTTACTTATTTACAAAATCCACAGCTTTTACAACTATAACTAATACAAACACTTAACACTTGCTATAGAACTACGTCGTAATCTGAGATAAAAGTTTAATCTTCCCATACAACCTACAGTTAATTGACTATTTACTAAAATAAAATAACGTCGTCGTTGCTAAAGAAAGGCGCAATCTCTGTTCGCCACTGTGTCAGTACCTACGTACATCACACTGCATACATCTAAGTATGTAGTACATTCATACGAGTCGTCCTGCCTGAAGGTCAGTCGGCTATTGAACTTGCGCTAAACATAATAGCGTACGGTAGCTACTAAGTATAGTTTGCTCCATTGACTGGCATTGACCATTACCATTTAATAATATTTACTAAGCGAGTGAGGTAGGGCAGGTAAAAAGAGCATATTTACACAGTTTATAAAAAGGTGCACACATTTTATTAATAGACAGCATCGACTGGGGTTTACTAAACTACGATTACGCTAGTCAAATGATGACGACTGTGCGATATTTTATTTTGCGTACACTTTTATTGAAGTAAAAGCACGATAGTTTAATTAATCACGAGATCGAATGTACGTTTGTGCTGAAATTATTTATTTGATGGTTCTTTTTCATTATTATTAAGTTTAATAAGAAATATACCGTCAAATATTTCTTATATTTATGAGCGTAGCGTATTCTAAGTCTATGATAATACGGTACCGGTACTGACTTCTACATTGTTGATATTTTAGAAAAACTAATGAACAAATAACAAACAAGACAATATAATTTTTAACCGACTTCGAAAATGTAAGTAGGAGGTTATGAATTTGTTGCGCAAGGTGTTAATGAAATGATGCCTTTGAGAGGATGATTCTGCCGCTTAATACAGCAACATTTTATAAGGGGACAACATCAGTCGCAAAAAAAAACTACTTTCCCATAGTAAACCACCACCATACATCAAGTTTTTTTTTTGTTGAGAATTCTATTTTATATTTTAACGACGGTCTTGATAATGGGACGTTCAATTAAGATGATTTCTTTGTAGGATAGACTTGAGCGTAATTGTTCAGGTTGGCCGCGTTTAATTTTCATCCAGTTTGAATCTACATGCCTATATCCATATATAAATTTTCGTTAAATAACGATTTCATGACACCTTGACGACACCAATCATACCAAAATAAGAGAATAAGTAGTAAGAGAGTAAGTAATAATGCAGAATAAAAGAGTAAGAGAGAAATCATGGTTTCAAAAACAAATAAAAAAGAAAAAAGGATTTTTTTAAAAATAGAAGACGGGCCATTTGAAAAAAGAATTAATAGAACTTTGATTTCAGTATTTACAAGTCGTTATTTATTCCAAACTAGCTGACCCAGCGAACTTCGTTGCGCCAATTCGTTTGACAAGTACGAACAGTTTGTATGGGAAAATAAAATAGTTTTTTTACTACTTTCCATGCATTTTTTTTATATATTCTGACCTTTTAAACTTTTCGTGAACTTCCACAAATATTTCAAAATCAAAATAAGCCAAATTGGTCCAGCCATTCTCGAGTTTTAGCGAAACAAACGAACAGCAATTCAATTTTATTGTCACACCGTATTTTACTCGCTTAGAAGGTGAAATTAAAATCGTAGCCTATGTCCTACTCTAGCTTTTTCCGTACAACATTTCATCAAAATGGGTTCAGCTTTTACGATAAAAAGTAGCCTTATGTCGTTTTCTAAGGGCTCATCAATCTCTATAATATACTTATACTACTAATTTATCAAAATTGGTTTAGCGGTTCAGACGTTAAAAGATAGTGTAACAGAGTTAGGTATGTACTTCAGCGATTATAATATTAGGTAGTATGGAATAAACAGAGGATTAAATTGCTCAATCCCGAGCTATAACTTCTTGCCAATTATTATGACGTCACGCGATTTACGGCAATAGCAACATTTAGCACGAAACACTATCTACGCAATATGAAGCAATTTTAGGCAATACTTAATACATATATACTATTGCTAGCCACGGACGAGGATTGTATGGCGATTTATCAAAGATTCCGGGGAAAACGCGCAATAATGGCACTGAATTTTTTTTTTATTAATTGCGACGATTAAACTACGCTAAAAAACTTATTGTAGTTATAGCATTTAGTGAAAGTTAGGTACGTATAATTAAGCAAGATAAAAGTACCTACATAATGATTATGAAGTTATTATGATATGAATAATTGACAGAGATAATAAATAATAAACTTTTTTTAAATCGGCAAAAATTAGTTTTTAAATTTTCTATTGATTGGTAAAAGCCAAAAATTAAGAGATGATTATGGAACGGAGGAGATGCTTAAAATACATTTTAATTAACTTATTTTCAAAAGCCTGTTTTCGTAAATATGAAATAGAGTAAATACAAATTTTAAACGATAATATTAAAGATAAAACTTCAAAGATAATTGTTATGTCTTTCAATTATTTTTATATGCATTAATTAGGGAGTAGTAGAACGCTGCTAAAAAGTAGAGAAAAATGAGTTACGCTAAAATTTTGGTGGGGGGGTTGGTTTTCGTGACCTTCGTCACCCTTCGTTGTGTAATTCGATTGACTAGGCTTACATTTTCTTTATCGATTTAGTCAGACCGGTGAACAAAGTTAGGTCTTCTTAACGAAAAGCATTCTTTCCTGCGCTTTTTTTTACATACGTATGATATGACAAATGTAGTACTACATATGCTTTGACCATCCATGGTCTTAGATAAGAATAGGAATAATCTTTATTTTTAAAAAAACATGGTAATTTTAGGTCTTAGATAGCATACAAGAACATTCATGTTTCGCTGATGCAAAAATTTACAGTAAAATTAAATAAACAAAGAGATTAAATTAACAATAAATAAGATTATTGATAAGTACAGTGAAACCTGGTTAAGTGAGACATCAAGGGACCTGCAATGTTGTTTCACTTATAGAGGTATTCCACTTACCCAGTGTCTCAGATATCCAGGTATAAATAAATATCTGTCTTTTTTACAGAGGGTTCCATTAATAGAGTTCAGAATACAGGTTATTTCAGTTATAGAGGTGCGATTATTAAATAAAATAAAGAGTTATGTAATCATTATAAATGAGTTTTAATTAAAAAAAAGCTGATCGTACAATTAATGTAATAAACAAAAATATTCAAGTACGTTTTACAAACGTACTACAAATATGGAATCAGAACGTTTTTGTTACAGAGTTGCTTGACACATGTTAGCAAACACTGTTCAAGTTCAGGATATTCTGATAAACGTACACGTTTTAGTTTTCCTTGTCCTTCAGAACATTGTGAGTGAATAAATGTTTAATTTATAGACATAAATTATTCTGAATTATTCTTCAAAGAGTAGATTTTGGCACATTAAATTCGACACAAACTTTAACGCGTGTCTTCCTACTTTCATAAACTGATTTGATTAAGATTTTAAATTTCGTTTTGACATTTTTCAAATAAACATCCATATGATAGTAAAGCGAAACTAAAACTGGAGGTCATTGAGGCTCAAAATTACTTACGTAGTTAAATGCGGAATTTGCGGGTAGAATAAAAATAAATAAGTAAACAAACAAAACGATGTTATCTCAGTTACAGAGGCTTATGCATATAAAATTGACTCGCTGTCTTAGTTTTAGAGGTAACTATGACGATAAATTTAAAGAACGAATCCCAGATAAAGAGGTTTGCTTCGCCCCACTAACAGAGGTGTTAGTGGGGCGTGGCAAACCTGGCGTGGGCGTAGGGTTCAGTGCCAAAGTGTTGGGACCTCAGAATGAGTACCAGTTATGGAGGTTTCTCACTTATCCAGGTCTAACTTAACCAGGTTTCACTGTAATTAAATTCTGCATCAATACAGGGCTACATTGCAAAGGGGTGCTTTCTTTAGGAGTGGCTCAGAATCAGTACCTTAATCGAACTGCAAAGAACAAAAAATGTTTTTGTCACATTTAATTATTCCTATCCGCTGTTAAAAATTTACGTGTGGATAATTTTACTGATTCATGAATAAATTGCACCGTATGTGCACTGTACGCAGTGACCTTACGAGGTCCTTGTAGGCTCGCCGTACCTACGCCTCTGATGAATGACCGCGCGGCTTTAGTAGTCTCTCTATTGACTTTATTTTCGAATATTTGTAACACGATAATTATAAGAAGTAACGATTATGACGCTTCCTTTCATGGTACCATAAATCTTATATTTTAAATTTAGCACCCCTTTGTAATGTAACCCTGTATAACTTGAAGTCAAAAAAGTCTCACTGTAGAAGCTACGATCATTCAGCCATTCATACAGTTTTTTTTTAAATATCCTGTGTCTAGCAAGGTATTCATAAGTATTTTATAATTACTTATAAATCTAGTGTCTAGTGATTTTATGTCATTTGGTACCTTATTAAACATATTGACGCACATGATCATACAACTTTTGCTGTATTTTGATAAACGGGGGCAGATGCGGCAAGTTTGGTCATTTTGGCATCAAACCTCCGTAGAGGTACCCACAGAGCAATTAATGGAGGTACCTACCTACCTCTAAAACAGGGAAGCAGACCATTTTTGGATCATGGATGGCTACACCTCCAGTGTTATATTTTGTATGCTCATCTGTGTCTATGGATTTAACGCACGATTTAAAACCTTTGAAGTAGGTAGGTAGGTAAATTAGTAGGGTTGAAGTACCTACCTATACCTACGTACTTAAATCTTTTTTTTGTGAGAAATAGAGATTTGCCATTTATTTACCTTAATTAAAAAACACACACAACCGATACTACATGGGAGTGTTGAGATTTTGGGATAGTTCAGTTGGTTCAGTTTAGTCTTCGTTCAATTATAAATATTATACTAGCTCGTAGCGCCATCTATTGGTGAGTAGTTAAACGAGCAAACTACAGCTTTTTGAAGACAAAATATTACAAATTAACTTTTGCAACACTACCATTTATAGCAATAAAATCAATTTCCTTTAAATATTATTGGTAAATTTGATTTGTAGTATCAAATCATGAATCATGAAAATCTGATTAAACAAAACTACTAATAATGTTAAAAGTACAAGAAAGTTCGAGATTTGTTTTATAACGCCATCTGTCCGCAAGCGTGTACAACACAAAAGTGATAAAAAACTCAGATGTTCTAAACATTTTTCTAGGTAGATTTTTACGTTCTTTGAGCTACCTTTTACACGACATCACGTTGGTAAATTAAGAAGTATAAAATTTTAAATAATTAATAATTACCAGCTTTTTGTATTTCTTTTAGTCAGTGACACTAGTGCTACTTACATAGATCAAGTATCATTTTATGAATGATTATTGAGACATGAACATGGGCAAAGATTGCTAGAATTTTATAGTCAAAAATACCTCTATTCCAATCTGTAAGGTAATAATATTTTATTAGTTATTCAGAAGGTGATTCTAACTACTGAAATACACCAACGTTTAATATAGGGCCGACATAAAATCTTCTCATACTTACTAAATAGCATTGGTATTCAGCTGTTGTATTTATTGTTTGATGGGATCATTAAACTTTCTTTTTTGAAATTTTGATGTTGTTTTACAGTAAAAGTATGTGAGTACCTAGTTGAATCAACCATTCAAAGAAAGTTAGGTAACTTTCGATAAAATAGGACTTTACATATTTTATTCACCCATATGAAAGGTAGTTAGTTAAAGGCAAAATTACTACTATTACGGTATTTAAATTAAACTGGAAGTCATTAGAGGAGGCCTGTGTTCAGCAGTGCACGTCCTATGACGGAAATGATGATGATGGATGATGATGAATGTATTATTAAGGTAGGTCTGTAGTAAGTACTTTTTCAATAATTTTTTAAACAAATACAAAATGCCACGCAGCATAATTCTAAACAAATCCACGAATGTTAGTCAAGTAAAAAGTAATAAAAGGCAGACGGGCTAAATATGAATTTATATACTGTACTGTTTTTTTTATTAAACAACACCATTCGCATCAATTATTTTGTATGTTTTGTTTTACATTCTCAGATTTCAAAAAATAAATAGTTTCCAGAAAAATCCACACATACTAGTTATACTACCAGAAACTGTTTACAAACTCTGTTTCATAGAATTAATCAATATTGCATCAGCGAGCATGCGTGGTTCGTCTCGGTATTTCTAGGCCCTATGTTCTAGAGCGTTCGAGACGCTGCCAGATGGCGCTGTAGTCCGATTTCAAATAAAAGCCGGCGTTTTGACAGCTCCTAACGTCATTCGTAAACAATCCCAAGTGAAGTCAAGATTGTCGTGAACTTTCCATACGATTTGGAAGTAATCCAAGTGCTGCAGTGTTGAATTTAGCATCACGTATTCAAGTATATTTTGTCAGTCAACCAAAAAGCTAGCAAACATGTCAATGTATCCGTTCTTCGTTGAGTACGAGCGTCCTCGTCCGCGTCGCATTATGGACCAGCATTTCGGGTTGGGGCTGACTCCACAGGACTACCTGACCGTTGTAGCCATTCCTCAGAACAACAGAGACTACTACCGAAACTGGAAAAATCTGCAAGCCGCCGCCAATGACGTCGGATCTACAATAAAGGAGGACAAAGAAAAGTTCCAAGTGAATGTAGATGTCCAGCATTTTGCGCCAGAAGAAATCTCGGTGAAGACTGTGGACCAGTTTTTGGTTGTGGAGGCGAAGCACGAAGAAAGGCAAGACGAACACGGCTTCATTTCGAGGAGTTTCACAAGGAAGTATGCTTTGCCGGAGGGAGTCCAAGCTGATGCTATATCCTCAAAACTTTCTTCTGACGGTGTTTTAACTATTTCTGCTCCGTTGAAAGCACCCCCGAAGACTGCAAATGAGAGAGTAGTTCCAATAATCCAAACTGGACCAGTGAAGAAGCAAATTGAGGGGCAAGAGGGATAATTTATTGAAGAATGTTCCAGAAGTCACTCAGTTAACTGATCTCTTATCTGCGTTTTATTTTTGTTGTGAAAAAAGCATGTGTTGTGATTGCAGATTGCATTGTTAATTTGTGTTGAGAAGGTCTGAACAAATAAATGGCGTTCTAGTCATTATTTTGGTTTCTTATTCTTTAAATGCAATCAGTCAACCCTTAATACATTGACATTTTTAAACACAAGAACATGGCACTACCAAAACTAAAATCTTTCTTCGCAGCTGGGAAGTTAATTATTTTAAAAAAATATTAATACAAAATAAATAATAGTAAGTAGGTACCTACCTCCAAATAAAAAATAATAAAAAATTGTTCTTGATAGCAAACAGATTGTGACTTAAAATGGTTATGGTATCAACCTGGGTATTAAAAGTATTAATTGTAAGCCTACTCGGTGTAAATAAGTATTTTAGTAGCATGTGAATACAGTATTGATATCTATTTACTTTAGTTCTAATGTAATAACACTTAAAAACCTATGTGTATATCTGAGGTAAGCTTGAAACACATGGTTGGATTGTAAAACTTATTTATCAGAGTAATAAACTCTAGAACAATACGTAATGATTGTATATTCTTTCTCGACATTGATGGCGGAGATTTTTGTTGGGAGAACGGTGCATTATTTTTATGTGTTTGATTGCGCATAATATATCCATTGTTTGAAAATCTACTGTTTTGTATTTCATTATCCTAGATTTCTGAGGCTATCCTTTATAATACAAATTGAACCATAATACAGAAGAATAATACCTACTATGAATAGTTTTAGTTTATGTAAGTAATAGTTTGACAAAATCTATTGTATTGGCACTATATATATTGTAGATAGTTTTCAATAGTTAAAACTTGAAAACAGAAATAACTTGCTAGAAACTACTCACAGAGTACTTTATAATATAGGAAACAAAACTTGCATTCAATAACTGAAGGATCTCAGCCACCAGGGCTCCAGCTAAAAATCAGCGCTGCAAATTTCTGCAACACTCGCTGAGCTGGTGCCCATTGGACACCACATCAATACACTGACCATCATTTTATTTCTTTTAAATTTTTTTTGTAAATAGTGTAGGTAGCAGGTTTTTTTATGCTCTTATTTTTATTTATTTTTGTACCGTTGTGTGTAACTAATAAAAAAAATCTCTTTCTCTCTCTCTTGAGGTAAAAAAAGAACCCATATGACAACTTGCATATACACAGGGTGTCCTGTAAATTAGACAACCTAGTAACCACATCATAATGAAGAACTTTTGTTGTATACATTTTAAAAATAAGCAACTAGATTTTTTGTTTTACTCTACAAATTCAATGTCTGTTTAGTAATTTTGTATGGGAAGTTGATTAATTTCTATCTATTTCTATTTCTATCTATCTATCTATTCCCGTGACTAAGCTGCATAAATAATTGAACATGAGCATATATTGTAATTATTTATTTAAGATCAATTATATACAAGGTTATATAGGTACAAGAAAACATGAGCATTGATTTAAAAAGTCAATGATTAAGAGTTTGGACGTGGGAGGTAAGTAATCAATCACCAAAACTAATCATTTTTGAATATGTTGACCAATTAAAAAAATGGTCCTTTAGAATTTTATAAAGAAAGAAAGAAAGACAGAAACGTTTACTCGACACACAAGAGAGAAAAAAAAAATACACAAAACAAATAAATTAGATTTGTCGAAAATGCTCAGCATTTGTCGTGACAGCCACGGACTTATCACGACGCTGATTTTTGGCGGGAACCTCCGACGCTGGAACGTGCAGCGAGTGACGCAGCGGCACATCGGACCACTAGAGAATCCCAAATCCCTCCAACGGACTCCTGGCCCATGGGGAGCACAAAATCGGTCGGAGAAAACCCGGAACCCCCGATAGGCCGATGCACCGCCGCCCACAAGCACTAGTGGGAAGTCGAAAGCCCATTTTCTTAATACCTATTAATTGCTCGTTAATAAAAGTTACCCAACCTCATAAAATATTTTACACCAGTGGACATGGTGGTGGGTCGCTAGTATTTTAGTATAAATTAACAGCGCCATCTATCCAACGGTAGGTAGTTCATAATCAAGAAAGTTTCATGCTAATACTTTACCGAAAAAATGATAATAAATCAAATTATCGACAGATGGCGCAAAACAGCAACTTCGTTTTCGCTCAATTCAAAAACTTTCTTGAATCGAATTACAAATAGACACCTGCATAGGTATTGGCACCCCCCCCCCCCCCTCCCGATGATCAGTCATGTAACTGTAACTATCTACTATTTCAATAGTTAATTAAGTAAATAAGGTAATATACATGTAGGTAGTTTATTCGATTCAGTCTGATAAGTAAATAATTAGTCATCTTTAGTTCTGACTAAACTGACTGCATTATAAACTACTTTGATAGGTACCGCCGTTGCAAGTTGCACCAGTTTTAATATGAATTTTATTATGACTGACATTTTCAATTTCGCGTTTCAACATTTAATATTCATCAGTTTTGTTTATCTTTTGTGAACCTTATACTCATTCCAATTCGAAGCGAATTTTATTCAGAAAGCCGTCGATTGGAATGATGGATTGTAAATTGAACCGCCATTTCTTGGCGCGTTTGTTATTACCACAGTGTAGGTAAGTACTGTTACTTATTCTGTGCAGTATAGCCATAATACAGCTATTACATAAAGCTGTAGGCAGGGCAGGTCTACTCGTCACCAGTCAGGCTATAGTCGTCGCAATCCAGTTTTGATTTGGGCCATTTTTTTGGAAAAAAATCCCACAGCAATGCAAAGGCTTCTTCCAAATTCCTCCAACCATCTCTGTCTACAGCCACATTATGCAAGTTCTGGGAGTACTTGTCTAGGCCGACTAGCCATCTTTCCTTGGGCTACCCCCTAAACTTTTTTCATGTAGGAGGCAGCCACGATCTTCATTCACTTCCCAGTATGACGGTCATATTTTGAGCTTCGCGATTTTCTTACTGACATTAGTGATTCCGGTTTGAGACAGAATGATCGTACCTACCTACGCTTGAAACCGACCAATATCGAAAATACGGTACAATAACGGTAATACCGGTATTTTCTATTGCGGTTCCTTTAATACATACCTGTATTATACGAGTATCTGTCCAGTATTTTATACTGGTATACATACTTACAAGAAATGATATCTGTACTAATACCGATATCAATCAAAATTACCGGTATGTTTTCAGCTATTTGAAAATACCGGTATTCCAAGCCCTGTATTCCGTATTCGCTGTGTGCGCGATGACAGCGCCCCTAGTGACCAAAATTATTGTGGACTTAAGATCTTTCAAATTATGGCAACTAGATGGTTTGAGAATGATTTTCGGATTGTTTTTCTTCGAAATTAGATGAAAATATCTTAAAAGTTTGTGCATATTATAATAAGTGATTTTCTCACTTGAACTAAATATGAATGTTGTAATACGTACGGGATTTGGCAATACAACATGATATAACTTTCGAACCTCAAACTGTGCAAAAAGGGAAAAAATTGTATTAGCACAGCATGTGAGAGACGTTGAAGAGCTTAGAACCAACGGACAAAGCTACTTAATAAGAGCTGTGGTAATAAGACAAACGTCTGTGACACAAACTCCTTACAAAACTTTTTTCTTTTCACTACAGCTATGCATTTGTCTTTGGTCCAATTTCCATCTTGATATTTGAAACGAATAAAACATACACGAACTGTTTTTCCAATTGTGTCTACACTTTATAACACAACACCTACTGTGACCCATATCGCGAATTATAACGTTTTTACTTAAAAATACTTAATAATGTTAGTATGGAATTCTATGAAAATATAGCAATTTGACACTGACAGTCCAGAGTTTTTTCACATTTCTACCACATTGCGTGCTGCGATCGATTTGACGGCCCCCACCACCTACTATGCACACAGCGAATAGGCTCTCTTCACTCCATAGCCCGCTGACAAACCTCTAATTTAGACGAATAGGCTGGTTTCCTA
Source organism: Anania hortulata (assembly GCA_963576865.1). Taxonomy (NCBI): domain Eukaryota; kingdom Metazoa; phylum Arthropoda; class Insecta; order Lepidoptera; family Crambidae; genus Anania; species Anania hortulata. The sequence continues at coordinate 2,784,216 of OY756389.1, read as the reverse complement.
AAAAAATCGATTTAGTCCGTCAGTTGGATTAACAGAAAATATATGACACTTATTTTTTCTTACCTTAATTAAATAAAAAAATATGAAGATATAGCCCGTTAAAGTTAAATACGCTAGACGTGACGCCGTGAGACGCTTTTTAGCACGGCTTGTGACGACACGTTCTCCCATTCCTAAACTTTAATGTGCTTTATTCTCGTCATTTTTTGTTTGATTGACAAAAGACAAAATATGTGTCCAATATTTTTTATAATCTAACTGACGGACTAAATAGAATAATATTTTTTTGACCCAGTAAACTAGCCTATTGTTTTACTATTCAAGTTCAATAAACTACCAAACATTATCCTAAGTGTAATTGTTATTATTTTTACAAACTATTAAAAGTATCACAATGACTCTATAATAGCGTCTTATCATTATAGAATGTAAAAATAATGTCAAAAACGAGTAAACAACAAAAATTGGTAGGTACTAACTAACCAGGCAAGAAGGAAAACGATAAAGCAACAAGATGAGCTCATTATTAAGTCGCAGTAAACTGGTTAAATTAGCCATTTGATGGAATGGCTAGCTTACTCACTGTCTACTGTTGAACGTCATAAGTAAGTGACTCTCCCCTAGCATGACCACCAAAACACGATATTTTATAGCAATTTATCGACACCAACTGTAAAAATATGAAAGATATAGCCGCCATGTTGAATCGCCGTGGTGATGACACATGTTATGATCGCTGTTTCAATAAAAAGCAAAAATAAAAATATGAAAATTACAGTTGCTAATGGGGACTGTTTGGATCAAGCGACATCCCGCAACAAGGTTGATATCTACCACGCAGGACACATATAAAGACCATTTATATGAACATTCATTAGCTGCCGTAATCAAATGTCTAAAGGCGCCTAGTTAAGCCGTTTACTTTAAATGCAATGAGTAGGTAGATTGATTTGGGGTTAATGATCTCAAACATTGATGTTAATATGGACATGCCTCCGGGATTCCGGAATCTCTTGGTATCAATTTTTGAAACAAAGGCATATCTATATTAGCTAGCACTACCAAAGTACATCAAATCAATCTACCTACTGCGATCACTGATGATCATCTAGGAACGTGATTTTATTTAAATCAATTTGTTATAACGTGATTTTGCTAGATTCCTGTTGTTAATAAACACTAGGGTTTTAATTTACTATAATTAAACCACACCACATCTAACGCAGAACCGATGAAAGGTGGAGTTGGAGTATACGGGTTCTTGAGTGGAGACCACGTCTTGCAGTACCGGTACTGAAATCGAATACTAATCGAAATATTGTAGACTTTCGTCTTTAGGCACTGGGGTATATTGGACGAGAAGACGTTGTGTAGTTTCCTGAACGCTGCCCAGCCGAGGTGGATTCGACGATTAACCCCTTCACAACCCAACTGGATCACTTGTCCCAAGTAGACATGTTTGTAGACGATTTCGAGAGAGAAGCGCAACATGGGCATTCGACATGAGCTTGGTTTGGGTCATGTTCATCCGCAATCCCACTTGTTGGAAAACTCGACCAAGGCCAGCGAGCATTGTGCTGAGGTCTACAAGCGATTCTGCCATGACTACAATATCGTCGGTAAACCGAAACTCGCCGTTGATATTGATGCCAAATTCTTCCATTCTAGGAGCTCGAAAGCGTCTTCTGTATAATTTGCCGCAGCGTATTTATGTGGTCAGCTTAGGAACAACAAGGCGCCGGGTGATGACGGAATCACATCGGAGCTTCTGAATACGGGTGGAACACCGGTACTGAAAGTCTTTCAGAGACTCTTTAACTCCCGTCTTGCTCGAGGGAATAACGTCGGAGGAATGGAATAGAAATGTGGTGGTGCTCTTCTTCAAGAAAGGAGTAAACACCTCATTAAAGAATTACAGTCCCATCTCGCTTCTGAGCCATGTCTACGAGCTGTTTTCGAGTGATCACGAATCGTCTCGCGCGTAGTTTCGATGACTTCCAGCCTCCCGAACCAGCGGATTTCCGAAAAGGCTTTAGTGTTTCTATTATTGGCAAAATAAATTCGCTAGCGCCTAGTCTGACATTCTTTCTGTTAAATTAAACGTTAGGTTTTAAATCACCAGTGACTTATATAGCATTTTCAGCTTGATTAAAGTTTTAAAATATTTAAATTAGTAGTGAGGGGAGCGAAGTGCGCCTAGCGGCAAAGTGCGCCTACCCTGATTATATCGAAAACCGTTGATAGGATACTAGTAACGGCATCTAATATCGATTAATAGTCTTAGGTACTAGTCACAGATGGCTCTGATCACGTGTACTAAAGAACAAGCCCTTTTATTTTTTCTGTCATTTGAAGTGGTCAACAGAGTTGACAGTGTGGAAGTAATCAGCAGAAATCTTGAAGATTGGGAGTGTTTTTAGGCAAACAAATGTTGTTAGTATACAGTTTAAATGTTGTTCTAAAGGCTTCTTGTTTTTTTTAACTCCTAAATAGGGGATTTGATCATATTTTACAAAGTTAAATATTTTAAGCTTTGGCTTGTCAAGTTGGATAAGTGCGCCATACTGACTGTTCATATGGCCCAAATCAGTGATATTGCGCACTTTGCCGCAATCCAGTGGTTGCCAACTTTTTGAGACATGAGTTTTTTTAATTTTATTGTATTATTATTTGTGTTTCGATGTGGTTGTAGAATAAACTAGGATTAAAAAAAAACAGTAAAATTAAAATTAAATTCCATGTGCCAAGTTAATAAGTACTTAATGAAATGAGTAGGAATTATCTTGTTTTGCAGTGTGTTAAATAAAATGCAGTTTGATAGAATAATTATTTTTAATTTATTTAGCAAAGCACGACATGACACTTCAAAATTACAAAAATCCAGAGACAGCAAAAAAAGGGGCTCTGTTGCTACACATAAAAACTGAAAAGTGATAACAGACATAGAAACTAAAAATACCACATTAATGTTTAATACCATTATTGAACACATTGCGCGTATTGGTAGTAAGTAAAAATATGTAAAAACAACAAAACAAATGTATTTTTTAATTTTGTTGATTTAATTTTGATTTTAATTAACATTATATTTTTAGGTGGTGAAGTTCTAAAACAATAAACAGAAAAAATAATTTTACTCTAATGTGTATAGTATAACTATTATTGACACTGTTATTAAGTACGTAGATTCATAAGTTTCCAAGTGATCCTTGAAAATAAGTAATGACGGTATATTGCGCTAAATGTAAAATTGATGTCAAATATTGTGCTAAGTTAAATTATCTGAAGTATTAATATATCCGTTTTTTTCACAGATGTGTCCAAATGGCAGATTAGGGAAAAGGTTTAGAACCTCTGATTTGCAAACTTTGGCTTAGCTATGACGCACTTACCCAATATTTTATTTTATAGGTATAAAAACTTGTAGATCGCGACAATTGAAAAAAAATTACGAAAGATATGCATTCTGTTGATAGTGCTCTATTCAAAAATCTTGTTGTTTTTAATTTAACTTATTATTTATACGTTTTTATTCATCCAGGCGCACTTGGCCGATTTGTTGGGTAGGTGCGCCTGGAGTGTTTTTGTTTTCAAGTCAAAAAACATATTAGATTTTATTTCTAAAATAACACTGATTCTGAAAATATTAAATTTAGATTAATCGGTGAACATAAAGAGAAGATATTTTGCACCAAATTCAACTATAAAAAAAGTATGGCGCATAATGGATTTTGTTCCCCGGTACTGAGACACGTTGAAATTTCCCGTGAATTTCCCGAGAATTTTAGACCGGGAATTCCTGGGAGCAATCCCTAAGTGTGAGACGCCCCTAGCTCGATGGACCGACGATATAGGAAGATGGCTAGCAGTGGATGGATGAAAAAACGGGGAGATCGCGCTCTTTGGGGGAGGCTTACGACCAGCAGTGACATGATGATGATGACTTCATAATGTCTATTTAATTTTATTTAAGTACAGACAACAGCTCGTCAACCTACTACAAAACGTCAAATTTTCTCAATTGATATTGATCTCTACATATCGGACTTAAAGTTGAAAATCGGTTCAATGACCTTTAACTGTTTGGGTAGGTTGACCAGCTGTTGGTTGTCTGTACCTCTTTGTAGAATGTTGGTTTTTTAAGATTGGCCAAAACAAGTAATTCATTCTTGGGAAATTGTATTAAATTTTTCAATAATATACCTTACAATGTTACCAAACTTCCTATTAATAAATTTAAGTCACATGTCAAAACTACACTGATGTCTAAGGGGTATTATAAAATTCAAGACTATCTTGATGACAAGAATGTATGGTCAGTCCAGCCTGCACTAAACTGATGTACCTACCTGTTTATTTTGATTTATATTTTTTGTGTGGCAGCTAGTGGTGACTGAGTTTGTTCCGGCGTTTCTTCTCAGCACTTGCCAGATTGTCTGTGTCTTGTCTCGAAGCGCTAGTAGGGCCCAAAAAATAAGGAGACATGTTCTGGCCCCCTAGGGGCCTATAATGTTGTTATTGACGTTCATAAGTGGCAATTTTGTCCTGAATTGAATAAATGATTTCTGACCTTGACTTTGAGATATAGTGTGGTTGATGTTATCAAGGTGTGACAAATAACGAAAGTGGTAATCACCACATCACACAAATTGGATAAAAAATTGGACCAAATATATTGGAACTGCAAGAATTGTAAATTTTAGGGAAATACAATTATTTAATTTAATATTATTATGCCCTTTTTAACAAAAAAAAGCTATATGTATATATATAAGCTATAAAATATAAAGCTATATGACCATTTTTCAATTTTTATTAAGACGTCCAATTTTGATGTTTTTTTTTTTCGTATAAACAAAATACCTACGCCTTTAACTCATCGCCAAAAATATTTATAAGATTTCAACTTCACAGAATTCAAACAATATTAACAGAAATATGTTTGCATTCGACTAGCTCATAGTCAAAGGACATAAATATATAAATAAAATAAATTGTATATCGCATTGGCTACTCTATGCAATCGATCGCTAGCATCCGCGATAGTGACTTGGCGGTGGTTGCATCTCGTAGTTGATAATTTGACAGTAAGTTTCAGTGACAGATTACATTTTCTCTTTGTTGGGTTATTAGGTTCAATTCAACCAGTTGCATGCAACATTTTCACACATTAGTAACCATTAAAGAATAACAAATATTATCGCTTATTAACTTACTCGTAAAATGAATCATTAAAGGAAACAGCTGTGTTGGCGAATTAATTAATCATCGTACTAGAAATGCGTTTCTTAATCATTATTTCAGTCAGCCGATCCGATAGAGTAGTTATTAGCGTAGCTAGAGTGTTTGGGGTCACAGGTTCTTTAAAATCTACCTTTCACATAAAAATGCTGAATGGAAACCACTCTTTTTAACCGACTTCAAAAAAAGGAGGAGGTTCTCAATTCGGTTGTATGTTTTTTTTAATTATTTGTTACCTCAGAACTCCGCCATTATGAACCGATTTAAAAAATCCAGATTGGTCCCATTTTTTTCAAAATTCAATTCTGATGATGGAATCCATGAGGAATTGAGGGAACTCCTAAAATATTATAGGTAGACATATAGCGATTTTAGTATATTTAACAAGTCAAGCATTTGCATTCAGAAAGTATCATTTGCTAAGGTGGAACTGATGAAGGAGACCATAGTTGGCCACAAAAGTCTTCCACGAGTATGGTACGCACGCCCCACCCACGCGATAAGATATTTTCATTAACCTTGCCATAGTTGACAAATCAAACTTTAATAAATGATTCGGGTGAGAATGATACCAACAAACTCTGTGATAAAACTATGTATCATAGCCGTGTTTGGACTTATTTGAATCGTCATGAGAAGCAATTTAGCTATAATTACATCACAGATCGCCATTTAGAATGTAAAAAAACAGACAAATAAAACAAATTTTTATAAAAAAAATTACCGACTTCAAAAACACTAAAAAGCTAAAAATAACTTTTAAACAATCATACCAAACAGTTATTTTTGGAGTCGGTGCCAAACAACCACATTCAAACACTCCACGGCTGGCACCGACTCCAAAAATAACTGTTTGGTATGATTGTTTAAAAGTTATTTTTAGCATTTTAGGGTTTTTGAAGTCGGTTATTTTTTTTATAAAAATTTGTTTTGTAAAACAAAAAAAGTACACTTCTACACACAACGAAGTAGACCGGGTTTGGGTTGTGGTTTTGTCTCAAATTCATTCGTCACATTTTTGTACGTTCCAAACATTGAAAGTAAATTCGTCGTTACAAGCATGAAAAAAATTGTGTGAATTCGTCACAAGTCTTTCATTAATATATTTTTTATAAAAGGTACTTACTGTTAGCAAGATAAGTTCAAGGTACGGTATTTATAGTTGAAACCTTGATTTCGATGTTGGTCCCATAGCAAAATTCGCTTTATTTGAGCTTCTGAATTAACCCATAAAAGATTTTGCATTATTTTAATTACACCTTGTAGTAAATTATGACGTTTTAAGCCAATCTGCTTTTTTATTTTCTTTATCAACTTGTAAGAAACTGTGATTTTAAATATGACAGGTTTAACAATTTGTAATAGCTTAATTAGGTACTTTTAAAATTGTTTTTTAAACTGTTGTGTTGATATAATACGGTGTACTTACATGTTGACATCGAGTATCCCACCCGGATCACCGATTTAAGGGGAAAACCTAGCGTTTAGTTGGTAATGTTACCTACACATAGATTCATTGTATTTCCTGCTGATAAAATTTAAAATAACAATTTATTCAAAAGGTAGAAATTTTATTTACAAGTGGCTTGCAAGCAACGGAATGATGCGATAGGAGTTAAATTGAGTGGATTAACCCAACAGGATAAACATAAATAGTTTTGTGACGGAACAAGAAAGTATCTACATTGAAAAACAATACGAGTAGTTGACATTTGTGACTCACCACCATTAGAGCAATTCGACTACATTCACAGTGCTCTAACAACTTTTCCAAGAAAAGCAACTCGGACCCAACACGCGTCTAGAAGTTACGAGTGGGTACTGATAACGCGATGATACCCTATAACCCCGACAATATAAAAGGCGAGCGGTCCCTCTACGCGTCAGTCAACAAAGGATACCCACTCAAAATGTTCATGTTAGTTCTCGTGTTTCTCGGGCTGGCAGCCGCCGCCCCGCATTACTCGCATCACCACCACCACCATAGCTACGACCGGTTCAGCGACATGGGGGACTTCCACCCTTCTTTCGGCAGAGAACTGTTCGACCCCAACCGATTCTGGGCAGATTTCGAAGCGGAGTTCAGGCAACTCGACGACATGATGAGGGAATTCCATTTGCGGTTCCCAGGAGCTCAATCCACGGCAGGCGTTGACGGAGACCAGTACAAGGTGACCATTCCACTTTCTGGTTTTGACGAGAAAGATATCGTTGTGAAGGCGCGTGTGGGAGTCCTAATGGTGCAGGCGACCCAAAAATCGGACGACGGCATCGGGAAGAATTATCTAGATGTGCGTACCATGCCGGAGTATGTCAATGCTGCTGGAGTTTGGACTTACGAGAACGATTTGCTGACTATCGCTTTCCCTCTCAATCGTAAGTCTACTACGCTCCCTACCACTACGGTAACTCGTGGAGAGGTAGAGCGAGTCACTGAAGACCCAAGCTATTCAAGCGAGGAGATCATAAACATAACAGAAAACATAAATGATACTCAGGATGCTGATGTTGGAGTTAAAAACGAGTTCACGAATGACCACGCCGTTCAGACGAACGAGATTTCGAAAGTGCCGGTTGAGGCTACAACTTATGCTGTAGACTTGAAGAACCAATACGAATTCGTGCCTGTACACTATAAGAAATAAGTATATTATGTAGTTTTATTATGTATTAGAGTTATTTATTAAAAAATGTAAACAAGAGTTTGACTTTTTCTTTAAACGAAATTAGTAACAGTTGCAAGTCATTATTTATCAGTATGTTTCTTAGTTAAATATTAGTAAACATATTATTTATTAACATAAACAGATAAATGGCTGTAAAGTCCCGAGCGTTACCATTTATCTCATAATGAAAGTACCTACTTCACAATAACTGTAGTCAGTACCATTCTCAATAATAAATGAATCCTCATTTCAATGAGGTTATCACAGTCGTTTTAAAGGTTATCTCAAATTAACAAACTTTTATTGTTTACAAATGAATACTGTGCACAATAGGTATTACGTCTATTCGAGAAGCTTGCAACTCAGATAGTACGAAATTAAAAATAATAATATTTAATTATCAGGCTTCATTTATTAGTTGACTTCTTTCTAGGGGCGATTCTATTTCTACTGCGCCTGCGCAAATACAATAACCACAACCAAACTCTAAGACCATCGTCAAATAAAATGAACGATAATATGAATTAACTAGCTATCGCCCGCGGCTGCGTCCGCTGTCACTTCCCAGTTTAAATTAATCAAATAATGCAATAAACCACAACAATGCCTCGCTTTAAATGTAAAAGAAAAAGCTATCGCCGATGCATTATTTTAAAACACATTTGATTAACATAAAAAAGGTTATAGTAAGTCAACCTTAAAGATAGACATATTATTATGCTTCACGGACTTTTTCAGACCTTATAAATGGGATCAATTCCGTCATACATGATTTTTGCGTAACAACAAAGTAAGCAGCGCACGCAACGGAAGCTTTCAAAAGGATTTTTTTTCTCGTTTTCGCAACATTTTTCTTTCCTATTGGTTGTAGCAGGATGTAATATAGCCTAAAACCTTCCTCGATAACCAGACAACCTAACACAAAAATATTTTTTCAATTCGAACCAGGAGTTCCTAAGATTAGCGCTTTTAACCAAACAAACAAATAAACACTTTAGCTTTATAATACTATTATTAGTATAGATATTAGCTGAAGTGGCAGTGGGCGGGGCACATAGCACGTAGAACTGACGGCCGATGGGGCAGAAAGGTTCTAGAATGGAGGCCGCGTACCGGCAAGCGCAGCGTGGGACGTCCACTCACAAGGTGGTCAGACGACCTGGTAAGGGTCGCAGGAAGACGCTGGATGCAGGCCGCTTCCAACCGGCCAATCTGGAAGTCAATGGGGGCCATGTTCAGCAGTGGACGTCCTATGGCTTAAATGATGATGATGATAGAGATTATGTACTTAGAAGATTGGATTGACCGTTATTGTTCTAATTGTAAAATTGGCTACCAACCTTTTCTCAATGGCAAATGTGAGTTGGATAGATAAATACTCTTATTCTTATTGCACACCATAGAAAGTAATTTACACATTATTTTCACAAAAATACAATGATATTTAGACGGTCTTATAGCGATCTCTTTCAGGCAGCCTTCAGACAGAAAACAACCAAAAAAGGGGAAGGTGGACCAGAGTGCTTATTATATTCTACGTACCTGATACAAGTATTTTTTTTAAAAGAGTTGGTTATGTGGAAATCATTTATTTTAGCGTAAACCGGCAGCCCAAAGTGTAAATTTATCTTTCAAAATTTACTTATCACTATTGTAATAAAGAATATACTTTGAACTTTACAATGAACTACTACTGGCAAGGATCTCCTACATTATAGCTTAAATAAATTTAGGGGTCATACAGTTGAGTGGCTATCAACGTAACAACGTTTGACTACAACAGATTAGAAGATACAATCCACGCAATTGCAAGTTTTTTATAAAATGTATACGTAGCACACACACACACACACACACAAACACGCGCACACACGCACGCACCACACGCACACACACACACACACACATACACACGTAGTAAAATTGTTTATATCTTTAGCTTGTTATATTTTTAACTGCACTTATTGTATTGATCAATTTGTAAAGAGAAGCCTGCCTCTCGTAACACAGGGCAACCTTATATGAGCAATGTATTGTTCAAGTGTAATTAGTAAAGAAATTTTCATTTTTTCATTTGCATTCAGAAAGTATCTTTGCTGAGGTGGAACTGATGAAGAAGACCATAGGTGATCACAATAGTCTTCCGCGAGTAGCGATAAGATATCTTCAAGATATTTTCCAATACCCACTTTACATAATAGGCTATGTGCCTTGTACGAAAATTTACTTAACTAATTATTTAGTTTAATAGTTTGCACCATATTATAGAATCGAAACATATCAATAGATATTAAATATAATTATTGATTTCTGTAAAAAATACATTAGCGAATGTTATATTTTCGTCAGTATTTTGCATTGTCAAAAACGCCGGCAACAATGACAGGCACGTGACCATCGAGTAACTTTGTACTAGAACTGACATCCCAAAGCGAGATTTTGCGCTACGCTCGCACAACGTATGAGGACGTGTGACCGTCGACGAATGTTTTTAACATGGATATTTAAAGGTTCGTGATGTCACGAACAAGTACATCATGGCCGACGGCGTTTTCGCTGGTTTTTAAAAACGTAAAGAATTAACGATTCCAATTTTTATTATTAAAAGGTTTAAAAATTGAAATAAAATTGTTGACGCTTTATTTAACCGATAAAAAAAAAACAAGAGTAATATAACTTTATTTCAGAAAACAGTCAAACAGCCTATTTTATCAATCAGTACAGGTTTTTTTATAGGAAGTTGTTATATTTAAGTCAACTCAGTCAACAGTCATTTAACTGGTCCACCATTATGTATGAATAGTGGTTACAAGGTTATCCTTTAGTGATGATACACCCATATACAGGGTTATTTTTCTTTCTATGAGACCAACGTCGTAATCTAAAAATATAAAAAAACTGCTTCATACAAACTGATGTCAGCTGGTCAGGGGCTTATTATGGGGAAGTGAATTTTTTTTTTTCGATTTCGATGCTAGTCCCATAGAAAAAGTTGTCGTATTTGAGCACCAGAATCAGCCCTTAGGAGGTTGTTGATGTTTAAAAAGTAACCCTGTATATCATTATCTTCATTTTCATCTATCTTCATTTAAGTTTAGAGACGTTTATTGATTCAGCCGACCCGATTGATTTAGTAGTGTGGTGATCGGTCTTTAACGCAGATGGTCCCGGGTTCGATTCTCGGTTCATGTTGCTGGACGACGCTGCTAGCAAAATTCAATGTTTGGTACCTTTACGAGGTAGTAGCTCTATCGTCATCATCATAATCAGCCCACTGCTGGACATAGGCCTCTCCCAATGCACGCTACTAAATCCGATACTCGGCTATTCTTTTCCATCCAATGCCAGCAGCCTTGCCAAAGATATGTACAGTGTGACTACTACTGTGTAGTACTGTACTTTTGACTTTTTTTTTTTACTTTTTTTGACATCAACAACCCCCTAGGGGCTGATTCTGGTGCCCAAATACAACAACTTTTTTATGGGGACAACATCGGAATCGCAAAAAAAAGCCAAGCCAAGTTCAAGCTAATAGAACTGGCAATCAGAACCATGTGTATTATATGTATGTTGTATGTATGTATAGTTACACGAGCCATTTTGAGCCACCTTTGACTAACTCTTATCTGAAAAAGATAATCTTTTATTGGTTTATTATTATTATAATTTGCATGCTAATCAAATTAGCGAAATATGTTTGCACAATTATGTATATTTATTTTTAACATCTATGTATCTACCATGTTTCGGGTGAATAAAGTATTTGAATTTGAATTTGAATTTGAAAAACTATTTCAGACTAGCTGTTGCCCGCGCCTCAGTTCGCGTGGTCTTCAGTATAATCATAAATAATTTTCTGCGCAACTTCCTTAATTTTTTCTGACAATAAATAACACAACAAAAAATAATTTGCTAAATTGTTCCACCCGTTCACGCGTGATGCGATGACCAAGGGAAATAGCGATAAATTTTTATATATGTACTAGCTGTCCCGGCGAACTTCATACCGCCCCTACAAACATTTTTTTTATTACACCCCTACACGTACAGTGGAGATGCATCTCGTCTATTGCATGGTGTGGGGACTAGTGTTGCCGCTCGATAGGTCAATATCGATTGTCTATCGATAGCCTATCGATAGTTGAAGGAAAAACGATACTATCGATAGTCTGTCGATTCTATTGTTATCTCTTTTACTGCAATACTATCGGTAAACAGCAATACTATCGATAGTATCGATAGTTTCGATCGCTGCCAACCAAAGAACTATCGATAGTATCAATACTATCGATAGTATTGCTCTTCAATATCTAATAGACTATCGATATATCGACACTATTGATAGTTTTATACTATCGATAGTGAATTTATTTCAATAGTATTGCATTCAGTATGCAGGCATAATGAGTGGTATATTCAACAAAATCAAATTAATTAACTAGTGTATTTGAATTTATTTAAACGTAAGTTTAGTTTTTTTTAAATAAAGATGGCAATTCTATGAATTCTTAGGTGGCAATACTATTGAATTAAAGCTTACTATCGATAGTACAATATCGATAGTACGATACTATCGATTGTATAGATGAATTTGGCGTTCAACTATCGATTGTAAAACTATCGATTTTTCGGCAACACTGGTGGGGGACTGTGGGGTGTCGTTGGATAGGTTGATTTAAAAAATTGTGGGTGTGCAAACATATTTTTTCGATTTAAGGATCCGTTTGCGTAGGTACACTCCCCCACCGCCAACAGGAGGCGTGTCCTAAGAGGCGACTAATTCCTGTAGCACGAGACGGGCAGCAGCGTCTTTGTGTGAAATATTATAAAAAACTGCGCTCGCCGCCAACTCGCCTGCCAAGCGTTGTAAGTATTGGCAATCCGTCGGGGATTGATCAATCACAATCACACTATAAATCTTTAAAAAAATTACAAAAAATTAAACTACAGATAGGTACTTAAAAAATTTTAATCGTCATTATGAAGTCGGGTTTAATCATAGTAAATAAAATCCATAGTGTTTATTAACAACAGGAATCTAGCAAAATCACGTTAATACAAATTAATTTAAATAAAAAAAAGAAGTATCGAAATCGGTTAACCTGGTAACGAATGATCGCTGAACATACATTAAAAAAAACAAAGATACTGACGAATTGAGAACCTCCTCCTTTTTTTAAGTCGGTTAAAAATAATGCGAGTCGGACTCGCGCACCGAGGGTTCCGTACAAACCTGTAGGTACCTATACATATAAGTAAAAGTTCACCCATCACGACAATCATAGTTATGATATTTTTATTGCAAAATGAAATCCATAACATTACGAATCAGAATCAGAATCATCAATTATTTACTAAAATGTGGTACATACATAGGATCTTATAGTAATATACATAAAAGGTAAATTGCGGTTTACGTTTTATGATTTTTATGATTAATTAAAAAAACTACTGACTAGGTCTCGTCAAACTAAATAAAAAATACTATGCTCAGTTTGTATATATTATTATTTTTATTTATATTGTGAAGAAAATCAACAGCACATACATAATCATTACTTACATCTAGTTTAATGCATGTCGATCTAGAGGTAATACCTCGTAACTGACACATTTACTCGGAAAATGAGATTTTGATGTAAAAAGTTTCAAATAGTATTTCTGGTGTTACCTCTAAAATATCTCCTCGATTGCAAAAAACGACTGATAGTGACATCTCTTAGTGTTATTACACTTAGTTTTCAAAGCAGTTTTTCGTCTCTCCTGTAAAGTTTGTCAGTTGGCAGATACGAGGTATCACTTCTAGACCGAAGTAGGGCCAATATTCGATTTTTCTAAGAATAACCAGTAAGTTTATCTAAGGTGGTAATAGTAAAAAATAAACAAGTAAATTTTAATCTCACGCTAAATATAAACTTAATTTATTTTTTAGATTTCAATGTTGTTTACATACAAAATGTTGTTGTATTTGAGCACCAGAATCAGCCCCTAGGGGGTTGTTGTTTTAAAAATAACTCTGTATAAGGATTACCTATTTTAAATCCGAATTGGTTTAGTACGAATTTTATTTCACCGAAAACGTTTTGTCCTTTTTTATATTTTTATTATACCGAAGATACAATTGACTTAATGCTGATATTCCGATTTTCGATTGTTAGTTTTTAAAGTTCTATATGTTTTAAAATCTTACAAAACACTTGCCAAAGCTATTAATGTTAGATGATTTAATTTGCAGACAAATACTTCCAATATTATAATATGTAATTAATCCTTCTTCCTTATCCTTAATTTTTGAGTGTGTGTGTCACTGTTCTAACCTAACCTAACCAATTTAGTCTTATTATTCGCTATGTGCAAAGTACGTTGTGGGTGTATGTGCAAAGTAACGTCAAATCGATCGCAGCACGCAATGTGGCTGAAATGTGAAAAAACTCTGGACTGTCAGTGTCAAATTGCTATATTTTCATAGAATTCCATACTAACATTATTGTGTATTTTTAAGTAAAAACGTTAAAATTCGCGATATGAGTCACAGCACGTGTTGTGTTATAAAGTGTAGAAATAATGGAAAAACAGTTTGTGCATGTTTTATTCGATTCCAATATCAAGATGGAAATTGGAGCAAAGACCTAAATGCATAGCTGTTGTAAAGAGAAAAAAGTTTGTAGGGAGTTTGTGTCACAGACGTTTGTCTTATGATCACAGCTCTTATTAAGTAGCTTTGACCGTTAGTTCTAAGCTTTTCAACGTCTCTCACATGCTGTGCTAATACATTTTTTTTCCCTTTTTGCACAGTTTGAGGTTGGAAAGTTATATGATGTTGTATTGCTCCAAATCCCGTACGTATTACAACATTCATATTTAGTTCAAGTAAGAAAATCACTTATTATAATATGCACAAACTTTAAGATATTTTCATCTAATTTCGAAGAAAAACAATCCGAAAATCATTCTCAAACCATCCAGTTGCCATAATTTGAAAGATCTTAAGTCCACAATAATTTTGGTCACTAGGGGCGCTGTCATCGCACACACAGCGAATATACGCAGATTGTAAGTAAAACAACGGTGAATCGAAAAAAAAATGGTTTTGATAATCGGGTATCTGTTTTTCTGGAAAATGAAACATCGGTAAAATAAATTTATTACTTACAATATTATGTAAAAAGAACTACTTGGTAAATAAAACTGCGTTAAACCGTTTCGAACTATTGAAATTCGAACAGAAGAGTTTCGAAAGTGCGATAGGTTACCCTGTTTATGTAGATATTATCAATAGGCTAGTTTCCTGGGTCAAAAAAAGATTATTCTATTTAGTCCGTCAGTTAGATAATCAAAAAATATTAGACCCATATTTTGTCTTTTGTCATTCAAACAAAAAATGACAAAGATAAAGCGTATCAAAGTGGGCACGTGACGTCACACCTTGCTAAAAAGTGTCGCAAGTCGTGACGTTACGCGGAACTTTAATGGGTTATATCTTCATCATTTTTTGTTTGATTGAGAAAAGAAAAAATACGTGTCTAATATTTTGTTAATTCAACTGACGGACTAAGTAGATTTTTTTAGGAAACTAGCCCATTCTATTTACAGATTACTTACTTAATGCCACAGGAAGTGTATATGTTTTACTAAAGCAATTTCTATGACAGTGATCATTACTGTTTTTCCTGATAATTGACGTAAATTGGTTCGAAAATTACTTATTTCCCGTATGACACTAACTACGGTTTACTTTTAGCTAAAATATGTCGCTGTGAATAACAAAATGAGTTAAATGAGCTAGTCGGGATGACTACACGTAAAATCTATTATATATAAATGAATCTTTATTTTGCCTTGGTCATCGCATCACGCGTGAACGGATGTTACAATTTCGCCAATTCTTTTTTTGTTGTGTTAATTATTGTCAGGAGAAGGATTTTTTGAAAGAAAAAAATAAGAAAGTTGTGCAGAAAATCCTTTATGAATAAACTAAGGACCACGCGAACGAAGTCGCGGGCAACAGCTAGTACATAATATTTTTACAAACATGTTACAAACAGGTCAAATTCTGTACATTGAAGATATTAAAAAAAAATTGGAGGGCACTATAATCGATACTAAAGCGAAAACTGCCTTTTTTTAAATTTTTGTCTGTCTGTCTGTCTGTATCTTGGCCGCGCATCACGCCAAAACTACTGAATGAATTCGAATGAAATTTAGTATGATTTGAGTCCATACTACGAGGTAGCTAGGACTTTTTATCCCAAAGTTCAGCACAGTCCCTAGGGAGAGGGAATTCCTCTCATTTGTACTTAGTTGTAAATCATTAACCCGATTTTATTCATTCTTTTTTTGTTAGATAGGAGGTACTTTAAAGGTAATAATCCCGTAAATATTTCAAGGTCATAGGTTTTATAGTTCAGAAATTACAGATATCACAACATAAATATTAGGTCTAACTAGCTTGAATCCCGTAATGTACAGAAACGTTTGAATGTACGGCTCAACCGAAGCTGGAAGCTGGCGTCCGCACTTTATCATATTTATAGGCTTAAAATTGAGAGAGTATTATTGAGTCAGATATTGCCAACCCGTCTACCAAGCGTGGCGAGTATTGGCAATCCCCCCCCCCCCCCCCTCTGAAGATAAGTCATTGGGGGCGGCCTTAGTTTAGCTGTGGACGTCCTATGGCTAAAATGATAATTATTGCCAAACAATATTTTCCAAAATATGCAATGCTATATTAAGCAATGTAAGTAGGTAGCATCTATTTATGAAAGTCCTACGCACTTTTATTCGTATTCTGACTAAACCTACTTACCGGCCGGGAGGAGTGGAGAAGGCGAGTATGACCGCTTTCCAGCTTAGCATAACCTCTCCTGTAGTATTTATATTTTGTCGCAATCTGATTCCATATTATTACTAACTGTTTTTAAACGACTTCGAAAAAGAAAGAAGGCTAGGATCTCAATTCGTCGGAATCTTTTTTTACTGGATGCATTTCGGGGATACATTCGGGCACCGTGCAATGCTGCACTGCACAATCTAATATGTCTTCGTTCTACAACAAAACGATGAGAGCCTCAGCAAAATTAGGACGACTCGCATAAAGCACTTTGCTTCAACTTTTATTATGTGAACCGCGAAGGAACTCTCTGCCTGAGTCTCTGAGTCTTCTCTGAGGCTCTGAGTCTTCTAATAAATAAAACCTGGGAGTTTCAAATCCAAAGTAAAAAGCTCCGTTCTTGATAAGAGTGATTTAACGTAGACCACAACGTTGCCTATTATGAGATATTCCAAACATCATGTAGTCCACGCGAACGAAGTGGCGGGTACAGCTAGTTCATAAATACCATGTCTACAAACATGGACGAATTAATTTAAAATATTAAAGATATTTTTATCTTTAATCTAGATATTATTTTATACAAAATGTGGACTAAATGCCAAGTGGCATCGTCTGCCAATCGACAGCTAAGGAATTACATCGGAACCTCACTAGTGCGTCCACAGCTGCATTGGTCACAATCACTCATGTTTGATTAATTTGACAATATCCCTGTTGTTCTTAGCGCTAATTACCAACAACACTAATCAAACCGTTCTTGAACCACTACTACTCGCACACGTTTTAGCTCTCGTAGCTTTCGTAGAAGGCCTTTGATTCGATCAAGACCTGGGCAGTGCTGCAGTCTCTTCAGCGATGCCTTATGAATAAGCTATAGGCACAATTAATATCTCAATAAATAGTGCTTTAAATAACCCTAATGAGTGTAATTTTTGTTTGATTTTTGGCGTAGGAGGTCGTCAAAGGTAAATAATGAATATCATTCGGTAATATTGTTAAGATAAATGATGACATTCTTTAATCAGACGTAATAACGTTAATTAACGAAAAGGGTTTCCCCTAAGTCGCATCATCATAAATGGCCCGCGTCAGTTCACTGCTGGAAAGTAAATAATATAGAGTTATGCTATATTTTATTGCACAACGAATATTGAATGTTATTAAGTAATATTGCTAAGAAAAATTATGACATCCTATAATCAGACGTAATTTAATTAACGGAAAGGGTTTCCGTTAAGTCGCATCATCATCATAATTGGCCCAAGTCAGTCCACTGCTGGACATAATTATGCCCATCCAAATGCATGCCTCTGACCTTGATCCTCAGCTATCCATAGCTGAGCTGGCCTCAGCTTTGCGTCACATCGCTCCAGCTCGTCAGAGGGTTCCCTACGATGCGTTTGCCAAGTCGCCGTCTCCACTCAAAAACACGTCTACCTCACCTTTCCTTCAGAGCAATCGCGAGAATAGCTCTCTAAAGCTTGCTGAGCAACTTTGAATTGGTGTACTAGTCGTTCTGTGAGTCTCACCTACATAAGTCGCATCAGTCATGGCAAAAAATAAAGCCAGTAAAAATCGTAGAACATTGGCCCACACCCAAATCTCAATGGTTGGATAGAATCCATCGATTCATAAAAAATCTATTGATTGGATAAAGATAATGATAAAGATAAAGATGATAAAGATAACATAGGACTGCATGACAGTAACTGCGTATGCTCTAAGAAAGAAATCATCATAATTATCATTGCTTCTGTTTTCTTTTTCAAGCTAGACCCTGTTCACCCTGTACATTTCTTAATGTCTACTCAGAGAGCTTTTACACTCTAGACAGTGTTTCTAAGACTGTGGTCCCCAGATCGGTTGGCCAACCTATCTTAGGGAGTCCGCGACCAGAAAAAAGCAATAGTAAAAGAGCATTAATGCGGCCAATAGTTTTTAGGGGTCTGCGAATCATAGTTGTTTGACGTAAGAGACTCTTGGAAAAGGTTGAAAAAGGCACTCTCTTAGAACAGCAACAACAACAAATAGTCCTAAGAGAGCAACGTGATGCAACTACGAGTCTGCAGCGCTGCTTTTGGCTAGCTAAGTGTGAGTTCGCTCTACTTGCTGTGAAGCAAATAGTAGGGCTGCGACAGCTATCAGTCCGCTCAGGCGGTCAGTGCAAACACGCTAATGTGTCTATTACTTAGGTTATCAGCCGGTGACGAACGGTCAGCAGACGCTGTGCAGAATTGTAGATACACAATGAAAATACTGAGTAGTTCTAGCAACTCATGTCACCTGGAGACATATTTTTGAAGCATTAGCAATGAATCTTGAATTCGAACACGAAAACAATTCGTGTATGAAAATAGTTTCTATTGCTTCCGACTTTACGCATTTTTTAACCACTTGAAATAGGTGTTGCTATTAAATTGAAATCTTGTAAGTATTTTTGTTTCACGCAGAAAATATTATAAACCATAAAGCAAAAACTTATTACTTAACGAACGTAAATAAAGCAGAATTCACGGAATTAATTTTCAAAAATAGTGATTTTAGATATTTTTATGCGAATCTTGCGATTTCATATTCGGATTGGAATTCGCATGATCAATAAATACGTCTCCTAAGTTTGTTTTCAGAAAACGGATGAATGCTGGTGGAAAAGAATAGCTGAGGATTGGGCTCAGTGGCGTGCATTGGGCATTTAGGAGAGGGAGGCCTATGTCCAGCATCGGCCTGAGTCTGACGCGTGACGTAGGTTGATTATGATGATGATGATGAATGCCGATCAGTGTCAAGTGTTAAAATACGATGAAAACTTAACACAACGTAATATTAACATAATTGGTCAGCTTTAATATAAAAAAGAACATCAGTAAATAAATAAATAATAAAAAAGAAGATCACATGGGTCGAAAGAAATATGTAAGTTGTTTATAAATCTTCAAAAATATATTTTCTAGAACCATGTTGCGTTGTGTAAGTTTTTTAACGTTTATATCGATTGAGAAGTAAACGTGACTTTAGGATCTCGGGCTAGCGCTGCCTGGCGGCACAACAATGAGACCATGGCTAAACCTCTCAGTTTAACATCAGCGGTTTAACACACGTAGCTCCATCTAGTTTTGTATGTTTAGACTCGCTTCATTGATCGATAAAGACTAAACAAACATCAATAAGAAACGTAGTACACATAGTACTCAACAGATAGAGCTATTCTATGAAGGCATTTTATCTTTTACAAGAGCTTTTGATGAGAGTAAATGCAGATTTGTTTAGAAAATAAATTGATTGGCCGCCATGGGTATGCCATGAGACCGCGTAACGATAAAAAAATATCTCGTTTTGATAGGTTCAGTTAATATTCCAAAAGCTTTTACTTTTGCACGATTATTTACTTAATCAAACTGAAATTCTGAACAAAATATTCTAATGACATTTTGTTAAAGAGTATATTGTTGTTTGTAATTATTTTCTCTTTCGGTTATCGTTATGGAAATGAGATAGAAAAAGAAGGTTTCAATAATGTCCCACCAGCCTGTCGATTTTGTAAGAAAGGCGCAGGTAAACCAGCTCTATAAGTCACCTAAGCGGTACAAACGAACTTAGCCTCTGTTTGTGTTATGAAGTGGGTTCACATTACTTATCGTCTAAGTAAGTTTAGTTTCAGTATCGAAGTGAGCGCAGTTATGTTGACAGAATCGCACGGCAGTTGGTATGACTCTGAATGCCAAACAAATTCGCGTTACTTTTCGAACGCATAGAAGTAACATAACACACGCTTGGTCTAATCGGTTTAACTTTTTTTACAGAAATGGCAGTATTTATTTACAGCGATTTACTAAATTATTTATGAGCCGACAGAAAGAGGATCTAAAATGTATGTGAATGTAAAACAAATAGATAGATAGATACATACAAACCGACAAGAAGCTTTAGACGTGTTTTAAAGCATAGAATTCCAATTTCACGTGTATGAAATTAGAAATTAGAATGCTATTCAAAAAAATTAAACGTATTTTTAAGCATTCTAAATACATCCTATATATTTATTTAAAATTTCTAAATATTTTAT
This sequence comes from Anania hortulata, assembly GCA_963576865.1. Taxonomy (NCBI): domain Eukaryota; kingdom Metazoa; phylum Arthropoda; class Insecta; order Lepidoptera; family Crambidae; genus Anania; species Anania hortulata. The sequence goes on along the minus strand of OY756389.1, from coordinate 2,763,413 downwards.
AAAATAAACTACAACAAATATATTATTTTAATTACTTTTCATTATATTTATTTATTATTTTGTAAAAGAAACTACAACAAATATACTATTTTATCGCAAATGTAGATAACAGCTTATAGTCTGGACGACCTCCGTAGCCGAGAGGCGAGCATACCGGACTTGGTGTCGCTATCTCTGAGGTTGCGGGTTCGAATCCCGGTCGGGTCAATGTAGAAAAATAACTTTTCTATATTGTCTCGGGTCTGGGTGGTGTGGTACCGTCGTTGTTTTTGATTTCTGTAACACAAGTGCTTTGGCTACTTACCACAGGATCAGAGCAATGTATGTGATGCTGTCCAAGATTTATATTTATTTATTTAGTCTAGCTGGCTAGATAATAAAATTAGTAAGAGTATAATGAATGGGTATATTATCAAAACTATCCCAATACGACCGAAAAAAAAACAAATTTTGGTTTCTTAAATTTTCAGTCGCATTACGAACTATAATGAGCTCTCTCTTCTCTTCTCAATCGTTCCCCCATTGCTGAGGATCGTGACTCCTTAGACGCTTCATTGTCTGCCGCCAACCGATACGGTCCGTCGCCTGGTGAAGGGCGGCGTTGACTGGTAGCTCCAGCTGTTCGGAGATCTGGTCCGACCATCTCTTCGGGCTGCGGCCTCTGGGTCTTTTGCCTTCGATTTTGCTAGTTTCCTAAAAAAATATAATTAGTCCGTCAGTTGGATTAACAGAAAATATTGTACACGTATTTTTTCTTTTCTCAATCAAGCAAAAAATGATAAAGATATAGCCCGTTAAAGATCCGCGAAACGTCACGCCTTGCGACACTTTTAGTACGGCGTGACGTCACGTGCTCACTTTAATGCGCTTTATCTTCGTAATTTTTTATTTTATTGACAAAAGACAAAATATTCAATTTCAATATGTCCAATATGTTTTGATAATCTAACTGACGGACTAAATAGAATAATATTTTTTTTACCCAGGAAACTAGCCTATTGCATTTGTTAGGTTTACGAGAATACCGTTTTTGATACTAGGTAATGTTACTAAGACCGGATCAACACTGGATCGCTGTTAAATTACGGTAATTAGGCTTCTGATGAAGAGGTGGGAGGTGGATAGTGGAACTCTTTAATGACAACAAGAAAAACCATCGTGTTTGGGCTCATTTAATTAGTTCTGACAAGTTCAATACATAAAAAAGTGTGCTTATAGTAAATTATATTGAGATGATTTTTGATATTAAAAAAATATTACTAGGAGGTAAAGTTTGTTTGGATGTAGGAGGTTATATTCTTCGGGATCTTCAAAATAAATTGCACCTTTTTACCCTTCGCGTGCCAATAAATGCTTTCCATTGTTTATCCGGTCTACCACGGATAAGTGGAACGCGAAGGCTTAAGACTTATTATTTGAGAGAGATACCATCATAGATGGCGTTAACTTACATAGATGTTACTATTCAATTATCAAATAATATTACATGTCAAAACATTATTAGGTATTATTAATTAAATAAATAAATGAAATAAATTATTCAACAATCACACTAATTATTATCTAACCCCAAACAGAGCCAAGCTACCAACTACAGTGACTACATAACGGATATACATCCATAAATACATTCATTTTCTGTCCCTATTCGTAGTTATAGGATGATAAAAGCGGTCAATGAAACTTGGTATAGAAGTACGTACTCAGACTTTTAATCAATAATGTAGAAATTAAAAGACAAACATCACTAGAAAAATGATTTTATTAGAAATGTCACAATCAGATATTACAATTATAAATTCAAATTATCGCCTCCAACTTAAAATTACTTTCCATCTAAAAGATATTTTCGTCATCGATGGTCGCTTCGGTTGCCTCATCGTTACCGAACCTGATGTCCATGCTAGCATGAGGTATCGTCAATACAGACTCATCTATAGTGTAGTTGCAAACCTTTGCGACCTCAGTATTGAATGGTATTTCATACGGGATATATATATTCAACACATTATTGTCGAATCTCCAAGATGCGGCTTTGCCTTTCGCGAATTCAGGAACAATCCTCAACTCGGAAAATATCTTCTCGGTGCCTTTGATAGCTTGAATGAAGAGGACCCGGTGCTTTAGCTTCACAGATAGTTGGTCTTCAGTGTAGTCTGGAAGCGGAACCGATATCTCATAGTGAGTAGTGTAGAATGTCTCCGTGGTATGATTCGCATATTCGTCGCAAACTTTTTGCGCTTCTCTGTCGGCGCGGACGACCGACCAGGATAGATCATGGAAGTCTCCGTCGTTTTTGTGGGAACCTTTTTTGTAGTTGTGGTATCTGTGGCCACACCGACTGGAATGGTGGCACAAGCTGTGGACTGCGATCGCTTGGATGGCCACGAGTAGTAGTACAAGTCGGGACATCGTGCGAGCTATCTCCGACTTACTAACTGTATGCTTCGTGAACGACTGAGCGCGTCGTGAAACCGTGAACGAGTGACTAGTCACTATGATAACTGGTGACCACAGTGACCTAAGATGATAAGGGTGATACGTCGTGAATATTTGTTTGATCTTAGGGCTACTCATTGATTGTTATATAGTGATCGATTGTGTGGGTTCTGTAAGAAAGTAATTTAACAATCTTGTCAAACAATGGTATGTTTGACAAGATTGTTAAAGATAATTTGTCGCCAGTTACTAATAATCGAAACCAGATTACTTTTCTAGTACTTTGTATAAGTTAGTGGTTTTTAGGGTTCTGTGCCTCAAAATGGAAAATAGATCCCCTAAAAGATCACTTAAATAATAAAAATAATTAAATAATCGTTTATTAAATACAAGAAAAGCAGATACATTCAAATTTGTACAACATAAAACTATACATTTATAACTATACTTATATACTTACTTGTCGTCTGTCTGTTTGTTAAACTTCAAGTCAATGCAATCAAAAGTTTCCGCTGTTTATGCATATTCGATACTCACAAGGGAAACAAAAACTTTGGAGTAGGTCTTGTTGACATAGAATCATGAAATTTGACAATTAAAGCAATGTCTTAGCACAAGTAAAGGAAAAAGAGCTGACTGGGGACGAAAGGTTCTCGAGTGGTGACCACGAACTGGAAGACGCAGCGTGGGCAAGCCTTCCACCTGGTGGAAGGTTCCTGCAGCCGCTGAATGCATACTTCCCAGAGCCGCTCGCTGTTGCGTTCTATAGGGGAGGCCTATGCCCAGCTTTGGGATTCCAAAGGCTGATGAGGATGATGATGATGAAAGAAAAAATCAGAAAACCGTAAATTTGTAGTTACTTACATCACAAAAAAATAAGTAAGGAAAAGCGTTAAAAATGTTCAAGACATGGACGAATTATTTACAAGTTTGTACGGAATCCTCGGTGCGCGAATCCGACTCGCACTTGGCCAGTTTTTTTAACTTCGTTATCAATTGTTTACTCAGTGACAGAACATGGTTGAGCTGAAGAACACACACAAATAAACCTCACATGTTGGTCACTTTAACAAAAATGACTAAACACAGACGGATTTAGAAAAAAAATAGGGCTTTCTTGTTTCATCATCATCATTTTCATCATTTCAGCCATAGAAGGTTCACTGCTGAACAAAAGCCTCCCCCAATGAGTGATCGTCGGGGGGATTGCCAATACTCGCCACTCTTGGCAGGCGGGTTGGCGAGCGCTGTTTTTTTATAAGATTTCGCACAAAGATGTTGCTGCCCGTCTCATGCTACAGGAATTAGTCGACTCTTACGATACGCCTCCTGTTGGCGGTGGGGAAGTGTATTCTTTACGGCCGTCCCCACACGGCACCGGTTTCTTGTTTCACGAAACTCTAAAAACGTAGTAGGTAATCACCACTTATTTAGCATTAAATTAGCTTAGTTTTAATTATTTTCCGCAAAAACATTTCAGAGAATCTGCACTTTGACATTGATTACTTAGTAGTTACTGTTTATCAATGTTTGTTTTGTTAATGTCAATTCGTATGATTGTGATAACAACTTAATTTAAAAAAAATACAAATATTACTTTATTTTTTTATTTATTCATTAATACTTTATTGCACAGGTAATTACAATTGGCGGACTTAATGCTATACAACATTATCTACCAGTCAACCGTGAGGTACTGCTGATAATGTATTCAGTGGCGGAGTATAAAGTATCCGACATATTTTTTAAGACGAGTAAAATACATACACATACATATGAAATTAGACAATAATAAATACATACTATAATACATACTACATAATATATTAGAAAAGAAGAGAAAGAAACATACAAAAAAGGAGTTGATTGATATTAGAATGGTCAGTTCTGAGAGGTGCCAAGATAATTTAATATTTTTTTTTACTTTAAAAATACGATCCTTTCCTGGTTTATAAATACTTATATTGCGATGTTCCTGTGTAAACCGTTTATTTATACGTTATTATATTGTAAATCCTTTATTGGCTGTAAGGCCAGCATGTTATACACAAACTATGTCAATTATAAGCTGTGGATTAATAAGTAAATTTTATTAAAAAAAATAAAACCGACTTCAAAACACTAAAATTCTAAAAATAATCCTAACACTTAAGTACCTAATCAGTTACTTCTGGAGTCGGTGCCAGGCGATGAGAGATTCAATGTTTTTGTTTGCACCGACTCCAAAAATAACTGATTAGGTACTTAAGTGTTAGGATTATTTTTAGAATTTTAGTGTTTTGAAGTCGGTTTTATTTTTTTAAATAAAATTTACTTATTTCATCTATTTTTAGTGATAAATTCTAATCTAACTGCTGAACACCGATTTCATCCCCTATTTTCCTACCCTTAGGGGTGATTTTTATTTTTCAAACTTTTATCATAGCATCTTTGAAGTATAAGCTATTCAATAAAATAAAAATCATCAAAATCGGCTCATATTTGTCGAAGATAGGTAACAAGAACCGCAACCAAAATATTATCTGGGTATATATTTGTTGATTTTCTCAAAAAGTTCTAAATCAATTTCGATAAAATTTATATGGGACCACCTCTGAAGTATGATCTACCAAACAAAAAAAGAATCATTAAAATCGATTCATAATTGGCGGAGTAATCGCGTAACAAATATACAAAAAAAAAAAAAAAAAAACACAGTCGAATTGAGAACCTCCTCCTTTTTTGAAGTCGGTTGAAAAAAAAACTTTAATTTGATGCCATATAATTTGGAACCTATAAAAGGCCTAGACTAGGCATCCACTAAAATAGTAATTTGAGAAATTCATTCCTTAACGTGTAATTTTTGTTTTAAATGGAAACCCGAAATTATTATAGTCTAACTTCAACTTGCATATCTGCATATCTAAGTTTCAATTTTGTTTTTAAAGTAGTATTAGGTACTCATTCTTAGAGGGGGATTAAAAGGGATTATATAGTTAGTTTAAATTATAATAAACAAAATAAAAATTATATATATAATACAAGTTTGAAATATGAAAGAATAAATAACAGTCAAAATTATTATTTTAGGCGTGAAAAATTTGGGTTGAACTTGAAAATGTGTTAGGGATGAAAGTAAATTCGGAATGAGAATCGGTGGAAGGACGTACCTATAGATTCTACTCGTATGCTTATTAACATACATAAAACAGGAGGAATTTCTATGTTAGGCTGTAAGTATGTACCTATATATTTTTTATGTATATTTTAACGGATATTTTGGTCAATTATGGACCAATTCTAAGTATTCTTCTATTGTTTGGAAGGATATATTCCCGAGGTGGTCCCATTTTCACCAAGTTGGGATCTGATGGTTGATTCTACTGGAAAAGGAGGGAAAACCTTCAGAAATTACAGGCACGTGGATCTGGAAGTCATCACATCATAATACTGAGCTATAAGAATCGTTAAGAAGTTATATATTCCATTTTTTTAAAATAGCCCATAAAGTGCTACTTTTTTATTATTATTACGAAAGCTTAGAGTCTAGCGCATTCTCTGAAGCTACTTAGAAACTAAGAAATTATCAGTTTAGATTTTTAATTTTATGTTGAAAAAAATTAAAACTCATTTAACATACATTCTCAACTTTAGGTCATTTTTGTAGTAACTTTCATTAAAGTTATGAGGCTGTTTGTTTTATGCATAATTTCACAATTCATAAAGATTTAACTGCAAGAAAAAAAAATGAAGAAACCAATATTTTTTTTGAAATTTTTCAAACTGTTCCGGTTGCAAAAATTCATAAAAAATATCGTCACTTGAAAACTACAAAAATCGTAGAACATACATAGGGGTGATTCAGATACATCTCAACACGAGGCACCTAAAAATATTTTTTAGTTGTCACTTCTCTGGCCACCCTGTATATTCTGTGTGTTCCTCTTAACTTATTGATCTTGAGAGAAAAAAACTTAAAAATGGGGCCTTCATCCCACACCCTTGAGGACTTTTAGTATGTTCACTCACCTACACACCTCAGGTTTACTTGTACCAATTTGCAAAACTACACGAATAATTTTCCATGATTATCTATATTTTTTCGCTTTTCGGTTTTTTTTAAAGTTGGTATTTAGTTTTTTATAAAAAAAATAGGAAAACTCGTATAACTATAAGGACGTTGATTTAAAAAAAACAATACTAAATTGTTATAAGATAATTTGATTTCAATTATTTAAACATGGTAAATTCGAGTCTAAATAGATAACAATATAAAGTTGAAAAAATAATGTAAGTAAATAATTTTTGTGCTCGATAGTACTACTATGAATTATTTATTAGTACTTATTAATAAATAAAACTCTGTATGGAATATTGTTACTGTTAATTTATTTCATAATTGTAAACATTTGAAAAAATAGCGTGCAATAATTATTTATTATAAGAATAACTTTCTCGTACAATTACTAGTGTTGCACTTGTAATTTGGCCAGCCATTAACTTTCTTTTGTTTATTATTTATTAGTAAACAACAATAATCGGTATTACTTTTCGTCTTATGAGATAAATTTATGCCTCAGTATTCTATTTTACTTCTATTAACAACTTCTCTAAGTGAGAATATTATATAATATCAAATCTAATAGTTAACAAAACAAAATTGCGTTGTATTCTACAAAATTTTAATGTTGTTGATATTTGAAAATGTTACACTATTCCTGCCCGAACCGAGCTTCCGTCTCGCTATTGAAGATTTGAAACTCGCTCACATTTATAACGTCATGGTTAACATTAGGATTGCATGTGTTGTTTATTGTGTTCTTAGTAGGAAACACCACTTCAAGTACACCATCTTCAAATGTGAACTTCGCTTCAAGAGCATCAACGAAGGCTGGCAGCTCCTTTACCTCTGAGTAGTGTTTCGCAGCGTCCGCTTTAAACGCGTTGATGTATACGACCCTATGTCTAACCTCGACCTTAATATCGCTTCGGCTAAAACCGTCCAGAGCCAGCTTCAGGACGTACCGGTTTCTTTGGAACAGCTCTTTGGTGGCGTTGTTGGAGTGAGCCTCGCAGAGTTCCCGACTCTTTCTGTCAATTGCTGTGACTTCATTTGCGACTTTCTCGAAGGTTCTAGAGTAGTAGTCGGCTAGGCTTTGGACCCTGTTGCGTCTGTGGTGATGGCTGCAGTGCTGCTGGCTGAACGCAGCCAAGCCCAGAACGAGGAGTAATTCCAGGTACATGGCGAGATAATTATGTCTTAGAACACGCGTGTAGATTTATTGAGCAGTGGACTGAGAATGATACACAGTATAGTTACTCGAGAAACCGATAACCTCTGGTCGTATCAGTAGCCTGATATTATTATTAGGGCCTACTACTACGTCACCCCACGTTTGGTAAAGTGCCAGAAATATGTACCTACCTATCTAAGATTTTTCCCTTTTTTTGATAGATTTAAAGTAAAAAAAAAGATGATACACAATAAATAACGAAGCATTCAGGCAAAAATAACATTAAAATCATGGAGAGAAAACATGCGTCATAAAGTTTCTCGTTCAGCATTAGCCGTGAGCAAAGAGGCAAATCACTTATTATGCAATTATTTATTCCTATTTTAGATTTTTAATCGGGTAACAAACAAATACTCGTCCGATACAACTATGTTCGACTTCATACTCTCGTGATAAAAAAAGTTACCATTTGGCAGGGTAAAATCTTACCACAAAAAAAGTTCAAAATCAGTTACTTTTGGAGTCGGTGCAAACGAAAACATTCAATCTCTCATCGGCTGGCAGGCAGGTACCTTACGTGTTAAGACTATTTTTAGCTTTTTGAAGTTGGTTTATTTTCAACCGACTTCAAAAAAGGAGGAGGTTCTCAATTCGACTGTATGTTTTTTTTTTTTTTTTTTTTTGTATATTTGTTACGCGATTACTCCGCCAATTATGAATCGATTTTAATGATTCTTTTTTTGTTTGGTAGATCATACTTCAGAGGTGGTCCCATATAAATTTTATCGAAATTGATTTAGAACTTTTTGAGAAAATCAACAAATATATACCCAGATAATATTTTGGTTGTGGTTCTTGTTACCTATCTTCGACAAATATGAGCCGATTTTGATGATTTTTGTTTTATTTAATAGCTTATACTTCAAAGGTAATATGATAAAAGTTTGCAAAATAAAAATCACCCCTAAGGGTAGGAAAATAGGGGATGAAATCGGTGTTCAGCAGTTAGATTAGGATTTATCACTAAACATAGATGAAATAAGTAAATTTTATTAAAAAAAATAAAACCGACTTCAAAACACTGAAATGCTAAAAATAATCCTAACACTTAAGTACCTAATCAGTTACTTTTGGAGTCGGTGCAAACAAAAACATTGAATCTCTCATCGGCTGGCACCGACTCCAAAAGTATCTGATTAGGTACTTAAGTGTTAGGATTATTTTTAGCATTTCAGTGTTTTGAAGTCGGTTTTTTTTTTTAAAATAAAATTTACTTATTTTTCATAAAATTTACCTATTTCATCAATTTTTAGTGACAGATCCTAATTAAAACAGATCTTACGAGTGTTTAACGAAAATTTAACTGCTGAACACCGATTTCATTTCCTATTATTCGACCCTTAGGGGTGATTTTTTTTCCGCAAAATCTTTTTAATTTACTGTAGTATCTTTGAAGTATAAGCTATTCAACAAAAAAGAATCTTCAAAATCGGTTCACATTTGTCAAAGATATTGGGTAACATAGATACAAAAAAATCAGTTGGCGTGGTATGGAGTTCATGCAATGTTTGATGATTATCTTATACGAGTAGATCCCATCATCAGAATTTAACCAAATTTATATGGGACTATTCTGAAAGTATTACCTTTCGAATTACCTTAAGAAAAAACCTCAATAGACACGTAGTATGAAAGGAGACGGGGATTTCTAGGCCACTAAAGTAAGTAGTTGCAGTATGGTTTAAAAAAATGGTCATACTGTTCCATCCTAATATACAAAAAATCTGCCCATTTCTCCTCCTGGAAACTGAGTAATAAGAAAAACAAGATTTTTATACAGTCACTACAAAATCGATTAAAATAACATCGATTTATGTAAATAATATTACACAATTGATTAAAAAGAAATACTTTTGGTCTATACTAGGCAATTAACGCAAACAAAATAATTAGTTTCATTAAAATAAATATATTAAACTATTTTAGCTTATAAAAAAAATATTATTCAAATAAAAATAAAAAAGATTTCGATTATTAATCGATTACCTAAATAAAACCGATACTGTATATTTATTCTGTGCACTGATACTGACAGCTGGCTTGTCAAATAAATAAACAAGATTTGGATCACTCGGCGTTTCGTATTTTACGTTTCTGCGTGTGCGTTTTGTTTGTGTGATTTCATATTATCTTTTGGTTTTTTCATCGACCACGGCTTTGTTTCACTAATTCTGACCCTGCCTAACCTAAACGACCCTGCATTGCTTTCAATCGGAAGATCTTGCTTATACGTTCTGACTTAGATTATTTAATTTGGATTTAACTACCGGCATGGACTGGATACAGAAGATAATGGATCTCTGTGTAAACTGTCAGCGATTAGTCACTGTACGCACTAGGCAAACGACCCCTAAACGATGAAACTACTTTGCATGTATTTCAACAATGGCTTGCACCTCAGTCAGTAAGTATACCTTATCTAACCAGTTGTTGTCGTCTAGTTTGTGGCCTAAATGTAAATAACTGTATAGGTAACGTTAAAATATCTTTTGTATTTTAGAAATCAGCTGTTTATTACATAACCTTACTTTTACTAAACCCTTAATTAATCGGCTCTGAGATTGACAAAAACCGCAGAATTTTCAGTTAAGGTTTACCAAGTATTAATCTATTCATTTACACCATTTACATCTTATTACATCCAGGGCCCAAATTTGTATGGAAACGTTTCCATCTCCTTTAAACCCAGGCCCGGCGTAAAAAAATATACCTCTAAATACTGGTAATGTTGAGTAATTAATTAATTATAAATAAGGGACACCGCCGATTTTTTTTCTAAATGTCTACAATTGATATTGAAAGTTTTACAGGGTCTTAATGTTTCAGTAAAATGATCATTGAATTGCTAAAATAGGTGTTTAGCAGTGAGTAATAAACAAGGTCCCTTAGAAAAACTTGTTGTATTTGAGCACCAGAATCAGCCCCTAGGAGATTGTTGATGTTTTACAAATAACCCTGTATAAGTGTAGTATGTTCTGTTTTTGGCATCTTATCAATCCAAACCCGATCATTTTACTAAAACATTAAAATATGTCGACGATTCCAACTATGCAGTATATAATTAAAATAAATTTTTTTTTTGTAAATTCTGAGATACATTTTATTTTAGCCGGAGCCTGAGTTTTGTCCATTGTCCTTTCATAGTTTTAGGTAAAGGGAAAGTACTGTCAACTGTAAGAAGTTATGTGTCGAAATATACTTTTCATTACTCATACTCGGAAAGTAGGTCCGAAGTTGCCTGAGCAGCGGGTTGAAAGTAATACTTTTCAGCCCTAGGGAGAATCGTTTTCATTGACAGCTGTCAAATTATAAAAAGAAAGAACTTGTTCTATTAAAAGCTTTTTTTACATTTCTATTGAACCATGTTGCAACTTTCTATACAGCCACTCAATAACAGCGCGATGTCAAATTGAATAAGTAAAATAAAGATATGTATTAACTAGTTTTTTTTAAATAACCTTATTATAAGTTTACTTTCAACTATTTCTTTAAAAGATTTGGGCAAAATATTTACCATTTTTTCAATGACGAAAAAAAAATATGGCTAAATAGCTGGCCGGCCACAGAAAAAAAATAGGCGGGAAAGCAGCAATCCGATCTTCATTTGTTTTTTCGAGTTGTAGAACGTAGTGATTGCATACTCTTTGGTACGGTTTTGTTAAAATTCTCTTTTTTTTTTGTCAGCTAATTCATGTTTTTATTTTTACTTTCCTTGTATTCGTAATGAAAAGCACAGTGTTTACCACGGGTTAAAGACTTATTTAGTCCCTAGAACTATCCCCGTCTCGGGACTAACAAAGTTACTTTCACCCCTAGGTTAACAATGTACTATTTTTTGCGGCATAATGGTAGTATCTTTTTTCACGTAAACCTAGAAGATTGATTTTTCACAGCTTCGAAGGATTGTAGATTTGAGCATATGGTTTCAATTTCAACTTGAAACCTCCGCTCTGTCCCGACATTAGGGTCTTGACAGACAAACGAACCGACAGACAGACGGACAACAAAGTCATCCAATAAGGGTTCCGTTTTTTTCTTTTAAGGTACGGAAATGGGTGTTATCTCAATTTCTGTTCACAATGCTTTGGCTACTTACCATAGATGAGAGTAATGTAAGTGATGTTGTCCAATATTTTTTAAATTATCTAAATCCGTCGTTCCGTTTCTGCATGAAAGAACAAACCAACAGAGAAAAAAAAACTATGGGAAATGTGTAATTGTATACTTACCTATTCTATATATTGTATATTACCTATCTTTTATATTAAAAATTCTCAATAATAATAATACTCATTTATTTAGCATATAGGCCAACTTTTATAGACAACAAATATGTATTAGAAGTTTTTTTACTTGTTCACTTATTTTTTTATTTCTAAATATTAAAAGTATGGTTGCCATCTTTTCCAGTTGCAGCGATTACCTGGAGGGGTGTGACTCTGTGCTCACGCACACATAATCAAAGCCTGCTTCACTTGACTATTAGGCAACATGGCGTCTTCCTTTATAAACTTGCATAGTGTACACTATAGTTTATATTCAAAAGTATATTGTCTATCAGTATATTCCATAATAGACATTATTATATGACGTTATCACCTCTGATTTACTACCTGGCTCATATCGTCGGTATAAAGACAGTTTAGGTTGCACCGAGACTACCTTTACTGGTTAGAATTTCATCATCATCATCATCATCACGTCCACTGCTGAACATAGGCCTCCTCAATTGACTTCCAGATTGGCTGGATGGAAGCGGCCTGCATCCAGCGTCTTTCTGCGACCCTTACCAGGTTAGATTTTATTGTTGGTTAAACGGTAGTTATTAGCTGCGCAGGAGTAGCATGAATAGTGACATCATCATATCAGCCTATTACAGTCCATTGCTGGACGTAAGCCTCCAAAGAGCACCAAAGAGCACGATCTTCCGCCTTTTTCATCCATCCACTGCCAGCCAAATTCCTAAGGTCCTCATCGTGACGTGAAGTGTTAATATATTTTGTTAGGTTTTATATCTTATTTCAAGAACATAATGATGAATTTACGATGGCGGTTCTAATTTCAATGTTATTGAAATAGATAAGTAAAATATTTCATTTTTACTGTGGATACTGAATAAAATATAAAATAAAAATAAAATAAAATTACGTTCACAAAACACTTGCAAAAGTCAGTAAGTAAGTTAGTTTATTCACAAATTAAAGGTTAATTAATATGCTTTAACACAGTTATTTTGTCACTAACGAACCAGTCACATACGACTCTTATAGATTTCACAGATATTACAACAAAGTACTTAAAATCTCTAATTAACCTGCAAAGGAACCTCGCGGTCCAGTTCCGTTTCCGAATGGATCAAATTCAGGAACTATTGTCACTGAGTTACTGAAGTTCGAATCACAGGTGTTGGGTCCAGCCTTGAAAGGGAATGTAACTTCCAGAAGTCCGTCTTCAAGAGTGTACGCTGCGTTGGCCACGTCGACGAAGTTCGGGAGGATTCTTAACTCCGTGTAATGCTTATCACCCTTTTTAGCGTCGATTTGGATAACCTTCTGTCGGATTTTAATGACCACATCTTTGTCTGTGTAGTCAGCTAACGGCGTCTGTATGACGTAGCGGTTCGTCTCAACAATCTCCTTGGTAGCAGCGTTTGAGTGTCTCTCGCAGGCACTTTTGACCTTTCTGTCTAGGTCCATGACTTTTTGGGCTAGATCATTAAATTGCATTTCGTGGTAGTGTTCCAAGTTTCCTGGGTTGTGTCGTCGATGTCTCTGGCATGATTGCTGGTAGCTCTGTCCCGTGAAAACAGCTAGGACAACAAGTAGAGCGAGACGATACATTTTCGAAAACTGTTTCTACTAATCCCAAATAGTTTTTGGGTTAAAAAAGATCTGAAGATACAACAATTCCCGTGCGACGCAACTTGCGGAATGATTTAAATGGTCGTTGATAACGGGTTTTATACGGACAGCACATATGAGTATATTTATATAGGTATTCAAGACTGCCGTCCTTATCGTAACTCTATGAAAACCCGACATTGTTCAGAAATATAAATACATTATAATCAATTTGACAGTTTAGGTAAATTGTAGTAATATTGTTATCATTAAATGTATAGATTCAAAAGGCCCAATTAGGAACGGAGCAAAGCGTTAAAAGGAAAGATTTGTTTTTATTGTTACATGATTTTTAGGGCTTTGAACCTCATAACGAAAACTGTTTTCGTTATGAGGTTCAAAGCAAAGTTTTTATTGTTACATGATTTTTAGGGCTTTGAACCTCATAACGAAAACTGTTTTCGTTATGAGGTTCAAAGCCCTAAAAATCATGTAACAATAAAAACAAATCTTTCCTTTTAACGCTTTGCTCCGTTCCTAATTGGGCCTTTTGAATCTATACATTTAATGATAACAATATTACTACAATTTACCTAAACATGATGATAAGAGCGTAAATGTCATAATAAATAATTTAAGCAATATCTCTTGGTTTTACCGATGAGTAAACTCCACAATAACAAAGTAACTATTTGTTTACAATTTCTTGTGTTTAATTTAATATTTTATTTTAGTAATCATTAAATTTAAATACCAATATTACTACAGAAACAGTATTCAATAATAATGGACCATCAATAAATATTATTGTCCTCATTTCGATGTTTACCTCATAGTAAAAGTTATTTGTAGTGATGAGCACATGTCGCCTGCTTTAATAAGGCTACTGACTAAGATAAAAAATAACTTCACAAACTATAAAGCTAAAAATCCTAACACGTATACCTAATTAGTTACTTTTGGAGTTGGTACAAACGAAAACATTTAAACTCTCATCGGCTGGCACCGTCTCCAAAAGTAACTAATTAGGAACTTACTAGTTAACATTAATTTTAGCTTTTTAGTTTATGAAGTCAGTTTTTTTGTAAATAAAATTAACTTGTTTCATCTATTTTTAGTGAAAATCCTGATCAAAACACACACATAAGAGTGCAAAGAAAAGTTTACTGCTAAACGTCGAATTCATCCCCTTTTTTCCACCCATAGGGGTTAAATTTTTTCCGCAAATTTTTACTGCGGTATCTTTGAAGTGTAATAATAAAAGAATCATCGAAATCGGTTGACATATTTTGTCAAAGATATTGGGTAACATAGATACAAAAACCACGAACCAAAACAATATATAAGTTAATTTTTTTTTTTTTTAAAGTGCTCAACCAATTTCGATAAAATTTATATGGAACCACCTCTGAAGTATGGTCTACCAAACAAATAAAGAATTATCAATATCAATTTATAATAAGCGGAGTAATCGCATAACATACATACAAAAAACAATCGAATTGAGAACCTCCTCCTTTTTTGAAGTCGGTTGAAAACAACATTCCGGATAGTCAAAAGTCAAAAATCATTTATTCAATTTAGGACAGAAAACTGCCACTTATGAACGTCAATAATAACATTTTTGGCCCATTTGAGGTAAAACATGTCTCCATATTTTTGGGCCCTACTAGCGCTTCGAGACAAGACACAGACAATCTCGCAAGAACAAACTCAGTCACCACTAGCTGCCACAAAAAAAAACCGGCCAAGTGCGAGTCGGACTCGCGCACCGAGGTCTCCGTACAAACCTGTAGGCACCTATGTGTAAAAGTTCATTCATCACGACAATCATAGCGTCGCTACACGAGTCATAGTTGTGGTATTTTTATTGCAAAATGAAATCCATAACATTAGAAAGGTAAATTGCGCTTTACGATTTATGACGTATTAAAAAGAAACTACTTACCTAGTTCAAGATCTTGTTCAAACCATTTATCGGTGTAATTTTGCATGGTAATGTACATCATATATTTTTTTTAGTTTTATTATTCACTTATTTTAGAAGTTACAGGGGGGGGGGGGTAATATTTTACCACGTTGGAAGTGTCACTCGCACAAACTATTCAGTTTAAAAAAAAAAGATGTTAGAAACCTCAATATCATTTTTGAAGACCTATCCATAAATACCCCACATACGTGTGGGGTATTTATGGTTTCTCTAGCGTGTACAGAGTAGAGAGAAAATTAGTGCTGAAGGCCATTTGTTCGGGGAACCGCCTTAAAAAAATATTTTAAACAGAACTCGCTTAGTCGATGTTTCTGGTTACCTGAAGGCACGGGCACGGAACACTCAGATTCAATATGCGAGTCCAACTCACAATCGCTCGCAGAGCTGACCACCGATGGGAGGAAGGTCGTCGAGTAGCGAACACAACTTAAAAGACGCTGAGTAGCACGAAGCTTCTGGAAGCAAACTACCTAGAGCCGATCAATCTGGCGTTCTATAGGAGAGGTCTACTTCCAGTAGTCTATAGAAGCAAATCTTGGGATGACGTTAAAGATTGTACGGGCTACATAGAAATCAAAGACCTAGCCAGCGACTGCCCACGATTTTACATACTGTTCTCCAAACTTCGTTAGAAGATGGCACGCGTACTCTATGATGAATGTCCGGCAGTGGACTTTTAAAGACTGATGACGATGACGGTCTTCTATCTGACTGCAGTGACTGAGTTTTTTGGTTGCGCTGCTTCTTCTTGAATTTAAGTCACATGTCAAAACTACCCTAATGTCTAAGGGGTATTATAAAATTCAAGACTATCTTGATGACAATAATGTATGGTCAGTCCAGCCTGAACTAAACTGATGTACCTACCTGTTTATTTTGTTTTTAGGGTTCCGTAGCCAAATGGAAAAAAACGGAACCTTTATGGATTCGTCATGTCACTTTTTTCCTAAACTATAAGAACTATACTGTTGAAACTTAGTAAGTAGATGTATTCCGTGAACTGCATTAAGATGTTTACACAAAAATAGAAAAAAAAACAATACATTTTGGGGGTTCCGCATACTTAGAACTAAAACTGTTTTTTTTTATCAAACCCATACGTGTGGGGTATTTATGGATAGGTCTTCAAAAATGATATTGAGGTTTCTAACATACACAATAGTTTGTGCGAGTGACACTTCCAACGTGGTAAAATATGCCCCCCCCCCTGTAACTTCTAAAATAAGTGAATAATAAAACTAAAAAAAATGTATGATGTACATTACCATGCAAAATTACACCGATAAATGGTTTGAACAAGATCTTGAACGAGGTAA
Source organism: Anania hortulata (assembly GCA_963576865.1). Classification (NCBI taxonomy): domain Eukaryota; kingdom Metazoa; phylum Arthropoda; class Insecta; order Lepidoptera; family Crambidae; genus Anania; species Anania hortulata. Next base: position 2,746,555 of record OY756389.1, on the reverse strand, counting down.
GTAGTTTCTTTTTAATACGTCATAAATCCATGGTTCCATATAAATTTTATCGAAATTTGTTGAGCACTTTAAAAAATAAAAAAAATAAACTTAGATATTGTTTTGGTTCGTGGTTCTTGTATCTATGTTACCCAATATCTTTGACAAAATATGTCAACCGATTTCGATGATTCTTTTATTATTACACTTCAAAGATACCGCAGTAAAAATTTGCGGAAAAAATTTAACCCCTATGGGTGGAAAAAAGGGGATGAATTCGAGTTTTGATCAGGATTTTCACTAAAAATAGATGAAACAAGTAAATTTTATTTACAAAAAAAACTGACTTCATAAACTAAAAAGCTAAAATTAATGTTAACCAGTAAGTTCCTAATTAGTTACTTTTGGAGACGGTGCCAGCCGATGAGAGTTTAAATGTTTTCGTTTGTACCAACTCCAAAAGTAACTAATTAGGTATACGTGTTAGGATTTATAGCTTTATAGTTTGTGAAGTTATTTTTTATCTTAGTCAGTAGCCTTATTAAAGCAGGCGACATGTGCTCATCACTACAAATAACTTTTACTATGAGGTAAACATCGAAATGAGGACAATAATATTTATTGATGGTCCATTATTATTGAAATAGTTTGTAATACTGTTTCTGTAGTAATATTGGTATTTAAATTTAATGATTACTAAAATAAAATATTAAATTAAACACAAGAAATTGTAAACAAATAGTTACTTTGTTATTGTGGAGTTTACTCATCGGTAAAACCAAGAGATATTGCTTAAATTATTTATTATGACATTTACGCTCTTATAATCATGTCAGTTATAATAAGTAATATTATTTTACTAATAATAGTAGTATTATATTAACAAATATCGAGTAATACTTATTTATAGGTAATTTAAGAGGGAGCACAAAGCGTTGGCGGCTAGGTGCAATATGTTAGGTCATAATCAATCATGCCGATGCAAAGTGACAACACTTTTGCAATTTGAAGAGAGGGTGCGCCTAAGCGAGTGCTTTCCCAATTGATGAAAGGCTTTTAATTCTTCCATTCTGCATTTAAAAAATAGAATATACGTACGTTGAAAATTTACGATTAATTGATTAAATTCCTCCGTATGTGCACTGCCTGAGGTTCTTGTTGGAGCGGTGTCGTCGTACGCCTGCAATCTCTGATGAATGAAGGCGCATCTCGCGTTTTTTTTTTTGGCAATTTTTAAGTATATTTTACTCCAAAAATACAACGACTGAAATTAATTACGATAAATTAGTATTTTTATATTGTTTATGGACCTTTTTTTAAAATTTGGCACTACCTTGAAATGTAACCCTGTAGAGAAGAAAAAAAAAACAGTAGTGATGTGTCATAAAGGTTCCTACTTAGCATTTGTCGTGACAGTATCACGACGATGATTTTTGACCCGAGAACCACAAATCTCTCCAACAGACACGAAGCCCTTGCATAAACACAGAGTCGCTGCACACAAACACGATACTAGAAAACGGACACAGTAGCAGACAAGAAGGAACAAATCTTTACAAAACTTACATAAACAATAAGTGTGTAACGAATACTATGACATACACTTAAACATTTTAATTTCACAATTAGACAAGAAATACATATAAATTATACAATTAGACACACACCACATAGCGAAACCCAGTCAACTTGGTTTGACCTATCAATCTGTAACCTGCAGTAAGTGCAGTAACCAACGATATTAAATGTAATACATCGGCAGTGGGTAACAGATTGAATTGAGATGTGAGCTATGGAATGTCGAGAGTTGAGTGACTTGACTGTAGTTATTTGGGGATGATGCCTGTCGTGGTCAGCACAATAAAGGGATGGCCCCTGGATAAATCACGTCACACGAATTTTATGATTTTTTGACCCCCACTAGTCCTTGTCACAGTAGGTCACATTTGTAAGACCCCCTCTTTAGTGTGACGATACATATTTTGCAATTTTATGTCTAGAAATTATTAAATTAAAATAGTAATTCTTAAATTAAGTAGTTTTGTTTTTATTTAAATCAACATCAATTCAACTCTCTTGCTCGCCAACCCGCCTGCCAAGGGTGGCGAGTATTGGCACAATGAAAGTCCCCCCCAATGAAAGTAATTGGGGGAGGCCTATGTTCAGCAGTGGACGTTCGAGTGGACAACGACGTATGGCTGACTTGATGAACATCAATTATCATCAAAACATTTACAAAATAAAATTTCTTGTTTTAATACTTAGATTTTGAAATGTAACGTCACGAAATTTAGGCCTCTCCTACCCCTTATACACAATGACATACTTAGTCGAGATTTTCATCTGCAAGTACCTACATTTTATAGGTTAAATTGGTAACTTGAAAAGCCTACGTAACTATGATAGTTTTCCTTTTAACTTTGATATACAATAAACATATTACAGTCGTGAATTTTTTCACATTTTTTTTATAACAATCACTTAGCTGGCAGAGGAAGGGACACTTGACTTTAACAAAAAATTCTCAAGGTATTACTGTAGCAATTTTTAAAACTACACTGCTTTTTTCCCCTGATTTTATAAATTTTCCCAAACCTTTATGACATCTCTTTAAGTGTGCTAAACTTTAGTTAATTCTGTTCAGTCGTTCTGTGATTTAGTAATAAACATATACATATACAGGGTTATTTGTAAAACATAACAACCAAAATACAACAACTTTTTCTATGGAACCAACATTGAAATCGCAAAAAAAAACACTTCCCTATACTAACATAAAATTTTTAATTTTTTGTTTTAATGTTGGTGGTTAAGGGTTGCTGGTATTTAGCAGCGAGTAATAAACAAGGTCCCATAGAAAAAGTTGTTGTATTTGAGCACCAGAATCAGCCCCAGGAGGTTATTGATGTTTTACAAATAACCCTGTATATGTATATGTTTATTACTAAATCACAGAACGACTGTCTGTCAGGAAGACTTAGTTCAACTGCTTATGCCGTGAAAAAGATAAAACAATTGACTGATGGTGGAATGGCAAGTTTGCTGTATTTTACCTACTTTCACAGCATAATGTCATAAGGAATATTGTTCTGGGAGTCAGCAGCAGATATTGAATCTATCTTTGTACTAAAAAAAGAGCTGTACGTTAAAGCTTAAAATTTCGCAAACCCTGATCCCTGAATCGAAAAGTCGTGTAGACAGACCCACAATACTTTTAAACGATGTATCCAACGACAGATAGACGATCAAAAAGAAAACTGGGTGTTTTTTTTAACTTTCTTACAATAGGTACGTTTAAAATGCAACAGATTGTATTCTAGTACTTTGACGGCGTGATTAATATGGTATACCCAACAGAAATTAAGTACTTTCTATTTTGGCACAATCCGGATTTTTTTTATCTTAAAAACTTATAGAGCAAAAGACGTATTTTTGAAGCGTTAGAATTCCAAATCGCACGCGAAAGAACATAATATAAATCAAGCAAAATCGTATATTGATTTCGTATATAAAATGTAATCCGAATATTTCAAATAACTATACGTCCTCTGAACGGCTGACTGGCGTTCATTATTTTTTCATACAGATAAGCTTGAACTTGGAGTGTAATAGAATCGATTAAGTTATTGAAAAGGTCGAACTAGAAATACAATAGTTCATGTTATTAATCACATTATTCATTTAATAATCCTTGACATAATAGTTACTTATATCGTGACGGTTATTATATTTAGATATATTAAACAAGCTTTCGAAGCTTTTGGTAATATTTGTTTGTTTTTAATTTAACCGAATCAAGGGAAATCGAGAAGAATCGATTGTCACCTTTTAGTACCTGCCCTACTTAAATACTATTACTTTTTAGATATTACAAATATTCCTAGGAATCATATGAAAGCAATCCAAGAATCAACGTTTGAGATACAAAAATATGTATATGAATTAATACTGTTTATTACAGTTTACACAAATATCTAATAAGTAGGTTTACCTATTGTTTAGTATTGTCTACATTTTTCATAAAACAGAACGTCTCAATCAAATACTTGTCTAACAAAAACTATGAAAAATTGTGGTAACTTTTTTTTTTCTGAGTTTATGTTTTATTGTTTCTTATATCATGGTATGTAATTTAGTACTAATATTTGCCTACCTAGAGGTGAAAACTATAGGCTTATTGAATATCTGTAGTCGTAATTTTTTTTTATTATTAAATTTACAAGCTGTTTGTTTTCCATTAAAATAAAATAAATAAATAAATAAAATAAAATAATTGATTATTTCCCGAAAGTTCTAGGAGACCGATTTTTCAATAGTCAGATAACCTTTATCTGAAGAATAAGTTTGATATTTTGACAGTTTTCGTATAGAAAATGTGTCAAAACGGCAATTTTACCTGTCGTATAAATTTAATCTCGCATTTGAAAAATCGGCCTTAATAAATACATTATTTTATAAATAAATATTTAAATGTTACGAGCTAATAAAAAAAATCTATATTTATAAGAATAGGAGCTTTGTCAAGTCTCATAAATATATCGATTTTTTCTAATACATTATATATTTCATTGATAATATAATGATTCTGTTGCGTATGTGAGCGAGCAGCCTATGTAAAATGATTTAAATAAGAAAAGATAAGTGTTATTTGTTTGTAATGTTTTATATTCAGCCTGAATACATATAATATTTATATTTATTATTGTTTATCAATTTAAAATTACCCTAACTTTATGATGGTTAAATCCTACACAACAACGTATGTTTTTACAACTGAAAAACCTCTCAAAATAACTTATTTATCATCCTTAATAATAGCTGTATTAACCAACACACCATGCGGATTTCTTATCGGTTCCATATAAAACGCAATAGTCCATAATTTCCCATCCAGTAATATACAAGTGTTTAAACGGTCAATATGTATTCACCGTTCTTTCTTTTCTTGCTGTATCTTCTACCAGTTTACTGCCATTGGCAAAATGGCATATCACAAAAATAATCCGTCCCAAAATAGTTACAACATCCCTCATCCCCACAACTACCCTCATGGCCATTTAAACCCTCACGACCCAAAATTTCAACACACTGCTGCGTACCACGGGTTCGATGTATCGCAACATCCAGGCGGTCATGATCGCCATCTCCGTCTCGATCCAAAACGCAATCACCCACGGCACCATCCGCATACCCACATCCATCATCCGACTTCGACACCTCCTACAATCCAATACCCAATTTATATTCCTCCGCCTCAAACAACATTACCACCAACATTACCTCCAACATTACCTCCAACGTTAGCCCCAACGTTACCACCAACAACAACAACGCAGCGAACCACGACCCAGCCGCCGACAACGACCCAGGCACCACTTGATCCATTCGACCAGCTATTCTGTGATTTCCAAGACCTGAACGAGGATATGCAATATTACTGCCACAACACTACAGAGGAGTTCGTCAGCGGAGGGATATACCGCATCAATGCACAATTTCAAGGTTACCAGGACAACAGTATTCTAGTGAAGATCAAGCACCGAGTACTATCAATCACGGCTACATCTCCCAACGGTGAAACCTACGAGGAGTTGTTCATCTTACCATCTAGTGCTGATACCCAGAATGTGGCCTGGGAGTATGATGGAGACGAACTCGCGATACAATTCTCCAAGATACCAGAACGGAAGGCTTGTACTGAAAACATAAGCAATTCAATTATATATGTGCATCCTCTTCAAAGTCCATAATATTATTTTATATTTACAAATTCAGAATGCTGTAATAAATATGGTCTCACGTTTTTTATCCAAAAAGTACTTATTATACCTTTGATCATACATTAAAATATTGCTTTCTTACTAATACCTAATTTCCTCTTTTTTTTTGTAATAGGTTAGTGTTGTAAAAACTTGTTTTTGTGCAATAAAGACAATGTATTTTTCATCTATCTATCAAACATTACGTGTATGTTATGGTTAGTTTAGTTGAACTTATTAAGTAAAAACTTGACCTTGAATTCATTTAAGGTAAAGTTTGAATATAACTACTAAGTGCGTTTACTCAGATACATAAAAATACTTTATTGAAAGGAAATTTTAGGGGCTTACCGCAAAACCAGGTTACAGTCGCAGTACGGGGTATGTACCCTGCTACTGAAACAAACACCACACACCCAGATCAGTTAATTTCAAAACAATAAGTCATAAACAACATAGGTAAACTATGAACCGTTGTTTATATATGTATGATATGTTTCCCTCTATGGGGTTATTAGTACAAAAAATATAGAAATAGCAATTTATGGGAAAACAGATGATCTTGTCAGATTAACGTCAATCGTTTGTGGTTTTCCCACATCATTTCTAACTATCTTTTTTTTGTACACTATGCCACGCTATACCGTCCGTAAACTGGTAGGCAAACAAGAAAAACCATTCTACTACATTTAGCAAGGATTTAATTGCATCAAAAAGAGTCTAACTTTGAATATCCTGACTCTGAAGAAATCCCTACAACCCAATCTAACCTCTGTTGACCAAATTTAAACAACCTAAACAGTGACAACAATGGCCATTGCCACCTCTGGTTAAACCGCTTAAAATACCGTATAATACATCCTTATTTACCGTAATAAATAACATAAAGATAACATACACAATGGTTAATTATTTCTTATCAGTCCACTTCATATAAAACGCGGTTATTTATAATAATCCCACCCAGTCATATATCCGTGTTCAAACGGTCAATATGTATACACAACTCTTTCTATACTTGCTGTATCTCCTACCAGTTTACTGTAATCGGAGTTATCATCGCCACTGTCATCATCACCCTCATAGTTTCTGTCGCAGCCCAAATTTTCAGCATACTGTTGAGTTCCACCGTAACCACAATCACAGGTTTTTTTACGACCCAAATTTTCATCATACACTTGAGTACCACAGACGACGTGGATTTATCCATCCATGGCACTACCCTAGCCCTCCTTCCTCACAAGCTACGGTTCCACTGATCCCTTTCCAAGTTTCAATCCACACTTCAACTCCTCAACCGACATTGCCGCCAACATCAGTGCTACCAAGAACTATGATTAAGCCCCCACAGACAACCCAACCACTTAACCTCTTCGACCAGTTATTCTGTGATATCCGCGAGTTGCATGAGGATTTGCAAAATTATTGTCACAACACTATAAAGGAGGTCGTAGGTGAAGGCATCTACCGCATCGATGCGCCACTTCAAGGTTACCTGGATAACAGGTAAGATGGGAAAATAATTTAATAGATAACGATAGACAGGTGTGAATTTATAAACTCCCCAGCTCACACCGGTAGATTGATTTTGTAAAAATACATGCTTTTTACAAGCTTTATATTAGCTTGCATTCTTCGTATGTTACAATTATAGAAATTAGCAACTTAAATTTGACCCACTTCCCGGTGTTCGATTGAGCTGAAATTTGGCACACGTATGTGAAATCGGTGACAATGCAATATTTTGGTACCATCGAGCTGATCTGATGATGGAGCCGGAAGGTGGTCACAAAAACTCAGTTTTCGAAATTTTGTAACTTAAAATGAACTCACTTCCTGGCCATGCTATCCGTTATACAGGTTTTCTATACGGTATCAGTGCCTCGAGCTTTTGAAGTGTATGTATGTTTTTCATTTTGAAAAGACGTATAGATATTACCTATCTACGTGTATGACTGATGGCACTTAAATTTATTTCATTTCTTTTAGTTCATTTAATACTCAATAAAAGCTTGTCTTCGAAAAGTATTTTTTACTTTTAATATATTTAAAAAAAGAGGCTGACAATAGTGGCGGTAGTTTTTTGCGATGCTTCTTCTCGACACTATTGCCCACATTAATATTGTCCAAAAGCAGTAGGGTAAAAAATTGGTACGAGTAAGTGATTTTGGAGGCCTATTGTCAAAAATAAATTGATTATAATTTCAACTTTTATGCTTTTAACAGTGTCGAAGTGAAGATCAAGCACCGTGTGCTGTCAATCACAGCTACATCTACCAATGGCTACAGTCACAAGGAGCTAATCATCATACCGTCTATTGCTGATACTCAGAATGTCGCTTGGGAGTACGATGGAGTAGAACTCACCATTTACTTCTCCAAGTTTACAGAACAGAATGATTGTATTAAAAACATTAACAACTCAACCATAAATGTGCAGCAGATACAAAGTACATATACTTTTACCTACTAAGAATATTTGTGTGATTAAGTTAACCCATTATGTACTAGTGTGACCATATGGTAACGCTCGACACCTTGACAAATAATGATAATTTAAATAAAAACTCTTTCATTAATTTCTAAAACATTATTACTAACGTGTTTCCGAACGTACTAGCTATAGAGTAAAGACATTTGATTTTTGTTTTTTTTTCATTATGGCGGTAAAACATAAAACTTTTGACAGTGTTTATTTTCACTAAGGCAAAATGGCGCATCGTAAAAAGTAAGTGTTCTTTTATTTTTATTTTGGTATAAAATTTCAATGTTTTTTGATAAATAATTGCTTATTGTAATACCAGTAATATGTTACATAGATTGTTTTGATTGACTTTCCGGTGTTTTCGTTGTTACATGATTATTTTATTACCTGTGACCGTATGGTCACGCTAGTCATTACTGGGTACTTTTTTTTCTAATGTTTGTTGTTATTACTTTTTAGCTTGAGCTTGGCTGCGATTTTGGACGCGCTAGAAAATGAAGAGGAGGAACTCGTTCGGGATATATATATTGAACCACCAGATGTTGCTCAATGCACTGACGAGGATTCCGCAGACGAAGATGACGGCGGTACAATCGAAAATTTAAATGGCCGTCAGCTTCAGGCTCCTGCCACTTTGGCGCAATCTTGTTTAGTAGAAGAATCATCCGACGAAGAAAATGCGTCAACGGAGCCTCCAAAAAAAAAACAAAAGGAAATTTATAATTGGAAGAAAGATGATTTGCCCGATTTTGAATCCTCTGAGTTTATTTATTCTTTGCGGCACGATTACAAAGATTTTACATGCATTGACTTTTTTGAAATATTCTTTGATGCTGATTTATTTACCTTTTTTATTCAGAAAAGTACTGAATATGCATTATACCGAAATTGTCCAGATCCAAAAATAAAATTAGAAGAAATGAAATGTTTTTTCGCAATACTGATTGTATCTGGTTACAATAATTTGCCAAGTAAAAAATCTTATTGGGATTCAGGCAATGATATGCGAAATTATCTTGTGTATTATGCAATGCGGAGGGATAGATTTATACAGATTATGCGGTTCATACATGCAGCTGACAACAATAATTTGGATGAAGAGGATAAAATGACAAAATTGAGACCCCTGATAAATATTTTGAAACGAAAGTTTTTGGATCATATGCCTCTTGAACAACACATGAACTATGACGAGAGTATGATCGAATATTTCGGAAGGCATGGCTGCAAGCAGTGTATCAGAAATAAACCGATTCGTTTTGGGTACAAATGCTGGTGTTTGAATAGTAGCTGCGGTTATTTAGCAAATTTTGAGATTTACCAAGGATGTATTCCAGGAAGCAATCATCAAAATGAAAAAGATTTCGGTAAAGCAACTGCACCCATGCTTTCCATGATAGATGAATTGCCTGAATGTTTGAAAAATAAAAAATTACAGTTCTACTTCGACAATTTATTTACTGGAATTCCGCTTCTTGTTCATTTGAAGAGTAGAGGATATGGTGGTACTGGCACACTTCGACAAAATCGATTACCTAAAGAATGTCCGGTTGCAAAAGTCGACACAATGAAGAAAAGAGTCAGAGGCTCCTACGAGTATGCTACTCAGGGTGATGTGGTCGTTGTTCGCTGGATGGATAATTCTGTCGTAACAGTGGCCTCTACCGAATACAAAGTAAACCCCACAGGATTTGCTGACCGGTATTCAAGACTTCAAAAAAAGAAAATCAAAGTACCACGACCACACTTGATTGGCGTCTACAATCAACACATGGGCGGAACGGATCTAATGGATGCTCATATAAATAATTATCGCATTGGGATCAGAGGCAAAAAGTGGTGGTGGCCGATATTTACGTGGCTGATTGACGTAACAGTTAACAACGCCTGGATCCTAATGCGCAAGAATGGACGCCAAATTTCGCAGTTAGATTTTCGCCGAGAGATAGCTCAGACATACCTACAGAGGTATCAAATTCCACCGAAGTCTGGAGGCCGCCCATCTACCGCAAAATCTGGTGGCAAAGTGCTCGGAGGCGTACGATTTGATGGCGAAAACCATTTTCCAAAGTCGCAAGAGAAAAGGCGAAGGTGTGCAGGAGCTGAATGCAAGACAGTTGGCAGAATAATTTGTGGAAAGTGTGATATTGGCCTCTGCCTAAATTGTTTTGAACGGTATCACACTACTTCATAAATACCTACTATTTTAAAATATATATTTTTTTCTTTACCTAATTAGCCGTTTTATTCCTAGAATAACACAGAGTAACATTTTACAATAACTTTTGTATGAAATAATACCCATTAGCCATAGTAACTATACTTGAGAATTTTTGTACACCATTCGGCCTAGCGTAACCATATGGTCACAGCCAAAAACTCAAAATTTAAAAAAAATTATATGAAATCACTTTTTAATTCTTTAATAATACTGCCTATAAATACCATTAGTTAGAACAGATAACCAAAATAACAAGAAAAAAAAACTCAGGCCCTAATGGGTTAATTTGTTTATTAATAGTAAACTGTTTAAAAAAGTGATTTTATTTTTTATTATAAAGTTCATTTTGGCGCCAATTTTGGCGCTGAATGACCCTTTTGAAGCTTACTCAAGAGCTCCCAAAGACCGCTATCATTTATGTCTGAAATCTATAGGCAGAAAAACAAAACGGTTAATTTTTATTAAAAAAATAACCGTCTTCGAAAACACTAAAAAGCTAAAAATAACATTTTACCTAACCTAACCTAACCTAACAGTTATTTTTGGACACAAAAACAAATACTTTATGGCTGTCACTGACTCCAAAAATGACTGTTAAGTATATTTTTTAAAATATTTTTTTTTAGCTTTTTAGTTTTTTTGAAGTCGGTTCTTATTCTTTTTTTATAAAAAAGTGTTTTATTTGTTTTTTTTTACTTTAAATAGCGATCTGTGATGTAATTTTAGCTAAAGTGCATCTCATGACGATTCAAATAAGTCCAATCACGGCTCTGATACATTGTTATATCACAGAGTTCCGGTGCTTACCTTCCATCTTTAGTTTGATGGTACCATTTTCACCAGAATCATTTGTTAAAATTTGATTTGTCGACTATGACGAGGCTTAACTGTCTTAATGAAGATATCTTATCGCTACTCGTAGAATACTATTGTGGTCCGCTATGGTTTTCTTCATTAGTTCCACCTTAGCAAATGATACTTTCTGATTGCAAATGCTTGACTTGTTATTGAATATACTAAAATCGCTATAAATATACCTATAATATTTTAGGAGTTCCCTCAATTCGTCATGGATCCCATCATCAGAATTTAATTTTGAAAAAAGAAAATGGCACCAATCTGTCAAACCCGTCCAGATTAGTTTAATAAATCTCTTAATTGAGAAATTAATTTTTCAAATCAGTTCATTAATGGCGGATGTCTGAGGCAACAAAAACATTAAAAAAACAATTTAACCGAATTGAGAACCTCTTCCTTTTTTAAAGTCGGATAAAAAACCAAATACGATAAATGTTCAATAAGAAGCACAATAGCAAAATTAACCCACTTGGTCAGAAACAATTTACTTAAAACTATGTTAGTTACAACGAATGAATGAACAATATTTATTTTGATTTAAATGAACAGTTTTAATTTTAATTTATTTTAAATTTTACATTATTTGATATAATTATTTTTATTTTATTAATTGTACAAATAGGTTCACAGTTTAGTATATTTGGTAACATGCAACTCGGTGAACCTATTGAAAACCGCAGAGTCCAATCTCTCTGCTATCACCATTAGGATCCCGTTGATGCTCCCGCGCATATTCAGTATTACAGAGGCTGTCTTTTTCCGCATTATAGTAAATAAATCGTCTATATTGGTATTTGCAAACATACCTGCCATATGCGCTACAAAAACGTGGAAGCCTCAACAGGCCCCTTAAGATGTTATTGTTGTACTCTAAGATCATTGTAGGTATTTTGTGTGAAACTGGCCCACAGACCCGTGGAGAAATTTTGGCAAAAAGATTTAAATAGTGTGAGCTTTACATCAATAGTAATCTGTGTGCCAGCATGTTGACACGGATCGCCAATGCCCTACGCTGGCGCTCAATGTCTAAGTCATTTAGATTTTAGATTTTCGTTTACAATGTGGCCCGAATATTCGAATTATGTTACACGCTATACTTGTTTAGGTTGTTTATTCGCACTTTAAAAAACCAGAAATTCAGACTTACTCGCATTATATTTTGCACCATGGCTTGTAGCATACGCTTCACACTTTGCAAGAAATTTTCTCAGGCCACTGATCGAGGGGTTTAGCAGCACCATGTCACCAGCGTTTAATATTAGCACTCACATTATCTATACGGCATCTAACGTGCATGCTGCTAAGCTCCTCGATCAGTTAAAGAGCCTTGGTGACATCAACTCTTCCTGTCTCACACCGCAGGCAGCTTAAACTATATTCATTAGAACAAGCGTTCGCCCACTTAATTTTTCTGACACTGGTACTAATTTAGCCCACACAATTGTCCCGAAGCAGTAGTGGGGTAAAAAATAATAATTGGGACGTGTAAAAGAGCTTAATTTAGGCCTCTTTGCAGAAATAAATTGGTTTTGTAACAACAAATAATAATAATAAATAATAATAAATCGTTTATTAAATACAAGAAAAGCAGATACATTCTTAATAGTACAACTTAAAACTATACTGTGCAAGGAGATGTTATCTTTGCCTGAACTAGGTAGAACCTGTGTTTCAGGCGAGAGTAGAGTAGAGAAATCCACTACTTCTGGACAAGTGCCTTTATCTCTAAGTTTATTCCAATGTATAGCATATGAGACAAGGTCAAAAGCCTTTGAATGGTCTAAAAAACATGCATAAATAGCAGTACTTTTCTTAGTATAATAATTTACAGTATACTTAAGTGATAAGATTGCACTTTCTGTTGACACACCTCCACGAATGCAAAATTGAGAATCTGACAATTATTTTTACACACAGATAGACATTATATAGTTGCTATGTAATGTAATGTACCACATTTATTAGATACAAATAAAGTTTTTATTTATTTATTAAAAAAAAAAGACAAGAATCCAGGATCCTATCCAGTACTTTTGCTACCACTGTTGCAAGCAAAATTGGCCTATTATTAGTTTTACCAGCGATATCACCCGTTGTGTTTTTTACTAGAGGTACATGTATAACAACAGTCCGCATGCACTCCGACGGCAGGTAACCTATGTCTTACGCAAAAAATAAATAGCATTGATAAAACCCTACCAATATGAAAGTCTGCATGCTGCGGGTGCTCGATGCTGAGCCCATGATGACCAGGAGATTTTCCTCTTTTCACGTTTTTAATGGCTGCGTTGTTGTTTGTTATAGTAACTATGTTTGAGAAGCTAATTTAGAAGTTTATGTTCAGTAATTTACTGGAAGTTAATGCTTTTATTAAGTTAATAGGCTGTACTTTAAGTTTTTAATAATTATAAACTTATTAGGTTTTTTATTATTGCTGGTTAAACGTGTGGGTACGGTCGTAAAGAATCAGTTCCCCACCGCCAACAGGAGGCATGTCCTAAGAGGCGACTAATTTCTATAGCACGAGACAGGCAGCAGCGTCTGTGTGCGAAACATTATAAAAAACTGTACTCGCCAACCCGCCTGCCCAAGGTGGCGAGTATTGGCAATCCCTCCCAAATGACGAATGTCAATGGGGAGGCCTGTGTTCAGCAGTGGACGTCCTATGGCTGAAATGATGATTATGATGAAACATGTGTTCCAGAGGACCTTATGCGACTAATAGCGTAATTTTTTTGTCGCGACTAACTAAAGATTAATGTAATTAAATTATTATTAGGTATTTGTCAGTAAGTCCACGAATAAAAGTTTCCTAGCAATAAACAATAACTGTGCGTGCTCTAGCACTCATTTAATCAGATTTCCAATCGGAGTTTTCCATTTGGATTAACCAATTGGAATAAATGAAGGGTTGCCCTTAGCATGCATGCGTGGTGACATCATTCAAAAATCCTGGTTCTGCGCGATAAGAAGGTATATAAAGCCGCAGTCTAGACACAGTATAATATTCGCCCCTTAGAGATTCACAAGACTGGTGAGAGTGTCGATACGTGTGACAATATGAAGTTCGTCAGTGTTATTCTTATATTGGCGTGTGTTGCTAATGTTTTTGCCTGGGACTTTATCTCGAAAAATTGCTGCGAGCCCCATGATCATGAGCGTTTGGGGCGTATATGCGATGATGGAAAACGGGCGCCAATGATTGGTTGCTGCGGAATCGGCTCGTGTAACATTGCGTGTTGTAACTGCGACGGAGGCTGCAAACCTGGACCTTACAAGGCAGGCGGGTTTTTTCCAGCAGAAATCACACCTAACTTAGGATTCAGTGGTGCTAGTGGTGTTACTGGTTTATCATCGGGAAGAAGAATTGTTCAAGAGGCAATTTTAGCTACTGGCAAGGACGCTGTTAAAATAGGGCTGGCTGCACCAAAAAATCGTAATTAAATTGTGTTTTACGACAAAAAAAAAAAGATTTTTGTGGTTAGAATAGTCAAAGTGCAATTGAAATTAATGTATAATACTTTTATGTAGAGGTATAATGAAGTGATAATCAATTTTAATGTACATTTGGAGACCTACTACAATTAAATTGACGTAAAAAATAATCACATGATTTTTTTAAATGAAATATTGTTATTAACAAAATTTCCATTCAAACTAATTCTGAATGCAATTTAAGATATAAGGGTCAAATTTATTAGTTAACTTCCCTTAGGGAGTGCTCAAGTACAGCATTTTTTTCTATAAGACCAATATCTTAGTAGCAAAAAAAGACACTTCTTCATTATTAACCGCTGACCAGTTGTTATCTGTTTATATGGAGAAGTGAAATTTATTTTTTGTTGAGTTTTCGATGTTAGTTCTATTAAATTTGTGAAAATTTGGTGTATGTGAGCAGTAGAATGGGTTATGAGCCTCATAAGAAAGGTCAAAGTTGCACAGCGTGATATTGAAAGGGCTATATGTACGGTGTTACTTTGCAAAATTTAATCAGAAATGAAGAGATTCGTAAACGAACAAAAGTCGTTGACATAGTCCAACGGATTAGCCGGCTGAAGAGGCTGTGGCATAGCATGTAGGGGCAGAAAGGTTCAAGTACAATAGAGGCCATGTACCGGCAAGCGCAGCGTAGGACGTCCACCCACAAGGTAGAAGACGACATAGTAAAGGTTGCAGGAAGCCGCTGGATGCAGGCCGCTTCCAACCGGCCAATCTGGAAGTCACTTGGGGAGCCTATGTTCAGCGATGGACGTACTTTGACTAAAATAATAAGCAGTTTAAGCTCTTTGGACTTTAAGATCTTAGGTTTATTAAAAAAATAAACAAAGTTTCGCCAAAACAAATATCCGAGTATACACGCACGCATAGCCACCCATAGACAGCGAAACGATTCTTTTCTTTATAGATTCAGATTGTTCTCAAGGCGACTCGGCAGGCCTGTGCCATTGTAATCGCGAACAATGCTCACTATTCGGCCCCCTGAAGATATTATTACTTGCCCTATTACAGGAGACAGAGTGCAACAATTCTGCCTAGACTCTAGCTGGATTCTGACTAGTACTCTAGCCAGATCCATTTTTATTTTATTAATATTAATACACTGAATATTTTACTTAGATGAACAAGCGGGATTTACGGCTTTCTGGTCAAGGTCCCAGTAGGACGCGTGGCGCGACATCTGGCAACACTAATTTGGACATCTATTTATATAAAAGAAAGTCGGGTTAGTTACACCATTTATAAGTTAAGAACGGCTGGACCGTTTTTTATGACCTTTGATTTGTTGAATTTGTCTCCACCCCGAATAGCAGAATAATTATAAAAAAACCGAAAAAATCACGAAAAAAAAGAAGGAGCGGGTACGAAGTTCGCCGGGACAGCATATTATTTAAGGTCGCCTTTTATAAGAGGGTGAAATTTAAAGAGCAATTACATAAACATTATATATGAATATTTTTTGTTAAAAAACAGAAAACTTTTATACGCTAGATTTCGAGAAAAACGCCAAAAACAATTTTGATTTCAACGTAAAAACACCCCGTGCTCCGTGCGTGCACTCCGAGGGAAGAGTGAAATACGATTGAAATGAGAGAGACAGAGGCGATGGCGTAGGGACGTTTCAGACTAGACAGGATGCTCTTAAAAAAAATGTTTTTTGTTAGGAATAATAAAAATGAAAAATAGCCCGTTTTTAAGAACGAAAATGATAGGGCTCGGTTTCTCTAATATAATTAGAAGTTCTGTTAAAGTTTC